>OX608073.1:294725417-296087107 GCA_951509635.1 Eupeodes luniger | reverse complement strand
TTAGATAAACATTGTTAATTTTCAAACAGAAGTCAATCGGCAGACGGCCGGCATAGCCAAGCCTTAACGACTTAACTAAATTATTTTTGTTAGCAATGTACATATGTATACAAACGAATGTTAATAAATCGAATTATCTATCTATCTATCATCTATCTATGTATCTATCTACATAATTGAACTACAAAAATATTATCATAATAAAAAGTAATGGTAAAATCAACACGGCCCTTAAAATTTAACCTACCTTTATTAGGGCACTTTGAATTACAGCTGAGTTTGACAGGTGTCAAATGCAATCTTTAAAATGTACATGTCAACACAAGACTAGTTCCATTCGTTGGATCATAACATAACTCGTAAATTCCTCTTCAATTCTTCATATCATTAAAATTACTCCAGCAAACCTTTGTCTTTGAGTAAACAAAATTAAATCAGTCCATTAAATTGATAAATTGGTCACCTTAAGACAACAATTTTATTTTTTCCAAAGTACCAAATTAGATTTTAATCAAGAACGACCAATGTGTTCCTGTTTCTAGTTCTGTTTGTTTTTTTTGTTTTGTTCTGGTTCGTGCATCCCAGATGAGTATCCGTTTTCCATTCCAATCCAATTCTATTACAAAAACATTGTCCCTCGCGCCATGTTAGGTTTAGCCTTACACTTCGAGTACAGGTTCTCTTATAAACAATTTTATCAGCTTATAATCCCCCAAAGAAGGTATAAAAAAGATTCGAAACATTTCCGCCTGTTTCTCTGTGGATTGGATGAGGATGAGGATTGTGGATGCCGATTGCTGATGCCAATGCACCTTCTTCATACATTTATATGAATCCGTTGAATACAAATGGCTAATTGAAGGGAATTTCTTTTTATCGATTATCGGCACCATAATGCCGCAGCCACCGCCGCGCGCCGCCGCTGCATCCATCCCGATTGCCATTGCCAGTCGCTTCTGCCAGAGGAGATAGGTACAAAAACAACATCCCAGATAAACATATATGGCTCCAGATGCAGCTCAAGCTCCATACTCCATAGAATAGTTTGCCTGCAAAAAAAAAGAACACCCATGAGAATAGAGGCAGTGCCCAAATGACTATCGAAATGGGATCATCATCATTGTTTCTAGAATAGTTTTATAGAACTGGTGCATTTGAATGGGCATAGGAATGCGGGTGGAAACTATGTAAAGATCGGATTGTGTAAAGCAAATGATGTTATTTGTTTCGAGGCGATATGAATTCAATGAGGTGGGTCATTTGAGGATGGTTGAAAAGCTATAGATTAGGTTTTTATGGGTATAAGAAGGTATGTTAGAAGAAGTTCAAATGAAGCCTTATCAGAGAAGAATGAGGTACCAATATAAATTTCTTATAGCAATAAACTTATATTCAATTCAAATTGTTTAATCAAAGATTGTGTAACATACAAAAGCAGTTTGTGTAATCGAAAGGGCTGTGCGCTAGAAGCAGATATAAAATATTTGAACATTAAATTCAAACAATAGGTTCCTATTTGTTTAGAATTCCGATTGAAATCTGTAATCGGTGTTATTCAAAAATCTTGGTAAAATAGTATCGTTCTTGGTAAGTTATTGCTTTGTTAGTACATATTCTATCTGGAAGTACAAATTGTAAAATTAACATTTGATTAAAAAATTAAACGATAGTTGAGTATTTTAAAGGTTATTTGAATTGCTAGTACGATTGATATAGTTTAATTTTATTTCAATGTTGGTAGCGGCTGCGCAACAAATGGTGCATCCACTTAGTCGAATTTTGAAATACTCTTGCTTAAATCTCGGTCATTTATTCTCACGAATAAATGTTCAATATCTACTTGCGAGAAAGTATTTTTTTAGATACTTTGAAATATTCTAGTATCATGATGTATTATCAAGTGAAACAAAAAACTTGTCTGGTGTACCGTAACCCAGCCATCTTGGACCACTCCTCTCAAAATTATATTTCATTTTCAAAGTGTCTTTTGTATGACGATGATCTCAAAATTTTAAGATCTTCATTAGATAACAGTAAGATTCAGATTAATATTAATACTGCATTGTTAACTGGTGTACTAAAGATGGATTACATTTCAATATTAAAAAATGCAGTATTGTAACATTAAGTGCATTTTGTTATTATTCCATAAATAGTACAGTGAGAAATTGCAAATAAAAACGATCCGCAGTAGTCCGGTTTTTATATTTGAAAGTTGATACATTTGAATATTTTCCAGAATAATTTATCAAAAAATTCCAAAACAAAATAGCGAAATTCAGACCAGGAATGAAATCGTGTAAGCTGATTTTTGATAGTTGACTATCAAAATCAAGAAAATACGTCTGTGTAAAGTGATAGTCGATTTCAAAGTTTTAACCAAACAATTTGACAAAAAATAAAAACTTCAAGAAGGCGGTTTGTTCCTAGCCTACTACATTAACATGTGGTGTTGAAGCGAGCTTGAAGCTCGCCTAAATTCTGTATACACCTGAATCGAGTTGAAATGAGCTTGATTCGCCTCGATTCCGGTCGGGGATCAGAGTCGAGTCAAAATTTGTGAAGAAAAACCTGTGTGGAGGAGTTGGTTTTAAAGATAATGCATTATGGTCTGTTTATTTGCATGTTTGTTAACAAAAAATATAGTTTTGTTTTAATCAAATTAAAAAAAATTGCACAAGGAGTAGGTAGCATATTCTTATATAGTGTGCTGAAGTATTCAGTTTTTCATTGTTTAACACGAATCAAACTATCTCACTTGCACTTCATAAGAAACATCGAAACACCATTTGCATTTTAGAAAGTGCTGTCAAACTTAATCATTTTTAAATCTTCGTGTGCGGTGGAAACACCAAAAAGATTTATTTATTCTTAACTGAGGTAAACCTTTGGTGGAAACATAGGAAAACATAAATATCTTTTCTATTGTTTTCTCTTGCAAAAAAAGCCCAGTAAATCCATTTTCACTAACAAAACTAAATAATATCAACAGTAATAGATTGATTTTTCCCTAATGGAGAACACACATGATTGCAAATGCACAACTACTCAACGAACACAGCCATCGAGATACAAATGCAATATCAATCGTACCAACATTTGAGAACGAAATCACATAAGATCCATTGTCAAAAACCCATCCATAGTAAGATTCTACTCTAACTTTTATCGGCAGTGTTCATACTATGGATATTGTTTTTATCATTCGTGTAAAATCCTACTATACTATGATTAGATTTTCCAACAAAACACGGGTATTTTCTAAGATACTTGGCGTGTTTTTTTGGCACAGCTATCCGTCTCTATAGTGGGAGTTTCCATGTATTACAAACACAACACGCTGCGGATAAAACTTAAACTTAAATCTGGTTGCGGATAAGAAATTAACAGTTTTCGAGTATCGATACTCGATCGGAGAAAAATTGAATTTCTTAGGTTGGTAAAGGTTATTTATAAAAAATTTGATAGTTTACGCTGCTCCATGAGTACCCCTATTGTTAAAATTAAACTTCAAAAGTATTCCACATTTCACATACGAATTTCAATTTCGATCTTTTGACCTCCATATAAATGGGCTACCTATAAGAACTTCAAATTCATGAACGACGACTGACCAAATCTACGAACATACCCTAAATGTTAAAAACTTATCCGAAAGCAAAACCAAAATAACAAATCAAACTTTGAACAAATGCAGATGGATGTACAAATGGAAAATCAGGAAAAAATGTAAATTTAGCATTTATTAAAAATTATAAATCAGGTACATAATAAAATTCTTTCTTTAAATATGTAGCCACAAGAAAAAAACCTGGACAAAGGAGGAGACGAAGGCCTTGCTACGCTTTTTTATTATAAGACAGCTAAACAAGTCTACCAACTTAAAAATAAAATAAAACAGCTGCGGATGTTCAACTGTGGATATGTTTTTTTTTTTGGGAAATCGAATTTGGCTGCAGATAGCGATGCCAAAAAAACACGCCTACTGGATTCAATTATTTACTTATGAAAATCATTCCTAAGAAAGATTAACGAGTTAAAAAGATCTTGAATTTATCTTTCAAAGTGACCATGTTATTTTTAGAGAAAAATCGATGTTGGCTTTATTTTTAGAAATTCGAATTCTAATTTTGAAGATTCTTATTTATTTATCCCTTTAAAGACCTGTGCTTGAATATTTTTGCATTATATGGAATCCTATTACTCAATCAAATATTTATAGGATTGAAAAGGTTCAGAAATGATTTAATAAATTTGCTTTAGGAACATTTTTTAAAACTCAAATATTCCATCTTATTGAGACCAGGTGTGCTTTAATTAATTTAAAACCTCTAGTATTGATTAGAAAACTATATTCGGTATTTTTTGCTTTGGATGTTCTGAATTATAGCATAGATTGTTCTATTTTACTCTCAATGTTTATCATTTATGTATGTACCAATTGACCGGACCCAAACGTAAAATAAACTTCACATGTGCTTTTGTAGCTCTTGCAATGCTTCTGGCTTGCTGTTCATTCCAAATAAGCCAGTTTTTGTTGTACTTGGAGTGTTCACGTATCAATTTAACCAGAAATGAGCTTCGTCGTTGAACATACATTTTTCGATAAAAATGTGGATCTTTCCCCAAATTTTCAAGAGCTTATTCACCAAAGGTTTGGCACTGTAGTTAGTAGAAGAGCCCCAATTGCTGCGAATAGATAATTCGCGTTCATCACTAACACTGGCCGATACACCTGAGATATTTTTTCAGTTCCTCTACTTGAGCGTGTTGGTGGTTAAATGTCTTACAATGTAAATTTAGTGCCAAATTTAGTCACAATAGTCTCCTCAGTATGTGGATTAAACTAAGTGACAAAAACTTTGGACAACTCTTTGTATCATGAAAAAGTTATGGTCGATAAAATTTTCTTCCATAGTAGGTAAAAAAAATTTATATCAAAATCTGCTGACAGGTTTTTTCAAAAAATTTACATTTTTTACCTTATAAGATTTTCCAGTAAGCGGTTTCAGTTTGATTCAAACAAGAAACGCGTATTTTCAAGAAGGAAGTATACCATAAACAATAATAAAAAAGATACTATCTAAATGATTTTTGGCTGCTGGACTAGCACTACATCCTTTTTATTAAATTTTCAATGACCAATTCGAACAATTACGGCTGAATGTCGTAAATTATTGATTACAACACCAAAAAGCCAAATCTTAGAACATATTTTAGTTTTTGAGAAAATTGGAAGCAATAACATCTAATCTTCGTTAAGAAGCAAACAGAAAAGCTTGCAAGACCCTCTTCCACATATTTATTGCATTGTGATATAAGCCTTGAATAATTACAATTATTAATTATTCAATGATATAAGTGATATAAGCTTTTTTTATTTAAAATTTTTAAATAAAAAAAGCTTATACCACTCACTCTTTAATTTTGTTTTGAAGTTGTTCAGTTTAAACTTCACTATAAAGCCCATAACTAAAGTATGTAATGTATATACCAAAAAGCTTGAATAAACTTATATTCAAGTTCGAGCTTCATACAAAAGAGGAAAATCCAATTAAAAAGCAATATGATTTTTATTTGCAAAAACTATGCCTCAAAGTAGGCAACTAATTTTTTAATAATATTCTTTTAGTCATATGCATGAATTTTCAAACAGATTATTATTCTACTAAAATATATTTTATGTGCATTAAGAATTAAGTTTCAAAAAAAAACATTTAGTCGTTAGGGGAATTAGCAGAAATATTTTGTTCGTATTAAATTTGAATAGTTCGAAATATGAAGGCAAAATAATTTAAAAGAGAGGCTGTGCGTCAAATCCCAAACTGATCCCATCTGTGACCGTCTGTAGATTTGTCTAAGACCTTAACAGAGTATTATTAATAATATTTTGTGTTAGATAAGAACATTGAAGCTAATATCTTTCTGTGTTCTCCAAGACTTGAGTTGAAAATAATCTCTTATCAGCTTTTTGTTGTTGTTGTAAATTTTGTTAAAAAAGCTGGCAGTTGAATTTTTCTAAAAAATAAACTTAAAGTTAACAACGATATTTTGAATATTATAAAATAATTTTGATATCTGTTTTTGTTCCCGAGATTTTTAGTTGAAAACCAATTTTCGTAGCATTTTTGAACTTTTATTCCTTAAATCATAAAATACCGATTGAGTTTTTCAAATACCACAAAATTAAGCACCAATTGAAATCAATTTTAGTCAATACCTTCATCTATTCACGAGATATCTAGAATCGAACATCAATTTTTACCAATTTTGAGTGGTTTTTTTTAGATATTTTTATTTTTATGAAAAAACTGAATGTTGAAAACACATTTTTTTATCAATAATTTTTGAAAAGATATTTAAGTCGAAAATCAATTTTTAAGTACTTTTAGTAATGTGTTCTAGATTTGTATTTTTTGTAAAAAAAAACTACTAATTCCAAATTTTACCAGCTGTCAAAAACGTAAGTTTTCGGTGCAAATAATTATCTTGGAGGTACAATTTTTTTTCGTAAACTATTCGAAGTAACAAATATTTTTCTTTTTGATTTTTAATAAAACCGTTTATTGAATTATTTTTCAAAATTATACTAGTTTAGTATCACGTCACACTATTATGTAGAATATAAAATTTACTGAAATCGATAGCGTTTTTTGTTCCTGAGATATTTTGGGTCAACCAAAATATTCCCTTTTTTTAAATTTCTAAATTTAAAAAACTACAAACTCAATTTTTTTTAAAATCTTTTCTGCATCTTTTTCAATCCACTTGACACAAGTTCCACTGATATATAGTGGCAAAGGTAGTTAGCTATACTTTTACGATAGTAAACAGCATTAAGTTCTACTCGAAGTTCGATTCCCCATTTTACAATGTCTAAGTTAGATTTAAATGTGCTTATCATACTTTATCGTCGTTGAAGATAAATATCCGTAGAGCAGGTTTTTAAACCTTTAAAAGAAATGTGAAGAGCTGGGAGAACAAAGCAGGTAAGTTGATCAGTAATTTCAGAACGGAGATCATTGATACAAATTAGAAAAAGTCTCAGAGAGGATAGAGAACTTTTTTTTTTTGGCTGATGCTTTTAACCTTATTTGCGTTTAAAGTTCTCGGTTCCAAAAGAATCAAACTTCTTTTCATATCAGCGTCATCTTTGTTGGAGAATAGTGTTCAGTAAAAGATCCCGAAATACTTTTTGAGACCGTTCCAGCTGGCGTTCTCTTAACATAAATAAATTAGTTGGCGCAACAATCCGTAGAGACCTACGGCCTAGTGACTTACAACTCTCATACTACACATCTATATCTTTGTTAAAAACATTTGGATTTGTATTTATTAAACTTTTAATTACCAAAGCTTTCCCAAAACAACATTCAAGTTTGAATTCTTCATCAGTGAATATTTTAATTTTAATTCTTTTATGAAGCTAACTATCAATTTCCAACGCATTTTAATTGTATTTCAAATTTGTATGCAGTTTAAAAAAGATTCGTAATAAATATTGTATACCTTTAACTTTTATCCTTTTTTTTATAAATTAAAAAGTAAACTTTAACCATCTTTAATAAAAAGTAAGTACCTGTATTAAAATTTAACTCAACTATTTTATATAGATCAGGAGAAAAACTTCCTCAGAATATCTCTATTAAACTTACTTCTTATACAATAAAATTAATATTAAGTTGCAATAAAAGTGAACCAATTTTACTTAGTGCAATAAGTCCAAAAGATTAAAATAGAAAAAGTAAATATAAACCCTCTTTTATGAGCAATTTAATATTTTCGACCTTCCCGCATGTGCGGTCCTAAAACCACTTTTCAATGCAATTGGTATTATTATCTGATCATTTGAGAGAATCTAATACCAACATTTGTCCTTCTTCAAAATCCCATTAAGTCTTATGATGCAGAAAAATAAGAAGCATAGAAGAAATAACATGATCTTCATCATCTAGAGGAATATAAAGAAAATCCCTACGAAACCCATTTAGGGAATAATTCTTATAATATCACAGCTGGAGGTTTTAATGCCCAGTTATATATATTGACCATGAATGGATGGACCAAAGGGATTGCATAAGATCAAGAAGAAGCAAACAAAAAAAAAAAATTCAAGGCGGAAGGAAGATGAAGGAGGAGCAATAACATTACGTGTTCAATAAACTTAAAATATGCAAACTATATGAAAGTTCCAACTTAGATATTGCTATGCTTCCTCTCTACACCTCACCTTAGTCTTTTTTACTCGTATAATAGTTAGAAGATGCATCTTAAGAAGTTGGTATATCCATCTACCTATACAAAAACTAGTTAAAGATACATTGATGCCCACATGTGGTCCTCTGCTCTATGTGCATCATAGCTGAGGTTATAATTGAAGTTTTGTATCTGAATAATGTGGTTCTTCTGGTAAACGAGTAAGTCCTTCACTTTGAGAACAGTTGGATGACCCTATAGGAACGTTGAACGCGGTAAATAAGGCTAAAACTCCAATCTAGATACCTACATATTATAGACATTTTACCCGTGGTGAATCGCGTCGCGTCGAGTCGCGGACGAAATGGTCATCATTTCTCATCCGGAAGAGAATGCGCTGACCACGTTCCATCGTCGTCGTCGTGGAGCGGCTCATCATTGTGGGACATATAGTAAATGAGAACTTCGCGTTAACAATATTGATGATTGTGATTGAATGAAACTAACTTAAAGGAAGATGCTCATAGTTTTCTTAAGTGGTCAAGTTTGGTGGAGTTTTCTATTTTTTAGCAGGAATGATTTTATGGACCATTTGGAAGAAGTTCTTAGAAGATTACATTCATTTTGAAAGAATGCAAATTCTTTTAAAGAGCTTTTAACAAAGAGTCAGGACAATCTTCACATTCTACATCAGGTGGACTAATTACATGTTTTATGGACCATTTGGCCTTTTAATGGTTCAAGTTCTCAACGAAAAATAAATATCATTAACACCATGTTTCTTGTAAAGAAGTCCAAATTTAGACAGAGTATCAACTTCTGGTTAATTTCATTTGATCCTAAGAATTGTTTCTTCATATTCTTGTAATGAAATCGTTCGATTTCAATGCACACGATTCTCCGGCGTTTTTTCAACACCTAAAGGAGTTAGTGCTGAAGTACTGAGTTAAACCATCTTATTTAGCTGGTGGCCAACGCGTGAACTATCGAATATCGGACGGTAATGGTAGAGCAGAAAATACACTGATAAATATATACTATTAGTGTTTTATCTCATGGAGGCATATATATTTGACCATTGTCTAATACCTGCTAACTTATCGTGTCAAAACTGTTCAGTGAATGAATTAAGAGTTCGTAAGAGAACTGCTTAGCAATACTAGAAAGCTAATTGGAACGGTCCCAACAAATATTTCGGGATCTTTAACTGGTCACTATTCTTCCAAAATAGTGACTTTGACTGCATTGCTTATATGCAAGTTTGATTCTTTTGGAAACAAGAACTTTTAACTCGAAGTTTTCCTTGTTATAAGGCCAACCAAACTGAGAAAAACTGGAAAAAGTTCAAGTACGCCAGAAACGTTTGAAACGACCAGATTTATCAATTACCAGAAATAAAAGTAAAAATAAATTAGATGGTGCAACTGTTCGTAGAGAATCAAGTCCTAGTGCCTAACAACTATCAACCATTTCTTTTCATGACATGAATTACTCTTGGAGGATTTGTCAATTCCTCGCAATACCTTTTAAGTGGCACAGGTAGAGATTGAACTCAAGAACTCTGGCATCACAGTCCTACGCACTATAAAGTACGTTAATTACCAATAACTGCGTCAAAAAATATTGCATTGTCCCGAAAAAATGAGGAATTCTTCTTTTTCCTTGGTTCCTATACGCTCCTTGTAATTGACGCTCCATTTATGACTCCATCTGTACTTGAGCATTTGAAAGAGTTCAGCACAAGATCTTTTATTGAAAATATACGTGTTTTCGTTTCTGAAGAATAATTTCTTTGTTGATTTAAAAATTACTTTTCGGACCGTTACAGGTAGCAATAGATGGATCAAAGACGGAAAACTACAAAACCTATCTCCGACAGTTTTTCGCTTTTTTATTAACGATCTTTCTGTTTGAAGTTTTTAATCCACTTGCCTGTTTCATAAACCTGCTCTCCGGATATTTTTCTTATAGCGCCAGGGTAAATTCTCTAGGGTCATCCTGCTCAACCAGTTAGGCTCTATACAGTTCGTCCCTGTAGATGCTGTCATATGGGGCCTTGAAATCGATGAAGAGATGGTGGGTGTCAATTTGATTTCCTTGAGTTTTTTCCAGGATCTGCCCTAATAAGAATATTTGATCGACTGAAGACTTTCCTGGTCTAAAGCCACACTGATAAGAACGATGGGCTTTAGACGTTCACATAATACGGCAGAGAAGATTTTGCAAGCGATGTTAAACAGACTGATTTCTCTATAGTTCGTGCAGCCAGCGTGCCAAACAACATCAACGCTAAACAAATGGTCTCCTTTGGTCAGTATCGGAGGTTCCACTCATAGGGTATGCTTTCTTCCGACCTTACCAAACAAGTATTTAAGCCATCTGTTCCAGCGACTTTGTTAGACTTTAACCTCGATATGGATATCCTTACTTCTAAGTCGGAAAGACGGGATTGTTGGTTTTCGTCATCTTTGTTGAATGAATCATTCTGCCTGAAAGTAGAATTCGGTGCATGGTCGCCGTTATACAGTCTGCAGAAGTGGTCCTTCCATATTCTCAGCATTGACTGCGGTTTTGCTATGATGTTTCCACTTTCGTCCTTGCAGTCTTTGGTTCGAGTTTTGTCCACTTAAGAATTTCGTTTCACCTGCACATTAAACTTTCAAACTGTATTTCTGCTTTTGAACGCTTATGAACCTCTCAACATGCTCTCTTTTTTTCTTCTGAGATGTCGGTGTTCCTCTAAACAAACAGCTAGTTGCATTCCTTCCCTCAAATAATTCAACTGCAATACTTGCACCTTCAGGACAGTCTATCAGTATACCCTAGAGCCAAACTTCGGTATTACTTTCAAGCACTGACATTCGTTCATTAGCCGTACTAAGCGAATGTAGAATAATTTACCACACGCTGTTTTTCCCAGTCATTTTTGAATTCAAATCCAATGTTCACCGACACCATCTTTCAAACCCTCTCTCAATTTCTTTTTAGAATGATACTCGCACTGTGTGTTTGCCATAAAAAGGGTTACAAAAATTACCATGAGATGTGTGCTTATTTAAAAAAAAAAGACTTATCTAGCTATACAAGACTTTAAAACAGCAAGAATCAAGAAAAGAAGCTAGCTGCATCAAAAAGATCACCAAGGACGCCTAAAATTCTTCAATTCCAAATCGTTTCTTGTGCAAATGACTTGACTTTAAGCTATTGTCAAGTGTTTTTTGGCTTCTTCGTTTGCTCCAAGTACCTTTCAAATAGTTTTTAAAAATATTGGTCAGCATAATTAAGTCTCTAACCAGTCTTTTCTTAGCAAACACTTAGTTTACAGTAGAACTGGTTACTAAGTTCACCACATAGCTTCCACAGCTTATAGCTTAGACAAACTGGCGGCGATCTTATATACTTTAAATCCAACACGTCATGTGACTTGTACCAAAAACCTTTATCTTCTCGTCTATCGTAAGCATCAACCGCGACGCAAGATACACTGCTAACCGTCAAGATGGAGCAATACCACTTTGTGTGGCACACAGCCTCCGGCAGCCAATTATGAACGCTATAACACTCTAATGAAGTTGCGTCTTTGCAAATTTAATTAATTTAATCATTAGCGATGAAGTAGAAAAAGCCCCGGTCGGTCAAGCTTCAACCACACATCACCATCACAGCATCAGCATCAGCCATTAGCCAGCCAGCGTGCCAAACAACATCAACGCTAAACAAATGGTTTTGACATTTATTACGACAATCTGAAGATGATGTTGAAGTTTTTTTTTTCACCTCTCAAATCTCAGGCTGTCAGTCGAGTCGGTTGACCGGACGACGACTACGATGAGGATGAGGATGACGACTACGAAACGTTGTTAAACAAGGTGACCAGGGAATGACCACATTTCTATAAATGTATATAAACAGCGGGTCTATATATACCTAGACTTTCACAACACTATAAGCCAAACGCCAAAGACTTGTTCGTTTAGCGCAAGAAGACAGCAAAAATGCGGAAATGCGGTTGACGTTTCTATCGCAAAGACTATAAAGCGGCCATAAGGGAAGCACCACCGCATAAGCACCTGAAGTTAAAGTTAAAGCTAAAGCTGAAGCTAAAGCAAACGCCTGGCAATTTATATCAACTTCTCTTCTCCGGGCACTGCACCACAACTTGAAGTGGTCGGTCTGTCCGTCGCTCGTTGATGGTCGGTCAGAGAAAGAGAGGAATTTATTTTGCCAACTAGGTGATTTGTGGCAGACCTGCAATTGTGTCAGACTACGATAGACGCGACGCGAAGCGACATCGTTTTATAGTCGACGTCTTCGTTTTTGTAGTTGTCGTTGTATAGTTTGTTGTCGTAACTATCGTAAAACCGTTACACTCTAGGGATCTAATTAAAACCGTTAAATTCCTGTTAATTTTATTGCTGTTTTTTTTGTTGTAATTTTGTTTATAAACATTTTCTTTTTCCTTTACCAAAATCTTCACTTTTTGCGTTGGTTGGAACATAAATGTTGATCTTCAAAATATAACGGTACGAAGGAAGATTTTCTTCGTTTTTAATGACTTTTAACATGCCTATTCAAAAACCATCATAAAATAATATAAAAATGTCCATAAATTGACGTTATTTTAAGTTTTGTGGCATCAAGACGTCATTCATTATTCTAAGAAATTTATCTTCTTAAGGAGACATAAAGAAGATATACGATTATAAATTGTGCTTTCGAAAATGCTTAACAATCGCTTTTGGATTTCCAATAATTTGCATATAGCCTGTTAATTTTTAGTTTAAAAAGAAAGAAGCTTTGCAATATACCGTTCATTATGCTCCTACATAAGAAACAGTTATAAGATCGCTATTAAGGATTGAAAGGCCTTAATCCAGGTTTTATACTCTAAAATCACTCTATCACGTCTAATTTTTGAATTATAAAAAATAAAAAAAATAATGTTAGAAAGGGGTATGTTCAAATTTGACCGTGTCTTTTAAAAACGAAGTTCGAATTCCATACCAGCACTAAAAATTAACACCAAACCGTATTTTTCCAAACCACGACAGTAATAAATTCGAAGTTTCTCAAAGCTTCATATAGAGTAAAATAGAATTTCCACAAACTATGAAAGGAACTACAAAGTTGTGAAATGTTTCTAGAAGCCTAGGATTTGTACTTTTTATATAGAAATTGTGCCTTGAATATGTTTTTAAGACTTTGCAGGTGTCCATAGCATTTTTAAAGAGGTATAAATATAATAGTAATTTACAAATAATAGAGTCAGAAGATTTTGGGAATAACAGATAATCTAGCAATAAGCCTGAAATTTTTAACTTCGCCTTATGTAAGGCGGATTATAAAAAATGACGACAGACAAGAAGATATTGAGTAATTAAAAAGAATGGACAAAGGAAAGGACAGATGACTTACACAGTTTTTTTAAAATAGTAGATTAGGACCTTGTATATAAGTACAGTCAAGATAAGATATAAACTTTGCATTGTTGTCAGCATTAATGTAAATAAGTCAAGTAATTAAAAGATTTCAATATCAAAACGAGATTGGGTATAGAACTTTTGAATTTAAAAAAGAGAAATTGCTATTTTTTTTTATTAAGGGGTAATTAATACCCCTAACATGTTTAAAGTTTAAACACAGTGCGAACTTTAGGAAAATAGGGAAGGATTAAAGAGAAGATACCGATGCACATTGGTCTTAAAGTTTTGAATATCAAAATGATAGGGAAAAGAAAGATTACTTTTGAAATTTTAACCAAGCAATAAATATGCGAAACCTATTTTTAGACATGAATCTTTAGAATTTAATTTTTTACTTAGGATGATAATTTGTTCGTCCATGTATTTAATCTAAGGTTGCTATGAAATTATTATAACTGTAATTCTGACTCTGAACAAAGCTAATGGAAGGTTTTGCTTTTCCAAGGTAATCAAACTCGACATAATATAGGAAACGTGAAAATAAGTCCTCTCGATACCCAAATAAGATTTTATTTTTAGTTTTATAAGACTCTTAAAAATACCAACTTTTATTTAAGAAAGCTATGAACTTTACTACTTTTTAATACGCTACTTGAAATTTAAGAAAACATTCTGTGATGGTTAGGATCAAAATATTGAATAATATTGTATTACTGTTTAAATAATTCGAAGTCCTTAAGTCACTATAAAGTTAACTAAAATCTCAATCAGATACGAGTAGGTTTGAAATATTTCACTTATGTTTCTTGTACATAATATAATGATGAAATTTAATATTGCTGGAAATGGTCGATGTACATATATAACTAAAATATATAATAAAATAAAATTTTCCGAACGAAGTAATGTATTCAACAATGCAGATTCCGACGAAGCGCATTGATACTGGACCCTTCTATCCACCTCATTCAACAATAACTCTATAGGGTTAATAATACCCGGTGATTTCGGCAGCCATGTCATGAATTGTAACATTTTTTACTTTTCCAATAGAGCGATTTAAATCTTCAACTCCCCAGACCATCACAGAACCACCTCCATACTCAACGGTACAAAACAGTCGGAAAGCATCTTTTGTTCAGTGCTGCATCGAACGAAAACCCTTCGTACTAAATACCTCCAACTTCGATTCATCCCTCCATAAAACATTAATACAATTTTCTTTCGTGCAGTTTCTATCCTATTTTCCCATTGGAAGTTATTGTAATCGGTCCGATTTGTCGAAATTAAAATGTTGACATTTCTCTACGTTTCAAGGTCCCTAGAGTCGAAATAAAAGATTTTTTGAGAGATGTCTGTGAGTGCGTGTGTACGTACGTGCGTACGTCCGTATGTCCGTACGTTCGCGACGTTTTTTCGTCGTCCATAGCTCAAGAAGCAGTAGAGATATCGACTTCAAATAAATTTTGTTATACAGATAATAATGCAGAAAGATGCAGAAAGGACTCTCAAAAAAATTGCGTTCGTATAGTTTGTTTTACCATAGCAATTTAAAAAAGGTGAAAATGTTGGTTTATCCAAAATATCTCAATGATGGAATTGTTTTTTTTTAAGTTTTTATTTTTTGTAAGAAAACTGTCAATTCGATTTTTCTCAAAATTTTATCAAATGTTGAAAACAATATTTCTTATAAGATAAAATTAGTTAGAAGCCATTGTCTCGAATTTTTGAAAAGATATTTGAGTCAAAAATCAATTTTTACCAACTTTTGTTAATTTTTTTTCGGTTTTTAATTTTTTGTTAAAAACTGTCAATTAGATTTTTCTCAAAATTTTATCAGATGTCAAAAACATTATTCTTCGTTGCACAAAATTGTTTTGGAGATGAAATCATATTTAAGTCGTAACATTTTCGAGGTGAGACATTTTTTTTTCAGTTTTTTTTGATTTATAAGAAAACCGTTAATTGGATTTTTTTCAAAAAATATACTTGTTTGGTATCGCTTTACAGTATATGATATAAAATTGAATTCAAGTCTTTAGCCTTTTTGGTTCGTAAGATATTTAGGGTTAACCAAAATTTTCACCTTTTTTTTTAAACTGCTGTGGTAAAAACCACCCACGCAATTTTCTTGAGAGTCCTTTCTACATCTTTCTGCATTATTATCTGTACAACAAAATGTATTTGGAGTCGATATCTTTTTCTGGTTCTTGAGCTATGGACGACGAAAAAAGCGTCGCGAACGTACGGACATACGGACGTACGCACGTACGTACACACGCACTCACAGACATCTCTCCAAAAATCTTTTATTTCGACTCTAGGGACCTTGAAACGTCGAGAAATGTCAAAATTTTCAATTCGACAAATCCGGCCTATTACAATAACTTCCTATGGGAAGTTAAAAAGGAAATATTTGTCATCTCGAATATTTTACTAACAAAAAATGATTTTATCTCGAAAATAATTTTGTGCAATAAAGAATATCGTGACATCTCGTAAAATTTTGAAAAAAATCGAATTGACAATTTTTTTTACAAAAAATAAAAACCTAAAAAAAAAACAATACTAAAACATAGTACACATTTACTTTCGATTCAAATATCATTTCAAAAATTAAAAATATATGAATATGAATATATATGAATACTCATTAATTTTTTTATAAAAATCTAACAGTCCTTTTTTTCATAAAAAATTAAAATCTACAAAAAATAGTACGTAAAATTGGTAAAAATTGATGTTCGGTTCTCGATATCTCGTGAACAATACAAGATATTGACTTTAAATATGTTTCATTCTTCCAATTTGTATTTGTTTATATATTAAATATAAACTTTTAAGAAATGCTACTAAAATAGTAAAAATTGGTTTTTGATTAAAAATCTCGTTAACAAAAATAGATTTTGAAATCAAACTATGCAAAATATTGTTTTTATTTTTTTAATTTCTAAGAATAATCCAACTGACAACTTTTTTAACAAAACACTAAAACCTAGAAACTTTTAAGCAAGACAAACCGACAGACGGGATGGGAAGTTATCAGTGTGATTCGCATCCCAGCCTCTTTTTTCCTTTATCAGATCTGCCAATATCCGTTGTAACCATTAAGGTCACTGAAAATAATCTAAGCAAAAAAACATTGATTATTATTATTATTATTATATACATATATTGAAACCGTAGCTCCAATTTGTCACGAATTTCCCGCAAAAAAATGTACCAAACTGGCTATCATCTCGACATTTTAGCTTCTGCGGACGCCCGGGGCTTTTTTTTGTCTCATAAGATTCTTTCAAGAAACACGATCTGATCTAGAAATAGTCCTTAAGCTTAGGCCACTTGACTGAAAAGCTTGAATTTTGCCTCTTTCATTTCAAAACACATAACTGAATGAAGTTTCAAAGAGGTTTGCATTGTGCGATTATACTTTTGTAATGTTCAAAAAATCTGTTTTTAATTTTAAAACACCAGAAGAGAAGATAACGGATTTTTTTAAATTGTTATTAATAAAAAACACACACATCTCTATACAAATCTTTCATTTAGATTCTAGAGTTTTCAATTCGACAAATCAGACCAATTACAATAACTTCTTATGGAAAGTAAAAAAAAATGTGGCTCTAAATATTTCAAAAACCAAAAACACTAGCAACTTAAATTATATTTTATATTATAAAGTGTGACGTGATACCAATATAATACGTGATACGAAAAATAAATAATTTTAACTACGAAATAATTGTTTGCAACGAAGAAATACGTTTTTGAAATTAGGTAAAATTTTGAGAAAAATTGAAGTAATGATTCTTACAAAAAATAAAACTTAAAAGTTGGTAAAAAATGATATTAGACCTAAATATCTTGCGAAAAATTAGAGGTATTGCTTTTAAACTAATTTTAACTTATAGAAAATATTGTTTTTATTATTCAGTCAAATTTGTTAGACCAATGAAGAAATTGGTAAAAATTGATGTTCAATTCGAATATCTCGTGAATAAATGAAGGCATTGAATTTAAAAATGATTTCATTCTATGCTAGATTTTGTTTTTAACTTAAGATAATGTTGTGAGAAAAATCAAACTTGTATTTTTAAAATAAGAATAAAAAACTTTCAAAAAAATACTACAATCGCATTTTAAAAATTGGATTCCGAATAAAAATCTAAGGGACAAAAACAGGTATTGAAATCGAACCTGTTTTATCATAATCAAAAAACTGCTTCTTACTTTTACGAAGTTTCTTAGAAAAATCCAATTGACAATTTTTATTACAAGGCACGTAAACTTATAAAAACAATAAAAACTGATAAGAAATGACTTTTAGGGTCAAGTTTTTTGAGAACAAAGATTCAAATTTTTGTAACTCACACAAATGATTGTTAATATATTGTGTTAAAGTTCTAGAAAAATCGACAGGGGAAACGAATGGGAATGGTGTGGGTCACATTCCAGCCTCGTTTTTAATTTGAAATTAATTATGTTTTCTATATGTATGCCAATTGAATTGAATTGAAAAGTTCCTTGAGTGTTTTTCACAATAAAATGTTACATTTTTCCCAGCAACCTTTTTTATGCCTCTTAGTTCTTTCCAAAAACTTTTCGACATATTAGGTTAAAATAAACAATACTATTTTATAGTTTTAAAATGAGAATCCAAATGAAAATACATGGTACATCCTTTCGATCCTGTGTAATGTATTTTTTTAATGCATGCCCATAAACTTTATGACTCAAAACATTTACAAAATTTTAATTTGTTTTTTATTTAAATACAAAACCAAGGCTGTTTTGGTTCTTAGTGCCTTCTGGATTTCCGACTTGCGACATCCATACCAATTCTGATTAAAAAAAAACTAATTTTAATCGTTGATTTATACAGAAACAAAACCGAAAGTTCATACATCCTAAATAATAAAATCCATTCTCTGATGTTGTAAATCAGTACCGTTCCCGCAGTAAGTGCAGAATTATGTCCTCCGAATAGCAACAACCATTAAAAGGTAAACCTTCAAATCCTCCAAATAAGTATAACTCCCTATTGAGTTGCAGCAAAAAAAAATAAAAACAAGAATCTCTTCACCAGCTCACCATAATCAGAAGCGCGACAATAAAACTTAAGCGACATGAAGCAGTGCCGCACACAGCACATCGTCGGCGCAGCAACACAAAAAAAAACGCTTCTTCTTCTCTCGATTGCAATGAATAATTTATAATTCGTTCGAATGACTCTCTGGAACTGGAAACTGGCACTCGTCGACTTCGGTTGTTGCGCAAGTTTCAAGTTGCAACCAATAATAATAATCTTCATGAAGCAAGATAATAAAAGGCTTTACCATTGAAATGTCAGTCATGACATGTAGTACAACCACCATCCGATCCGAACGAAAGTAAAAGTAACCCTCATGCCATGAAAGTGCAGCGCATGAAGATACAAGGTGTTTTTTTTTGTTGGAAGATTGGCGTAGCGGGACGGCGGAGTGGAGCACAGCACAGCGTTCCAAAACAAGAAAACACAAATATAACGACTTCGACTGTCAAATGGTCATCATGTAGCAGAGGCAGTAGCTGTGGCAAGATTTTAATGAGAATTTGCATTTGCTGACGCTCATGCTCGCTCAGGTAAGGTCAAAGTGAAGCTGACGCCAGCCCAGATGTCAGTAGTATTTGTAAAACTGCTCAAAAAGAAACGGGAGCAATTAAAATCAGACCGTACATGGGAGTTGCCATCACCCATCTCTGAATTGAAAACTTCTCTCGCTTTTCTCAGAAAATCCACCTTTAATTTATACCGCCTCGCCTGTCAAGGATCTTCCATTGCTCCTTATACAGAGGAGCTCAAAGTCCAACAATAAATCCGCAATTAAGGTCCAACAAAAGATATCTTCCAGCTTCGAGGATTAAACATTGTATGAATATCGCAAATATCGGCGGCGCGGTTGACTTGGCCGGACGAGGATGACGACGACGACCTATTGCGACTATAGTCTATTGTTATTGCGTTGCACGTCGTCGACGGCGCGGCGGGCGGCAGCGTGAAGGAAGAATTTGAATTCCATTGTCCAAGACAAGAATAAGAATTCAACGCTGATGCTTTTCTTATGGTGGTGTAGGGTGGATGACACGCGCACTTCCATACCAACTTTAGTCTTTAATTTGGACTTGGCCAGCGAAAGAATTGTTATTCTTCTAGAAGCGCATAAATAGTGACTCAGCTTTATAATCCTCTTAAATCGAAAATAATTGAAAAATCTTTAAGAATGTGCTTCTCTTCTATAGACAATGTTGCGCAGCGCATGCACCAGGCACCTGGGCTTGAGACTGGAAAGAATAATCTGCTCTCTTACTTTTGATAATTTTTTTGTGGTAGTTTATTGACTTTGATGATTTTGGTTTTTAACAATTGAATCTTTTCAATTTGATTTTTTACAATTTCTTTAATTGGAGAATCATTCTTGTCATAAATAGTGTAAGTCAGAGCTGGAAGATTGGTTAGGTTATCAAGTGAAATAAGATAACTATTTTTGCTATTGATTTGTCCAATAAGACTATTAAATGAAAAGAATTGTTTCTTGTTCTTACGACTTCATTAAATTAAATAATACGGTCTTGAAACAGGGACGCCAAAATGAAAGTACAGCGTCATTAATTTTTCGGCAAAAAATAATAGATTAGATTTTAAATGATTTTATTTAATGAAATATACAAACGTTTTAGTATCTTTTATCGCCTTCATCGTCTACCAGTTGGCAAATAATCTCTTATTAAGGACATCGAGAATTTCAGCCTCATTTTGATAGTTCTTTCCAAAAACACTTCGTCGGTCGCTTGAAAACTCCGCCTTAAAATAGTTATTATATGATAAGTTTTAGTCAAGCTGTGCATAAATGTTTCTGTGAAAGAAGCCCAAGATTTCTAGAAATCCGTATACCAAGAGTGTTATATTCACTCACGGTTTCAATGTTATTTCAATTTTTCGCCGCGACAATTTAGTCCTCCTTCTTCGTTGCGAAAAATCATAACTTTTGACTTATTGAGGTTGACTTGGAGTCTTCATTTATTGCAGCACTCGAACAATCGATTTATTATTAATTGGAGACTTTCAGTTGACTTGACAAGCATAACGATATCATCTGCAAACATTAGCACTTTTATTAGAAGATCTATTGAAACTCGAGCTCTTCCTTGTAAAATTTCATTCGATGTCGTCGATAAGCAAGCCCTATCTCTACTAGAAATAGTTCAGTTACTTTGCTTCCAAGGGTCACTGCAGAAGATTTTGAGTCGTATAACTGTTCCAAACGTTGTTAATTGAATATTAGATTAGAATATTAGAGCTTCAACATTAGCGTAAGGTTTTTTTTTGATAACATCAATATTTGAACCATATTGGTAAGTGAGTAAATTTGGTCAACCTCTACCCAATAATAAAGACGCTTGTTTAGTAGTTTTGCTATGACTTTCATCGATGAATTCAGCAACGATATAGCTCTGTATTTAGCCGAGGTTCTATTTTCACCTTTTTTGGAAATTTAAAAGATGAAAGCTTCTATAAAACAGTTTGGTATAGGCTCTTGTTAGGTATATAATATAATTGTAGTACTCTTGAGGTATTCCGTTTGATCCTGGTGACTTGTTGGTTTTTAGGTCATTCAACACAATTTTTGAACTTCTAAACAATAAAATGGTGAATCAAGCTCATTGTTCTGTTGGTAACCGAAAAAATAGTGGAAAGATGAAAAGAAATTATCTTCCGTCAGCATTCGAAAATGTTCTACTAGGATATTAACATCGACTCGCGGAGCGACTTGTTTGTTTTATTTGTTGTCCATTTCACGATAAAAATCTTCCAGAAGTCACATTTATTTCCATAGCCTGCAGATATGTTCCTCAAGAAAGTTTGTCTCTTACTCCTTAGTAACTCTTTATGGCTTTTGTTATCGCTAAGGTATTGTTCTTTGAAATAGAAGTTTTCGGGATATCTTCTGCTTGCATCCATAAAGTCTTTATCGAAGCATTTTTGTTTGTAGTTGATAGTGTTGGCATTACTCATTCTTTTTTGTATTAGTATAGCACTTTCAACAATTTCATCAAGATTAGAAAAGTTGGGAACATGAAGTGAAGAATTTATTTCTCGCATGGGAATGTATTGCAGTTACAATTTCGAATTAATTTACTAAATTATTTCAGTATACCGACACTATGCATCGTCGATCTCAAAGTAACTCTAAGGTCCTAGAAAAGTGAAATCACTTAATGCATTTCCATCAGTGGTACCATTACAAAGATCGACAATTCTTTTACCTTCTCTATTGATTAGGGCTCATATCTCTTAGCTTTTTTTCTGTTTCTAAATCTCCTGTTCATGCATTAAGGTAATGGATGAGCATGATGTTCGATAAATCGGTGCTAAACAGGTTGTTTTTGAGCTTCGTAAATAAACTGTTCCAGTTATTACAATCTAAGTACACCGGAATTAGATTCAGTATTCTATTATCCACTTTGATTTTCATAAGATGTCTCCTAAAAACTTATACCGACAGTATAAACAATAGGTATTATCAAATAAACGTCTCGGGAAAATAACGATGTCAAATTGTATGATATCGGTGGCCAATTGGAATCACCAAAACTTCAAATTAAGGGACCTACAAGTTTCTTACATCATACAGTCAAAACTTGTCGTATTTTGTGTATATGTGCCTAATCTTGTCAAAACCAAATTTGATCCGTACGACACTTTCACTTGTGGCAAAAGCCGGGAAATCGAATTTAAGAATTTCGAGATGTTCAGTTTGATAAAAGTGCCACTAGCATGGACAGTGGCAAGAGTGGTAAATTATGATTTGATGGCAATAGGTTGTGTATGCGTAGAAGAACATCTCTTCAGAACAATAGCGGGGATACCATAAAGACCAGTGGATTTATGTGTCTTGAAATCTTTAAGGACTCTTACTACTGTACGAGTGCGAAAGAAAATCGGTCACGTAAACTTATTTATTTTCTCAAGTACATAAGTCGGAGTCTGCCTAGCAAAGAATTTAGCTTTATCTTTTCAGCTAACAAATTAAGTGTTATTGACATGGAGAGTAGTTTCTGAGGAACTCTTGTTTTTTTTCTTACAAATGACCGAAAACATTGCAATATTTTATGCCGTAATTTTTAGTCATGCATAAAATTTGTTTGCCGAATATGGGCATTGCTGGCATTCTGCTAATATCAATTCATGCGTTTTCTTTGGGCTCTTAAACCTGTTCTAGAAAAAAGTGCAAATTCCCAGGATCACATTACTGATTAGCACTGAAGTCAACGTCTCTATCGAGAAATCATAGTCACAAGTTAAAGATCCTAAAATGCGCTCTTTTTATAATACATAAGAACTATGTTTCATCTTCTCCCTGGTACACAAAAGATCTGCACTGCATCTGTAATTTCAGAAATAGGTTATGGAAAAATTCCAGGCGTCTTCAAATTAATTTCACCAAAAACAAGCATCTTCTTCCTTTTCAACTTTATGCCAATCCCTTTACCAGGTTTAGTTTAATAAGATGCAGACTTGTCTCATCACTCGACCAAAGCGTTTTTACCAACGCTCAACTTCTTTGGCACATCTTTATCTGATCCAAAAATAAAATCTAATCTTTTTACTACTTTTTTCAGCCAGTCCTATTACAATAAATCAGCTAAACCCGATCTGGAATTTCACAGATGTCTCTTGACTACCTTACTATTAACTACCCTCCCGTCTATATTACAAGTTTATCTCATTGAGGTGTGATTTTTATCCTGGCCCAGATGGAATCCCAGTTTTTTACTTAAAAAATGTTCTACCAAACTTTGTGAACTCTTCCAACTATATATGTACATTTTCAAAAAGGGTTGTAAGAATGATATCTCTAATTACTGAATTTTCAGCACTACCCAAGCTCTTTGAAAGTATTGTTTACGACTATCCTTACTTTTATTGTAAATCAGTTGTTTCACCTTTCCAACACGGCTTCTTAAAGGGCAGGCCCACCACGACTAAAGTCTCGAGGTCGATGTTATAACCATTGAGTTAAGTAAGACATTTGACAAAATCAGGTACTAAATTATCTATGTATTTAAAACTGAAAGCTCTTAGATTTCTAACATTATTTCTTGAGTGGATTAAATCTTACCTAGAACACCATACATACAGAGTTGTTTTATAAGACGCGGTGTGTGATCCAAATTTCGCATCCTCAGGAGTTCCTCAGTGCAACGAAATTAGCTTCTTGAACACTTTGACTATAGTTTAATTAACATATGACTGTCCACAATTATATGCAGTCCAAGTCGTCGGTTAACTTTCCTGTTTGGTAGTTATTACCCTTTAAAAAGCATTATTTAGATAGATAAAAAGATTAGGTGGCGCAACAGTCCGTTGAGAACTAGGGCCTAGTGACTTACAACTCTCAACCATTCCTGTGTGCGATTAATGTTTTCAGGGATGGAGGGGCCTACAGTTTTACGCAGAATCCGAACTGCTAATTTGAGAAATCACTTTTCATGACAAGAATTACTCTTGGAGAATTTGTCAATTCCTCGCAAGAGGCAGTACCCGTGAAAAACTTTTAGATGGCACAGGCGGGGATTGAACCCAAGACCTCTGGCATGACAGTCCAACGCACTAACATCATGCCACGGGTACTACAAAAAAAAGCATTAATTAGTATTTTATTTTATTCATTCCATGTCCCTTTAAGCTTAAGGTATATGCCAATTATATGCACTGTTGCGATAGACATTCCTTTATTATTCACACCACACGCAGCCTCACATTCCAACAATCAATAAAGACAATTATGACCTTAAAAGGATTTTGAGATAACCTTTTCCATGAATAATTTTTGAAAACGTTTCTATTACCAATACCTTCTTTATGTACCTTTTCTATTCCCAGATGATTAGAAAAAGAAAACAAATCAACAACGTCGCGTTGTCGTCGTCCGTCGGTCGACTTAACCCCTTTTACAATATCAAACAAGATAAAAGCCCATATATGTGATCAAGTTCATGACATTGTAACCATGGGAGATAGATTTCTTCAATCTCAACGCCTGATTGCATAAACAGCATCCCATCCCATCTCATTCCATATAAACATTGACTTGACTCGTATAGATTCGACATCGCCAACAACAACAACAACAACAGCACTCAGCAGGAAATCATAAAACCAACTTATTTCCTTACCGCACACACAAAAACACAGATCTCTCGATGAATCCAATTGGAGACTCCAAAAACCCGATCTATATCTGGATCCTTTTAAGGTATCAGGTTTTCAAGTCTAGATAAATAGAACCTTTCTAATACGCGCTCACTCTGTTAACGATGTCGGTCGGTTTGGGCACTGCGCTGGTAAAGTTGTGTTCTTGCTGCGCCAATTGATAAGCACAGATTGTTTGATGGTCATTTTAACAAACAAACCCACAACCTAGGCCAGACCTAGTCTTTTAATAGTCATCCAACTGTACTCTGGTGCTGGATGCTTTTAGTTTAGATATTGTATCTTAACCATATGCACCGTACCGAACCTGCACTGCGTCTCCTGTACTGTACAACCGTACAACAACATAACAGGCGAAGTTATCTAAATCAGTTCTCTGACTAATGCATCGCGATTAGGATCCATAAATGATAGCGGAACAGAAGAAGTACACGCACAATACCGTTCGTTGGACAGATTCTTATTTGGCTTCGTTCTACGATGGATGCAGCATCAGCTTTAGCATCGACGCAGTTTGTTGCTGGAACAGAAGAAGAAGAAGTCTTGTTGGTTTTTCTCAAGCTTGACAGGCGAAGCGACGCAACTTGATTGGCGTCGACTGACTCTGACTCGCATTTTGGATTTAGGCAAAAGATAGCTGCAGATGAGAGGAGTTTAAGCCTTTCTCATGGCAGTTAAGTATAGTATAAAAGATGAGATTGCAAGAATAAGAACCTTAAGTTAAAGTACCTGTACCTTCCTACCTTACCCATAACAGAATCTGATGTTTACAGCTGGAACAGCAATGATGGCTTTCAGAGAAGAGAGTTCCTCATTGGACGTTTTAACAAATTGGTTTTGGGTTAAGTGATGTGGATAAGCATCTAACCAAATAAAGTAGTGCCTCTGATTGATGGTATACGCACAATTAGGTATCATAATATTGATTTGACATATCAATTGGGTCACTTGCAGGTCAGAAAGCGATAAAATGAAGGAAGATATTGAATAAGAGCGAAATAGAAGTAATTGATGTAAGGTTTAATGGAAGGATTGGAAGATGTATAGGCGTAGGAGGCCTTCAGCTGTGCTGATATTTTACTCGGCTTGCTTCTCTATGAAATTAGTTATAACTTTAACTTTGAAGAAGTAGGTATTCTAGGGAACACTTCAGTCATTGAATGCATGTTGTTTTAAAATCTTAAGGTCGAAGGTTAAAAGGTGGAATTTCTTGGTCTCAGCTGAATGATTCATTGGTATTTGAATACGTTATGCTTTTGGAAGACTTTCTGACTCCAGCTTGTTTACATTCTATGTCAAGCTTCTGATATCTCTTATGGTCTAAACATAAATTCTTATAACTTTCAACAATTCAACCGGATTTACATTTTCTTACATTTTTTTAGGTTGCACCCCATCAGTTTACAAAAATTCTTAAGCCTTTGCAACATTTGTTGTCGTTGTCGTCAAGTCGTTGTGTGATGAAAGAATTGAAAGAAAATTTATGATCCACGACGAAGCTAGATGTATACTGTGGGAGTCGTAGGAATTCCTTTAAATCCGAATAAATCAAGCCTCTCATTGCAACGTGTGGAATGTGAATAGAAATAAAATAACCAGAAAGAAGTAATCAAGCGAAAAGAAGTCCTCACAATTCTAGTTTAATTTCTTAGTTTGAAAATGTTGCTTTTAAAATAAGACGTTTTGTACTTGTAACAAAGTGGCAAAAGAAATTCTGAAAAGAAATACTTCAACTCATTGAAATCTTTATGGATGATAGCGAATGAGATTGTGACATATGATAGAACTGTCAGAACTAGTTATTTTCAGTATACAAACAATCGTAGGAAGAGGAGTTTGATATGATTTTTTTTATAATCATAGTTGGGCTTTGCCAAAATGAACTTTAAGCTTATTTCTTTATTTACGCTTAATGCAAGCTATTAACAGAGCAGGACTTAAAGCGAGACTTAAATCTATTTTTTTAGTTTTATATTATGTATAGGCTTGGGAATGTAGGCCAACTAGGCGGCATTTTTGAAGGGTTTATAAGTTTTAAACGATCTGCATAAGGTGGTAAGGATAGATTATCACCCCAAGGAGCAAATCAAAGAAATCTGCATTGTTCATATTCCATTCTTAGAGAGTGAGAGTTCTGATTGGGAGACCAGACTTTTATAACATATTCAAAGATCGGTCTTAAAAAGGTGGTGTATAGGGATTAAGTGACAAACGGGTTCAAGAATTCTTTAGACCCACGTTTGATGAAACCAAGAGATGAGTTGGTCTTGTTGGAGTGTCGCAAATAACTATTGGGTCGCGAATAGAACAGACAAAATGAATTTCAACATCATGCAGACTGTAAATTCGGAAGGGATGATGTGATCGCTTACGGGTAAATGTTATGAATTGGCATTTAGCAACATTGAATTCTAAGACACATTTGTACCACCAAGCCTGAAATGAGTATAAATCATTTTGGAGTAAGACAGAATCAGATGGAGTAGAAAAAACCTTTATTTTTGTCATGTAATCAGCGTTAATAGAGACAGTTAAGTTATCAATGACAATATAATAACGTTGTTGATAGTTAAGACAAATAACAAAGGACCGGATTGGATTCCTTAAGGGAATTCTGAGTTTGCATAAATGGGATCGGAGATTGAGAACCTGAAAACAACTCTATATGTATAAGCGATTTTCAAAGTACGATCTGAGCTATGAAATAAAAAAGGGTGGGAAATTAAGTAAGACGTTTAAGTTTAAGATAAATAATTTGGTGACTAATTGTATCGAAGGCCTTACTAAAGTTTGTAGTGATAACGTCTACTTCATTTCCTTTCTTTAATTAGTTCGGAGTGTTGGACACAAATTCTGGAAGATTGGTTGTTGTAGTGGATTTGCCTTTTAAGAAGCCATGTCTATGGGCTTATAGGTCAACATTTTTTGCTTTTCAAGATGATTATTGTGCGATTGGCTGAAGAATGAGGCAAAGAGTTTTGTAATAATTTTACGGTCCATAGATGCCATATCGAGTAATTTTAATGTTCAAGGGAAGCCAACGGATTTACGTTTAATGTAAATAAATTTGTAGAAGCGTAGGGAATCCGTAATTAGGCTATTTTGCATTTTAGAAATTCACAAAGAGATTTAAATTTGCATTGAGTTTGCTGATAGTTTGAGAAGTCTTAGATCTTATTATACCAGGGAGAGGGGGAAGACACACTATAACGTGGAACATATCGTAGGGATTGAATACAAAAATTTAAATAGACGTATAGAAAAAATCCAGGGCGATATATATTGAGGTGTTGTTATCGAAGAACGAGTTAAAAACAATATTGTTGAATAAGTTAAGTAAAGTGAAGTCAGCGTGGCGGATAGTAGATGAGTACTTTCTAAAACGAAATAATTAAAAAACTTCCAAAATCGTGACAGTTGAAAGTTTTCAACTTATCAATCTGAATTTTTAAATCACTGTGTATGTCAAAAATAATATTGTCATTGATAAAACTATTTTATCGAAATCGCAAAAATCGTTTTCTATGACAATATCCATTTCGCCAAGAAACAAAATTAATACATTTTAAACGATACTAATCCAAATGAGAATCAGAATCAGAATAACGCAATGCATTCTAAAAATGTCAATATTTTGTCTGAATTTTTGGTTCACCTAATCGTCGGTCCATATTTCTTCACTAGCTTTCAAGTAAAAGGATTCATTTTAAATATATTTGGACAGCTGTCAAAGCTGTTTTCTTTTAACATTTTACACGTAGGAACTTCACCAATGCTTAATGCATTATTGAAATTCACTACAAAAACTGTGATTTTGCAGTGGCAATTTATGTCGTAGTGAAGCACCTTCTCGACTGACAGTAGTGAAAGTGGTCCAAGAATTAATTAAAGTTGTGAGGCACGTTATTGTAGTAGTAGTAGTAGGATAAAGACTCCTAAGGCTGTTACGGTTCAGTTAACATAAGAACTGAAGCAAGTTTATAACAATCAACGTCTTTTAATATTCACTGATTGGGTTTTTAAATGCATCAAAATGATCGCATATCTTCGTTGTATCTTCTCCTCTACTCTTCATCTATGCAAACGGGAACAAAAATCACCAGAAGAGATTTTACCTCAAATCATATTTAGACTTCCCAATCCTGCCTTGACAAGGTCCAAGCCTCAGCGCCATAAATGAGAACCGGAATGATGAGTGTCTTATATAGGCTGACATTAGTTGCCCGAGAGAGAACTTTACTACTCGATTGCCTTCTAAGTCCAAAAAAGCAAAAATTTGCAAGAGTTATTCTCCATTTAATTTCTGCGTAAAGTCTATAACTATCTCGAAGATAAAGCTGACCATAGTGACGTTTTGTCCAAGACGTATGAAGTGTTGAGCTTTCCACTGCAAACAGCATGGTTTTCTTAAATGCAGGTCTAAGACCACTTACCTCTTTGAATTTCTATATTTCATCCTTTGTGCCCTAGAAGAAAAGGTTACGAAGCCGATATTATTTCAACAGATTCCAGTAAAGCATTTGACAAAATCTCATATAGACTTATACTATTCAAATTTATTTATTTATTTATTTATTTATTTATTTAATCTACAAGCAATATTACAGCTAACAGATATAAGCACTCCAAGAGCAAATTAAAAAGTGAATAAATATAATACTTCAATTTTAAATTTATTACGATTAAGATTAAAAAAGTCAATATTTGAAGACACTTCATTGAAATATACAATAGATCTAGATAAAGTTTCATTACTACCATAATTTGTCATGTGAATTCTTTGGAATAAGAAGAATCTAGCTCTCATAGACCTAGCGGGAACATAGATTGGTACCAAGGCAAGAAGAGATGGGCATTTAATATGGTAGCATAGTAAGTCTCTAATAAGCATTACACTATGAATTTTTCTTCTTGATTGTAACGACTTTATTCCAAGTAATTGGCATCTAGCCTCATAACTAGGACTAAAGTTCCAACCCATTTTCTTAAATATATATTTTGTAAATCGTCTTTGAATCTTTTCAATCCGATCAGAATGAACTATATAAATAGGACTCCAAATAACATCTGCGTATTCCAAAATTGATCTGACGAGAGATATATAAAGTCTTTTCCATTTCGTTTTATGAAACCTACCAGCGAGTTGGCCTTAGGAACCAAATAATCGAAATGACCTTTAAAAGAAAGTTGGGAATCAAGAATAACTCCTAAGTCTTTAATACTTGAAACCCTATCTAAATCCACAGACTCAATTGCATAGTTGAATAACAAAATATGAGATTTTCTGGAAAAAGAAATCGTGTTACACTTTTTGATATTCAATTTAAGGCTATTGATGTGACACCAATTTGATAAAGAATCAATGTCAGATTGCAAAAGTTGACAATCATCCAAACTCGAAACTTTTGAAAATATTTTCAGATCGTCCGCATATAATAAGCATTCACAATAATTAAAGACCGAGACAATATCGTTAACGAACATTATAAAAAGGAGCGGACCTAGGTGGCTACCTTGCGGGACACCTGATGTACACTGAATTTCCTTTGAATATGTATCTCCAATCTTAACTTGTTGTGTTCTACAAGATAAATATGACGATAACCAACGAAGAAAATGAGAATGAAAACCAAAGATCTCAAGTTTTTTCAAAAGTGTTTGGTGGTTCACAGAATCAAAGGCTTTACTAAAGTCAGTGTATACTGCGTCCACTTGAAATTTTTGTTCCATCGCATTAGTGACATACGAAGTGAAATAAGATAAATTGGTAACAGCTGATCGACCGGATACAAAACCATGCTGTACTTCAGATAAATATTCACTTGTAAGAAAATCAAGCTTTATTTTCACCATGCTTTCAAACACTTTGGGAATTGCGGAGAGTTTACAAATACCCCTATAATTTTCTACATCATTTTTAGTACCTGATTTGTGTATAGGGACCAAGTAAGAAAGTTTCCATTCATCAATAAAAATACCTTCTTGGAGGGACTTGTTGAATATGCTTAGTAAAGGAGCACAGATGGAATCACAACAATTTTGTAACACTGCCGAAGGAATGCCGTCTGGACCAGCACTATAATTAGACTGAAGTGATTTCAGTCCGGAATTAACTTCTTCAATACTTAACTGGATCAAGCCAATATCAAACCTACTTATAATATTGTTTAGTGAACTATTATTAAATCCTGAATGAGAATAAACGGATTTGAAATAATTAGCAAACAATTCAACTATGGAGTCTAAATCCGACGATTCAACACCTCTGAAAAACATGGTATTTGGAATCCCTATCGATTTTCTTTTAGAATTGACAAATGACCAGAACGATTTACTGTTGTTTTTGATATTACTTTCAATATTCAAGATATAAGCTCTATATAGAAACTTACTAAGAACTACAAAATCTTTACGTAATTTACTAAAATAATCATAATCCGATTGATTTTGTGATTTATTGTATTTCACGTATGCATTACGTTTCTTTCTTTTTAAGTCACGAAGCTGCTTATTAATCCAAGGTGAATCTGATGATTTTTTTTTGAAAGAATAAGGAACAAATCTTTCAAAACCCATTAATACAATTTCAATGAAGCGGCTGTACATATTTTTCAAATCAAGAAACATAAATTCATTTAACCAATCAATGTCAGAGAAATAATTATTTAATTCAACAAAATTAGTTTTAGAAAAATTATACGATCTAACAGATTTTTTATCATTTAACGAATAAGTGTAAAACTCTATTTCAAAGAATAATTCCTTATGATGAATAGATTCGTTTAAAAGAGAAAAAGGTGCATTACTTAAATTAACTTTGATTTCATCACAACATATAAAAATTAAGTCTAATATTTTTCCTAAAGAATTATCGATATGATTAACTTGCACTAAGTTTAAAGAATATAAAAAATCAATAAATGTAACTTCGAAATCTTGTTTAATATTAAATGGAAATAACATTTTATCCGTTTCGGACCAATTCCAATATATATCAGATAGATTAAAATCACCTAAGACACACAAATTATCAGATATAGAACAAAGATTATTAATAAAATCAATATTGCTAATATGTTTTTCATACAAATCAAGTGAGCTACTTGGAGGCACATAACTTACAATAAAAAATACATTTGCTCTGGAAAAAGCTTTTAAGTTGACGGAGATGCAAACTTGTTCAATGTCCGAGGTTGGTAAAATGACTTCTTTAGAGCAAAGATGGGATCGAACAGCGATAATTATCCCTCCTCCACGTTCTCTAGATGATTTACATCGATCGCGACGATAAACGTTGTAGATACTGCAATCAAATAGTTCTGAAGAGACAATTCCGTTATAAAGCCATGACTCAACAATGATGATAATATCATAATATGTAGCACATGTATTTTTAAAAAGATCGGATACTTTGGTTCGGAGGCCACTTGCATTGTGGAAATAAATCTTTAGTGACGAAAGACGAACATATGTAGACCTTAAAGGATTCGTTGTTACGTTGTTATCCCTACGTCCTTCTCCAAGGAGTTTTTTGCCATATATACAAATGGTCGAATTTTGACACCTATCGGCCAAAAATTTTCCGCAAAGACTAATGATGCAACATCCACCGGAACACCAATTTTAAAATTGACGAAAGTATGCTTACGATCCTTATCTGCATTTCCTGATAGTTTGTGGCACACAAAAAGAGATGTATCTATTCCCAGGCTAGTTGAAACAAATGCAATAACTTCATCTGGAGTGGTAGCGTATCGAAAACTGCCAATATGAAACCATTTTAATTTGTAAGCAACTCGAAGATTGCCGCAGGATGAATTAGTTCCGACGATAACATTTTTTGCTATAATTTTTTGAGCTATGTTGCTTGATGGATTGTTTTCATTATTACCAGCATTGACCGCTGAAATCATAGGCAAAAATTCATCATCCACCATATCAACAGCAACAGTTTCATGAATCACAGTATTTGATAAATTACTGCCTTGCACAGAGCTAGCAATATCTTGCACAGCACTAGTATTAATTGCACCAACGTCAGCATCATCACCATTAACAACCATAGCAACACAAGACGAGCTTGGATTAACAATATTATCAGCGATCCATTATCCATTCTTGGCTTTGAACCCTCTTTTATAAACTGAATTAGCCCTTTAGCTTTCGTTTCAGATCTGTCACTTCATACCTAGGGTAAATCAGGTTTTCCCCAAGGTAGCCATGTCAGTTCTCTTTTTTTTCATTTTTACAATCAACGATCTTGAAAGGGTCATAAAGCATTCTTCTATCTCACTAAATGCTGATGAGACAAAATTTATCAAGACCATTTCATTAATACAACCAACCAAAATTAAATTGAAAAAAAAAAATACATTTCTCAAACCAAAAAGCAAAACTGCCAAATTTTGTTATTAGATCATAATACAGGGTTTTTCAACAGGGACGCTACAAAAGTAGAGCGACAGAGACAGCAAACGACGCCATATTTCTTACCGCTATTTTGACATTTCTCTTCAGTAAGGTTTTCCATTTCATGATGGAAAGATATACGATCCAACAACGAGTCGAAAGTATTAAACTTTACTACTGAAATTCGGAGTCAGTGGCCTCAACGTTAGGATCAACAATTGAGCGTCTAGTAGAAAAATTTGAAACCACAGGTACAATACAAAATGTTCCCGTGCCAGTGAGACAAAGAAGTGAGTAATCATTGCATCCCGAAAAAATTACAGTTTGGTGTGGTTTTCTTCCGTGATGACTGATGACCAAGACCGGCACGTTACTGTGACCGTTCAATGATAACCGAATATTTTTGGCCCCAATTGAATGATTTGGACTTGGACTTGGAGGACATGTGGTTCCAACAGGACGGCGTCACAAGCTAAACAGCGAATGTCACAATCAATTTATTGGAAACCAAGTTTGGAGAACGTGTCATCTCACGAAATGGTCCAGTCGCTTGGCCACCTCGGTTGTGTGATTTAAAGCCGCGCCGTTAGACTATTTCCTGTCGGGCAACGTCAAGTCAGCGACGGTTGACGAACTTCGTACGAATATCGAACGTGAAATTGCAGCAGTATCGGCCGATTTATGCTTGGGTTCAGCGTGGACTTCTGCAAGCGTGCCCGTGGTGGCCATACAAAAGAAATCGAGTTCCATGCATAATGGCATCGAACGTACTTTCACAGGAATACAAAATTTCATTGATATCCAAAACTCTTTTTTATTTTGTAGCGCTCTTATTAAAAATCTTGTTGAAGTGGTAAATAATTTGACATTTCCATATTCTATTTGAACATTTAATTACTGCTCCTATAGACCATAACAAATATTTACACATTCATACGTTTCAATACAGGAATTAAAATTAATTAAATATAGAATCTTGGCTTTAAACAAGCTCCAGTTTCTTGCTAATTGATTTCCCTACTAGGCAAACCTTTCAGCTTCTATACAGAAGTCATTATAATTTCAATAAATGTTGTTCTTTCATTTGTAGCTTTTTATTTTATTAATTAGGTTAAGAATGATTGAGAGTCCATTACCATGTCAATTTTATAAAAAGTTTATATTTATGTCTATAAGAATAAATCTAACCCAATAATTGAATAATATTTTTGTTTATTACACTTCATTATTTTTGCTGCTATTAATCAACAACAAACTGACTTAAGTTGTCAAGCAGCTCTAAGGCCAATGTCTTGACATATTACGAGTATACTGTATGCATTCGTATATTTTTGCACGACCAAGGTAATTTTGTGTGGTTAAATATAATATTAAAGTCAATATTCACGAAAGTTGTCCAAACTCCCACTCTTGAACTGTGTTTTGGTTTACCAAGCTACATTAAACATGGGTGTAAAGTTTGCTATTTCTATGCATTTGCTTAACATAAATTGAATCATTGATAGTGATTGCTACTATGGACATGTGGACATATATGCGAATTCTAATTGTACATTTAACAGTTAATTGAATATTTATTGGTGTTTAATTGTAATTATTCAAAATCATTTAATTGCGTGTTTAAATATTTTGATTATAATGTTGACGCCATGCAATGATATTGTCTGTCTGTCTGTCTATACAAGGTGAGAACAATAGCAATTTTATGTTTCAAATTGAATAAGCAAAAGCTCATGCTCCATTGAGTGGACAACACATCTTGTCTTAATTGAGGTCATAAGCAATGTAATTATTAATAATTTGTATTAATTATATACCGCCACCTACTTAAGACTATTTGAATCTTCGTTTTTTTTTGCTGATTCAAGGAAAGAAAAATATCATATCAATTATTTCGTTTGAAAGACTTCCTTTTCCGGCTCTCTGAAATAATTCTAACAAATAAAGTGTCAAATGAAAGAGAGTTTTCTGCAGACTATAAAACTCAAAATTTTATTATAATAAATATATGAAGCACTGGGAAAATAATACATACAAAAAAAGTATTTTAATTAATTAATGGAATACACAAATTATTTGTTTCAATAAGTTATTAACTTCCCATAGGAAGTTATTGTAATGGGTCCGATTTTTCGAATTGAAAATGTTGACATTTCTCGACGTTTCAAGGTCCCTAGAGTCGAAATAAAGATTTTTAGAAATATGTCTGTGCGTGCGTGTGTACGTACGTTCGTACGTCAGTGCGTCTGTACGTTCGCGACGTTTTTTTCGTTGTCCATAGCTCAAGAACCAGAAGAGATATCGACTTCAAATAAATTTTGTTATACAGATAATAAGGCATAAAGATGCAGAAAGGGATCTCAAGAAAATTGCGTGGTGTTTTTTTTTTTTACTATAGCAGTTTAAAAAAAGGTGAAAATTTTGGTTAACCGTAAATATCTCATTAACCAATGACGCCAGAGACTTGAATTAAATTTTCTATTATATATTGTAACGTCATACAAAACAATTATATTTTTGGAGAAAAATCCAATTAACGTTTTTTTTTTATAAATCAAAAAAACTGGAAAAAAAATTTGTCATCTCGAAAATTTTACGACTAAAATATGATTTCATCTCCAAAACAATTTTGTGCAACGGAGAATAATGTTTTTGACATCTGACTTTGAGAAAAATCTAATTGACAGCTTTTGTACAAAAAATATAAAACCTAAAAAAAACATTAATTAAATTTGATAAAAATTGACTTTCGACACAAATATCTTTTCAAAACTTTGAGATATTGGCTTAAAACTACTTTTGTCTTTTAAAAAACAGTGTTTTCAATATTCAGTAAAATTTTGAAAAAAATAAAATTAACGGTTTTTTTACAAAAAATAAAAACCTAAAAAAAATTTATAAAAGTTGGTAACTATTGATTTTCGACTCAAATATCTTTTTAAAACTTTGAGATATTGGCTTTAAACTACTTTAATCTTTCAAAATATATTGTTTTTAACATTCAGTCAAATTTTGAAAAAAAAACGAATTGACAGTTTTTTTACAAAAAATTAAAAAACTACTAAAACTTGGTAAAAATTTACTTTCGACTCCAATAGCTTTTCAAAAATTAAAAATATTGGCTTCAAACTTATTTTATTTCACAGAAAATATTGTTTTTGATATTCATTCATTTTTTTATAAAAATGCAACAGTCCGTTTTTTTATAAAAAAAAATAAAATCTACAAAAAATAGTACGCAAATTTGGTAAAAATTGATACATATAGACAAACTTTTAAGCAAGACAAATCGACGGACGGGATGGGAAGTTATCAGTGTGGGTCGCATCCCAGCCTCTTTTTTAATTTGCGTAAAGTCTCGAATAAAAGATAACAATATCAATTTAGAAATGTACATAAATGAGAAATTTTCTTATCTCATTTAAAGAATCTAATGCTAGTAAAAAGTAAAGACTAAACATTTTTGTTTTCTTAGGAATCAGAATGGCGCAGTATTCAAAAACTTTTCCTTCCGTTGATTCAAGAGGAAATTTAAAAAACGCTTATATTTAGGTAATGTATGGCCTTAACTTAGTTTTTTTTAATAATGATGTTTTTCAGAGTTGTCCTCAGACTAATAAAACCAGCAGAATTGTTAAAATTTGTATAATGTATGTCAAAATTCTGTATTCCAAAATGTTGTATTAGAAAATTTCTGTGTGGTCAAAGATCTGTCGGTAAAAATTCTGTGCTCCAAAATTCTGGTTGGTCAACATTTATTCCGTATTTCTCTTTTTTAAGGACAGAATTTTTAAAACAAAATAGCTCAAATTTTAAAAAATTTAAAACCTACTTTAAACTATTTTTAAATTCAAAGTTGATTCTAAAAAATGAGTTTAAGAATGAGGGTTAGAACTTTGGATAATTTTAAACGATATCTCGGTCTCGTTTCAGCTAAGAACAGATCGTGACAAAACAGTGGTTTTGGGATTTTCCCTTCCACCGAAATTTCATTGAAATGATGAAAAATATTTCAGTGCAATATAAACAAACATATCGATTTGCTGATAGCCACAAAAGCAAGAAATCATTTTTTTGCATACTTAAAGTTACTCAGAACGTCAGACAACATAAAATTTAAGGTCCTGAATGCATCTGCAAACAAAAAATACAAAGAACTGATTTCTGTAAAGCAGTGAAGCTTTTGAGTGGAAAAACGACTTCAATGTCTGCAGCTCTGCACATAGACCTTCTTAAAACACATTTTTTGAGTCTTCTTAACACAACTGAAATATCGCCCCCAAATCAATTTGCAACCCCGTTAATAGCCACAAACAAAATTATGACCAAACAGTTTCATTAAGAATTTTGATCATACTGACAAACAGTATTTCGATCCGTTCCCTCTGCAAAAATTCGGAAATTTAGCAGACTCGTCTTGAAAGCTCATCAAAAACTGTACTCATTGACGACGAAGGTTTTTTGAACGAATCCGTCAGTGCCCCGAAGTCAACTTAAATTCAATTTTTACAAAGAAAAGAGTAGTCATTGACAGAGTATTTTGACATCTCCAACAACAACAGCCAACTCACCAAAAGTAATATTACATACATACAATAGGTGGCGCAACAGTCCGTTGAATACAAGTGCCTAGTGGCTTACAACTCTTTAACATTCCTGTGTGCTAGTCGTATCAGGGATAAAAGGGAACTGCAATTTGTATGCTTAATCCGAATTACTCTTGGAGGATTTATCAATTTAAAAAGACTTGGAGGCAGTACCGTCAAAAAGACTAGACTTAGATGGCAAAGGTAGTACCCGTGGCATGATGGTTAGTGCGTTGGACTGTCATGCGAGAGGTCTTGGGTTCGATCCCTGCCTGTGCCACCTTAATTTAAAAAAAAAAAAAACGGGTACTGCCTCTTGCGAGGAATTGACAAATTCTCCAAGAGTAATGCTTGTCATGAAAAAGTGCTTTCTCAAATTAGCCGTTCGGATCCGGCATTAAACTGTAGGTCCCTCCATCCCTGACAACAGTACTCGCACACAGGAATGGTTGAGAGTTGTAAGTCACTAGGCCCTGGTTCTCTAAGAACTGTTGCGCCACCTAATTTATTTATTTTTTAGATGGCAAAGGCAGGAATTGAACCCAAGACCTCTAGCGCATTGGTGTTTTCGATTCTTCATAACTTTACAATTTCAGATCGGGAAAGGAAATGATATAAAGTAGAAAAAGAATATGCACTACACATCCCTTTTCCTCTAATGAGACCAAAACTGAAAACACTCTGCACTATACTTATTCTTTTTAAATAAAGCAAAAATAACATACCTTTCAACAGTTTTATTTAAAAACTCCATTCCTAGTTTTGGTGCCGTGAAATAAAACCAAATGAAAAAGGCCAACTTTCAAGAATTGGCCTTATTTTACTTTTTTTAAATTTGGTGAAGTTACATGTTCTTGTGGCATATTTAACTTTTATGCAGTACAATAAGTCCAATTTTTGAAAGTTAGTATTATTTCACTTGGTTTTAATAATTCACGGCACCACTTATGGCCTCACTTTCAGCTTCTCTAAGAAATATTAATGAATACTTCATATAAGTTATTTGAAAATAACTTATATTTTTTCTTTGAGCATATTTAATACTTACCTAATTTTCTCACTTCAACGACAATTTTATTGTGTTAGGGCTAAGGTTACACAAATGCCAACTTGGTCATCAGACTCCCTCAAATATTTTTCATTCTTCATTCCGTGATTTTGGATTAGCTATAGTCTTAAAAGTGTGTTTACTACTAGTTCATGGTGTATAGAACAGTGAATTAATGATGCCCCATCATTAAATAAGCCTACAAATCTTTTATGCGTTGAAAGAAAAACACCTACTTTTGTCCAAGGCCCCGCAATTATTAAGGATTTAGTTTTTTTCGAATTCTTCTCAAGTCATGAAGATTTCTCATCGTTAATCGCTAAATACCTCTAGTTATGGCTTTTTGAATATATACCTAGTTTTAAACCAAAGCCAACAAGAAGAGCCAAGCCCATTTCACGGATGCCCCAAAGTGTAACATGCGCACCTAATAATTGGCGGCTTCCAATTCCTTTTCAATCCAAATGTATTTTCTACCTATAACACACGGAGTACCACGGAGGCACTCTATGAGTTGAGTACTCTTGTTAATAAACCAAAAACTTAAAAGATTTCTCATTCGAATTTTTAATGAAATAATCAGCAGATAGCTGAGGCTATAAGGCCTACGTATTTCCAAGGTTGGATTATCCGACATCCGAATAGTCCATGATACAAGACTGAAAGTTGGGCGGCTCCTTCAGCAAATAAATCCCAAATGATTTGTTCCGTCGAGACGGTACGTAAAAACTCACCATAAGACGTTGCATTCAAAGGCAATAGTGTATCTAGATACAGTATCTTTAAAATTATACTCGTGTTTAGTTGAAGCGTTTAAGAGAGAAAAGATAATAGAGCCTGCCAATGGGAAGTTATTTCTTTTCTATTTTTTATGAAATAAATAGACATTTTCCTCTATTTTGTATCGCGCACAAGACTCAAGATTTAAGATTCAAGACTGAGGTGTTCGTTAGGCTATTAAAATGCGAAATAAATTGCTACTTTGGTAAATATTTTTGTGCGCTGTTTTTTGCTGCTGCGAGGTCTTGAGGAAAACTAAAGTTAAGATATTCACTTCGTGAAATGCATTTATTGGATGATTATAGAGGTTTTCGCGTTTGAAAAAATGAAAAGCGTGGCATGGCATGGCAAAGCACTTGTTGCAGATATGGTTAGCGGGTTGGGTTGCAAACAACCGCATGCAGCATAATTATGTTGTCACCAAGGATTTTTGCTTTTGTCTAATGGTGTCATAATCAATTTATAATTTTGGAAAAGTGGGAGTTTAATTGCAATGAACATTTTTTTTCATGGGAGTTAACACTCTTGAAAGTTCCATCAGCAGATGACTATCTTTTATAAGAAACACTGGAAATTAAAGCTCATTTTAGATGAGTAGGAAAAGAGGAAGTATTAAAAACAAAAGGGTTTTGAAATTATGAGTTTATAAGTAAAAGACACAATTATTTGGTTAGAAACCCTTTTATAAAAGGCATCATTGTGATTGAAGGTAACTAACTCTCATGTTATTTTAAAGGGTCGTTGCACAAAATTGTTTTGGAGATAAAATCATTTTATGTTCGTAAAATTTTCGATTTAACAAATTTTTTTTCAGTTTTTTTTTTTTGATTTATAAAAAAACCGTTAATTGATTTTTTTTCAAAAAATATATTGGTTTGGTATCACGTTACAATATATTAGGTATATTAAATTTAATTCAAGTCTCTAGCGTTTTTGGTTCGTATGATATTTAGGGTTAACCGAAATTTTCACCTTTTTTTAAACTGCTATAGTGAAAAAACCGCCCACGCAATTTTCTTGAGAGCCCTTTCTGCATCTTTCTGCACTATTATCTGTATAACAAAATTTATTTGAAGTCGATATCTCTTGTGGTTCTTGAGCTATGGACGACGAAAAAAACGTCGCGAACGTACGGACGTACGAACGTACGTACACACGCACGCACAGACATCTCTCTAAAAATCTTTTGTTTCGACTCTAGGGACCTTGAATCGTCGATAAATGTCAAAATTTTCAATTTGACAAATCGGACCCATTACAATAACTCCCTATGGGAAGTTAATAATTCCACAAAGCCTTAATTCGTCCAAAACCTGAATATTACTAGCATATTTTGTCATGTGCCAATAAAATAAGTTTAAATCTTTTAGATAGAATCTAAAAAGAGAGTTTTGAAATTATAACTGCAACTAGCGGCCCGTCCCGGCTTCGCACGGGTAGACATAAATATTTACAGATATTTAAGTTATAAGCATGCTAATCAAGATAACCATGTATCACTAAATTAGAAAAAATTTGTTTGTCCTATCATTAATACTCTTCGCAGCGTATGCGATGAAAGACATTTTATGGCTAATTTTTTTTACACCTTCGGTTGGTTTTAATAAGAATTTCTAAAGATTTCTATAGTAATCTAGTACTAAATATAGCCTATGTTACTCAGTGATAATGTAGCTTTCTAATGAAAAAAGAATTATTAAAATCGGTCCAGTATTTTTTGAGTTTATTCGTTACATACAAAAATACAATTCTTTCCTCTTTATAATATTAGTGTAGATGTAGAAAAATAAGCCGCAAGAACTTGCTTAAAAAGGCTGTTTAAAAATATTAAATACTTCCCGTATTTTAATATTTAAAAAATTATTTGCAAAAAAGTTGGTTTTCAAAAATTGAAATGCCATTTCATTTCTCAAAAAAAAACATTAATTTTTCAAATTTCGTATTTGAAAATCGTTAGAGCGGTTTTTTTAAATGAATTTTTTAAACGTACAATTTTTTAATTAGAGTTTTAAAATATTTTTAGTACGCAGTTATTTAAAGCTTTTTAATATACGTTTAACATTTCGATTTTGTTAAAAATTATGACCCATCCTCGATATATAGAATTTGGAAAAAAAGATGTAAAATTTTTTTGTAAAAATCAAAAATAAAAACCAATGACATTTTTGATTATCAATATAATTGAGATGGTATAATTGCTTATGTAAAGAAAAAAAATATTGAAATCGGTTGATTAGTCCTTGGGAAAACTTAAAAACAAAATGCCAGTGCTACCTTTCTAGAGCATTAGAAAAATATTGTTTTTATTGAAAGTTGTTAAATTGAGACCAATACATTAAGAAAAAATTAAAAAAAATGTATCAATTGGTTTTTTGAGAAAATTCGAATTTTCGATTTTTGACCAACAAATTTTTATGGGGATTACTGTTATGTTTAGCCTTACGTGAATCGGCTTAAAACCTTAATTTGCAAATTTGAAGTCAATTAACCAAATGGTTTGACTGTGGAGGCAAGAACAAACAGACGCCCGGAATCGGGGAACCCACTTTGTTTGACTTCTTTACCATCGTTACATATGTCATGTTTGATTAAAATCTCGAGTTGTACGAATACAAAACTTTCCATATAGTTCCTATATTCCGAAATTAAAACGTACTGATGAATTCATTTCTGGTCCTCAAACAACGACGTTATACGGAATTAGTTTGAATTAAAAATAGATCCAACCGATAATTGTTCGTATGCATAAAAACAAAAACTGAAAACATTTATGGTTGGAAATTTGTTTAGAACTTAATTTTCTGATACCATTAAAATATTGGTATACCACAAAAAGGATTTTTAAAATTTTATAAAATTTTTATAATTTTTTATCTCTAAGAGATACAAAAACTTACACAAATTATAACTAAAAATTGATAAAAATTAAGTCTTGACCTTAATACCTTGAGAACAAAAGAAAATTATTGACTCCAAACTAATTTTAGCTTATCCAAAATATTGTTAGTATTTTATTTGGTAAAATGTTGGTTTGGAAAGAAACTTTAAATTTATTATCATATTTTTTAAAAAATCTTTTTGTCTAGAATACTTTTTTTATTGCTTGTATTAAAAAATAGGCTGTTTTGGTCTTTTTTGATTTGGGAATGCAAATAAAAACTATTCCATTTTTTCTCCCAACGTTTCGTAAGAATTCCTTACTTCTTCAGGGGATAATTTTTCTTTATTTAATGTTTTTATTAGATCATACTGTTTATTTTATTTCTACACCTGACGGCACTGACATAAGTTGAAAATAAATAAAAAATATGGTGAAAAACAACAAGCAAAAAAACTCTTAATTAAACAAAAAACAAAGAAAAAAAAATACTTTTTAATTTTTAAACTAAGGCTTATACATTAAAAAAAAAACTTTAAATTCATCTAGATAGCCTAAAGTGCAGTCGAACTAGACAAGAAAATTGATATACCAAATCTTACATTTTATTACATCTATTCAAAATATTTTAAATCATTCTCTATATACTCAAAACCTAGAGTTTCCTCTTAACCATTATTTTCATAGCATATTTAAAGACAAAATTGAAAAAAAAACTTTTATTTATGAGCATAGTATTTCCAAACACTGGAATTTCTTTGCTAATTGTATCAACTGCAACTTATTTACAAATCGTAATTTCCTCGTAACTTTTCGTTTATTTGCAAGAATTGTTTTTTCTAAACTGAAACTCGCAACACCATCAATGTCAATCAAATCAGAATTACATATGTAACAACTTTCGAAAGTGCTCTATTTTCGTGTACAAAACGTTTCCCTAAAAGGCCTAAAAGCCCGCCAGTAAAATAAAAACCATTGAATTTCTGTCTTTTTTACGCTTCATCCAACACAGCTACTTTCTGCCACTGCCACTTCTGCAACTGCTGCTGTTGCATCCTGTGTCTGTCTGTCGTCACGTTCGCAGTCTCGTCTGATTTAACTTTTAATTTAGATATTTATTACCGATCCGAAAATGGAAAGACTTCAAGCTGCGAAATTGTATCACATAAAATGTTACTCAAGAAAAGACAGAGTTACTCTTTAACTACATCAAAGATCTCATTGAGGATTCTTTGATTTCGAATAAAATCAGTTTTTCTGCTGAATTAAGTATTGAGGCTGAGCAAGCACTAAGCAGTCAACATAAACATTGTGTTGTACTTAAAGTCCAATGCGCATTTTTAATTGAGTTGTAAATCAATCATTTTAATTACAAAATATATACATACGTTGCATCATTATAAGTTCGGGTGATTATTATAAGACTCCTCCGTTGCGCTTTTGACTTGACGCGATGAATGTTTCGACGAACACCGCCCCTGGCCGTGCAATAAACTGCCTCACGGTGCAGTCTCCAGTTGCAGTACATTCGTCCTTTCGTTTTCGAAAATAACACAAAACTAAACACAACGAAATCTGCCATCTTTGCACTCATAATTTTCCGCTGCATTACTGACGGATGAGTGTTCGTTACCGTTACTGATGATGATGGTGCCTTCGCTGTTCTTTGCTTTTGGAGAGATACATATATCTGCGACTTTTGCTATAGCTGTCGAGTGAAAGGTTAGCATAATGATTGCAGTGTTTTGAACTGCACTGCGATGGTGGTTTTTAATTTCCCACGAGTAATGCACCAGCAAGGCAACACCAGAATAGTCTATGCCTTAGTGTGCTTTATCGCTGATGAATTAGCTACGCGCCGAAACCGCTGCCACTATGCCCACTAGACAAAAGTTGCATAACCTACGGCGCGGCGCGGCGTGACCGCGCGGCGACGCGCTTCGAGGGAAACCAGGGTATTGCTTTTAATTAGGTTGTTTTTTCTATTAAGCCAAATAATAATCTACAAAACATTTTAATTAATTATTATTTTTGGTTTTGGCTTTTGGATGTTGTTGTTTTTGGTTTTTCGTTTATTTAGATTGATAAATCAATCACTACTTTATCGATTAAAATTACTTGCAATCCAAAAGGGGTTTAGTAAGTTTTCACTTAACTTAAATTTTGATGGAGGTCAAAATATTGTATTTTACTGTGCAATATCTGCAATATCAAAAACGTGAATGAGTACGAGTTTTGTTATTATTTCTTAGTGTTAATATTGAATGGGCTAGGTATTAAAAAAGGTTATCTTGTTTGCTGATTGTTTTTGAAGACTATGATGGGAGTGCATTCGAAATGTCTAGTTTTCTAAGTTGGATCGATGATGGCAAGGGTTTTGATAGCTTTGAGAAAGGATATGGTTTTTAGCTTATTCATAGAGGCCTGAAATTTTACAAAAGCATGCATCGATAACTTCACGAATTTCATCTTTAAGGTCTTGGATCGGTTGTGTAGCATTGGCCTAGCCCGTTACTTTCACGTTTCATCCACATCTATACATCTTCCAATTCTGGCTATGAAAAATCATTAATCCAAGCTCAGCAGCATATTTCTTTCGCATTAACAGTTGAACATCATTTTGACAGAGGAAAGGCCTAATTATACTGTCCAGCCTAAAAAACCAAATAGGGACACAATTTGATATAGAGATGCCTTTTAAAAATCAATCCTGCATTTTCCGAGCCCCAAATTCAACAATTCTACTTATTAACATAGCGGTTTGACCGGCTTGTGTTCCTTTATTAATATTAAAAGTCTTAAGACCTATTTGACAGACACAAGCGTGTCGGTAGATCCTGGAACCCAAGAACATCAAATCGACACCCACCATCTCTTCATCGATTTCAAGGCCAAGAACAGAGTCTTCAGGGACGAACTGTAAAGAGGCATATCTATTTTTGGCATCCCTCCAAAACTCGTCCATTTGTGTGGGTAGACAATGGAGAATTCGATGTCAAAGAAGGCTTCATACAAGGTTCGCGTATCACCTTCATCGTGCGATTTCTTTAACATCGTCCTTGAAAGAATAGTGAAGAGCTCCCACGTCAACACCAGAGACACTATCTTTCAAAAGTCTGTCCAATTACTGAAATATTCTGAAGACAATGACAGTTGAGGACTTTGTCTACCTAGGGTCCGCTTTGAATATATACAAAGATTAACGAAGAACCCATATACCTGGCTCTTCATCAACTCTTTGCTTTACGTAAACCCAATTATGCTCACCATATTTTAAGTATACTCGTATATTTAAATGTATGCATTCCAATGCGTTGTTAGAGCTTGTATAGTTCCATGTTTAATAATGACGAAATTGTAACTTATCAAATGTCAAAAGAATGACAGCTTCAAAAGTGACGACTGCCCAAATGAAACTTTTTATTACAGAACCCTTAGCTTTAAGACCATTAGCTCATAAAGCCTGAATTATGTTAACTTTTAAACATTGTCTAGTGCATTTAAGTGGGCTTCCATTTTGGAATCGCTGAAAGTATATTTCTTAACCACTTCTGTAACCATTTTAATTTGATCGCAATTGGTATGTCTTGTATATCAAGGGGCGTTTATTATTTAACGAAGTACTTTCTTTTGGAATTTTTGAATTCATTAATTTTATTAACCGCATTTTACAATTTTTAAGCAGTCTTCGTAGCTGGTTCATCTAAAACCAATATTGCAGTAACATCAGCAAAGGTGGCCATGATGTATAAAAGATACAAATATGGTCCTAGGACACTCCGTTGTGGTACACTGACTCCAATTCTCCCCGGGTTTCGAGTACATTTGATCGTACCGTACTCTAAAAATATGATTTCAGTATTTTGTAGTTCTGCCTTTGAAGGTTAGTTTGTACGAAAAGTCCCAAAAATTTGTTTTAAGGCTTGAGCAACATCTAACAATATAACCGAGCATACTTGTGTGGCACAAGGTTTTTAACAGTGCCTTTTCAACCAAATTCGTTATTCGTTGTACAATTCAAACTGATGGTTCGGTATAAGTCTTCTTTCTTCTATAATTTTGCTGAATCTTTTCAGTAGAAGTTTTTTCGAAAACTTCTTCCATTATTTATGTAAAAGGTATTGGTTTGTAATGTGTCTATCTTGTGTAAGAACAACAATAACTTTTGCAATTCTCTAATAATGTGGTACATACCTTAGTTTTAGGCATATCTTTAAAAACCTGAGCATTTTTAAGTTTATACCCTGTTTATTTTTGATTATTAAATAACTTGTGTTGATAAATGCATCTTACTTGTTTTGAGGGGTGACAAAACAGAATTTCACATTCATCATTCCTATCAACAAACTGTAGAGATATGTAGCTTTATTTGGTGAGAAAGGCTTCAAGACGTTCGTGAGATTTCCAGCAACAAGAACAGCTTTTAGTTTGAGGTATTAACGTATTGTTTAAGATCTCTATATCTTGACATGAAAGACTTCGAACTTATTCCACCTGATACAAAGTATTCTTGTTAGTATTTAGTATTTTTTTTTTTAATCCAATTGAAATCGCAATAAAAATACTATCAAATTGTTTTGACAACTCAAGCATCACGATAAATAACATAAAGGGTGAAATATAGCGAAGAAAAGGCCAAGGGTTTTTGAATTCACGTGCGTCGTGTCTTCATAAAAATATTTAACATTAAAATTTTCTTCAAGTTCACCATAATTCACAGTTGTTTTTGTTTTTAATAGACTTGAATCATATGAAAACAACTACGACTAGAAGTTTGTAAGGACTTATGTCCCGTTTTGTTTTGATCTTTATTCACAAACTTCTACAAAATTTTGTTGTTTTCCTTGATTGCACACTTTGTCCTCAGACACCTCGAAAATAAATTAATACTAATGTCTATTTTAAATTCCATTGATTTATTTACTTCTACAATCGCCAGCATAAATGACATAATTTAAACTCGATAAATTAATAAAAAGACCAAAACTGACAAATTACCACGCAATAAGATTTATATTCGATTTAAATTTTCTTGTTCACAGCCTCAAGAAGTATTTTGCTTTGGTAATTAATATATACACTAAAAAAAAGAAAACAAGTTAGTAAAGATAGAAACTCCTTGAGCATATCCAATATTGACAAATAAATTAATTGCAGTAACTAGGATGGCGATTGCATAAGCTCCATAAACATATCAAATCATATTAAATAGTGTCATGAAATCATATATGCACTCGACTTGACTTTATTCGTATGCAAAGTTAATTCAACTTCCTTTAGATTATTTTTTGATATTTCCAAATAATAAACTATAGACCTGCTTTTACTGGGTGTCTTATAGGAGGCTTGAGTTATCGACATAAAATAAAAAATCACCTCATCGAAATAATCTCTAACAGGTGAAAACAGAGTCTTTAGAAAAATCAAAAATAAAGAAATAACACCTGCTTCTGCGGCTGCTGCTACTTTAGCTAGCTGCGCTCAGTGTAAGTTAAGTTTATACTTTTCTGCAAACAACACAAGTTCTTCGACGAGCTACGACCGACGACGACTTGAAGTACATTTGTAGCTGTCTTAAGGATTATTAGTGTGGTTTCCTGATTTAAGATCTGGTAATGGTCGCACATTAGATAAATGTCAGCAATTTCAAAACCAGACTGAGTGTTAGGACCTATATATTGCGCATTGCATAATCATATCGTCGACTCGTCGCGTCGTCGTCGTGGTTTGTCGGTGAATCTTCCAGGAAGAATATTGTGGTTACAATATTGGGAATTGCAATTAAGGTATAGAAGATGAAGGCAGTTGTGGGAGAATATAGCTTCATAATTATGTTAATGCGGTGTTTAATGTGAATTAAACATTTGCATCGTTAATGGAATGCCTACACAGAAAAAAAAAAATTGTCATATTGACTACTGCAGTTGTCATATTGACTACTGCAGTTGTCATATTGACTACCGCAGTTGTCGTATTGAATACCACATTAGTCAATACAACCGTAGTTTCAATTTCCTTCAACCAAAGTTGTCATATTGACTACTAAAGTTGTCATATTGACTACCAAATTGTAAACAAATTTCGGATCCCAAAATTGACAACAGAAAATTGTTCTATTGACTATCGCGGTTATCGGCTGAAAATTGACTACCAAATAGTCATATTGAAAATAGGCAATAGGATGACCTTTTTTCGTTCTGTGTATTACAATATTTGGATGAAATGAATTTAACCGGACCTTTTTTAATGTTAAATGAGTTTAAGTCTTTAATTCGTAAACTTAAAGACTTTATGGATTTTAAGGAAGTTTCGGATGAGCTAAATTTACAATAGAATTGTTGACTTTCCCATGCTTCAATATTCCATAATTGAAAAAAAAAACATTAAAAAATAAGTACCCAGTTGCTTTTAAGGAATTTGATTGTATAATACGAACTTAATGTACTTTCCCGTACACAGGAATACATTATAAGCATTAAAAAAAAGAGAGGAGTTAGGAACAAGGTGAGGTGCGCATTGAAATGTCAATGTCAAAATGTCAAACGGCTGAAGAACAAATTTGTATGCTTGACAGTACGTTTTGATCTATCCAGAAACAATTTAAAAACAACATTTTAAAAATGTGTTTTAATTTTTTTTTATAATTTGAACACATTAAAGAGGTTATTACTATCCTTAAAATGTTAAACCCAGTGTGAGCTTAGGAAAATATGGAAGGCTTTACGATTAGATACCGATGGACATTGGTCTTAAAGTTTTGAATATAAAAATGATAGGGAAAATCAGGTTTGGGTAAAAGTATTTAACATTCTCTATGTCCGATTAAAAAAACGAAGCTCTATACTTAACAATACGTCCGAAATCGAGCTCAAGGGTAAACTGTTGGCACTTTGGATTTGAACAATATTTGCATATTGTATTCGGCAAAGTAAGTACGAACAAAATTATTTAGTAGCTTCTAATGGAAGCCATACGCTTGAAGTTTCTCAAGGGGAATATATAAACAAGAACGACCTGGGCCCTATTTCATAAAACTATTAGTCTAATAATTATTAGCGAATTTATTAATAATTATTAGTTTATTAGCAAAAACGTGTTTCATAAAACTTTTTCCGCACTAATAAATTATTTCTCCAGCGCCAATAATATTAGTGGGAAATTATTACTGTAGGAAGATGAAATTTCATATCGACAATTTTATTAGTAAATTTTTCTGCCGGACTAATAAATTAATATTTTATTTTTATTAGTCTACGAACGTAGGTAGAAATACTCTAATAAAAAAAATATAGTAGACAAAAACGGTCAATAGCTGAAAACGCTGTCAAAAAAAATTGCAATAAATTAGTTAAAATATAACATTTAAATGTTTTCTAATAGTGAAGACGAATGGGAGGAGTACGAACTCATAAGAGCTCGCCGTGTTCGCTTTTTCAAGCCAAGAGTCAATTTTGTGATAAATAATACGTTCGAATTTAATGAAAAATTTAGAATTAAAAGGAATCCATTGAATATTTGTTGCAAAAAATTGGTCCATATCTTGATACTCCAACAAGGCGGAATTTCGCTTTGTCACCTAAGCAAAGATTACTAACAGCACTTTATTGGCTAGGAAATGGAGGCCAATACCATGGAACAGCAGATATGCACGGCATTTCGAAAGCCACTGTTTGCCGTGTTATAAAGGAGGTTGTAAGGGTAATAAATGAACACGTTTTCCCACACGTTGTGCGATGGCCTAATGACATGAACACTGTTGTAAGAAGATTTTATTCTATCAATCAAATGCCTGCTGTTGTTGGATGTATTGACGGCACTCTTATAAAAATTGATGCGCCTAACAATCACGAAGACCGTTTTATTGACCGCCATGGAAATCATTCCATAAACTGTATGTTGGTGTGTGTTTATTTGAAAATGCACCAAACAGAACACTTTTATTTTTCAAAATTAAATTTAGCAAATGCATTTTTAATTCTTTGGAACACATTTTTAATTTGAACTTTCAAAACGCGTCAGAAAAGTCAACATTTATATTTATTTTCAAAACATGTCAAAATAATTTTTAAAAATATTTATTATGACATACAGTATTTTGTTTGGGAATTCTTTACTAATAATTTCTACACTAAAAAAATATTTGTTTAGGTATGGGATATATTAGTAGAAAAAGATTTTTCTATGAAACTCAAATTTACTAATCAAATATTTATTAGAACTAATATTCTTGAAATTATTAGTATTAGACTAATAGTTTTATGAAATAGGGCCCTGGAATGATTTTCAAAAAAAAAAAACAACTGGTTAAAATCAGTTTTTCGGACCTAAAACCCCGATTTGTATGTATTTTTCAAAAAAAATAAACTTTGGAACAATGCGAAACAAACCGGGAAAGACCTGAAATAAAATAAGAAAACCGAAAAAGGGGCTAACTTCACGCACTCGGCTTTATTAACTTCCAATAGGAAGTTATTGTAATGGGTCCGATTTGTCGAATTGAAAATTTTGACATTTCTCGACGTTTCAAGGTCCATAGAGTCGAAATAAAAGATTTCTAGAAAGATGTCTGTGCGTGCGTGTGTACGTACGTGCGTACGTCCATATGTCCGTACGTTCGCGACGTTTTTTCGTTGTCCAGAGCTCAAGAACCAGAAGAGATATCGACTTCAAATAAATTTTGTTATACAGATAATAAGGCAGAAAGATGCAGAAAGGGCTCTCAAGAAAATTGCGTGGGTGGTTTTTTTTACTATAGCAGTTTAAAAAAAAATTCAACATTTTGGTTAAAACTAAATATCTCATGAACCGATGACGCGAGAGACTTGAATTAAATTTTATAATATATATTGTAACGTGATACAAGACAATTATATTTTTGGAAAAAAATCCAATTAACGGTTTTTTTTATAAATCAAAAAAACTGAAAAAAAAAATTTGTCACCTCGAAAATGATTTTATCTCCAAAACAATTTTGTGCAACGAAGAATAATGTTTTTGACATCTGTTAAAACTTTGAGAAAAATCGAATTGACAGTTTTTTTTATAAAAAATAAAAACCTACAAAAAAACAGTACTCAAAGTTGGTAAAAATTGAATTTCGACTCAAATATCTTTTCAAAAACTAGAGATTATGGCTTCAAATTTATTTTATCTTATAAGTAATATTGTTTTCAACATTCTGAAAAATGTTGAGAAATATCGAATTGACAGTTTTTTTACTAAAAATAAAAACCTAAAAAAAAAATTAATAAAAGTTGGTAAAAATTGATTTTCGAGTCAAATATATTTTTAAAACTGTGAGATATTGGCTTTAAACTACTTTTATCTTTCAAAAAATATTGTGTCAACATTCAGTAAAACTTTGAAAAAAATCTTATCGACAGTTTTTTTTACATACAATTAAAAACCGAACAAAAATTTAACAAAAGTTGATAAGAATTGATTTTCGACTCAAGTATCTTTTCAAAAATTTGAGCTTATGGCTTTTAACTAATTTTAACTTATAAAAAATATTGCTTTCCACATTAGGAAAAATTTTGAGAAAAATTGAGTCGATAGTTTTTTTTACAAAAAATAAAAACCTAAAAAAATGTATAAAAGGTGTTACAAATTGATTTTCGACTCAAATATCTTTTCAAAAATTACAAATATTGGCTTCAAACTTATTTTATTTCACAGAAAATATTGTTTTCGATATTCAGTAATTTTTTTTTTAAAATCCAACAGTCCGTTTTTTCATAAAAAAATAAAATCTACAAAAAATAGTATGCAAATTTGGTAAAAATTGATACATATAGACAAACTTTTAAGCAAGACAAATCGACAGAAGGGATGGGAAGTTATTAGTGTGGGTCGCCTCTTTTTTTTTTGTTTTTTTTTTTTGATCGGAATGATAGAAAATTTATTTCTTAAACTTTGTACCTATCTAAATGAATTTCATAGGCATTCAAAACCATATCATGATTCAATCCTTGTTAAAGCTTCTATACAGTTCTAATAACAAGTTTTATGAATACATTACAGAGATCAAGCTAAGAATATTCAATGTTCAGCTTTAGCTAAAACTAGAAAACATTCCTTTCGCAGGTGTTGCGCTCACAGTTTTGCTCATTCACACCGTCATTCATCGGCTTCCACCAACAACGTGTAAAATAAATCTTTCTCGAAAACTAATTAATCATATACCAGGGGATAGCCAGGCTAGAGTATATGTGTATCATCGTTAAAATGTAATTGAACTAAAAACAAGAACCTTTTAATAATATAACATGACTGAAACAACAACAAAAAAAGAACTAACAAGGAAGCGAGTGTAACTAACTCCAAGAGATGGGCTAGAGCAAACCTGGATTCACCACCAGGAAGTTATAAATTATTCCACATGCAAGTTTAAAAGGGCAGTGAGCATCCAAACAAGGCGTGTGCCGATGGCCATCCAATATATTAAACATTTGAACTATCAATAAATTAATCAATATAGCTTTTAATCGATTTATGTATCGACTTGTAGTTCATGTACCCGGAGTGAGTTGTGTAATGTATATGGAGCAGAAAATGCATTAATTGGAAACTTAAACTGAAAGTATTATTATTTCATAATTCTAAGTTCATTTTGAAGTCGTAAAATTTTAGTGTTGTTTTTGGATAACATAGACATCATTTTTTAACTTCATGGGAAAGATGAAGTTCAGAATGATTTTCTCGGGCACGAAGAACATGACCGAAACTTGTTCCATTTATAATAATTTTTATAAAGTAAGAAATGTCAGCTAGAAGATAACTTAATTTTTTTCAATACATGACCATTGAATATTTTGAAGTAAAATTAGATTTACATTTTATTTATAAATATTGTCTCATTATCTTTTGCCTATACGTTAAAGAATATCTTAGAAATGTTATCAATTTCGGACAGTCTACACCACTTAATATTCCCATAACTCCTGATTCACTAAGATAGTTTTCCTACCATATCTACCGCCCAATTTCCGTTAAAATAGGACGTTATGCTATGAGGTGGACAACATTTCCTCAAATCATGTCAGGTTAAATTAAACGGCAGTGCACACATATCATCAAAACTTTTCCGCTCTTAAGATCGGGATCTTCTGGATTTCATGACTGAAGTGACTTTTCGACCAATTTTATTGGTCAGACTGTACATGAGCTTGATTATATATTGGGAGTAGAGTCTTAAGTGTCAGGTATAGAGGTGAAAGACCTGTTTCTATATGAGAAGCACGTAATTTGTTGCTGTTTCTTCTCCTTCACTATCCATTTATCCAAACGGGACCAAAAATCACCGAGAATTTTTTCTTTCGAAGCATCCTAAGACGTTCTCATCTTGCCTTGACAAGGTCCAAGCCTCAGTGCCATAAACAAGAATGATAAGTGGTCTATATATGGTGACTTTAGATGCTCAAGAGAGGACTTTACTTCTCAATTGACTTCTAAGTCCAAATAAGCAGCGATTTGTAAGAGTCATTGTTCGTTTAATTTCAGCACTGGTATCGGTGTCTGAATTTAAAGCGGTTTTTAGGTAGACAAAGTCCTTAACTACCTTAAAGTTATAACTGTCCAAGACGTGGTCGATTAATGTCCGTTCTTGATGATGGCATATACTTGGTCTTGCCCTCATTGACCAATGAACTCATCTTCTCCGATTCTGCTACAATGCTCAAAAAACGCGCCACTGATATCACACTTTGATTTTCTAATTATGTAAATATCATAGGCGTATCGAAGTAATTGGATAGACCTTTGGAAGATTGTGAATCTAATCTTGACGATTGCGTTGTGCACAATTCTTTCTAGAACGATGTTAAAGAAGTCGCATGATAGTGCACCGACTTGGCTTAAACCTTTTTTGACAACAGAAGCATCAGTAAAACTTTTTCCGAACCTTGAGAGACCAGCGAGCATTTTTTACCGTCATTCTGCATAAAGGGACAAGTTTGACAGGGATGATAAAACTAGACATTGCTTTTTGAAGCTCTTCTTGAAATAGATAAAGAGATGGTGATTATTGATGTCGTTAGCTCCAACAGCTTTGGTGGATTTCAGATTTGATAAAGCTATCTTTACTTCGTCGAGATCGGGTAGGAGGAAATGTTGTTTTTTTTTTTTTTAATTCATTTTTATTAATTCAATCTTAAACCTATCTTAAAGCTAGACAAAAATTCATAAAACTAGCCTAATTAACCATAACTTACAACTAACTTACTGGTCCTATACGGACACTCGAAGTTAAACAATAATACTTAATGCTAATGCCTTTCGGCCCTAAGATCTATTAAACTTCAATTCCATTTTATTTATTTTTGTATTCATTAGAAAATTTCAAAAAAACTAATATCAATATCCTTTTTTTTATTTTTACTTAAAAACTACTTAAAATAAGGTCCTTAATATAAAACTTAAAGCTAACTAAAACTACCTATTCTACCTATAAACTACTTAAAACTAGAACAACCACAGCAGCAAATCTAACTATCTAACGTTTTTTTGTTTTTCATATTTTGTTGTTATTTATTTTTATTTTTTTTTATTTTTGTATTTATTATTTTTTTTTTAATTTTTTTTTGTTTTTTTTTTGGACTTTTTTGTGTATATTTTTTTTTTGGTATTTTTTTTGTATTTTTTTTGTGCCACCATGCCTATTCTACTTAAAACTAAACCCTAAAACTATAAAACAAGTATGTAAGCCGGCCAAGGCTTTAAATCTCATCCCGACTACCCACTATCAAGTGCCGATTGAAGCCACCAAAACTGGTTCTCCTGCTTGACCCTATCAGTTCGGTCCCGTTCGGACACAGCCCTACTGAACCGAAGGAGGTCTGCTCCGCCTTGTGCCATGACGTCCCGATTGTAAAGGAGTCGCCTATCCACGATTCGTCGTCTGACGTTGTAGATTAGCGGAACTGCCAATCTATCCTGTATCAGACCGCATCTATCTAAAAAGAGGAATGGCTCTGGTGGAATGAAGCCGCTCAAGCGTGCACTTTAAAAATACTCGTCGTTCGGATAGGACGCCTCGAAAATTAAATTAATGGTCGAAGACATAGCTCTTGCAATGTGACCTCGAACGAGTTTTATCACGAAATTGTCAATTCTGTTGATTCGAGCCCCGTTGTTTAGGACCTCGTTGGAATTGTAGTGCACGTAAGAAGATTCGGCTGTTCGATATAAGCCGGTACAGCGTCGTAAACACTGCCGCTCGAACACTCGAAACTTCTCCATCTGGGAAGGGGCAACGTTGAACCAAACAGGACAACCATAAACGATCATGGGCCGTATGAGGGCCATGTAGCAAATTACCTTCATGTTGTTTTGCGTCGCCAAGATTGAATGGTGCTGTCTCCCTTACACTGTAATTTGATTAGTTATCGTTGTTATATAGTTTGACTGCAGTTCTACTACGGGGAATTTAGAAACCTCATTATCCTTGTGCCATCTTTCTATCTCTTCCATTGCGCACTTCTCATGATCCCTTTTTTTCCTTCTAAGAAGCCGGTGTTCCACTCTTCTCTTCTGCTCGTAGAGCAGATCTGGTCCTTCTGTGCAGTGTCGTTTCATATGCCTGTTTCTAAGCTGCGTGCACTTGCTGACATTCGTCCTCAAACCAGGGGTTGAAGTGTTGGCAGTGTGAAACCTGGCATTTCAGATACGACATCTTTGATGGATGTAAGGCACTATTGCCACTGATTTCCAATGCTTAATGCAGGCAGCATAAAACTTCTAAAGAAGTTGTAAGAGACTCGATCGGAAAAAGACATGGCAATCTTGGCCCCTCGGAATGTTCAGAAATCCTGTATACTGGAGAAGTGTCTTGCGTCGATCGCAAATGTGGTCAATCTGATTGACAGTTGATTGATCAGGAGATTTCCATGTCAACTTGGCTTTGTTTTCGGTAGCAGACACCTATATATATATCACAGTCTTTTAGTTTGCGTTTGCCCGGTCCATTCTATCAAACTTCTTAGATGGCAGTAATACCTATCTATCTTGCGCTAATTCTTCGGCTGCGCGTGGTCTTTTAAGGGACATAACATTCCCCATACTGATCAGAAGTTCGTTGTCCTTATTTCGTTTGTTTCATTCGTCATCAGTAAATCCGTCCGTTTCCAAGACTTGTAAGTGCTTCAGAACTAAACATTTTAACTTGATCGGGAAGTCACCCCACGACGTACGGCACAACGCCCAATTTCAAGGGCCAGACCCTTAATATAACTCTAAGGACGGGGAGTTGGATAAGCTGCTCAATATAGGCTTGGGTCCCGAATATGTCTTAGAAGCTCTGTAAGGTGTTCACTAAGTAGTTTAGCCTTTATTCGCCTCATGTCCTTAGGGAATTGATGGATAAATGCTGTGGTTTTGCCAGCATTGAAAAACACATCAAAACAGATGCAGGCCTTCATAACCCTTTCTTCATTGTTTAATTTTTCAGTTCAGTTTGGGTTCTGAATAACTCCTGATATTTCGCACTAGAAGATAAGGACAGGATTTGACCGTTCAGTGGGGGAAGAGCAAGGGTAGGTATTTTAGTTTTAGTAATAGTTTAATTTTGCTTTGATTAATACCTAGTCCACTGCTCGTGGTCCAATTGCTAACTTTAAGTTGATTCAAAGTTAACGCACTATTTAAATTTCCTCTATTTGTGTGAACACTCATTTATTTATTTTGAAAAAGTTTCTAACATCCTCAATCAAAAAGAATATTTCGTGTGTCAAATATCTACTATCAAAATTTTTGATGGCTCCATAATACTATTTCGTTCATCGATTGCTATCTATGGTTAACTTAAGATGTCTTTAAGACTTTAAAGTTGTATAAAAGGGGTACAATATTGCAATGACGAATATTATGCATTTCATTGAACCAGTTTCGACAAATTACAATGAACATTTTTTATATTTGTAATGAAAAAAAAATGTTGCTCCCACCAATTTCATGGCATGTCTTTGGAGGCGGATACTCTCCACCTTAACGCGTTGGAACAATCCTTTTCCTTACATATTTAAGAATAAAAGACAAACAAAAATCTGGAAAAAATAAATGGTAGTTGATCAACCAAAAGGTAGCGTGCAAATAAATTTGTCATCGTAAAAATGCAAATTGACTGTTGGGTCAGCCGACCGACTACGACGCGACGTCGAAGTTATACCAATGCCAATATCTATAGATTGTGTATTTCTTTTCCCAGAGAGTCTATACAACCCAAGTGGTGGTCCTTAAGTCACAAATTCTTCAAGACACTTTACTGAAAATTCTTTCTTACCTGTTGTGTTCCTTTGCCTTTTTTGAAAATAAGTAAAGTGTTAGCAGTTCGCGGTTCGCCACCAGTTTGGCATAAACTTTAAAGTGTTAAAGAAAAATATCTTGAAAGGCAGGTGGTGGCTCCATAAAACTTAATAACCACACATTGAGTTAATGCTGAATTATAAATGCTCAAGCAATTTTGTACCATACAGCCATAAAGACGAAGACAAAAGGTCCTCCATTATTATCCTATTGAATGCTTAGCTATGGTCGGGTCGCTTGTTGCGCTCGAGCTGGTTAGTTGGTTGGGCGAGGTGCAAATTTCATTGAATTTTATAAGCTGATTGGGTAATAAAGAAGATTCACCAACCAAACGGAACCTTTAATATTTATTGATGACAGTTAGTACCTACGTTCGGATATATGGCTAAGCGATTAATGTTTTGTTCGTTTTATCAAATTTCTGCGTCGTTGATGGCGATGTATATGTAATATGTATAGACTTTGTTTAGGGACCATTATGGAAAGGATGTTCTTATTCCTCATCTTTGTCATTAAGTGCGAAAAAAAAATCATTCAAATGACCACCTCGGTAAGATTCGCACCATAGGATTCTTTTGAGGTAATTTTTAACCAATTTTTGACAAATTTCGGGAGAAATATAAAAGTCTCAAAACCATTAACTTGAAATACAAAGAACACAGACAATGTAATAGAGATACTCTTCTCGCTAGCCCCTCTTAATATATTCTAGAAAAACCTGTCGGTCGAAAGCGCATTAAGACTATACTACAGTGTAATAACTGGAAAAGTGCTTTCTTCACGAAAAATATTATTGACATAGCTAAAGACCTTTAAGAACACTAGTAAAAGCTTTACATACATTTTAATGCAGTAGTCCTAACAGAAATCCTTACCAGGAAGGAGTGGACGAAAAAGCGTGTCATATGAACAAATCATGTATCGATCTTACCGGATGGTTCAAAAACAGGTGCCGGTTTGGGGCTGATATCTTTTCTTATAAACATCCCTAGAAAGATCAATAAAACTATCAGACTTCTGAAGTTTCTTTCAATCAACAGTACTTGCAGTTACACAAAGTAAGACGAAGTGAAGACGTCTCCTTTTTGTTAGAATGAACGGCCATTATAAAAATTCGTCAGATAATAATCCTACGCACTTCCAAAGAAAATGTATTTGACTGAGTTATGAGTCTTACTTACTTTAATAAAATGAACGACTGGGTCGCACGAACTTGCTCCTGTATGCAAAGAGTCTGTTTAAAAAAGTATCTATATAATATTTAAAAATATACCTGTAAAATAAGTTTGTCTTCAAAGATATATATGCCATTTGATTTGTCGAAAAAACCTCCATTTTTCAATTTTTTGGGAGGGGGTTACATTTAATACAGTTAAAATAATTTAAAAAAAACTAATTTAAGATTCAAAATTTTAACTGAAAAATAAGTTTGTCTTCAAAAATTTAAATGCCATTTTATAAATCAAAAAACCCTTGATTTTTCAAATTTTTTTTTTGAAAATCGTTAGAGCAGTTTTTTTTTAAATTAATTTTTTATATATAAAATTTTTCAATTTTGTTCTAAAAATATTTTTGGTATGCAGTTGTTTAGTGATTGTAAACATACGCTCTGCATTTGAATTTCGTAAAAAAATATTAACCCGTTTTTGAGATATAGAATTTTGAAAAAAAAAAAATTCAATATTTTTTTAAAAATCCAAACAAAAAAAAATTGCACTTTTGATAATCAAATATTGTTGAAGCAATATAAGAGCTTATTCACAAAAAAAAATATTAAAATCAGTACATAAGTTGCTGAGAAAATTAAAAAACAAAATAACGGTTCTACGAGCGGTACCTATCCTGAGCAATACAAAAATATGTTTTTCTTATTAAAAGAAGCCAAGTTAAAAAATAAAATTTTAGAGAAAATTTAAAAAAAATCTATCGGTTTGTTTTTGAGAAAATTCGAATTATCGTTTTTTGACCAAAAATATTGTATGGAGGCCACTGTTAGTTTTGATCTTAAAAAAAAAAATGAAAAAAACGCCTAACGCGAATCTGCTCAAAACCTTAACTTCCAAGTTTGAACTCAATCGACCCAATGGTTTGGCTGTAGGAGCGTGGACAGACAGACAAAATTCTGCACGAATGCAAAACTTGCCATATAGTTCCTATATGTCGCAAGTAAAAATGAAATAAAGTGCACGACTGGGTCGCACGAACTTGCTCCTGTATGTAAAGAGTCTGTTTAAAAAAGTATCTATATAATATTTAAAAATATACCTGTAAAATAAGTTTGTCTTCAAAGATATATATGCCATTTGATTTGTCGAAAAAACCTCCATTTTTCAATTTTTTGGGAGGGGGTTACATTTAATACAGTTAAAATAATTTAAAAAAACTAATTTAAAATTCAAAATTTTACCTGAAAAATAAGTTTGTCTTCAAAAATTTAAATGCCATTTTATAGATCAAAAAACATTTGATTTTCAAATTTTTTTTTTTGAAAATCGTTAGAGCGGTTTTTTTTTAAATTAATTTTTTATATATAAAATTTTTCAATTTTCTTCTAAAAATATTTTTGGTATGCAGTTGTTTAGTGATTGTAAATATACGCTCTATATTTCAATTTCGTAAAAAAATGTTCACCCGTTTTTGAGATATAGAATTTTGAAATAAAAAATTTCAATATTTTTTTAAAAATCCAAACAATAAAAAATTGCATTTTTGATAATCAAATATTGTTAAGGCAATATAAGAGCTCGTTCAGAAAAAAAATTATTGAAATCAGTTCAAAAGTTGCTGAAAAAATTAAAAAACAAAAAAACGGTTCTATGAGTGGTACCTTTCCTGAGCAATACAAAAATATGTTTTTCTTATTTAAAGAAGCCAAGTTAAAAAATAAAATTTTAGAGAAAATTTAAAAAAAATCTATCGGTTTGTTTTTGAGAAAATTCGAATTTTCGTTTTTTGACCAAAAAAATTGTATGGGGGCCACTGTTATATTTGATCTTAAAAAAAAAATTAAAAAAACGCCTAACGCAAATCTGCTCAAAACCTTAACTTCCAAGTTTGAACTCAATCGACCCAATGGTTTAGGCTGTAGGAGCGTGGACAGACAGACAAAATTGACCGGACGGAATCGCGGGACCCACTTTTTTCGACTTCTCTACCATCGTAATATCATGTTTGATTAAAATCTCGAGTTCGAAATTTTGCACGAATGCAAAACTTGCCATATAGTTCCTACATATATGTCGCAAGTAAAAATGCAGTATTGTGGTAAACGCTTTTAAGGTTTGAGTTGCAGAAAATCATGAACAATTTTGCAATACTTTTAATAACAACATCCATTTATTTTTATTAACATTTTAACATTCATATACTTTTAATTCTTTCTAACTAAAATTAACAATTTATTGCATGTATATACATATATGGTATTTCTTACAATCTACTTAGGTTTATAATTCTTACGGCGGTGTGGTGGCCTGTCCCTAACTGCCGTTACAAAATGAGATAAACAAAGCACTAGCTACGAAGCTAGGCTTTTCTAAGTTACTCTTAGACAGTAACTTATTACGTTTCTAAACTTATTACGGGCTAAATTACCTTCGTTTCGTGCCTCTGATAGCAAGCCAGCAGATAATGGGTACGTCTGTGACTGTTACCACGGATTAAACGGTTGGGACAGCGTGCCCCTAGCAGCAAACTAGAGAATAAACGAGTGACATAAGCCTGTCCCTCGTACACTTACAAGAAGTGGATGGCGATATAAACGGAGGATTGGAACTTAAAATGGCCAGAGGGACCTTTCGAGTTTATATTTCACCTCCCTATATGAAATATTCTGTGAAAGGTCACTGTGAATTCAAAACAGGTGAATGGCAAAAACTATACCAAATATATTTTCTAGGCATCTTGTAATGTTTTATTGTCCTAGGTTTAGGGCTTCGTTACAAGACCTCACTGGCCTTGTTGGAATATAAGAAATATCAGTGAAAACCATTTTGAGTGATCATTTTTTTCTCAGAAAAGCAAATTTTCGGATGGTATCAAAACCGCTTAGTTTCCGCACAAGTATTTCGTGATCATTTCTTTAAAAAGTGGACCCAATGTATTATATATTGCATTTTTGATTACATTAATTAATATTACAGAACAAAAAAATGTATTAAACCAAGTCTTGTAATACCTGTGGCGTGATGATTACTGCGTTGGACTGTCATGTCAGAGGTCTTGGGTTCAAACCCTCCCTGTGATATTTAAAGTTTTTTTTTTTTCACGGGTATTGCCTCTTGCGAGGAATTGACTAACCCTCCAAGAATAAGTCTTGTCATAATTAAAATAAAGTGCTTTCTCAAATTAGCCGTTCCGATTCGGGTTAAAAGTGTTGGTCCCCTACATCCCCGACAACATTAGTCGCACACAGGAATGGTTAAGAGTTGTAAATCACTGAACCTAGCAATTTTACGCAATAATCCTATGGGATATCATTTAAGTTTCTAAATGCATTTTTTGCATTTAAAATTAGTTTACTTTTAACCTTTTTAACGTCAAAAACTTTCATTATTTATAATTATTATAACCTTCATAAAACTTAATGACATAGAAGCTTTAAGTAATGGTAATCTCTTGTTCCTATAAACATTACATGAGCAACATTGTTGCAAATATTGTAAAATAATATTGTCCGTTAAATTATAAGCTGGAGATGATTTGAGATGAATAAATTAGAAATATCGTTTTGCAATAACCCAACAACACTATGTATGTACGCATACCAGTTTTCAAATATAAATATTGTAAGAAGATTTTAATGTCTCTATCAAACCAACCTGCTTAATTAATGTGTATCTTTTAATGAACAATATTTGCAAAACGTAATTATCACTTTACTACCCTGTATTGATGCTTGAGCATCAATGTTTTCAAAGTGAGAAAGGATTTTATAACTAGCGGTAGTAAATTAAACAGGTGTTAATACCTTGAGTTTTATGGGAAACAGTGGAACGTTTCTTGTAGGCAAGTTTAATAAGGAAAAAAACATACAAAGAAGTTCCATAAATAGAAATGTGTGTGTTTTTTTTTAAATAAAACCAATGTTTTTGTTCACTCCAACTTAGTAAATTTCAACTTTATTTATTTATCTTACCATCAAAGAAATTAAGGATATCATAGTTTACGATCCAAAATGGGGTTTGGCAAAGCCAATACTTTTCCTGTGGCTGATAAGTGAACTTTCTCCTTCAGCACCATAAATGGGAACCGGGATGATCAGTGCCTTATAGATGGTGACCTTAGATCCTCAAAAGAGTACTTCACAACTTAATTACCCTCTAAATCCAAAGAAGTTCGATTTGCAAGAGTTATTTTCCGTTTAATTTCAACATTGGTATCGTTGTCTGAATTAATAGCCGTGCCTAAGTAGAGTAAAAAAATTCCTCAACTACCTCAAAGTGATAGATGTTCATGGTGACTTTTTTTCCAAGACGTCTTTGTTCAATGTCTTTTCATGATGACACCATATATTTGGTCTTGCCCTCATTGACCACTGAACCCATCTTCTCCGCTTTCGTCACAATGCTCAAAAACGCAACTATGACTTCACTTTTTGAACTTCCAATTAGATCAATATCATCGGCATTTAGAACATTGTATGCCTCTAGTGTTAACAATTGAGTTTTGCACAATACTTTCCACAATGATGTTGAAGAAATCGCATGACATTGCATCGCCTTGTCTAAAACCTTTTTTGACATCAAAAGCATCGGTGAGTTCTTTTGCGACCCTGATAGATGATAATTATGGAGAAAAACTCCACAGACACTGCCACAAAAAAGCTGAATATGTCTTTGATAGATATCTTTGAAACTTCTTGAGGATTTTCTGACCAACCGTATCTACAACGCCGAGCTGTATTGTAGGGCAAGTGATGCAGTGGAATTCTTCCAAAGAGGAGGGTGTGCCAACCTATGGAAGTACTACCCGGGGGACTAGGGAAGAGTTGGAGAAAGCTGAAAAGGATATACATATTTCCAGACATCATACACGATGACACGTAGGAGGTCGAACACCTCATCAAGTAAATACATTCTGTTAAAACATAACCTAAACGAAGTTCAAGCAAATACAAAAAAATCAAAGTTGTCGTAATTATTGTTGTCGAATTAAAGAATGTTCTTTCCTTAATTTTACAGCCTATGCATAATCGTAAAAAAATTAAAATTTTAATACTTCTTAAAGCAAACACATTTTTCCAACTCCCATAGGTACACATGGGTACATCTCCCATCTTGCAACATAAAAATGTTTATATGATTTTTCTTGCAGATGCATATTAGATTTTTATAATTCTGCAACATTCAACTCGAGTGTGTTTCCTGATGCATTTGCGTGTGCAATCAGTAAAACAAACAAATTTTAAAAATTTTCCAGCATTCCTTTTCCTAAGCAGCAGAGCAAGTCATTAGCAATAACACCTGCTAAGCTTGGCAAAACAATCCATACATTGCTGCATTGACACCTCACAATCAAATCTCTCATAATTTTTCAAGCAACACAGTCTAAGACTTTATTTTACCTTTCATCTTGCGTCGCCTCCCGTCTTGGTGATGATGACGATGCAGGTACAGGTGCTGCAACTATGCACCGTCATCGTCACTGCCACCGAGACGACCGCCACATGCTTTTTGCCATACACGCAAAGGCAATTAAAATTACTTAATGGACTTCGACAGAGGACCAGGGGGTACTTGGTCAAAGTTGCAACCCAACTTCAAACATGGAAAACATTGTCTCGTTGAGACTTCACAGCCTCGCCTCCCTCATCAATTCATACATCAGCGGCAAAAAGAAGGAAAACAAAAAACAACAACTTTAGGAAACGAAGGGTCCTCCATATCCATTGGAATCACATCCCGTCCGTCTTTGGGATTCTCAGAAATTTTAACGAGCACCAACAATTCGAACTTCTGTTCCCAGCGTGTCGGCATAATATCCGACATCTTTGCATTTCTCTGGTGTTCCTAGAATTCCCCCATTGCTGCTTCTGGAACGGATGCAAAAAAAAAAATCAAGAAGCAAGTTCGAACTGCTCTAGCTTCTGTGCCACACCACATAAATCAACAATCTCTCTAGTATATAGCCAACTTCCATGTGTAAGCGATCCTTCAGCTGAGATTGGGAGGGCTTGGCTTCTTCTACTATAAACATAGATATGTACCTTTTTTACCCCTTACCTTTTAAAGCGGATATTATCTTTCCAATTTCAATTTGCAACATGGTAAAAGGTGCTACAGCAGGTGTAAGGTGCGCCGAGTATGTCGGTACCTTAATTAACACTTGTCATATAGAATTAGGAGTGCGGATTACACCAACAGGCTGCAATTATCCTTCGACCAGGAAAGATGGCATGGAAATTATTTTATAGTACTATGAAGAAGTTGCATTGCGTGAGCACATTCTCTATATGCATAGCTTCATGCAGCATCAAACAGCTCCAGCGCCAGCTCCAGCGTAGCGCATCAAAAGCCAGAAGACTTAAGACTATAAGAGTGCCTTCGTGTGGTGTAATCAAATATTATTATGGTCGATTTGTGAACTTTTTTTCTCAGGTTGATTAGATGAAGTGCGGAATGTTGTGAGCGGTGTTTGGTGTAGTTTGCCGCATCATCAGGAGCGGGAGGTGAAATTTGTACATTTAACTTTGCAACCTAGTGCATTGAAGAGGAAGTTGAAATAGAAGCTATAGCAATTAGAAAGAGATTCTGATGAGCATTCGGTATATGGAAGCAGAAGCGGCGTGGCAGTGCGGCGGCGGCGGCGAGTTGTGCTTTAACGATACTTTAATGGATTTCAATTGGTTTGACTGTCTTTTAAACAATGTCCAGTGTTTGGATCATGATCGCATTCGCATGGGATGTGTTACGCCCAATTCAATTAATTTAATTTAATTTTGTATTCAATGTGGTTACGATTAAAACTACCTTAGTTTCTACGATGATATTTAATTTTTGTACCTAGGATTTCATCTCGCACTCCGGGGTCATTAATTAGTAATAGTTGTTTTCGTCATACTTATAACTCTGGTTCCGGTTTGAAAAATTATTTTCTTGACGTCAAATGCAAACAAATCAGAGGGAATAAAGAAAACCATAGTAATATAGAGGCTAACAAGAAATATAAAGGCACTAAGCCACTTAGAGGGTTCCAGATTGGAAACTTCCAATCGGATTTAATGATTTGCACTAATTCTTATGTGTATGCTGAAGCTGAATTTAATGCAAGAACCTTTTAATAATTATATTGAGCACGTAATTAGGAAGGAAGGACAGGTTATTAGAAAGGAGATACCGATGCACATTAGTTTTGAATGTCTCTGCATATATTGTTAAGAGTGAGAAAAATTGAGCCTGGTAAACCGTTCCACATTCGTGTAGTACGGCTAAAGAAAGAACTCCTGTACTTTACAATACGTCCGAAATTGCGATCTAAGGAAAACTGATGAGCAATCCTAAGGGGAGGAATGTAACTGAATATTTCTCTAAAACATGGTTTGTGAAAATATCTATAAACAATGATTTAGACATGAGACTTTATGAAGGTGTTCAAGAGTAGCAAATGCCTTAGTAATAAGACGATAGCCTATCCTTTTAAGAGCTCTGTTTTCAATTCTATCCAAAAAAAACTCAGGTATGTTATTGGGGCACTAGCCCAAATATGAGAATTATACATAAGTTTTGGACGAATAAAAACTTTTTTAAATTATATCCAGATCAGAAGAGGTAAAAAGCTTCTTGCATCTGTGTAGAAAACCAAAACACTTGGCAGCATTTTTGGCGATATCAAATATGTCACTAGAACTAATTCAATCTCCTCGATGCAGGTACCGCCCATGGCATTGGGGTAGGGTTTCGCTTTTGTGACGGTAGAAAAAATAGAGTTTTCAAAGCATTAAATTCAACATGGTATTTGATTACCCATTAATGTGCATTGCAGTTGGCAGTCCACATCCAAAGAACAAGGATAAGAATCTATAGACTTATATGAAAAGCTTAGGTTACTGTTATCAACGAAACAATTTATTGGATTAAAAATTTCAGGCAAAAGATCATTTATAAAAATAATAAAGAGTGTCGGAGACACAATAGAGCCTTGGGGCACACCAGCTCTTACTTTTTGGAATAGTTTTACTTTCTTCAAGAAAATGTTAAGATTTGTTCCACTGTTCTGGAGGTAAACCTTGAGATCACAAGTGGATACATGTATATTCTAAGCTGAAAATTGATCAGCGATTCTGTGACCTTGGGAAGAAGGGACGTAAGTGTAATTGGATGATAGTAAGAGTGGGGGGTGTATCGGCTTTTTTTAAGGACAGGTTTTATAAATGCTGTTTTTTTTCAACCAAACGAAAAAAATAGAGGCCTTTAGAATTGGATAAATAGAAAAGCTTACGCAGTGGTTTTGCTAGCCTTTAAGAACATCTCTTCAGAACAATTGTGGGGATACTATCGGGGCCAGTGAATATGTGAATGACAAGACCTTTAATTACTCTAGCAACTGTACGAGTGTGAAAGAAGATTCTTCCCCTTAAATCGTTTACGCTTTCAAGTATCGGAAGAGTCATGTCACTCATTGTCAGCATCATATTAACAGCAAATTGGCTTGCAAGCAAATTGACTTCATCAAAGGAGTGTCATTGGAAAGAAACCGACGCAACGATGATGCGCAAATTTGTTAACAAAAGAGCAGCCATTTTAAATACGTTTAGGACATTGTAGTACTTTCTGCCGTTATTTTTGATCATGCAAAAATTTAATGCGTCGAATATGTCCGTTACAGGTCTTTCTAGTTTGTTTGAACTTATTCCAGTTTTCTTCGGTGGGATTGGCTTTTTAAATCGAGAAACTTACAAACATGAGTTTTCTTTGGGTTTGATATCTTATAATATGGATAAGATTTTTCATTCCACAAAGAACTCATATAATTGCTAATAAACAAGAAAAAGTACAAAACCTATAAACAATTTCTGTTTGCAAATTAATACTTAAGTATTTTGAATTAAAAGAACTAGAAAACAAGTAACCTGTACTTCATTAACATTGTCAAAAATTCAGTATTTTTTGGATACTAGTACCAAGTGTTACTTCAAATACTTTCCTAGTTCCTCATCACGTAGTTTTATTTATAATTTGCACACACAAGAGGTGTAAGACTACCCTGACCAGTGCGAACGTAATAGCATCAGGAAAGAAAAACATCGATCTCAAGATTCTGACAAAAAAAGTATCCCACATTCTTGAGTCGTGGGTAAAAAAGAATCTTCATACTTAAAAGTCTGTCCAAAATTAAGCTCAAGGCTAAGCTGAGGGGCATTATTAAAAGTTAAAGCATTACGACAGAACTGTTTCAGGGGGAACGCAATAGGCAAATTTAATAGGGTGGTAAAGCTCTAACGACAGGGCACAGCATACATTTCTTGAAGTATTGCATTCTTCACGCTAAACATTTCTCCATTAGACAATGCTGTCAAGATTTTAATTGATTGAGTAGAGTATGTCTACGATGCCATTCAAATGAACGCACGACCGTTCTATGTTATTTCAGCGACTATTTTCTAGTTTTTTTTTCCAAAAACCAAATAACTACAAGCATTACATTAAGTACTTAATGTTCTACCTGAGTTATGAATCAGGCGTAGGTAGTGGTTAAGTGCAAATAAGTACCATAAAATCCCTTTGTTTTTGAGTTTTTAGTTCAGTAACTGTTGAGGTATAATCGACAATTTTAGTTAAGGGCCGTTCATAAAATACGTTCGCACACAAGGCGGGGGGAGGGCTCTTGCTGAGTGTGACAAGGTTCGACAAGGGGGGACGGGGGGTCTATGGTAACGTGACGTTCGCCATTCATTAAAACATTTTCAATTAGTATTTCTTTTGACTATTTTTCTATTTTGCTGCTGCAGCTAGCCCGCTGCAGTTGCCCGTTGATATTTATTTTCCTTCGATGACGTCGTTCTCGGTCGCAAGTACCGCTTATCACGACAGTATGAAAAAGGGTGTGGCCTGCGCACGTGTATGTTGAGTTGATGGCAGCGTTACCACTTCTGGGAAAAAAGTCGAAGTGATTTCCGAGTCAAAAAGGAAGTGAAATGAGAAAAATGGAAGTGAATCTGAAATCAACTTTTTTGTAATGTAAAAGAACATGTAAAAGAAAGTTAAAAGTTATGTTTTTTACCTTGTAGCAGACAATGACGAATTATTATTATTGTTATCACTAAATTTATCAGGAAGCGGCTTATCAGGAGCTTTTTTCTTATTTTTTGCATTTGGAGGACTAGAAAAAGTAAGAATTGATTCACGTTGATATAACATTTATACATATTTCAATTTTTTTAGTAATATTTACAAACCTTTCTTCTTCTTTTCGGGACAAAACTTTGAAATATCTTTTCGTTTTGAAAAAAAATCTTTAAAATCACTTTAAAATTATGAAAGAAACGAAAACGAACCGACCAAAAACAGTTATTTCAAGAGCCAAAGATTTTAAAAATGGTGAACGACCATTTGATTGAAAAAGAGAACAAAAATAGGGGAAACCTCGAATTTAGTTCACAGACCCAAACAAACTTATCATGCGATTAGTATCTATATGAGCGTGGTAAGTTTCTAAACTGCTCAATTGTGTGTTTGTATTTTATTCAAGCATTGAAGGTTTATTATTTTTTGCTTTCTGTATTTTTCAAAAATATTTAGTCTAATAAACAGGGATGAAAAACAGGAAAAGAAGTAAATTTGGCTTTTTTCTTGTAAAATTGAAGTGAGTTTTAACGCATTTATAAAAATGAAGTGAATTTTGATAATTTTGTTATGGTGCGAAGTGTGAAGTGAAATCTAATTTTTTTCTTAAAATTGAAGTGATTTCACTTCAATTGAAGTGAAGTGGTAACGCTGGTTGATGGTCTCATTTCGATTCGATCGTATTTTAACTTGGTGATGATGTTTTTGGGTGTCCCGTTGGATGTTTTTTCTCAAAATTTGTGTAGTATCATTTGAAATTTATCATATTCAGGGGGGGGGGGCTTCGTTTTTGTGACGAAATATTTCTAGGGGGGTCACAGAAAGCGTGACACAGCGTGACAATGGGGGGGAGGGGGTCAGAAAAAGCTGATTTTAGCGTGACGTATTTTATGAACGGCCCCTTAGCAGTACTTGAATTTTTTGATTACTTTTTTATTCCTTGATATCTATGATGGTTTTTTTTATTCTTAGCTGAAGTAGCGTCAGTGGCTCCAAAGTTCGTACCCTCGAAAATAAAGTACTGTTTATGTTTATGATGGATTATTTGTAAATTGTAACTCCAGTTACATAAAAAGTTCTTTATTTAACCTTTCTTAAAAACAAGTTCTTACTCGTACTATTATTTATCCGAAGCTCAGGAAAATCGTTAAGGAAAGTGGGATTTATGGCTGAATCACATACACGCTTCAGCTTCGGCTTCGTCTGCGTTACGTTGGGCATGCTTCAAGGTTGCTTTGCATGACATTTCTATTATTTCATCCCTCCAAAGAGCAAATATTTTGTTTGTTTACATTTTTTTACATCTGTTGAGCTGTCAGACGAAGCAAATGTTCAGAAAATTGAACTAGAGCCGTTTAGAGTCACATTACGTTACATTACGTTCTTTTCCTTACGATTGCCAAACGAAACGTGAGGTCGAAGCTCCATTGTGATAGCATGCATTGAATTCCTATGGCTGAACTCGTAAACGTCAGGCGAAGCCGAAGCTGAAGCGTGTACGTGATTCAGCCATTACTCCTAGTCCTCGGCCTAACCGAAGTTAAGGCTTGGTCTATAAAATGTAACTGACTGCATCGGCTAACTGAACTTAATTTCAAGTGTGGTGGTGCAGCGGTAGAAGGATGAAAAACCTTGTTTAATAAATTTAATAAATCAAATGGATAAGGTGGTATTTCATGGACAAAAGCCAAAACTCGTTTAAATAATTCTAATTGGTGGTGTAGTACTGCAGACCTAGCACCTTGTTTCAAGGACATTTCTAAAAGTCATAAATGACTTAGGACTAAGAGCTCCGAAGAATTGACGTGAAACCTTAACTGAATCATATAAATAAAGTGGTGCAAAATGAATGTGAATTTTAAAACGTTAAAAAAACGTATTTCGTGTACTTTTTATTTGCGTACGTTCATTTACTTTGTATTCAACTCAGTTCTCTGGCGCAATGAGATTAATTGTAATTTCGTTACAGTACTTGAAAGAATTCAAAAAATAATGAAAGGTACAAGTAAAATTCCCGGAACTGCTTATTAAAATGTTTGAAGAAATTTGAATTGATTTGTGTTCAAATAAAAGTACTTTATTATTTTACGAGTAGAGAATTGCATAAGAACTTTTTTTACTCAAGTTCACGATATTCGGGCCTTTAGAAATAGAATTTTTAAATACAAACTAGTATTCTTAAACGCAGGCAGAAAAAATACTCCTGAATACCAGGCACTCCTAGTAAAAGCACTATACGAAAATTAGTACTCTAATCTAGTGATTAAAATGTACTATACGATATCAATTACTAGTTAATTTCTGTCTTTACGTAATTACAGGTTTCTATTTTAAAAAATATTTTAAAATATATTTTTTAAGATTCGACGGAGTTATATCGCGCCCACATAATCATTGTGCGTGATCCGTAGTTGAAACAAGCGAGAAGTAATAAATCACCACCTGCATGTGACTCATGATTATTTTCTTTTTACTTGACATAGCGAACTTTCATCTTTATTTACCAAAAAAATGCTAATTGAATTTACTTTCAATGAAAATAAAAATACAAAAATTTACCAACATGCGAAATCATATCTACGAAAATCGTGCTACTGAAGGATGTGTCGGGTTGCAACAACTTTGCATGATTGTATACTTTTGAGTAGGTTGATAAAACTTGTTTGTTTTAAAGTTTAACTCTATTTAAAAAAAAGTCAACTTGACAAAACGAACAAAATTCATGCGGATAATTGTGAAAGTTCTCATTACGTGCAAAAAAACCTTTTATACGCATTTAACTTTGGGTGCATTAAACACAAATAAAATAGTCAGGCAAATTTTGTGCGTGACTGGTGGCGGCGGCGGTGGCGGTGGCGGCTGTGGTGCGGCTTGGTTGCATAAAAATGTCTCTTTTAGTTTAAGCAAAACAAAAGTGAAAGTTTAAAAAACTTTATAGATTTTTGTGTCGAAACATTGATACAGTGACTCACCAGTCACGTTGATTCAAACTTTCTTTACTATCACTAAAGAAACTTTATTCCAGCGAACTACTTTTATAACGCTTTTCTCAAATCTTCTCTAAAAATATTTCTGGATATTTTTAGATGTCGTTTTATGAGACAATTCATCTGTTTAGCCAATACCAAATTTTCACTCTAACAAATATTGCGGACACATACCTTCGCAGCCCGAAACAAATTTATTACATCTTCATTGACTTTCGAACAGCTTTTGGGTGAATCAATAGAAAGGCTCTTATGTATAAATTCTACAGGAATGGGATACCACTAAAATTCGGTAGTGTGATTGGAATAACATTAATCTCTCAGATTGGTTTCTTTTAACTGTATAGGACTTTAGCAATGATGCAACTTTAGTCAATCATTAATTAATTAATTAGGTGGCACAACAGTCCTTTAAGAACTAGGGCCTAGTGACTTACAACTCTCAACCATTCCCCTGTGCGAGTACTGTTGTCAGCTTTAAGCCGATTCCGAACGGCTAATTAGAGAAAGCACTTTTCATGACAAGAATTACTCTTGGAGAATTTGTCAATTCCTCGCAAGAGGCAGTACCCGTGAAAAAAAAACTTTAGATGGCACAGGCCGGGATCGAACCCATGACCTCTGGCATGACAGTCCAATGCACTAACCATCACTCCACGGGTACTTTAGTCAATAAGCTTTCTGTTAATACACATTTAAGTCCTTCTTAAGAACATGGCTTACGGAATCAATTTTGACGGAAAACAGATACAAATCTTATTTACGCCAACGATATCATCCTTTTGGGATAATTTCCTAAGCCATTTAAGTTCATAACCAAAAGATTGTGTAGCTATTTCTCTGAAGGGAACTTGACTGTCAATTTAACAATTTAAAAACAAAGGTATTTCGGGAGGATCAAGACGCTTAGCTCAAAACAAAAAATAATTGTATGGTCACGATTAAATAAAAACAGTGAAAAAATGCCAGGACTAAGCCTGTACAGTAAGCAACTTTGTCATCAAAAAATGCTGACCTAAAGCAATTATGCTTTCTGCAGCTCAATATTCTCTTAAACGTCAAACGAAGTGTACAGCGACACTGATCCGGTTAAAAGAAATAATACAAGTCCTACTACTTAGATGGCTGGGTAATGTTGAGCGAATGGACATCAATTGAAACTAATCTTGAGGGATGGCGCAGTAAATGAAGAACGCTACTCAGGTTTCGCAAGCAGGTGGGAAATGACCTCAACCAATGAAACTGGTGACAGATTGCTAAAGGGACCGAGCTGGCTGGAGATTCATGTAGGTTGTGGCCCAAGTAGGTCCCGGACCGCACCGCCACCTTAAGTAAAAATATTAATTTTAATCATTTTTTTTTAATTATACTTAAAATGTATTAAAATAACCTGCGTGATTGTTCTTGAGTTTATATGGAAGATCTTCTTTTCTTGTTTTCTGTTGTTTTTTTTTCCCTCCTTGGTATAATAAAGATCTACGAACCCTTCGAAATGTCTGAAATCCATTGTGGGAAACATATTTGAAAACCAGGCCCGCCCATAGCCAAGCTCTTTTCAATTCCCAAGCTCTTCGAAAGCATTGTCTACGACCCTCTCTATTTGCATTGTAGATTGTCTTAAAAGGCAGATCCACTACAACCAATCTTATTGAATTTGTGTCCAAAACTCTAAAGCCTTTGATAAGATCAGTCACCAAATTATTTATCTTAAACTTAAAACCCTTGATTTCCCAACCTTTTTTATTTCATGCAGCAAAGTGTACCTAAGAACCGAGGATGTAGAGATGTTTTTAGGTTCTCAATCTCCGATCCAATTTATGCAATCTCAGGAGTCCCTCAAGGGAGCCATATTGGTCCTTTTTTATTTGTCTTAACTATCAACGATGTTATTAATGTCATTGATAATTCAACTGTCTCTATTTACGTTGAAGACATGAAATTAAGAACGATTATTTCTACTCCATCTGTTTCTGTCTCCAAAATGATCTTGCGGCATTTCAGACGTGGTGCGACAAAAATTTCATAGAACTCAATGTAGCTTAATGTTAATTTATAACATTTACCCGTAAGTGTTACATCTTCCATACCAAACTTACAGTCTGCACGATATTAACATTCACTCTATCTTTTCTATTCGCGTCCTAGGAGATATTTTCGACACTCAATTAAATTATCGAGCCCATTTTGATAATATTATTAACAGTCCAACTCATTCCTTGGCTTCATCAAACGTTGGTCTAAGGAATTCTCGAACTCCTATGTTACTAAATCTCTATACCACACTTTTGTCTGGTCTCCCCATAAGAACTCTCAATGAATTGAATCTATACAACGCAGATTTCTTCGATTTGTGATCCGCGGTCTTCCTTGGGGTGATAATCTATTCTAACCATCTTATGAAGATCGCTAAAAATATATTAATCTGCAAACCCCCAAAAAACGAAGCGAAGCCGCTGATATATGTATATTTCTACACCAGCTTTAAGCAGGTACTATAGAATTATAGTTTCTTCTAGAAAAGATTCTTATTTATGCTAATCCTAGGAACGTCAGACAGGCCCCTATCTTTTGCCTTCTTCATCACCATTCCTATGGCAATTTTGTACCTATTAAAAGAATGCTGCGCTTAGCTAATAAAGTGCATACCATCTTTGATTTCCATATCAGTCATTCATCCCTTAGAAACAATATCTACAACTCATTTTAAGTTTTGTTCATTATAAACTAATGTGTGAGCCTTTGGGCCCAGGCCTTAGCTGCATTTAAGTCTAGCTTTAAATAATTTGTTTGTTAATAACCGTAAATAGTTAAATTGGTACATCTGGTTACTCTTTAAAAATTTAACAGTGCCCTAGTCTCCCTAGTCTGGTGGTAGTCTCGCTCATCAGGTCTATTGTCTCTAATGGTTAATGGATCAGGAAGGTCAACAGTGACAAATAAGATCGACAGGTGGCACTCTAGATCAGGAGGTACAATGCTTCTGGTGGCCCTCAAGACCAGATCGACTGTACAGGTCAGCAGCTCAAGTGAAATTGATTAAGTTTACTTTCTTTGTATGATTTTATAGTCAGATTCAAAAACTGACTAGGTTCTCCTGTAGTATAAAATTTAAGTTTATACAAGATGTGAATTGTGTGTTGGCGAATTAAAACACCTAATACCATATGATGGGGTGTCGTCAAACAAGAAGATATTGTCTTTTTGAATACTGGCTAAGAAAGCGACAGCTGTGGTGTTTTCTAGCAGGAATCATTTTTTAACTAGTCTAAGCACCACAAGGGCGTAAAGTTTTGTTTTGTAGTATGGAAACTATTATTTAAAACAAAAAAAACGTTTATCGAGATACTAATAAAAACTGATTTCGGGGCACTTGACCACATATTATTCTTTATGTCTGAGAACAGTCCTATACTTTGTCAGAGTGAGTCATCGAATTTGTCATGATTGTTACCATTTTTATTTGTTAACCCACTTATTTGTTTGTTAGTTAAGTTAGTGACGTAAATTTTCTCTTGCAACAGTTATCAACTCGTAGTTCTTTTGAATTACAACTCATACCACAGACCTCTATAATTCGATAATTTATAATATCTTGTATTTTATCGTCCTACTATTTTTTTTGATCAACTTACTGATAATAAATGAATGAATTTAAGTTAAGCTTATGTGTTATTCACATATTGAATTCCATAAATGGCAATGTGGCATGAATTCTATTTAATGTACGTGAATGTTTAAATAGTGTTAAAGTATAAAATTATTAAACCTTCCAATTCCAACTCGATTCAACAACAACTGGTATGGCTTTATTTGTATATATTTCCTTACAATCGAAAGTTATTGAGACATTAATGCATATTCAATTGCTGCTATTTGTTAATACTTTTATTTCTTTTTTTTTTTCTTTAAACATTGCTGTAAGAATTAATGTAGTAGTTTTACACAGCAGGCGAGTTAGTGTCTCTCAAGTCTTGAGTTTAGTGCGTCTACGTTTATGTCTATAGCAAAGCTTGAGTTAATGTGTTTGTATAGTTATTAGATATCTTAGCTTATGCGGTCTTCATATATGAATAAATTATCTTTAAATAATAACTTAATACAAAATGTGTGTTTGAAACTATAGAAGAAATCCGCGGACTTAGTCCGCTGTGGAAGTTTAATGCTGATTTAGTTGAAAATTGGAAGAGATTATTAAGAGATAAATAATTTATTTATCTAGGTAGATAGGTTAGGTAGACAATAATTATTATTTATGAAATAAAAAGGAAAAAGATATTACTTTACTTTATGATCTTAGAAACTCATGTTTATAGATTATTTTTTCCAAACAAGCAAAACTTTGAATACCGTTTTCAAGGTTTTTAAAAAAAACGTTGAGGAATGAAGTTCTTAGTGCTAACTTTGATTTAAGTTATAAGCTCAAATTTGAAAAATAACTGTTTGAAAAATTATTTTGTCGTATTTTGAATACCCACCATGATTTGAAAACTTGATATGACAGCCATGTCAAGACTCCAAATTCGCTATGTTACAATTTTTAAAGGTGATACTTAAAAAAAATCACGATGTAATAGGTAATTAAATTTGTTATGTACCTTAGGTTAAAAGGCTAATGTATACTCGTCGGATCCATGATCTAACTAAGGTAGGTACAGAAAACTTAAGTAAAAAGGTCTTTTCTTCATTATTACTTTAATTAAATTTGGTCATGCGTTAGGAGTAGGACTCGTCCTCAATGAGTTCCATGGGGGGAGATTAAGTCCTAGGGCCAGTATGTCGGTGGTTGAACAGAAGCGGACATGCCTAAAAAATACTGTCATCAGTTCTGCCAACTCCATATTAGGCAGCAGTCGCAAAGATCAGAGAACTTGTTGGATGATGAATGGAAATTAGCAAGTGAACAACAATCTCATAGAACGCGTGCTCTCAAAGAGGAATACAAAGAGCTCAGAAGAAACGAAAAACAGCTTTACAGACAGAAAAAAGTAGCCTGGGAGAAGAACTTGATCTGTGAACTTGAATAAAAACGAGAACGAGGCCCGCACTAGGCACGGAAGTTCTACCAATGCGTCCGAAACATGACGCTGTATACACCACGCTGCACATATTGCAAGGACGGAGAGGGAAATCTGATTATTGATCATACTTGAGCGATCGGAAGTGTACTCCAACGAATTGCTAAATGGTCAGCTCACTTGAGAAGTGAAGGCTCCACCACTACAAGAAGAATCCTAAGTGTAGAAGGGGTCGAGAAGGCTGTAAAAAGGCTAAAAAAAACAAAGCTCCGGGAGCCGATTGCATATCAGTCGAGCTGCTTCAACATGGCAGGCCAGCTTAACATCGAGCAATTCATGAATTTATAGTGCCAATATGGGAACAGGAAGAAATGCCAGAAGAATGGCGACCAGACCAATCAACATCTACCATGGACTCCGACAAGGGGATGGTTTGGCCTGCCTCCTCTTCAACCTGGCCTTGGAGAAAACTATCCGTGACTCTGGCACATCAACAAGAGGGAATACTGTCACCTGGTCCAGCCAGTTACTGGGTTACCCACACAACATCAACAATTCAGAAGAAAAATTGGTCAAACAGTCAGTGAAGAAAAGCATGAATTTGAATCCTTCAAATATCTTGGGTCAATAGTAGCAGCCGATAACAACATAGAAAAAAAAAACACAAAGACCGTTTCTCAAAGCCAATAGAGCCCACTTCAGTCTGCCAAAGCATTTTAAATCCAGAAACTTTACCGCAACTTTTAAGCCACCGCTGTACAGGATATGAAACCTGGGTGCTTAGTAAAAGGCTCGAGGCGATGGTCTTGAGGAGAATTGTTGGTTCCTTATGTGAGGAAGACTTCGAAGACCATACAATCATGAAATTTTTGCAATCTACCTTGAAGCTGATACTGTGACAAAAATTAAGCCCTGTAGACTCCGGTGGGCTGGACGACTAGCTAGAGTGGTAGTGGTGATGATGATGAATCTCCCTAATTCAGCATCGATAGTCTGCTATCTTGTTAAAAGCTCGGTTCTTCAGGTTATTGCTTTTTTGGTATAGGTATCCGTCAAATGCGGGCTCTTCCTATCTGGTTCGGTCGTCTATATTGACAACTCTTGGCTGGAAATGTTTATCAACGGCTCTTAACCGACTTATCAACGGTTTAACCGGCTTATCAATCGCTTTTCTTTTACTAAAAACGTATCAAAACGGCGCACTACAGCGCTAATTGGATCTCAGGCTAGGTTGCTTTGAGATCGCCATTTCTATACCTTTACTAAAAACGAGGCCCCTTGCCACTGTTCGGGGAAAGTATATGTTAATTCACTGGCTTACTTAAAATTGGCACAACTGTTAACGTCACTTTTAATCTTTTAATTTTAAAGTTTGGCCTTTTATCTTTATTTTAAATATTTATTTTCATTTTCTATTAAAATAACAATTGCAACATAATGCTTTTACTGTGTCTTTGGGATATTAAAGGTAAATGTACGTACACATACTTAACACTTTAAGTGAAGGCTAACTTAAAAAAAAGATTCCTAAGTCGAGGAATGTTTGCCCTTAAAGAGGAATTTTAAAGTTTTGTCAGGACATTTGTTCTTCCTTTTTTTTTATCTTTATGTCAATGTGACCTATTACAGGGGATGACGTAGTAAAATTAGCAGACTTAATATTCGCCTGACTTGATGTGAAAATAACCGTGTTTTTGTTTAAGTTCGATTTGAGTTTATCGCATGCTTCCTGCAAAAGTCACTGTAGATTTTGGGCTGAAACCTTTATTATAAATAAAAGAGGTGGCGAAACAGCTCGTAGAAAACCAGATTCTAGTAACTCACAACTCTGTGTGCGAAAAACGTCAGGAATGGAGGGGCCCTACAATTTATAAGCCGAATCCAAACGGCTTGTTTGAGGAAGCACTTTTTATGACAAGAATTACTCTATGAGGATTCCTCGCAATAGGAAGTACCTCAACACCTCAGGCATGACAAGCCTACGCAACCATCACGCCACGGGTGCTACGGCTGGAGACATTAAAAGTCTAAATTTCTTTGAGAAAAGCGTTGGTCAAGTCATCACCGTAAACGGAGAGCGTTGTTAGTAGATTTTTACAAACTTCTGTTAACCTAATTTGACTTTATTGAAGATTTTCTGAAGTATATGCACAAATAAGCTGCAGACGACAACGGCTCACAAAACCAAATTCCTCCATATTTATGCACCAAAATGTCATGTACAAAAATTGACATTTTGGATGAGTGGTTTTAAAATTATTAAACAAAGTGCAAGTAATTAGAAAAGGGAGATATGGTTAAAAAGGAAATACCGATGTACATTGATTTTTAATGTCTGCTTATTGGAATGAGTGTCAAATATTGAGCCTGGTACAGCATTCCACATTCTTGTAGTGAGGCTAAAAAAATAATCTCTGTACTAAGCAGAACGTCTAAAATAGGTATGAAGGGTAAATATCTATAAAAAACATTTTTTTTTATTAAAATATAGAAAAGCACATAAACATTTTAGATGAAAATATTTTAACGTCCTAAAAGTGAATCAGAAATTTGTATGTTGGCGTTTTGTCGCTTTTTAAGTCCTTAACAGTTTTTAAAGTGTTAATAAAATAATTGCTATGAAAAACCTTTCAAATTCCAATTTACTTGAATCTTATTTGTATTCAGCTTACTTCTAGTTTTGTCTAAAGGACATTCAACTTTCTTTCCAATAAAATAAGGTTTATCTGGCTAAGGCACCTACAACCTATTTAATGTACTTTGAGGCTTTAGAAAAGCATAAGTACCTTTTTTATTGAGCCATAAGAAAACCTCATAACATAATGTTTTCTGCCTAATATGATTTTGTACTAAATTCCTTGTAAAATTTCTTATTACCGAACCAAACCCGATGATGTTTTCTAAAATTGAAAAATGTTTTTTTCTTTATAGATCTTTCAACAACAAAATATCATCACTTAAGTACCAAATTATGTTTAAGGTACATTTTTAACTTCCTTATTAATGTTCAACACTAATTTTTTTTAAGGTTATACGTCGCACATACAGCGATAGCCTAACCTCATATATTTATGAGCAAAAAGTTCAAGTAGCCCAATAAGGAAAGGTTCGTTTTATGACGACTTTACCCCACACAATATGACCCTATGACTTGATTATCCTATTTCAATATCCACCCAACCATCATACCTAAGCGAACTAAAAACCATAATTGCTGCGGCTCCAAGAAGAAGAACAGTTCCAAAAAGTCTCTTTACAACCAACTCAACAAAATAAAAAAAGAACCTACTTACATTCGAATTCCGTTACTTTCAGTTATGATCCCAGAAACCATAACTGTGCACTCTCTTGTTCGACGAAGCGCAATGAAGCATAGTGTAGGATCGAATGGCCCAGGGTCATCCCAACAGCAGGACAACTATAATACACATGAGCACTTCTTCCATAACTGGACACGATGTAGCGGACTAAAATAAGAAGGTCCATCCCAGCGAGCGACCGCGACGCGACGACTTTAGACCATCATCATCATCGTCCAGACTTCAGGTCCAGGTCCAGGTTTAGAGAAGGTTTAGAGTCTGAATCTAGTATACAACCAAAAAGTTAACTATCGATTGTAGTGCGCGACCCACACGTTAATCTCCGTAGCCATTTACATTTCTTATACTGCGCTGCTCTGAAGCTGATGTTCCTTGCGTCGCTCGCGTCGTCGTAGTCGTCTGCTTCGGTCGCATTGCCTGAGTCCGTTTGGGTTGCTGGAATTTTTGTTGTTCTGAGGATGCGCAGCATAAGCTCACATTTGATATTCGACTCGAAGGAGTTCATGCAGCACTGTGGGGCCAGGGCCACTATTGTTTGTCACTGCGAACAATAACATTGAAGCCGCGCCAATTTTAATAATCCGTGACGGTGACGGGGGTGAACTGAACTGAACATCGGGCAGACATTTCCATGTGAATGCTCATGTTCAAGCTGATGCTGAAAACTAAAATATCTAGCTGCTATATTTATCAAGGCGTCCAGTCCGCTGCACTGCAGCAAAAACGTGGAAGAAGTGAAATGGTCATTGTTGCTGACTTCGTCTCTTGACGCACGGTTACTTTGTATGGAAAAGTGCACATGCTCCATGTGCATTGGGCCTTAAGGGAAATTATGAATTATTTATAATGGAAAACTATATCTCGCTTTGGTTGGCTAAATTGTGTTCTTATATTGCCATTGGCATTAACTTTACAATAACTCGTTGAAGGAAAACGGGATAGTTGAGACAAATTGCATCTTCACTTTTGTGCTTCCATTTCTAGAGCTCGATTTATGTATGTACGGAACGGATCGGATGTGTATGGTGTGAAATATTTCAAATTGAATTGAGCTGAGGGGAATTAGAAGGAGGATTATATAGCCTTAATCCTTTTGGATAGGTAAGTTAAGTCAGCATTTATTTTTCTATATCTTTTTTTTACCGATATCATTGCATCTATTGTTAACAGCGATGATATATTTTGAACCTCAGAAATTTGTTTCTTTTCTCATTAATTAAATTTTTGAATGTTTATTAAAATTTCATAGCTCAAATGCAATGATATTCGTCTCTCGGAAATATTTTTTGATTAATGAATTAAGATTTAAAATAACCTACTTACTTAAGTTGGCGCTATATTCCGGAACGGAAATGGGACTTAACCAACATTTGTCGCTAGCCAGATCGGTCACTAGCTATCTGTCTCCAGTATCGCACGCCAAGTTTGTTGAGGTGCTCTACCACCTGAGACGGGGTCTTCCTCTACTACGCCGACGTCTCTCGGGATTGGATTCGAAGACCTTCCGGCCATCTTTGTCGTTGGACTTTTATTCTTTTAACCAGGTCGGTGTCGGTTCACAGCCTGTACAGTTAGTCATCCTAGTCTTCTCCTACGCTCTCCACCTAAAACACCTAAAGAAGCAGCGATTTGCAAGAGTTATTCTTCGTTTGATTTCAGTGCTATTGTCGTTGTCTGAATTTATAGCAGTGCCTAAGACAAAATTCGTAAACGACATCAAAGTTATAGGTGTCCATGGTGAGGTGATGTTTTGTATAAGACGTCGTAGTTCAATGTCCTTTTTCATTGACAGAATATGCTTGGTCTTGCCTCATTTGCCAATAAACTCATCTTATCCTCTTCCGTCGCAATGCTCAAAAACGCTCCACTAACGTCATGCTTTGATCTTACAATTATGTCAATATCATCGGCGTATCGAAATAGTTGGATGGACCTTTGGAAGATTGTGTCTTTAGTGTTGACGGTTGAGTTTTGCACAATTCTTTCCAGAACGATGTTGAAGATGACAGTGCATCGCCTTATCTAAAAATTTTTGACATCGAATGTATCGGTGGGATTTGTTGCTCCTCTTTTCTTTTCTGCTTTATACTTTAGCTACAATGAGGTAGTAATGCGAGTCAATGTTGGTCCCTCGAAATGTACAGTAATCCTGTATACTTGAGAAGTGTCGATCGCAATTTGGTCAATCTGGTTGACAATTCGCAATTTGGTTGATCTAGTTGAAAGTTGATTGATCAGGAGATTTCCATGTCCCCTTGTGAAAATCAAGATGTGTGAACTGTGTACTAGTTACCAGAACGTCTTTCCCCGCAGCGAAATCGATCAGCCTAAATCTTCTGTCGGAGGTGGTATCGTGCAGGCTATATTCTCCGATTGTGCCACCATTGTGCCAAATTTAAATGGCATAGCCAAAACACTGCTCATATGTCTTATCCAAGAGCACTTATCTGTTGGGGACTTGGGGCATGCGCGCATATAAAGCGTATGTTGGCAAATTTAGCCTTGATGAAGACTGTCTTAGTGCGCTCGCTTACACTGTTTAATCTCAAGACTTTTTGCCTGAGTCTAGAGCCAACAACAAATCCACACCCAAATCGACGCACACTGCCTTTGTTCTAGGAAGCAGTGCCTGCGCGGTCCATCCCATCGCACTTCTTGGATGGCGATAATATCTGCCTCGCAGCAGTTAGGGCTTTCGCTAACTGTTTGGCTGATTTTTATATTAAGGGACCTGACATTCCCCTTACAGATCCGAAGTTCGTTGTCCTTATTTTGTTTGTTTGTTTCGTCATCATTGAACTCGTCCAAATCCTTGGTCCGGAAGTCCAAGGACGGAGATAAATCGCTTCTTGCAGGCTTGGGTTCCAAAAATGTTGGAGAAGCTCTTTAAGGTGTTCACTAAGTAGTTCAACCTTACTGCAACTGTAGACGCCACCGTTGATTCCATCTTGGAAATTCCTCCACTAACTCCTGGTTGAAAGGAGAGGTATGCTTTAGTGGAAACATGCCTCCCCCTCCCTCGTTTGCTATCCTCAAAAACTTTCCACTGGGCTTGAAACCTAAGTAAATCAGTTGAGGTACTAGGCACCCGATGTTCACCGTGGTTATAGGTGAGAGAAGGAGTTGATAGGCAGAGGTGGGTTTTGATAAAAACCTGTGGATGCTTGTGTCATCTTTTGCACATGTCTATCATTTGAACATCAAAAAAATATTTAAAATTGTTATTTTAAAACGTGTGTACGTCAATCAATTGGAAGTTAGGAGCTAAGAGACTTGGACGCGAAGACACTAATAACTTCCCATTGGTACCCGATAAAAGTTCAATCAAATATTTAGGTTTGAGATGTTTTATGTGAAGATGTATTCGAGGAGTTAAATCAGTGTATTTAAAAGGCAAACACTGTCTTTAAATATTACAAAACAATAACAACAATATTACTATGCCATGAAACAACTTGAAACTCAATTTTATCTAATTTTTCTCTCAATTTATATAATAACTTTAAAAATATTAACAACAAAATTTTGTATAAGATGAAGAAAGTTCAAATCAAGTCTTTTTTTAATCTCAAGGTAATTGAGTCAAAAAACAATTTTTACTAGTTATTAGTTATTTTTCGCAGGCTTTCTTTTTTTTGTAAAAAAAATATCAATTTTTTACAAAAACTATATATGTATGTATGTATTTATCAATAGCAATATTTTGAGCAGAACCAAATAATTTTTGAAGTTAATACTCTCATTTGATTTCGAGATATTCGAGTTAAAATTCATTTTTATCCAAAGTTTAGTAGATAGTATTTTTGGAAAATTTTTACTTTCTATATAAAAACAATATTTTGTATAAAATGGAGTTGTTTTGAAGGCAGCAAAATTATTTATTACTAATTTTTACCAATTTTTAGTAGTATTTTTGTAGGTTTTTATATTTGTTAAGAAAACTGTGAATTGGATTTTTTTTTTAAATGCACGTAATAGTTGCAACAATATCCTTTGTAAGGTTAAACTATTTTTAAGCCAAAATCTTTATTTTTTTTGCAAAAATATTTGAGTCAAATATAATTTTTTAAAAATTTTGAAGTCATTTTTGTAGGTTTTTATTTTTTTGAAAACTGTAAATTTGATTTTTCTAAATATTTTACCGGATATAAACAATTATTTTGGAAGTTTAATCATTTCTTGTTTGAAAAATATTAGAAGTCAACCAAAATTTTCACAGCAAAAAATCCATCCAATCAATTTTTTGAAATTCCTTTCTGCATCTTTCAATGTTTTTACCTGTAAAACAAAATTTATTTGAAGTCAAAATCTCTACTGGTTCTTGAGATATGGAGGACGAAAAATGGTATTCCGAACGTACGTACACACGTACACACAGCCATTTCTTTAAAAATCTTTGATTTAGATTCTAGGGACCTTGACACATCGATAAATGTTAAAATTTTCAATTCGACATATCGGACCGATTACAATAACTTCCTATTGGAAGTTAAAAACCTAAACAAAAATTGGTAATTATTTCTATTATTTTTTTTTTGTTTCTTTGAATTGCAATGCGGGTTATTTTCAAAAAAAAAATAATAATTTTAAAGAACAGCAATGTGTACCTTTCTACTTCACTATAATGAAAATGTCAGAGAAATTAAATCCTAACAGACTTAACTATCTATTAGGTATTTCCCCATTATGTTTGACTTACTTTTTTGGATCTTCTGAATTGTCTCTAAGGCTTTGAACGAGACGCAGAATCAATACTTGATCTCATTTAATTTAAAACAAAGTTTAAAACAATCCCCAAAAAAAATTGTTTTAGGAATCTCATATCTCTTATTATGGATTCTAGCCCTAGAGTTCATACAGATATTCGGAGGTCTACAAACAAAAATCGCTGCTTCCCATATTTAGGAAGACTTGAGAGGTATTGTTTGAAGTACAACATAAGACTATAAAAATTGGATTATTTATTATTTCCAAATGAGAACAGGTACAGAAAAAAAAACTTTCAAAACTTTGTATTTCTTAACATAAAATTTAACTTTCCATACGAGTAAGAACTTAATCAATGTTTCCTTCAAAAAAAAAAACATTTTCCTAAACATACATAGTATATCACTAAATATATACATTTTTAATCTAGTAAATAAAATAATCCATTTGGTTAAGTGGTTTTTAATTGTATAATAAAGTTGTTTTTAAGCTAATGTCTAAACTTATGAATAAACACTTTATTCTTAACTTAGGCTTATTTCAATCAATTATCACAATTTATTCAATTTAATGGCGACATAAACAAGAAACTTTTTTTTTTATTTGGTTTAATTTTAATGTATTCATGATAGTTTTGATAAGAATGGCTTCTTTATGATTTCATATATATTTTTTGATAGCAGATACCCATAATTTGAATTTTAAGAAAGTTATGATAATTTTGTTGAAATGAGGCGGGAAAAAAATAAACACTTGCTTGGGCGATTTTAAAGCAGCATTCGACAAGATATATAAAAACAGGCTCTGATGTACAAGCTCTCAGTGCTAATAATCTCCCGGAAATTCTTGATAATTTACTTTAACTTTCTTCTTTCAGGTGTTCCGAAGGGTGTATTTTAAGTCCATTACTTTTTGCTTTATTTATTGATGAAATTTGTGTTCTACAACCAGGAGGAATATCTTTTGCCGAGATACAAGTGAAAGTTCTACTTTACGCTAATGAATTGGTTATTGCTGACTGGCAACCCTTTCACTTTGCATTTGCAAATAAACAGGCTTAATACATTTAGCAAGAAATGGGGGTAAGTCAATTATACAAGCAAGAATAAGGTGATGATCTTTGAAGTGCATGCAAAGAGAAGGCGGGCTAAAGAATGTTGATAACTCAATCATTTAAATATTGAAGTTGTGCGATAATTTAAGTACCTGGGTGTTTTAATTACGCATAACCTTAATTTTTCAAACAAAAAAGCAGTGAGACTGGCTTTGAGCATATCGTGGCCTGAGTTCGATACTAACCAGGATATCCATCTCGCGTTAAAATACCGTGTTTTTCATGCAAAGGTCAACACGTGTATGTGCTTTCGTGCCTAGGTTTTTGGCTATGTGTTCTTTGAAGAGTTTGAGAGGTTGCATATATATTTCTTCAAACACTTATTCAGACTATCTAAATTAACGCCAAACTATGCCATCTTTGCGGAATCCAATGGCGGATCCAGAGGGGGGGGGGGGGGGGGGGTCGTAGGGGTCATGACTCCCCCCCCTGGGAGATAATTTGTTTGTTTTTTTCGAAGGAATTCCCAATTCCCCTTAATTCAAAACTAATCATATTGCGTTAATGGATATGACCCCAATTATATTCTGAATGATTAATTTTTTTGTATATGAAAACAAAATTTGTATTTTACTTCCTTAAACATTGTTGCTAAAAGTACTAATTTTAACTGAAGACTAGACCAAGAACATAATATGAATCGGATATTCAGCCCTATTCCAAAAACACATCACAAATTCATCAACTTTTGACCAATGGACGATCCAGGGGGTCATATGAGCCATAAAGCTTATACAGTCAAGTTGTATAAGTAAAAATGTCATCTAAAGATTTGTTAGTAATTTAATTAATTAATTCACCAAAAAGCGGTTTGCTGTTAAAAACAACTCAAATTTTTGTTTTCACTCAAATTTTGAAAAAAATGACTAAAAATGACTTTAAATTATTTTCATAAAATTTGTTTCTAAGATAAAGAGCAAATATTCAGGTTCTTAAGAAGAAGCCTTGAATAATAAATCGTCAATTTAAAAATATGTGATTTTTTTTAAAATTTTCTCTAAATTTTGTATTCTTAATTTGGCTTCTTTTTACAAAGAAAAACATATTTTAGTATTGCTCCAGAAGGGTTCCCCTCATAAAACCTTCAATTTTGTTTTAAAGTTTCCCAAGAACTAATGGACCGCTTCAATAATCTTCTTTTTCTGTGCCAGCTCTTATCGATGATCAAATGATCAAATTGATGATGATTTTTGATGATCAAAAATGTCATTTTTTTTTTATTTTTAAAATAAATATTTATTTTGTTTACAAAACTCGATAAAGAAATTTAAATGTAAAATGTATATCTATAAGCACTTTATTTAGTGCTTACCAAAGTATTTTTAAGACAAAATTTAAAATGATTTTCGAAAAAAAAGTTACATTTTTAAATCTTAGAAATATTTTTAAACAGACTTTTTGGAAGATATTAGCAAGTTCTAGCGACCCAGTCGTGCATTTTATTTCTTTCAAAATTGATTTTTTGTTGAATACAAAAGATCTTAAAAGATCTTAAAAAAGTAAATAAATCTACTTTTGAAGTGAATTTGCTTTGGATGCACTAGAACTGATATTTAAACACGAATACGTCAAAAAAAGCCCGACAGATCTTTATATCAGATCGTCTCTCTTGAATTTTTGTAGCGTTCTTCGCATTGAAATGGAAACAAGAAAAGCATATTTTATTTTTCGAAAAAAGCTACGTTTCAAAGCAATTTCTTACATTTCTGTGTGAAATGCACCAAAAACCCTCTAAACTATTATTTTTTAGCTCTTAAATATGGCATATTTAGAAAACTGTTGGCATTAGATTATACCTTGGTGGACAACAGTGTTCTAAAATAATTTGATAACTAAAGTTGCCACTTTGAGATTGAAATTGAAATCTGTAAATGTGTGGTTAAGATACACATTATGTTATTTAATTTTTGTTAGCCTCCTTTACAAAACATTAAAGAACATTTTTAAGCGGTGAGTAAAAACTCATCTAAGTATGTGACCCCCCCCCCCCTGATTCAAAGTCTGGATCCGCCCTTGGCGGAATCTGGTATAATACCTCTGTACATACAAAATCTAAGAGGCAACTATGATTACTTGATAAAAGTGATGGAATTAAGTGAAAGCAGACTTCACAAAAGTATCATAATAAGAGTTTTTTTCAAAAAAAACGTCTCTCCATTTAAAAAATATAATAAAATAACCCATTCCCATGAAGTTCGTCTATCACTTATGGAGTCTAACGTTCATGAACGGCAAAATCAACAATTCCGCTAATTTACGTACCCATTGAGCCAAAAATGAGCTTCGTCGATCGCTGGAAGAAAGCGCGCGATGAACTTTGTTAACAGAGCACACATTTTGATAATAAAATCAATAATTTGCAAGCGTTGTTCGTTTGTAACACGAAACGTCCGTCATCTGTTTAAACCAGTGTTGCCAAAAAGATAATAGCTAAAAAATCACCCTTTATATGAGAAGCTTTACACTCAGCATCTATGCAGATTGCAGATGATGAAATACCTTTACATAGTCCAGGAGTACATACAGAAACCTTAATCACCAGTTGTCTTCAGGAACCTATTTCAGCAACGAATACTCTGTTGAAGTTATTAGCTACATCTTCAACTCAAACTTTGTGCCCCATCGAGCTGCTCTACCTGCAGGAAATCCGCCGGTTGTATTTTGATGAAAGTAACCTTTCTTCAAGTTCACTTAATGAAATAATAAACGGAGCACTAGGTTGGTCTACTTTATATAAGTATTGTAAACACGCCTTAACTGTTTACAACAGTTTTAAGTTTTGAAAATAGTCCGTCTGGACGTTACGTTCTTTCGGTTTTTTGTAATCTGTTGGAGCGCTTAATTGTGTCAATAACTTAACTTTTGCCTTTTTTTCCTACCCACGAAAAGTCCTAAAAAGAAACTTGAATGGCTTCAAAACTCACCGCATTTGATTTTTAATTGATTTTACTATTTCGACTCCATGAGTCTTTTGAGCTCCATAATGCCATTTCTCTTCCCCATAGGAGCTATTACTGTCCTTAAAATAAAATCCTTTTTGCGTATAAAATTGGTTTTATACCGCAACCAATTTTCCGACTTTGCCTTATTTGCTCTTGGAACTTTTCCTATCATGGGTGTCATTTGTATCATCATTATCCTCAAGAAGTTCAACCGGTTCAAGGATTCTTATTTTATCATCTGGATCTTGAATTTACATGCATTACAACAACAACACAAGATCCTGGTTTGTGTATGGATCTCAATTTGAGATCCAAAATTTAATTCTTTTTTTCACAACAAGGAGCGCTTTATCCTTGTAATTTCACATGTAAATGTTGGTATCATTGCAAACAAATTAAATAAAATCTGTATTACCTTATAAACATTTCCATTTGACTGAAATAAAATATTTTTTAAATAGAAAGCGAGAAGCATTATATTTATTTATTTGGTATATAGTCCATGAAATAATTAGATATTTTAACAAAAATAGATATTTATTGGTGAAATTAAAATAATTAAGTCCAAAAAAATGTATATTCGACATAATTTATGGGTATTATTTTCCCCAAAAAAAGGAACAAAAAAATCATTGAGCAAAATGTTCTTTGGGCAACCCTGCTTTAAATGTCAAAAAATATAAATAAAATGGAGAAAGCTGCAGCACAAATGGGAGAAAAGATGTTCAAATAAATTGTAAGTAATCCCTAAATTAAATTATTTAAGTGTCACATTTATTAAAAGGTCAAAAAGAATCTGGACTACACGTGAGACCAAAGCGTTCCTGGATGCTTTGAGTTTGAGAGTGCAATGGTGATTTGCAGAAACATTTTCAAAAGTTGTGGAGCTTCCATTTTTGGTATGTGTTTGTTTTTTTTTTTGCTTCGAAATGTCACTTTTGAAAGAACGAATCTGACACTGCTACCAAACTTTAAATAATAAAAAATATGATGATCCAATGCTGTTTTATTATCATGATCTGATCCGGTTCAGATCATGGTGATAATAAAACGCGGCTATTATTAACATTTAAACGCCAATGGATTTAAGAGTTTTTAAAACTGGTTGATAGAGACAAAATTAATCATATTAGAGTAACGTGGTATTGATATTTAGATTCAGTAATTTTTTTAAATCAATGTTGCATATAAATGTCATTTTTCATAATGTTGGGACTTACGAAGTTTTGAAAGTTTATTATACAACTTGTTTTATTCAATTTAAAAATCGACCCGCCCATAATGGAAAACCCTTTTTATATATGTATGTAATTGAAAATATACAAACTTAGGCAAAATAAAATCTACAATATAATTTCACCTCAAATAATTAAAAAAAAAAAAACGTTGTTGCTTTGTGACATTTGACAGCGCTGTCATTAATGAAATGTAAAAACGTGCAACGGGCTTAAACCATCATTGTCATATCTGCATCCATGAAAATTTTATTTCTCAAGTCAAGAAAACAAAATTATTAAAAATCCCATTCATTTTCCAATAATATTCTTTTCTGTCAACAAATACTTAAATATGTATGTATGTGTGAATTAATCTCACCAACAATGTTAATTCTGTTAAAAAAAAAGGCAATGTAAAATAAAACATGCAATTACATCTATTTTACAATACTCGTTTACAATATACAACATTTAAGGTCATAAAAGTTTATGTCTTGTGTCATTAATTTGCCAACATTGAACCACAAATGACAATAAGATCATAATTTTTGTGGAATTCTTTTTCTCGTGTTCCTTTGGGCACGGCCCGTATAACATCCCACGCATTATCTTAAAGAACACTAACACTGTACCTATAACACCACGATCACACTTCAACTATATTGTGGTTACAAAAATGACAGCTAAATAAATTTCAAGGGGAAGTAGAAAAAGAATGTTTTAGTTTTTTTAAAGTGTTCGAGTTTATGCATTAAAATGAATGAAACATAATAATAACAATAAAGGTAGGTGTAGGTTATAGCGTACTTTGTGTTAAAATACAATCCGCACCAAATGGATTACTTTAGACTCAGATAAACTGAACTAATTGGAAATAATTAGACATGACTGTCAGAGCTAAGAGATTTGTAAGAAAAATTGACATAAAGCGGAAACCAGCAGCTCTCAGTCGAGTGATAAATGTTAATTGAATATATTTAGTAAAGCTGAGGGTTGATTTACTGCGGCTTAGGGTGAGGTTAATTTTATTCGGTTTGTTATAAGTGACTGTTGAAATTTGAATTTTTTTTGACTAACAGCCAATTCCTTGAAAAGGTTCTTAGATCAATATTTTAAACTCGATCTAATTAATAATTCTCGGATTATCTTTGAAACTAGATGTTACAGTTTCCTAAAACTCGAGAAATTATAGATCCTTAGAATTCGGTGTGGATAATTGAGCTATTAAGACTTATAAAACGAAGTTGTAACGAATAAATTGTAATATTCGGCTTGGTCCGATAATTAAAACTTTTTCACAATCGTAAATAAAACACGAATTTACTTTATTTAAATCGCTCCAAACTTATTTATTCAACACTTTCAATTATTACTTTTCGAACACAGTCTTTACTTTATCGCAGTTCACAATCACTAATCCACCCCTTCGCTTCCGTGCGCCTATTTATATAGGTACCTCAAATTGGTTCGAGAAACTACTAAGTTCTTGTAGGCGCTGAATGTTCTCGAATTGAGTTCTCCTCTTAGCCACTAGACGTTTCTCGATGCTTAACGAAGCGAGTTCTCCTCTTAATCACTAGATGCTTAACGAAGCTAGTTCTCCTATTAGCCACTAGATGTTTCTCGATGCTTAACGAAGCGAGTTCTCCTCTTAATCACTAGATGTTGCCCCTTATTCTAAATGTTCTACACAAGTGTTTATTACTACAAATAAACGGTTGCTACGTACTTATTCTACTATAACACGATATTAAAAGAGATAAAGAGTGTATACACATTACAATATTAATACTTTCACAGTACTGGGTAGGATTTTTTGACATACATTTCTGATGTTCTATTGATAAATATTAAATTTTGATTTCAAAAGTTTATTGAATTTAATTACCAATTTGAATTATTATCATTTTGGTTTTTGTGCTTAACCACCAATTTTATTTTACATTTTTACTTGCAAAACAAAGTAACTATTTGGCAAGTCTTGCATTCGTAAAAAATTTCGAGCTCGAGATTTTAATCAAACATGACATAACGATGGTAGAGAAGTCACTTATAAGTAAAAGTAAACAGGGTATCCCTTTCTACACTGACGGTTCAAAAATGGAATCAGGAACAGGTGCTGGAGTGTTTTGCCAATCTCTCAACATCAGAGCGTCATATAAACTCCCAGCTGACTGTAGTGTCTTTCAGGCCGAGATCTTTGCCATTAGAAAAGCAGCTGAATTGGCACATCACGAAAAGCTAAGCTCTTCGGAGATTACTCTTTTCGTGGACAGCCAGGCTGCTATCAAAGCCTTAGCCAGTGAGACCATAAGATCAAAAGCAGTTTTAAACTGTAGAAAGGAATTAAATAAAATCTGCCACACTAACCAGGTAAAGCTCTGCTGGGTTCCTGGACATAGCAATATAGAGGGGAATTATATAGTAGATGAACTAGTAGGGTCAGAAGCAGACACAAGTAGTAGCGACCATTCAGTTAGGGGACCACTCGTCCCGATTGGGGTATGCAAGAGGAAGATAGACCTTAAACTAAAAGAGAAAATCAGTAACTCCTGGAAATCCAGGGACGATTGCATAATCTCTAGAAGTTTATGGCCTAACACAAATGAAAAGGAAACTCGGTATATTCTATCGCTGAGTAAAAAGAACATTACAATCTTGATAGGTGTACTAACACTTCATTGCGCCATTGGCACAATGGCTAACAGGATAGGGCATTTGCACCCGATTTTTGTAGGAGCTGTCAGGATGAGGAGGAAATAGAAACCATTAAACACCTTGACTGTTCGAACCTCCAAACCAGCCGACTCCGTCATTTCGGAAACAGGTTTGTTCGAGAACTGGATGATCTAGCATAGATCTCAATGGCAAACATGAGGACAAGCCAGTCTACGTTAATCGGCAAAATTGAGGTGCATCGATGCTAACTTTTACTTTTTACAGGGTATCACAATGGACCAGTAGGCCCCCGTGTACGCAACAGCTTCATACTGTGCACACCCCTTATCACCTAACCTAACCTAACCTGGTAGAGAAGTCTAAAAAAGTGGGTCGCCCGATTCCGTCCGCCTGTCTGTCTGCCCCGGGACTTACAGCCAAAACCATTGGGTCGATTGACTTTAAATTTGGAAAATAAGGTTTTGACCGATTCGCGTAAGACATTTTTTTCTTTTTTTTTTCAAGACTAAAAATAGCAGTAGTCCCAATACCTATACATTTTTCGGTCAAAAATCGAAAATTCGAACTTTCTGAAAAACAAACCCATACATTATTTTTAACTTCCCATAGGAAGTTATTGTAATCGGTCCGATTTGTCGAGTTGAAAATTTTGACATTTCTCGACATTTCAAGGTCCCTAGAGTCGAAATAAAAGATACACGAGCAAGTTCGTACGACCCAGTCGTGTATTTTACTTCCTAAGTTTTTGGTGGCCTGAAAAATATATATTTTTATAGAACTAGAAAAAGGAAGTGGTTTTGGGCGTCTGTATTATGTATATTTATGTTTTAACTCTAAATGGGATATAAATTAGGCATGTGTTCGTCGAAAGAAGAAAAACGAAAAGTCTAATGAAGCTTTAGGCCCGTTTTTATGAAGTGTTGAAAGAGTTAATTACTTGTTTACTGTAATTGTTTTTTTTTTCAAGACAGGTTGTCCGTTGTGATGAGTTGGGTTGCGATAAATTGGCTGTGATCAGCTGTGTCATTATGAGTTAGACTGTTATGGTTTATAGCCAACCTTCATAAAAGGCTGTTACCTAAGAAGCTATTTGTAGTTCAATGTCTTTTATAATGAAGCTATTAAGTACATTGGCTTTTACTTTTATAATGTAACGTTATATCACAGTCCCAGAGTTTCATTACAGAAATATTGAACTGAAACCATTTGGTCATTGTTTCAAAGATGTGTTCAAAGGGAGCCAGATATTCTTAAATGGTTGAAAAATCCAGTGGTTGAAGTTCAAATTATTCAAGTATGCATTAATTTGAATAGTTTTGTTGATGTCTTTGCGTATACCAAAAATCAAAGTAGGTCAATTCTTTCTTTCTCTACAAAACTTGTCCCCAAGCATCCATTTCTCATTCCTAATAATATATTATGTTCCTCTTTTGTTGCAAAACACTTCTTCTTGCTTATAAAAGTCTTTGATCCTTGTAAAATATCATCGCCAATTTTACATTTCACAACAAACCAACTACCAATTTGTCATTTTAATAGTCCTCCTCATTGACTATACATTTGGCATTTGGCTATATTTGTCAAGACTTTTATTATTGGGCAAGGATTCCGCCAACCCCGCTACCACCGCTCCGCTGCTGATACGAAAAGTGCATCCATATGTGATGGTTACATCTATGGAGCTGTGGTAATGAATGTTTCTTGATTGCGCCCATTTTATATATACCTACCGAAAAAAAAACCTCAATGGATTCGTGCATTTCTGGAAATCATCAATTACCAGACGGCTGCCAAGGCTTATATAGTGGTGCCTCGGCTATGCGATTCCACAGCCGCTGCCACCGCGCGTAATGGCTCACGATTAGGTGCTATTCGAGTTATCGTTCGCACAGAATACTATAACCGTGCGCAAAGTACAGCTATTGACTCGGTTGTTGCTCCTGATGCTGCTACGCTGTGTCGCAGTCTCTTTTGCAATGCCTCGAGTGGAGATAGCCTTCAAGTGAAAGGAAGCTTTATCTCCCAGGGCAGGTATATAAACGAGGAGTTCCTGTGGTGTGCAACTGCGCACGCTGTCCACAGTGAGAGAAGAACGAAGACGAAGATCCAAGTCTCTCAAAGTCAAAATTCCCAAGTCATGCCACAATCCATCCAATCAACTAACGAGTGATGCACCACTGATGGCTACCTGCAGTGAGGTGTCTATTCAATTAGATGCCATTCTGGCTCTGTAATTATGACTCGGTGCATATTTTGAGATTTTCCTTGCAAACGCGATGACGATGGCGATGGTGGCGATGCGATATACGAAAGCAAATTAAGTTCGAGATTGAAGGCTGTGAAGAGTTGAAAATAATTTGTCAAGATCGGTGCGGTCGCGCCAGTCAGCCGGTGCAGTTTACGTCAGTGATGGAAGCCTTGCGTCTTCGCTGGCTGGAGTTGAAAAGAAGCTGCCAACAAAAACAAACGCTAATTGCTTGCATTTCCTTTTTGATGCGATATAAATATACCTACAAGTACAAGAAGTTAAGAAGCGGTCGACGCGGCGGGTTAGAGACGGGTTCTTCTTCTATATAGCGATTATGACAGAGGTGATGCTTATGTCAGGTCTCTGCTTTGTTGGTATATAGTGACGAAATGCCATCATCTTTTAGTGGGCTAATGTGTCGTGATGCATATCTGACGGCAGCGAGCGACCGAGGACGCCGAGCAAAAGGTGAGGCTAAAATAGTTGCTCAAGGAAGTGAGGCAATATTTATGACATTTATTTGCTTTGTTTTTGTGGAGAATTTGATTTATGAGTGAAGTAAAGGTGATGATGTGCTTGGTATCTGTTTAATTGTCGATACAAGGATGCGTTAAATATATTTTTCAGAAGAGATGTGAATTCCATACTTCATTATGAGAACACTATTTTCCAATGTTTTTTGGTTTTCCTAAAGTACGGATCTAATGTACCTTAGGAGTGAGCGGACGCATCCATGCAGATGTTCTGTTTCTAATTGAGAATGTAAACTTGAAAACTTAAAATTTCGCACTTCGTTTTTTTTCATTTGACACTTTGCACTGTAACGAAGCGTTACACTACTTCATCTTCATCACCCGAACCTGAGATAGTAAAATATAATATGAACCAATACAGTAGGTACGACCATTGCATAAAGATCCCAGATTAACTGCTTTAAGTTCGCAGTGACTTTTCACAGAAAATTTTATATACAAAAAATATGAAATTTCAACACGAATACGGCTTCTGTCTTTATTGTAAAAGAATTCCCGAGAACAGTAAGTACCTCAAGTATAGGACCGTCTCGTAATTTCTGGTTTCCGAAATACCTTTTTCCTTTCCCCCGTTTAATTCGTCATCCCCTTCTTCTAAATGTACGACGGAGAGGCTAAAGCCATCCGTTTATTCGCTGCTAAGGACAGAGAGCTTTCTTTTAAACTGAAAATACTGTGGCTACCTTTTTCTAAGGAAGCCGCGGACAAAGCTTATTCTGTGAGGCAAACTACTAATTATCTTCTGGTTTGCTGCCAAGGAAATCTAACTCTGTTTTATTAAATGAAGTATATAGAAATACTTTGTTATATTAGTTGCAAGAAACTAACAATTATAATTTAAATAAAGTTGGTTACAAATCGTAGTTTGAAAACTCTAAACAAAAGTTTTTATTGCTTTATTTTTGAAGAGAACTGCCGTTTGAAATTTTCAATCAGAACGGTACACATATCGGTATATATACTTTGAAATTGCAACTTCGCACTGTTCACACCTGCATCGCACATCGCAATCATTCTTTCAATTTTAAAGTAGATTTTTACACTTTGAACTTTACTTTTCACTTCACTTGAAAACTGCTCTTTTAATTTAGCACGTTGAACTTAAAACATTGCATTTCTTAACTTACTATTGGCCCTTCTTATTTCACAGTTCGCAATTTTGCGGTACAACTAACTTCAAGTTTTCACTTGATGTTTGGATTTCGCGCTATGCAAAAGCTAAAAGTTCGTAGTTTGCACACCATACCTTGCCCTTCGCAATCGGTGAATGATTTTTATAGTTCGCACTGTGCAATTTCACTTTGCAGTGTTTTTCACTTTACTTTTGCGTTTCATATCGCTGGAGCTTCGCTCTTAGATGGTAAGACCACAATAGCACTTCGAACTCATTTTTTGACTTTTGTGAAAGTTTCCTACTCACTTTTCGTTCATTTTACCTTGCGCACATTTCATTTCATATTTCAGAAAAGAAGCTGGGATGCGACCCACACTGATAACTTCCCATCCCGTCTGTCGATTTTTCTAGCTTAAAATTGTGTCTATATGTATCAATTTTTACCAAATTTTGTTTAGATATTATTTTTTTATGAAGAAACGGACTGTTGCAATTTTATAAAAAAAATTACTGAAAATCGAAAACAATATTTTCTGTGAAATAAAATAAGTTTGAAACCCATATTTAATTTTTGAAAAGATATTGAGTCGAAAGTAAATATTTACCAAATTTTAGTATTGTTTTTTTTTTTGGTTTTTATTTAAAAAAAAAAAAACTGTCAATTTGATTTTTTCAAAATTTAATCGAATGTTAAAAACAATATTTCTTATTAGATAAAATTAGTTTGAAGCCGTTATCTCAAATTTTTGAAAAGATATGTGAGTCGAAAATCAATTTTTACCAACTTTTGTTAAATTTTTTTTAGGTTTTTAAGTTTTTGTAAAAAAACTGTCAATTTGATTTTTTTCAAAATCTTATAGAATGTTGACAATAATATTTTTTGAGAGATAAAAGTAATTTAAAGCCAATATCTCAAGTTTTTGAAAAGATATTTGAGTCGAAATTCAATTTTTACCAACTTTGAGTTATGTTTTTTTAGGTTTTTATTTTTTATAAAAAAACTGTCAATTCGACTTTTTTCAAAATTTTATGGAATGTTGACAACAATATTTTTTGAAAGATAAAAGTAATTTAAAGCCATTATCCCAAATTTTTGAAAAGATATTTGAGTCGAAAATCAATTTTTACCAACTTTTATAAATTTTTTTTTAGGTTTTAATTTTTGTAAAAAAAACTGTCAATAAAAGTAATTTAAAGCCATTATCTCAAATTTTTGAAAAGATATTTGAGTCGAAAATCAATTTTTACCAACTTTTGTTAAATTTTTTTTTTAGGTTTTTAATTTTTTGTACAAAAACTGTCAATTCGATTTTTTTCAAAATTTTACAGAATGTTGAAAACAATATTTTTTGAAAGATAAAAGTAATTTAAAGCCCATATCTCAAGTTTTTGAAAAGATATTTGAGTCAAAATTCAATTTTTACCAACTTTGAGTTATGTTTTTTTTAGGTTTTTATTTTTTATAAAAAAACTTTCAATTCGATTTTTCTCAAAATTTTACCAGATGTCAAAAGCATTATTTTTCGTTGCAAACAATTGTTTTGATGATGAAATCATATTTCAGTCGTAAAATTTTCCAGGTGACACATTTTTTTTTTCAGTTTTTTTGATTTATAAAAAAACCGTTAATTGGATTTTTTCCCAAAAATATACTTGTTTTGTATCACGTTATAATATATAATATAAAATTTAACTCAAGTCTCTAGCATCATTGGTTCATGAGATATTTAGGGTTAACCAAAATTTTCACCTTTTTTTAAACTGCTATGGTAAAAAAACCACCCACGCGATTTTCTTGAGAGCCCTTTCTGCATCTTTCTGCCTTATTATCTGTATAACAAAATTTGACTGAACGTTGACAATAACATTTTTTAAAAGATAAAAGTAGTTTAAAGCCAATATCTCAAAGTTTTGAAAAGATATTTGAGCCAAAAATCAATTTTTACCAACTTTTATTAATTTTTTTGTTTAGGTTTTTATTTTTTATAAGAAAACTGTCAATTCGATTTTTCTCAAAATTTTTCCGAATGTTGAAAACAATATTTGTTATAAGTTAAAATTAGTTGGAAGCCATAATCCAAATTTTTTGAAAAAATATTTGAGTCGAAAATCAATTTTTACCAACTTTTGTTAAATTTTCTTTTAAGTTTTTATTTTTTGTAAAAAAAACTGTTGATTCGATTTTTCTCAAAATTTTACTGAATGTTGACAACAATATTTTTTAAAATATAAAAGTAGTTTAAAGCCAATATATAAGCACAATACTCACAGAACACATGTTACTTGCAACTAAACTAGCCGAGAAATTGCATTGTACATAGTAGCTGTCGCTCCGCTCTCCCCTCCACGTTTTTCTACCTGTTTGAGATCTCTACTGCTATTTTTATACACAGGTATCTTTTAAAAATGTTCCTATATGTCTATTCAGGTAAGATTTAACATATAAATAAAAAAAAATTACTGTTTACAGTGAAAATATATGGACAAACATTAATTTTTTATAAGAATTTGTTTAAACAATGAAAAAATGGAGTGCACAAAAAAATTTTGGGTAAACATTGCAGTTTATAGTTTAAAAAACAATATCCCACATCGATCATATTAATTCATTCACTGTAACTGTAATCCGAGGTGAAAACCCCCAGGCGCTCCACTAAAAGTAGTTTAAAGCCAATATCTCATAGTTTTGAAAAAATATTTGAGTCGAAATTCAATTTTTACCAACTTTGAGTAATGTTTTTTTTAGGTTTTTATTTTTTATAAAAAAAACTGTCAATTCGATTTTTCTCAAAATTTGTCCTAATGTTGAAAACAATATTTCTTATAAGTTGAAATAAGGTTGAAGCCATAATCTCAAGTTTTCGAAAAGATATTTGAGTCGAAAATCACTTCTACCAACTTTTGTTAATTTTTTTTTTAGGTTTTTAATTGTTTGTAAAAAAACTGTCAATTCGATTTTTTTTTCAAAATTTTACTGAATATCAACAAGAATATTTTTTGAAAGATAAAAGTAGTTTAAAGCCCAAATATCTAAGTTTCGGAAAGATATTTGAGTCGTAAATCGATTTTTACCAAGTTTTATTAATTTTTTTTAGGTTTTTATTGTTTGTAAAAAACTGTCAATTCGATTTTTTTTCAAAATTTTACTGAATATTGACAAGAATATTTTTTGAATGATAAAAGTAGTACTAACTTTGAGTAATGTTGTTTTTTTAGGTTTTTATTTTTTATAAAAAAAACTGTCAATTAGATTTTTCTCAAAATTTTATCAGATGACAAAAACATCATTCTTCGTTGCACAAGATTGTTTTGGAGATGAAATCATATTTTAGTCGTAAAATTTTCGAGGTGACAATTTTTTTTCACCTTTTTTTAAAATGCTATGGTAAAAAAAACCACCCACGCAATTTTCTTGAGAGTCCTTTCTGCATCTTTCTGCATTATTATCTGCATAACAAAATTTATTTGAAGTCGATATCTCTTCTGGTTATTGAGCTATGGACGATGAAAAAACGTCGTGAACGTACGGACGTATACGGACTTACGAACGTACGTATACACGCACGCACAGACAGGCAAAAATCATTTATTTCGACTCTAGGGACCTTGAAACGTCGAGAAATTTCAAAATTTTCCAATACAATAATTTCCTATGGGAAGTTAAAAATTATCATTTGTTTTAAATATCAAAATGAAACCTCTTACTGGAAAGCACTTTAATTATAAGGAAATAATTATAAAATTCAACATCAGTACACACACATAGAGACCTGAAATCAATATATTTTGGCCTAACCTGTATAAGAAATGTAAGTGAAAGTTAGCGACAACACTATATACATAACTTCGTGCCAAACACCTGATGCCTTTTGCATGAACCACGACTTCTTTAATATCATTGCTATCTTATTTGTACCGTGCAGGCGACACAAACTGGTCATTGAGGTCGTGTGATTTGACCCCACTATAGACTTTTTCTAACTTGGTTTCCGTGCATTGCATATCTTTCCCAATGAGCCACATATAGCCGGTTCATTTATAGTCAACATCAGTTCAATTTATACGCAAGAGTAACTCAAAATTGTATTTCTTAGATGAGTGTCAGCTCACTAAAAGATATCATATTTCAAAAGCATAAGAACAACCATCAACCTATCAAATTAAACAGAAACTTTGTTGATATCTCCAACACGACTTGTTCTATTTTGTAACTTCAAAAAACAACCCGTCTTAATTGGAAAACCCTTTGCCTTCAATTACTCGAAGTCCATTCCAATGTTGTGAGCACTTGTGCGGTTTGACATTTAAAAAATGAAATACAAAACTTAGGTACAAATTGACATGAAAAATATCGCATGTTGTTTACCAACTTGCTATCTCTGATGATGCAACTTGATTGAATTAAATTCATCAAGTTATTCATAGAGACTAGAATAATTCTTGTACACTAACAAAAGCTGAATTATTTTGAATCCAATTAATTTATTAGTCCGACTCGACTTGGCCTTTGAGAGATGTTGATGTTCCTGTCAGTTACTTCAAACTGATCTGTCAATGGGCCTCATTTAAAACATCAGCAATAAGAAGAAACCGTCAAGACAGCGAGCTGGCCAAGAAGTTAGTGGACATAGTTAGACTCTTTACAGAAAACGTAAACGAAAAATCAAAGAAAAACACAAACGTAGAAACATTTGGTTTAGTTTGCTTCCTTGTTAGCCATGGACCAGTTTCATGAATTAAAATTGTTTATTTTTTAGTTTCAAGCTTCCAGAGCACTTTGCGGCTATGCAGAGGCAGACTGAGTCATCGGTCTATCGATTCATCGTCAACCTCCCAAGTTGCTGTTGCGCTCTGTGCACGTCATGATGCCGCCGCGCGCCACTGCGCTGCCGCCTAGTGCTGCCGCTGCTGATCTACACAACAATCGAATAAATTAATGAACCTGTTAACATTTCCCCTCCAATAAATCAAAAGCACCTGTCAATTGTATGTACGGAATGCTATGCTCGATGCCAGCCGTGGCCATGATGGCGTATAGCCGTATACACGATGGCAGTCAGCGTCAACTCCAGACAGTGTGCAAAAGCCAAGCAGCCATCAGGCAACCAAGTTTCAGAAACTGCATAAGCACGACTTGCGACTTTAAGACTATACGCAACGCACGTGAAGCGCAATGCCAACCAAATCGCAAAAATCTATGCGGCTGCTGTAATCATTCAAATGACAATCGAAAAGACAGACAACCCAAATCACAAAACTACCTCGTTCGGAATTGGTTTTGAATTTATAAATAAACATAGCTATATTATACAAAACATACATTGAAATGTATTTTAATTTGAATATTCAAGGCAAGGCTCGTGAGTTGTTACATTCAAGCCCACGAATCTGTCTCACTGTGATTTTTATTTGAACTTTGAAACCTGGGTTTAGGGGGAAATAGTGGATTTGTTTTGAAGAAAATATAAATTGAAAACCATGACTTAATTAAATTCCAATGCTAGAATTTCGTTTCTGTAGCCCTTTACAAAAATCGGTTTTTATAGACGGGCCCAAAGCGATGGAGGGGGTCGGGTCTGGTATTTTTCCATACAATCCTCCCCTACAAAGATCAATAAAGTTTTCAGACTACTTAAGTTTCTTTAAAGCAGAAGCAGCTTAAAACCTTTCTTTACACAATTTGGTAAACAAAAACAAAGACATTTTTATTGACAGCCAAGCAGCAATCAAGGCCATATCCACCACTGTTACCGAAGGTTACCCTTCATTGGGTCCCAGGGCGGAAATGAAAGAGCAGACCAATTGTTTCTTATCATATTGTTTCATTGTTTCTATAATGTTTGTAACCAATAAATCAAGTAAATCGGCCGAACACAAGAGGTGGGCGTTTCTTGAGACTTGCAGGGTTCCGAAGAGTCTACAACTAAATATTTCCGAAGGACATTGGGTACCCAAATGTGCAAAATTGGCATCAGCTCATCTGAAGTATGTATTAGAGGATGCACTTTCCCTGAGAATGTCCAAGCTTAGCCATAAGAAGAACGAAAATACTAGAAAAATACTTTCCCGACGACCTGTTTGCGTCTCATCCTTGGATGATCCTAAGGACATTCGATATTGTCACAAAAAATCCTCATAAACTTTCCTATACCTTACCAAATCCTTACCATTTCCTATGGAGCACAATAATGGATCCACAGTGATCCGAATGAGATGTTGGTTAACTTTTACAGGAATTTCATTACACTTTATCGGCATAAAGTGCTTTTAGAAATGACACTGTTGATAGGTAGTTGTCCAGCGTAATTTGTTTTAATGAGACCTGTTTGCTAACATATTAAAACACTATTCATGTCCGAAAGTAGTGACCGCATTCATTATTAGGACATAGATTTTGTGATGATGAAAGTGAAAGCATGAGACACTAACGAAAATGTTCGATATTTACCAATTTTCTAGAAATTAAATGACGGAAATCGGTCTTGGAAGAATTTGCGCCAAACATTTCGGTGTTTGAAATTTTCCAATGTCATTGTTAACTTTGCTAGTCTCGAACTTTTAAACAAAAAAAATAAATCGATTTCTTAAAAAATAGTAAATAAAATTTGCCTGGATGAAGTAGAAATTTTTAAAGACCATTAAATAAATCAGAAACGCTAGCAACAGAGAGATATTCGTTCCTTAGCTGAACTACGCGAATGTTAAAAGCTCTATCTCTACACTATTTGGTTTCGTGTGGTTGCGATGAATTTAAAAAATGAATTCTCTTAAGGGCTGAAGAATTTTTGTACTAGAAATAATCATATCATGGTCTAGATGCAGAGGAAGGAACACTTTTAGTAAGGTTATTTGATTCTCCCTTTAAGAATTCTAAGTATTTTCATTTATTTTTTCAAAAAATTTGGCAAAATTAATTTCTTATTGTGCTTAAAGCAAAACAATACTTTTTTGAATAATCGGCTTACAACTGTAGGTCCTTTCCATCCCTGGCAACATTGCTCGCACACAGGAATGGTTAAGAGTTGAAAGTCAATAGGCCCTACTTCCCAAGGGACTATTGCGCCACTTAACTTATTTTTGTATCTTAAAACCAAAAGCCGATGTTCTTAACTTCTTAAGTATAAGGGAGTGTGATAATTATCAGCTTTAAAAATGATCACCCTCCTTTTTTATTAACGTTCTACCACAACTCGTTCCTAGAAGTTACACCTAATTCACATTATGTTTTGTATGTTTTTGATAAGCGAAATTTTCCCAAATTAAGGATAATATTAACGGAATTAATGCATGTCCCTTCCTACCTACGCACGTATAGAGTTTTGTAGTATAATCGATAAATCGTAGACTTCAATCACTGCATAACCAAAGGAACAAGCTGTAAGAAATTATCGTACACTCTCAATGCCCAACTGACTTCTCTTCGGCATTACTCCATCAGCCATTGAAAACAAATTTTCTCAACATAATGATTAGTTCACACCGGGCCTGATTGCCTTCCTGTCATTTGCCTGAAAGAAATGTTCATCTGCTGTTTCAACTGGCATATCTAAGATTTTTCATTTATCCTTATCTCCAGAAACATTTGTTAAAAAACGGAAATAATCTTTAACAATTTAATTCACAAACCTTGTAGAGTTCGTTTCATTCACTTAAAAGCCTTAGAAAACGGTAATGAAGTTGATATGATCTTAACTGACTTCAGCAAAGCGTTTGACAAATTTCTCATAAACTTATACATAGTTTTCAAACTCTCTTTTCCTTGGTTTTGAACCTCTTTTCTTGAATGGCTTCTCGTTGAAGCCCGTGAATCTGAAACCAGAATTATCTACTCGCATCTCAGCAAAACCTTTCATCTAAAAATTACTTTCGTGATGATGTCAGCCACAAGGCAATCTCCCTTCATAAATTGCCATACCATACAACGGCAGATTTAATCAATTTTACACTCTCTGCAATATGTACGCGAGGGAAGTTTTAAAACACCGAAGACTTTCACACCTCATCAAATACTTAGTATCTTGCAGCGCGTTGAGACTTAGGGAATCGAATAGTTGGTATTCTAGGCCTTTTGGTCATAGTAATATCACTAATCTCATCCCAGCGGACATCTTTTCGACAGAAACCGACTACTGCACCCCTACTGTGGACCTCAGTGCGGATTTTAAAATTATCATCCCATCTCGAAATGAATGGGATGATGACTTAGTGACGAGAGGCTTCGACACAACTATCTTCACTGACGGCTCGAAGATGGAGTGTGGGGTCGGTGCAGGAATTTTTTCCGAGTCTTTAAATGTCTCCAGGTCTTTGCGACTTCCTGACTTTGCTAGTGTTTTTCAGGCTGAATTACTCGCGATCAAGGAAGCATGCAAGTTACTAAAACTAGATCCAAATCAAAACCGCAATACAGCTATTTTTTCGGACAGTCAGGCGGCTATTCAAGCGATTGGCTCGTCCACTTCATCTTCCAAACTGGTTCAACAATGCCGAAGTGAGTTAGCTAGCATGAACATTGGACTCAAGGTCACTCTCATCTGGATTCCCGGTCACAGAGGCTTTGAGGGCAATGAACGAGCTGACGAGCTGGCTAGGCAAGGATCAGCCCTTCATAGCTCTCTCGCGGAAAGAGTCAACATTCCTCTTGGTGCTATGAAGGGCAAGATCTTCCATATTTTCCTCGCTGAATCAAACCACAGGTGGAACAGCCTAACCAACTGTATCATATCTAGAAGGATATGGCACAAAACAAATCCCGTACTAATAATCTCATTTGCAGACCCAGGCAAGACATAGCCAGGGTCGTTGCTACATGCACCGGACACTGGCCTGTTGGAGAACACGCATCTAAGCTGGGCATCCCCCACAACACTTTCAGTCGTAGTTGCGAGGACCAGCGAGAAAAAGAAACTGTTCTTCACTTCTTATGCAAGTGTCCCGCCTTAGCCAAAACGAGAGCCAAAACATTGGGAAAGCCCTTTTTCAACGACCTCAATGAGTTCTCAGAACTGGAGATCAAAGATTTGATCTCCTTTCTAAACGCAACGCAACAAAGTGGATTTGAGGCGTTTTTTTTTTTTTTTTTTTTTTTTCCCCTTTATAATCCCCCTTTTATCTTTATAGGTCAAGCGAGTATTTTATGGTATCAAAACGGCGCAACGTAGCGCTAATTGTGTCACCGAGCTAGACTGCTCGTGGCCACCATTTCTACTAACTTCACACCTCGGGGAAAAAACTGATGTTTTAAGATTCTGAACAGTAATAATATTTATTTTTAATACATCAAACATATAAAAATTAGTACAATTTGATAACGATAAAATAAACTAAGTATTTAAAAACAAAGTATCAAATCTCAACTTTCAACACCCCCACTAGATTTTTATACTTTTATAGCAATGAGAGTACAACAGTTGTTATGTTTTGTAGCAGGGAATCCTTTGGTTAGAACATCAGCAGGCATCTCTTCAATTTTCAAATATTCTACTTTTAATTTATTATCTTCTATAAGATCTCGAATGAAATGATGTCTTATATCGATGTGCTTTGAACGTGCGTGATAAACGTTGTTTTTAGATATGTTTATTGCACTCTTGTTATCGCATTGCAATATAAGTTCTTGATTCCAATTAATTAGTTCTTGCAATAAAGATTGAAGCCAAAGTGCTTCTTGAGATGTTGAGGCTAAGGCCATATACTCAGCCTCTGTGGTGGAGAGAGCGACAGTAGGTTGTTTCTTTGCATTCCACGAAATAGGTCCTCCTTGGTATTTAAAGAGATAACCTGTAGTTGATTTTCTGTCATCTGAGTCACTAGCCCAGTCAGCATCCGAAAATCCTTCTAAACATCCTTCAATGTCTCGAGTGTATTCTAGCTTGTAATTTATTGTTCCTTTTATATAACGGAAAAGTCGTTTAACCGCTATCCAATGAGATTTTGAAGGATTATTATTAAATCTTGATAAAGCCCCCACTGCAAAGGATAAATCTGGGCGACTTACTTGTGATGCATATAAAATGCTTCCAATAGCTTCTTGATATGGAACGGTTTTCATGTAATCAGTTTCGTGTTTGCTTTGTTGATGTGTTTCTTTTATAAGCTTTTGGTTAATATCTAAGGGTGTGGATACCGGATTACAATCGTCCATGTTGAATCGCTTGAGAATATTCTTTAAGTATGTCCGTTGGTCTATCCACAACTTTCCCTTTTCTCGATCGCGAGTTATTTGCATACCAAGCACAAATTTAGCTTCTCCAAAATCTTTCATCTCGAATGACTTAGCCAAATTTTCTTTGATAATTCTTTTTTCATCTTTGTTATTTGTAAAAATCAGTATGTCGTTTACGTAAATAGCGACGAAAGTTTTATCTGTGCTGTTTGTCTTGTAATAAATACACGGATCGGTTTTTGATTGTTTAAGTCCAATTTTCTTTAAAGTTTCATCCAATTTCTTATTCCAAAACATCCTAACATCGCATTCTTCTTTTCTTGATGGTTCTTATTCTTTTTTGGACATTTAGCAGCAATATGGCCAAATTCGTTGCAGTTGTAACATTTAGGACCCTTAAAGTTCTTATTCCCAAAGTTTTTCTTGTTCTTGCCAACAAAAGCAGTATCCTGACTTGCATCCAAATTAACGTCTTGAAGAAGTTTGTTTTTAATACTGTCTCCTGTGATAAGAATCCCAGAGATTTGGATTCGCATTATCATTGGCTTGTATTCTTCGGAAAGACCAGCTAAAAGCATTGATCCTATCCATTCTTTATCTAGGTTAAGACCAACAGACCTGAGCTTGTACGATGTATTTAAAACATCGTTAACGTACGCATCTACGGTGGAGAAATCTTTCAATTTTGTAGAACAAAACTTTTGGATGAGCCTAACTCTCCTCACAAGACCAGAATCTTGAAAAATTTTCTGAAGAGAATCCCAAATCTCCTTAGCGCTTTTGCAATGTCTTATATGAGGATAAATGGATCTTTCAACAAGCAATATAAGCTACGATTTTGCGTTTAAGAGCTTCGTTGCATCCTTCTCCGTCTCACTACCATCAGAAACAGCCTTCCAAAGTCCTTTCATTTGGAAATAAGCTTCAACGGAAAATTTCCAGTCTTAGAAGTTTTCGCTTCCCCGAAGCTTTTCAATACTGCATTTCGTTTCAGACATCTTTTCTCAATACAAATTTCCTTATTATTTTGTATTTAGATCGTAATAAGGCCTATAACCTGATGTTTTAAGATTCTGAACAGTAATAATATTTATTTTCAATACATCAAACATATAAAAATTAGTACAATTTGATAACGATAAAATAAACTAAGTATTTAAAAACAAAGTATCAAATCTCAACTTTCAACAAAAACACTTACTTAAAATTTTGTCGAAGAAAATGATTTTAAAAATTTAATATTTCTATTTAACTCTATGTATTGTGTTGGAACTATGCTTCGTCATTCTTTCGAAAACAATTATTTGTAAACAAGAATTTCTTTAGATTTCATATTAATAAACTAAACAGAATTTTGAATTCTTTTAAAAACAAAATTAAAAATTTTCCAGTCTTAAATTTTGTGAACTTTAGTACCTAGGTTGTTTCCGTTTCGACAGCTTGTATAGGGTTAATGGCATTTTCATGAAAGGTACGGTAGGAGCATGCTGAAACGTAAATTTAAGATTAATGACTTGAGCTCTACTACTTACTAGATGAAATATTTGAAAAATGTGATTTCGGTAGAAAGTTTTAAATTCCCATGCACAGTGCACACACACGATAAAACAATACAAAATGTGTTGTCTAATGCACTTTGTAATGATTATAGTCAATCATTAATTTAACCAGCACTCAAAGCAACAAGTCAACATAATTCATAACGTTGTTGGTACAAGGGGCGTCGCATGTAAAGGTTCCTCCAAAATTTCATTGAAAGCATTTGTCATCAATTTAATAACCGTGGGAATCAAACATTTTTTTTTTTCGATGAGAAAGTTAAAACTAAAAATAAAAATTTACTTGTAGTCTTTTGATGGAGTTTTTCGTAAGTGAACTTACCTAAGTTAATTTTAATTTGAGATCAGAGTTGAAATAACTAAATGACGGTTGTTTAAGCTGTTAGGTCTGAACAACAACTTGACAAAAATTGAATCCATTATAAATTGGTCTTCATATCCTTCTTCCATCAAGACTGACAACTACTTCTATTTCCTTACTTTAATTTTGTTGGATTTTCTCAAGAAATATTATTTTCAAACAATTTATATTTTTCCACAAACAAGCTATTTGTCAAATAAGCTAAACTACTTATTCAGTATTCAAATTTAACCTCCATTTCATACCTTCACATGGTGCTCTATGGTTTCTTGTTTGATTTTTATGAAAAAGTTCACATCCAGATCCAACCACAGATGGCCAATTTATACGTTCGGACAAAATTCGAACCGTGCATAATTGCAGCTCTGAGGTACCAAATAATTGTTGGTTATTTTCAAGATGAAAAAGTGAACCACCAGAGTACACATGAGGTACAGAGTCTAACGACCAAATGAAATTGTATGTCTATTATCACATTAGGCCGGCAATGCTGTGCACTGGTCTTGGTCTAAGCTGTAAATGAACTCGGAAGAGGTGTACAATTAACAAATCTATTATCAGCAAGACGTTGAAAACAACGGGCGGGCTAAGTTGCATATAATAAACGCTCTAGATTAACTTTTACGACGTGCAAATGGACGCTGTCAGTACAGTGTCATTGGTTAGGTACCAGTAAAAAATGATTGCACTGTCTGCGATTGCAGTCGAAAAGCCCAGACTCTGGCATCCACAGACAACAACTCTCAAAGCTGTCATAATGTCTGTTGATATATTGTTTTAATAAGATTTTATGGCTCTGTTTTTATTTTGTTGATAGATAAAAGTTGTATGTAAAAGTTTTGTCAAAGAAGTGGTTTAAGGCTATTTGTATGTATATCGTTGGAATCCATTATAAATACCTATTGATTTTTTAAAGGTTTAAGTGGGAAACCGTAATTCGAATTCACGAGATGGCATCAAAGGAGGCGTCTACAGTTATATTTAGTAAACACCGTAAGAAGCTGTTATGCATTAGGGTGATTTCATGACCACGTAAAGAAAAGTAAGTTGCGAAGCACCAACAAGCCTCGGATACGCATGGATTTATTGTTAACAACTCACGCAAACGATTAAAGGACAACGAGCTTCGGATATGCACGTGGAATATTATGTTTCTTCATAAACCACGTGCAGCCGCACAATTAGCGGTATCCTAGGCTGCTATAAAGTAGATATCAACGCCATCCAGGAAATATGGTGGCTGCTACTGAGAAAACTAACAACGTCTATTTGGATGAGGTTTTGTCAATGGAGCGATCAAGTGTCAGTCAACAAATCTTGAGTTATAGGTGCATCAACGAGCGCCTCATGACCATTCGCATCACGACTAAATTCGGCTACATTAGTTTAATATACAGAACAAAAGGATGACAGCACCCAGGATATGTTCTTCGAGCGCTTGGACAAAACATATGAGCAGTGTCCTATTCCTGGTTTGATAATCGGAAAAAATAACCTGCACGACATTAGATCCAATAACGGATTCAGACTCATTAATTTTTCTGCGGGTCGAAAGTTAGTTTTTCACACCTCAACATGAGTTCTACAGATCAATCTATCGTCAACCAGATTGATCATATTGCTATAGATCATGTATGTCCGAACTTTGCAAAAAGTTAAGATCGACTCGGATAAAAAGTTCGCTGTAGCCAAGGTAGCAGTTCGTGTTTCAATACCTAAGGCAAAACAGGGGGATGTTGGGAGAAGATATATCGTCGAACTGGTTAAATCACAAAATCCTTTTCCCATGGAGTCACTAGTAACAACTTTCGAAGTTCTATGCCGCAAACACAATGCATCAAGAACCAGTGGCAACATTACCAAGATGCAATAAGCCGCCTCTGACGTGCTATGTTTCAAACAGCCACCAACAAGAAACACTTAGTTTGATGAGGAATGTTTGTAGGCAACATCACGCAGGATCATTCATTCAATATAGACGACCGAAATGAAGATTGTCATATCTAAGTTAAGGTCTAACAAAGCCGCTAGATCAGATGGCTTGAATCCCGAGATATTCAAAGCAGCTGGAGATAATTAAGTTAGGAGAATGAACCAACTTATCTGTAGGATATGCCTAGAAGAAAGCATGTCCCATCAGTAGAACCTCGGTACTGTTTTCCCGATACTGAAAACTAATACTATACTAATTAGAAGAACTCAGCATGGTGTCAAGTGGACTTTTGTGAGTATTGAGGCAAAAACGGGTTTAGCGGTTAAAGAGGTCAAACGAATTACATGCAATAATCAAAAAAGGACCTACAACACCAACATTGCGGTCAAAACGTCACCATCGATAGACGTTACTTTGAGGTAGTTAAAGACTTTGTCAACCTGGGCTCCGCTATGAATGTAGAAAATGACTCCTGCCCTGAGATCAAACGAAGAGAGTAACTCTTCTAATCGCTTTTTCTTTGAGCTAAAAATGCAATTGAGTATCGAAGCCCTCTGTCGAGCAACAAAAGAATCATATAGACCCTAATCATCTACATTCTGCTTACGATGTAGAAGCTGACAAAAGCGGATGAAAGCACCTTTGACCTCACCGAACTTGGAGACGCCAAACTAGGTACCAAACTAGATGAAGAATATTGTTGGGTGATTAATCATCTAAACTTGAAGTATTCAGCAGCAGCTTTTTTTTCTATTTGGTATCATTAAAAATGATGTCATTTTTTACGTCTGCTTTTGGATGGAAATTAAATTTGAAAACATTTTTATTTAGTATTGTTTCTGATCCCATACCTCAGTGGTCTTTCGTTTTCGTAAATATTACGAGTATTTAATATTTCGTGAAATAAGTTGATTTGTTTAATACACAAATATTTATGGAATATGGAAACAGTAATTGAAAAACAGCCAGTGTTAAATAACATTGAATTAAATAATCATCATGAAGAAAACGAAATAACGCTAAAAGGCGATATTGCTGACAAAGTACCAGAACAAATTGAGCTAGAAGAAAAACGATTTTGTCTGGAGATAAGTTGTGCATTCGTCGTTGGATGTTTACAGGGTTGTATTGAAGGTTGTTTTATTAGTGGCTGCTTTATGTTTAATTAGTTAAATGATAGTAAAAACTGGGATATATATGACGTATAAGAAGATTTTTTGACTCAATACAAATTTTAACTAGAATATTATTTTCAATTTCACAATTAGTTTAAAGAGGCATTGCTATTTACTCCGACTGGTTTGAATATGTGTTTTTGAATGTTGTTTAAAGTTTTTTGTTATTGCAAAAAAAATGTTAAAAAATGAAAACATTCCTTTTTTAATTAATATCTAAAGTTTTTAGAAAGTATTGTTCAAAAATAAAAATTAAAAAAAAATTATCTTACGAAATAAATTGCTTTTAATCCAAAAAATTAGTTGTATACGATGTTATTAACTTAACTTTTTTATTTTTCAAAATTATACTATTTGGTATACCTAACACAAAATTTGACAACATACAATTTAATTGAAGTCACTATTGTTATTGGTTCGTCTGATATTTTAATTTTTTTACTTTCGACATAAAGGAACTATATTCCATTCGTCTAAAGCCCATCGTCAACAATCTGATAGGCCCTTATCAGTGTGGTTTTAGACCAGGAAAGTCCACAGTCGATCAAATATTCACATTACAGCAGATCCTGGAAAAAACCCAAGAACATCAAATCGACACCCCAATTCTTTTCATCGATTTTAAGGCCGCAAATGACAGCATCTACAGGGACGAGCTGTATAGAGCCATGGAAACAACTTAACAGAACCTTTAGATGTCAAACAAGGTTTTAGACAAGGTGATGCGCTGTCATGCGATTTTTTTTTAACATCGTACTTGAAAGAATAGTGCAGAGCTCCCACGTCAACACTAGAGGCATTATCTTTCAAAAGTCTGTCCAATTACTAGCATATGCTGATAACATTGACATATTCGGAAGAACTCATCAAAACAAAGTACATGCTGTCGTCAAGAAAGAACTTACAGCACAGACGTTTCGGTCAAAACGTCACCTTCGACAGACGTAACTTTGAGGCAGTTAAGGACTTCGTCTACCTTGGCTCCGCTATTACCTATTAACGCAGAAAGCAACACCAGCGCTGAAATCAAACGAAGAATAACTCTTGATAACCGCTGTTGCTTTGGGCTAAGAAAGCCAAAGTCTTTGCTACTCAAAAGACCTCTCTCGATGGACCAAAGTGTCGCTATATAAGACCCTCATCATCCCCGTCCTGGTATACGGTGCAGAAGCATGGACTATGACAAAAGCGGATGAAAGCACCTTGGGTCGTTTCGAAAGAAAAATTCTTCGTGTGATCTACGGTCCCGTATTCATAGAAGGGGAGTAGTGGAGGAGAGGATGGGACGACGAGCTCGTACAGCTCGGCTGTACAGCGACGTAAACTAAGCCAAAATTGTAAAAGTCCAACGACTATGATGGCTGGGTCACGAGAGCGTGTGGAAACCAATGCTCCGGGCCGGAAAGTCTTTGAATCCACACCCACAGCACAGCGCAGTAGAGAAAGATCGCGCATCAGGTGGCGCGCACAAGTGAAGAGTGACTTCACCCAACTTGGAGCGCAAAAGTAGAGACATCTAGCTTGGGACCAAGCTAGAAGGAGAAGTTTGTTGGGTGAGGACCTAGTTCACACAGGACTGTAGCGCCACCTGAAGTAAGTAGGTAAGTAATCAACCGATTTCCATAATTTTTTGTCTGCACAAGTTCTTATACTGTCTAAATAATATTTGGTGATCAATAATATAATTGTTATATTTTTGGGTTTTTAAAGAAATATTAAAATGTTTGTTTTCAGAATTCGATATTGCAAAACGTAAAATGTTTATTAATAAGCTGTAAATTACTGCAGACTTTAAATATTTTTAAATTAAAATTGAAAAATTGATTGTATACAACATTTATTTATAAATTAATGAATCAAATTTTTTTTTATTAATTAAATAGTATTTAAAAAGTTGATGGAACACTTATTTTAAAGGTAAATTTTTAAATATTACCATTTGTAAACAGTGTCTTTTGGTTAGTGCGACCCAGCCGTGCAATGTATTTTAACTGTAAGACGTATAGTATTGTGTCCATTATTTCTCGATCTATTCTTAAGTTTTTTCCATCATAGCAATAACATATTTTTCGAAAAAAGTTAAAAGCAAATTGTTGTACTATTTTAAATAAATTCTTAAGCTTAGTTTAATTATGAAGCTTTCAAGAAATAAATACATATTTAAATGCAGATATGAATTGTTGAATAATTTAAAGCCTTCTAAGAATAAGAACTACTTCCAAATATTTACTGATAAACTTAAACGTTATAGTCAATAGCAACTGGCATCAAACAACATACACTTCGTGTCAAATGGATAGGGACAAACTTTTTTCGTTGTTTTATTTGCCGATATTTCGTAAAGACTTATGTTTTTTGAAAAAAAACCCAAATGTGGAATGAATGAGGTATCTGTGTATTAAGTTTATATTTCAAGTTTGGATTAAGTTGATAAATACAAGTTTTATGACGGTTTTTTCAAAGAAGGTCATAAAAAGTAGGTACCTGTTTCTTTTGTGTCACATGAATAGGGACAAGATCTATATTTACTTATTAGCGTGTTTTAAATCAAATAAAAGGAAACTCCGATTGTTTGGGAGCTTATTATGAGTATTAAATTGATAGAATCAAAAAGTAGAGGTAAGGGTCCAACCAAGGATGAAATGAGCCAAATTCGAGCTTAACGAGCCAAATTCGACAAAACCATCCGTTTTATACCCACCAAAATTAGAAGAACTTCAAATGTTGTATATAACTACCTCAAGGACCCAGAGAGGTATGGAAAAAAACAAAAAACCAAGAGTCAAGGAAGCCACATCATTTCAGGAAAGGCGGGCGATAGTGAGAGCTGTTTCAAATTCAAAGCTTTCCATTAGTAAATTTAATGCAGAAGCTGGGGTAAATGCTAAAAATCGATTCTGGAACGATCTTTCCCCTATTTTTGTCTGAATTATTTGGTGGACAACGATGGAATTTCCAACAAGATAATGTACCAATACATACTGTACTTACAACAAAAGCCTGGATTCAGTGGCAAAATGTGAACCTATAACCATAGCCCCCATATTCTTCTCACCTGAACTTCATTTTAAACGTGTGCGCATGGCTTTCAAAAAAAGTCTACAAAGGAAGACGACAATACCAAAAAACCGAAGAGATTATTGAAGCTATAAAACGGTCCTGGGCCCAAATTTCGCTCAATTATCTGACAGCACTCTATGAATCCATACACCACAGGTTACTTGAAGTAATTCAGAAATCAGGATGCAGCACACATTACTAAAAATTATTTTAATTCATTCAATAAAACCAGTATTTACCTAAACCATACGATTTTTTGTTATTTTCTTTACTTTAAAGGGTCTTACAGGTAAATTTAGATCTTGTCCCTATTCACGCGACACAAAAAAAAACAAGTATTTTGTATGACCTTCTTCGGAAAAACCATCATAAAACTTGTATTTATCAAGTTAATCCAAACATTTTTGCTTGCAATATAAACTTAATACATACCTCATTCATTCCACATTTGGGTTTTTCTAAAAAAAAAACCTAAGGGTTTAAGAAATACCGGCAAATAAAGAACGAAAAAAGCTTGTCCCTATTCATGTGACACTAAGTGTATATACTATATACACCATCATGCAATCGAGTCGTGCTTTTATTTCAGATAAAAATCTAAGACTTGTGATTAAAAATGAATCAAAATCATTAGAACGGAACTAGTAGAACTTTACCTGAGGAACAATTTTAGCCACACACCATTACAAACGTTTTGGTACATACTTAATAAATACAACATAAGAGCTGTTAGAAATTCTTAATAAATAAAATTGTCCAAAAAGAACTTTTTTCACCTTTACACAATTTTAATTCATGCTTAATTTTCATGTTTAATTCACATTGGAAACTCCATCAGACCGGTCTATCAATGATGATTCAATGTAATTTTTTGAATTCCACTTTTATTTATTTTCGTCTGAATTCGTAGAAAATGACGTCATATCTTGGAATTAATATGAATTTCATAGAAGTGTTGCCGTCTAACTGTTAAAAAATTGATTAATTTAGATTATTCAACAAAACTATTCCAATAGATTTTAAATATATAATGTTTCGTCAGGACCAGTTTTTCAAATAAACTTTTTTTAAATTAAAAATAAAATATAAATGATACAGTTGAAATATTTTTGTAACTCATCTAGTTGTACAAAATTGTCATTAGTTATGTTTAAAAACCTTGTTTTGACTCTAAAAAGTTTGGAAAAATTGTGAATCTTATGTTTATGTAAATATTTAATTTTAAGAGAATACTTTTTTTCAATTTTTGTTATCTTTAGGATCAAATTTAATAAAATACGAGTATGTGTTTTTACTATTCTTTTTATATTTGTATCAATATGTTTTAAGAACTTGTTTTGGTAGATTTGTTTGGAAGCGGGTTTGTATATTTTGAGAAATCTGTTTGAGCAAAAGGAACAGCACATCATTGCAAAAATATAGTTAATAAAGATTTTTCCAAGAGTAAATAAGATACTGCAATCTAAATTTATACTTAGTATTATAAGGCTGAAAAATTTGTTTGTTTGTTTGCTTGCTTGCTTGCTTGAAGGCGACAATCTCAGGAACTATTGGTTCGATTTGAAAAATTCTTTTCGTGTTAAACAGCCCATTTGATGAGGAAGGATATTATAATCTATATAAAATATGCAAACCAAACGAAACATACGAGCAACAAAGCAGGGTACAGGGTTTACAAAACTTCAGAAGAATTTTAAAAGATATTATTAAAAACCTGACGTGATAGAATGATTTTGAACTCGGATTATAACTTAGACCACCAAAAAACTTTGGAAAAGTATAATTTTATTGCCAGTTACGTAACATTGCCTACCAATTTAATATTTAATTAATCCAAAATATTTTGGAACATATAACTATCAGTCCATTTTAGGTTTTGAAATTTTTACCAATTCAAGTAAAAAATGTTTTATCATTTGGATTGGACAATATTTTTTAACCTTCCTAATTTAAACATAAAACTTAATTTAAGCCAATAAAAATAAATTAGGTGGCGCAACAGTCCTTAGAGAACCAGGGCCTAGTGACATAGTTGAGAGTTAAACCATTCCTGTGTGTACGAGTACTGTTGTCAGGGATGGAAAGGACCTACAGTTTTAACCCTTAAGGCTTATTTGAGAAAGCTCTTTTCATGACAAGAATTACTCTTGGAGTATTTGTCAATTCCTCGCAAGAGGCAGTACCCGTGAAAATAAAACTTTACATGGCACATGCAGGGATTGAACCCAAGACCTCTGACACGACATACAGTCCAACGCACTAACCATCATGCCACTGGTACTACTCTAATGATTCAAAATCAGGGCTGTCGTTTCACTTTTTGATCCTGCAGTACTTTCAGAAAAATATAGCAGTACGAGGCAGTACAGCAAATTTGTATACATTTTTTTTATTAAATAATAAAAGATTAAAAAAAAGTAACAAGAATTCAGTTTTTTGGTTAAATTAAGTACATTTTGTTTCAATTTTAAAACAAATACTTTATGTATAAAGCTTACAATTTAAAATTAAATAAAAGGAACAAGTTTTGACAAGGCTTTTAAAATGTTTTACATTTTTTTAAAGACATATACATATATTAATATTATTTTTAAAAACATATATATTTTTGATTAGGTACATACTAGCGCATTTATTAGGATTTTTGTATTCTTTGAAAAAATAAATAAAATTGTACTGCAAAACTCAGTAAATTACTATATTTTTTTATTTCATTAAGTTTTCGAATATTTTTTTAATAAATTTGGTGAAGGTTGCCATTGATGTGTGCTACAGTCACCTAACAAAGACTTTGCTGAAAGAATTCCACATACGGTGGAAACATTGAGGCAATTTCGGGTTTTTGTTTTTATTAAATTAACACTTGAAAATATCCGCTCGCAGGTTGCACTGCTGTGTGGTAGAGCAAGTAAATTTCCAACAAAAACCTTTGAGTTTGGAAAACGGAGTTCTCCCAAGCCATTTTTTGCCAAAAATACATCGTGCCAAAACTTTTCCAAACCATGTTTTTTTGACATCTCATTGCAGTTTAAAATAGCCCTCCATTCAGAATCCAAATCTTCTACTTCTAGATTTCTAGCAATGTTTGGAAATAAGGCTATTAAGTCAACTAGACTTTCACCTACATTTTTAGGGTTAAGTTTTTGCACTTCATTAAGCACTGTGTCATCAAAATCAAACCGTTTCTTAATAGCTTTACAAAGACTTATATAATAATTCAATCAATAAGATTTAATTTCGAAAACATTTATACTAGAATTATCGTTTGCTCTCGTCAGTATTTCGGCTTTAGGGCCGATATAGATATTTTCAACATTTAAATGAATATTTGTATCATTGAAGTCAACGTCAATAGAGCGGTCTATTAAAATATTTCGTTTGATGAAGTTTGACAAGAGGTTTTTGTAGAAACCTTTTACGGTGCTCATTAAAGTACGAATTCTAGGCTTTTCAGCTTGAAATTCCATGATATTTTTATTTTAAATAAATATAGGTCTAAGTAATTATATATATGTACGTTTTTTTTTCGAAAAATTTGCAAAACGATACATACAATATGCAATGGACTTGAAATTGAAAATGATAATGAAGTTTGTGTATTTAAGTTTACCGTTGCAGAAAATCCCAAAACAACAAGGAGATAGAACGGAATGACGATAGCTGATATATATGAATAGTGATCGGACTTCTCTTTTTACTTAAAATGTGGGATTTTTTTTAGCGTTCCGGGTTAAAAGAAAACAATTCTGGGAATTTAAGATAAATGAGTTCAGCAATCAAAGCAATTTGGTGAATTAAAAAAAGCAGTACTTTTGGCATGTGAGCAGTACCGCAGTACGCAGAAACAAATTGCAGTACAAATACTGCTATTGCAGTACTTCGACAGCCCTGTTCAAAATACTCCAAAATTTTCATCGAGAAGGCAACGCTAACTTTTATGAGATATCGAATACAATATTGTGTGTTAACTTTTTCAGTCGTCACGCGTGTGGCGTTACGCGAGCATTGTGTTGTTATTTTGTTTATATTTTATTTGGTTCACCAACATTTTGTATTGATTTGATAATAATACGCAACTGATTCCATGTTATAGCCGGTGTCTCGAATTAAACACTTTTGATAAATTAATTCTTTAACTGGGTGAACAAAACACGTGGGGATAAAGAGCGCATTCAGTTTTAAGACTCAGTTTAGACGTTAAGTCTTTATAGTGTTTATAAATTTATAAAACTTTAATTTCAAAAATATTATGGAACCAATAATTGATAAACAGCCAAAGGCTAATGTTGGAAGGAATCAGCTTGAAGAAGAAATGGCGATGACGGCGGAAGTAATAGCTGAAAATGACGCCGCCGTTGCCGCCGCCGCCGTCGCAACTGGAGAAAGTAATGAGAATAAGAAACAAAAATCTCGTCTTGAAAGATGTTGTTCTTGTTGTCTTGACTGTTGTGATGAGAGCTTCGATTCCGGGAACGATGATTGTTTGACTTATTTGCTTTGTTGTTATGCGTGTCGCCGGTCTAATGAAGGAGGAGGCTGTTTCTCAACAGAAGAGTGCTGTGGGGGTGATTGCTGTTCGGGTTCAGACGGGTGCTGCGATGGGTGCTGCGATGGGTGCTGCGATGGGTGCTGCGATGGATGCTCAGAGGGATGTTGTGCAGACGGGTGTTGTGATTGTGATGACTAATTAGATTATTTTGTATATTGTAGATATTAATTGAGATTTTTAAGTATAACTTTTTAATATTAATTGAGCTTTTGTATTTGTGTTTCCTTAATAAAAATAAATATACATACATACATACATAGATACCTACTTGTTTTTTAATATGAATAAAATTAATGGAAATATATATTGTCTAAGATACGTAGAAGGAATATCTACCTTCATCTGTTATTTGATAATAACCAATATTTTATCAAAGATATTAGTTATAATAACTATACCTGGCCCTGAGGTGCTAAATATTGCAAAATAAAAGTGCAATTTTGAGTTCAATTACTCTCATCTATTATGTCCTCAAGGACCATGACACAAGGATGAAAAAAACACTAAGGTTGCTTACTTATATTCCGGCTCTATTAGAAGGTTGCCTGGCTTAGAAAGGTAAGTCTGTGGAGTAAATATACCCTCATCTGCTATTTAATTGATAATTAGTGTCTAACAAAATGTATTTTAATTCTATTTCAAACAAAAAAAATTTGCTAAACCAAAACTTGGCATTACCTAGAAGTGTTAAGTCTTTGGTAAGTGGAGAAAATTAATATTTGTTCGGTTTTGGTTTATATAAAAGGTTAATAAGTAATCTTTCTAATAGGATAGGGTTGTCATTAATAAGCATAGAAAATTATTCACATAAGTTATTGAATCGGTTTTTGTATTTGAATGAAGACTCATTTAAATATCCCCCATAAGCATTAGGGTTGTCGAACCAAAAGTTGGTCCAACTCAGGGTTGCCTGCATTTGAGATGTTAAGTCTTTAGCAAAAATATCGTCAGGTGTTGTTGGAAATTAAAGCCAGATTGGGATAAAGTGAAAAATACACTTAAAAAAAATAAATTAAACTGTTTTATGAACAACACCTTTGCCTTTGAGCATAAATGCACTTTAAAAAAAAATGTTATCACTCTTTTAGGACTGTTTTGAGTTTTTACTGCAAATAAAACCATACAAAAGTTAACTTCTTTAGCTAACTTTAGTGAATGTTTCAGTTGTTTCTATTCCTGGTTGAAGAAGTTAAATCTATTTTTGAAACACATAAAAACGACGATTTTCAAACTGTCGACTTTTCTACCCAAATATCCTTAAATTCAATTCATGGCTCTTATACGGCCAATGATTGTCTATGTGTGCCCGGTATGGTTCAACGTTGCCCCATCTCAAATGGAAAAGAATCGTGTGTTTGAGAGACAATGTCTGCGATGTTGCCTTGGACTACACAGAACACCAGAGTCGGAGTACAAACATTACTACTCGAAAGAGGTTCTATAAAACAGAGCCAACATAAATAGAATAGATATTTTTTTGCTGAAGCTTGTTTGAGGGCAGGGCTTTATCCCTCCCATTGCTCTCCTCTATTTAGACAATCGAGTGCTGATACAGGATAGGAAGGCGGTTCCGCTAATATACCACGTCAGCCGTAAAACTGTAGATAGGCGACTCCTTTGTCCTTTACAGTCGAGACGTCCTCACACTGGACGGAGCCTAGCGCCTTCGGTTCAGTAGGACTGTTTCCGATAAGGACCGAAGAGAGAGGGTGAGGCAGGAGAGCCAGTTTTGGTGACTTCAAATTGAGAATGACATTTAAAGTCGTCTAGGGCGTTTGGTCTCGGCCGGCTTACATATGTAGGTTTAAGGATTAGGTTAGGGACAGTCAGGGTGGCACCAAAAAAAAATTATAAAAAAAAAACACACACAAAAAAAAAAAAAACTAAACAAAAAACTAAACTGAACTAAAAAGCTTACATGTGGCTGTTCTAGTTTTCAAGTAGTTTTAGGTAATTTTAAGTAGTATTATTGGTATTTGGTTAGTTTTAAGTAGCTTAAGTATTATAATGGGCTTCGTTTTTTATTTAGTTTTAAGTTTTATATAAAATAAAAAATAATGGTAAAGACACCAAGTTTTTTTTTTATATTCTTGGTTTTAGATTAAGTTATTGTTATTTAGTATCAAAATTGTTCTTAGGCCGAAAGGCAGTAGTAATAAGATAATGGATTAACTTAAAGCACCCGTATAGGGCCAGTAAGATATTTTTTTAAGTTTTTGAAATTTACGCTAATTTTTTAAGAATTTTTGTGTAGCTTTAAGATAGTTTTAAGATATTGATAAAATAAAAAAAAATCCTTATATTCAAAATTTTCCACTTTTATTTTTTGATAATATCTTTTCTAAAAGTATATTTCTTTCAAGTGAAACAACGGATTGAGTCATAATAAAGAAAAAATAATTCCATATGCACTTTTTCTTATTTTCAATAATTCTTCTAAAATTAAAAAAATTCATATTAACATTGGTTTTATTAATGTATCCTTTTGAAAAGAATTATTTTATTTCTTAGAATCAATATTTGGAGAAATAAAGCGTTATTTCTTTTTTGAAACCTGAAGTTCCCATCCAAGTCCCTAAGATATCTTTCTTAAATAAACGAACGCAGTAGATTTTCAAATCCTAAGTTGACTTCAAAAATCCTCCTGTTTCTTACTATGGAATGGAACACCTCGTATTTATATAAATTAACTCTTATCTAGTGTGTATTTCAATGTTTCCATCTATATTTCTTAAAAATTTCGAAAATAAGATAAGATTTGACTAAAATGCTTGAAAATATGGTTCCTTCAAATCCATCAGAAAATATCCTGAAATATTTCGATTCAGAAATGGGAAAATATTATCACTGAGATAATTTTAAAATGATACCTAACAAAAAATAATGCCAACAAAGCTTAAGGCTTTCAGATATCTTCTTAATATTTTATACATTTTTTTAAATTGTTTATTTTTGTGTATCTTTGAAAATTTGATCAAAATGTGTAAATTAACCACAAAAGGATCCTTAAAGAAGTTAGGGATGGAAAAAACTACTCTAAATAACCATCCACATGTCACCAACGAAACTTAATTAGATGAGTTAAGGAGTTTGTCTGAAGTTCATTAATTTTAAAAATTGTATTTGATGAGAATTTTCTTTACAGATGTTAGGGAGCACGAACCATCCAAACCCGGTGCATTTCCAAGCTTACCAAGTAAGACTTTTACATCATTGCCACCTTAACAACATCATCGTAGCAATAACAATCCATAAAATTGATTCAATAAAAACACATATTTTAATATTTGTTTATAGAAATAGTCCTTTTCAACCACTTATTTCATAATCAGCTTCCACGTGAAGTGAGTCGTGAAGAAAAACTTAACGTGAAGTAAGTTCGACATAAGTCACAATTTCCTTGTTCAGTTTCAGTAAGTGATTTATTTATAACCCCAATTTCGTATTCAACTTAAAACTATGTATTGAAAACATAATATGTATAAATAAAGGGGTTATCCATTTTGCGGATTCAAAAGTTAATGTAAATAAAACACATACTATGTATATGTACATATAAAATATTTTTTGTCATGATATTTAATTTTTATTATAAATTATAAACACAACATCGTTTAAATGACCACCACGCGAATTGTTGCAAGCATCGATTCTTTTAAGGTAATTTTCGAACACTTTCTGACACATATTGGGGGGTATCTGAGCCATAACTTGACGAATGTTGTCAAGAGTCAAAGGTTTGTATGCATAAATACGGTCTTTCGCGTACCTCACAAAAAAAAGACGAGAAATCACGTGGCCAGGAAATGTCTCTTGCTATATAGATTCGCTCGAGTTGTGTGACATATATGTAGCACCGTCTTGCTGAAATCACATATTCTCCAAGTCGTATTCTTCAATAGGGGCAAACCACCTTTTGGTTATCATATGACCATAACGCTCCGAATTGACGGTGACAGTCTTTCCATCGTCGTTTTCAAAGAAGTAAGGTCCAATCACACCTCCAGACAAAAGAACGCACCAAACAGTGACTTTTCGTGAATTTAATGGCCTCTCTTCAATTACTTGAGGATTCTCAGTACCCCAGATACGACAATTTTGTTTATTAACATACCCATCGAGTGAGAAATGTGCTTCATCGCTGAAGAAAATGTTGTTCGAAAAATCGGCGTCCACCGCCTGTTGTTCAAGCACCCATTCGACGTATCTACGACGTTGTGAATGGTCAGCTTGCTTCAGTTGTTGAGTGAGCTGGACTTTTTATGGATGTAGGTGTAAATCCAAATGCAAAATACGCCATAATGTGCCTTAAGACAGTTCTAATTTCTGAGAACGAAGACGAGAAATCGACACATTCAGGTCTTCGGAAACACTTTCACTTATAGCAGCGATATTTTCAGTGTTACGAGCGAAACGATGATGCACAGGCCTTACAATATCTGTAACCAATATAGTCTCTTCAAATTTCTTCACCATTTTTGCAAATTGCTTGCGTAGTTGGACGATTTTGTAAACCATAATCTCCTCTTAAAGCATTATATGTGGCTGTGGCAGAATCACCATTTTTGTAGTTTTTTAATAATTTTTATACGATCCATTTTCGTAAAGGTCAGACTTTCAACTGAAAAAAAAATTGGTTTAAAAATTTAGTTTGACAGATGTTCCCTTATTTACCATAGTTGTTTTTTTTCTAATTCATCATGTAACGGGAGAAATATCGAATTTACTTTTCGAAAATGCCTGCTTCTAACCTTATGACCGGTAGTGTAACTGTTCTATCATCTCTACTAATCAATAAAATCAGCTTAAAAATTATATCGTAGAGCATAAATAAAGTTTAACAAATTAGGTAAAGGGGGTAACTCTGATTTTGTTGAGCCGTAGCTAAAACAAGGTTTTAAATGAGTCAGTCATCACTGCATTCTAAGTTTTCATGCCTTGAATCGAGATCAATCATAAAATAAAAAAAAATTAAAATAAGTTTAATTTCAATATCTGTTTTTTCCAAAGATATCTTAGGCGAAAACCAAAGTTTAGTAAAATTTTTACAAAGCTATATTTCTTTAAAAAAAATTACAATACAATTTTTAACAGAAAATTACTTTGTGTTAACAACAACATTTTGTATAGAATGAAATAATTTTGAAGTCAAAACCTTAATTTATTTTCGAGATATTCAACTTGAAAATCGGTATTTACCAATTTTGAGTAGTATTATTATTATAAGTTTGCATTTTTTTTTAAAATAATTCGATATTTCTAAAAATGTCAGCTATATTATTTTGTATTCGTAAAATATTTGTTTATGTTTTCTAACAATAAATCAACTTCTTTATATTAACTCATAAAGTATCGAATCGTACATTTAATACTTAATAAAATATATTATACCTTTGGACAATTTAAAACTAATCAAAATCCTTAGAACTAAACAAGTTAATATAATAAAATTTTTCCAAAACATAGCAAAACGTGTGTGATTTTTGTTGACCTTAACATATTTCTATTCATGCTAAATTTCTTCATATCAGATGGAGTAAAAGTCCATCGGACTGGTCTCACTCAGTGATGATTCAATAAAATGTTTTGAATTCCACTCTTATTTTCGTTTGATTTTGACGTCATTATCTTGAATTCATATGAACTTCCCAAAAGTGTTGCCGTCGAACTGTTGAAAAGTTAATATTGATTAAATAGGTCGTGACAAAACACAAGAACTTATAAAGATTCAGGGAAATGTGTAAATATTGTACATACGAGTATATCAAAATAAAATAACAAAATTTCTTAAATTTGTCTGATCAGCAAAATTAATCATTGTTGCTTCTAAATAATTTTAATAATCAGGAAAAGTTTTCGAATTAAGCCTGTTAAAAAATTTAAAAAATGCGTTAATGATTTCGCAAAGTCATTAAAAGTTATAAAAACGGGATCGCTATATCAGAACAAAAAATTAGTTTCGAACCTTTTTTCTTATTTTTGACAACAATAAAGGATAATAAGGATTGTTTCAAATGTAAATTAGATACTGAAAATATTTTAACTGAATAATAAAACATAAGTATTATAACGGGTGTTTTTATAGAGGTAATGAAATTTGCGTCTGCAATATTATTTCAACTGAAATCCATTGTCAAAAGAACGACACAGCACGCCACAAAGCTTGTGCAACACTTGATTTATTAAAGAAAACGCGTGGTAACTGTATAGTTTCATATGGCCTCCAGAATCGTTCGCCAGTTGACTACTTTCTGAGGGGATATGTGAAGTCGCTAGGTTACGCCGATAAACCCTTAACGATTAACTATTTGGAGGAAAACATTTGACGCCTTTTTGTTCATGATTCTTCCCAAAGAAAGCAACAAAATTGGGTTTAGAGTTTTCAAACTCCGATTTATTACAAACTTTATTTAAATCGTAATCGTTAGGTTCTTATAACTACTAGAATAAGATATTTCATATATGTAGGTACATTATTTAATTCGTTTCACTAAACTAACTAACTACGGTAGTTCAGGTATTAAGACCTGTCCTTACCAAGGTGAGAGAATGGTCAGCGGAGCATTGTCCAAGGTTCTCTTATACAGTGACTCCGGAATAATCAGTTAGGATCGCGTTCCCTGTTCCTAGTACCAAACTAGAAAATAATCGGTCGGCCTTAGACTTATCCGTCGTACACTTGAAAGATGTCGACGGCAGCGGAATAAAACAGTTCTATATTGACCTCGAGCCACTGGCAGTAAACCAGAAGATAACACTGGTCGACAAGGTTTTTCTACTGGCATTGAAATTGCACTTTTCCAAAGGGTTTTGGAGGCCTTAATTTAAATCCGACTTTAAAATTAATGTATCACATCAGGGTTTTCAGATATTACTTTTTAAAATGCGAAAAAACACGTATATTCGGCTTATTGAGGCTGTCTAAATTTATTTAGTAGCTTTTTTTCAATCAAATCCCTGAGTGTTTTCCAAATCTAAAATCGTTTTATTCAATATTAAATTGAAATATTTATATTATTTCATATAATATTTGAAAAAAACTTCAAAATTTGTTAGATATCACATGTCTAACAAAAAACTAAAAGAAACGCTTAACCACTTTTGCTAAAATAGTTTTCAACAGAAAAAGGCAAAACGGTTTGAAAGTAAGTTTGGTTCTTGTAACGAATCTGTTGTCTAAATAATTCTATTATAGCAAGTTTTTGAAATATATTAAAAAATGTAAAAATGATGTTGAAAACGGGTATTTTTAAAACTTGAGCAAATAGTTAAAATATGAGTTTGGATTCGAGATTAGCACTAAAAATGTAGTCCAAAACGTAATTTACAAAACTATTAAAGTATCAAATTCAAGTTTTTTTTCGAGACTTCATATAGATTCAAATAAAGACTCATAAATAATGCGAATTTCCAGAAACTAAGTAAGATACTAAAATCCTTTGAATTGTATCCGAAAGAGAAAGGTTTGTACTTTTCAAAATCATCATACAATTATTGTTAAGAGATATTTTGAGTTTGAACTTAGGCTTAAAAAAACTGGTTTTTGTTTGTTTTTAGCATTTTTAAAGTGGCATATTTTAAAAACTTGATGTGATAGAAAAATTTAAAGGTTAGATTCGAATTTAGGACATCTTAATCCTTTTAAACATTATTCCTTTGTTTGTGCAACAGGAAAAAAACGTAATTTTGTCAACCAGTGTAATCAGTGCTTTGTTTCGCGGGGAAAAGCTATGTCCTTGACTTCCTTAGACGGTAGCTTACACAGCCTATAATAACAATGGGAATCTCTCCAAAAACAAATGTATTTTGTTTGTTGACTTTTTTAACAGCTGTTGAGCTGTTAGGCAAAGCATCTACATATATTTCCTCGGCATCTTTATCTGTGTACACAATGGTCAGGCCTACTGCATAGTGTGGTGTTATGTTTTAAACATAACTTTTTAAATAATGTGTTATTCAATTAAGGACAAAAATATTATATTAGCTTTTAAAAAAAGTTCAAGTTTTTTCAAAATAATAATCTTGGTTGAAAACTGACATATTCCTCAAATGTTAGTAAATAAATGTTCTGTCATCTTAATTTAAACCGATTGATTTTTCCTAAAATACCAAAGAAGTAAAAAAGTTCCGAAATTTCAACGAGGCAACGCTGACTTTGATGAGATACCAAAAACCATTTTACGCATTTTATTTTTCAGTCATCACTTTGGTGTCAGTTTATTCATAGCTTTTGTTGGCACGCATTGTTATTTTGTTTAAATGTTGTTATTTTTGTTATAAATTTTACATTAATAAAAATATAATGAACTGATATCATGTTAATAACGCCTACATAAATGTAGGCAAAGCCGGTGCCTCCGATTGATAAAGTATATATGTAGTTCTTCAACTAGATAAACAAAACACGTGGGGAACGTTAAGTCTTAAAAGTGTTTATAATTTTATAATATTAATGGAGCCAATTAATAGACAGCCAAGGACAAATCCTGGAGGAAATCAGCCTGATGAAGAAATGGCGATGACGACACAAACAGTGGCTAAATATGGTGGCGCCGGTGACGACGGCGGCGGTGAAAGTATTGAGGAAGAGAAACAAACATCGTGTCTGCAAAAATATTGTTCTTGTTTTGTTGATGATTGTTTTACTTATCTGCTTTGTTGTTATGGATGTCGCCAGATTGACTTTGGAGAATGCTGTTCCTCAATGGCAGTGATTTGTCAGGGTGACTGCTGTTCGTGCTCAGAAGGATGCTTCGAGGGATGTTCAGAGGGATTTTGTAACGATGATGACTAGTTTGATTACTATCTTTATGATAATATTATTGATTATTTTTAGTAGGTATAACTTATTAATAGAATTTGAGCTTTTGTAATTATGTGTGTTTACTCAATAAAAATAGATGCTTGTTGACCAAATATTTATTCTTTGTAATAAAATTTGTTTGATAAAATATTTAAATGTTGATATATATATTTTACAAAATTGAAAATATTTAAGGAGCTGCTAGTTTGGAAAAATTTAAGTTCTTTTTGGAACTCCTTAGAGGATGGAGGTAAGACCTCCTTCATGTTTATTAAGAGATATGACAAATGATTTTCAATAGTTTTCCAAACTTTTTTTTTGACATTTGACAAAAATAGTTTTGAACATTTGTCAAAAATACTTGTAGACAAAATAAAGTTTTACAAAATACTTTTCTTCAATTTTTTATTGTTTTTTTTTCGAAAATATGTTTTCGTCAGCTATTCAAATTTTTATACCCTCAGATTCAACTTAGGCCATAAATTCATTAAAACTTATTTTCTATATTTGATTTAATAAATGATTCATAAACAAATTTTTAATATTATTAATCATTTATTTCAATTATCAATTATTTCCATTTTTACAATTATAGCAAATCTCACAGGGTAAACAACAATAATAAAGAAACAAATAGGGCCACAAAATAACATATTGTTTTGAGTCCTTTCCACAACAACAACAACAGCAACTATGACAACTGCTACAAACTCTCTGAAGGTAAGATTTCTTCTCATTGCTGCCTTCAACTTTGTCTTCAGTGATTTCTTCCAAGGTTGTCAGCATTTTTTCAGGCTGATTGTTTTCAACACTTGCACTTGGCTGCTTTTCAATTACCGGTTCCATATTTTTTTTTAAACTGATACAATATTTAATTTCACTTTCAACTTTATGTCTACGAATAGATGGCACTTGCACTATCGTCACGTTTAGATGAAGTATTTTTTCAAAACTAAAAGTAAAAAGATGACACTAGTTATTAATTTTAAAAAGTCTCATGAATGTAAAGTAAATTATTATTTTATTTTATATTTTTTATATTAATATTTAAAATATAAAACAAAACGAAAACATATAAATAACGACACGATTAAGTTTTGTTTGCGCTATGATGATCAAAGCTATGAATGCACTGATGATTGACTAAGTCAATACCTTGTTCTAGGTAGCTCAACAAAATCAGCGTTGCCTCCCTGCTTAAACTGAGCAGTTAATAATTTATTTATTCTTTTAAAATACCACTAGCTATAACTTTTAAACAGATTCATTCTGAGTACAGATAAATTATAATTTTTCAAAACAAATGTTTTGAACAAAAGTGTACAAAAAAGTTTTCCAACTCAAAATTTGTATCAAATTTAAGTTTTTATATTTTGCTTAAATTCTAGTTTTTAACGTTGTGTATTTTATTTATTTAGAGGACAACACTGCGGAAAAAATGCAGAATAGTTTTAGGAATGACTCCACTCCATATCAACATTTCATGGAATGTATGAATCGATTATTGGAAACCGGTTATGTGGAAAATGGAATTGTTGTGTTATATTACCTTGGAAAAATTATTTAAAAATTATAATACAATTCATTATTATTAAAGATAAAGTTTTAATATGAAATTAGATAGTCTGTTAGAATCTACTTACCTATACGTTTTATGTAGTAAAAAAGGGCGCACTAACCGATTTCAACGGTTTTGCATTTAGTTGGAAAGGTCTCGGGCTCCATGAGGTTTATAGCAGACAAAATTCAGGAACAATTTCAACAGAAAAGCGGTGAACTCCGTTTAGCTTCCCATAGAAAGCTATTGTAAAAGTTCCGATTTGTGGAATTGAAAATTTTTAAATTTTTTGACGTTTCAAGGGCCCTTTATTCTAAACCAAAGCTTACTTTTGGGAACCTTTTTTAGTCAACCATATCTCTAGAAACGTCAGAGATATCGACTTCAAATAACGTATGAAATCTACAATGAAGAAATGATTCTGATTGAGGATCAATGCTTGACTATTGCAAACAAGCTACTGATTGAAGTAGGAATGATTGCGCAAATCGATCGATGCGCGATGCATTGAACCAAGAATTAAATCGAGAGCTGCAATACAATGTTGATACATTGCAGGAATTCGTTCGAAATAATGTGCCCTTGCTGTATGAACAGCAAAAACAAGTATACGAAACATTAATGCAAACGGTGGACAATAATACTGGTGGTCTATTCTTCCTGGACGCACCTGGAGGAACAGGGAAAACATTTGTCATTTCATTGACTTTGGCCACTATTCGATCAAGATGTGGCATAGCTTTGGCGTTAGCATCATCTGGAATTGCGGCAACTCTTCTAGATGGCGGTCTTACTGCACATTCTGCGTTTAAGTTTCCACTCAATTTAAACACAATTGATACTCCAACATGCAATATTTCCCGATCCAGTGCAATGGGAAAATTGTTGATGCAATGCAAGCTCATTATTTGGGATGAGTGCACAATGGCCCATAAGAAATCACTTGAAGCACTTAACTTCACACTAAAGGATCTTCGACGAGGTAACAACATCTTTGGCGGCTTGGTGATATTGTTGTCAGCCGATTTCAGGCAATTGTGGCCAGTAATTCCCCGTGGAACGCCTGCAGATGAATTGAATGCTTGCCTGAAGGCATCACTTTTGTGGAATAACGTAAAAACATTATCGCTAACCACTAATATGAGAGTTTAACTTCAAAATGATTTAAGTGCTGCACAATTTTCCAAACAATTGTTAGCTATTGGAAATGGAAAAGTGTCAGTTGATGCGACAACTGGATTATTTACTTTTATCAACGACTTTTGCCAATTTGTAGACTCTCAATTAGCTCTTATTGAAAATGTTTTCCCAAACATTAGTGAAAATTATCAGAATTATCCTTGGTTAAGTCAACGAGCAATTCTTGCCGCAAAGAATAATGATGTACAGTGTACACGCACTGGCTGGCTATTTGGTGACATACAAATCCGTTGATTCCATAACAAAACCCGATGATGTAGTAAATTATCCAACGGAGTTTTTGAACTCTCTGGAGTTACCAGGATTTCCACCACATAACTTGCAACTCAAAGTTGGTTCAGTTATTATGATATTGCGTAATTTGAATCCACCGCGACTTTGCAACGGTACTCGACTTGCGGTGAAAAGACTTATGCCGAATTTGATTGAGGCAACCATTATTAACGGAAAGTACGCAGGTGAAAATGTATGTATTCTTCGAATACCAATGATTCCCACTGATCTTCCGTTTGACTTCAAACGATTGCAATTTCCGGTTCGCCTTGCGTTCGCAATGACAATTAACAAGTCGCAAGGCCAACCGCTTAATGCTTGCGGAATAAATTTATAAAATCATTGTTTTTTACATGGGCAGCTATACGTTGCGCGTTCACGAGTTGGGAAACCATCCTCTTTGTTTGTGTTAACGTCAGACCAAAAAGCAAAAAATGTGGTTTACCAATGAGCACTTCAATGAAACGGATAATTTGCGGACAAGTATAACGCTTCGATTCAGTATTTACTTTGGATTCACTTTCATTTTTTACCTAGAGAAGTTCAAATAAATTACACTTCATTTTTGTAATCGAAATGAATTTATTACTATTGTGAAATGAAATAAAATTTTTCCTTTTCAAATATAAAACAAAAAAAATAATTTTTCTTCATCTTTTAATTCCCAAACGAAATGTTACAAAAAATGAAGGCATCAGGTGGCGAAACTGAGTTCGCCGGGTTTGCTAGTTTTTTATACAATTTTACCAGATGTCAAAAACATAGAAAAGGATAAACAAACTTATGAACCTACATATACACATGGACACACAGACATCTCTCTTTAAGACCTTTAGATTGTTGGGTGATATGTGATATGTTATTAAAAGATTTTTCTTAAAAACACTATTTACCGAAGATATAATAAGTCAAAAATTGACGGAAACTATAATTTACGAAGATAACGTTATCGATAGGGATGGGGTTATTTGAAGTCATAACTATAAACAAGTCTGAAAGAACACTTTTCAATAAAGATAAGTTACATTTATGCCAAGAGGTCCCCAAAAATGTTGCCATAATTGTAGGTATGCGTCCGTTAAATATTGGTGAACTATTTTTCCACGGCCTATCCTAATGTGTACCTGATATAATTATTCAATAGATAAAGGGATTGGGTACGAAATCCCGAATAACAGAATCAAGTTTCACAAAAATCCCATCGTTTCAATACTAAATCAATATTAAGTAATGTATGGATTTTATTTTCCATATTAATAATGGTGACATCAATTAATGAGAATCAACGAGAACGAAGTTTCCTACTATATTAATTGAACATTCAATATGAAGACGAGCGCTCTGATTTCTTTTATTTTGAACGAGCTCTAATTGCCTAAACTTTAAGTTCAAATAAAGTATAAACAAATATGTACTTCGAAAATGATTTAATTCTTTCAAAAATATAAGCTCACCTGAGGTAAGATTTCATAAAGAGATATTACCTTTGAATTTTTTTGGTGCGTTGACGGTTGTGTTGGGTTACTTGTGGTTAGGTAGGGTAGAGGCATTATTTTGGAAGGAATGGGGTGGTTATGTATTTTGAAATTGAAGCACCCATCAAAGAGAAAAACATGAGGGGTACCCTTCATGGCAATACAAATAATTTTTTTTTATTTAAAGAAGGCAGCTTTAGAGAGAATTGTATAAAAATCTATCGGTTCGTTTTTGATAAAATTCGAAATATCGATTTTTGACACAAAATTTGTAAGAGGCAACTCTCTTCGTAGTCTAAAGAAAAATGAAAAACACGCCAAACACGAATCTGCTTAAAACATTAAAACAAAATCGATCCAATGGTTTGGGCAGAGACAGACGGGCGGAATCGGGGGACCCACTTTTTTCGACTTCTTTAATATGAATTAACTAAAAAAATAAGTACTACAAGTAAAGAAATCCTATGATCGGTTGGCACCCGTGATATGTAGTAATTTCAGGCCTGTTGCACAATCAAGTTGTTGTTGTAGTATTCATACCCTACTAATGGTCTAGACATGAGATCGGCCAATGCTCAATTTTAGATTCAATAAATTTAATTTATTGTTGATGAAATGTGCTCTTGTTAAAAATTGTTAATTCACAAATTTTTGACTTTGCGGTGGACTAAATACAAGTTTCTTTCTAAAAATGCAATAATATTTAATTTTGTAATGATTACTTTGAATTATGAAAAACACGGTCATTGAATTGGCTGCGTTCGGGCTTCCATTACTTTAATTTTCCAAGTCTTGTTAATGGTTGTAGGATATAGTTATCGATTGTATTGACTTTAAGTATCTTGATCGTTTCACGGTTATTGACATAACATCGCTTTTTCACTGTTCCCCACAAGAAAATGTCCAAAGAGATCAGATTGCAGCTCAGATGCAACTTGTGGCAAGCGCTGTATGGTTTGGCATGGCGGGGCATCTGTCTGCGTTGATAAGAGGTTTCCAGATCTATGTCTTCAATTTCATTGAAAAAGGATGTTAAGTTGACTCCATAACGCTTAAGTAACGTTATTCCCAGCCTTACTTTTTAAGACTTACTATCCATTGGTGTCACCACTCCCTATTCCGCACCAATCTATCACTCTATGTAAATGCATTCACATTTTTAAAATTACTAGCGGGTTTTAAAAGCTCTAGATGCGGCAATTTGTGTAGAATTCTTCTCAGGTTGTCGCTTTAAATGATGAACTGTTGAGATCGATGACGTTTTGATCTTCGCGAATCGAGTCTCATTTAGTTTTCAACTTTATTTAATGCAAAAGCTGGTCTCTATTAAAGAACTGACTTAATCTAAAAAAAGTATGAATTTTTAAAGTTGAAAAAGAAACTAATATATTGTTAAAAAATACGGCCAAGGACAGACCCTTGAGGTAAACCCACCATTATGTCATGAAATACCTTGTTTATAGGTACACTAAATGTCCTGGTTACAAAAAATCTTATACGATACATTAGAGCTTAGTTTGAAAGTTTAAAGTTGTATCAAATTGTGTCAAACGTCTTTTTTCAATGTATAGGAGCTATTTAAAAAAGTTTGAAAAATATCTCCCTTCCACCTTTTTGTCTTTTGAATTTCGTGGCTGCAATACTATACATATTTTGAAAGGTCTTGGCACAACCTGCAAAACGACGATATTCATGATTAGTTTGGATATTGCGTTCAACAGTTATTATAGACGTGTAAACATGGAGTTTACAAACGCCGAAATTCGCGCTATTTCAAAGTTTTCCTTAGTTAAAGTCAAATCGGCTAAAGAATAGTTCCGTGAGATTAATTGTGTTTTGGGGGATGGTACTCTATTACTTCGAAACGCGGAGGAATGGTTTGGAATGAGCCGATGAAAACGACACCATGGATAAGCCAGCCGGCGGAAGACCGGTGACGACGAATACCAATCAAATCATGAAAAACATCGAGTGGCAACTAGTGACTTCGCCCAGGAGATGGGAGTTAATCATTAAACCATTTTAAACCATCTGCAGAAGGCTGGATACAAAACAAAGCTTGATGTTTGGGTGCCGCATGATTTGACTCAAAAAAACCTTCTGGACCGAATCAATGCCTGCGATATGCTGTTGAAACGGAACAAAATTTGACCCATTTTTGAAGCGGATGGTGATTGGCGACAAAAAATGAATCACATACGACAATATCAAGCGAAAACGGAAGTGGTCGAAGCCCGGTGAATCGTCCCAAACAGTGCCCAAGCTGGGGTTGACGGCCAGGAAGGTTTTGGTGGGATTGGAAAGAAATCATCCACTATGAACTGCTCTCATATGGCCAGACGCTTAATTCTATCATCTACTGCGAACAACTGGGCCGCTTGAACCAGGCGATCGACCAGAAGCGTCCAGAATTGGCCCACAGGAAGGGTGTAGTGTTCCACCAGGACAATGCCAGACCATACGCTTCGTTGATGACTCGTCAGAAGCTACGGGAGCTCGGATGGGAGGTTTTATCGCATTCACCATATAGCCCGGACACAGCGCCAAGTGATTACCACCTGTTTCTGTCCATGGCGAACGCCCTTGGTGGTGTAAAGTTGAACTCAAAAAATGCTTGTGAAAAGTGTCTGTCCGAGTTCTTCGCAAATAAGGAGGGTGTCCTTAGTGTACTTAACATAGTGGATTAGGGTGTGGGTATATGCATATATAGTAAATGAAGCAGTTGCCTTCATTTTTACAATATTTATATTCTTTAAAGATCACTGGAGCGATATATGAAGCCAACATTCAACACAAAGCAGATTAGCCTCTATTCTTATTATTTTTCTGACAGCATCTCTCATCAATGTGACAGTAAGTCTAGCAAATTGTATATACCTTGAATAAAACCACAATAAATTGATGATTGAGAAATAAAACCGCTTTATTTGCATTTTATTATAAAACTTCAAGAAAAACTTCATGCATCTTATAAAGTTGTGATAAATTACCGACAATATAATTCCACTTTAGTCTGATTTACTTACATTTATTTTACATATTTTGAATTACAAATCTGCTAACAAAGCAGATCATCGCTTCACTTTTAATCGTCACTGTCAAAACAATTAAAACGAACTTACACAGATATTTTTTTAAATTGTTTGCAGAATATTATTAACATAGAATTAAAAGAGAGATATCTTTAAAAGATTGCCGATAAACAACAGATTTTGAAGAGAGTGTTGCTCCTATATTTCATTCACATCTCAATCTAATGAAGAATGACAATTTTCAATGCACGTGTGAACAATAAACTTTGTAAGTTAATCGTATGGCATGTTATCCGATCAATCAAATGTAGGAATAGGATGTGTACCTCTGGCGATTCATGGAGGAGCTACCTTTTGAATAAATCAAAAAAGGTTTTGTAATAGCTTTTTTGCATTTTCCTTAGATCAAACTAGACAGACTGTCGTTTGTAAAGTTGGCTGATGGTGATGGATGCAATGAGCAGGTGTATAGCAGTGAGCTAAGAATAATTATTCCTCTAATGAACTACCTGTCTCTGAAAGTGTGACGTCAAAAGACTTACATAAACGACCGACCGTGCAGCAGAACTTATTTATGTAGTTTAATTTCTTTAAATAAGGGATGGGAACTCGATTGTCTTGTTGAATTTATATTTATAAATATTTATTTAGTTTAAAGAAAAATGTTATCTTTAAACCAGATATAACTATCTCTATATTGATACATAAGTATTCTTCTACATACTTTAATGAATTAAATACAAAATCAAACATAATAACCCAGTAGCTTTTATTGGTAAAAACATTTATAAGGAAAACAAAACATACAGAAAGACTGAATAATATACAAAACTTGAGGTGCAGTTTTTTTTCAAATAGGATAATTATTTAAATGAAATCTAGTTTTTTAAGAAAATGTGAAAATATGAAATTCCTGTAGGAGTTATACAAGTTCAGGGGGATTTAAACAAAAATGGCTCTTTTTACATTGGAATTTCCATGATTGTCCTAGTCAAAGGTTGGAATGGAAAAGAGGAAAGATTTGTATTTTTGTATGTAACGAATAAACTCAAAAAGTACTGGACCGATTTTAATAACTCTTTTTTCATTAGAAAGCTACATTATCACTGAGTAACATAGGCTATTATTTAGTACTAGACTACTATAGAAATCTTTAGAAATTCCTATTAAAACCAACCAAAGGTGTAAAAAATTAGCCATAAAATGACTTTCATCGTATACGCTGCGAAGAGTATTAATGATAGGACAAACAAATGTTTTCTAATTTAGTGATTCGTGGTCGTTTTAATTAGCATGCTTATAACTTAAATATCTGTACCTATTTATGTCTACCAGTGCAAAGCCGGGACGGGCCGCTAGTATTACATATATTAAAATTGTACTTTAGTTTTTTGAGAAGATATTTTTGTTTATTTACATCAAAAATACTGACATTAATAAGATCACTGTTTGCGCAAGGTTTGAAGGTTGAATATGAAATTCCAAGTTAGAATAGAGTCAGAACTCAAATAAATGCAAAGATTTTCCTCAACAAATTTGAGTCACTCCACTCGAGCCAAAGTGAAAACGTTATAGAATTTAAAGTCTCATCAACAAAAATCTCGATAGCTTTATCCGACTTTTGTTTATTAAAAAATAAGAATAATTAGACATGCTTAGCAAACGTCTGCACGTCTAAGCGTTGAGGGAGCCTTTTTTGTCGTTCATATTGTAAGAACCAGTAGATATATCGACTACAAATACATTTTCTTATACAGATGATAACACAGAATGATGCAGGAAGGAGTTTCCAAAAATTGAAAATTTAGGTTGACCCGATATATCTCACGATCCATTAACCCTAGCAACTTCAATTAAATTTTACGTCGCCTTAGACGTGATTCCAAACTAGTACAGTTTTGAAAAAAAATCAAATAACGGTTTTTTATAAATCAAAAGAATTGAAATTTGACCCCTCGAATATTTTATTTACCAAAACTGATTCAACCTCCAACACAATTTTATACAACGAATAACAACGTTTTTGACATCTGATACAATTTTGAGAAAAATCAAATTGACAGTTTGTATTATCTGCATGACTAAAATTTATTTAAAGTAGATACCTCTTTTGGTTCTTGAGATATGGACGACGAAAAACGATACCCCTATAGTATAGGGACATAAACATGCATATATAACATCTGTTAAAAGTCTTTAACAGATGGACCGTAAAACGGTCGAAAATTTTAATTTGACAAATCGGACAAAAACTTTCTGTGTAGTTATCAATAGGTTTGTATCCTTAAAAAAATATCCTTAAGACTTTTAAATTTTTTTTTGTGTACATTTTTGTATTATATTAATTTTATGTTTTTCAAATTTTCAAGAATTTCAAGAATTTCAAACTTAAAATTCTAGATGATGTTGAAACATAGGAACATATTTTGAGAATGAAATCCTAAGAAAATGACGGAACGATTTTTAGAAATTCTGTATATTCATTTCATCATCAAACCAAAAACTTATTTCAAATTTGTAAGCTAATGAAGTGGATTTAAAATAAAGAAACCCAAAGTCCAAATGGCAACCTGGAAGAATCTTAAATAAAAAGCTTGAGAAAATTGAAGCTTTTACTTACATTCCTACAAAACTAGATTTTAAACAACGAGCCCTATATTCCGATTCCGAATCAATGACGGTAGTTTTAACATCTTGACCGGTCCCTCAAGGGGCCTAAGCAGGCAAATAATGTTTTCAATAAACAAACTCAAGCTTAAAAAAAACCTTATATTCACAATATAATGTCGTTTTATTGGCGAAAAAACCCAAAGGAACACTTGGCGTATACGTATTTTTTAATCAAATATTTAAATTATTTGTCTCATACTGCTTGTCCCTTTTTTACCAACCATAGCATTTACAATGTAAAAAACGTATTTGTTTATCTTCTATCTATATATATAAAAATGAATTGCTGTTCGTTAGTCTCACTAAAACTCGAGAACGGCTGAACGGATTTATCTTATCTTAGTCTTGAAATGTTCGTGGAGTTCAAGGGAAGGTTTAAAAGGCGAGAAAAAATCGAATAGTTTCCGGGAAACCCCTAAAACAGCCTTTTTCCATTTCCCATACAAACGTTTTCTAGAGTCAATTTGAACTTTATTGCTATTCAATAAAGTTCATATTAAATTATAATCACTCACTGTTGTCTTAGCAATTTAGGTGTGTTCCTAACGTCAAAGAGTCAATTTGCAATTTTTTACCTTGGCATAAAGTTTAAATTCAATCATATCTATGAAAATAGTCTTGCGATTGTTGTTGGTGAATGTTCGTGGTCCGACATCGTTCGAACAACTGAGAACAGTTAATGGACAGCTGTGTGCGACTTACCGTGAGGCATGCCAACTATTACATTTACTTGAGAACGATTCCGTAATATCTTCATCGCCGCATCAAATTCGTACATTGTTTGCGATTATCATATCGACATGTTTCCCATCGAATCCAAAAGATTTGTGGGTTAAGTATAGAGATGGCATGTTTGAGGATGTTTTGCATCGTGTGCGCCGCCGTGAAACTTTGAATCCTACACTACAAATGACTGAAGAAATTTACAATGAAACATTGATCATGATAGAAGATATGTGTTTATTGATAGCAAATAAAGTATATTGTCATGTTTGGGAATGACATCACCCAATCGTCATATGCACGATGCATTAAACAACGAGTTGCAAAGGGAACAACAGTACGACATTGAAGCATTGGCCGAAACAGTTCGTACAAATGTTCCACAATTAAATCAACAACAAAGAATTGCGTACGACACTTTGATAGAAGCTGTGAACAGTGGAACTGGTGGAATTTATTTCCTTGATGCTCCCGGAGGAACCGGAAAAACGTTCTAATTTCATTGCTTTTGGCGAGGATCAGATCGCGAAATGATGTTGCTCTTGCGTGGGCTTCATCTGCTAGAAGGCGGACGAACTGCGCATTCTGCCTTGAAATTACCATTAAACATGCAAATCACCGAAACATCAATTTGCAACATCGCCAAAAATAGCGCATGGCCAAGATCCTACAGGTATGCAAATTAATTATTTGGGATGAATGCACAATGGCTCATAAGAGGTCACTGGAGGCGCTAGACAGAACATTCAAAGATCTTCGTGACAACCAAAATATTTTTGGTTGGGCCATAATTCTGTTGTCAGGTGATTTTCGTCAGACTCTTCCAGTTATTCCCCGATCAACTGTTGCTGATGAACTAAATGCATGCCTAAAATTATCGAATTTGTGGCAGTGCGTGAAGACACTCCAATTAACAACTGACATGCGAGTATTTTTGCAAAATGATGAAACTGCAAATTTGTTTGCAAAGCAGTTGGTAGATATTGGAAATAATAAAGTTGCAATGGGCACCTCGACCGGATTCATCACATTACCCACAGATTTCTGTCACATCACAGATTCAAAAGAGGTGCTTATTCAGCGTGTTTTTCCAGATATAGTGCAAAAGTTCAATAACCATAATTGGCTGGGTGAACGAGCAATATTGGTAGCGAAAAATAAAGATGTCGAGGATCTCAATGCGACCATTCAGAATTTTCTTCCAGGACAGTTGGTTTCCTTCAAATCAGTCGACACCGTTATGAACCAGGATGACGTAGTCAACTATCCAACGGAGTTTTTTAATTTACTGGAATTGCCTGGATTACCACCTCACAATTTGCAGTTAAAAGTAGGATCATTTGTCATCATGCTGCGTAACATTAATCAACCTCGACTATGCAATGGAACAAGACTGGCTGTGAAAAAGCTGATGAATAACGTCATTGAGGCAACAATCATAAAAGGAAAATACAAAGGAGAGGATGTCTTGATCCCGCGAATACCGATGATTCCAACGGATTTACCATTCGATTTTAAACGGTTATAATTTTCAGTACGTCTGGCCTTTACGATGACAGTAAATAAATCGCAAGGACAGTCTTTAAAAGTTTGCGGAATCAACTTGGAGTGTCCCTGTTTCGCGCATTGACAATTATACGCGTAGCGTGTTCGTACGTCTTTGTTTATTTACGCACCACAAAACAAAAAATATAGTTTATGAGAAAGCTTTAAATTGATTAACAAACTGTATCATAACAGTGTGTCTATTAATAAAAATTTAAATCTTATAAATAGCCAGTATTTCAGAAAAACTCTGTTTTTTCAATATGTTCTATTTGTTTTGAAATTAATTTATACAAAAGTTTAGGTCTTTTATTTATCGATTGAGGCAGTACGAAGTCTGCCGGGTCAGCTAGTAAGAATATAAATATAGGGATGTCACACGACGCCATATTTCTTGCCGCTCTTTTGACATTTCTCTTCAGTAAGGTTTACTACCATTTCATGATTTAAATATATACGAGCCAACAACGAGTCGAAATTTTTAAAATTTAATACCGAATTTCGGAGTCAGTGGCCTCAACGTTAAGAGCACTACGTCCAATTTATGATCGTCATAGTCGTCCTAGCAGTTCAACAATTGAGTGTCGCAGCAATCCACACGTACTCCATGAGTTATCATTGCATTCCGAAAAAATTACGGTTTGGTGTGGTTTATGGGCCGGCGGCGGCGGTGGCGTCATTGGGCCGTACTTCCTCCGTGATGATCAATACCGGCACGTTATTGTGAATGGGGATCGCTACCGTTCAATGATAACCGAATATTTTTGGCCCCAATTGAATGATATGGACTTGAAGGACATGTGGTTCCAACAGGACGGCGCCACAAGCCAATAATTGGAAACAAAGTTTGGAGAACGTGTTATCTCACGAAATGGTCCAGTCGCTTGACCGCCTCGGTCGTCCGATTTGAAGCCGTTACACTATTTCCTGTGGGGCTACGTCAAGTCTATGGTCTATGCCAACATCCCAGCGACGATTGATGAACTTCGTACGAATATCTAACGTGACATTGCAGCAGTATCGGCTGATTTACGTTTGAAAACCGTCGAAAATTGGGTTCAGCGTCTGGACATTCTGCAAGCGTGCCGGTGGTGGCCATGCAAAAGAAGTCGAGTTCCATACATAATGGTATCGAACGTACTTTCACAGGAATAAAGAATTTGATTGATATCCAAAACCGTTTTTGTTTTATTTAAAAAACTTTTGTAGCTCTGTTATGAAAAACCCGATATTTCACAATCAGAACTTTGAATTTACAAATTTTGTAAGGTGTTATTACAGTTTAATTTTTGTATTCTCGTCGGAGAAAGCCTTAACACTTAGCAGAATTGAGTTTTCGAAACATTAAATTTAACACTGTTTTTGATTCCCAATTGGACAATGCTGTCAAGATCAGAATTTAATAAGCTTACCATAAAAAGAACATGGATGATAATCTTAAAACGAACATAAAAAGCTAAGGGTACTCTTATCAGCGAAACAATAAAGTGGATAAGAAGTTTCAGACAAAATATCATTTATAAAAATAATGAAGAGTGTCGGAGACGAAACGGAGCCCTGAGGCACATCCAGCGTTTATTTTGTGGATATCAGATTTGAACCCGTCCAATACTACTTGAACTGAACGGTCCGAAAGGTAATTTCTAACCCAACAAAGAAGAGATTCATCAATACCAAAAGCACGCATTTTCGATAGGAGGGCTGGATGCCAAAGTCTATCAATTGGCTTAGAAATATCAAGTACAACTTTCTCCAAAACGAAGTAAAGATTTGTTCCACGGTTCGGTGACATAAACCATGAGATTTATTGCTACGAAAATATTACTGCCGATCATTACGAAGATATCGTTCTTCAAGATATTTATTTCTAAAACTGAAAATTGATCAGCGTTTTCATGACCTTGGAAAGAGGGATGTTTGTGCAATTGGATGATAGTTATAAGGGCAGGAAAATTTATTTCAAATTACCCGAAACTTGTATTACCTTTCGGGCATGGAAGTGTTTTTTGTGGTAGTTTCGAAACATGCTACAGGATTTTCTAGCTTGTTTAAACGTATCCCGGTTTTTCTCAGTGGGGTTGGCTTTGCTAATCCGGAAAGTCACATCTTTGATCCTATTTACAGCTTAATCAAACCATGAGTTTTCTTTGGGTTGGATAGATTAAATTTCTCATTCCACAAGTAATTAAGTTTTAAATCATCACTATGGAGGAAGTATATATCAGTTAAAGTTCATAAAGAATTCGTTGAGACCGTCCCAGTTGGCTTTCTAATATTGCCAAACGCTTCTCGTAGGGATTTTGACTTTCACTGGGATATTTTGGTATGAAACAGTGGTCTGGTATACTTAGAGGCGATAATACAGTGGTCACATATTTATTAGGATCAGAGGTAAGAAACAAATCTAGAATATTGATGGATTGACCTGCAACGTTTGGAATCCGAGTTGGCTCATCAATTAAGTGAGTCAGGTTGTTAACTTAGCAGAAATCTCGATATATTTCTCCTTCGGGTGCTGTCTGACCTGAATAGCGGAACCACGAAGATTTATTTTCAAACACGAATAACTTACACTACCTCAAATATATTGTGCTTCTGTATATATTATAAATCTTTCATGCAAGCCAAATTAATCACAAGCCAAATGTATTTCTCGAGAATTTTATTAATTCAAATTTTTTTGTTTTATTGGTAAAAATATCTCTTTAATCTTTAAAGTGTATTAATTTGTTACTAAGGAATTGCATTTAGCACAATTTCAAAATTTATACCACCAACCTCTGGTCACGTTTACGTTGTATATGTAATGGACCCTGGACATGGGCAACGCAGTCAATAGGTCACCTTTGGTCTCATTTGTATTCAATATGCTTGGGTAATTATCGTAAGAGTTTTTGAACAAGTTCGTGATTTTTCGGTGCTCATTTGAAATTGTATCCTTTTTTTATGAAAACAAGTTCAGTTAGTAACTATAAGGTCATTTTGTTATACATATATTTCTACACAAGGTACTTATGTATAAAGTCTAAAAGCCAATATTTCCACCTGAAATATTCTTGCTTGCAATTTATAATTCCTATAGAACTTAACAAATTTAAGTGGTTTTTTCCAAGCCGTACCTACAAATTGTCTGTCAAATTCGTTCTTTTTTCAAACTTTGCTATAAGAAAGAAATATTAAGTGAAGATCATATTCGTCATTTCTAGACCTGATCTGTTTATCAGTATAGGGCGAACAAGTAGGTAGGCACTCAAACTTAAGTGACTTCTGAACGAGATCATTATTCACACCAAACAAGTGGAAATTTAGATCTAAATAACCTTTATCATCACGATCTGAAAATTCTGCGAAAAAAAGAAGGAAAATAAAGCCTGAATGGCCTGAAAATTAGACTCTTAAACGTAGTACTCACAAGAATGAACAGTATTGCCATCCACTTCAAAATTCGCAATAAGAAATTGAAACGAGATCAATTTAAGGTTGAAGCGTTGAAATTATCTATTTTTAAAAGATCAACCCATAAAATGTTCACGTATCCCTTTAAATCACTCTTAAAAACTTTTAAGATGGTTCCAAGAATGTACACAAGCTTTAACAATTTTTATTACCAAATTATTTTAGTGGGGATTTTGAATTCTTCAACATTGCAATGACCCAAAAAGACAGAGAGTGGTAAGGCATTCCACATTCGCGTAGTACGGTTAAGGAAAAAATCTCTGCATTTTACAGCCTGAGAGAAAACTGATAAACATTCCTAGAAGCTTGAGTATTACGGTAAAACGGTTAAACATTTTAAAGGAATTAATGTAACTATCTATACATATTTTGAGACACTCTTAAATAAGCTTAACCACACCACGGTGGCGCGTATCCGTGGCATGATGGTTAGTGCGTTGGACTGTCATTCCAGAGGTCTTGGGTTCGATCCCTGCCTATGCCATCTAAAGTTTGTTTCACGGGTAGTGCCTCTTGCGAGGAATTGACAAATTCTCCAAGAGTAATTCTTGTCATGAAAAGTGCTTTCTCAAATTGGCCGTTCGGATTTGGCCTAAAACTGTAGGTCCCCTCCATTCCTGACAACAGTACTCTCACACAGGAATGGTTGAGAGTTGTAAGTCACTAGGCCCTAGTTCTCAACGGACTGTTGCGCCACCCAATTTATTTTTTATTTATTTACACCACGGTGGCATCCATGAAGCTGGTGAGGTTGAAAAACGCCAATGTGGGATATGAGCAGCGTTAAGAAGGATTTATGTTCCGCGAAATGAGTGTAAAAATGAAGTAAAACAACTTTAAACGTGCAGCTGTTGGGTGGTTGTGGTTTAGCTTAGCTTAGCTTAGCTAAGACGATGGCTCACCATCGATATACCATCATACTCTCCCTAACCATACGACAACGTCTCCTAGACGACTATGAGAATCAGGAACAAGTTAAGAAAGGCCTACACATTTTGGCCAATAAAGTCTTACATGAAATCCAAACGTCTCTCATCCTTCGTTGAAGAATATGTACCTACATTATATGCGAGTCTGATGCGTGTGTCTTGCCGATTTATTGACGTAGAGACGCGTTCTCCATTGGAAACTCTTATCCAACATTCCACATATTAAGATATACTATAGAATAGAGGATAGGTAGAGGTAGGTATAAGGTATACCTGTGGCATTTGGTACTGATGGCGTATAGGGAAAACCCTCTCTCGTCGAATGGATGTCTGTTACTATCTTATGTCTATCAGACATTGCAGTTCCTACCGTCCTACACCATATGGCCTACAGATTTTCTGTCAATAATTTAAGTCCCAGAATAGTCTGCAACAAAAAACTTGTTAGTTCTAAGAACCTATATGGTAGAAGTTCGAGTAAAAAGGTCTTCATCAATATACTATAGTTAAGTTGAAATGAGGGAAGAAAACATTTTCCTTTGGAGTATGATTATTAGTATTTCCATAAGATAGGTTCATTTCTCTGTAGGATACAGGAATTGATAGTTTTTTTTTTCTGTTTTTTGGATTCCTAAGTGGGATTAGTTAAACAGCTTTGAAATAGCCTTAGGCAGCAATGTAAAAGAACATAACTAATTTTATAGGAAATTAGGAAATTGAGGTTGTACATGGATACATTTTCTATTACCATTAAAATAGTTGTTAACGTTTTGTTTCTACTTCAAAATTATGCCTACTTACAAATTTTAGGTTTACTGATACCTAATAATTATAGAAGATCTTATGTAATTTTGTTTTTAATGAGGACTTGACGTAGGAAGGCAGAAAATATGAAACACCTGTATTTCAAAAATAAAAAGAAAATCAATTTGTTAATTGAAATCTGTTAAATAATCTACAAACTTATCCTGTTATGCTAAATGGAGACCTAACGTAGAGGCCAGTAGCTCTGATTTGTGCGGTTTTTTTGTATGATATTGACAACATTTTTTATCTCGAGTCTCGAATAAGAGGACCAAAAGTATTGGTGATTTTTGAGAAGAAGGAATGGATACAAAATGTTTTAAAATTTCCAGGATATATATTAAACGAAAGTTTAAGCTTAGAGCCATAACTAATACAGATCTTACAGATCTTAAACAAATGTATTTTCAAAACATAGCAAAAGATTCTTATCTAATTGATAGCGGCCATATTGTTAAAGTTAGTGATACCTATTGAATTCCATTTATTCAATTTGTTTTGAGGCAGTCGATTTCGCTCCCCTCGGTCAGATGAACTTGGCTATTCTGCTGTCAAAACTTTTTGAATTTTGTGGAATTTTAAAACACCCAACCTTTTTACTTGCGTTAGGCGATTTTAAATTCTTGTTAAGATTAAAAATAACAGAAGTCCCTTTTTTCATTATAAATAAATAAATTGGGTGGCACAACAGTCCATTGAGAACTAGGGCCTAGTGACTTACAACTCTCAATCATTCCTGTGTGCGAGTACTGTTGTCAGAGATGGAGGGGACCTAGAGTTTTAAGTCGAATCCGAACGGCTAATTTGAGAAAGCACTTTTCATGACAAGAATTACTCTTGGAGAATTTGTCAATTCCTCACAAGAGGCAGTACACGTGAAAAAAAACTTTTCATTGAAAGAGTATATTTTCGTATTGTTTGAGAAGGGTACCCCCTATATTCTCAGGAACTCATAAACCCACTTCAATAATTTTTTCTGTATACAAGCTCTTTTGTTGTGTAAATAATATGTATGTATATATGATAATTACAATTTTTTTTTCAAAATTCAATGTCTCGAAAACGGGTCAAAATTTGTTTACGAAAATCAAAAAACGTAACTTTGTTGGCCAATATAATCAGCGTGCACTCGAGTAGTTTTTAGTACTTACCTTTTTTATATTAAGGACATAGTTCAGCATTAGAAAAGGAAGGGATTGAAAAGATGTGTTGGTGAGCAAAGGTTTTGAATTCCTAGAATACTTAAATGACAGAAAAAGACGGAGTGTCTTTGACTGCAATTCAAGAGACTGATGATTTAGACGTGTATATAAGCTTCATATAATTATAAAACTCGAGAAACCGGGGAGAGTGTTATTTGGTGGCAAACATGCCGAGAATAAGAGATGCCCTTAGTACGGATGAGCTTGATCTTTAAGCCCTCCAAGTCATTGTAAACCTTAGCAACGCTTTCTCTAAGGGATTCCCTGGAAAAATCGTCTGCGCACTAACCTTGTACCCACGTCCCACTGACCATTTCATTAGAGTCCAGAGTGAGGGTACGGGCTCTAACTTTTGGACAAGGCATGATAAAACATATCAGAAAGCTTGCCCTCGATAGAGTTCCACACCACATGCAGACCTTTGATGTTGATGGTAAGCTCACCCACAATCGATACTTGGAGATCATACCTGGAAACCTCAATAAGAGTAAGTGATTGTGCTACTCTGGAAGATGTCGCATTACCAATACCATTGTCCGACAATCGAGCTTACTCTTTTTATCAGTCGGTAGGGCCTCTTTCTTAGTCAATAACCTTCTGGTACTTTATCTTGTCTTCAGCTTCTTCTCATAAACTGTTCCATCCTCTTTATTCTTTTCAATTTTGTCACTAAACTGGTTGCTGAGAAAAACGCTTGGTGTTCTATTTCCTCGAGTAGCTCTACTATGGCTCTTCCGTCGGAAGAACGGAAATAACATGGATGGTACTCGCTGTGCTTCCCGATGGTTTGGGAACCATCACAACATCGGAAGTTTCAGTTGTGTTAATACGTTAAAGTCTCCTCGATGAAGGCTTAAAGTTCATCCTCAAAATCGGTGGATGGTCCAAAGCTCGTATAAGCATTAACGACCATTGAGGGGTTGGGGAGGGGGGTGGTGTTAACAGAAATAAAGTGCATACTAGTAGGTCGGTAGGGAAAGGAGAGCCCCGGCAGAGTCGAAAACGCATACACTAGGTACCCCGTATCTATGGCCACAACGTATTGCTGTACTATTGAAGAGTAAAAAACTCCACAAACAATTCGTCCTGACCTTAGCTGATCCCCATCTTGAATAGTCTCAAGACAGATGTAGTGATCATTACCGCTCGGCACCCACGAGGAGGGTTTGATACGAGGATATTTGCCTAACTTAAAGTAAGTGGATGACAAATTTCAAATAAAAGAAAGAGTTTCGAAGAACAAATGGAACCTTGAGGCACATCAGCCCTTAAACTGTGTTACCAGACTTGAACTCATCCAATACTACTTGTATTGAACGGTGCAAAATGTAGTTTCTAATCCGACAAAGAACCCATTCATCTAGGAAATTAAAATGCTTTTGAAATATTTAGAGTAAAATAATGGTCGATTACATTACATTTTAAGGAATTTTCTTAAAGGCAATCAATAAGAGGAAGAGAAGGAGCATTAGTCTTTTCAAAGAGTAACCTGAAGAATACTTTTTGGTTAGATTTAAAAAACAGATCTTTATCGCAATAATGGAGGTAACATGGAGCCCAGCGAATTTGTGAATGTTTAGATCTTTTAAAACCCTAGCTAGATTACGAGTGCGAAAGAAGATAGGTCCAATGAAAATACTTACTAATTTTAAGGGCTTTTGAGACATTGCAGTATTTTTGGAAATGAAGATAAATGGGCCGTCAAATAGTAGAATTAAAAGCCTTTCTCAGTCTTGTGGTACCGTTTTGTTTGAAACACATTAAATCAATGTCTAGTAAATGTAACTGACCAGGGAACATATTTAGCAACATGCCTCTGTAGATGTGACTCTTATATGACGACCATTTTTATCAATACCATAAAAATAGCTTAACTTTCAGTTCTAAAATTGTGTTTTTTTTTAATTTTTTCAGACCCCTATTAAACCTTCTTTTAAATACTAATAATAAACTTTCAAATTGTATTTTATAGGGGAAACCAATACAATTTACAAAATGCGTCAAATTTTGATTTGTGTTTGTGGAAAAGCTTAGCCCTATAAATCCTGTCTTGTATGTGAACATTTCAAGACCTTGTGAATAAAAATAAAAAGTGCAAATCCATTCCTTCAGTTCGACAGCTAATATCAAAATGTATATCGTTAAACTGATAACATAATTTATTAGTCTTCAAGCGTCTAAATAAATTTAAATTATAAGATAAAGATTTATTTCCTTTCCAAATTCTTTTTAACAACCGTAAACACACTTGAGGAAAGAAAACCAACTTCAAACAAAAAATAAACAAACTCTACCACGCCCACTTCAAAAAATCGACACCAAAACCGACTTTGCTATTATGCATTGCCAATTCGATTCGCCACATCCCTATTCATAGCAGCTATCAATGTGATACTTATTTAATTATAAATCTAACCGCGTCAGTTTTAACGATTCGCCCACGGAAGAACATATTGAATAAATTTTTGCATCATGTGCAAATAAAACCGTTCCACCTGTCGTAGCTCATAAGCAAAAGCATTATATTTATGTAGCTTTGGGATTCAAAAAATATCTCTCCCAAGTCTTATAGCCTCTACCTACGCTTGGAATCCCAACAACTTACACGACGACACGACAATGCCGAACTACCTAACCGACCGAGTACCGACTCCGACACCGACCCGACACGGCAACGGCTATGCATTTGCAGCTCAACGACAACATGACAAGTTGTATATTAGCCGGTGCGGAATTAGAAAAATCAAAACAAAATCCGCTAGATTAAACTTAAATCTTAAAAAGGCGACAGATTACTGCGAGCTTCAAGCGTTGTTGTTTCTTGTAGAGTATCAACTAAATGTTGCGAAATTCAAAAAAGTATCTTTCATTCATTCATCGTTTGTTTATATGAGATGCAAGAAATGCTCGTATAAAGTTTGATGCTGTAAAGTTTGTAAATTCGAACGAATCAGAGTGTAAGATTATTTTTATTGTCAGGTCGTCGCGGTCGGATGTCAGTCAGTTGGTCGGTCGGTGCCGTTGTTTGGTACAGCGGTGTGCGGTGGGGTGGGGTGGCCGTCCTACGCGTTTAATGCCAGAAGCTGAGGTTTTATAATCTAAGGAGGAGGCAGTCGGGGTCTTAGTTATATGGTTACAAGTTGGTGATGGCTTTGTGTTAAGGCGAAACCATTTTGGACTATAAAAGACGACAACCGACTTCGAATTTAACTCCGACTTCGACGACGACAAGAACGACAGCGACAACGACGATATACGACGACGACGTCTGAATGAACTTATTAGGTGTGGTGACTTGAAGTAAATGTTTTTATAAAATCAACTAATCAGTTTAATTGAACAATATTATGCGGTTTATAATTTATGGTTTTTTTTTTAAAGCTCATAGGCTTTATATCGTACAACAGTTGTAATGGATTTGGATATATGTACTTGTAACTTTTTGAATCGAATGAAGTGGTGCAAGCATTTTAAATAAGATTTTGTTTTTACCTTGAGAGAACTACAATATGCGTCACGCCTTTCACAGAATTAAGAAATACAAATTTTGAACTAGTCCCTTTCCTGAAGTGTCACAGAATAATTAAAAAAGTATTTTGCAAATATCTGAAAAATGTCTTGTAAAAGTACTCAAACCTTATTCACAATAATTCAAATAGCTATAAGTTAGTGAGTTTACAAGCTATTTATTAAAAAAAAATGTAAAAACTAATTTAGGGTAAGTGGCTAAGTGGAGTTGAACAATAGAAGTGCAAATCAAGAGCGAAGTTAAAAATCTCAGAAGTAAATTTTACTTTTTGTCAGCTTTATTGATTGAAAGCCAATATCAGTTTTTATTTTGCCTTACAGTTCTGCCTTGAAATTATCTTAAACGTTGAATTTAATGTCTAGATTTTTAATATTGTAATATTCGGCTTGGTCCGATAATTAAAACTTATTCACACTTGTAAATAAAACACAAATTTACTTTATTTAAATCGCTCCAAACTTATTTATTGAACACTTTCAATTATTACTTTTTAAACACAGTCTTTACTTTCAATTACTTTTCGAACACAGTCTTTATTTTATGTCAGTTCACAATCACTAATGAACCGCTTCGCTTCCGAGCGCCTATTTATATACCTCAAATCGGTTCGAGAATCTACTAGGTTGTTCTCGATGCTTAACGAAGCTAGTTCTCCTCATGTTTCTCGATGCTTCACGAGGCGAGTTCTCCTATTAATCACTAAAAATGCTTAGCGAAGCGAGTTCTCCTCTTAATCACTAGATGTTGCCCTTATTCTACTATAACACGATATTAAAAGAGATAAAGAGTGTATACACATTACAATATTATACAATTTTTTTTCTTTTTAATCGACAACTAGACATAAGTTTCAAAATATTGAATAAAAGGGGTAGTGCCAGAAGTACCCTACCTGACGTATAGATGGCAGTTGTTGTTTGAAAGAATGACTATGATAGAGAATACCAACTATTTAAAGCTTAAGTTTGAAGTTTGATGACACTACGTTTACGTTGTTCAGTATTTGTTTGGCAGCCATCAATAGTGAATGCTCTCATAATATGTGAAAGCATTAAATACAATTTTTTCATTTGAAAGGCCTCAGTCTAACCAATATCAAAGCGTAGCTATATTCTACTCTGGGGGGAGTCTGCTCCTTTGTTTACAACAGTAAAATATTGGGTGGCAGAGTTTAAACGAGGTAATTAGTACGAGCTTCCAAGACGAACATCGCAGTGGTATTGGGTGACCGTCGCCTGAAAGTGCGCGAGCTAGCAGACATGGAAGGCATTTTAAAGAGTGCTGTACATCGCATATATACTGAAAATTTGGACATGAGAAAGCTGTGTGCAAGCTGGGTCCTGCGATTACTCACAATGGAACAAACAGCGTCGAGAAGATGTTTCAATCAAATGTTTGGCGAAGTTTCACAGCAATAAATCAACGTTTTTGCGTCGATTTCTAACCATGGATTAAACATCGAGTATAGACTCACTTCACATCTGAAACGAAGGAACAGTCAAAACAATATACTAAAAGGGGAGAATCGGGTCCAAAGAAGGCGAAGACAGGTTCATCTGCAGGCAAGGGCATGGGCTCAGTTTTTTGGGTTGCGCGTGGAATAATTTTCATTGATTATCTTCAGAATGGAAAAACTTTCAACGGCGAGTACTATGCGAACATATTACAGCGTTTAAGTGACAAAATTAAGAGAACACGGCCGCATTTGGCGAAAAAAAAAGTTTCTGTTCATCAAGACACTACACCAGTTCACACATCCGTTATCGCGATGCATCCTATTCCCCAGATCTATAGCCCCCTTGGATTTTGTCTGTTTCGAAACTTGAAAAAAAGGCTACGTGGTCAAGGATTTGCCAACTATGAAATTGTTTCTAACAAATTGTTATATTTGTAAATTTTATTTTCAGAAAGAAATCTATAAAAATCTAATCCGTGTGTTTCGAAAAACTAACTATGGCTGCTGTAGCTCATAGCGATGACGAAACTAAAGATTTTTGATTTATCATCGATCTTCGGATTTGTAAATTAAACCATATTTTGCAGAAAAACGTTAGCTTTAAAGTTTTTAAAGTTCAGTTAACATAAGATATCAAGTCGGTTGGTTACCAGCAACGTCACCGATGATGATGACAATGGACCACTTTCGTTATAATTGTGAATTAACGTCTTTAAACTCTACTGTTTTGAGCGACATGAAAAATTAAGTCTAATGCTTTATACCGATGCTCCTTAATTGATTCGAGGAAATTAAGATAATTGCAGAAAATTGTTGGAGAACATTTTTAAGTGTTTTAAATTTGTTCAGTTCTGATGTTTTTGTTTTTAAGAGAGCACTTACTGGTGTGACTTATTCAAATCTTAAAATAAAGCGGAGCAGTATCCCTAAAGTCCTTCATAATCTTGAAAAAAAAATTGTATCAAAATAAAATAAAAAGTTAAATAAAATAAAAGTTTCCTTTTGGTGCAACAGTAATGGGCAAAACGGAAATCGTCAGTTCAAATGTTATTTTAAAAAATTTCAAAATAATAATTTATTCAGTTTTAATGAAGCATACGGTGTATGAAAACATGGAATTTACTTTATAATCATATTTTTTCATAATATTATTATTTTTTATCATTATTAGCGGCCCTGTTTTGCTTTATATTGTGCGTGTACTCAATAAGTTATAAATACCTTCAAGGGCTCAAAAGATTCAAATGTTTCAATTAGACAACTGTCATTTATCATTTTTAAATCTTTTTTTTGTTTTCTGTCAAAGAGACTCACATGGGTTATTGTATCACCTTCCCAGGTATGAAACTTTATAAAATATAGCCTGATCAGAAAGCGTAAAATACTTCTTCAGTCGGCGAAGAAAACCTGCAAACTAAGCAGCTTGTTTGGTGACTTCAAATATGTGCTTCCTCCACAAGAGATGGTTGATGATGAACATACATAGAACTTCAGTCTCCTCGATGCGAGTACACAATCATGCATAAGACAATGCAGTTAAGAACAGAATTCAATGAGCTTATCATACGCAGCCGTTGGTAGTCCACATCCGAAGGACAATAATGAGAATCTAAAATAAACGAATATGAAAAATTTAGTGAACTATCATAAGCGAAACAATTAAGCGGGTTAGAAGTTTTAGCCAAAAAAGAGGATGGGATGCAACCCACACTGATAACTTCCCATCCTGTCTGTCGATTTGTCTTGCTTAAAAGTTTGTAGGTTTTCGAGTTGGGTTAAAAAAGTTGTCAGTTGAATTATTCTTAAACATTTAAAACTAACCAACAATATTTTTCATATAAGGAAATAGTTAAGTTTTGTTAAATACATTTTTAGTCGCAAACAAATTTTTACCAATTTTAGTAGAATTTTTTAAAATTGTATTTTCTATAAACAAATACAAATTGGATGAATGAAATTAATTTTAGAGACATCGAGAACCGAACATCAATTTTTACCAAATTTGCATACTATTTTTTGTAGATTTAATTTTTTTTATAAAAAAACGGACTGTTGGATTCTTATAAAAAAATTATTTAATATCGAAAACAATAGTTTCTGTGAGATAAAATTAGTTTAAAGCCAATATCTCAAAGTTTTGAAAAGATATTTAAGTCGAAAATCAATTTTTACCAACTTTTGTTAATTTTTGTTTAGGTTTTTATTTTTTGTAAAAAAAACTGTCAATTCGATTTTTCTCAAAATTTTTCCTAATGCTGAAAACAATATTTCTTATAAGAAACAATTATTTGAAAGAAATAACGTCAAATTTTTGAAAAGATATTTGAGTCAAAAATCAATTTTTACCAACTTTGAGCAATGTTGATTCGATTTTTTTCAAAATTTCACCAGATGTTGAAAACGTTATTCTTCGTTGCATAAAATTGTTTTGGAGATAAAATCATTTTTTGTTCGTACAATTTTTGAGGTGACAAATATTTTATTTTCAGTTTTTTTGATTTATAAAAAACAGTTAATTGGATTTTTTTCCAAAAATATATTTCTTTGGTATCACGTTACAATATATAATATAAAATTTAATTCAAGTCTCTAGCGTTATTAGTTCGTGAGATATTATAGGGTTAACCAAAATTTTCACCTTTTTTTCAAATTGCTAAGGCAAAAAAACCAACCGCTCAATATTTTTGAGAATCCTTTCTGCATTATTATCTGTATAACAAAATTTATTTAAAGTCGACATCTCTACTGGTTCTTGAGCTATGGACGACGAAACGAACGTACGTACGTTCACACACGCACGCGCACACATCTTTCTAAAAATCTTTTGTTTCAACTCTAGGGGCCTTGAAACGTCGAGAAATGTCAAAATTTTCAATTCGACAAATCGGACCGATTACAATAACTTCCTAATGAGAAGTTAACAAATTATTTATAAAAATAAGGAAGAGTGTCGGAGACAAGACGGAGCCCTGGGGCGAAGCAGCATTAACTTTGTGGATATCAGTAATTTCTAACCATACAAAGAAAAGATTCATCAATTCAAAGTGCATTAATTTTTTATAAGAGAGCTTGATGCCAAACTCTATTAAATACCTTTGAAATATCAAGTTAAAACATCTTGCAAATGAGTTGAGCTATTGCTACGAAAGCCAGCCATATTAGCGGTCAATAAGAATCTTTTATATAGAAAGATATTTCTTAAGCTTACAATTTTATCAGAATTTTCCTGACCTTGTAAAGAAAAGACGTAAGTGAAATTGGATGATAATTTGAAAGGGAGGGATAATCTGATATGCTTGCTTTACGATCCGACATGCCACTCTTTAGTTAATTTTATACTTTAGTTATTCATACAGATTTAAAATCATCATGTCCTTGTTTATGTACCTTATGCATTTGAGATATGAAATCTTTAATAATATAAGTTTTAACGTCAGCTCTTTTATTTTATACTGTTTAATTACACACTTAAAATAAATTATATCAAAACAGCAAGAAAATAAAAAGGCATCAATCTTACTAGATCACTCCAAGATGAATGAATTCTAACAAATGACATAATGTGGGAAAAAATCAATTTCACAAAAATGATCAATCATGTTTCATTGTTCTTTCAAATTAAAATCATATTAAAAAATTAATTAATATTTTACATGTGAACATATGATTTCAATTTACCTCGAGCCATATATCTTTCAATATATTTGATTACCTATTTTCGATGATATTTCAACAAAAAAAATAAGAAATTGAATAGATATTTCCTCTCTACGTTCAACAGCTGTATAAAAACATTTTTAGTCTTCCTTTAAAAACTTCCCATAAACACAAAATTCACAAAAACAATCACGCTTACTCACTTATTCACTTCTATGCAAAAATAATAAAATTTATTCATTTTCCGCATCTTAGCTAAGGATTTTATAAAAATATGCAAACGTCATAAATTTTATTATCACTAATGACCCAGCATAGAGGTAATTTGTATGCGATGCGATGCGATGCGGTCTTAGTGAATATTTTTTTAAATCACTTTTTCTTATGTTTTGAGAGGAGATGGTGTGTTTTGTAATAAAAATGTACAGAGCACTTTGTAGACTTTGACGATGCAGCTTATATGCAGATGCAAAACAGAAAGTTTTTTTTCATTCACATCACGGTCTTATTATTCTTTTTTGCGACTTAAGCTAAGCTATTTGCAAGAAATTTTATAGCCGTTTGCAAAAGTGATCGAAAGAAATGAAGACAGACTATGTTGTTGTGCTTCATTAATTTTCCCAAAAAAAAAAAAACACAAATCTATACGATGTCAAACAACTTGTTTAAGGTTTGGAACTGAAAAGCTTACAAGTGTTGCAGAAGTTGTTCCAATCTACCATTATCGAACTTTCTAAGAACCTGAGCTTCCTTATTGACTATCAATGAACATAATCCATCATTTTAAAATTATTCTTTACATAACCACATCCACAATAGACCACATCTTCATCATCTTAAGATCAAAAACAAAATTCAAAAGAAAAAGCTAACAATGGCCGGTTGCGCAGTCTCGGCGACTTAAAGTCTATGATGGCGGAATTTGTATGTAAATAACCCAAAACATAACCACATTCAAATGTTCATTATTAAAAACTTAAAAAATAAAACGATCAAAAACAAATACAAAACAATAAAATGCCGGCCATATCAATATGTAGGTACGCTGAATGCACTGACATAACACAAATAAATTCCGTAACGGTCGAACAATCTATTGATGTCAATAGGTCGCCGTAACGCGCGCATGAAAAGCATAAAATTATTTTTTCACTTTCCAAGTGATGCTATAAAAAATGTTAATCCTAAAAAATCATACAACTTTGTTTTTATGGATGATATGGAAATGCAGGACCGTGCGCAGACCTCGAGTTTAAGAGAACAACATGCGCTGGTTGGTTTTGGTTTTTGGTTTGGTTTGTGGGATTGGGCATCAGGCCGAACACACATCGTTTCCAACGCCAATAAACAACAATTTCTAATTCTGTTGAATTTTTGTACGGTGCACACAACATACAGCACAACATATCGCACGGTTTTAAGGTGCACGTTACATGGTCATAAGGAGGCGAATTTAAATCACTGCTATTTCACGATTTTACATTATTGCACTAGGTTGGTGAATTTCTTGGGGAAATAAGACACTTAAATAAATAAACTAGGTGACTCAACAGTCCGTTGAGAACTAGGGCTAAGTGACTTACGACTGTCAACCATTCCTGTGTGCTAGCAATGTTGTCAAGGATGGAGGTGACCTACAATTTTAAGCCGCATCCAAACGACTAATTTGATAAAGCACATTTCATTACAAGAATTACTCTTGGAATATTTGTCAAGGGGAAAGGGGAAGAGGAAAATGCATAGTCAAAAAGCCAAAAGTACATCAAATATTGGTAAGGTAGTAAAACAGTCTTCCATAACTAGTGCTTAATTGATCTGTAAAGGATTTAATCCTTATATGGTTGAAAGTGATCCTGGTAAGCACTCTAAAAACTGAGCTTGAATATTTCAAAATATTTAAAAGTAAGCATTGTTCAACACTAAAAAAATTTTGCTTTTCTAATTTATGTTGTCACAGGTAGGAGGCTTGTAAAAGGATGCAATCTTTTGGGATTGCAATCATTATGAATCATTTATTAATTTCAACTTTAAGATTTCATTCATTAATTTCAATCACCAATCATTTGACTCGAAAATGAATGCAATCAGTTTTTTCTCTATTCATTTGACTCCAATCCAATTGATTGCAATCATTTGAGACTTCATTCATTTCTTGAATTCACTCGAATATTTGCATTCTTTTCAAATCTTTGCTTTCATTTAAAGTCTTTGGATTCATATGTGAAATTTCTCTACACAAAATATTCTAAAGTGGCGTATTCGGCGTCTGATACAGATGTTCGAGATTAAAATCAAAATTTTAAAAAGGTGTAGTGAAATTTCACTTAAGAATGCAATGATTTCAAGTGAATGCAAAGACTCAAGTGATTGCATAAGAAAGTCTCAAATGATCACAGTCAAATAATTAGAGTAAAAATGATTTATGATTGCAAAATTTGAAATCACAATCCTTAGGCGATTTCAAATAATGCAATCTGTATATTGAAGTCATAAAAGATTGCATTCCCAAAAGGTTACATTCTTTTATAAGCCTGACAGGTAACTCTAGGGCTTATCTAAATTGTTCTAGAAATTCGTTGCCTAAAATTACTTTTTGGTATTCTGCTATAAGTTTTGATTTTTTGAATTTTTGAAAAATGTATTACCCAAATTTCTTGAAACAGTAAATACATACTTGAACATAGTATTGATTATTTTTTTAAATTTTAAACGTATCTGTTGAGTTTTGTAATGTAGAGGTTCTTAAAGTTAAAAAAATATTCAGAACTACCTTGAAAAAGTTTCAAAAATTTGATTTAGAATAAAAGTGGTATAGGTAGAAATCTGTTTTCATAGACAAAAATAAACTCGATTAATTTAAAAAAAAAGCAAATTGTTTTTATTTCAAATCTTTTGAAGATTTTTCAAAAACATACACTGAGGAGAGAGGACTCGATAAACTCAGAAATCTGACACATTGTTTAAGACAAAATAATCAGAGATAAAGAAAATATCTAGAGTTGATGTTTATTTATTGGAGGTAAGAAAAGAGATTGAATTGTAACCTTTTTTAAATAGGATCTCTTAATGCATCTGCTTTGACCCAACCACTTTGCGAAAGGTCTTTCACTGTTGCCTTTTTTGTTGTAGGTTAAAAAGAAACTGCTTTCGAGACGTAACTTTATTGTATATCTGTTCTACATCTACGAGTATCAATGAGCAACTCAAACATTTTTTGGAGGCATTTTTTCGTGGTTAGAACATCTTGAACATCTTGATCGATTTGTTCTGGCAAAGTATGGTTGTTCATGCATTTCCGAAAAAAATCATTCACATTATTAAAAAGTCACAATACTTGCTCGGAATAGAGCCTACGTCTGCATATTCAATGCTTTGGATAGATAGCTGTTGTAAGAAACCATATTATAAACACTAAAACCTTTCTTCACTTAAAAGTTTAGGTGCATATATTATCACTTTTAAAAAAAAAAAAACAAGAACATTAAATCGACACCCACCATCTTTTCATCGATTCCAAAGGCGCATATGACAGCATCTACAGGGACGAACTGTGTAGAACATGTATAGTTTTGGAATCCCTGCCAAACAAGTCCGTTTGTGCAGGATGATCATGAAAAATTCGCGCTGCTCAATAAAGATTGTAAACAACTTAACTAAACCTTTTGATGTCAAGAAAGGCTTTAGGAAAGTTGAAAAAATAGTGCAGAGCTTCGTCAACACTAGAGGCATTATCTTTTAAGAGTCTGTCCAATTACTGGCATATGCTGTTAGCATTGACATAATCGGAAGAAGTCAGCTCAGCGCAATGTGAATGAGGCTTTTGTAAGTATTGAGACAGAGACAGCAAAATAAGGTTAAGCCGTTAATGAGGGCAAAACAAAGTACATGCTGTCTTCAAAAAAGGACCTACAACACCAACGTCTCCGTAAAAACGTCAATATCGACAGACGTAACTGTGATGTAGTTAAGGACTTTTTCTACCTGGGGCTAGACTATGAATGCAGAATATAACACCAGCGGTGATATCAAACGAAGAATTTCTCTTGCTGATCGTTTTTTCTTTGCGCTAAGAAAGCAATTGAGTAATTAAAGCCCTCTTTCGAGCGTAGGAGACCAAAGTGTTGTTTTGGAGTGCGGAACTGGAGATATCTAGCTATAGGGACCGAGCTAGATGAAGAAGTTTCTTGCCCTAGTTTACACAGTACGCCCTAGTTTACACAGTACTGAAACTTCACCATAAGTAAGTAGGATGGTGCCATAGGCCATTTTAGCATTACATCAACAATTAAAACTTCTTTTCTCCATGATCTGCTGGATTTTGAAGATTTAATTGTTTGTGGACCGTCCTAAGACCGCACTAGTATGACAATATGAGATCAATCTAGAAGTCTATGCTTATACTAGAAATGTTGAAAAGATTCTTTTCACACATGCATTTTCCCTAAGTTAAAAGGACGATTTATTTTTGATCTTAGAGTTTTTGATCTTGTTGGGAACAATAAAAATTGTGTTGGTGAAATTCCCCCCAGCTCATTGGCACAAGTTAAGAAAAGTCCCAAAGATCCACATCCACTCTTTGGGGCATAATCTGCATATACAATATCCAACAGCAGCAGGTTATAAGAGAGTGAACAATTTTCTGTCATCAACAATTTCGACGCGACACAATGCTGGCGGTGTTAGAGTTTAAATATCATTAGAAAATCCGAAACAGCAACGATACAGTTGATGTTGCTTCAAGTTTCGGTTATACTTTTTTATAGAATTTATCTTCCTGCAAAACTTACTGCAAAATGCAATGAAACACAGCTGAGGTATTTTGCGCAAGCTCAACAGGGGTTGCTGGAAGAGTGTAAACAGTATGTTGTTGTACCTACAAGTCTTACAGGTTCCATGCCGCCGCCGCGGTGAATATAGTGAGTCCACCATGTGTCTTAAAAAACACACGGAAAAACAAATAAACACACACGAAACAAAAATATACGGTATCTTGTTATCGATCGATTTATCGTTTTCGCTTTTTGGCCAGCACTAACTGAAAATCTAGAGCTGTGTAGTGTACTCAGTGTAGTGTAGACTTTGTACTGAATGTACCTTCTACGACTACTTGTTGTGTAGTGCAGCACACTCTTTATTGAGCTGACATTAGAGCTCGTAAAATGAATCGGAGAAAATGTATTGTTGGCATTATTAATCCAATTCGAATGGATTTTGGTCGTTGTATGTTAATTTGAATAGCGCAAGGCGCAAGAGCAACTGACCCGAATAACGTTTGCTTTTTAGTTGATGTGTCTTTAGCCTGGCTTAAAGTGCATACCATATATCGCTGTACTACGTTGCTCGTCGTCATCCGCAACAACAAGCACATTTTTACGCTGAGGGTTGAAATTTGATTTGAGAAACAAAAGGTGAGCATGTTTCTTCGCTTTTGCATTTATATTTCAACCAAGTTATGAGACTCCAGTTTAAGTACAGATGCATAAATTGTAATGGTCCAATTTTTGTTTCTCTTTTTGAACTGGGGACAATAAAAGTTCAACTGGATTAACAAGATTCAATTTCTTGAGAAATTAGTTTCAATTGTGATATTTGGTGTTAAAGTTGATATAAGTATTTATTGTTTTAAAACAATACTCGACGTAATTAAATTTAATTATTTTTTTTTCCTAATGCTTATGAAAAAATGTTTATGTTAAGTTGACATTAAAATGTTAAAAATTAGTATTTCATAACTGCATTTAAGCTCATGAAGATAACTACCCTCAGAATATTTCCTATTGGTACATTTGGAAATTCAGATTTGGCTTTTTTAAATAATCAATAGACACTCAAGGGGTTATTAATACCCTTCACATGTTAAAAATTAAGTTACAGTGCGAGCTTTAGTAAAATTTGGAAGCATTAAAGAGGAGCTACCGGTGGACATATCTACACTTTAAAAAGAAGAGAAGAGACAGCATTGAGTTTTTGAAGCATTAAATTCTACACGGTTATTAATTCACCATTGAGCAATGCTGTGGAGATCTGAATTTAAAGAGCTTATCATACGCTGCCGTTGAAGTTTCACATCTGATAGACAAGGATGTGAATCTAGAAACGGTTATGAAAAGCTGAGGTCGGCGAAACAGTTTAATTGATTAGAAATTGTAGACAAAACAGCTAAGTATTTAAATTCACATCATAAGCTAAAATTAAAACATTCGCGATCCGTATATCCAAAGGATGTCGTATGCCGGACGTCATGTTGCCCATAATCAGAACATGATTTCCAGTTCCGTTTCTTGTTCCATTTTAGCGTTAGCAACTTAAAAAAAGATTCCCGACACACCCCCTCGCAAACCACTTCATACAAAACTAATGTCCCACTTCTCTTAACGACTACGAGTATAGTAAAAATAAAGTCTTTCTGACTTGAAACATTCATGTTCAGTGCAATTGTCACATAACACAGATGACACAACGTATAACATTTCCCCAAAGGAAAGGACCGAGAGTGATGACATCTCCTCGGAACGGTGCAGTGGTGCTGCACTATACAAGTTGTTCGGGGGCATGTTGTACGTATACCCATCCAATCACATACATACAGTCACTCGCAAGTTGCAAGCGTGCGTTTTGTGTACAACGCCACGCCATATACCTAAGTTCGTGGAATTATACTTTGTGTGGACAAAACCGACAGTTTGTTGTTGATCCTATCAGTTGCGTCACTCAAAGCAAAAGCAACCATCCAGGAGACAGGATAGAAGGAACCGGCTACAGCTACTAGCGCTGCAAAACTATCATGTACATTGTACAATGTACCTTTTATAAAAGAAAACCATAAGAATGACATTGCGCATCATGTTCGCTCGCTGCTGGTGGTGTAACGCGAAAGGAATTTTAATTGAAAACATCACAATTGTTTGTAAGAAGGTGTGGAAAATCATTACGATTTAATGTGACCCATTATATTGTGTAGGTACTTAACCATAAATGAGTGGGATTTGGTGCGATAGAAACATGAACAGGAAAACACTCCAAAAATAAACGTAACTAGACAGATTTTAGTGCCAAGTTTCTGACGTTTAAATTTTCAATCGGGACATGATGAATAAAATTTCCCTCGAAATTTTGTCATATCTTCTCAAAGTAACAAAATGAATAATATTTAATTTTTAAGAGTTTAAAATGTCTTTAATTTTTAACTTCCCATAGGAAGTTATTGTAATGGGTCCGATTTGACAAATTGAAAATTTTGACATTTCTCGACGTTTCAAGGTCCCTAGAGTCGAAATAAAAGATTTTTAGAGAGATGTCTGTGCGTGCGTGTGTACGTACGTTCGTACGTCCGTACGTCCGTACGTCCGTACGTCCGTACGTCTGTACGTTCGCGACGTTTTTTTCGTCTTCCATAGCTCAAGAACCAGAAGAGATATCGACTTCAAATAAATTTTGTTATACAGATAATAAGGCAGAAAGATGCAGAAAGGGCTCTCCAAAAAATTGCGTGGGTGGTTTATTTACTATAGCAGTTTAAAAAAAAGGTGAACATTTTGGTTAAACCTAAATATCTCATGAACCAATAACGCTAGAGACTTGAATTAAATTTTATATTACATATTGTAACGTAATACAAAACAAGTATATTTTTGGAAAAAAATCCAATTAACGGTTTTTTTTATAAATCAAAAAAACTGAAAAAAAAAATTTGTCACCTCAAAAATTTTACGACCAAAATATGATTACATCTCCAAAACAATTTTTTGCAATGAAGAATAATGTTTTTGACATCTGATAAAATTTTGAGAAAAATCTAATGGACAGTTTTTTTTATAAAAATAAAAACCTAAAAAAAACGTTACTCAAAGTTGGGAAAAATTGAATTTCGACTTAAATATCTTTTCAAAAACTTGAGACTAAGGCTTCAAACTTATTTTATCTTATAAGAAATATTGTTTTCAACATTTAGTAAAATTTTGAAAAAAAATCTTATTGACAGTATTTTTTACAAAAAATAAAAACCTAAAAAAAAAATTTATAAAAGGTGGTAAAAATTGATTTTCGACTCAAATATCTTTTCAAAACTTTGAGATATTGGCTTTACACTACTTTAACCTTTAAAAAAATATTGTTTTCAACATTCAGTAAAATTTTGAAGAAAATCGAATTGACGGTTTTTGTACAAAAAATTAAAGACCTAACAAAAATTTAACAAAAGTTGGTAAAAATTGATTTTCGACTCAAATATCTTTTCAAAAATTTGAGATAATGGCTTCTAAATCATTTTAACTTATAAGAAATATTGTTTTCAACATTAGAAAAAACTTTGAGAAAAATCGAATTGATAGTTTTTTTACAAAAAATAAAAACCTAAAAAAACAATACTAAAACTTGGTAAAAATGTACTTTAGATTCAAATAGTTTTTCAAAAATTACAAATATTGGCTTCAAACTTATCTTATTTCACAGAAAATATTGTTTTTAATATTCAGTAATTTTTTTATAAAAATCCAACAGTCCATTTTTTCATAAAAAAATAAAATCTACAAAAAATAGTACGCAAAAATTGATACATATAGACAAACTTTTAAGCAAGGCAAATCTACAGATGGGATGGGAAGTTATCAGTGTGGGTCGCATCCCAGCCTCTTTTTCGGTTTGGTTTCATTATAATAGTCCAAGAGCCCGGGCCTGCCAGACATACCTTATTTCATAAAAGCTGAAAGTTTGTCTATGTGTGCCTCTAGTACAGGTAAGAACGATCCCCACCCATGATATCTGGGTAGTGGTTCCTTTGGCAGCTAACAGGTAGCAAAGGTGCATAAAATTCCATCTAACTTACCTTATTTTATAAAACTCAATTTTTTTATATTTCATTCGTAACACCAAATTCGATATACTCATTAGTGATGTGAAAAGTAGTTACTTCTAGGTAATCGTTACTTAAGTTACTTTTTCCAAAGTAATCGTTACTTTCGAATGATTACTTTGTGATTACTTTACAAAAAAATACGTTAATTAGGCACGAAGAGGACTCAATTTCACAAATTTTTTTTTTTGAGATATTGCAAGGTCATAGGGAGATTTTGATAAAACCTGAAACAGGAATCTAAATCAATGGTTTTTTGGGTGTGTGCAAGTATGTTTGTATGTTTGCACGTACGTTTGGGACACATTTTTTCATCAGCCATTTCTCAAAAACCTCAATTATAAATCGGATATCTAAAACTATTACAATATCATTCCTTTTTGATTTATTTACTTTAAGTTTCTTTTGGATTTAATACTTTTAGTTACTTTTGGATTTAAATTTTTTCAGATATTTTTGGATTTGATTATTCTAGTATTTGTTACGGAATACCTCTAAATGATATTGAAACTGATTACGATTACGAAATAATTTTATGAAAATGAAATATTGGAAAAGTCGTTGAAGTAGAGTTTCTGGATTTCTGCATACTGTTAGTATTTTTTGTATTTATGTATACAAAGATAAGGTTTATTAATAATAATACGTCGTCTTTCGTCTTTGGTGGTATGACAATTCACAATACATATAATTTAATTGTGGCCTACAATTTTAGGTCTATAAGTGATCAATATCCACAAGTCTACTTATTTACCAAAAACAGCATTGCAAAATCTAAACCCGTTAGGTGCCGCTGTGGCCTATCTTCTACATTTTTAAATCAAGCTCCAATATTCGCAAAATATATTGCTGTGATGCCGAAAATAAATTGGGTCTAGTCTCAAATTCTAAAATAAATTCATTTCATAAGAAATCAGAAAATTCTATTTAATACATTTCAGCTAAATTGAATAAAGTATTAACAACAAGCTTAAATCTTGAAAATACTTAAGTTTCTCATATTCCAAAAAAGAAACATTTTTAGGGTTTTGGAAAGTAATACCAGATGATTGCCCAGTATGTATTTAAAACTTTGTTTCAGAACTATTCATTCGTCGATTTACATAATTTGGCTATATTAAATTGAATTGAAAAGTAATACAAAACTCAATACAAGTTTTTTCTTCTGATCGTTACAACTATTTTAATTCCACTTTTTGAATTCCTAGTTTAATTACGCAGCGCTCATTAATCATATTTCCTATGGAGTTTTCCATGGGTAAATTCAGATTACCGTCAAAAATTGTTTTTTTCGTGTCGCGATTGGAACACGATTGGAACTATTTTTTTTTTCCAATGTTTTAGTGCAACTTCGTGTACGTATTAACGAGTGCAGTAGAGCAAGAGCTGTCAAATTTCCAGTTAAACGTTTTTTTAAAGCTGCATTCGTATAAGTGCAAAAAGGGGTAAACTTGCCTTAAAATCTAAATCTTAAATCAAAAATAAATCAATTTATATTTCCCCATAGAATTCAAAAAAAAAACGGTAAATTTAAAGAAAAAAGAAAAGAAATTAACAAAAACAAAACTATTATACCCACAATAGAAAACCCAAAATATGCATCAGTTACATACACTTACATAGTACCACAAATATTATCAAACCAATTCAAAAAACTTAACATAAAGATAACATTCAAAACAAACAACAATTTACAAAATATTTTAAAACCAAAAATAAAACAGAAACAAAAATCATACTCCGGCGTTTACAAACTTGAATGCAATGATTGCAACAAATTTTACATAGGCCAAACAGGTAGAACCTTCGAAGAAAGATTCAAAGAACATAAACCCAAACCCAACACCAAATCCACATATGCATTACATTTAATAGAAAACAGCCATAATTATACAGACATTGAAACAAATTTACAAACATTACATACATATATGCAGAAAAGGCAGATTACTTGACGCAATGGAAAAATATGAAATCTACAAAGCTTACAAACAAGAACAAGACAAAATATTAAATGACAAATTAACCATCAAACCAAACGCACTATACGAAACGGCAATAAAATTTAAACACAAAAAAAGAAATAAAAAAGACAACATAATACATTAAAGCTTAAATAAATATACAAACGACTAAAAAAAATATAAACTTAGTTTTCAATCTACATATAATGCCCTGCAATCAGAGTGTATATTTATAATTCTTAGTTTAATAACAATATTTATTACTATACAAATGAATTAGTTTGATCTAAGAACGTAGAAGTTAGATTACAGTGCCACCTATCGGATTTAGATTTGTCCACTTTCTTTGTAGTTAAATAGGAGCCTTTGTTGTGAATATTGATCAATTTAAGCTTAAAATGTAGAAGTTAGACTACAGCGCCACCAATTCGATTTAGAATTTCCTGTTCTGTTTTTGGTACATAAGTAACCTTCGTTGTGAATATTTATCAGTATGATCCAAAATTGTAGGCCAGGCCACAAGTAAATTATATTTATAGTGAATTGTCATATGTAGCCAAAGACGACATCTATTTTGTACAAATCTTAATTTTTTTATAAGTTAATACAACAAATATTAACAGTATCAACAAATTCAGAACCTCTTCCACTCTCTTTTCCAATATTTCATTTCCATACAATTATTTCTAAGATTGTAATCAGTTTCAGTATCATTAAGATGTATTTCGTTTCAAAAACAAAACAAAATAAATCCAAAAATATCTTTAAAATGCAAATCCAAAAGTAACTAAAAGAAATCAAATCCAAAAGTAACTAAAAGTAATCAAATCCAAAAGTAACTAGAAGTAATCAAATCCAAAAGTAACTAGAAGTAATCAAATCCAAAAGTAACTAGAAGTAATCAAATCCAAAAGTAACTAGAAGTAATCGATTCGACTGGTAATCGTTACTCGGGTTAGTAATCGATTACTTTGATTACTTAGGATTTCTCACACCACTAATACTCATTGCCAGACACTTGGTATGGTTCCAACCCCCTGCCAGACACCCCTAAACTTTAATATTTTGTAATTCAATTTACGTTATATTATAAAAGCTAAATTTAATATATGTTTTTTGAGGAGCTACGATGCTTCCATAGCAGCCAGACATTTTCGAGGGTTCTATCATCCTGCCAGACACTTTGAATTGAGCAGAAGTTGCAAGAGCGCGGAGCATATGTAGTAGACGGTGCGAGCGAAACAGAGCATTCGGTTATTGCGATCTTTGGGAAGAGTATACGATAACTCAGGCGACAAAGTTTAATGACGGATTTGTATAGAACAGTTAAAAAGAAGCATTTTTTACTATGGGAGAGGGGGTCTATCTCCCTCCGTTTAGGCGGGAGGGGCGATTTAAAAAATAATTGTTTAAAATGGAAAAAAATAGTTACAAAATAACGGTAACACTTACAATTAACTATTTTACATTTTTTAAAGCCAACATTCTGTTCTAACAGCCTGTTTTTAAATAAAGTTAAAACTATGTGTAGTTTTTAAAAAATTTAATTTTAAACTCAAAATATGAGTAAAAAAAGTTAAAAAAAAGGATAAAAATGTGTAATTTTTCAATAATTCAAGATTATCTACTATTGTTTTTATTTTAGAATGTATTGCTCTTATTTGTTTTTGACCAAAAACTGAAAAGTAGATGATTTTATGTCTCTTAGTTTTTGAGAAAATTGAAAATAACCACAACTATTTTTTAATTTAATTATTTTTTTTTGCTTGAGTGGTCCTATTTTGATAGTAATAATGGAAGGTAATAATAATAAAAATAATAATAAGTAATAATCAAACATACCACTGTTGCATACATTCGCACTACCAACGATCATCTTCATAGTGACTTGGTTTCCAGCTTAAATATGGTAACAAATTTAATTCTTTTTGGAATGGTAAATTTTAACTCCAATACAATAAAATGTATCAAAACCCAAAGAAAACTCATGGTTTGATAAGAGCTGTAAAGAGGTTATTAATATCAGAGATGTGAGTTTCCGTTGTTATAAACCCAACCCCACTGTTGGATTGGAGATTACCATTAGATGGTTCAATACAAGTAGTATTGAATAAGTGCAAAAAAAATGCTAGTGTGTCCAAGGCTCTTTTTTGACCTCGACACTATTTCTTTTTTTTACTAATGATCTTCTGTCTGCTAATTTGAATTGAACTATTTGTTTCGCTGACGATAGTGCACTCAAAGCTTTTCATATTGGTTTTTTGGACTCACATTCCTCTTCTTCAGATATGGAAATACAATGACAAAATATGCTAAGCTCTTTAAAATTTGACCTACACAGTATTGTAGTACAATGGGGATATCTTAGAAAACCCAACTCTGTATCGTATCCAGTGTTGGGACCTCGCAGAAGCAAAAGAGTGGTAGAAATGATGTCAAAAAGGTGGTAGAAAAGTGGTAGAAATTAAAACCCATTTTTATGTAGTAAATCTTATATTCAATAACTTATTAAAAAATACAAAAAATTAAATAAACAATAATTCAGTTCTTTTAGTTTCAAATATCACAATTCACAATAACTAAATTAGTTAGAAAACTTAAAATTATTTTTTGCTATATAGACAGCCGGAAAATTTAAATTTTGAAATATATTTCAGTAATGCTTCCGGAGGATTAAAATTCTGAAAATTTACTGAAATTTCCCTTGCAGCCAAAATGTTGTGAACGGTTGTAGTTTTTAATTTATTTCTTTTTTCATTTTTTATATTTTTTAAATCTGAAAATTTTCGTTCAGCAGCAGCGCTGCTATGGGGTAAGCAACAAAGCTTCAACATATAAGAAGATATGTTTTCAAAAATTAAATTGTCCACTATGTCTTTTAAGTTTTTTATCAAAAGCCATTGTGAAACAATGTCATCAGTTTTAAAAATTTGGAGTAGTTGATTTTCTCCAATTAATTTTCTCCACTCTTTATTAATTAACTCTAGTTCTGAGTTATTTATAGTTATCAGCTTTACCTACGTTTTTGGTTTTGAAATCAAAAATTTACGCATTTTTATAATTTTTTTGTAAGAACTCCAAACTCCAAACTCTAAAATCCAAAACTCCAAAGATAATAAATTAGTGGATTAAATACTTGGAAAAATTAAATGAAACTTCTTCGTTGATAATATTCATCTATCTGTGGCAAAAGTAAACAATCCATTTTATACAGAGATTAGACAACTATGTAAGATCTGTACAAGGAAGATCACACAACAGCAACACAGAGAAAAAGAAAGATAACTGAGGTGAAAAAGTGCATGGGAGAAATCCATCATAGCGATTTTATATGCTGTTGTTTTTGTGGAGTGGACGCGTGGAGTTGTAGTCGTATGCGTATGGTATATGGTAGAAGGTAGAGTTTAATGATAGGTGAACGGTGAGTTGCAAAAAGTGGTAGAATTTGCTTTTAAGGTGGTAGATTTTCATGAACACCAAAAAGTGGTAGAAATACGAATACCACTTAAGTGGTAGAAGTCCCAACACTGATCGTATCGTTAAAGCGGAATACACCTTACTTACAAAAAAACTGAACATCTTAAAATTCTCCTTATGTGCATAACCAAGCATCTCTTGTGGAACGACCACATGCCTCTTGAATAGTATTTTCGAACGTTGTCGAAAAGTTTTTTGTCTCACATTTTTTACAATTATTCTAAAGCATTACGTTCTAGTAAAATAGCCAGTTGCATTTCTTTCCATCAACAGTCAACCTTAATACCGTGATTCTTGCAGGAATGCTCATCAGTATGCCCTTAAATTCAATCTCGGCTGACTATGAAGTAAAGAGACACGTTTTTTAGCCGTACTATGCGAATGTGGAATGACTTACTTCGCCTCATCTTTCCCTGTGACTTTTCCTAATGCTCCCATTGTGTCTTTACCATATTAAAGCCAAGCTTTAACGTTGGTGTGTCTGTGTAGTTACGTTTCCGAAGAGAACACAAATGTTTGCGTGAGTGAGTGTGTGTGATGAGAGCGATGCTGAAGCTATTATAATGGGTGATTTTTTTGAGGTTAGGATTTTCATGCATTAGTATTTGACAGATCACGCGGGATTTCAGACATGGTGTCAAAGAGAAAGATGCTCAGTATGCTTTGACATTTCATGAACTGAAGCCAAACGATCTGCCACAACGTCGAATTTTCAGTGCCCTAGAAAAGTTGGCAGAAAATCCGCTTTTTTATCGAAAAATTTTGTTCAGCGATGAGGCTCATTTCTGGTTGAATGGCTACGTAAATAAGCAAAATTGCCGCATTTGGAGTGAAGAGCAACCAGAAGCCGTTCAAGAACTGCCCATGCATCCCGAAAAATGCACTGTTTGGTGTGGTTTGTACGCTGGTGGAATCATTGGACTGTATTTTTTCAAAGATGCTGGACGCAACGTTACGGTGAATGGCGATCGCTATCGTTCAATGCTAACAAACAATTCATCTCAAGGAATGGACCGGTAAGTTGGCCACCAAGATCATGCGATTTGACGCCTTAAGACTATTTTTTGTGGGGCTACGTCAAGTCTAAAGTCTACACAAATAAGCCAGCAACTATTCCAGCTTTGGAAGACAACATTTCCGAAGAAATTCGGGCTATTCCGGCCGAAATGCTCGAAAAAGTTACCCAAAATTGGACTTTCCGAATGGACCACCTATAGCTATAGCTATATGCTAGCGAGTGGAGCGACGATGATGAGCAGAGCCAAGCGACCAAGTAATTTTGTTCAGCTTGCCAGCGGTGAGAAGCAAACTATTTAAAATAAAAGAGTAACTCCAACTATAAGTTGTGTGTTTACAAGTTTAGTTTATTGAACAGAATGCTTACTAGGTATGATTTGCTTCGCCCTTTTATACAAAAAAAGGAAAAGCACATTACATTAAAATAATTATGAGAAAATGTGTTTTCTATTTATAAAATATAGCACTTTTGATGTTTATATGATAATGAAAAAATGTGCTGATTATTATAAATAATTAATTTATACAATTCAAAATATATATGTTTTATGTCTGTATAATATGTAAAATATGTATGGTCTTGTTGTATATGATGTTTGTGTATTTTAAGCTGAAGGTGGCTGTTACAAAGCTATTTAAAGCCCTTTAAGCTTTTTAATTATTACACAAATTTTAACTATGAATTATAAAATAAGAAAAAATAAATTAGATGGTGCAACAGATTTGAATAATAAAAAAACTATGAGCTGTTAAATTAATTTCTTATGATTGTACGTAAAACACGCCAAATTGAAATATTGCGTATATTTTAGACATCCTTTGTTAGCTTACTTACATTTTTGTAAATGGATGTCTATTTATGTACTGACTATAAAAAGCTAAATAAAGAACCGATAAATGTTTCTCTGTCAACCTATTTTTAGTACAAATGTAAACCTGTTAAAGAATGATTAACGTTCTTATAGTCTTAAGTTTGTATAAGCCATAAGCTTAACAAACGTCCAACACCAGACTTACTTTTCAGTCATAGGTATAGACAAACCTGCAAAAGAAATAATACATCAAGATCTATACTATTATAGGTTCCATATATAACTACATATACTAAATCCAAAAAACAACATAAGTTCGAACAACGATCTCTACGAGTTATAAAACATGATGTAAAATTTAATCACGAGATCAGGACACGCATTCCACTTTGAGAGGCACCACTATAAGCAGTCTTGAGTTTTTAAGAGAGGATGTAGTTGTTTTTTTTTTCTATTATAAAATAGTTAATCAGGAACAAGGATACCCATGATCAAGATTATATTCATTCGCATGTTTATAAGGGTTTTCTTGTAAGTTTTGTAAATTTTATTTTCATGACGATGTCATGTAAAGTTGGACTCTACATACGAGTACGTGATTTTCAAGATCAGGTTTTGGTTTAAGCCTTTCTTTTTATTTTGTTGGCTTGTTTGTAATGAAACATGACTCCCATTGATATTAACGCGGCCACCACCGCCAATCTAGGTGGCCATCTCTTTCGGTGGGATCAAGAAGCGGGCTCAGAAGATCATATTTCAAAAGAGGATAATAATTATTATTATGGGAAGATTACCATAACAATTTAGAGCAGACAGAAAAAGAAGAGACAACTCGAACGCGTGTGATGTATGATGTCATTAATCACTCTTGGAATTAAGGCGTGTGAGGGCGGTATTTTGACGATTTTGTTCTGGATTCAGAACAGAAGGGTTGTGAGACTTAATAAATAAGGATTAAGTAAAAATTGTAATTTAACATATCTAAGTTATGAATATAAGGGCAAAATAAAGTCGCTCGTGACAAATGTATGAGATTATGTTGTAAGGATGGCTAAGGAAATGAAGTTAGATTGTTTTTCAAATCTTTAAGCCCCTTTGATTTATGTTTTATCACCCTTAAACTGTTGCAATTTGTATCTTGTTGGCAAGAAACAAGAAAGTCTGGCACCTTTATAAACACCATATCTTCAATTCAACATGGAGTAGGTTGAGGTATCTTATTTTTTGTTTGTTGTTGTACTAACTTACCATAATCAGCTAACAACCGCAATAAAAACAACAAAAAAATGTTTATATCATTTTTGTGTATCCTTATAAACTATATCTTTAAAATGACATACGACTACACTCTAACACTTTAATGTTTATCAAAAAACAGGAGCAAATTACCATCATCATCATGGACCAGGCCAAGCCAGGCCAGGCCATGAACGCAAAAAAAGGCTTTAGCGTCGTCGTAGCCGTTGTCGTCGTCTTTGGTCGTCGTATAGTCGTCGTATTTATGGCTAATCAGGAAAATATACTGCAATCAGGTGTTGGCGAGACACTTGCCACAAATTAATTGGATTATAGATAAAATGTAGGTACTTGATGTATCTCCCAGTACATGTTGCACTGGTGTATCATTTTTGTTTCGTTTTCTTGAATGTCTCTGATGCAGAAGTTGTATCGGTCTTTATAGAAAAGAAATATCACACGCTTTTGAAATTTTATGTAAGCCGAATGAATAATCGTAAGTGTAAGATTTTGTTGTGTAATAAAAATAACACATGTAATGCAAATTTTGCACACGACAATCTCAGAAGGAGAGAATTAACACACAAAAATAGGCTTTTAATGGAAAAATGATATCAAAATAGAGAAAGAAAAACATAAACAAACATAAACAGACTAATAAAACTACTTTTTTACAGTTCGCGATGGTGAAATTGATGGCAAAATTTGAGCTGTTGGGACGAATAAGTGATGTGGTGGTTGACGAAAATCCATGTATTTTGTATAAAGTCTAAAGTTTTGAAGGCTTATAAGGTACAGACACAAGAACTCAAGCCATTCGTTTACCAGAAACGATGGTGTATCTTTTATGATTGTGTGCGTAGAATTCATCAAAATCATCCAGATTTTCATCTTAAATGTATCTTTTGTGATAAGGTCCCAAAGGCTGCGTTAGTAAGCAGAACTGTAAAAGATTGGTTGCTAAACAGCCTTTCCATCTTTAATGTTCCATGTCCCATGAAAACAATCGCAATTTCGCAAGAAATGTTTCCTGGTTGTATTTTTTCTCCAAAAAAAGATGATCACATTTGGATACCTCTTTGAAAACTGGCAATATATTTTTTTTTAACTTACAAAATTAAATTAAAAAAAGAGGTTGGGATGCGACCCACAATGATAACTTATCATCCCGTCTGTCGATTTGTCTTACACTAAAAGTTTGTCTATATGATACATAATCAATTTTTACCAAATTTGCGTACTATTTTTTGTAAATTTTATTTTTTTATGAAAAATAGGACTGGATTTAATTACAGAATATTGCAAACAAATTTTCTGTGAAAACAAATAAGTTTTAAGCCAATAATTTTAATTTTTGAAAAGCTTTTTGAGTCGAAAATCAATTTTTACCAACTTTTGTAAAATTTTTTTTTCGGTTTTTAATTTTTTGTAAAAAAAATGTCAATAAGATTTTTTCAAAATTTTACTGAATATTGACAACGATATTTTTTGAAAGATAAAAGTGGTTTAAAGCCAATATCTCAAAGTTTTGAAAAGATATTTAAATCGAAAATCAATTTTTACCAACTTTTATTAATATTTTTTTTGGGTTTTTATTTTTTGTAAAAAAAACTGTCAATTCGTTTTTTCTCAAAATTTTTCCTAATGTTGAAAACAATATTTCTCATAAGTGAAAATTAGTTAGAAGCCATTATCTCAAAGTATTGAAAAGATATTTGAGTCGAAAATCAATTTTTAACAACTTTTGTTAATTTTTTTTTTGGTTTTTATTTTTTGTAAAAAAAAACTGTCAATTGGATTTTTCTCAAAATTTTTCAGAATGTTGAAAAATATTTCTTATAAGATAAAATAAGTTTGAAGCCTTAATCTCAAGTTTTTAAAAAAAATTTGAGTCGAAATTCAATTTCTACCAACTTTGAGTAATGTTTTTTTTAGGTTTTTATTTTTTATAAAAAAAAACTGTCAATTAGATTTTTTTCAAAATTTTATCAGATGTCAAAAACATTATTCTTCGTTGCACAAAATTGTTTTGGAGATAAAATCATATTTTAGTCGTAAAATTTTCGAGGTGACAATTTTTTTTTCAGTTTTTTTGAACGTTTTTGAACAACAACAACAACTTAAAGGTGCTACCACTCATTGTTTTTGGCTGGAGATATAGCTATTTCGTGCTTTGCCACTTTTGCACTCATCAGTCTCCTTTGTTTGTGGTGCTGAGCTTTAGTCCAATTTTATTTGAAAAACTTTATACACAACATAGGATTCGAACCCACGCATATCAGATTTGCTCAGTCTTAGAAGTCGTGTGCACTACGCACTCCACTACTTTTGACCACTGACATCACAGGTCGAGATGTGCTAATTGTTTATCAAATGCATTTGAAGCATCAACATTTTTATAAGCTCCTTTAAGTATGCTGTTTTGTTCCGCCTCCATTTTTCTCCATACCTTTTTTGATTTATAAAAAAAACGTTCATTGGATTTTTTTCTTAAAATATACTTGTTTTGTATCACGTTACAATATATAATTTAAAATTTAATTCAAGTCTCTAGCGTTATTGGTTCGGGAGATATTTGAGGTCAACAAATTTTTCACTTTTTGTCTAAATTGCTGTATTAAAAAAAACATCGACTAAATTTTTTTCAAAGTTCACTATGCATCATTCATCTGTAAGATATATTTAAATCGGTATCTCAGCCGGTTCTTAAGATATTTCCGACGAAAAAAGCTATACTCCAAACGTAAGCAAGAACGTAATAAATGTCAAAATTTTCAATTCGAAAAATCGGATCGATTGACATATTTTCCTGTAGGAAGTTAAGAAATTTGTATCACAAATAATATTTTGGAATACAAAATTATGTAACCTCAAAAATTATTAACTATTAAAAATTAAGTGACCAATATATAAACTGTTCCTTTTTTACTCATATTTCTATTTCTTTTTCACGACAGGACTTTAGAGATCAAAATATTTTAAGTCAGATCTGGAGTTACGGGATACAAAATATTTATGTTAATATCTTATTATATTTATTTTCTTTTATAAAAATCTAATTGAATTTTGTTTTACAAAAAAAAAAACTAAATCCTGGTAAAGATTAATTATCAACTCAATTATTGATGCGATCCAGTTTCGCACCCTAAGGCTTCAGCCATCCTACTTCATCTCTCCAGCTCCAATAAAGTCAAATCGTACGGTTTCGCTGGTCAGTCAATTTACATTACCTCCAAAGAAAGATAACCATTCCCTAAAATCTATCTTGCATAATTTCTAATATAATGCTAGCAAACTATGTAGAACTGTTATCCGTCCTTACAGTGCTCTCCGTTGACGGTGATGACCTGGCCAACGAATTCCTCAAAGAAATTTGGGCAGTTAATGGCTCCAGCCTAAAATCTTCACAAAAAATAGGACTTTTTTTTATCGCTATATATTCCACACCCTGGAACTATTGTGTTTGGTACTATAACAAATTCGACGGTTTTCTTGATTGAGGTACTAATTTATCTAGAAAGCTTCCAGAGCCAGGCCCGTCGAGAGGGGTGAAAAGGGGGGAAACCCCCCGGGCCCGGGATTTTCTAGGGGCCCGTAAAATTAAAAGCAGTGAGGAGAGTTTTTTTTTTCAATATAGGTAGTCTAAATTCATCATCAACATACCTATTCCCACTTATTTTTAGGGGCCCGAAAATTTAAAATCATTCATGCTTTCGCAATCGAGCCCCTGTTTGCATGTTATCTACCAATCTTTTCTTACTTAATTTAACGTAAATTTCAAATTTATTTTATTTTGAAATTTTTTAAAATCAAAATAAGGGGCCCGGCAACTTAAAACAAAACACAAATATTTATTTCGGTTTCTGTTTTTATAAAGTTTCTTTTCTTCTATTTTTGTTTCTGCTGGGAACGAAATTTTTGATTCGGTTTCGGGGGACCGAAATTCTTAAGAAAAATGTGCTCGGATCCCTTCACAAACTTTCCAATACAAGATGGTCAGCTAGAATTGAGGCAGTGAAACCATTTGCAAATCATCTGAAAAACCTTAGAACATCATTAGAAGCCTTAAGTGATATTAATTTAACTGCTGAAGCTCGAAGAGATGTAAATGGCATTTTAAAATATATGCACAAATTTGAATGCGTCGTGATGTCTTTGATTTGGTGCAAGGTTCTTAGCGCTATAAATAAAGGAAGTTTCCTTCTTCGGGCCAGAAACAGTACTATTGGCGTTGAAATTCGAGATCTCGACAACTTGATCTTCGATTTGAACATTATTCGAAACGGATGAGATCAATTTTTATCTGAATGCAAAGCAGTTGCTACTGGATTTCCATTCCATCGTTTCCATCGAATTAAAGAGACATTTTGAAGAAAACCGAGGAGCTGGAAAGCAAATAGAAACAGACGAAGAAATAAATTTCAAGAGAAACACCTTTTATGTCATAGTTGATTCAATTTGTCTGGAATTTCTCGTCGGTTCAATACGATGAAAAATTTGAATGCTACATTTTCATTTTTATGACAGTTTTCAACAATGGACGAACTTGAGATTAAAAACTCTGCTACAAGGTTCATCCAAAAGTATAACTCCCATGTGTCTCAAGGGTTTAAAGAAGAAGTAATTCATCTGAAACACATTTATGAAGCCAATTTTGAAGCAGAACTTCCGATAATGAGTTTGCTCAATGCTATTTATTCCCAGAACTTGGAGACGATTTTCCCCAACATTTGTGTTGCTCTCCGTGTGTTTTCCACTATACCTGTAACCGTAGCTAGTGCCGAACGTTCATTTAAGCAATATTCACATGAGCACGACCATTGACCAACGAATGAACGAATATTCGTCGATTTTGACATTTCTTTCACATGAGAGTTTTTAATTCGTCGCGAATGAAGTTTGACAGCCGAACACCATTCACCACCGAAACCAAAACAAGAATGATTTTTTTAGGTTAAGTACGCGCGATTATTTTATTCGTTGCGAGTGTGGATAATGTGGAACGCGAATAAAGTTTGACAGTTCGAATCAGCTACAATTTTTTTCGCGAATAAATTTGTTTTCTTAAATTTATTAATATATGATATTAAAAAGTAAAAGTATGCATCATAAATCAAATAGGAACTATATTTGCTATCGTTTTGTTAAGAATTTGTGTGGAAATATGTCTTCAAACGTATATAAACTCACATTTTGTAATTCATTCGTCGTTCGTTGGTCGCGCTCATGTGAATACTACTTTAGCGTCCTTGCCAGAACAAAGAGTTTTCATCGTTCGTGCTCATCACAAGATCGTGTTTCTGGCTTTGCTACACTATGCATCGAAGCACCTTTGGTAAGGGAACTGAATTTCGACGCAATTATAAGTTGTTTTGCTGCTCAGAAAGCTAGGAAAGCTCGTTTACCAAAAGAAAATATTTCATTGAATGCAAACTCACTCTAATAAAACATTGTAATAATATTTTAATATAAAGAAAAACAATAAAGAGTATTTAATGTAAAACTTTTAAAATACTTAGGTTTTAAACACAAATTTCAAATACTTTTACTTCGCTCTATTTTATTTCCATAGTAGGTAATAGATCTTCATACTATTTTTTTTAATAGTTAATCGACCGTATTATCAGTTACTTACATATCGTTGGCAATATCGAATTAAATGTATGATTCTGTTCGGATTCTGATCTAATCGCATGTAGAATTATTTTCTATCCATCCTCCATTTCAACTAAACTGGATGATACCCGTAAGATTGATTTGATGATTAACACTTTTTTCGGTTAATTTTTCAAACAAAAAATGATTATTTCCGTTAATTCCAACCAATTTCATGCTATTTGTAATTGAAATTAGAACGTACCATATCAGTAGGCATGAACTTTAAAAAAAATGCTGAATATGGGGGGGCCCAAGATTTTTCCGTCCCGGGCCCGGAATTCCTCTCGACGGCCCTGTCCAGAGCTGAATATAGTTCTCCTTAAAATTTGTATTTGACCTACAGTTTTTGGTTGATCAATGTATCTTTTTTTATTCAATGTTCATGATTTTATTTAATAGTAGAAACTTTTATAATCACAACTGTCTTAACAGATAGGTCAGGTATACAGTAAAGATTCTGTACATTTCTCTAAACCTTCTCGGCTACCTGACCAAGCCAGTAGTGCATCTAAATTGAACTGCAAGCAATTTGAGAAGCATATTATGTCTTCTAATTTAACCTTATAATAATAACCTGTACCAGGTGACTTTGACATTGAGATAAATAAAAGGGCAGGCGAAATGTCCTGACAAAACTATAACACTGCTCTTCGTCCTATAAATGGAAAAACATTCCTGGACTTAGAATCTATTTTTTTTTTAAAGTTAGCCCTCAGTCAAATGGTTAAGTATTGATATACTTTTAATATCCCTAAGACAGAGTGAAAGCATTATGAAATAACATGCACCACTAAATCCAACGAACTTGCTCCAATTGACCTCTAGGGAAAGCTTAGAATTAAAAAAGTAAAAGTGATCGTGACAGTTGTGCCAATTTTCAGTAAGCCATTAACTTCATTATAAACAGTGATTTTTTCCCACCAATTGTAAGGGCTCTCGTGTTTAGTAAGAGAACAATAAGCCGGTTAAAAGCAATTGCAAAGCCAGTTAAAAGCCGTTGATAAATATTTTCAGCCAAGAGTAGTCAACCTATCGAACTAGAAAAGAAGAGCCAGCCAGAAGTCAAAGGAGACCCACCAAAGAAGCAATACCTTGACGACCCTCATTTTTAACAAACTAGAATACTATCAATGCTGAATTAAAGAGATTCATGATCATACTCATCGGCTTGACAACCGGGTTCTGGTCCTGGCCTCTAACAAAAAGCGAACCGACGCGACGCCACCCAGTTGCGCACCCCAAGGTTTTCGGGCGTCTTGGTCTAGCACGCTGCTGGTCGCCTACCATAAAATATGATACAAAGGACTTTCCGAGCTAGTTCCTCTTCACTCATATGCGAGCTAGGTTTCCAGCCCATAGCTTTAAGGTAGATGGCATACAGTTCTTGATTGTAGCGTCTACGGCAACGTCCACACATAATGGGCCAACAATTCTTCGAAAGACCTTCTTCTCGAATGCGCCTAAGAGTTCGAAGCACTAAGCACCCAGGTCTCTGATTAATAAGTGAGTATTGGCAGAATAATCGTCCTGTATAGCAGCAACTTACAAATTATGAAGGATTAAAGTAGGCTATGTTGGCTTTAAACAACCGCCCGTGTATTTCTTCTATGTTGTTATCGGGTGCTACTATTGACCCAAGTTATTCAAAGGATTGATCTGGATATGGGAATATTAAATTCTAGAAATATTTCCATCGTCTACCTATTATATATTATATCGGTTGTTGATTTGCAAGGGATGATGAAGACACATTGGGAATATCCAATCTTGATAGAGAAGAGTATCTTATAGGCGGTACTCAACAATATTATAACCCTATAGTTGCTGCACGTGTTGACATCTCCTTTCATGTGTATGGGACATATATATAATCTTTCCGCCAGTCTTCTTGCATTTCTTCAAGTTCCCATAAGTTCACTATAATTTCATGAATAACTCGATTTAAAGCTCTCTCCCGGGGCTTTATTTTGTTTGAGCCTTTTTCTTGAATATATCTCAATAGAAAATAGCTAAAACTTAAATAAAAAAATTGTCTTGTTACAAAAAATAGCACATAACAATGAGAAGTTTCCATGAATGCAATTTTAACATAAAGCACGTTATTTTCCTGTCACAAACTAACAACTAATTACATATAAAATTGTAAGGGTATAAAGTTTAATAACAATAATCTATCAACCAACATTTTTGAATGTCTTAAACGTTCAACTTCAAAGTCGATACATACAACAAGTGCATGAACCACACTAGTTTAATATAATACAAAAATAATCATCTCTCACAGAAAAGAAAAACAAAAGCCTTGAAAATTCCCAATAAATTTAAACAAACCTACCTACTACTTTTATATTTCATATAAATTAATTGCAATCTCAATTATAAGATCGTGAAAGGTAATACTTCTTTTTTCAAGAAACTTAATCGAAAAATATTATTATGACGGGGGGCGAGAACAAAGCACTTGAAAAAATAAAAAGAATTAAATTATACCAGGGGTGGCACCACCGCAACTACCTACTCCCATAAATTGAATCGAAAATTAAATTCGCCTTAATATTTCACATATTCCTACTACGATACTTATCGACGACAACGATGTGCAATTTATTCAACTTAACTCGCCCTTGGTCGATTTAATCTTGAGAATTGACCAAAATATAGCAGATCCTAACCTAAGACCAAGACTCAAGAGTGAATGAATTTGACTTCTATAATTTTGTGTTCCTCTATCTTGCATCACTTGAAATAATAGTACGAATAAAGTATCTAGAAAAAAAAAAGATATAAATTGTCACTAATTGTAGGTATAGAAAATTACCATTAACTCACCTGTTCCACGAGTTTGCTTATGGATTTATGAGATATTGTCCTAAGTCGAAGTCAAAGCGATGGTGGTGGCAATGGCGATGCAATTTTTATCTCCGGTCTTATTGTTTTATGGACCGTAGAACCTCGAAGACATGGGACTTTTAAAAAAAAAATCTATAGGCTATTGGAATTACTACCGTTAGATACTTAAAAGAGTGGTCCTCGAATTTTCGAAAGAAGCATGAATTATTAATTTAACCTGTCATATTGTTACGATATATGTACCTAAATTGGATTAGTCGTTGCCCCCGAAGAATGAGATAGTTGTGGAGTTTTTGTTCAATTTTATACATAGCTTAACAAACCAACTGTATAATGTTTTTAAATAGGTTTAGGAGGCTTTTAACAAAATGCGCATTTTATTTGCCTCGAAACGTTTTGCAAATAAAAGAGAAACAAGAAGTTGATCTGCAGATGGTAGGTGGCAGCAAGTACCACCATGGAGCATGTGCAAAGATACATATAGTGGACCACCATGAGTAAAAATTTGGAAAAAAAGAGATTGGTATTTTGTATAACGCCATAAAATCATATATGTATAATGATAACTATAATAACTGATTTGAACGTTCTTTCATTTAAAATTTCGAAATAAAACACCAATTTTTTTAATTTTATGACTTTTATATTTGTCTATGGGAAGCTTGAGTTTTTTTTAGCGATATACCATATCTCAGACGTGAAATTATATATTTCATCTAATTAACGCATAATCTGCCCCACTGTTTCTCCACCAATCTTACCACGACTGCACCATGATGGGTGTCGTGCGCTTTGAATATTTTAATCAACATTCTATGATCGAAAGTACAAGTTGTTAAATTATTATTGCCAATGTTATTGTTTTAACCAAGTTTCCTTAATGTGGTGTGCGCATTTTATTGAAAAATATAATAATAAATAAATAGATGCATGCGCAGTGCGCACTGTGCACGTCTATCCGTCTGCATGCCAACTTTGTTTTATTTATTCGACTCTTGAATGGACGGAGGCTTATTTATTCATACAAAATTTGCATAAAAATCATTCAAGAGATTTTTGGTACAGCGAAATATTTTATTTTAATTTCTGAAGATGTGAAAGTCAAATAAATTTTACACAATTTTGCACTTTTTTTGTAAATATAGGAGGATTTTTTGAGGATTTTATGCGCCTTCAGATAAATGTCTCTGTGAAATAACTGCCCAATAAATAACACCAACAAAATATGATATAATCTCCCACAAATTTTTTTTTTCACATTTTTGAGATTTAATTTAATATATTTTCTTAGACTTATTTCATTCATGTTTTGGGGACTGTTTTACTCATATGCTAGGTGCTTTCATTTTGATAATATAAGTTGGTCTTATTTTCCAAAATAATTTGGCTTTATTTCACTTTTTCAAAGTGCACTGCTAATTTTGAAAATTTGCGTTACTTCAATTTAGTAGGTTATATAATTTTTTTTGTTGAGTTACTTCTTGGAAAGTTTTTAAACGGATCTAAACATTGGTGAAGTTCTTTATTTATACGTTTACACTTCATTTAAAAATGTTTAGGGCTGGAAAGAGGGGGTTTAGTTGGGTTTTCTAAAATTCCTTAAAAGTTATAGGATTTCTGAAAAAAGTTTTCTGTTTTTACAGAACTCATATATTTTAATAGAAATATGGCCCCAAGAAATTAAATACAAAAAGAGGGTATGATGCGACCCACACAGATAACTTCCCATCCCGTCTGTCGATTTGTATTGCTTAAAAATTTGTAGATTTTCGTGTTTAGTTAAAAAAGTTGTCAGTTGAATTAAATATTTTGCATATAATGAAATAGTTTGACTTCAAAATCTATTTTTGTTAACTAGATTTTTAGTCGAAAACCAATTTTTACCAATTTTAGTAGCATTTCTAAAAAAATAATGATTTCTTATATAAACAAATACAAATTGGATGAATGAAATTAATTTGAAGTCAATTATTGCTCACGAGATATCGAAATCCAAAAATCAATTTTTACCACTTTACTATTTCTTGTAGATTTTATTTTTTTATGAAAATACGGACTTTTGGTTTTTTATAAAAAATGTACTGAACGTCGAAAACAATATTTTCTGTGAGATAGAATTAGTTTAAAGCCAACATTTTTTATTTTTGAAAAGATATTTGAGAAAGTAAATTTTACCTAGTTTCAGTATTGTTTTTTTTAATATTTTTATTTTTTGTACAAAAAACTGTCAATTCAATTTTTTTCAAAATTTTATTGAATGTTGAAAACAATCTTTCTTATAACAAACAATTAGTTGAAAGCCATAATCTCAAACTTCTGGAAGATATTTAAGTCGAAAATCAATTTTTACCAACTTTTATTATTTTTTTTAAGGTTTTTATTTTTTAGTAAAATAACTGTCTATTTGATTTTTCTCAAAATTTTACCAGAATGTTAAGAACGTTATTCTTTGTTGCACAAAATTATTTTGAAGATAAAGTCATTTTTGGTTCGTAAAGTTTTCGAGGTGACAAAAATTTTGTAATTGGAATTCTTTCCATAAAAATATACTAGTTTTGTATCACATTACAATATACATATAATATAAAATTTATTTCAAGTCTCTAGCTTTATTGGTTCGTGAGATATTATCTACATAAGTGGGAATGAACGATTATATTTAGCAATGAGTAGTACCCGTGGCGTGATGGTTAGTGGTTTGGACTATCATGCCAGAGGTCTTGGGTTCAATCCCTGCCTGTGCCATCTAAAGTTTGTTTCACGGGTACTGCCTCTTGCGAGAAATTGACAAATACAACAAGAGTAATTCTTGTCATGGAAAGTGCTTTCTCAAATTAGCCGTTCGGAATCGGCTTGAAACTGTAGGTCCCCTCCATCCCTGACAACATTACTCACACACAGGAATGGTTGAGAGTTGTAATCACTAGGCCCTAGTTCTCAAAGGACTGTTGCGCCACCTAATTTAATTTAATTTAATATTTAGCAATTAGCCAAATTTTCCTTAAATAATTTCGAAAATATAAAATCAATAATGGAAGTTTAATATGTTTTCGTAATCGGTCTCATTTTTCAAATTAAATTGTTTGAAATTTCTTTACGTTTCTATGTCCCAAGAATCTAAATAAAAGGTTTTTAGATGGATTTCTGTGTGCGCGTGTGTAACAAAAATTGAAAACCTACACAAGAAACTAAAAATTGTTAAGAAATGGTTTTCTACTAAAGTATCTTCTGAACAAAGGAAGACATTGATTTGATACTTTTTATCTCAAAGAATTACTACTTCACATACACAAATGGATTTAGATTCAAAGTACCTTGAAATGTGGATGCCAACATTTTCAATTTGACAAATTGGACCGATTATAATAACTTATTATTTAAAGTTTAAAATTTAATAATAATTGTATTTTGGAGTTGTTAGTTTGTTTTGGTTATGTTTCAAAAAATATTTCTATCAATAAAAAAAAACAAGTGTAAGAGTTGCACCGTAAGCGAAATGCTACGAATTGATTTTTTCTTAACAACGGTACGTTAACTCATAAAAATGTAGGTTGGGAAACGTGGACTTTTTCTGTGACATCATCAGTGACCTTGCTTTATAACTAACTTTAATATGAAAGGGAGTTTTGTTTATATTTCTTCTTTTACCTTAACCTCAACATAAAAGCAAAAAGACAAAATGTTTCCATAAAACTTTACCTACTGAATTAGCAGTTATTAAAATAATTGTTTCTTATAAATCCAATAAATATTTAATATTCAAACCGCTAATGATAAAACATGTTTTTTTATTTAAATCTTTTTATCTTAAAACTTCATAATTTAATCACTCATATTCACACCTGACATACAGTCAGAGTCTTAAGCAGCTTATGACATGGGCACACCAAGAATTATTAGATTGATAATAATTTTACTTTACGATTAAACTTAACTTATCGATGATAGCTGACAATTTTAATGACAATAATTACACCCGTGTGTCGTGGATAAAGTAAACAACATAATGCATCTTATCCTCAAAAGATATTTATTATTAATTTGTAGATAAGAAAAGTTAAGAATTTATGTGGAACGATCATTAATCAATTATTTTCCATTACCTGAGTGGTTTATAAAATAAATTGCATCTCTAATGAAAAAAATTAAAAAAAAAGGAATTATGTTTTATTTGCGTTGTGGTTTTTATGTTAGTTCAACTTAAGCTAATGTTGTCGTTAAACTATAGGGTGGGTCAAATTAAACTCTCTAAATTCAAATGCGTCGCAAAAAACTACATATACGACTTTCAAAGGTTGCTCAAGACTATGCCATTTCGTTTAAATACAATTGATTACTCAAATTCTTGTAAATGATAAAATAAAGGTTTTTCTTTGTCTAGATATTGCGATCTTATAGTAAAATGACCTCAAAGCCTCTTTGATTCTAAGCTAACAACGCCACCTACAATTATACCACTTTCATCACACGCCGCCGCTGATTGTGATCGTGTTATTTTTATAGTTGTACTGATTTCTGCTGATTGCATTGGTTTGGTTTAGTTTGGTTTGAAGCTTATTCTCGGGAAGCATGACCTCAAATTGGAAACAAATGCACAAAGAGCAAAAAACATAAAAAACAAACGCAATTTATTTCTTAAAATGAAAGTAGTAGAACGTGTACCTAACCAGTTTTAGTGCTCGTATATATGTACTTACCTTGTTTGTACCATGAAAGTGTCTATGTTGCATTTGCAATTCCCAGATCCAAGATTCCAGATGCCATAAGATGCAATACTTACTTTATGTTTGGTACCTTTGTAGGTCAATCTTTTTTTTCTTCTGATCTTTCTGTATGGTTATAGCTAAGGCAAACCAAAGCCATATGCTATATTATATCTTCTGAGCTCAGAAGATTCAAGTACTATAAAATTAAGATTTTTTCACGCAGATAAAAGGTTCATTAAAACGATGATATCAGTGGAAAAAATAAAGAAGAAAACGGATTTTGTTTTTGGTTTCTTTTCTTGGAAAGATGCTGACAAAAAAAAGAACGACATGGTTAAGCTTGGAAATAAGGTTTTTGTTTTTAGTGTTTATGAAGGAAATCTCCATCACGTAAAGTACTTATGGGAACTTCGGTAGTTGCAAGGCACGCACAGCGCCAGTGACCTAAATGGCAAACGTTTAAAATAATTTCTTTTAGTAAATAGGGCCACCCTTGCCTAATTGGTACAAATATGATGTGATATTATGACAACTCAATTAATATTCTCTTAAAATGTTGAATAACACAACAACAAAAAACTGGACTCAAAGAAAATTAATTAATTTATGTAAAAATTTTACATTTGGAAAGGTGCTAAAGCCAAGCATCTTTAAATGGAAATATAATTGTTTTGAAACATTTTTGTTGCATGACATTTATTTTTAATAATGATTGCGAATATTTTAAGCTGATCATCACAGTCACAGGAGACATGTTTGAGATGCAGTAGTAGTAGTAGTTCTATTCTAAATGAGGAACAGCGATTTCTATAGCATTTTCAAATTTATCTTTGAAATATTTACACACTTTTTTTTAATTTAAACGGCGGGCAGCTGTTAAAAACAACTCAAATGATTTTTGTATACATAATTCTGCTGTCCCTTTTCTTACCCTTAAGCCATTTTCTGCAACTAGTTTCCTTTAGTCTTAAAAACAGAACAAGAACTTACATTTTTAGATATTCAAAAATCACAAACATAGATTTTAATAAGCAGATAAAAAACAGATTATTTGCTCCTCAAATGCTTTTTAATAATTGGGGGCAATATATTTCTGATTTTGATATCGTGTTATCTCTTATTGTTTAATAGCTGCTTTTTCTTGATTGTCTTTTTGGTTTTCTTTCTTTATTTTGCCATATATCTATTTGTTTTGTCCATTTTAAATGGTATTAATTCTCAAAACTGACTCGGGGCCTATTTTACCAAACACTTTTCACTTAGCAACATTGGAAAAAAAATAATATTCTGCAAAGTAATGTGCCAAGTTTTTCACAAAATTTGCAAAACAAAAAGACTGTTAATTTTAAAATTTTTCAGACTTTATTTGAAAAGTGAAAATTAAGAGCGTTTCACCGATTTAAAATAGAACTTCGTATTATTAAAAATTGCAAAGCAAATGTATGATTGTGTTTATTAAGATGAAATATGCATCGAAAAACATTGCTAAATCAATATCTATCATGGTTCTGTCAACACATCCAGCTCCATAAGGAAATCCTCCTTGAGAAAAAAAAATCGAGGCTATATCTGAAGAATTTTGTGCCCAGCAAATGGTTTTAGAGATAAATTCATCAATAATCATAATCGATTACACTAGATGAACTACTCTGCAAACGGTTGTTTTGCTTATTCCGTGCATTCATGCAACATCGTGACATTGGGTTCCATTCCCACTTCAACACATATTCGTTTGCCTATTAAATTCTAGTTTATTTTCAATTTTAGAAAACCTAAATTCGATTTCCGATAGTACTTTTCGTTAATAAAAAACTCTCTTTTGTCGATAAATCAGTCCTTGGTCACTATTAATTACTTCTTCAATTTCAAAATATTCTTCAAAACGATTTAAAATAAAGTATAAAAATTATTTTACAACGGCTTTTCAAAGAAATGTTTTTTGTTATAAACTGTCAAATTCGATTAAAGGATGGCTAAGATGTCGATAGATTAAAAAACTTCTACAAATTTTGATATTTTTAAGTTCCCATAGGAAGTTATTGTAATGGGTCCGATTTGTCAAATTGAAAATTTTGACACTTCTCCACGTTTCAGGGTCCCTAGAGTCGAAATAAAAGGTTTTTAGAGAGATGTCTGTGCGTGCGTGTGTACGTACGTTCGTACGTCCGAACGTCCGTAAGTTCGCGACGTTTTTTTCGTCGTCCAGGCATAAAGATGCAGAAAGGGCTGTCAAGAAAATTGCGTGGTTGGTTTTTTTACCACAGCAGTTTAAAAAAAGGGTGAAAATTTTGGTTAACATTAAATATCTCATGAACCAATGACGCTACAGACTTGAATTAAATTTTAAATTATACATTGTAACGTGATACAAAACAAATATATTTTTGGAAAAAAATCCAATTAACGGGTTTTCTTATAAATCAAAAAAACTGAAAAAAAATTTGTCTCCTCGAAAATTTTACGACTCAAATATGATTTCATCTCCAAAATAATTTTGTGCAACGAAAAATAATGTTTTGACATCTGATAAAATTTTGAAAAAAAAATCGAATTGACAGTTTTTTTACAAAAAATTAAAAGCCGAAAAAAAAATTTAACAAAAGTTGGTAAAAATTGATTTTCGACTCTAATATCTTTTCAAAAACTTGAGATAATGGCTTCTATTTAATTTTAACTTATAAGAAATATTGTTCTCAACATCAGGAAAAATTTTGAGAAAAATCGAATTGACAGTTTTATTACAAAAAATAAACACCTAAAAAAAAACAATACTAAAACGTGTTACAAATTTACTTTCGACTCAAATAGCTTTTCAAAAATTACAAATATTGGCTTCAAACTTATTTTATTTCACAGAAAATATTGTTTTCGATATTCAGTAATTTTTTATAAAATCCAACAGTCAGTTTTTTCATAAAAAAATAAAATCTAAGCAAATTTGGTAAAAATTGATACATATAGACAAACCTTTTAGCAAGACAAATCGATAGACGGGATGGGAAGTTATCAGTGTGGGTCGCATCCCAGCCTCTTTTTTTTGTTTGTATCTTACAACAGCTTTTCAAAAGAAAGGTTTTAACTATAAGCTGTCAAATTCGAATGGAATATGGCTACGATGTCGATAGGTTAAAAACCTCTAATAAGATGAGACATTTTTGAAATTAAGATAAATTAACGCGTTACCCTTTAAAGTCAAAATGCATGTTCTTTGAAAAATTTGTCAAAATAAAAAAAAAATGTTATTTACTTCCTCATTTTCAAAACATTTTACATATGTATTGTATATGCATATTTTGTATTATATTTTATTAAACATTACTGAGAAGCTTATCAAAATTCTAAATATAATTTGCATACTTAATTGTTTGATGAAACAGAAAGAACAAATACTTTGCAAAACTTTTCAAAATTTGAGTTCAATGAAACGTATATTTTGCAAAGAGGTAAACTTTTCAATTCAATAACATCCTCTTGGCAAATTTCAAAGGTAAAATAGGGCCAGGGCCTTATTCCGCAAAACAACTTATCAAATTGTTTTTCATCATTGGAATGTTTTTTCTGATGAATTCTAGATTTTTCATATCAAAAAAATAGGGTTACGAAAAAAATTGGACAATTTTGTTGAAAATATAAAATCAAAAATCATTTGTTCACTAAAAACACTTTAATCAATAAAAAAACTTAAAATGAACTAAAGGAAAAGTTCTGGGTTAAATCTTGTATTTTTTAAGTAGAACACATCTATACTGCTCATAAGCTTCATTTCGACATCAAACATAAAAAGTTTGACTCTCTTAATCGTTTTCAAATCTCGAAACAAAATTGACTTGACTTCTGAACCATTCAATTCCAAATACTATAATCATAAAATAGGTACACTGTTTTTGATAAAGGTAATGCTTTTGGAGATTTGATTGATTTTTTTCTAATTGAAAATTCGCTCTTCTTTAGACATAGAAAAAAAATATAATTTCATTATGAAAAAGCACTCAAAAAATTGTATTGAAAAATCAATATTTTAAGCAAACAAATATTTTTAATTAAAAAATTCTGACATCTTTGTTCTGGGCTCTTTCTATCATATGTTTGCTTAAATTATTTAAGATTTGAATGACTGTTCAGGATTAATATTAATCATAACTGAAAATCCCTAAATTCATTTGTTTCATTTGTTTATTAATTATTGAAAAAACTAAAAAAAATGTATCTTCACAAAAAATATATGTAGTTCAAAAACGGCTTAGATAAATAAAAAAGAGTCAAAGAAAGAAGTCTCTGCTGTTTAATGTTTGTCATAGAACTGGAACTCGGTTTTGACTGCGTTTTTACACCTCTGCATGCATGCCTATAATTCAATACCAAATGTTTCAAATCATTTTCTCTAGAATAAATATAAATATTAAATACTTCATCCATGTTTTCATTTGAGCTTAATCGTTATGTTTTTTTTAGTTAAAGTCATTTATAACATAAAACATAAACAGTACAGATTAATTCATCAGACCTAATGAAAGTTTAATAAAATGCAAATTTTTCTTACATTTTATCTAAATTTAAAATTTCAGTATTAAATTTAATTAAAATTAATTTTTAAATACGAAAAATATACTATGTAGGTATACAAATATTCTCGTTAAAATCCCATTTCATTAAAATTCGAACCTACTCATAAAATGAGTTCCATTTTGTTTAAATGGATATACTAATACTTAGTATAAATCTCAAATTACAAAGTAACAAGGTACAAGCATAATTTACTCACCCGGAATATACAATTTAAATATAGAAGACTACTGAATTATTATTTTATAGCCTCTATGGACAGTTTTCTTATATTGTTTTTTTATTTAATTTAATTTTTCATTTCACCTCAAGGCACTTGACCAATGACTATGCTATGAAATTGATCCAAATTCCTATTAAAAACAGAAAGAAAAGAAAAATAAAAACTTGTTAGAAACATAACGATAATAATAATAAACAATCAAATATGCAAATTCAATTAAAATTATATCAAACAAGTCGCTCGAAGCCAATTACAAGTTGTGTGTTATTTTTGTATTTCTTCAAACAAGTTCCTATAGTTGATAGTTTTCATATTTTCCAACAAGTATATGTTAAACAAAATCAATTTTATTGGATTTTTATTGATATTGTTATTTGATACACAATTCCGGATAATAAACATTTATTGAAATATTTTGGGGTGAAGAAATTAGGCAGATATTATGAAACTTTTAGTCCACTTGTAGTGGCGGAAAATAATATGAAATATGCAACAAAAAAATGGTGTGATTTTTCAAAAAAGGTGCTGCATCTTATATTTCAAGATTTAATGCGTTTACAGGTGAAATTTAATATCTTGCAAAAATAAACAACGTGCTGTATTTTAGTTTTGAATTCAATCTGCACCTTAGACAGTCTAGAGCTGATGTCTACGCATATCTGTTGCACGCGTCCACGACTTGTGTTTGCAGTGTACCTGTCTTTCTGTCATGTCGTTTGATTTGATTCAACCGTTTTACTATTTTCATTTAATACGCAGAAATTCATTCATATGCACACAAAGAATACAAAAAGAAAATGTGCGCAGTTAGTTTCATTGTAAGAAAAAAAAAACTAAAAACAAATGTTAAGTAGGTAAAACTTTGAAGTCTGCACTACTTCCAGAGTTCAGAATTTGTGAATTGCATTTTGTATCTATTTTTCTTTTTCATTCAGATTAAAGATTTGCCAGTCGTACAATAAGAAAAACCAAGAAGTTAAGAAGTTCGTTCAGGTCTGATTCCCGAGATTTATTTCAAGGTCTCGCTGTTTTTATAACTCTCAACCAAAGACCGCCAACACTTTTTGTCTGTTAAGTTCATTCAGAGTTTTTAGAGATTGTTTTGTATTGAATTTGAGTTTCGAGATCACACGACAAAGACAACTCGACAGTCGACATGCATGGATATCAAATCTATGTTAAATGAAAAATATGTACCTAAGAGATATCATGTTGCTTTTTGTGGCGCGATATTTAACTCTGACGTCAATCTTAATGCACTTGTTGCAGTTTTTTTCTCTCCTTAAGTGCGATTGTTGGATCATATAATAATTCGCTCATGCTGTGCCACTAAGTGGTGGAGAGATATTGTTTGGGGACTCAAAACATTAACGTGTGGGTTTTTGTGAGTTTTTTGTGGGGTCTTTCTTAAGGAACAGTGTGCCAGCAGCGCAAGAAGTTGTTTATCTAAGGTTAAAGGTTGTTTAAATGTTTTGCATTTAACTTAGTTTTTATGACGAGTATTATAAAAAATCTCGGAGCTCTTTAGTGGATTTACATACCTCTAAAGTCAATTGGGAAGACAATAGATATAAAGACGACAAAAAAATGTTATAAAAATGAGAAACTAGAAGTTCGTGCATCAGTTTTTTTTGTTTTGATTTCATTCTTTTCTTAAACATTGTTTGTAAATTGCTTTGAAATATCTTGAAACTTAACTATTTTAATGGAGGAATTGCAATAAATAGATGTTATAAGAAAAAAAAAAGTTAAGACTGAACCTTGTTGACATAATTTTTGTTTAGGACTATTCAATTGTGTGAAAATTTTTATACACAGATTTACAAACATTGTTTAGTTTTGAAATCTTAACCGCAATTAGAAAAATAATGATAACGAGTAAGAGGATCAGTGAATTTTACAGCTTACCAATAGTGTTAGTTGAAATTTGCTGGTGTATAGTGATGTGTATACATTTCTATGATTTAGCATCTTTGTCATATTTTTCTATTGACATTAGTCTTCAAAAATACAAAAGGAAATTTTTACCGAAATAATAACGTCATATTTCTTCACCTCAGGGAGTGTCTTGAGTTTTGTTTCAAGTAAATTTCAATTGCGGTATTCGATGCTTCTTCTATTCCATCAAAAGAAAAAAACAGCTGAACGCCATCGGTTCCTGGTTAAAACTTATGGGGAACATTCTCCAGTGAAAAGAAAATGTGAGACATGGGGTTGTCGACGACCAATAGACACAAAGGATGAATCGCTTTGGCCGTAAGACAATGCACTGTGTTTGGTTGGATCATTGTGGTGTGGTGAACTTTAAGTTATTAAAATTTGGTGAGACAATGTATCATTTCGCTAACGAAATAATTAATTTGAATCATGCGTTGATCGAAAAACGGCAGCAATGAAAACGCATAATCTCATACATTGAAATTATTGAATTGGAAAATATTATCGCATCCGCCGTACACTCCAGACTACTACCTTTTCGCATAGATGGGACTCGCAGAGCAGTGCTTCCCCAAAATTGAAGAAGTTGAAAAATGGCCCGTAAAACGGTTCGCCTCAAAAGAGAACATTTTTTTGGAATGGTGTCCATGATTTGCCTGAAAGACGGCACACAGGAACTATAAATATATGCAAAGTATTCCATTCGTAAAAAATTTTGAGCTCAAAATATTAATCAAAAATGACATTACGATTGTAGATATGTCTAAGAACTTGGAGCCTCCGATAAAGTCTGTATGTCTGGTTCTCATCAATACAGCTTAACATACTGATTAGATAGAGTTCAAACATTTAATTTTAATTTTATTTTTTTACATATCACACAATTTTTGACTTGACTGTCAAGCGATATATGAAAGTGGTGTTGGTTGTTCTTTGAATGGCTTTTATAAGTCTTTTCGTTCTAATAGGATTGGAAGATGTGGGAGAGGTGCTTCTTTTTTTGCCCGCAAAGAACTTAATTGTAAATTAATACGAAAAGCTCCACTTGGTTATCAAATTGCTTATGTGTTTGAATAAATAGTATGTCATGAAAATAAAATAATTACAAACTTTCGTTTGTATCACCTTTTATTCCAATGTGAGTTCTTGGTTTAAGTAGAATTATAAGTTTACCTGATTTAAAGAGAGTTAAATGGTTTCGGGCGAATAAAATGTCTGATGTTGATGATCAAGTATTTTTTATTCAAGATAACATAATAAAATTATTTGAGTCACATGTTCCATAAATTACGAAAACTATCACAAGAAAAAGTTTCCAATGGTTCAGTAACAAAAAACAATATCAAGTGCCATCCATAGATGGCAAGGGGGTATATTGGGTTTTCGAAGAAATTAGGTCAGAATTTAATGAGCTTATCATATTTTGTGGTTTCAGTTCCACATCCGAAGAAGCATAATATTAGTCTGAAAAGAAATATGGAAAGCTAAGAGCACTACCGTCAACAAAACAATGCATTGGACTAGAAGTTGCAGACATGAGGTCGTTAATAAAAATGAGAAATACTGTTGTAGACAAAACAGAGCCCTAGTGTACACCTGGATTTATTTTGTAGTTTTCAGACTTGAACCCATCCAATACTATTTGTATTGAACGATTTGAAAGGTAATTACTATTCAAATGAAGGAGGGATTCATAAAAACCGAAAGCACACATTTTCGATAAGAGAGCTTGGCATCAACCCTGCTTTTGAAATATCAAGTGCAATAATCTTACTTTCTCCAAAACAATGTAAAGATTTGCTCCACTGTTCGGTGAGATGAACCATTAGATAAACAGTGCTACCATTTCTGGGAAAGCCGTACTGTCGGTCATTAAGAAGCATTCGATCTTGGAGACATTTCTTGAGCGTTTCCATGATCTTGAGCGTTTCCATGATCTTGGAAAGAAGGGATGTAACTGCATATAGGTCGTTGTTCCGCTTGGAACGAGACCCGAGGAGTATTAAAGATGAAAAAGCTTACGCAGTGATTTTGTCAGCATTTAAAAACACCTCTTCAAAACAATAGCGGGGATACAATCCAGACCAGCGGATGTGTGTGTGTTAAGATCTCTAAGGACTTTTGCCACAGTACGAGTTCGAAAAAAAATGGTCCCATAAAATCACTAACTCGCTTGAGTACAGGCAGAGTCATAACACTCATTGTCAGCGTTGAATTGGTATCTAAAGAGTTAACAAAGGGAGTGTCATTGACAACCAGCGTAGGAACCAAATAACACGAAGAATTCCTCATGTCTTTTACGAATGACCAAAAATTTGTACTACCTTTGGGACAATATAATTTTTGGTGGTGCAATAATTTTGTCCTTTAAATATGGGCGTTGCAGGCGTTCCTGACTTGCTTGAACTTTTTTCGGTTTTCCTCCGTGGGGTTGGCCTTAAAACAACGGAAACTTACGTCTTTTGCCCTAATAACTTCTTTACAGCTCGCATTGAACCATGCGTTTTCCTTAGGTTTGATGCTTTTAACTCTGTTTGGGATAAAAGTTCTCATTCCCAGGAGAATCAAAGTGGGCTTCGACGTCACTATCGAGAAAACAGTTAACGATGCTGAAATAATTATTGAGACCGTCCCAGTTGGCTTTCTCGCTTTTTAGCTTTCCAACTATCAAAAATCTCTTTAAGCTAGGAACGTTAGTACTGTTGAATAATTTTTTCAAACGCATCAACCACCTCATCCTTATAATAAGATATATCCTTCGCATTCTCTTAGATCTTTAAACCTTGTGTCAATGCGTTATGTGTTCTAAGTATCTGAACGCCAATCTTTTCTAAATGCGATACGTCTTTAGGAATTCTCTTTCCCAATCTATAAGGATGATAGTCTGTACTAGTCTGTTCGGGATAAGACTAAAGGACTGTTTGGAAAACATTACGTCGTGATGATTCTCTATTTATTTTCATTTATTTTTTTTATTTTTTATGTTATATAAAAATATAAATTATCAGTACAAAGAAATGAAGAGGGATTTCAAATCATTTAAGGCCAGGGTAGTAACTTGAAAAAAAAAAACACCGAAACCAATCCCGTTAGTAATGAAGTAAAATAAATACAAAACTATACAATTTTACAAACATACCAAAGTAAAAATTATGTTCTCTTCCAGACGCTTTGCTTGAAGTTTTGAAAAAAAATCTATCTATGGGTCCTAAGTTTTTTAAAATAAAACCGTATTTTATCTATACTATCATCAATTATTATTTTACAATCGTTTAGAAGTTTTGGTACCTTAATTTTCTTTAGAAGAAAAAATTCCTTCCCAATTGAACATAATTATATTCACATTCATCAAAGCCTAAATATTAAAATGAAGACTTCAAATTTAATGCAATTGCCTTACAATCACTTGTGTTTATCTAATTGTACTTTAACCACCTTTTCCAAAGCAAACAAAAAAGTCTCACGTTAATCATAAACATTTCTTCCCTTTTATGAACCACAAATGGGTCATCAACTTAAAAAATAAACAAAACAAAACACACATTATACCTTTTTTTAACTAATTGCATGAGAGAATCAAAAACCAACAAAAATGATTAACCACAATGCGCTTCAAACAAACCCCCACTCACTCTCTCTCTCTCTCAATTAAAGCAAAAGAGCTTCTTATCAAAATCTTGAAATCACCAACAAAATAAATGGCTACCAACAAGCTCAAAAGATCAAGCAGCTGTAACATGTTATTATGGATACCTTCTGTATAGTCTTAAAGTATTTGGCTAACTTCAGTTCTGGGGCTCAGCTCAGCTCATGCAGCTAACGAAATGCAAATGCCAAGATAAATATCTTCGTATAATTAATATGCAATTAGCATAATTAATAACTTGGCTCTGATGTAGTAAATATAAAAGTAGTTGAGTTGGTGAGTAGTTGAACTACACCATTAGCCAGAGCCAGCGATTGAATGCATAAACTATAAAATTATTATTTACCATAGTTAGATGTTTGAACTTTTGAGTAGCTGCTTTTTGAGACATACTTAATTATTATCTCGAAAAATGCATCTCCAAAATAATAAGCAGAGCATTTGGGGTATCTTGGGGTTTGTTGATATGAAAAATCATCTTAACGACCATTTGATGAAAAATTCGATTTCTGAAGATTGGAAGCCAAATGAAAATATAGTCAAAGGCTTGGAGTTGAGTTTGAAATGTGAAAGAAGCTTTGAAGACATTAGAACATTGAGGGGCGAAAGAAATTGATGCCAGTATTTGGCATAAGAATCAATTGGTATAGTTATATTCCATATTAAATAGAAATAATTCCGAGAAAGTCTCATATTTCGATTTCAATGATTCGTGTTATTATTTGGTCAAGCTTAATTTGGTTGTAAATTTAAACAATTTCTAAGTTTGTATTGGCAACACATCATCCCAAACTATAAAATTGTGCTTGGAATGCTTTATCAATGACTTCGTTAACTTTGAATTGATTTTGATCAAACAATCGATAGATGCATATTTAATTATGGAATGCACTGCAACACAGTCTTGTTATTGACCAACCTTTATAAATTGAACTCTTAAGTAATAAAACGCTGTTGGTCTTACGTAGACATACAATACACAAAGATGCATAGATCAGATAATAATTTAAATTAATATTGAATACAATATTATGCGGTATAAGCTGCTCAGACTTATTTGATCCGCTTTTGAAGATAACATTGTATCAACTTTCAATGTCTCATTAGAGAAGATTAGATTTTTATTATTCCGATGTTTAACTATGGAAAAATAAACTTCTGCTCTCATATGATTATGATCGTGCATTCAAAAGATATTTGTTTATAGTTACATATATGTATGTACATATAACAATAAATACATTATTCATATCAAAAATAAGATGAAATAGAATACATAATTTTTGCGATTTGTGATCGTCACAGGAAATGTTACAATCTAAAAGTGAAATAATTACAATTACAATTACAATTACAATTACAATTATAATTATAATTACAATTACAATTACAATTACAATTACAATTACAATTACAATTACAATTACAATTACAATTACAATTACAATTACAATTACAATTACAATTACAATTACAATTACAATTACAATTACAATTACAATTACAATTACAATTACAATTACAATTACAATTACAATTACAATTACAATTACAATTACAATTACAATTACAATTACAATTACAATTACAATTACAATTACAATTACAATTACAATTACAATTACAATTACAATTACAATTACAATTACAATTACAATTACAATTACAATTACAATTACAATTACAATTACAATTACAATTACAATTACAATTACAATTACAATTACAATTACAATTACAATTACAATTACAATTACAATTACAATTACAATTACAATTACAATTACAATTACAATTACAATTACAATTACAATTACAATTACAATTACAATTACAATTACAATTACAATTACAATTACAATTACAATTACAATTTCAATTACAATTACAATTACAATTACAATTACAATTACAATTACAATTACAATTACAATTACAATTACAATTACAATTACAATTACAATTACAATTACAATTACAATTACAATTACAATTACAATTACAATTACAATTACAATTACAATTACAATTACAATTACAATTACAATTACAATTACAATTACAATTACAATTACAATTACAATTACAATTACAATTACAATTACAATTACAATTACAATTACAATTACAATTACAATTACAATTACAATTACAATTACAATTACAATTACAATTACAATTACAATTACAATTACAATTACAATTACAATTACAATTACAATTACAATTACAATTACAATTACAATTACAATTACAATTACAATTACAATTACAATTACAATTACAATTACAATTACAATTACAATTACAATTACAATAATCTACTGGAAAGAAAAATATTGACTTCAAATCTCTTATCTTACTCAAAATATTTGTATTACATAGTTTTTTTTTAAGGTTGTATACCGTGTTCGTCTCTAAAGTTATCAGTGTGGGTCGCATCCCAGACACTTTTTATATTAATTTAAAGATGGCGTTCACGAATATTTGTTTTTATTATAAAACACAAAGTAAATGACTTTTAAAACACTTTTTGTTTTTACTGATATAAAAGTCACAGCAGAAATGTATGCACATATTAATACGACAATTCAGTTATAGTTAAAGCTGTTAATATGAATTATTCTAATTAAGTTACTTCACGACTTGTCGCAGAGTTAATCTTGAATAGAATAAACAAACGCTGATAAGTTTTAATCAAATAAATTGTATTTTTTCTTATTTTATTATTAAAATTCCTAAGTTTCCTAAGTTGGCATGTCACAAAAATACAATAAACAAAAATTCAACACAGTCACAATACAAAAAATAGGTTACACTCATCAGTAAATGACTCGAGGCTCTTTGAACACCAAAATGCCTGTAACTAACGGTAGCTGTGTTGAAAGTGATGTAATTACATTTTCATAAAGTCTTATAAGGATAATTGCCTGATGTTTTTTTGAGCCCCTTAAAAGAAATGTTACATTTTTTTAACCTAAAGTTTTAAGGCTTACAATTTTTATTTCGCGAACATTGTATACACTCGCGCGCATTTAGCCCACAGGCGACCTCATTCTGTCCAAAAACCAGGCTGAACGAACTGCAGTCAGCCTTTCTTATCCAAACTAAGATAATGGACCAATTTATCTGCGCGATAGAAATTTAATAGTCAGCACGTAGGTAGCAAAATTGTGAACCAAAAATAGACCAACATTGGTTCCGTCGAGTGTTTCGTTGGTCGTCATTGTGTTGTCACAGAACAGTCCCGCTCTCGTTCCCGCTGCAGCTCCAGAGCTATACCTGTGGAGGAATGTTTATATCTTAAAAACATCAATATGCAAAAAAAGATACAGATAGTGTGAGCGCGTATACGCTTACAACTGCTCGGCACACGTCTTGGGTTGCAGTTGCACTGGCAGCGGTTGGCTGGACCAGCAGAATGTGATATTTTGATTCACATGCAGCAACAGATGCATAGCTCAATATTTTTCAAATAGATACTCGTATCCTAAAGCTGGGCACATGAAGACTTGACATGACTTAACTTATAGTGCCTTGGCTTGACTCAACTCAGCTCGACCGAGCTATATGCAACTACATATTGAACAATTTACGATCTCAGATCAAGCTTTAGCTATACGACACAAAGTACACACCAGAGACACACACTCAGACCTCAGATGGCTTGGTTTTTGTTTTCGGTTTTGGATTCGGTTGCCGCCTCATCAAAGGCGGTCTCTCTTCGAGAGATTAACGATCAGTTTAAGGTTTCAATGGGTAAATGGTGTGCCTTGCAGTTTATATGACATTGTCTGGAATTAGATATGCGCGCTGCGCACTCTACAGTCTACAATCTGTACAGTGCTGGGGCACAGGTAGATTATTTTATTTTCTGGACCAATGATTTTGTAGGCAGTAACGCAATCAGCGTAAATCAAGTGCGCGCTTTAAGTCACCCAAAACCAAAATCTGATGCTGGCGCGTCGTGTCGTCCGTCGTCGTCGTCTATTTCCAAATATCGTCGTTCGTTGGCAGGTGAGTGCGGTGGGAAATTGCGAATAAGGTATACCTCGGGCTTAAAACTCCATAATAGATTACATCGAGGAAAATAGATATTTTATAATAAATTCGTGCATATGGGGAACCATTTAACTAAGTATGTTATATGCGCAGCGCATAAATAGGGAAGCATTTTTATTTTAGTAGTTTCAGTTTTTTTTTTGCTCTAATTTAATGGATTTTTAAATAGACTGATCTATATGTGTTACTTAAATACGTGCAGTTATGTTGATTTCATAATTTTCAATAAGGATTGATATATGTAAGACTTGACGCTGCAAATAATACGATTTAATGATGCAAAAAGTTATAGCAGTCTGCAATAATATGTGGGCATAATGAACAGAATATTAGCTACATAAATCTTATTTTAGAAATCGCTTTACCTTTGTGGACTTGTATAGGATACCTCATATTAACTAACGAAGGAAACCCTTTTGATACAAAAAGACTTCCTTTTTCACCCACTAGCAATTCGTCTATTAACAGGGAAATATATTAGTCAACTAAAAAAAGGTAGGTAACTGGGATGAAAAATGATGTTTTATTTTTCTTGATTTTCAAAAAAAAAATTAAATTTGCCTCAGTAAAAAATTTGAAATTTATTTCCTCATGCTAAACTATATCAAGATTAGCTAAAAGATGCTCTTATTATCTGTTAACTACCAAAAAGTCACGTTGAAAACATAAAATTTGAAGACAAATCGATTAAACGATAATAGTGCACATACGCCCATGTCATCGGTTTTAGAGACAATAATGCTGTCTCTTTCCGTAAAGCGTAACCCTCCCCCAATTACGCTATCCATGAGCGGCACTTGCATCAAGGAAACTTATCAACTTTCAGTACTCTGTATGTTTATCACAGATCACCTCTTATGGAATGATCACATATTCGAAATTGCCAAAAATGCTGCTAGGTGCTTAGAATTTCTCCGACCGACGACGGTGCAAGAAATTTTTCACCCCTTCTGATCTGGCAGTAATTTTCAAATCCTTCAATCGTTTCGTTTGAATATAACTCCCATATTTAAGCAGGTGCCCGTAAAACAAGTTTTAGTATTTTGGATAGGAACCAAAAAAGAGCTTTGAAAATGATAGGCGATAGAACAATGTTTCATGCCTTCCGTTGTTCTATCGATATTTTTACAAACAATGTTCTGTCGAAATAGCCAGTTGCATTCTTCCCCCTCCCCCCCTCAATCAATTCAGCAATAATACTCATACTTCTAGGAATGCACATCAGTTAAACCTTGAGCTCAATTTCGGACGTACTCTTAAGTATAGAGATTCTTTTTTTAACCGCACATCGGGAATGTGGAATGCTTTTCCCAACTCTGTTTTTTCCTATGGTATCTCCTCTTTAATCCTTCCCTATTTTCCTAAAGCTCGCACTGTGTTTAGACTTTAAACATGTTTAGTGTATTAATAACCCCTTGAGTGCCCCTTAATTGTACAAAAAACGGGTTTAGAGACCCACACTCATAAATTCCCATCCCGTCTGCCGATTTGTGTGATTAAAACATTTACAAAATATTAATATCAATATTTTGTGTGAGATAAATAATTTGAAGTCAATATCTTTTTTTGTTCTCCTAATACTTGATTCGAAAACGAATTCTTATCACTTTTTTGATGTTTTTGTAGCCTTTCTTGTTTTGTAAAAAAGTTTTCAGTTAAATTTTTCTAAGGAATTAACTAAAAATTACCAACAATATTTTGCATATGATGTTTGTTTCATTTCAAAATCTATTTTTGTTAACGAGATTTTTAGCCGAAAGCCAATTTTTACCAATTTTAGGATAGGAGCATTTCTTGAAGTTTCTATTTCTTATTTAAACAAATACAGATTAGATTTTTCTAAGAACAATTTGGTAAAAATTGATAGCTATACATAGACAAACTTTTAAGCAAGACAAATCGACAGACGGGATGGGAAGTTATCAGTGTGGGTCGCATCCCAGCCTCTTTTTGAAATTGATATGGTAAAAAAACCACCCATGCAATTTTCTGGAGAGCAATTTCTGCATCGTTCTGCAATATTATCTGTATAACAAAATTTATTTGAAGTCGATATCTCTTCTGGTTCTTGAGCTATGGAAGACGAAAAAAACGTCGTGAACATACAGACGGACGTACGAACGTACGTACACACGCACGCACAGACATCTTTCTAAAAATCTTTTATTTCGACTCTAGGGACCTTGAAACGTCGAGAAATGTCAAAATTTTCAATTTGACAAATCGGACCCATTACAATAACTTCCTATGGGAAGTTAACAATTGGTAAACATTTTTTTTGCACTCCAATAGCTTGAGAACGGATAAAGACATTGGCTAAATAAAATTTTATTCATCTCTTTGAAGAGCGATCAGTTCCGGTTGCATCCTATTATTTGTTCAGTTTACTATACTTATCTTACTTATCTTACACCAATATTACACGTGACTTTTATGTCAAAACAAGTCTTATAGTCTAGTAAAATAAGGGTTTGTTTATAACTTCTCTTTTTGGTGTTCTAAACATTGTGTAAGAGAGGTCTTAAAAGATCGGACAATAACTCGACGCTTACCCGAGTTGGCCCGCCAAAAGTGAGGAAAACCGCTTTTTTGCTATTTTCTTCTTTTCTATGTGTCCAAACCAGAAACGGGTTGGGTGTTCAAAGATGAATTCCTATATACCTGTATTGTCCATTACAACCACATTTTTTACAATTGTATTTTTTTATGATTTTATTTAATAATAGACAATACTTAGATTAGATAAAAAGTAAAGAAAAAAGTACTTTCTTTTTTGTACTAACTTAAATTTGTTCAGTGCGGTTTTAAGTTGAAAAATGCATTTGAAAAAGCTCAAAATGCGTCTGGCAAGCAGATGGCTGAAAGTTAAACGTTTTGGAGACACATTTTTCTAATCAGGGTTTTTTTCTGATTTTTTGATGTATCACTTATTTTTTGGTTATGATTTCAACCTCAAAATCAGAAAAATAATCATTTTCGAATGCTTACCCCCAGCGACGCAAGACGTACGGTCAAATTTGATTAGTGATGCTTATATATTTACAAATTCACATCAATTTTGGTTATTACTCCATTCCAAAAATTTCCTGGCGTCTCTTTGACTATTAAATTAAAAGTTTAAATTCAAGCGACCAAATAGTTTGGTCTGTAGGGGCCAGAACAGACAGACAGGCGCACGGAATCGGGAGTCCCAGTTTTTTAGACTTTTCTTCCATTGTAATGCCATGTTTGAATACAATCAATACAGCAGCTCGAAATTTCTTACGAATGAAAAGCATTTTAACGGTTCAACTTATGACGAGTACACTAGATTTCATAAGACTTTTTACACAATGTTTAGAACACGAAAAGTAAGGTTTAAACAAATTTCTAGATTACTGTCTTTCATTTCGAGATTTTGACCCTATTTGTCGCCTAATTTTAATAACTGTATTAAAATTGGTTTGAGTTCAAGGTTTTTCAGAAATTTTATTAAGATATCAATCAAATCAAAATAGTGTTTTAGGAACAATAATTTTATTGACGTCCAGGCAAAGTTTTTTTCTTTGAAGACACTCAATTCTATGAATATTAGATTTAATCATTTTAGAAACAGCTTCATATTTTAAAAATTATTTAAAAATTAAATAATCACCTTATTAGAATGTCCAAGAAACAATTTACACGTACAAACCTATGGCAGATAACTGGTTTTCTTATTCGTTATCTTCAACAATTTATGCCTCTAAGCAATACAAAACACTCAGATACTATGGACTTAAACTAGATGCAAATCTCAAGACAGATTTAATGCATATCACGAGACAGTGAAATGCTTTCGTACACTGCAAAAAAGGCCTCTGTATGATCATAATAGGCACATAATACTTCCAATTCTTATGAACAAGCCCAATAAGATCTTATCCAATATATACCTATGGATAGTCTCTCGAGGCTTGTTTATTAAACATCCTTCACTTTAAACTTCATACAATTATCTTTTCTAATGTTTCCATCTTGTCTGATCTGTATACTTCGTTAGTTACAGGTATCAGGTACACACATATAAAAATGTATCTATGAAAAGGAGTGGTCGTCAAGCCTTCATACCTTCATACATAACTGAAGATACAATTATTTATTAAAATACAAAAGATACACAATAAGAGAATGGGTGCATCTGCGCATCATTCGAGTTCGTGATGATAGTCAACGTTACTGATGCGCCACTTGGGGATGGCAGCGAAGCAGGAAATCTCAGAGCACGGATTCTAGAAGTCGCAGCAGTCATCATATGAAAAATAAAACAAAATGACCAAGAGACAACAATCATCATCACATTCGTATGCAAGTAGTCTAAGTAGATTTTTTTTTTTTTTTTTTTTTTTTCAAATAAAAACGTCTTCCTGAGATGTTGTTAGCCAGGTTGTTGTTTCTATATAGATTGACAGGCGCCCGTCACTCTCAGGCAGTACAGGTAACAATCCTTTGGGATTGGCATCTTACAATATTGCAATTGTAGGGTACACTACACAATACACATAGCTGCCTACATAAGGAACGCGACGTGTTCTTTGAAAAGTAATCTAATTGAAATGGATTTCTCGCGCAACAACTTGGGACTGGATTCCGTTCGAATTGAAACTATGTAGTGGCAATAAATCTTTCAATAGGTAAAGTGGCTACAAGTTGAAAGTAATTAATGCAATTTTAAAGTAGGAAGTTATAGGGAATGGAATAGTCTTAGTGCTTTGAAAATACTTTTATCGAAACTAAGGTAGTACATTTGTTTGTCTTTATTTTTCATAGAAAACTATGTTAACTATGCTGTTGCTTTTTAGCTTTAAAATTGTCAAATAAATTCTAGTTTATTTCAAAAGTATTTTTTATTTGAATAGCAGCTTATTTTTTAGTTTAAAATATTTATAGACCTGGATAAAAATAATTATCCAACTTTCTTTAATACTGGAAAAGGTCGTATGTCGTTCTATTTTGAAAATTTGTAATAGAACGATTTTTCAATTTTGGGGGGTTAAAAACCCCATTTATTCAGCTAATTGCAAGCTATAAACTTAATTTTACTTAAGAACTGAGAAACTTAAAGCTAAGGGTAAGGATAGTGAAAGGGACAGTTTTGGAGACGATGTCTAAGGCAAGAAGTGGTTACATTGAAGTCAAATACGTTTATATTTAAATTGAAACTCCGTAGCATGCGGGTAATTGGTATATTGAAGTCATAAGAGGTGCGGTGGGTGGGAAGAGAAAAGATTGTGAGTATTTATCAAATTACGGAAGTTAATGTTAAGAAAGATGAAACTATAAAGATTAGGACAGCTAATGGACCCAGAGATGGACGAACAAGATGTCAAATATCTGTCTAATTTTTTCAGAGTTTTGAGATAAATTATTTAAAGCGGTCGTGATATGGATAAAGGATCAGGAGATCCTGCAAGGGTAGGCCTCGACCCTAATTGAATAAGGTAAGAATCACGCATCACGTAAAAGGTTAGGTTAGGTTAGGTTAAAGTGGCTGCGGATACAGAATCCGCACACTTAAGCCAAAAGAATAGGCCCATTGTGATACCACATGAATCTAGAGAATTACTTCCCACTAGTCGAACCATTTTGAGCTTTTTATAAAGCGAAGGAGATATTTGATATCCTTTTTAGCTAGTTCACTGGGATTATCAAAAGAGTATTCTCCCAAATGAAGTTTGCGTCTTAGTGAAAGAGCAGGGCAAGTGCAGAGGAGGTGAGAGATTGTTTCTTCTTCTTCCTCGTCCATACAGCTCCTGCAGAAGTCATTTGAGGCTACACCAAGTCGTATTGCGTGTCTGCCTATAAGACAGCTACCTTGTAGCACAGAGCTAGCAGGAAAAGGGTAGGGCGAAGCGCATCTGGAGCGAAAATTATATACGCTGATTACTGGATAAAAATAAATCCATTGCAACAAAATCGGTTCAAAACCAAGAGTAGGAAGTTTAAAGCGTATTAGTCGGTGGGATATTTTGTCAAGGGCTTTGCTAAAGCCAGTGGAGATTACGTCAACTGCCATCATGTCCAAGTGAGAATTTATCATTCAGTTTATTAAACTTATATTTGATCAAATCGTACCGCACGAAAAGGAGAAATGAGAAAAAGACCCTGCGAAGGAAGAAAAGAGCATCCGCAGTTTCTCAGTTCAAAGATCTAGAGGAGTCTCGGGCCAAGAACAACACCCGACGTTTCTTTAAAAGGTCGAAGCAATTAGCTTCTGGTTTCAGAACCGGGACACAAGCTCTTCGAAACAGTGAAGGAAACCTAGTCACCGAAGCACGGGGAATTGTAGATGTTTTCAAGCAGCACTCCCAACAGCTGCTGAATGCCTAAAATGTCGAGCAAGATAATGACGAAAAAGAAGCAAGACCAGTCAATGAAGACCCAGTCCCAGCCACCAGCAGAGAAGAGGTAGAAAGAGCCATCCAAAAGCTAAAAAATAACAAGTCCGCCGGGTCGGATGGCATACCCGCGGAACTCTTTAAAAATGGAGGAGGTGTTTTGATGAACCCCATGCACCAGGTCATCACCAAAGTGTGGGAGGAAGAATGCATGCCCACTGACTGGTCGATAAGCTCCATATGCCCCATCTACAAAAAAGGCGATCCGATGTTATGCAAAAACTACCGTTGCATATCCCTGCTTAATGTTGCATACAAAATCCTATCCAACATACTGTGTGAGCGTCTTAAACCTTTCTGCAACACAATAATCGGCACGTACCAGTGTGGCTTTAGGCCAGGCAGAACAACGATAGACCAAATATTCACACTAAGGCAGATCCTGGAAAAGACCAACGAATTTCAAGTCGAAACCCACCATCTTTTCATCGACTTTAATGCTGCTTATGATAGCATCCACCGCCAAGAGCTTATGATGGCGATGTCTGAATTCGGGATCCCGAACAAACTGATCCAGCTGTGCCGCATGACGCTAAACAATACGCAGTGCAGTGTGCAAATAGGTAACAGCTCATCCGAGTTATTCCAAACTTGCGCAGGGTTTAGACAAGGAGATGCGTTGTCATGTGACTTCTTCAACATAGTCCTGGAGCAGATAGTACGTAAGGCAGGTGTGAGCACGGAGGGCACTATCTTCAACAAATCCACCCAGCTCCTAGGCTATGCGGACGACATAGACATAATCGGTCGATCCAAGAGAGCTGTGCTAGAGGCCTTCACAGTGATTGAAGAACAGGCGAAACTAGTTGGTCTCGAAGTGAATGAGGACAAAACAAAGTACATGTTATCAACAAACAAAGCAACATCTGTCCACCACCTAGGACAAAACGTCACTGTTGGTAGCAGCAATTTCGAGGTAGTTAAGGAGTTCACCTACCTTGGAACAAACATCAATCCCACGAACGACACCTTAGTGGAGATCCGAAGAAGAATTACCCTAGCGAACCGCTGCTGCTTCGGTTTGGCCAAACAACTGGGTTCAAAACTCCTCACTCAAAAGACAAAGTGTCTGCTATACAAAACTTTGATTTTACCAGTCCTACTCTACGGCGCCGAGTGCTGGACGATAAGTAAAAAAGGGGAATTGATACTGGGCACTTTCGAAAGAAAAATTCTTCGACGGATTTTTGGTCCCGTATGCGACGATGGCGAATGGAGAAGAAGATACAACCGAGAACTGTATGAGCTGTACCAAGATGTGGATGTAGTCCAGAAGGCCAAGAAAAGCCGACTACATTGGCTCGGCCACATCGAGCGAATGGACGACAACGCTCCAGCCAAGAAAGTCTTCTCATCCCAGCCCCCAGGTTCAAGACGACAAGGAAGACTGAACCTACGGCACAAGGACCAAGTGACTGCGGATGCCAGAGCGCTTGGTCTCGGTGACTGGAGAGCGCATGCGAGGGATCGTTCACGATGGAAGACTGCAATATCTCAGGCTGAGACCCTTCATGGATTGTGAGCCGGATAAGTAAAGTAAAGTAAGTAAGTATATTTGATCAAATCAGGGTCAATTGTTCGAGAAAGAAATAAAGCAGATATTCAAAATATGTCGAATCTTTAACAAAAGAACCATAGGTAAGGGTTTGTTTGAAAAAGGTAGGAAACATGTTTGTGGGTCATTTGAAGTGTCATTATTAAGATTAAGGGAGGTGAGGTGATTTTCTATTGTATTTTTAAAGGCGGATAGAGTAGTATTTGATGACTGACGGAAGTTTATTTATATATCAAACAGAAAATCGGCCACAAAATTGAGCTTTGGGAAACTATTTTGGTAAGAGGTACAAATTCGGATAACACTTTGTTTAGCACAAGTGTGTGTTGTCGACCTCAGAGGTATGATAACATCAATTTGACTGCAGTTGAAGAAAAGTGATTGACTTTTTTAAACGCTTTACAACATTCAAGAAGAATTGATCAGAAACACTTATTTAGGCAGTAATGCAACTGTTTTTCTTTGGAAAAGGGATTACTTTGAAATTTGGTAATTTTTCACTTACTAGAAACGCTCTATTTTTGTTTTTGCATGGTTCTTATAAATACTTTTTAATAAAAATGGAAGAATGGAAATTGGCCAGTACTCTTAAGCCTTTATGTATTTGGTAACAACAATTACAGTATCCATCTTCTATTGAGTTAGAAATATTCCAATTGTTCAAAACGGTATTGTTGGGTAATACATGGAGGTAGAAAATGTAGAAGAAGCTATAAAATGAGTATGTTTTATAAAGGCTAATTGCTTTGCTTTATTTGATAAAGTACTTTCTACAACATCTTCTTCTGTAATTTTATAAAAAGTAAAATTCTTTCGTTTTCGGCAGTTGTTTCCTGAGATATTTACAATATCTTTTTGTAGAGCGGAGGTGTATAAGGAATTTGAGAACCAACGAATTTTTCGCTAAGCAAGTTAGTATTAACAGTTTCGGTGGTCTTGCAAAGAGGCTTACTAATTTATATATTTTTAAATTTATTTGCATATAATTCAGATTTTGAGAACAGTTTCATTTTGTTGAGTATAAATCTGTTTTTAAACGGGAATAGGGAATATATGGTTTATTTATTAAAACACTAATAACATTTGGAAGCCAGGGTTAATTCCGAAGTAACACATAATTGGTTTTAAAAGGAATATGCCTTTCTTCAAGACTTAGGATATTATTGTTTAGAAATTTAATCTGAATTCCCTAATTTCTACAGCTTGCAAATACAAAATTTAAGGTCTAGAAAGTTTGAATAACAAACCTTGCCTTTTAAGAACAACTTTTTTATTTAAATAAAATCTATACTTATATACTACTATTATAAAGCTGAAGAGATTGTTTGAACTTGAACATGCTTATCTCTGGAATTGCTAGTCCGATTTGAAAAATTGTTTACATGTTAGATAGCCCATTTATTGAATAAGGATAAAGTCTATATAATATTACAAGCACCAATAAAGAATGTTTCAATATCAGAGATAATTTCAACTTTTGAGTGCTTCCTCTGCGTGCTCTGCGGAAACAGGTAAGGTTATGCTAAGATAATGTATGACAGAATTGTTTTCCTTCAACAGGTTTGCAATTAGTATTAGTAAATTGTAGTCCATTCTGGCATTTACACTCTTCCTAGTCGTTAAAAAATATACAGAAGTTGTGTGAGCAACTCAGAGATGACCGTGAAATTGCCAGTGCTGAAGACTATTAATATGCTGATCTGTCAGATTTATGAGGCTGTACTTTGAAATGTGTTTTAAATGCATGACGCTGAATATATTTTTCCACAAGTGTGTGGTTTTTATCATTTTAACGAACCATTATGCATGACTATATAAGATCATAAGGCATAATCTGGAGAATCAACACCTTTGTACAGTTCTCACAACGTTTGTTCTTACAACCTTAGATATACTTTTAGATAATTACAACCGAAGCAATCACAGGCCTGAAGCCGTTTCTCTTGTAAGAGCAAGATAAGGAGTATACACTAGCCTTGTTTTTAAGGGGCCGCCAAAAACGTGCAAAACATTTCAGTTAAAAAACCCTCACATGTTTCGAAATAGTATAGCCTATCATATACTTGACGATTGACACCCTTAAAACAGACTAAGTACTTTTTAAAAAAATTAAAGACTATCTATGGAAGCCCACTCAAAGTATCAGACCAAACCCAATATCTAGGAGTCATCTTTGATAAAAAGCTGAGCTGAAGTCCAAATATACTAGAAAGAACCAAAAAATCTCAGTTCGATGCTTTGATCGGGAATTCTGAAAGAGTAATATCGTCTTCCAAGCCGATATTTTGGCAGTTTAAAACACTGAAAAACAGGTCGCAATGATGGCGATACCACTAGCTGATATTACCATTTTCAAAACAAGCAAAATTGATTCTGCTACAATAATCAAATCGAGCTCGTAAAATACTGTCGCCAAGAACAGTTCTAAGCTCACAGCATAACATTCTAAGACGGTTCTAAGCTCACAGCATAGAACAACATTAAACTCTGCTGGGTCATAGTGATATGCCTGTGGAAATGATAGAGCTGATGAACTTGCGATGAAAGGTACAACACTGGACCAATCCAATATACCCCCAAGCATAAGCATCCCACTATGTGAATTAAAGCAGAATATTGGTAAAAAATTACTCAAGGAAACTAATGAATTATAGAAAAGCCTTGAAACTAGCTCCACAACTGGAAAATTATGGGCCATATTTGACAAAATAAGGCACCGTTTGATTATGCACCTCGACAAAAATTGATACGATTACTTTTGACTATAATAACGATCCACAACCTGTTAGGCTATCACCTTAAAAAAATGCGTCTTGTTGAAGACGACTTATACAAAGGGTGTAACGATGAGGAAGAACACGGTGACACTACTCACTTCGAATGCCACAGCCTAGCATTGTGCTACTCAAGATACAAATTCTTACGAAAATACTTTTTCAGTTACCTTGGAGACCCCGAAGACCTTGCAGGAAACAGTCACAAAGGCTCTTTCAAAGCCTCTAGTTGCTGGAAAATGACTAAAAGTTTATACACACTGACTTTTCATGGAAGTTATAAAACTGTCAGGGTATCACATGGGATCTACATTGATCTAAGTGTGGCAATAACTTAATCAATTCCCAGCCTATTTACCTAATCTAACCCAAATGTTCTTGTTCAATTCTAAAAACAAATAAAACTAATCAAACATTAATCTGGGGAACGACCCATTTTATTTTAAATTTCCGAAAATCAGAAGTCTAATATATTCATCAAATTACTAAACATTTAAGTAGCCAATTTGTGGTTTTAACTTAAGGTAAATTTAAATTATAATCAAAACAAAACTTTTTTTGTCATTTTATTTACTTTTAGCCATAACTTCATTGATAAAGTCAAGATAGTTGTAAACATTTGTAAAAACATCTGGTACTCCAGTAGCACAGGGAACATTCCACGAAGAAATTCCAACTACAGTATTATCAACAACTAAGGGACCACCACTGTCACCCTAAAAGAAAAAGCAAAAAAAAATTGTCAAAACCAAACACTCTTTTTCAAAATTCTCCAAAACTTGCCTTGCAAATTCCAATATTCTTTCCAGCAAATCCACAAATTTGACTCGGATAAATTTTTGCTTTCATTGTTGGTTGACATTCTTCGGCAGTTAGAACTTTCAATGTTGCTTTTCTAAGAGTTTTTGCCAGGTAAGAATTTCCAAAATCTTGTCGACCCCATCCGATAACAATACCCGACAAATCGTTTGAAATAGGTTTAGTAGGCAAATCAGCAGGAGCTTGTGTTTCATCGAAATCAATTTCATCTTGAAGCTATATAGACGGACAGAAAAATAATCATTTAATCCTTGAAAAATTGATTAATCAAAAAACTTACTGTGATAATAGCAATATCATTTATCCATGAATCCTGCAGACCATTCAAGAAACCCTCGTGCACAGTAATGTCAGCAACTGTATGTTGATTGCGAGTATCGCGAAGTTTGACGCCTCCTGTTACAACTGACAAATCATCAAAAGGTTCTTCAAAACCAAGTCCATCCAAGCAATGGGCAGCTGTTAAAATGTGTTTTGGACTTATTATAGTTCCACCACAAACATGTTGATCATAAACCCTTACAGAAGCTTGAAATTTAATTTCATTTGGTTTGACTTCATCACCTCCAGAAATTCTTGATTGTCCATTAGCAGCTAAGAATTGAAATTAATTTGTATTTTTAAAAAATTTCACCAAAAAAATCAACATACTTTGAAAAGTAGTAAAACAAATCAGCGATAAAATAAGAGTAAAGCTCTTAAAAAGAGTTTGATTTTTGAGAGACATGTTTAGCTTCTTGATGTAAACTGGAAGAAATAAAAGATTTTAAATATTTTTATTCGTTGTAAGCTTAAAATTCTTTATAATTGGATGGCTGAATATTTTTATCTTATCTTTTTCGAAACAAATTAATCGACTGCAATGTTTAAAGTAATAATGTCAAACAAAGAGATTATGCGTTTGTTTTGAAGTAGGTTGTAGTTGTTGACTTAAAGTTAATTGATTTCTTCTAAGTATAAACAAAATGTTATTTATTTTTACAAAAGTTTTTACTTTTTTATCAACAATTCTAGATTTTTGATAGTGTCAATAATAATTAGGTATCTGTAAGTAACATTATTAAATACTGCTCTGCTGTTATGATAAACTATTTTGGTAATAATAAAGATTTGAAGTGTTGTTTTGTACAAAGCTTCATTACCTTAAAAATTAACAACTAAGTGTAATTTTGACTTAAAAAAAAGTACATTTTTGAAACCAATTTGAAACGAGTTCATTATGGGCGTTCATATCAAAATGCATAACGTGCACTTTGTGGTTTTTTCGGTCAACTTAATCGTCCAAATGTGTGTTCATACGGAAAAACCGTGCAAACAATTAAGCAAACCGTGTCTGTAGGAAATGTGAAAAAACCAGTGCATGCTCGTAAACCTCGTACTGCAGAAAATATTGCTGCTGTCCGCGATAGTGTGGCTGAAGAGCCGTCCACCTCAAATCGTCTTTGTGCCCAAAAAGTGCACCCCTCACGCTCAATTGATTTGTCAAAAAGCAGAATTGCCGCATTTGGGCAAATGCGGTGTTCGCTATTATGAGATGGTAATAAACTTTTTATGGCCCGAGCTTTTTATGCCACTTGCCACACACCTAACGAAAAAATAGCAATTTTGCACGACAAATACAATGGCCATGTTATCTCACGTGGTGGCGATATCACTTGGCCGCCAAGATAATGTGATTTGACGGCCATTGGCGAGTAAAAGTGTAGTGAAGTACCTCGGTATCTGGTTGGACCAGTATTTGTATTTCGACAGACATATAAATGCTGCTCTGACCAGAGCCCGAGGAGCCCTCGCTCTGACGAAACAGCTGTTTTACAGCAGTCGACTTGACCCCAGGGTGAAGGTAATTTGCTACATGGCCCTCATACGGCCAATGCTTGTCTATGGTTGTCCCGTTTGGTTCAACATTGCCCCTTCCCAAATGGAGAAGTTTCGGGTGTTCGAGAGGCAGTGTCTACGGCGCTGTCTCGGTTGGCATAGGACACCGGAATCTTCTTATTTGCATTATTATTCTAACGAGGTCTTGTACAACGGAGCTCGGATCAACAGAATTGACAATTTCGTGATAAAACTTGTTCGGGGTCACATAGCGAGAGCTATGACTTCGACCAACAACTTAATTTTCGGGGCGTTCTATCCAAACGACGAATACTTCGGTATGGCACGCTTGAGCGGCTTTATTCCACCAGAGGCATTCCTCTATTTAGATAAATGCGGCCTGATACAGGATAGATTGGCAGTACCGCTTATCTACCACGTCAGGCGTAGAACCGTGGACCGGCGACTCTTGTACGAACGAGACATCCTCGCCCGAGATGGAGCAGAGCTCCTACGGTTCAGTAGGGCTGTGTCCGAACAGGACCGTATTGATAGGAGGAAGCAGGAGAACCAGTTTTGGTGGCTAAAAGAATTTAATATGGGGTAAACCGGGGTGGGGTATTTATTGCCTTGGCCGGCTTACATACTTGTTTTAGTCTTAGGTTTAGGTTAAGTAGAGTAGGGACGGTGGCACTATAAATAAAAAAAAAAAAAAAAAAATACAAAAAAAAATACAAAAAAAAAAAAAAAAATACAAAAAAATACAAAAAATAAAAATAAAAAAAATAACACTTACAAACATAATCAACAACACATACATATATGGACATGGACATAGCTTTTGCCGCTGTGGTTGCTCTAGTTTTAAGTAGTATGTAGGTAGGTTAGGGGTAGTTTTAAGTTTTATTTTAAGGACTTAGTATGTAAGATATAAAATAAACGATAAAGATGTTAGTTTTTTATATTTTCTAACAAAATAAACGAAAAAAGAAAAAAAAAAAAAATTAGTTCATAGGCCGAAAGGCATTAATTTAAGAAATCATGAATTCCTTAGAGCGCCCGTTTAGGGCCAGTAAGTTAAATTTAAGTATTATTAGTTAGGCTAGTTTTCTGAATTTTGTTAGCATGTAAGTAGATATAAGTTAATATTGAATAAAATTTGAATTAAAAAAAAAAAAAAAAAAAAAATAATGTGATTTGACGCCGTTGGACTTCTTTCTTTGTGGTTATTTGAAAGAAAAGGTGTACGTCAATAAGCCAACAACAATCCAAGAGCTAAATAATGATATAATTCGGAAGATTAACGACATAGAACCTCAATTATGCCTCAGCGTCATCGGAAATGTGAAATATTGGATGAAGATGTGTCGCCGAGGTTGCGGCGGCCATTTGCCCAATATTTTGTTCCATAATACATAATGGAACTATATCAGTATTATCATAATTATAGGAAATGATGGGCGTATTGTTAAGTATAGGGATTGTTTCCTTAGCCGCACTACACCAATATGTAATTCTTTACCAAGCTCGATATTTTCCCTCATGTGCATTGGTATCTCCTTTGTAATCCTATCCTCCTTTTCTAATTGCTCACACTGTAAGGGTATTCATAACCCCTTGAGTTTCCGCACAATAGAACAATAGAACAATAACAATATATGTATATTATTGGTAACTATTTGGAAAATTATCAATTTTGATGCTGTCTTCTTTTGAAATTTGATAAGTAGAAACACGCACGCCACTAAAAAAACTGGCACCAAACGCTCTTCAACAACGCACAGAAATTGTTAAAATTCACTTCAAAAGTTCGCAGTTTTAAACACAAAATTTTCTGGCCGTGTTATTGCTCTCATAAGTGGTTACAATGGATCAATAAAAAAACTTGTGATTAAAGAGCTTTAGACTTTATTCTATAATGTCATGTAAAAGAGTACATTATAGATTCAAGACCTTTAAGTTATCGAGTTACTTCCAAAAGTGTGCACATTTAAACTTCATGACATTAATTTTAACTATTTGCTCAACTCATGAAGATTTTTTGAAAAATATATCAACTAAATTTTGGAGAAAGGGATTATGTTTGTAGAAAAACCATTACGGATTTCATTTAACAAAATCTACTTCATAAATTAAGTTATCTTTTAAAAGTGTGTTTTGATTTAAAAAAGTTATATATGAAAAACATCACGTGATATATTAATTTTGAAGTCGAATTTAAAATAAGGTCAACAAAACTCATTGGAAAAATTCAATTTTATTGCCAGTCCGAAAACCTTGTAATATTTTCAAGAAGTTTTTAGAAATTTTTAAAATAGAAAAAGTCTAACTGAATTTTTTTAAAATTAAATGCACTTCTTTTTTTACTAACGCAAGTATTTAAGTTTCAATAGCTTAATCATTACGAAATACTTTGATTTATATTTGGAACTAATTTAACAATTTTTAACACTTTAAAAAAAATATTAATACTAACCAACCCTCTCTGGGAAGAAGTTTATAATATAATGTACTAAAATGTTATACTTTAATTAGTGTTAAATACTAAATATTCAATTTGATAAAATATTTTTTTTTTTTTAACTAAATTAAATATTGTTTTTTTTTTAATTTCTAATCAAAACTTTTTTCCTTTAGTGTTGCTAATTAGATCCAAATATTTATCTGGGCGGTAAACTTTAAATTTGTATTTAATCTTAACTGTCACAGTTTTTAACTTCTTGTTTTGTTTTATAATTTACACAGCTGCTTTATTGTTAAAATTAAGCTTTATAGAGCCGAAATTTCTCCATCGATTCATAAATGTTATGCATTTTGATCGAACAAATATAAAACATCAGGTAGACTTTGGTTTTTTTGTTTTCTCTTAGATTTAAAATTTTAAATTATTTAACAAAACATTTTTCAACTATGTATATATACATAGTTGTTTCTAAGTTAACACTTTTGATTTTTGTTTCTTTTCTTTAAAAAGCGAGAACAGGTGTTTATAACTTATTTAGTAGAAAACAAAACATTTTTAGCGCCTGATAATAAATTAAAATAATTTAATATAGTCTTTCATAAGATCAATTTTTGCCTATTTATTGTTTTCTTCTGATACTTGAAAATATTTTAGTTCTGTTTTAATAAACAAAGCTGCGCTGTTTTTTTATCCATTGATTTGATTTGATTTGAATATTGTGAGTCGGCCTTTTCAGACATGAAACAAACTTTTTTTAAATTTTACTTAAAGACGATTTTTTAAGACAACGCGCTTTGAAGCAGCGACATAAGATCTCTTAGCCATGGTTTCATGAGTGGTCGCACAGTAACGCTTAGATGGAGAGTACACTTTTGTTGGTAAGCAAGGACTTTTAGGGTTTAACTTCAGTCTAGCTGGTGGCGAATGAAGTATGGCCTTCGACAATTTCAAAGTTGATTTTGATCACAACGGTACAACTGGAACAAAATATTTAGAATGGGAATAGAAATTTGGAGTTGTTGCCCAAGCTAAAATGGAGGAACACGAATGGAGAAAGATTTTTTTTAGACGATTGGACTTTTTTGCTATCAGAGTAGCGAATATCTTATCTAACAGGCATTGAAGATGCTATACAAAATTTGTATCACAGTGAAAATTTTGTAAGCAACAAAATGGGTAAATGGAATGGTTTGATTATATAAAGTTAAATGGCGAGAAAAATATAATTTTCTTGTTTAAAATCATTCTGTGTCATATGTTATCGAGCAAGAGTTAAGGATAAGTGTACTGAAAATAATACGATTTTATATGATACACTGAGCATTCATAATGAAGTCTTTTATGCAATTTCACTTATGATGATATCAATTAAGCTCTAAAAGGTTAAAAAATAAGAAAGAAGTAGGATTGGATCGAATTTATTCAGAATTTTAAAACTATGGAACTCCGGAACTTCCGTTTAACAATTTTCAATAAGATATTGGAAAATGGATATATTCCTCAACAATTCAGAGACTTTCTGATATTTCTTATCTACAAAAAGGAAGTATAGCAGATTTTGATAATTATAGCTGCATATCTCTCTTGAATTCTTCGTATAAGCTTTTTACAACTACCTTGAAACGTGCGTGGTCTCAATAAATTGATCATACATAAGCTATATTCTCATTGGTTAGTGTATTTAGCTGGACTAAGACCAGGGTACACCACAAATGATCACTGATAACATTTTTGATAATTTGGGGAGAAATACGTAGCTATAAATGGCATGGAAACGTCTTGGAGGTTTGCAAGGCTTCAAAATCATCGATCTGGAATGGGGAAGAGAAGTTAGATTGGTTTCACGTAACAGGAGTTCCAAAAGGAAGTCTTTCGCTGGTTGCTCTTTTCATTGAAGATCTCACCTAATGCCTCCCGTGTGATGTAGAATTCCCTGAATTCGCTATAAAATCACTGCATTTTGCTGATTATATTGTGCTTCTTGAATACTCGCCTGCCTCTCTTAAACTCATCCCAAATCGCTTGAATGACTACTGCAAACTATGGAACTTGACTGAATTGAACTAACAAAAATCAAAAGTTATGATATTCAGGAATGGATGAAGTCAAAACCTTAGCTGTGACAGGTGGTGGTACAATAGTGTTGTAAAGTTGTAAAACCTAAGACTGCAATTAATGCCTCGTGTAACAAGTGTTTTTTGAACAAAAGTATTAGTCATAGTGCTAAATTTCTTATCTTTGTTAGCGCCACCGTTAAGCTACATATATACTTCTTAAAACATTCAGTATGTCTAATGAAAGACTGCCAGAGATAGAAGTTCTATAAGAAATAAGGAAATAAACAAGCTGGATTGAAGAAATGGAGGAACTAAGCAGATGGGGCGGAATGCAATTTTACCTCAACTGCTGTGACTTCAGCAAATGGAAATCAAAGTTCTACAAACTAATTGCAAACATTGATCGCCGATGTGGAGAAGTTTATTATAATGGAAGCAACAAGTTCGTTTCATAGAACACTCAACAGCCGTCTTAACCATAATCTCAATGAGATTAATTATTTTCGGGGATGAATATAGTGTAGAGGAAATATCTGTGATGAGAAAATTAAGAGGTGGACTTCTTTGCTGTTCCCGTAATTTGTGAGCTTTGTAGTATGCATGAAAGGGGGGATAGGGATGGGATACTATACATTACATAGGTCGGTGTCCAGTTTTAGCTGAAACGAAAAGATTCTACTTGGGTACCAATAAATTATCGATCATCCATATAAAGGCTATCCTTAATGAGAAGGACTTCTTAAAATTGTGTAATTTCTGCTTTAGCGTAACGACAAAGGATATTTAATTAAGTCTTTTAATCATTGTGAAAAGATTGCCTATACTTATTGCAATTTGTTTCTTAATTACATATTTAAATGTTAATACAAATATTTTATGCTTTCGTAATTTTTGTTAATCGCCAGGCGGCAATGCCATGCTAAACAATTGTGTAAACTATTATAAAAAAGAGGCTGGGATGCTACCCGCACTAATAACTTCCCCACCTGTCTTCCTTAAAAGGTTCTTTGGTTTTCGTGATTTGTTAAAAAAGTTGTCAGTTGAATTTTATTCTTAAAAATTTAAAAATTAACAACAATATTTTGCATACATTGAAATACATAGTTTGATTTCAAAATCTATTTTTGTCAACGAGATTTTTAGTCGAAAACTAATATTTGCCAAATTAGTAGCATTTCTTAAAAGTTTTTATTTATTGTATAAACGAATACAAATTGGATGAATGAAATTAATTTGAAGTCAATGTCTTCTGTTATTGTTCACGAGATATCAAAAACTCAAAATCAATTTTTACCAATTTTGCGTACTATTTTTAGCAGATTTTAATTTTTATTAAAAAAACTGACTGTTGGATTTTTTCTAAAAAAAATTACTGAATGTCGAATGCAATATTTTTTTTGAGATAAAATTAATTTGAAGTCACTTGTTTTAATTTTTGAAAAGATATTTGAGTCGAAAGTAAGTGTCAACCAAGTTTTAGTATTGTTTTTTTTTTTAGGTTTTTATTTTTTGGAAGAAAACTGTCATTTCGATTTTTTCTCAAAATTTTACCGAATGTTGAAAATGAATGTTGTAAGAAGTCATAATCTCAAATTTTTGAAAAGATACACTTGAGTCGAAAATCAATTTTTCGAACTTTTAGTAATTTTTGTTAGCTTTTTTATTTTTTGTAAAAAAAAAACTGTCAATTTGATTTTTCTTAAAATTTTACTGAATGTCGAAAACAATAGTTTTTATAAGACAAAATTAGTTTTAATCCAATATCTTAAATTCTTGAAAAAATATTTGAGTCGAAAGTCAATTTTTTACTAACTTTTATTAATTTTTTTATCTTTTCTATTTTTCGTAAAAAAAACCGTCCATTCGATTATTATCAAAATTTTACCAGATGTCAAAAAAGTTATATTACAAATTCGTGCTTTAAACTTAAAGGTACATATTATGTAGGTTTCAAAATTGAATTCCTCCACATTTTGTTCTTCTCTTTAGAAACATTACACAGTTTTCTGTGAAATTACAACTATAAAAAATGAAACGTTTTTCTTTTCAAATTCTGTCGACAGCGTTTTTATTTTTGGCGGTTTTTTTCGCTTTATTTTGATTGCAGATAAAATAAAAAATCTCAAAAAGTGTAGCAAACAGTAAAAAGCTCGCACTGAAAAATGAAAAATACTAAACAACAAACAGCTTAACATACTCTACGATCATGCAGATTTCGAGATACATATATACAAGAGTTATTAATTGTACTAAATTTTATATTCAAGATTAGAGTAATCGTTAAAATTCTATACGCAGTTGGATCCTACTTCAACTTTTATCTGCAGTAAAGTGTTTTTGTATTTTTAGTACCTCTAAAATCAAAAAAAAACGCACCATAGTGTTAAAAAATTGATTATCACTTTTTTGTTTTATTCTCCATAACTCTTAATTTCTACCCAGATATAAGCAAATAAAGCATCAATTCAAGTGTCTCCAAGGTAAAATGTTAAAAACAAAAACAAGATGCATCACCATGACCTTAATGGATGCAACCATTTTGCTCATTAATATTGCACCCGCTTACGATAAACATACATGGTCTTAATGATGTTCACATCAGAAAATGTCACCTGCCATTCATTTGGCCAAAACGTGCTAAAAGTTATTTTATTTTTTTGTCTTAACTTTGGTTTTTCATTGCGACAATCATTTGCACGTTTTTATATAATGTTTTATTTTTCTGCGCAATTTTTTTTTTTTTTGTGATTAATTACTATAAACTTGATGACATTCTATGTGAAACATCCTTAAAAGATCTAAAAGTATTGTTGCATTTTTGTTTGATATAAGTAATGTTTAATCACGATCTAATGATCGATCAAATTTTATGTAATGCCTTTGTAAAAATAGACAAAGAAGAGTTGCAATACAGGGACATGTCTAACTTAAGTGAGAATAAGTTTTTATTGAGTCATAAAAGGTTTAATAAAAGATACGTGACAATACATAATATTTGTGATATGAATTAATTATGATAGTTTGATTACTTACGACAACTGTACGGTGTGGCAGTAAATGGTAGCAGCATTAGACAAATATGTACACCGCAACAAACTTGCCTATTAGGTTGGCTCGATTGAAAAAAGAAATTGTATGGACAAATGACTTTTTAGAATATCGTGTTCCGGCGGCGTTGTAGGAAATTTATTAAACAGGTCTGTCATTAGGAATAAAAAAAAATTGAAAAAAAAAATCCAATCGTAAATACTGCCCCAAGGATCCGAAAGATTTAAAAAGAAAAAATCCCAGACCTATTATAGCTTATATTTTTTTAAGAAAACAATGTTTAAATAAAAAAAAACTTACATATATAAAAAGCAACCCGTTTCTGTCAAATAAATATGTTTAAATTAGTAGGTTTTTCCAAACCAAAAATCTTACTTTGACATCAAGATCAGAACAGGAAATTCCAATTTGTCCAGAAAATTTAAACACACAGGAAGTTGAAAACTTTTCAGCAGTTGCAAAAACTCTTGACAGATTTGGGATTTCAGATATGGCAGCAGCAGCAATTGTTTCGGCAACTCTTCAAGATGTTGGAATGATTTCAAAGGACAATTTTACCAATATTGTAGATAGGCACAAAATCAGACGTGCTTGTGAAAAAGAGAGGGCATCTCTGTCTACCTCTGTTTTTCCAAGAGCTACAGTTTGGAATTTATTTCGACGGACGAAAAAAAAAACTCATTATGACAGATGAAAGAAGGAAGGTTGTTCTTGAAGAGGATTTAAGCTTAGTGAAAGAGCCTGGATCTGAATACTTAGGACAACTCTCCTTTCCAAGTGGAAAAGCTGAAACCGTAAGTACAACATTAAAAGGGTTCTTTGATGAAAAAGGGATTGATAAAGCTGAAGTTGTGGTTAATGGAAGCGATGGTACAGTTGTTCCAAGTGAGGTGTAATTCGTCGTTTGGAACTAGAGCTAGGAAAACCGTTTTAATGGTTCATATGCCTATTTTTTGATCATCTTGATGGAACTACGACCGAACCACGTAGTTTTATAGGTTCTTTAGGAAACAAGTTGAAGGACTGTGAGAACTTGCAAGTAGTGTAATTTCAGGCAATCGAATGTAACCTTTCGAATATATCAAACCATCGGGATATCAGCACTGACCAATGGTACTTGTTTGAAATTTATCAAGCTATAAGTCCTGGTAAAGTCGTTCACTCAAGATGGTTATATCTTTCGATTTTGACTCCATCAGAAAATCTGCTACTGTTGGTCAATTTCATAATAAAAGTCTATGCCGCAATGTGGTTTCAAATAAAAATTCAAACACAGTTTTATAATGGTGCTCGATACCTTCAAGAGACCATTATGTTGACAAGGTACCTGCCCGAAAATTTAAAATTTTTAGTTGATCCTGTTATTCAGGAAAACTGCTACTTTGGACACCCGGAAAATATTTTGATTGCAGTGATTGCAGACGAAAGATATGAAATACGAGTTTTAGCTATGAGAAGAGTTAAAAAAGCACGAGAGCAGCAAAATGGAGTTTCCCCAAATTTGGTGCTAAGGATTACATTGACCTAGTCGACTGGAATGGGGGTATTTTGAGTGACCCTCTAATATTGAAATATATTACTTGAAGTCATTAGTGATTGCATTCAAGATCCTTAATTGATTGAAACTTTTATTCTTCTTTACATAAAGGGTTGGCCTTGCCACACTCAAGCGACACGGAGCGGTGCTTTAAGATTGTAACTGAAGCTTCGGCTGATGTTTTTACCCCAATGAGACGTGATGGATTTATAAGAACAAGGATTGAATCTCGAAAAAGAATGCCTTATTTTAATTCTAAAAAATATTTCAAAATATTGTAATATTTTGTTTCACTTGTAGTTTTTGCTGTTCTTGATTTATACTTTTTTTTGTCTTAATATTTGTCCATTAATTTTAGTTTTAAATGTTCTAATTGTTCTTAATAATAAACACTAATATAATGTGACTGAAAAATTAATTATTTGTGTTCGGAAAATTACATGGTTTTTATTCTATGTAGTTTTTTGGATTCGCGAGGCTTTTCAATGACCTTGGGGCAGTACAAGATAGCTATTTCAAAATTTGTATTTGCCTGGCATCATGATATATGTATTGTGACAACTTTTGGCTAGTGCCCGAAAACTGAATTTAGAGAAAACAAAAATCGAGCCACCCTATTGCCTATGTATAAGCGGTCCGCTTCGTTTGACCCCATCTGCGTCTCTGGACATCCTATACTCCATCTGACACCTTTAGATATACCTACTCAGCAAATAAATAGCTTCAATATCTGCTATTCGTCTCAAAGATCTATCACAGTGGACTAATAACAGCATTGGCCACTCCGTAATTCTTAATTACTCAGAATCAATTGAAAAGCACACAGACTACACCATCCTCCAATTACATTTTGATAGAAACTTCCAGATTTCTATACCTTCCACATCTTTATATAAGGGGAGGGCATTTCTAGAAGACGGGTCAATCCACTTTAATACAGATGGATCAAAAACCAATGGGGTGGTTGGTGCAGGAGTTTACTCTGAACGACTAATATGAACTTATGGCGATAAAAGAAGGCTTGTCCTGGCTTAAAGAAAACGTAATATAAACATCTGATATTCGAATTGAAATCCTTGGACTCTGTCTATGAACACTCAAACAGTCCAGAAAAAAATGTTACAGTACTACCAATTCTACCACGTTTGGCGAACGCTGGTATACCAATCGCTGAGTGAAAGCTTTTGCAAAGACGAGAAGCTAGCTCGATAATCGGTGTCTTAACCGGACACTGAGCAATGCTCTAACTTAAAAACGAAATACCTACCTAGGAGAATTCTTCTATAACGATCTCGAAACACACAAATATAATGAGTTTTTAACGTTTCGTAAGGAACTCCAATTGGTTTCAAAAGAAGGACTCAAGGTTCAAGTGGTAACACAATGCACGTACAACTGGCCTAAGGGTGCCCTATACTCCATTCCGGACCGCCACTTCAACCTAACCTAACCCTGTATACCAATTTTGTGTCACGTCACAATGTATACTTTAAAATTTAATCAAAGTCGCTAGCATTATTAGTTCAAACCAAATTTTACCACGACGAAAAAAGGTATCCCGAACTAAAGGCCGTATACAAAGGTACGAAAAACTGAAAACAGTACAAATTAAATCCTACTAAAAATGTCACACTAACTTGGTTTAATGTCCCGAATATCTAGAAAAAATCAGCTCAAACATCAGTTATTTATTTCACACTTTTCGAAGTCACTTAAATGACAATTAGCTTTATGGTGTATAGGTTGCATCGCAGCCTCTTTTTACCTTTAAATATTGTCTTCATAAAATATTAGTTTAATACCTGTTTCGAAGAAGAAGTAAATTAACATTGCTTAAAGGTTTTCCGTCACATTGGACTTTCTGAACATCATTCAGATCTTATCCATACGATTACACTATCAACTCTATAAAACTACTATATGGTAAGTAAATTTATAGTTAAAAGTAAAAGCGAAAAAAACTTTACATAACTCACCTTTTAATAATAAATTCAAACAATATAAAAAGTGTCCAGAATTCCACAATCTTTATAAATGCACCCAGAAGCAAACACCCGCCGCCGCCGCCGCGCCATCCCTTTCTTATTCCAGTCCTCAGCCAGCACCATCATCGTAGTCAGTATAGTTTGCCAGTAGTTGCAATTGCAAGAGCGCAAACACCTTTAGCAACGCCTAGCACTCTGACATCTCGCAATAAAATACGTCTTCTTTGTATATTATGTCACATTAATGTTTAGCCATTAAAGCCACCATATCTCTACCATCATCTATCCTGATGTGACTTCTTTTTTTCGTCATGTCCACTTTCCCTAAAGACCATCGCATGGGTATCGACTTCGGCTTCAGCAGCACTCTAGCAACAGAAAACCACTTTCGGTATATTTCATTCAAGAGTGTTAAGCGTGTGTCCGCGTCCATCGTAGTCGGTTTTTTAGGCCGTCGCTTCGTCGGTCGTCGCTCGTCCGTGCATAGTGACTTCGTGACTTGACAATTACTTCAAGGGGGCAAGTTAATGTTTATGCTCGTCTGTTAGCAATGTTAAGACCTTTTTTTTTAAAACCAACTAAAAAACGAGTAAAAATACTCACTCTTGAGCCGGAATTGTTTACCGCGGAAGAATATGCATGCAACTCAGGTATTAAAGTTGATGCATTAAGTGCTAAACCGAGTTGAGAAAGTTTGTAAATCAGCAGCAAAGGTTTTGGGTTTGGAGCTTCGACTTCGACGTCGACCCACCTGTAAAGCTCGATTTCTTACATCTCGTCTGTGTTCAGTTTATTGGAGATTTGAAGAAAAAAGACACTAATTGGTTTTCAAATTCAAATACTTTTCAAATTAATTATCATAATCTATAAAATTAAATGTGTGAAGCTTTTTCATATGCATGCACTTTAATGTTGAAATTGTGTATCGGACACATTTTCCTCCAATCAAGACTTCAAAAGTATTTAACTCAATTAGCAGCCTATAAACTTTTAATGACACTTAATGCTTCAAAACTGGATGATTTACAATCCACATATTGCATGTTTAAGCCTAAAAATGTATACCTCACGTTCTCACTATACATGCTGATCATCATACTATGGATCCGGAGGATTGCAAATAGTGCTAAAAATCATATTTTAATTTTCAATTTTGTCCAAATTTTGTTAGTTTATGATTTTATTTATATATTTTAATATTTTTACAAAAAAAATCATTTTTTATAAATTAGTTCAAGAAGAAACCATTTTGTCCCACTGTTGGCATTTTATTTTGTTGAACCGATGACAAAATTTAAGTTTGACAATCCGATTCGATTCCAAAAGCATCTAATTCAAAAAATTATTTAACCTACAATTTAATGAATTTCAAAAGGAAAATAGATTTGTAGTTTAACAAACGTTAAGTGAGTCTTAAATAGTGCGTTGCGTATTAAGAGTACCATAATAATTTGTGTTGAAATTTTTAAACTATAAAGAGAAACAGAATCCCACACTCAATCTCGAGGCACAGTAGATTGATGATGGTGCCTTAAGCCGTTAGTCATTAAATTATTTATATATTTACTTAATCACCATCCAGTAGTGAATACTTTTCACATATCTACGAGGGTACTATTTGATTCGTGTGAAAATGTAAACATTTTTATGACCATTTTTAGAGAATTATAATCTCGTTAATTAACATTCTGATATTTTAACCTCACAACTTTATAAGGTGGGTTGAGTTCAGAATAATTAAACTTATTGCCGTTAAACAAAAACAAACAAACATTAACACTGATCATGATCACTGGACGGCTGGATGAAGAGGGTGAAGTGTAGTATGACCGTTGCAGTTGCAGTAGTTAAATTTATTTACACTATTCGAAATTGTTTGGTCTTATCTTCAAAATATTTGGGAGGTCTATAAAATGTTTATTTTTATTTTTATTTAAATTGGAAAAATAAGTTGAAAGAAGGGAGACATTACTTTTTCTACTGAAATAGTTTTCATTTCTTTAAAGAACTTCTTAATTGGTTTTCAAAAAGGGAAAAAGTAGGTTCAGATATTTAGGTTGAAATAAATAAGTTGTGTGTGAAATATCAGCGATAGCTTTCTTATATTATTTTTTAAATTTATTATTTTTAATTTAAATGTCTTGACAACTTTGCTACGAAGTAATGGAATTGCATGTTTTAAATTTGATTACATTATGGTCAGAAATGTACGTCTAATGCTAACTAGCTACTTTAAGAAAGTCCACAGTAGATGATGAGCTTTGACAGCTAGAGATCTTAGACCAATAAGTCTATCATCGTTCCTTCTTAAGACCTTTGAAATATTGAGTGATATCCATTTAAGGGCAAGTATTGATACAAGACTTCTGTCTACGTCTCAACATGCCTACTGTAAAGGTAATACGGTGGAAACTGCGTTACACACATTATTACGCACCATCGAATACTCCCTCCATCATAGAGAGTTCCCTATGGTTGCTTTCCATGATATCGAAGGTGCTTTTAACAACGTGGACACATCTGCAATCACATCTGCACTAATATCTCTAAACGTAGAGAGTTCGCTTGGGGGAGATTTAATGCTGACTAGCAGAATATAATTAACTCAAAACTGGGCAACTCTTCTGCCAGAAGATTCGATAGTAGAGGGACAATGCCTTAGACAGACTAATACTTTGGGCTGATCGGTGTGGACTGGGTGTTAGCCCACACAGAACCGAATTAGTCTTATTTTCGAGGAAATACAAAATTCCATTTGTTAACCGTCCCTATATCAAAGGAAACCAATTAAAGTTCTCAGACGAGGCTAAGTACCTGGGTCTTATTTTAGACAAAAAACTAAATTGCAAACGCGATGTACAATAAAGAGTAAAAAAAATAACTGTAGCTCTCTTTTCACTCTATAATTTTTAAGTATTTCGAATCAATTCCAAAGCACACAGACTATAATTTTACAGAAACTTCCAGATTTGTATACCTTCCAGATTTTTCTGGGAGAATAGATCAAAAATAAATGACGGGGTTTGGTGAAGGTGTCTACTCCATTCCGCTTTTCCAATCACTGTAGCGTCTTGTCCTGGCTTAAAGAGAACCTGATATCAGTTTCTGATATCCTTTTTTACTTGCGACACATATGAACTATGTATATGGCAAGTTTTGCATTCGTGCAAAACTTCGAACTCGAGATTTTAATCAAACATGATATTACGATGGTAGAGAAGTCGAAAAAAGTGGGTCCCGCGATTCCGTCCGGTCTGTTCTGTCTGTCTGTCCACGTTCCTACAGCCTAAACCATTGGGTCGATTGAGTTCAAACTTGGAAGATAAGGTTTTGAGCAGATTCGTGTTAAGCGTTTTTTTCATTTTTTTTTAAGATAAAAACTTACAGTGGCCCCCATACAATTTTTTTGGTCAAAAAAAGATAATTCAAATTTTCTCAAAAACAAACCGATAGATTTTTTTTTTAATTTTCTCAAAAATTTTATTTTTGAACTTGGCTTCTTTTACTAAGAAAAACATATTTTTGTATTGCTCAGGAAAGGTACCGCTCATAGAACCGTTATTTTGTTTTTTAATTTTCTCAGCAACTTATGAACTGATTTCAATAATTTTTTTTCTGAATAAGCTCTTATATTGCCTTAACAATATTTGATTGTCAAAAGTGCATTTTTTTTTGTTTGGATTTTTAAAAAAAATATTGAATTTTTTTTATCAAAATTCTATATCTCAAAAACGGGTCAACAGTTTTTTACGAAATTCAAATGTGGAACGTATATTTAAAATCACTAAACAACTGCATACCAAAAATATTTTTAGAACAATATTGAAAAATTTTATATATAAAAAATTAATTTAAAAAAAAATCGCTCAAAATCAAGGGTTTTTTATTTATAAAATGGCATCTAAATTTTTGAAGACAAACTTATTTTTTAGATAAAATTTTGAATTTTAAAATAGTTTTTTTTTTTTTTAATTATTTTAACTGTGCATGAGCCCGAAAGAGCGCATTATTTTGACAAAATTTTAATAACATTCCTATCTTTTATCGAAATTAATGTATTTGGTACATATTTATGTTTTTTTATAACTATAACTATTGTAAATACCCAGTGGCGGACTAATGGGGGGGGGGGCGGTGGGGGCACACTACTACTCATTCTGGTTCGATATTTTGGAAGAAGTTGATTCAGCACAGAAATACTTGCAAAAATCCGGGCTCACTCTAGAAAAAAGTGTAATAAAACTTAAGGCACTAGCGAGTTTTCTTCGTGAACACCGTGATGAATCCGTGAAAAAGGCCGTAATATACGCAAGAGAACAATGTACCGAGCTAGAAATTTCAATTGAAAGGCGGGGAAGAGAAAAAAGAAGAAAATTATGCCAGGCGAAAAGGCTCAAGATTCTGGTTTGACGTTGGAAGAGGAAACACGAAGAGCCATGTTAGAATGTCAGGATACATTTTATACTAAACTTGTGCATCGATCTAAGGCCATGGAAGATATTGCGTCAGTTTTCTCAGCTCTTCAACCGAAAATATTGCTGTATGGAACGGAAGAAGAACTGCGGGCTGTGGTTCCAATGCTTACCTCGACATTTACAGAACTTACAGACAACAGTATCATATTAGGAATCCAGCGAATTCGGCGTCACATGGTAGCTTCAAAGATAAATTTAAAAGATGCAGAAATTTGGACAGCCTTTGAATTTTTAAGCTTCATTGTTAAGTGGGATTTTTCAGACTCTTTACCGAGTCTGTCATTGGCGATGAGAATTTATTTAACAATTTGTGTCTCAGTGGCATCGTGTGAACGAAGCTTTTCTAAATTCAAATTAATAAAGACTTATCTAAGATCAACGATGAGCCAAAATAGGTTGACTAATTTGGCTATACTTTCAATCGAAACGGAGCACACAAAAAATATAGATTTTAATGATATAATCGAAACATTCAGTACAATAAAAGCTCGTAAGCACCTTTAAATAAAATCTTTGTTCGTGTTTTTTTCTTAAATTTTTAAGGGGTGTAAGCTTGCTTTACCGCCCCAGGTGTCACTGCCTCTTAGTCCGCCACTGTAAATACCAACGATGGCCGTGTAGCGCCACTGCATCGGATTAACGAATATGATATATTTACTCAACAATCTATTTTAAAGTGTCTATCAAGAAGTAATATCTTGGTACCTTTGTATAAATGATTTTAAAATATTATTCTTTTACTTGCCTTCGCATAAATAAAAGAATAAATACTTAGTACAAGTTAAAGAAACGGGCCAGAAAGAGTATATGTATTTTCTATTAGAATCACTTTTTCAACGTACAGCTATATATTGAATTACGTACAACCTCTAAAACTACTGCTTACGTGTCACTTCATAACTAAAATACAAAACGCACAAGAGCCTGACTGTAAACAACACATGAATAGCAATATCTTGTACCTGTTCGTATGCTTGTTTTTTTTTAAACTTTTACGAAAAAAATAAACTGAACGTAATAACTCCATTCTTGCGCCATGTTTGTAAGAAAGAAGGAATGTGATTGGATTGTATTAAGTAAATTCTACCTATCAATAACATTCCTTCATTATCATCATAAACATGTCTTTATCTACCTATCTGCATCTGAGCACGCCAATGAACTATTCCTTATTCGTTTTAGACACCTACCTAACTACACAAATAATAGGCGATCGCTTTACAATTTAAACATACATGTTCTTCCTCTTTCTTATCTTCAGATAATTTATTTTCCATCCTGGTTCTTCCAATATGAAATTAAAATAAAGCTATCCAAAGGAAAAAGCTTTGAACGAACTGGTTGAATACACAAACAATAGTTTTCGTTAAGTATGCTTACAAGTATTTTTCATTTCCGGGATGAGTTGTCCTTGGATGAGTTGTGTCTTGGGATAAATCATGCGTTTTTGGACAAATCAAATGGCATTTATGTATATCTTTGAAGACAAACTTATTTTACCGACCCAGTCGTGCATTTTATTTCTCATACAGTCAGACTACTATAAAATTTGTGAACTCTGCCTCTATAAGCTCTATATTAGTTCAGGACTGTGGATCAATTCTAATGGAGATGGCACAGCAATTTAAAATTCAATTTTGCTGGGTGTCCGGGCCATAAGCATACGAATTAGCCAAGTTCGAATAGAAGTGGACCTTGTGTTAAATCTGGTAGTTATGAATTGTTAGTTACTATTAATAACTAATTGGCCTTATTTATAACCAATTACCCAATCTCGAGCGCCGAACGCAAGATATCCAACAAGCGCTTTTTCTCTTACTAGTATTTTTTAACCTGAAGATGTTTTTTCATACAATCTTATTCTATAATTTGAACCTTAATATGTGTCTGTAAATGTAACGGTTTTTATAATACAGTTGTTCAAAAATTAGCTAAAATAAGTTGTTTTCTTTACAAAAATTGACAAATTAATACTAAAATAACATATATAGACAATTTAACATAAGCTATACCAAAACTCTGGAGTAATAAGATTTGGCTAAAGAAGACAAATATTTGATGGGATGGAGGATATTATATATCCCCATCTGCTAGGAAGTGAGATGGGAGTTGAAACACAAAATCAAAGATTGGAAAACAACGGCAACACCTGCATTACTGTGATATAGTTTCTCGAAAAGCCAAAAATCCATTCTTGCATTAACTTTTTAAAATTGTCTCAGTACAGAAAGAGCCGATCCAGTAAATTTAGATAAGGTCTAAAGGCAACATGGCAAACAATTGACAAAGCCGCAAAAATCCTTAGATTTTTTTAGGACTCGTCGATTTTATCCCTGATATTTTAGTTGTACATATTACTAAAAATTCACTCTACCACTTCTTTAAGCTAACTGAATTTGCTTCATTTTGACTCCGATCCCGTCTTTATACCTATATCCAATACTTTCCAAAAATTTAATTATGTACCTATGAAGAGTCTAAAAAACTTCAAAATCATTTTTGAATGATGACAGTAGTCTTAAGGGAAATTTAATCTTTAAAGAGCTGATTGCAAAAATTATGGTTCAAACGGGTTTTTACACTGTAAATTAAAAAAAAGCAAGCTCACACAGTTTGTGCTTCTTTGATCTGACAAAAAAAACCACAAAACACTTGTATGCCATCCAAATAGCATTCGAAAATCTGATGCACCTAATTGGATGTTTTTCCATCTGCAAAATTGAATTACAAGATTTTTGCATGATGTGTGAATTATTTTTGTAAGCTCCATCGATGGCTTCTGATGAATGAGGGTCTACGGCTGCCTTGAAATTGTGGGAATATTTTCTATTTCACGATTTCTTTGATGTATCTCAAGCTGCTTCAAGTGCCTTTATTCGATTCAATTCAATCTATTTCGATTTGAAACCCTTTGGGATCTAATTAAACTTTTAAAACATCACCATCACCATAATTGCTTAGGCATTTGACTCATTCACTCTTATTCACAGATAGACATCCACCAAAAACCTTATAAGGCAAGTGCAATTTGTTTGCTGCATAGTTTTTATTTAAAATAGGGGTGTACAAGATTGTCCATATTTAATGTTTGTTTGATAAACCTTAATATGGGTAAAGCATATACCCAGGTTTCCTTTTCAGCTTCTTAGAAACTTCGTAGTTTTTTTTTAAGTTGTTGTTGTTTTTTGTTGAAATTGGTCTAAAAATGTCAACATAATGAAGTGATTTATTTAATATCAAGCTGTGGTTGATGCTTCCTAATCCAGATACTAATTGAATCTATTAAAAAGAAACTCTCTAAAAACATAAACAGAACTTATAAATAATACAAACTTAAAATCAATTAAATATTGAATTGAATAAAAACAATAATGTTGGATTTTAAAATTTTTATTTTAAACAAACAAAACGTACATGAGACATGCGACATTTGATGTTCCCAAGTTAAGAAGAAGTGACATCTTATGTTTTCTTATACAACTTTGAAGTGAAAACCGCTAATTGTCTTTATTGATTCTGTTTCTAGATTTGGAAGTTCGTCTAAGACTTTGTGTAAATTATTAGAAATAAAATTATTTTTGGTCTAGACTTATTAGTTCGCTGCTTTAACGAATCAACAAACTGACAGCAAACTAATTATTTGAAAAACTTACACTGTGCACCAAAAAAAGTTATTTCCAATACACCTAGGTTATGTCATAGTCACCGCCACAAAAGACTTCTTTTAAGTTTTTGACTTTTACAAAGTTTAATGAATATTGATCTCCTTCCCCTAAATAGCTCTTTAAAATGCGGTATTGGCTTTTAGTTCTTTAAAAACAAAATTTGTTGTTGCCACTTGTAGGTAAATATCTTTAAAAAATCAGCGATGAATTTTTGTTGATGTTTTCTTTTTGACAACATTGGTTTTGACGGCTCAAGCACGTTTCGCGTTTTGTGTCACATTTTCAGTTTGGCCTACAATTTAACCATGGATCGTCTAACAAGGAACAACGCTTGCAAATTATGGAATTTTATTATCAAAGTGCTCTGTTAAGAAAGTTAATCGCTCGATTCTTCTATTTTATGGACGGTCTAATCGACCTACTGAGGTGGCTAATTGGCCTATTTTAATTAATTTTCACACCAAATTTACATTGTTGGACATTAAACTCCCAAACACTCTCTTGCTGCATAGGGATAGGGAAGTGTAGGGATGACTGTAAATTATCGATTCAATGCTCTCCGCAGCAATTGGGCCTTTGTTACTTCCCTACGTGGAAAACTTTAAGGGTGAAGCCTTTCAAAATACAGCTAGTGCTAAAATTATAGCCGAACAACCTATTACTCCGCCGATTTTATGGCTCTTCAAAAGTTTACCATCATTTTTGTCAGCGATGAAGCTCATTTCTGGTTGAATGGATCTTGAAGAAGCAATGCCATAAGCATTGCTAGAGCTACCAATACATTTAGAGAGCTGCGAATCGGCACACAGCACTTTTAATAATGGACTTTTAAGGGGTGAATTCGGTAAATAATAGCGTATTTCACGTTTGGGGTCGGTAAATTGTGGGCTCGTGTCCAAATAGCGACAAGGTCGCCTCAATTGACAAACTAAAAGCAACATTTAATCATTTTTTCGAGAGATGTAAACATTACACTAAGCGAATACACATATGCATAAAATAATCTTCAAGCATTAAATTATATCGACCGTTCCCATCGACTCGAATAGAGATTGTATGCATTTTTTTGAATTGTAATATTCAATAGCTTTTAATGTGTGTTTAGAGCAACACAGACAAAACAATGGTGGCCAATTCATGTTGTCCAAATTGTAATTAATTAATTTTAACGCGTTGTTCGGTTGCTTAACGACCCACTATGGTAAATGAGAAACATTCAAAAGTATTATGACACTTTCAATGACAGTTGAGTTTGACAGATGTCAAATACTAGCGTTACCAACTTAAAACCTCAAAATGAATGACCCTATACTCTAAACTTTGTAAGGTAACGATTGTTCCCATTATTTTTAGAAATATTGAAAACAGAAGCCAGCATAACAGCCGCTTTATTCCCATTATAACATTGCTTAACCAAACACCGCACAAGCACTTACCACGTAATGACAGCTCATTTTTGAATATCCGCGTATAATATATGCTCCACGGCCGGCCGGCTCCTCCTATCAGGATATGGCATCACGTCCAGTGAAGCTCCTGCGCCGCGCTGCGTTGCGATATGCCTATGGTCTCAATTCAATTCAGCGTTTTAGTTTTATTTTCAAAAAGTCGTCCGTTCACCCCTATGGAATTCTGTACAGAGGCTGGCTATGGCAGGATGGCTATGGCTTAACTGCCTCAAAGTGCCTATGTGTTGCTGTTTCAGATGTCTCAATTATTTATCAAGAGTCTTCTATACCTACTTATGCTACGATATTAATGTGGGTATTGAAAATGTGCACTGAATACTGAAAGACATAAGATTCCGAACGTATCAATGGATTTTCCATTCTCCAATGCGCAATTCACAAAAAGTCACGTTCCTCTAGACTTTATACAGAGAGAGAGAGAGAAAGAAACACACAAAAACTAAGACTATAATGCAACTACAAGGTTTCAAAAAATCGGGTGTTGACTTTATCTGATGAACAGATCAAAAAACAGCGCAACGCGTACGCCATCGCCATAGCCTCGGAAAGGCAATATCAATACAATTTTTTCTTAATGCAGCGAATGTTTGTATACACTTTACGGACTACTTGGATATTAAAGTTCGGGTAAAGAATAGTCGTGGCGTGGTCCGTCGCGTCGTCGTCGTCGTCGAATCAAACGCATTTGAATCCAAATCCAAATGCAATCTGGCACATGGAATACATTAGGCCGAACGGACTAGCAGTTGCGTGCGTCATAAATAAGCTATACAAGAGTTGAAGAACTCCGCTGGGATATCGCGCCCCTCGTCACAGCCGCCGCGACTATCCTGGCTCTTGAGTCTCGAGTGCTGCGGCGAGTAAGCCTAGAAGCTTCTTATCCGTCCGGCTTTCGTTCCCCATGGGAATTACCAAACTACAAAATAGCACATTCACTTAAGTGGCCTTATGGATTTTTTTCCTCAAATTCGCTCAGAATCCATTACAACCGTGTGGGGTGGTGGGCGAAGGCAGCGCGGTGCGCTGCGGTGCGGGAGCGTTGAATTTTGCATTTCATTTTGATCATAATATATAGCTCCTTCCTGTTCAGCAGGCGTACTTTGAAGCCTTATACACAGAGCTGACAACCGCGCGATCGTAGATACCACTATTTTAAGGCCATTGCGCACACCAGGCCCCAGGACATGAAGATATCCTGCCGCACATGAACTGAGCACATTTATCTGTCACCCTGGACCTTGGTCTTTGCAAAATAATTGAATCCCATTAAGTGCGCTCTAAGGCCTCTGGTGCTCTGTGACGGTAACGCGGCAAGCGCGTTCTAATGCGGTAATAGTCCATCTTTCGTCGTCGTCGTTTTAGCTTTAACGAGCCAGAGCCAACCAACTCAGCGTGAGATGCAACCAAATCGTTCCTCTCAAGACTCCAGAGTCGAGACTCCAGAGGGAAGAAAAACAATCTCTTTTCTCTCAGCCTAACAACACAAAAAGAGACAAGAAAGTAGAGCAGAAAGGAGGACGTTATTTTTAAAGCGATGACAGCTTAATGGATTCAGTTTAATAATTTCTGAATGAAAGCATTTTAATTGCAACAAAACGCGATCTTAGTATGCAAAGCCATCAAGGTCTACAGAGTCGGTTGGACGCGCGGCGGCTCGGCGGTGCAGCGTTGAAGTTGGGACTTGGGAGTCTCTTTCTTATTGTTGGACAGATGATAGGAAGCATCAGCAAAATGGATGCAGCTTTATAGTCACAGTGGGGATACAAATGCACCTATGTATACCTATGGCAGGGCTATCATGTTCGATGTCATTCAGATGGAATGAAGATTGAAAAGGAATCTTGTCCATGTTCTGTTCATGGCAATTTGTTGATGAGAGCTCTTTTTAGATTATAATTGAGGGCAATTTAAGGTGAAGATAAGAGCTTTATAGAAGTAGGTAGGTAGAAATGGTAGATTCTTGGTTTTATTATTACCATAGATGATGTGAACTTGTATGAGTTTATAAACTTGATATCTGAACCTGGAAGTGCAATGTTTTAATTATGTTTAGCAGATTTAAAGACAAATTATAATACATATGATGGAAGTGCTTAAGTTGCAATTTAGCGTTCCCCACAAGACATATGGATGCAATAAGATCTTCACATGATATGGGACCTTGGAAGCATGGGAGAAATAAATGGGATCACTCAAGGTATAAATAATAAGGAAGAGGAATAAAGTTTACAGCTAAAAAGACATTTTTTTCTAGTGTTTAGAGAGGAAAGAGCCTTGGAAAACACAGATTCAATATTTAAAATCATTGAGTTAAAAACATAACAACACGATATTCTTCATAATGACATAAGGTCGCAAAACTCTCCTTTTTGACATTTTGTGACCTAAAGATAGAAATAGCCTTACGTTTCTTACTCTACGCCTAAGTGATACATCAATCAGGACTTTGATGTATTGAAATCGGGTTAGGGTCGAAATACTGTATGGATCATAATACTGTATTTAAAATACTATATCTCAAAATAATGTATTTAAAAATATTGTACGTACAAAATACTGTATGATCAAAATACTGCATCTCAAAATTCTGTATTTCAAAATTCTGTATATCAAAATTCTGTATTTCAAAATGCTGTAAATAAGGCTAAAAAATAAAAATCGTTTTACAATGTAATGTGTAATGACTTATTAACAGCATTTTGAAATAAAGAATTTTGAAAACAGAAGCCTTTTTTTTTTAAGAAAACATCATAATAATTTAGAATTAGCATAATTTTCTAATATAATTCCCTTGAACAATAACATCGTAAGAAAGTAAAATTACAGAATTTCGACCCAGTCCATCAAAAATTATATTTCGTTTGGTCTATTTCCTCAACCAAGCCTGCAAACAAGATGCGGTTTTCACTATAATACATAGCATCGACCCACTCATCAATTGCACCAGACTAATTGATCTGTCAAAACTTCCAGTATACAGTATTATGAGATACAGTATTTTGACAATACAGCCTTTCGAGACATAGTATTTTAAATGTACAGTATTTCGAAATACAGAATATTAACCATACAGTATTATGACCATACAGTATCGTACAGTATCATACAGAGTTTTGACCATACAGTATTTTAAAATACAACATTTCAACCCACTCCCATTGAAATCATTTCCTTACTTGAAATGATATGAAATTTATTATTTATGCTGACAACAATAAACAGTTTATCCTTAATATAAACTTATAGATCATACTCTTTACTTTTCAATGGTTGCGTATCAAACAAGTTAAAAGTTAACTCTGCAACTCCACAAGGTAGTCACTTAGGGCCTATTTTCTTTGTTTTATTGATGATTAAAAAAGAGGCTGGGCTGCGACCCATACGGATAACTTCCCATCCCGTCTGTCGATTTGTCTTCCTTAAAAGGTTTGTAGGTTTTCGTGTTTTGTTAAAAAAGTTGTCACATGAATTATTGTACAAAATTTAAAATGACCAACAATTTGAAATCGTTTTATTTCAAAATCTTTTTTTGCTAACAAGATTTTTAGTCGAAAACCAATTTTTTCCAATTTTAGTAGCATTTCTTAAAAGTTTTTATTTCTTATACATATAAACAAATACAAATTGGATGAATGAAATTGATTTGAAATCAATATCTTCTATTATTCACGAGATATAAAGAACCGTACTATTTTTTGTAGATTTTATTTTTGTTTGAAAAAACTGACTGTTTGATTTTTATACAAAATTACTGACTGTCAAAAAAAAATATTTCATGTGAGATATAATTAGTTTGAAGCCAATATTTTTAATTTTTGAAAAGATATTTGCGTCGAAAGTAAATTTTTACCAAGTTTTAGTATTTTTTTTTCTTAGGTTTTTATTTTTTTATACAAAAAACTATCAATTCAATTTTTCTCAAAATTTTACCAAATGTTGAAAAAACGATTTCTTATAAAATAAAATAAGTTTGAAGCCGTAATCTCAAATTTATGAAAAGATATTTGAGTCGAAAATCAATTTTTACCAACTTTGAGTAATATTTATAGTAAGTTTTTATTTTTTATAAAAAAAAAACTGTAAATTCAATTTTTCTAAAAACTTTACCAGATGTTAAAAACGACATTCTACGTTGCACAAAATTGTTTTGAAGATAAAATCATTTTTTGTTCGTAAAATATTCGAGATGACAAATATTTTGTTTTCAGTTTTTTTGATTTATTAAAAAAACCATTAATTGGATTTTTTTCCAAAAATATTCTTGTTTGGTATCACGGTACAATATATAACATAAAATTTAATTCAAGTCTCTAGAGTTATTTGATCGTGAGATATTTAAGGTTGACCAAAATGTTCAACTTTTTTTAAATAGCTATGGTAAAAAAACCACCCACGCAATTTTTTGAGAGTCCTTTCTGCATCTTTTTGCATTATTAAATGTATGACAACATTTATTTGAAGTCGATATCTCTACTGGTTCTTAAGATACGGACGACGAACAAACTTCTCGAACGTACGGACGTATGCACTCACAGACATCTTTTCAAAAATCTTTTATTTCGACTCTAGGGACCTGGAAACGTCGAGATATGTCAAAATTTTCAATTCGACAAATCGGACCCATTACAATAACTTCCTATTATTTTTATTGTACTATTCGTACTAGAATGTCAGCTTGTTAGACTTGACCATTCCTTTTAATTTCATACTACGAATTGTAAGTCTATCAAATAAGGTATGGAGAAAAATGGAGGCGGAACAAAACAGCATACTTAAAGGAGCTTATACAAATGTTGATGCTTCATATGCATTTGATAAACAATTAGCACATCTCGATCTGTGACGTCAGTGGTCAAAAGTAGTGGAGTGCGTAGTGCACACGACTTCTAAGACTGAGCAAATCTGATATGCGTGGGTTCGAATCCTATGTTGTGTATAAAGTTTTTCAAATAAAATTGGATTAAAGCTCAGCACCACAAACAAAGGAGACTGATGAGTGCAAAAGTGGCAAAGCACGAAATAGCTATATCTCCAGCCAAAAAAAAAAAAAAAAAAAAAAAAAAAAAAACAATGAGTGGTAGCACCTTTAAGTTGTTGTTGTTGTTCAAAAAACGTTCAATAACTTCCTATTTGAAACTAAAAATAAAAATAACTTAGGTGGCGCAACAGTCCACTGAGAACTAGTCTTTATTGACTTACAACTCTCACCCATTCATGTGTGCGAGAACTATTGTCAGGGATGGAGGGGACCTACTGTTTTATGTCGAATCCGAACTGCTAATTTGAGAAAGCACTTTTCAAGACAAGAATTACTCTTGGAGGTTTTGTCAATTCCTTGCAAGAGTACCCGTGAAAACATGAAACATTAGATGGCACAGGCAGGGATTAAACTCAAGACCTCTGACATGAGTTTTAGATTTTTGAGATCACGGATGAAGTTTTAAGTAACTTGAAATGATCTGAAGACAAGTCGCCAGTGACGACAACAACAAAAACATCAACTTCAGTGGTGCCAGCAAGGTCGATGTGGACCTTCCAAAGTGCCTCATAGACTTCTCTGACTGAAAGGAAGGAGCTTTTGGAGCTACAGAAGTAATGACATCATCGGATGATAAGAATTTCCTTCTACAGAATGACTATCGATCCTTCACTATGTTCTGGCGCAGATCGTGGCCGAAAAAAATGTTGCTCAAATAAAGAACAAAAATATAACTCTAAACGAGCCTGCGGCGAAACTCCTGACACTATCAGTTGCGAAGGGGATCTCGATTCCGAAATAGACTGCTGAAAGTAAACCAATCAAATTGTACGCGGATGAGGCAGGGTGCTCTAACTCCCTGCTTAAACCATTTCCGAATGCTGTAGCCCACATGGGCAAACCCCGACTAAGGACAAAATTATTCATCAAAATAAGAAGAAAAAGAAAGACACACTGAATCCAGATCTTAGAAGAGTCGAGAATGCCAGGAGTGCCATTCAAAGATATGGTAAAAATCAAGTAAAAGAGCTGAACCCTTTGGAAAGGCAAGGGTTGTTCATAGCCCAGGAACTGTTTAGTAATCTGAAGGACCCAAACCTGAACAAAGAAGACAAGAGAATCCATCCTCTTCTCAGTCTGAAAAATCCAGCAAACCACAAGTCAAAGATTAAATTCTCCCAAGGGTTGACAATTAACCTGGTCCGAGTATTAGGGGAAAGAGTTATAGACATAATGACTCAATATATCCAAATACAGCGAATAAACAGCTCAAGACGAAAAACAATTTAAGCACGCTAACTGAGATTTTAAAAGAAAGTCTTCCAGGTAGCCGTTATCAACGAGCTAAGGACTGAAAAATAGCTAAACAAGGAACTATGGCCCAAAGTAGAGGAAACTTTACTTGACCGACCACACAAAATTTGAATTTTTGATTTTTATTGTTACAGTATTGCCAACGGACAAAATACAGGGTTTTTCAATAAGGGTGGGTTAATGTTGAAATGGAATAAAACAAGCTGTATTTTGTATTTAAAAGGCGCATGTTTGCCATTAAGTGTGGAATATAACATCATTTAAATGTCTGCCTTGGCTTCTTGCGATGGTACGGATCCGAGTGGTCCAATTTTCAATGACTCTTCCGCATAGATCCGGCTGAATTTGTGCGATGGCCTGTGGTATGTTCAACTTTAGGGAATCGGGCGATTGTGGTTTATTTGCATAGACCTGCGACTTCAAGAAACCCCACAGGAAAAAGTTTAGCGGGGTCAAATCGCATGACCTTGGTGGCCAATTCACATCACCCCTGCGAGATATAAATTTACCCTCAAATCGATCATGCAAAATGTCAATCGTGGCGTTTGCTGTGTGGCACTAGCACCTTCCTGCTGAAACAACATATCGTCTATGTCCATATGGTTCAATTTGGGAAATAAGAAATTAATTGCCATCGTTATGTCGTCACTAAATACGATTTTTCAGCCATAATTGGGATCCTCTTCCAAATGATTCGAAGCCCAGTCAGTGAACAAACGGCGGCGTTGTCTATGATCATGAACTTTGAGCTCCTGGATCAGTCGGATCTTTTACGGGTGTAGGCCCAAGTCCTAACATAAAATTCGCTAAGTTAAAGTCTGTGAAAGGCCGAGTTCTTATGCACGGCGAGGAATAGACTGCCTCGGAGTCTGCTGTACACTTTCACGGACCGCGGCGATGTTCTCGGCCGATCTTGCGTTCCTTGAACGTACGGGTGTTGGCTGATTGTTTACTGAACCGGTCATCTTGAATTTGGCCACCAAACGTTGAAGAGTCCACTGTGAAGGGTTACCACGTCTACCGTAAAATAGGCGCAATGCACGTAACGTTTGCGTTAACGAACACTCATTTTGATAATAAAGTTTTATCATTTGAACGTGCTGTTCAATCGTGTCACTTGCCATGATGATTTGGCATAAACATCTGAATAATAAACAAAAGATTGGACAGATGTCACCAAAACCAAATGGCCACCACGGGGCGCCAGAATCTACCCATGCCAATTGAAAAACCCTTTATAACAACTAACAATCCCCAATTTTTGTACAAAATAATACTATAATTGTAGTATTAAATCTCAAACTGTGAAAAGAATAACTGCAAAGTTCAGGGAGACTGAATTAATTAAGCGTCTTAAACACTCAGGATTTCCCGGCAAATATCTTTCATCGGAAAACCTTCATATTAGTGCACAAGAGTATTTCTGACAATCCAGAAACATCAATTTGACAACGTTTTCTATAAGCTTTTTACATCGAGTTCGTTGAATGTATTTTGATACAGCAACACATAGGTTCTACTTCTTAAAACAAAATCATCTGCAGTAGTGAAGCTCATTTTAATCTTGATGGCTTTATTTATCGTCAAAATTGTCGCCTTCAGCCTTCAGAGAACCTGCAATTAGTAGTTGCAAAATAAATCCACAACGCTTTAATGCTTTCTACTGGATTTTAGCCTACAAGCATTAATGAGCCATTCTTTTTTCGAATATGGGTCTGGTCAAACAATAACAGCTTAGCATGTTCGTTATCGGGACATAGTAATCTAAATCTTAGCGGTTAAATAACGAGGTATGGATGTGAATCACAACCAGAGAAACAATTCAATTACGATCAAATTTCTTTAAAAGCTTTATCATGATGACATTTCGTTCTTTGTCTCTCTCCAAGTTCCTCAAATTTCCTCCATCATCACATCGTGTTTAAAAAATTGTACCAACATCAACTCAATTGTAACCCCCTTAAAGCCTACCTTCAAAAATCATGCATCTGTCTATAGAGGTGAACTTAATTGGCCCTTCAAACATTCATGATCCACTTTTCGTCAACACCTCTTGTATCCATTTCCGTGGCGGCCATTCTTGTTCTAACAAATAACAGAAAAAGAAATATAATTCAACAAACTGTACCTCGTGTTCGTTCGTCTAAGTTATGGGGCCTATGCAAATTAAGAAGTCATTCTGGTGAGCACCTACGAGTGAATACTTTGTATACGCCTTCCTTGCCAAACGAACGTCAAACGTTAGGTATACGTCACTCGTTTGACCCGAGACTGTCCATTAAACCAAACGGGGCTCCATATTGTTCCTTAAGGGGTTTTTTATTTGGCCAAGATGCGGATGGTGACTCAAAAAAAGAAAAACAGATCTTTGCATTTCCTATACACATGTCCAACAAGCTCTCCAAGTCCAATGGAGATTCAAAAGCGATCCTTATTCGCCGACTAACATCAGAGTCTCTCTCACATCGGACTCTAGACGAAATTGTATTTTGATGGCAAGGCAACCCAAGGTATATGTGTTCCATGGCAGCTTGAATGACCACATTACCATAAGGTAAACATCGATTGCTCGATCATGATCATAAAACTGTGCTCGGTTTGAATTCGCATAGAATTCCGTGGAATAATTTTCGTATGGCAGAGCGAGAGCCGATGGATGGCGGCCCGGCAGCGTTGCACAGCTTGTGGAGCTGGAGCTAAAATTACCTACATATATCCGAGTCAAAGTATCTATAAGCGCGCATTTGAAAGAATGGTGATTTGGCAGTTTTAGACGAGCGAAATTATCTGAGAAATCAGCAATCAGTCGGAGCTCAGAGACCCATTGACGACGCGATGCCTACATACGATGAGGTAAAGACTGACGACTGAAGAACGACGCGACGTCGACGAGGATGCAAGACGCTTAAGACGGGAAAGATGAAGTTAATCTTATATATGTACCTGCTGCCACTCAACTATCGGTGTTTGTTTTGTCTTCCGTATGTGGGTGACGATGTCAGTAGAAATAACTGCGAGCCGCAATTTAAAAGAAAATGGCACACATCAAAAGAAACCGCATAAAATATTTGTTGGCCTCTTTATTGGCAGCTTATACAGTGGTTTAGAAAATATAGAGACAAAGACAAAAAAAAAGAACTTAAATGTTATGACATAAGTGTTGTGTTTATGTCTACCGGGTTATTTGATTTAAGATCTGGACCATTAAGAGTTAAGTATCGCAGCGAGATTCAACAATAATAATTATACTTAGGGTATATACTATAAATGGAAAAGGTAAGAATTGTATAATAATTTTCTTAAGTTCGATAGCATAATTTGTTGCTAAAGACGGAATTTCTGTCATTTCTTTTAACCATTTCTACATTTATACGGTATTCCTAAAGGTAGTCACCTAGGGCCTGTTTCTTTAATTTTTATTATAATACACGATTTTCTAATAAAAAGTTGCATTTTTATGTTAAAGGACAGCGAATATTTGTTTAAGAGAAATTAATGGTTATTTTAGCACTTTATCCTTTTTATGAAATATTACATGACCAATTCCCTCACTTGCGGCTGTATGTCCTAGATAACTTCGAAACTTTCATAAGGTGGAGTATTTTCTTAGACCTTATCTTTCAGTTGGCCTCAAAAAAGAAACCTGTTTGATTACAAGATTTCAGTGGCCATTCATGATTACCTCTTTCAGAAATGACTTCGGAGTATTTTCGGTTGTGGAAATGTGGAGGCTCCTATTATAGGTCAAGAAGGAATTTCACGACGAGACAAACGTGCTTAAGTAATGCCAATTGTAACCGCAAAATATTAAACGTTTTTGTTTTAAATGAGTTGTTAAAACTTTAATCTTTCACAGTTGTAAGAATTTTACTATAAATTTACTTTCTTCATTTTGTGAATAGCTAAGTGCTTCATGTGAAATTAATTCAAAAGCGGCACAAAAATTTACGAAAAATGCATAAATATTTTTGTTCTAAGGTTGAGTTATTTTTTCTATAACCAGCTTGAAACTTATTTTGTATTCCTCTAACTTCAACAAACTGAGTCCATCTTTTTAAGTACCAGGGTACTAAATAGCTTAACCAAGGAACTCAAGAATAAAATACAAATTCTCTGGGCTTTTGTAAGCACCTTAAGCACGAATTCAGCTGAATCTTAGAGAATTCCATTGGTATTCGGTAGTCTCCTGGAGCTTTTCTTAATTTCACATTGTCAATAACATTCACCACTTTGAAACGCGTAAATGATAAATCAAGTATGAGGAAGCGTTGAGAATCGCGGAGTGTTGAGCAGGTTCCGAAAATAGTCGAGAAGCTCAGACGCTTGCATGTATGTATGATTCCCTCCTATTCGTTCTACCGTGTATAGTTTAAGCAGCTTTCCAAAATTCTGCTAGAGACCTAAAAGTATTTAGGATATCCAAAGTTTGTTGTTTATTCTGTTTTCTTTTTACAAAGTAGAGATGCTTAAAATACTTATTGGCAGCATACTTATTTTTGAAAACAGTGGTGTTGCATGTCATCCTTGCTTTAAAACACTCCACTTCCTACCATTTCTGTTTAAAGTTATCCTGGCGTCTCGAACTGGTGCTTATTGGCACAGTATCCTTGACTCCTTTGTAGTAGTCTATTATCCGCTTTTGCTTTAGGAAGTTGGTCATTCAAATTATTTTGATAAATAGTCTCAAAACTATTTTTCAATAACAGCTTTGATAGAAGTTTCGGTCGCTTTGCATTGCTAGTTTCTTTAAATGCAGAAATTGTACAAAAAAGATGTAAAAGCATGGGGTCCGAAAAAATTTTGGCAGCTTTCTTGAAGTTTTATAAGATTGAGCTTCAGGTTCCAGACACAAATCAATAGTCTATGACTGAACACGCTGTTCCTCGAATAAATGTATATTCACCTTTAGGATATCAATCACAACATCCATTCAAAACTCTTGCATCTAATTCATCCGCAATTTCTAATATTTGTTCCCCACTTCCATCGCGAATTTCATTTTAAAATTTTGTCCATTCATCTTCTAGCCCATGCGCTTTTGACAAAATCAGTTACGAATTTTGTTAAATGTAAAACCTTGATTTTAAAGCCTTTTTTATTTCATGGTTAAGAAAACCGAGATAGCTGCCATTACAGAGTTCTTTTCAGGTTCTCAATCTCTGATCTGATCCCAACTTAGAAAACTCAGGAGTTTCTTAAGCGAGCCACCTTGGTTCTTTCATATTTTTCTTAACAATTAATTTCGTCATTAATTTTTCTTTTCTGATGGTATGAAAATAATAAAGGTTAGTTCTTGTACATTAAAGAGCTTTTATGTGGGCCTTAGGGCCCACATGAATTAATGTTGTAAACTGATAACAAGAACAAGAACAAAAAAAAAAATAAGTTAGTGTTAAGTTAAGTTAAGTTATGTTAAGTTATAGCTTGTATTAAGCTGAATAAATAAATAAATAAATACCAACTCCATCTGATTCTATCTTACTCCAAGAAGATATTGATTCATTCCAGTCTTTGTACGACAAACATTTCTTAAGACTTAAAATTGCTTGATGTCAATTTTTAACATTCTTTCTTACTTTTCGGGCTGGAACGTTGATGTCCATTTGATCTACATGACCTAGCCATCTAAGTCGTTGGACTTTAATTCTGTTAACTGGGTCAGTGTCACTGTACAGCCCGTACAGTTCGTCGTTATATCTTCTCCTCCATTCTCCATCTATGCAGACGGGACCAAAAATCACCCGTAGAATTTTTCTCTTGAAGCATCCTCTCATCTTTCCATTGTCCTTGCCTCAGCGCCATAAATAAGAACCGGGATGATGAGTGCCTTATAGGCCTTCTAAGTCCAAAGAGGCATCGATATGCAAGAGTTATTCTCCGTTTGAATTCAGAGCTGGTGTGGTTGTCAGAATTTTTTAGCGGTGCCTAAGTAGGCAAAGTTCTTGACTAGCTCAGAGTTATAGCTGTCCATGGTGACGTTTTATCCAAGACGTTGTTGTTTAATGATCTTTTTTTATGACAGCATATTCTTGGTCTCCGCCTTCGTCGCAATTTTAAAAAACACACCACTGACATCATGCTTTGATCTTCTAATTGTGTCAATATCATCGGCGAGCAATTGGACGAACCTTTGGAAGATTGTGCCTCCAGTGTTGACGATTGAATTTTCCACAATTCTTTCCAGAACTATGTTGCATGACAGTGCATCGCCTTGCCTAAAACCTTTTTTGACATCAAATGCATCGGTGAGATCTTTTCCGACCTTGCTAGAGCAGTGTGTATTCTCAATTGTCATTCTGCACAAAAGCACAAGTTTGTCATTGATGCCAAAACTATACATTGCTCTGTAAAGCCCTTCTTTATAGACGGTGTCATACGAGGGCTTAAAATCGATAAAGAGATGGTGGGTATGGATTTCAAGTTTCTGGGTTTTTCCTAGATCTGCCGTAAGGTGAATATTTCTTCAATGGTGGACTTTCTTGATCGCTGGGCACAATGATATGGACCTATCAGGTTGTTGACGAACAGCTTCAGACGTTAACAAAATACAGCAGAAAGGATGTTTAACGGATATTCAGGATACTGATGCCTCTGTAGTTTGCTTCTCCTTTCTTGTGTATTAGGCAAACTATATGAAAATTCCACTCATTGGGTATAATTTCTTCCGACCATATTTTGCAGATGAGGTGGTGAATACTTCTTACTAAGTTATCGCCTGCAGCTTTGAACAATATGGCAGCGATGCCATCAGCTCATGCCGCTTTGTTGGACTTCAAAACGTACAAACCTCTGTAATGCCTTTGTAAATATCAGTTACCAATTATTTTTGTATCTTAAATGTAAGCCCTTGACTTTCCAACCTTTTTTATTTCATAGTTTAGAATACCTAAAAAACCACCATTGGTCCTTTTATATTTGTCGTAACAATTTACGGCGTTATTACGTCAATTATGATTTAAGTGTCTCTTTTTACGCTGATAACATAAAAGTCTTAAAGATTATTCCTATTCCATCTGATTCTATCTTTCTCAGACTTGTTAATTGTCAATTCATAACATTCACACGTAAGCTATTACAAATCATACCTCCCGTACTTACAGCATGCACGATTTTACCATTAAATCTGTCTACACAGACATTCGTGACAAAAGATTTATTATTTTCGACAGTCAGTTAAAAGACCATTTTGGTTGCATTATTTACAAGATCAACTCATCCTCTGGTTTCATTAAATGTTTTTCTAAGGCATTCTTAAACTTCTATTTTACTAAATTTCTATACACCACCTTAGTTGGACCTGTCCTTGAATACGCTAGTCAAGTCTGGTATGCCAATCAGAACTCTCACTTTCAAAGAATTGAATTTCTACAACACAGATTTCTTCGATTTACTCTCCGCGGTCTTCTCTGGTCTGACAATCTATTCTTACCACCTTATGACAATCATTTTAAACTTTTTTAATTTTCAAACCCTCCAACAACACCTTGAAGTCGCTGATATTCGATTTCTACACCAGCTTTTATCAGGAACCATGGTCTAACGATTACTTCTTGAAAAGATTTCTATTTATACTTATCCATGAAATATCAGACTTGACCCTCCCTTTCACCTACCTGATAATCATCCAAATTACGGCCTTATCTCCAGAATTTGTATAGGTATAGGTAACAAAACACATAACACCTTTGACTTCCATATCAGTCCTTCTTTCTTAAGAAAACAATCTCTTCAACTCACTCCAAGGTCGTTTTATTGCATAATTTTATTTAGTTTGTACAATTTTTAGTTATTGAAAACTATGGATGGGAATTTGGGCTCAAACTTTAAGGTAAAATAAAACTTGTTGATAGATTACATTTAAGCGTAATTAAATAAACACATAACCCTTTAGAGTTCAATTTCCAATTGACAAAACTTTTAACGTACCTAAGTACATATCTCTGTTTCTTTCACAACTTTAAATTGTTGGCTCCTACCGTTGGAAATACAACAATTATATCATTTTCTTTTTATTGCTTTCTGTAACAACCGAAGTTTAAGTTATGACAGACTTAAAATTGTAATTGTTCTTCAAAGTTCATTACCCTTTTTTTCCTTATCTCCCTCAACCAATATTGAATCTTTTTCAAATTTAGGTAAATGAAATATTCTGAATACACCCCCGAAAATTCATAACAATAGAGGCATTTTTATATGAAATTCCCAAACAAACAAAAACCTCATAAAAATGTATAATACGGCGTAGGTAGGCTTAGGCATCGCATCAAGCCACCATAATATAACATTATGCGAGCAGAGTGTACAATAACTCATGCAAGTGCGCTACGTGAACTTATGTCCGATACACCTTTATACAACGACCGCGACGTTCACTCACTCACTATACCTCACTCACTGACTCCACCAGTGATGCCGAACCGAATTGGTTTGCCAAGCACGTAATCTTGCTTCAAATAAAAAATCACTTGCAACAGACACAACTCAAGACGCAATGAAAATGAAAATATTGTGTATCTAAAAAAAAAATAATAATAATAAAAGCGCACAATGCAGCGCATAGCATACTACTGCGCTGCACTGTGATCAAGCATCAAGCAATAATTCGAGTCGAGTGTGGCAGGAATTTGAAGCGCGCAGTAATCAAAAATAAATCGCAGAACCACACTAATTCGCGTCGGGTCTTCACGGGTTGTTGCTTTATTGTTGATGGTAAGTTCTACACGAATGCCTTTTTGGCTTTATTCTGTGGTGAATGGTGTGGTGTGGTATGGTGTGGTCGAAGACGGACACGCTAGGTCTGTGAAAGATTCAAATCAATCGATGGAATGTTATGTAAGAAGCGGATTTTCGAAATAGTTTGTGAGTGAAAGGATTTTGTATGGTTAAAGATATTGATTTGGTTTTTGCAAAACAAAAGAGCTGATATGCGAACTTGAAAACACATTTTAGTTACCAATTATATGAGTTGTTTGTTAATTTTTTAGAATGGTAATTATGAAGTTGGTTAGTTTGTAGATAAATATGTAACATCTAATCCCTGAAAGCACTAGGAACTAAATATGTTATTAAGTATCGACGTGTATCGCTTCAGGAAGCCACTTTGTTACCAAACATCCTATCTTCTCATTTGACAATGCCATGTTCTCTATAATTATACTTCTTAAGATTATCCAAACGGCCATCGTGGATGCATTATTTATTATTTTCTCTCCATTCTTCATCTTCGTACAGAATGCCGCCAAATGGATGCCGTGGGTGCTAGCAAGCAGGTCTGGTTGTAGAATAATAATTGGTCCTTATTTAAAATCCTGGAAGCGTGAAAAGAGATGCACTTTTTTGCAATTTTTAATTAAACAATTTTGAGATAAAGATCAACACTAAAGAGGAAGCTAGATTCAACTTTAAATTATGTATTTTTTTTAATAATTTAATTATTCTGGAGAGGAAGCCTGATGATGTTCAAGACGATGACCAGTTGACTTCCTGTAACCGTGTTTTATTTATTGTCTGTTTTGCATGCAACGAAGTGTTAGCTGAAAAGGAAATTATTCACACTACATGTTGGATTTTATTTAAATAAATTTAATTGTTTTGAACAAATAAATCAAAAGAAAAGAAGGCAGAGACAAATAGGTGTTTTATTTTGGGTATTATAATAATCCATGAAATTAAAGTTCCATTGTTTGGACAGGTCTTGTTTCTGAATTCAATATTTTCTCAAAGGCCAATTTTTTTAATTGAAAAACATAAGATAAAAACATTAAAATAGTAAGTAGATGATGAATGGGATTTAAACACAATGTTTTAGACTTGTTTTTGTTTTTAACATTTGTTAAATACAAACATAATAATTGGTGTGAGTATTTTTTTGTGTGGTATAATTCATTTTAATGGCTTAGGCCATTCAAAAATTTGTATGATGTGATTAATCAATCAGAATGGCCATGGCAAGGTGTAAATCAATAAATATGATTTATCTTTTCAATATTTTTAATAAATAATAATGAAATTAATTTTAAAAGTTCAAAGGTACGCACTTCTTTTTTAGAGGAGCAACGAACTCTTGTTATAATAATGAGTTTTATCTATTGAATGAATGAAGTTCTGAGCTTTTGTTTTGAGAGAGCTTATTCATTTTGCGTTTGTTTAAAATAATTCTCACAATAAGTTTAAAGTTACTATAAGTTACAAAAAAATAAATGTATGCAAACAAAATCTCACATATTTAATTTATAGGCGGTAAAAAAAGGAGGTAAACGTTTGTTCTTGAAACATTTTCAATTTAATACTTTTTCTGGTTAAATATTGTTTAAATTAACTGTAAATGATGGCTATCACCCCTTAATCTTTGGCTAAAATATTTACTTGCACCTTATATGTTAGATCATATAAAGCGATTGTTTTTCTTTCAAAGCCAATGAAAAACGTTTTGTATCATACGAAATTTAGGTCCCTAAGAATATCAAAATATTAAGAAATTGACATTATAGTAATATCAAGATAAACAGTCTTAATGTCACTTGAACATTTTAATTAAAAGCACAAGCAAAAATTGGTTTTATTTGGAGAAGTTAGAGAACTCAAACTAATGTAGAAGAATTTTTGTGGAAGACTTTAATTAATTTAAAAAATACTGTAAATGATATTTTTTAAGAAATTTTACAGAATGCTTACAACAAAATGTTGTGATGAAATAAGTTTGAAGTCAATAACTTTCTTTTCGTAAGATTTCTGAATTTGTTTTTGTAATAGTTTTTGTTTTATAAAACAGTTTGTACAAATATACCATTGCAAAATGTAGCCGCTGACGTTCAGAAACCTTGAATAAAACTCCAAACAGATAAGCTGTACAGGTACAAGGTTCTACCCAAGTTCTTTAAATATTGGGTGAATAGAAACAACATTTTCTGGGATGCGGCTAACACTTCACATCCATGATCGTTTGCTGATTTATCTAAGACTCTAACAAAATATTAATAACCATGTTTTCTGTGACAAAAAATAAATTGTAAGAATATCTTTCTATGTTCTCATAAAACATTTTGTTTTGTAGGTTTTGGTGTTTTGTAAAAAATGTGTTGATTCAATTTTTCTAAAAAAAAAACTTATATTATTACTATTATTTTTATTATAAATTCTGTATTTTTTCAATTTAATTTTGTATAAAGTTCATTAAAGAATACGGTCATGGCTATTCTGCCGTCTGCCGGAGTTTACATTACAAAATAAACAAATAAAAAATAAGAAAAAGGAGGAAATATAAAAATAAATTTGGTGGCGCAACAATCAATTGTCAATTCCTCGCAAGAGGCAGTACCCGTGAAAAAAGTTAGGTGGCACAGGCAGGGATTGAACCCAAGACCCCTTGCATGACAGTCAGGGCCGTCGAGAGGAGTTCCGGGCGCGGGACGGACAAATCTCGGGCCCCTCGATATTTACCATTTTTTTTTAAATTTCATGCCTACTGATATGGTACGTTCTAATTTCAATTACGAATAGCGAAATTGGTTGGAATTAACGGAAATAATCATTTTTTATTTGCAAAGTGAACCGAAAAAAGTGTTAATCATCAAATCAATCTTACGGGTATCGTCCAGTTTAGTTGAAATGGAGGATGGACAGAAAATAATTCTACATGCGATTTGATCAGAATCCGAACAGAATCGTACATTCAATTCGATATTGCCAACGACATGTTAGTAACCGATAATACGGTCGATTAACTATTAAAAAAAATAGCATGAAGATCTATTACCTACTATGAAAATAAAATAGATCGAAGTAAAAGTATTTGAAATTTGTCTATAAAATAAAACTAAGTACTTTAAAAGTTTTACATTAAATACTCTTTATTGTTTTTCTTAATATTAAAATATTATTACAATGTTTTATTAGAGTTAGTTTGCATTCAATGAAATATTTTCTTTTTGCAAACGAGCTTTCCTAGCTTTCTGAGCAGCAAAACAACTTATAATTGCAATCGAAATTCAATTTCCTTGCCAAAGGTGCTTCGAAGCATAGTGTAGCAAGTCCAGAAACACGATCTTGTGATGAGCACGAATGATGAAAATTCTTTGTTCTGGCAAGGACGCTAAATGAACGTTCGGCACTAGCTACTATTACAGGTATGGTGGAAAACATACGGAGAGCAACACAAATGTTGGGGAAAATCGTCTCCAAGTTCTGGCAATAAATAGCATTGAGCAAACTCAATGGCGGAAGTTCTGCTTAAAATTGGCTTCATAAATGTGTTTCAGATGAATTATTTCTTCTTTTAACTCTTGAGACACATGCGAGTTATGAACCTTGTAGCAGAGTTTTTAATCTCAAGTTCTTCCATTGTTGAAAACTGTGATAAAAATGAAAATGTAGCATTCAAATTTTTCATCGTATCAAACCGACGAGAAATTCCAGATATAATTGAATCAACTATGACGTAAAAGGTGTTTTTCTTGAAATGTATTTCTTCGTCTGTTTCAATTTGCTCTCCGCCTCCTCGATTTTCTCCAAAATGTTTCTTTAATTGCCTTTTTCGGTTCGATGGGAACGATTCTGAAACATCCCCCAATCTAGTAGCAACTGCTTTGCATTCAGATAAAATTTGATCCCATCCGTTTCGAATAATGTTCAAATCCGAGATCAAGTTATCAAGATTTCGAATTTCAACGTCAATAGTCATGTTTCTGGATTGAAGAATAATACTTCTTTCATTTATAGCGCTAAGAACCTTGAACCAAATCGATGACATCAGGACGCATTCAAATGTGTGCATGTATTTTAAAACGCCATTTACATCTCTTCCAGCTTCAGCAGTTAAATTAATATCACTTAAGGCTTCTAATGATGTTCTAAGGTTTTTCAGATGATTTGCAAATGGTTTCACTGCCTCAATTCTAGCTGACCATCTTGTATCGGAAAGTTTGTGGAGGGATCCGGGCACATTTTTCTTAAGAATTTCCCAACGTTGAGCACTGGGTGCTAAAAAAGTTAAAACACTTTTGAACAACACCAAAAAATGTGATTGGGCAGTACAACATCCCGCTTAATCGATTCCACGCAAGTTAAGGCTGTGAGCTGCACATGGTGAATACACGGCATTCGGAGTTTTGTTTAAAATATGACTTTGTGCACCATTATACTGTCCTTTCATATTGCTTCCATTGTCATAGCCTTGTGCACAACAGTCTTCTGTTCTTTGCCAATGTTTCGCCGATCAAATCAGCTATTGCGGTGCCAGTTTTTTTGTTGCAATCGAAAAATTCCAAAAACCGTTCTTGGATGGTGAACACATTTTCTTCAAAGCGCAGATATCGCAAAAAAAATGTGTTCTGTTCCACATCACTTTAGAATCGGGTGTTGCATCGACAATTATATCGACGTATTTGGCGTTTTCTCTCTCCTTAAAAATAGCTGAATTCACATGTTGGGCACAAATATTAATGAACTCATTTTGAATCTCAACGGAACGGGATTATGACGTAAGGGGTCATAATGACTAATTAATTCCAAAATGCCCAAAAAATGTCCATTATTTGGCTCTCCAATAAGATTGCTATCGCCTCGTAGTCCTAGTCCCCTTTCGCCAAGGAAGAAAATGGTGTCCAATATTCTATATAGAATTCCTTGCTATTTTTGTATGGCTGGTTTAATATACACACTTTGAAGTGACTTGATATCCTTCAAATCTTCAGTAAACAATTTATTCAAAATATTAATTAATTAATATTACGGAAACCACAATTGAAAAACGTTTGCGTGGGATTCGTTCCCAGCAGAAACAAAAATAGAAGAAAAGAAACTTTATAAAAACAGAAACCGAAATAAATATTTGTGTTTTGTTTTAAGTTGCCGGGCCCCTTATTTTGATTTTAAAAATTTTCAAAATAAAATAAATTTGAAATTTACGTTAAATTAAGTAAGAAAAGCGAAACAATTTATTATAACTTTCCTTCAATAGTTCAGAGTTGCCCAATTTTTCATTAAATATAAATAAAAATGTATGCGCCAATAATAATCAGGGGCCCAGATCGGCAAGCTTGTGACTGAAAGATTGGTAGATAACATGCAAACAGGGGCCCGATTGCGAAAGCATGGAAGATTTTAAATTTTCGGGCCCCTAAAAATAAGTGGGAATAGGTATGTTGATGATGAATTTAGACTACTTATATTGAAAAAAAACACTCTCCTCATTGCTTTCAATTTTACGGGCCCCTAGAAAATCCCGGGCCCTGGGGTTTCCACCCCCCTTTCCCCCCCACTCGATGGGGCTGCTCCCAAGGACTAAGTCACATGATTTTGAACTTTTGCAAAATGGATGTTATGCCAGAAACTGATGGATGTTATGCCAGAAACGAAAAGTGGAAATTCCCTGGAAAAGATATTGAAATTGTTAAGAAGTATGATTATTTAGGAATGGAAAAACCTCAAACTTAAATATGAATTATAAATAAATAAGTAATAAACTTCAATTACCAAAAACAGCACTCAATAGTAGATGGAAGAGCTGTATGCGTACAAATGAACTCAGTTTTAGTGCGAAATATAAACTTTTCGAGTCAACTTCTAAATAAGTTTTGTTTTATGCCACTCAAGTTTGGGGTTATCAGCAAAATGAAGAAGTTGAAAAACTACTTAGATTTTTTCTGAAACGAGTGTTAAAACTTCTATATAGGGTCCGCGAACTAACTTTTTTTTTCAACTAGTTCTTATTTCGTGAACAAGGCGCAAGTTATAGCTATCATTGAAATCGATCCGGAAAAATTTTTTAATCGATATTTGACGGTGTTTCCCTTTGATTAAAAATGAAAATTATATACTGATCGATCGGAAATCATACAAAGAATTTTTTTGAGAAAAAAACGTTAAATAGCGCATTTAATGACAGATTTCTGTTAGTAAAAATTTTTCGGTGGATTTCAATCAGGAAATTTTTTTCAATGACAGAAATTTTTAATGATAGCTAAACGACCTGTCACAAAAATTCCAATGTTTATTTTCAATGATGAAAACCAATGATAGCTATAACTGGCGCCTAATAATACTAAGCTCATGTCTTATTTGACAGATAATTAGTTTTATCCTTCCGCTGAACGAATTTGGTTCTGTATATGCTTGAACAACACTTAGAGAAGATGACGATTTTGCCAAAAAAAATCATCTTTTCAGATAAAGCTCATTTTGATCTTGGCGGGTATGTAAACAAGCAAAATTGTCGCATTTGGGGAACAGAAAACCACGCACGCATACATTGAAAAGCCGATACACCCAAAACGAGTCACTGTTTGGTGCGGATTTCGGTCCAGATGCATAATTGGGTCATTTTTCTTCGAAAATCAGCAAGGATTGGCCGTTACAGTCAATGGTGATCGTTATCGGGCCATGTTGAACAAATTTTTGTTCACGAAAGGAGGATATTGGCAACATTTGGTTTCAATAGGACGGCGGCGGCGCTAAGTGCCACACAGCGGAAGCTACCCTCAATGTTTTTATAGCATTTTCAAAAAAAAAGTTATTTGGTGGACCCTTTATTTAGTTCCCCAAATTTTAAGCTTATGAGACGGGAATGTCTCCACTATTTATTTCAACTTTGAAGCTTTATATTCGTTTATGTTATTATTATCTTCATCTTTTATCTTCATAAGAGATCTGGACAAAAAAAACTGAGAGAGGACTTTAAAGACAAATCACAATCATCACTCTACTGCAAACTTAACTATGACTTCAATGAAATCAACTATTTTCGGTAGGAAAACTATATCTTAGACATATCTTCACTAATATTATAAAGAGGAAAGATTTGTATTTTTGTATGTAACGGAAAAACTCAAAAAGTACTGGACCGATTTTAATAATTCTTTTTTCATTAGAAAGCTACATTATCACTGAGTAACATAGGCTATATTTAGTACTAGATTACTATAGAAATCTTTAGAAATTCCTATTAAAACCAACCAAAGGTGTAAAAAAATTAGCCATAAAATGTCTTTCATCGCATACGCTGCGAAGAGTAATAATGATAGGACAAAAAAATGTTCGACAATATTACAGATTATAAATGAGTAAAACAAAATTATTATTGAAAAAGTACCAGGTGATTTTAAATGTTACAAATCTGTTGACACCGTGTGCAACATCGAAGATACAGTGCACTACCCACAGGAATATTTAAATTCCCTCAATCCTGCTATCTTGCCACCTCATGAACTACATAAAATTAAAAATAGGTACGCCTGTTATGCTTTTAAGAAATTTAAGCCCTCCCAATATGTGTAATGGTACAAGACTATTGATCAAAAATTAAGAGATAATGTGATTGTAGCAACTATCAATTCAGGTCCCGCGGCCGGTCAGCTAGCACATGTTCCGCGGATCCCGATGATACCAACTGATTGACCATATCTTTTAAAAGGTTACAGTTCCTTTTAAAAATATCCTTTGCCCTAACAATAAATAAATCCCAGGGACAAACTTTTTCCATAGTTGGTATCGACTTAAGGAAAGAGTGCTTTTTCTACGGGCAATTGTATGTGGAGTAGGATCTCCTGAAAATCAATACGTTTTGTTGCCACCTACAAATACCACAGCCAACGTAGTGTACAGGGAGGCTTTAAGATAAGCATACAATTTTTTTCTAATTAAGTGATTCATGGTCGTTTTAATTAACATGCTTATAACTTAAATATCTGTACCTATTTATGTCTACCCGTGCGAAGCCGGGACAGGCCACTAGTAATAAATAATTTAATTGAAGTCGCAAGCGTTATTGGTTAGTGAAATATTTAGTGTCAACCAAAACTTAAATTTTGTGCATACATTTCCAAAGTACAAAAGCAACAATCTTAATTCTTTTGAAAGTCCTTTTCGCATCATATAATGTTATTTTCTAAAACAAAATTAATTTCAAATCGATATCTCTACTGGTTCTTGAGATATGGGTGACGAAAAATGGTATCCTGGACGTACGAATGAATGTACGTTTTTATTCCAGAAAATAATCAATATAGTGTCTTTAATCAGTTAAAAGAAGCTTGAAGTCAATCTCTTTATTTAATTTTTTTTTCAAGATGTTAGAGTTAATAGTCAATTTCTACAAAATGTTTGCATTATATTTTTCAGGTTTTTAGTTTTTGTCAATTCGTCAAACTGTAAATTCTAATTTTTTAAAACTTTACGTTTGAAAAACCATGGATTCAATTGCAGGGAAATTAAAATATCGAGAAATTCAAAAAATTTCAATTTGACAAATCAGACCCATTTCGATGTTAACTTAAAAATCCTTTAACAAATTGATCTCGTTATCTTTTAAATTAGAACTGAACACAGAAATATACATAAGTTGTATGTCGGTGGATCCTTCAGATTTAACCACTGCCACTGGTCACCATATCTCCTCTCAACTTTATCCGATTTAATTAGGTGCACCTTACATGTGGAGAATGCACTCCAGCAGCGATGTTGATTATGTTTATGGAATCCAACTCTTTGTATCAACACAACAGGTTATTTTAAAACTGGGTGTTCAAACATAGCTCAACGAATCTCATCCGCATTTTTGGTTAATTGCTTTCGCGTATATGAACAAGAGCAAAAATATCTTTCACATGAAATGATGCCAGTTAAAGAAAAAGGCGTGGATATTTAGAGTTTAAATCTGTTTGGCAACATAGTGTGTCTGAACGTGCTGAAATGGTACGTGTTTTCAAATGCAACTACGTAAAATTAATTCAAGCCAAAGTTCATGCAGCGTGAAAAATTAGACAATTTTAACTGAATTCAAACCACATTTTTAACCTCATAGCAGGGAATATTCCACACATACAGATTTCAGTTAAAAGGATAAGATTGAACTCAGTTGGAGGCAGCTAATGAAGTCTTTTTTTAACTCTGAATTCAAATCAGACTCGTTAGAACTTAGTTTGAACCTTATATATCTTTTCGACCAACAACAACTCAATCATTTGCAGTCTATACTGTCCTATGCTTCCATCATCAGGCTTCTAATTGTTTATTCCACAAAACAACATGTATGCCTGGAAGGACAGACTATTGCTTAGTTGTTGTAACATCAAACGATTACATCTCTAAGTTAACATGAATTGTGACTGTTGATACGTATTGGCCCTGAAGTAAAATGTTCTAAAAGTTTTTTTTAAGACTAAAAATACCTACTCAATGCCACAGGCCATGAATCATCAACTCAGCCATGTTATAAGCTTAAGCTTTATAAGTGCAATTGCTTCATCGAAAATGACTTTATTTATCACGACCTGTCAGAAACATCTGAAAAACACACACACATCACATTTACCCCCCCCATTTACGACAAAAGTTATACAACAAGAAGCAACTTTGACATAAGTCGTGCACCACACTATCAGCATCACAATACACTTTGTATGCTTTAGAGAGAGAGAGATGACTCTCAAGCTCAACTCTAAACCCCATCCATCCGTCTGCAATCCTCCGCATGCCGCATCGTGCCTCAAAGAATGAAGAATGTATGTTCTAACATCAATTACCGCGACTTCATAAGCAACAACAACAACAACAACAAAACAGCAAACAAACATCAAACAACAGACAGGCCAGCAAAAAGATAAACAAAAAATCAACAACAAATGTTCTAAGATTAATGAAGATGCCCCACGTGCAACTAAACATATAGAAGACCACAACGCGAAGCAGCGGCGACAAACGCGACGCGGGACGACCAAAGAAAAATCGAAAGACCGCTGCTGTTGTGGAAAGCGCAATGTCCATGTTAGAACTCAGAATATTGCATGGACGACAGCACTTCAATTTTTACACCCTCCCACGATTATGGTTTCCGTTCTGTTTAAAAAGTCTGCATCGACCATCAGTATCCCTATATTCCCACCGCGCGCCACCGTGCCGCTCCGCTGCTGGAGCCCTGACTTCATCATCGGATCACATCGGTGGCGAACAATCAATGTTCTCTAAAAGCATTAACAGAATAAATATTTTTTGTTGCATGCAACTTCCTATAGCCAACTCCTCCAACTGCAACGAACGAAGCGTACCCACTGGAACTTGGGAGCAGAAAACGATACCGGTTATCGCAATTTGGCTTACTAACATGGTGGTAATGCGCGCATAACTGTATAAAGTATGTACATAATAACTTTTCTTTGGATTCTCGCGTGATCATCGGATTTTAAGTCGTCTTTTCTATAGTTTTGCCCGCGACCGCACCGTTGAAGATGTGACCGCGCCTGACAAAAATATCGAAGAAGGTTTTCTTCACCTTTCTACCTTACCTAAGCCACGCCATGCTACGTTACCGTTTAACAATCCCGGTGTCGGATATGCAAATTTAGATAAATCTGAAAAGTCCTCCGCCTTTTGGGATGGAAATTCATAAAAATTCTTAGCGGTCCTCTGTCGCGCCAACGACCATCGCGTCGTCACCGCCACCACCGATAGGTTTGGCGAGCCCAAAGGTGAATCTATCTCTTTCACTGAGTAGCTATGGTGGGTTCGTTGATGGGAATAACAGCAATTCTTCGTTCATAGTTCGCCACCCAAATGCATTTCACTTGACTTTGGAGCATTTCAGCAGCGTTTCTTGTCTTTAATGACTTCGATCGTCGCGTTCGTCGCTTTGCGTCTTGGGAAGTCAGCGATAGTCACCTCACCCGATGCGATGTGCAACTCATTGACATGAATTCTTTTGTATATAGAATCTGACATTTGCCATTCACCGAAGACCGAATTGAAGCTATCTTTAGTTAAGTATCTTTTCTCGTTGCGGTTGCGGGATGAGCAATTTAGTTCGCCAAAACTTCAGACGACTTTCAGCCATGTTAGTTTTTCGTGTGTTATTTTTTTTAGCTTGATGATGATATGTGAGGGAAAAAACACTTTCGTGCGATTCCAAGAATCTTCATCAATTACGTATGTTATGCACCTTTATGTTGCAACTTATAAGACTCAAGAGTGAGACTGAGTAATGTGTAATGGCTCACGACTCCTATATACGAGTTATTCGATTTTATTTGATCAATTTTGTGAGAGAGTTGTAGGTCTATATGTTTATTCATTGAAGCTGGAAGCTTTGTTTTCGACACACAGATGAGTCTCTGGTTACTGCTGCCGCCGCATCTGCACCGTCTTCATTTCTTCATGGAGAAGAATCTGAAATTGTGATTGTTGCAGCCGAGTCGAGATTTAGATAATGAATGGATGCGCTTTACAATGATGCCATGCTGTGAAATCACTCGCAGGGACTCCAGGCAGTAGCATTTGGAAGAATGATGGTTTTGGTTTGGTTTGAATTTGAAGTGATGCACATTCAATTAGGCTTAATTTGAAGTCTTGTTATGCTATGTATGTATATACATACCTGCATATATACTATACAGTCCTAATCATACTTTGTATAGCCTTCCTTGGATATGTAGAATGTGGGTAAGTGTTATGCTATTATAACCTTTGGAAGCTGAGAGAAATACATAAAACAAAAAATTTCCGTATGGGTATGCCTTTTATTGTAATAAATAACACTTCACAATTCTGTCTGCATTCGTCTCGAGTTTTAATCGAAAATGTTTTATTTATTAAATTTTGTATAATGCACTTTTTTAAAATTGCATCATCTTATGAGTTATATTCCTCTTTATGGCTATTGAGTTTTATGAGATTTAACAATTTCGTTGGGTTTAAAGACTGAAGCTTTATTTATATTTGGTAAATTTTAAAAACAAAACTCTTTATTAATATTTCCAAATAACAACCCTTAAGAAATATCGGGAAGAACTAAAGTTTCTTAATGACCGGCAATATGGCTTTCGTAACGATAGGTCCACTGGTTATCTCATGGTTTTTTTTACCATACATTCGAACAAATCTTAACAAAAAAAAAACCATTTAACCGTTCAATTCATTCGTATTCGTATTGAAAAAAAGAGGCTGGGATGCGACCCACACTCATAACTTCCCATCCCGTCTATCGATTTGTCTTGCTTAAAAGTTTGTCTAAATGTATCAATTCTTACCAAATTTGCGTTCTATTTTTTGGAGATTTTATTTTTTTATGACAAAAACGGACTGTTGTATTTTTATAAAAAAATTACTGAATATCAAAAACAATATTTTCTGTGAAGTAAAATAAGTTTGAAGCCAATATTTTTAATTTTTGAAAAGCTATTTGAGTCGAAAGTAAATTTTTAGTATTGTTTTTTTTTTTAGGTTTTTATTTTTTGTAAAAAAAACTGTCAATCCAACATTTCTCAAAATTTTACCGAATGTTGAAAAAAATATTATTTATAAGATAAAATTAGTTTGAAGCCAATATCTCAAAGTTTTGAAAAGATATTTGAGCCGAAAATCAATTTTCACCAACTTTTATTAATTTTTTTGTTTAGGTTTTTATTTTTTGTAAAAAAACTGTCAATTCGATTTTTCTCAAAATTTTTCCTTAAGTTGAAAACAATATTTCTAAAAGTAAAAATTAGTTGGAAGCCATAATTTCAAATTTTTGAAAAGATATTTGAGTCGAAAACCAATTTTTACCAACTTTTGTTAAATTTTTTGTAGGTTTTTATTTTTTTGTAAAAAAACTGTCAATTCGATTTTTCTCAAAATTTTTTCTAATATTGGAAACAATATTTTTTATAAGTTAAAATTAATTTCAAGCCAATATCTCAAAGTTTTGAAAAGATATTTGAGTCGAAAATCAATTTTTACCAACTTTTGTTAAATTTTTTTTTCGGTTTTAAATTTTTTGTTAAAAAACTGTCAATTCGATTTTTTTTCAAAATTTTACTCACTGTTGACAACAATATTTTTTGAAAGATAAAAGTAGTTTAAAGCCAATATCTTAATGTTTTGAAAAGATATTAGAGTCGAAAATCAATTTTTACCAACTTTTATTAATTTTTTTTAGGTTTTTATTTTTTGTAAAAAAACTGTCAACTCGATTTTTCTCAACATTTTTCAGAATGTTGAAAACAACATTTCTTATAAGATAAAATAAGTTTGAAGCCTTAATCTGACGATTTTGAAAAGATATTTGAGTCGAAATTCAATTTTTACCAACTTTGAGTAATGTTTTTTTAGGTTTTTTTTTTTTATAAAAAAACTGTCAATTAGATTTTTCTCATAATTTTATCAGATGTCAAAAACATTATTATTCGTTGCACAAAATTGTTTTAGAGATGAAATCATATTTTAGTCGTAAAATTTTCGAGGTGACAATTTTTTTTTCAGTTTTTTTGATTTATAAAAAAAATCGTTAATTGGATTTTTTTCAAAAAAATATACTTGTTTTGTATCACGTTACAGCCGCGTTTTATTATCACCGTGATCTGATCCGGATCAGATCATGATAATAAAACAGCATTGGATCATCATATTTTTTATTATTTAAAGTTTGGTAGCAGTGTCAAATTCGTTCTTTCAAAAGTGACATTTCGAAGCAAAAAAATATAAACAAATACCCAAAATGGAAGCTGCTGTGGTTGATGTAAGTATTCATTTTAATTTTTATTTCTTTTCTCTATTAAAAACTTTTATAATTTGCAGTTTTTATTTGACAGTGATGAAAGCGAGGAATCCAACGATTCAATTACATCCCTTTTAAATTTGATCGATGATGATTCAAGTTCCAGTTGTAGCTCCACAACTGAAAATGAAAATGTTCCTGCAAATCACCAAAGAATTAAAAACTTTTTGGAAATAATTCAAAGCTATTCCGATGGAGACTTCAAAAAACACTTCAGACTTCATAGGTCCACCGTCCACATATTGATAGGTATGCACTCAGTTTTACTCAAATAATATATTTATGTTTAGAAGCTAATGTATTTAAAATGTATTTTAGATCGGTATAAGCATTTACCACGATTCAATTCGACACCAAAAAGAGGTCTGCCGAAAACTTCTGCCGAAAAAGAACTATATACATTTTTGTGGTACATGGCAAATACCAACACTTTTCGTGAAGTATCTAATTTATTCGGCATGTCGCAGTCCACAGCATGGCATATTATTCAAAGAGTGACAAGGTGGCTAATATCCATCGGCCATGAATATGTTAAGTGGCCAAGCAGGGATGAAATTGCTCAAAATATGGCTTTAATGGAAGAAAAAACAAAGATGCCAGGAATTTTGGGTTGCATAGACGGATCCCATATAAAAATCAAGGCCCCGGTTCTGAACAAAGAAAATTATTTTAACAGGAAGCATTATTACAGCATTTTACTTCAAGGTGTTGTTAATGCAAAGAAAAAGTTTATAAATATCTTTTGTGGAGAACCGGGGAGTTTGCACGACAGCCGACTTCTCCGAAGATCGGATTTATATAGAGTTTCAATCGAAAGGACCAAAGAGCGTTTTCCTTTTAACTCATTCCTGCTTGGTGACTCGGCATATCCATGTCTTGAATGGCTGATTCCACCCTTCAAAGACAATGGGAATATGACAGATGCTCAACGCAGATTCAACGAAATTCATTCTTCTGGGCGAATAGTAATTGAGCATACTTTTGGTTTGCTCAAAACTCGTTTTAGAAGAATACTTCATTTTACGGAGCACACGAATATTAACTCTGTCGTGAACTTAGTGGCATGCGCTTGCATACTACATAACATGTGTGTAGACAACAACGATGAGTTAGAGGAAAGCCATCCGCATGACTTTTTCCCAGAGCTTGATTCTTATTCAGGAGCCTCAAGCAGTTCAAGGCGGCAACAGTTAATGGAAGATTTAATCAATAGACATGTAATTTAAAGAATAAAAAACTTTTTGTACTCTTTAAATACATTTTTTATTAATACAAAATAAATAATTAAAATTTAAGTAAATAGAAACTTAAAACATCACATTTCGTTGATTTCATTACATATTTACATACACTAAAAACAAAAAACAAACAAAAAAGTAAGTAGGAACTTAAAACACCACATTTCATATTGAACTAAATAAATATTAACATACATCAAAAAATGTTCCAAATACTTTTACATGGGAATTTTTTGAAATCATTCTTTAAATTGAAAATGGTTGTAAGGAACACTTAGGTGACATAAATTAGAACTCAAAACCGTCTGAACCATCCCAATGCAGAGAGTAGTTTTGAAATGACAGTGGTTTGTATGTAACACTTCCAAGAATTTCGAGAGAAAATCATACAAAATTCTTAAAAGTGTTACATACAACCCACCGTCATTTCATAACTACTCTCTTCATTGGGATAGCTCAAACGGTTTGGAGTTTTAATTTATGTCTGCTAACTGATTCCGTAAACTCTATTAAATTCAAAAAATTATTTCAAAAAATTTCCATCTAAAAATTGTATCAACTTTTTTTTTGAGAATCAAAAAATGTTATAATACTTTTACATGGGAATTTTTTGAAATCATTCTTTAAATTGAAAATGGTTGTAAGGAACACTTAGGTGACATAAATTAGAACTCAAAACCGTCTGAACCATCCCAATGCAGAGAGTAGTTTTGAAATGACAGTGGTTTGTATGTAACACTTCCAAGAATTTCGAGAGAAAATCATACAAAATTCTTAAAAGTGTTACATACAACCCACCGTCATTTCATAACTACTCTCTTCATTGGGATAGCTCAAACGGTTTGGAGTTTTAATTTATGTCTGCTAACTGATTCCGTAAACTCTATTAAATTCAAAAAATTATTTCAAAAAATTTCCATCTAAAAATTGTATCAACTTTTTTTTTGAGAATCAAAAAATGTTATAATACTTTTACATGGGAATTTTTTGAAATCATTCTTTAAATTGAAAATGGTTGTAAGGAACACTTAGGTGACATAAATTAGAACTCAAAACCGTCTGAACCATCCCAATGAAGAGAGTAGTTATGAAATGACGGTGGGTTGTATGTAACACTTTTAAGAATTTTGTATGATTTTCTCTCGAAATTCTTGGATGACCTAGTCTAGATGACCTCAGCACAGCTCTAGATTTCATGAAACAACGAACAGACAACAAAATGGCCCAACTGAAGGAACTTTTGCACTCCAATCGGGAAATCCGATAGTCCTTGGCTGTGGCAAATACCACTGGAACTGGTGTCCAGCCTTCCCAGAGCGAATGAAAATAAAACCAAAATTGATACTTTTTTTCTTGTTATTTATAAATGTGTACTTTAACAAAACAGTATTTTTGTGTTTAACTATTGAGTATATTTTTGGTTGAAATTGAAAATAATTTCCTGTTAATCTTTTTTAATTTCCTGTCTCAGTGTCTCTACTTCTTCTGTGTTTGCTCCTGGTGCAGCAGGACCAGCTACAAATGATCGATTTGTTATTTGATGGGTGATGGCAAATTCATCATCGTCGTCGTTCTCTTCGACAAGTACGTCTATTGTATGGGACTCGTCGGCGTCAGCAGAACCCATCATTCGCTTGAGATTGTTGGTGAACATATTCAGGAATGTGTTCTCGGGTCCGAAGGCACTTAGTTTTCTCAGAGAAAGGACCACATTCGATATGGGCCCCCTGTGAGCGAGGGTTCTGATCAGCTGCTTGCCTGGTATATGCCATAAATGCACTTGAGCATCCTCTCCTCCTGAAACAAGTGTCTCACCATCAACAGAGAGTGCTAGGCAAGATACAGTTCCCTTATGTCCCAAGTATTTGTTCACGTTCTCTTTTGTCATATAATATTCCTTAAAACAAATTTTAAACAAAAAGTCAAAGCTTTGCGCGAAAAAAAGTAGAATCTTTATTATTACCTTTGTCCTCGGCAGGGAGTTTATGTAGAATTCATAGATTTGGCCTTCTGTTGTTCCAACATGAACTGATGTTTCGAGGTTGTTCGATGCCACGCAACTCAGACTCTCCGGCAAAACAATGTTAAGCCTAAAGTCAAGCCGTCTGTTCGGCAATGCTGCTCAGACTGTTCGGCACAGGGACACTTGGCCGCGGCGAATCCCAAGTAGTTGTACGACCTCAGGTTCAGACATCGTGTTTCTGTTCCAGTGAACTCGAATGTCCAACCGTAGTCCTTGGTTATGCGATCCTTGAAGGTTACCTCCGCCCCATGGACACAGCAATCTCGAACTCTCCGATAGACATAGCGTGAATAGAAGCTCTAGAAGGCATCGTAAAGCGTAACATAACCCTGAAAACAAATCGAGTTTCAGACTCAGTCAGTCAGTTTGTGGATTTCAAATCGATTCAAATCGTCATCTTACCTCTCAATTATTTTCTTTAGCTACTTTTGGGGCACACCAACAGATTCATGTAGCCCAATATCATGAGCCGGTAAAAGCCAAGATATGTTAGGCAGGCTGTGTGTAGGGAAACTTCTTCGAATGACGATTTGCTCCGATTAGGATCATCATAGAATCCTCCTCCTCCTGATACTGCTGCTTCTGTGGCTGCTTTTTCGTTTCAGTGTTGTTTATGTTACTATTTGTTGTATACATTTCTATTTGTGAGAGGCAAATTCAATTTGAAATAGAGATTACTTACGATTTATTTGTATTTTCTCCCATTTCTGCTGCAGCTTTCACGATTTTGTTTATATTTTTTGACATTTAAAGCAGGGTTGCCCATAGAACATTTTGCTCAATGATTTTGTTTTGTTCCTTTTTTTTTTGGGAAAATAATGCCCATAAATTATGTCAAATATACATTTTTGTGGACTTAATTATTTGAATTTCACCAACTAATATCTAGTTTTGTTAAAATATCTAATTATTTCATGGATTATATGCCAAATAAATAAATATAAAGCTTCTCGCTTTCTATTTAAAAAATATTTTATTTCAGTCAAATGGAAATGTTTATATGGCAATACAGGTTTTATTTAATTTGTTTGCAATGATACCAACATTTACATGTGAAATCACAATGATAAAGCGCTCCTTGTTGTGAAAAAAAGAATTAAATTTTGGATCTCAAATTGAGATCCAAACACAAAGCAGGATCTTGTGTTGTTGTTGTAATGCATGTAAATCCAAGATCCGGATCAGATCATGGTGATAATAAAACGCGGCTAATATATATTATAAAATTTAATTCAAGTCTCTAGCGTCATTGGTTCATGAGATATTTAGGGTTAATCAAAATTTTCACCTTTTTTTTTAAACTGCTATGGTAAAACAACCACCCACGTAATTTTCTTGAGAGCCCTTTCTGCATCTTTCTGCCTTATTATCTGTATAACAAAATTTATTTGAAGTCGATATCTCTTCTGGTTCTTGAGCTATGGACGACGAAAAAAACGTCGCGAACGTACGGACGTACGGACGCACGCACAGACATCTTTCTAAAAATCTTTTATTTCGACTCTAAGGACCTTGAAACGTCGAGAAATGTCAAAATTTTCAATTTGACAAATCGAACCCATTACAATAACTTCCTATGGGAAGTTAATAACTGTTTTATGAAGGGTACTCTTCTGGATCAATACCGAAATGTGTTTTTCTTGTAGAAAGAAGCCAAATTAAGAAAGTTTAAAAAAATGTATCAGTGAATTTTTGAAAAAAATCGAATTTTCGATTTTTAACCAAAAAATTCGTATGGGGACTGCTGTTATTTTTCGTATTAAAAAAATAAAAAAATCGCCTTAAGCTAATCGGCTTCAAACCGTAATTTCAATCGACACAAGGCTTTAAAATGTAGGGGCCAGGACAGACAGACAGACAGACGGACGGAATCGAAGGAACCACTTTTTTGATTTTGTCATGTTTGATTAAAAGCTAGAATTCTAAATTTTTTACGAATTACGAATTTTGTAGACGTTATTGAAGGTGAGTTTCAGGAATTTAAAGGCAACTTATAATATCAATTTTACGATCTCTTATTCAAGGTTCCTTTTTACGAACCTAAATATTTGCTCTTTTTCTTAGAAACAAAATTTTATGAAAATAATTTAAACAATTACTAAAGTTTTAAAAATTCTAAATTGCGTGAAACAAACATTTTAGTTGTTTTTGACATCAAACCACTTTTTGGAAAATGCCTATAAATTACTAACAAATCTTAAGATGAAATCTTTGATTATAAAACTTAGCTAGATCGTCCATTGGTCAAAAGTTGATGAATTTGTGCTGCGTTATTGGAAAAAGACTGAATTTCCGATTCATATTATGCTCTCGGTCCAGTCCTCAGTTAAAAGTAGTACTTTAAGCAAACAAATTTTAAGGAAGTAAAATATAAATTTTGTTTTCATATATAAAAAATGAAGTACCCGTAGCGTGATGGTTAGTGCGTTGGACTGTCATGCAAGGGGTCTTGGGTTCAATCCCTGCCTGTGTCACCTAACTTTTTTACGGGTAGTGCCTCTTGCGAGGAATTGACAAATCCTCCAAGAGTAATTGTTGTCATGAAAAGTGCTTGCTGTAGGTCCCTTCCATCTCTGACAACGTCATGACTCCTATGACCCCCCCCCCCATGGATTCGCCACTGTCACCAACTTGCTATATCTTCGTTTCTTCATTAACAAAAGAAAACAAATGTTAGGTAGAAGTAATAAACAGATGTTAAAATATTCTTAGATGGGTCATGAAAAATATTGCCCTTTTCCTACTCAATCAAAGTTTTCAAATAAAATATCAAAGTACTTAACTTTTGCCTACTATATACTTTCTAACCAATACTTTTTTCCTCACAAGCTTTTTATAATAGCCTTGAAAATAAGACTTAAGAACTAGTTTTTTTATGACAATATTTCTTTTATAGATGTTTGCTGTTAGGTAAAAGAAATACAAGCTCTTGACCTTTTATGTCCAACAAAACAACATTATGACTCGTGGCTATCTATAATCATAGCCTCGATTACAAGATCTAAAGCAATAAAGTCACTCTCTTTTATTCGTCTCTTTTTCTGTTGACAGCATAATTTAAATAAAACATGAACACGTATAACACACATAATATTTTTCAAGGCGTGCAGTGCATTCCCCGAACCCATGCGAGTGTCTCAAATAATGTATCTCAATAAAAAGAATATAAACATATTTTTTTGTTGGATATAAATCTTACAAATGCCGGTGTAATTTGTCACAAACTACAGCAATTGCCTTTGTACTTTATGACTTCACTATTTATTTGACAAGTCATACGAGTAAAAAGGCCGAGCTAGAGTTTTTGAAACACCTAAAAGGTGTGTCGCGATCGGACCAAAACTCACTATAAACTTAAAGAACACAAGTAAAAGAGATACTGCCCATTTTGGGGAGTGAATAAGAGTTCATTTCGTGTATTTCTTGGATATGTACTCTTATATTCATTAATATGCAACAAATAATCTAGATTGATTAATAAATGATGAATGTGCATTGGATCTTACCTCAAAAAACCACTCGATTCGATGCACTACAAAAATAACCTGTGATCTACGAATAGAGCAATGTGTGATGTAATAAAGGTAAAATAAGGCAGCGAAAACTTGAATATTTTATTTAATATTTTATTACTCAGCCTCCGCACCAGCACCAGCACCAGCACCAGCACCAAGGCACACCATACCAAATAGAGAGCTTGAGCTGATCTTAAAGGTTGATAAACCCTATGCGAGTATCTTATTCTGAAAAACTATGCAATATCCAACAACTTACTGCTATTTCTATATATACATAAGTACTTAATAAATGGATTAATAAATTCAGTTAATTACACGACCAAAGCTCTCAATTTTATAAAGTTAAGGAACCGAGAAATCGGAAAATCGTGCAAGTTCCCACAACCCACGATCTTTTTCGTATACTCGTATTTTTCTGCAAAGAAATCGAAATCTAAATCCCAAATGTATTTCAATTAAAACATAAAATTAAACCGATTTCAATCTAATATCGGAATGGAGAGCGTATGATTTGTCATCGCAGAGAAACCATTCTAAGATCTATAAAGTGCAGCATAGGCATAGACTGGCAAGACCTTACCTATCGGCTGTTGCAAGTGTTATTAACCTTAATTTATTGGGAAATGTGAAGTGAATGGATTGGTGGTCTATCAGAGTGTGATTGGCACAGTAAATTAAATTTTTTCATACGCCTATATGTGGAACACATTCACAATGGTTGTTAAAAGGCTTGAGAGCTTGAGACTTAATGGGATGTGAGTTGCGAGAGTTGAAGAATTTCATCATGAGACATCATCAAGGGCATCACATAAATAACATTTTACTGAGAATCAATCATTAAAGAAGAAGGATTAGAAAAAATGAAATATTTCAAGAAATTAAAAAGTTTATGAAATTTCATATAAGCTTTTAAGTTGTTGAGCCTTATTTTCATTCTTAGCGCTAACACAATTTTAGAAGTAATATTCTCAACTTCGGTAAATGGTTAAAAAATGGAAAGAATTGATTTTTTGTTTTATTTAAATTTGCTGTCAACAGAAAGAGACGAATAAGAGAGTGACTTTATTGCTTTAGTTCTTGTAATTGTTTTGTTGGATATAAAAGGTCAACGTAGTTTTCTTTTTACATTTTCAAAAATCTAAATGGCTTACTATATAGTTATATAAAAATATTGGTCCTTCAGTTTATTTTTCAGGGTTTTCTTGTGGATAAAAAAAGAACATAATTATTATTGAATTTCTGAAACCAAAGTCAAACTAAACTTCATATTTAAACAAAAGCATTTATAAATCACAGTTATGATAACTTCATATTATGCTCTATGAATTCGAGGTTCGAGCAGTCTGCTAAGGACAAAAGATTGACGTGTAAAATGTTAAACAACCTACTGTTGTTATGCTTTTTTGTAGGAGGATGAGGTTGACTCGTATATGTCCAGTAGGGTGGAGCGAAATTTGTTTGTTCAATTTTTGTTGTTCCTGTATTATAAATTGTTGATCCATTTTCTAAAATGCATACATTCCAAATTACTGTTTTCTACGTCAACATCGTCAGGTGGCGCTCTAGACTTCAATGTTGAACTTCTAAGCGAAAAAAAATGAATCTCAAAACGGTGGAAATAAAATGCATTAAAAGAATTTGATTTTTTGGTATTATATATGTATATTATATAAATAAATACAAGAGCAGTAAATATAATCTGGAATAAGTTTGATTGTTTGCGTCGGAAGTTGTTGGACCTATAGTACGGTTGAAATATTGCGATTTTGTTTCAAAAACCGCCCACAAACAGATAATGAAGCCTCGGTAACAAGCTTAACGCAACGTTCTACTGCTTGAAGGTGGCAAGGGAACTTCTGCAAAAACATGTCCTTTGCAAAAGGTGTCCTTTGAAGAAATCATATTCGTCATATGTCTGTATCACTGCATTTGACTGTCATCGGTAGTTCGGTTACTTTTTCCTTTGACCAGCCTATTAATTCGTAATAATTAGATGCATCTATTTGTAGTTGAAGAAGTTGAAACTCACGAACTTGATTGCCTTTTTTCAGTTGTCTTACCTTTATTAATCTTAGTAGAGCTAGCTCTCTTATGTGTGATTGGTCATCTTGCAACATAGCTAGCAACAAATTTTCTGGTGAACGAAGAATGAATTTCTTTGGATAGTTCTTATAACGATGTTCTTAAGGTCATCCCGCAAGTACAATGACCTTTTAATCATGTTGAAAATATAAATTGGACCATATTTACATGATGGCTTTGGTTTTGATGTCAAACCAGGTTAGTACGTAGACTTTTACAATGAATATGACAAGTTCTTTGAGGTTATCCGAAGGATTTTCTGCACCAACATATAACCGAAGAATCCTGTTTGCACAAGTTAGCCATCGGGAATGTGCCATTTTTCCTGGATCCTTGCTAGCTAAAGCGGACAAAATTGAACCTCTAGAAATAGCTCAGCATCCACATCCGGAAGTTCTGCTTTAATACTGCTTTAAAATGTACTACTTTCAAGTTAAGGCACTTTTCAATCATTCTCTCAGTGCTTCCGGAAAAATTATCGAGATTGACAAACCGATAACGAAAGGGTAGCTCATTTGCATGTAATAAGCACACAAACCACTGTAAAGGACGACCGAAATGTTTTTCCAACAATACAATGACGCCGTTCTTACGTCCTGTATGTACAGTGGTGCCATCAAGATTAATTTCTACTATATGAATCTGGCTCCATTTTAAGAGAGATATATGTTCTTTAGTAAGTCTCGAATTCTCGATGTGATTTATAGTCAGTCTTAGCGATGAATAATGTTTTTTTTTACGGCCATCAAAATAAAGTGAGGTTGAGTGAGTTGATTTTCTATATAATTGAAGTAATTTGGAGACACTAAAAGTAAAATCATAAGTTCCTGATTTAAAATAACTCTGATTTGAGGGAAGAATTTTTGAATATTAGGTATACATTTTTTTTTAAATTCAAGTCCTCTGCGCCACCTGAAGACAAAGTCATAGGTTCAATATAGGGTCACCAACACAGGAAAAAAAAATTTTGATTTTTTTTTTCAAATATTCACTCCAGTCTAATGTCCAGGGTTCTTCCTAAAGAAAGCAAAAAACTTGGGTTTAGAGTTTTCAAACCCCGATTTGTAACCACCTTTATAACCATCTTCAAACCGTAATTGTAAGATTTTTATAACTAAGATAACAGGTATTTCATATACTTTATTTTCCTTACCACTAAACCTAACAATGTATTGCATATAAATTTGGTGGCACAACAGTCAGTTAAGAACTAGGGCCTAGTTACTTACAACTCTCAATCGTTCCTGTGTCCGATTAATGGAGGGGACCTACAGTTTTTATGCCAAATCCGAATGATTAATTTGAGAAATCACTTTTCATGACAAGAATTATACTCTTGGAGGATTTGTGAATTCCTAGCAAGATTCAATACCCGTGAAAAAAAAACTTTAGATGGCACAGGCAGGGATCGAACCCAAAACTTCTTGTAAAAGAAAAAAAAATAAAGCTTATCATAGACGAATTGCATGTAACCGTTAAGGTGTAATGTAAGAAAAATCCATATTTTCGACATCATAAAGATCGTTTGAAAATTTTGAAATTTCTAATTAAAAATAATTACAAATATTTTAACGCTTTCTTTGAAAAAGGTACTTCAATATATTGTGTAAACATTGCTCTTAAAATGGTCGTGTTAAATAGATTAGGCCTTGGAATAATAATTAAAAATTAATACCGGAAAATGTACTGATTTTTGAATCATCACTTTTGTTTTTAATTACATTTTTGTAAATATATTTCAAGTAATGGGCTCTTTAAAATTGCATGTACTATGTGATTGAAACTCTTCAATTACATTATAAACTACATAATTGAAAAAGTAAAGGAAGATTTCAATTGCAATTTATTGTAATTGAATTTTTTTGTAATCATACTGTCCCAAGTCTGATATGTAAATTTGAGAAGGTGCTTTTCTTAAAAAGCATGACTTGAAACTTTTTTTTCCATACGACATAAAGAAAACGATAATTTTTCAAAATGGTGGCAAAATCACACGTTTTTAAGAAAGAATAAAATATTTTGTATGAGTTTGACTCGATGATATTTTTTGATTTACCGATACAAGATTAACAACATTTTGTTTGCATCTTATCTTAATGCTAGATATTTATTTTTTTTATTTGTAGAAATATTTTTCAAAAATAATGAAAGTTTGACTACAAAAATTGTAAGTAACATAAAATCAGAACCCAAACAATTAATTTCTATAATTGGCCTACCATAGAAGAAAAAAAAACTCTCAAAAAGACCCGTATTTAACCTTACAACACCGAAAATACTTCCTTTTCTTAACAATTATTAATTATTCCACTCTTTAACTTTGTAATATTTAATTTGTCTGAAAATATTACAAGAAATACAAAGTTTCCACTGATTTTTAAAAAGCATTCCATTACAAGAATTCAATTTATCCAAAAGCACCTTTACTTTCATTGAATGGAATAGTTCAAAAAAGAAAATGTAATAATCAACAATCATTCATTTTTCCAATACCAGTGTACCTCGTGCACTTCCAAGAAAAAATGTTTTAAATCTCAAAAAGTTCAACAAGACTATGAATCAGGGGTCAAGATTTTCACTTTCACCTGGCAGTGGCGGCAGCGGCACGGATTTTATTATATACCTATAGATCTCAAAGCCTGTGTACAAAGTCAGAGATATCATGTATAGTAAAGTATATACTAACCTCTGATGCTCTGTCTTTGGATAGGGAAGAAGATGAGTTGTGTAAAATTATTAAATTGAATAATTTCCTGTTGCATCTTTTATACTTGCTTATGGAGTCTAGTCTTTAGTCAATACTGACTGATGCTGCTTTATGATGATCATGATCCTCTTGGTTCGATGTATTCACGATACAAAAAAAAAAGAAGAGAAATCTGAAAGATGTTTAGGTACAACACTTGTGTTATCTTCCTAAACATGAAAAAAAACTAGAAAAAAAAGGAGTCTTCAGAAATGAAGCATTAAAAAAAGGATCAAGTTTCCATATTTCAGTGATTTCATTTTCATTGTAGATAATTATTAATACTGAACATATTCATTGCATAAGTTTGTCTCATAAAGGAAGTCTAATATTCAACACAAGCTTTGAGTTTGGAGCCATTTTAAATACAAAGTGTTGGAAATTCCTAAGGCCTTAGGTAACTCTAAAATTTTCATAACAAAAATGATGTCCCAAAATATTATGGCAGAGAAAAGGCAAATTTATTGATGAATTTCTACTCTTCGAGACCTTAAATGCGTTTATCTCAATGATGTATTCTTTTTAATATTCTGGGCTCAAATTTAGATATTTTTCAACTGACTGACTTGAAATTATATTTCTTAGAAAATACTTTCATACACTTCATTTATTAAAAAATATAGGAGTATTCTTTGGTTTCTCACTTTCCACTTTAAAAGTACTCCAAATGGCCAAAGACCAATGCATCGCAAAAATTGTACGTATAGGAATAATTATGATTTAAAAAATGCAGAAATTGGTAGCCTGACCGTGGACCCTTATAAAGGGAACATCATTATCCCAGAAATCAAAATCTTTAATGTTGCCTCTTAGATTTTGTAAGCCTGCGAAATAAAACCCACTCAGTACTTAACCAAATCCAGGCCAACGTCTAAAACAGCCAATTTGAACGCCCTTAGTATATGCCTGAAATTATTTGGATTTTAGCACTTCTAATCTGCATATTGCTGGCATCCAGTTTCTCTTGAGCACCGATCGATCATCGTTGAAGATGGATGTTGGTTTCATCCCGCTGGAAGACCCAAACATATTGCGAGCATAGTACGAGCCCATTTTGTTTTGACATACATATGTGACCAATCTTTCCCAACTTCCTTCCATCTGTGGCGTGTGGGCAGGGCCGTCGAGAGGAATTCCGGGCCCGCGACGGAAAAAATCTCGGGCCCCCCCATATTTACCACTTTTTTCAAAGTTCATGCCTACTAATATGGTACGTTCTAATTTCAATTACGAATAGCATGAAATTGGTTGGAATTAACGGAAATAATAATTTTTCGTTTGCAAAGTGAACCGAAAAAAAAGTGATAATCATCAAATCAATCTCACGGGTATAGTCCAGTTCAGTTGAAATAGAAGATGGATAGAAAATAATTCTACATGCGAGTAGATCAGATTCCGAACAGAATCATACATTCAATTCGATATTGCCAACGACATGTTGGTTGGTCGATTAACTATTTAAAAAAAAAATTAGCATGAAGATCTATTACCTACTATGAAAATAAAATAGAGCGAAGTAAAAGTATTTGAAATTTGTCTTTTTGTATGTATTTAAAAGGTTTACTAAATACTCTTTATTGTTTTTCTTTATATTAAAATATTATCACAATGTTTTCAATAGAATTAGTTTGCATTCAATGAATTATTTCTATTTGCAAACGAGCTTTCCTAGCAAAACAACTTCTAATTACATCGAAATTCAATTTCATTGGCAAAGGTGCTTCGATACATAGTGTAGCAAGTCCAGAAACACGATCTTGTGATGAGCCACGAACGATGGAAATTCTTTTTCTGGCAAGGATGCTAAATGAACGTTCGGTACTAGCTACGGTTACAGGTAGGGAAAGTAACACAAATGTTGGGGAAAATCGTCTCCAAGTTCTGGGAATAAATAGTATTGAGCAAACACAATGGCGGAAGTTCTGCTTCAAAATTGTTTTTTCAGATTAATTATTTCTTCTTTCAACTCTTGAGACACATGCGAGTTATACTTTTGGATGAACCTTGTATGGGAGTTTTTAATCTCAATTTCGTCCATTGTTGAAAACTGCCATAAAAATGAAAATGTAGCATTCAAATTCTTCATCGTATCGAACCGACGAGAAATTCCAGATATAATTGAATCAACTATGACGTAAAAGGTGTTTTTCTTGAAATTTATTTCTTCGTCTGTTTCAATTTGTTCTCCAGCTCCTCGATTTTCTCCAAAATGTCTCTTTAACTGCCTTTTTCGGTTCGATGGGAACGACTCTAGAAAAAACCCCCAATCGAGTAGCAACTGCTTTGCATTCAGATAAATTTGATCCCATTCGTTTCCAATAAAGTTCAAATCGGAGATCAAACTGTCAAGATTTCGAATTTCATCGTCAATAGTCATGTTTCTGGCTTGAAGAATGATACTTCTTTCATTTATAGCGCTAAGAACCTTGCACCAAATCGAAGACATCAGGACTCATTCAAATTTGTGCATATATTTTAAAACGCCATTTACATCTCTTCGAGTTTCAGTTTCAGTTAAATTAATATCACTTATAAGGCTTCTAATGATGTTCTAAGGTTTTTCAGATGGTTTCACTGCCTCAATTCTAGCTGACCATCTTGTATCGGAAAGTTTGTGAAGGGATCCGGGCACATTTTTCTTAAGAATTTCCCAACGTTGGGCACTGCTGCTAAACAATTTGAAACACTTTTGAACAACTCCAATTGCGGCAGTACAACATTTCGCTGAATCGACTCCACACAAGTTAAGGCTGTGAGCTGCACATGGTGAATACACGGCATTCGGATTTTTGTTTAATATATGCCGTTGTGCATTCCAAAAACCGTTCTTGGATGGTGAACACATTTTATTCCAATCGCAGATATCGCAAAATAAATGTGTTTTGTTCCACATCACTTGAATCGGGTGTTGCATCGACAATTATAGCGAAGTATTTGGCGTTTTCAATCTCCTTCAAAATAGCTGAATTCACATGTTAGGCACAAATTTTGATGAACTCATTTTGAATCTCAACGGAAAGGTAGTGGACTTGCAAACGTTTGTGCTCTTGTTGTGAAATTCTTACTTTTTCCATGTGCTCCTGAAGTAAGGGGTCATAATGACTAATTAATTCCAAAATGCCCAAAAAATTACCATTATGTAGCTCTCCAATAAGATTGCCATCGCCTCGTATTCCTAGTCCCCTGGTGGGATTTTCCGGTCCCCCGAAACCGAATCAAATCAAAAATTTCGTTTACAGCAGAAACAAAAATAGAAGAAAAGAAACTTTATAAAAACAGAAACCGAAATGAATATTTGTGTTTTGTTTTAATTTGCCGGGCCCCTTATTTTGACTTCAAAAATTTTCAAAATAAAATAAATTTGAAATTTACGTTAAATTAAATAAGAAAAGCGAAAAAATTTATTATAACTTTCTTTCAATAGTTCAGAGTTGCCCAATTTTCCATTAAATATTAACAAAAATGTACGCCAATAATAATCAGGGGCCCAGATCGGCAAGCTTGTGACTGATAGATTGGCAGATAACATGCAAACAGGGGCCCGATTGCGAAAGCATGTATGATTTTAAATTGTCGGGCCTCTAAAAATAAGTGGAAATAGGTATGTTGATGATAAATATAGAGTATATTCTCATTGTTTTAATTTTTACGGGCCCCTAGAAAATCCCATGCCCGGGGGGTTTCCCCCTTTCCCCCCCCCCTCTCGACGGGCCTGCGTGTGGGTACCCTGGAGGAATAAAAAACCATTTGCTGATGATGTGAATTTTTTAATAATATTTTCTAAAACTTCCTGCAATTCTCGTTCTGCATCGCGAAAATTGGTCTATAAGTATTCGTTGTCAGGGTTATTTTTAGAAAAAACAATTAATTTTATCTTAATATGCTGATAGCTTTCTCCTAGCTTGCTGTAGTTCCACTTGATTGAGGGGTCCATTTGTGCTTCCTTTGGCTTATATTTAGAAATATAATTTTGACAAGCTGTTCTTCAGTTGGTAAAGTTGCTCTTGCCTGCAACTGTTTGACAAACCGGTGAAGAACTATGAAGCATCTTTCTCCACTACGAAAATTGGTCCCCTGCAAAGAGGTTGTCATAACAAAGAACGTGTATATTACGTATTAATTCTTCGATGATGTTTTTGGGTTGAACTTTTCGATTGGCCAGTTAAAACCCACAAACCATCGATTGGATGAACAGAAGTCTGGAATTTTGGTCCACTTTGTGACTTTATCGCCAATGTTTTCCTTATTCAAGACCCACTCTACTCTAATATATCCGATAGCTCCATAATTTTACTTACATGGAATGCTACAATCAAAATTTTAAAATCGCCAGAACGATTTTTTTAAAATTATTTTTTAAAATTTTTGTTTTTGGTAGCTATTATTTCCGAATTTCGTAAAATAATATTGACCCGTTTTTAAGTTGTCGAATTTTGATTTAAAAAATTTCATAGAAATCTATCGTCGTTTTCGAGAAAACTCGAGTTTTCGTTTTTTGACAACAAAAATTGTATGGGGACTATTGTTATTTTTGGTCGTAAACAAAAACTATATAAAAGCGGCTAACGGGAATCTGATTGAAACCGTGATTTGTAAGTTTGAACTAAATCAATTGCTTATGCCGCGTAGGGACTAGGACAGACAGGCAGACGTACGGAATCGGGGACACTCTTTTTTCGATTTCTCTACAATCGTAAAAGTCATGTGTGTTCGTGTTCAAAATTTTGCACGTATCCAATATTTCCAATCTCCTAATTGCAAGTAAAAATGGTGCAAGCTTAAAAGTATTTATTTGTGTTATGGATTTAGTATAATTGTTACTTCGAGCCTATGTTTTCAAAATACTTCTTTGGTCTACCTTCTTTTATAATTTTTTTTTTTTCTGTTCCTTCATTAACTAATAACTTGGAGTCCATGTTTCTTGGAAACAAGTAATGGCTTAAGGTCAGGCATTTAGGAGCTATTAAAAATTATTAATACATATTTCATTTTCTCAATTCTACAATAATGACCCTTCTTCCATCACAAGAGGGTCTAACATGTTTTCATGGAATGCATCACACCTATAGGTATGGTCCAATCGTTTTATAATATTTAATTTTTATCTTGTCAAAATCAATATCAATAAATACGTTATTAAGAAACATAAAAACCAACATAACATAATATTCCAATTTACCAATTTTTCCGACCAATGTTTTCCGACTTAAAGTCACCAAATGACACATACGTAAGTTAAATTCAAGCTGCTAACATTCTTGCCACACACGATCGACGCGTTTACGGCGAAGAACGTGGTGAGAAGTCGCCTAACCGCCGCCGCCGCCGACTACGACGACTGTGATCGCCATCACCACTTGACATCTTTTGAACCATAAAATCCATTACTGTTACATGTGATGTCTTGTGCACCATGAACACGGTTAAATTTAGCTTTGGTGTGGAGGCTTCATCCTCCAGTGAAATGATGATGGTCATAAACTGTCATATTTATTTGAACAGTATAAAAATCATGAAATCAAGTTTTGTGTTCGGATTTTGTTTTTGATTTGGACGCATTCTGGTTAAAATAGGATGAGTGTGACATTGAAACAATTTCCGGAGTTGTTTTTATAAAGGTTATGTTGGTTTACTTTGAAATTAACTCGTATTCTTCGGTGGGCCTCGTAAGGAAATGTCTTAAGGCTTAATAAATGGTTTCACTTGAATGTTTTGCTATGCAAAAGAAAGGTTTTATGGGAAAGCCAAAGAAATAATAAAATTGAACAAGTGTTAAAGAATTGTGGAGACTTGAAAAATGCGAGTGTGAAAATCTTTATTTAAATATTTTATTTTACCAGGAAGTTTGCAATAACATTTCTTGATTTTATTTCAGTCCGTGAAAATTCGTATTTTTTCGTTGTTGGTAACATGTTTTTCAACAAAAAGGGCGATTGCAGAACTGGTATAACTATTTTAGAAGATGTATTAATAGTCATATCGGTTGCGCTATGATTTAAGCCTAAGATACTCTAAGAAAAAATAAGAATTAAATTTCATAAAACACAAAGAATATACTGTTTTCGAATAGAGACATTTTTATTAAAAGACTATCTACGTAAAAATTAGTCTATTTGACTTAATAATAAACGATTTTGATCTGAATGACATTTTCCGAACAAAACTATGGTACCTTATTTTAAATTTTAAAAATTTGTAATGCCGACTTTCTCTTTGCTATTGAAGTTAGATATTTTAATGAGATACCATCAGTACAATAAGAATAAATCCTATTGCAATGAAATGTACTATTATAATATTAGTGCCCCTATGGCAACACTTAAATTGAATACTAAATTGTTTAGCTTTAAGAAACCAACAATGAAATAAAGTTAGTTTGTAATCGATCACAGTCCACAGCATTTCACTCTTCTCTCCAAGACTTAACATTTGGCGACGAGGCCTTTTCTAAATAATTTTTTTTTGTGTAAAGTCGAACCCAAGTAACTGGTTAAAATGCCAAGCAGCGGCAGCGAAGGCGAAGGTAACGACGATCACACAAGCAGTATAGAGCTTTTACTGAAAAATCAACAAGTTTGGATGGAAGAGATGCTTAAGGGACAAAAGGCATTAATAACTCAATTATCAGTTGGAGGCAATAATTTAGTTTCACCATTTATCGCAGTTTTTCGCTCATTCAACAAAGATAAAGAGAATTGGAGAATTTATTTGTCTCAGCTCGCGCAACATTTCGAAGCTCATCAAATTACAGATGATAATCAAAAACGAGCATGTTTTTTATCATGGGTAGGTGCGGAAAATTATGAGATTTTGCAAAAACTTTTTGATTATGGTGACATTTCCACAAAAACGTTTAAAAAGCTTACGGAAAAGCTATCTGAATTTTTACCTCAAAAACTCATGAGCTCGCGGCGCGGTTTGAATTTCATAAAACTGCCATGAAAGAAGGGCAATCGTACCGAGAATGGGTTGCTGACTTGCGAGGTATTGCTCAAAATTGTTCTTTCGTTTGTGAATCTGAGTCTTGCAAGAAGCCTTTTATAGACAATATAATTCGCGACGTGATTGTGCTTAACACGCCTCATGATTCTGTGCGCGAAAAGGCGCTCCAAAAATCTAATCCGACTCTTGATGAGGTGTTAGCCCTCGCAACAGCGTATGAAACGACAAAAAAATCATGTTCCGTTATAAAAGGAGAACATTCGATCGATATAAATCAAACTCGTGCTCACAATTCCAAGTCGTCATACAGCGGGCATCAATCGATTAACGGGAGAAACAGTAAACATGTATCACACGGTGCGAACAGTTACAAACCATCGGCTACCTAACATAATCGTTAGACATCTGCTTTCTAGGAAATCCCAGTTCTTTGAAGAGTGGACTCGACTTGGTCTTGAACATGGCATTCAGTTGTTAGAATCAGGTATAGAGGATTGGAAAACTTTATGCCCACTTTTGCTTGGAAAAATTGAAGCATCCTTTTTTTTGCAAAATTTGGAGAGTCGGCTCAACAAAGTGTGGTGGGTGTGAACAATTATTTCGACGATCGATATCCTATCAGTACAATAGCCTTAATTTTCAAAACCAGAGGGGAATTGTTGCGTTTAAATTACCAACCACACTGCTCAAACGACAACACTCGGTGCACATTATGTAATCTCCAAGAAACCGAAAATGTAACGCATTTCCTAGGAAGATGCCCTATCCTTCAGACAATCCGACGCGCTTTCTGGGGAAAAAACGTCCTCAACAATGATGATACCATTTTAATTCTCAATAGTAAAAACTGGACAGCATTGTCCAATTTCGTCCGCACGGCTCTGAACTATAGAAAACAAATTATCAACCAAGCTTTTAAAAAATGATCGAATACCTCATTCAATTTTCTTTTTGACATCAAAACTTTAAACTCCTTTTTTCTGGCTGACGGCAAAAGCCAATGCTATACTTTGTGAATTTTTAAAACAAATATGTAAATCAATTTTCTGCTTAATAAAATCACACATTTTACTACTTACTACTACAGTTACAATCAAGGTTCCGCTAATTTTAAGTCATGTCCAAGTTGTAATATTTCACATGCACGCAATAAATGACGTTTTTTCAAATCAACGTGTAATTTTTGTGGAAAAAAAGGATATATCGCTACCGTTTGTTTTTCCAAATTAAGTGAAGGTGACATGCCTAAACAAAAGAATAGAAATACCAATAATAAATTTAAAAGACAAAACGTAAATTCTATCGTGGTGAATCAATTAAAATTATCGGACGATAAAACTAAATCATGTGTGATTCGCGAAGGAAACAAAATGATGGTAAATTTGCTAATCAATAATAAATTATTAAAATTCCAAATTGATACAGGGACAACTCGAAGCATCATTGGTCGATCAGGTTACCGTATGCTTGGATCTCCTTACTGTAAGCAAATTGCAGATGTGCAACTATCATCATATGGAGGTGGACGTCTTAAGCTCCTCGGAGAATGTGAAGTGTCTCTATTGTGGTCTGCAAGGTAATTAATGAGAAAATTTTAGTAGTTGATAGCGATTGCGGAAGCAATTTAGTGGGAATAGACTGGCTAGACAAAATGGGTTTTCATGTTTCTGTTAAAGCCGTCAACATTTCTTCAAATTTACCAATTAGCATCAAAGAACTCTGTGCTAAGTTTTCGCAACTTTTTGAGCCTTCGTTAGGATGCTGTTTTAACTACCAAGCTCATTTAGAACTACTCCCAGGTGCTAAGCCTAAATTTGTTCCACCTCGCACAATCCCGTTTGCACTTCAAGAGGCTACTAAGCAGGAATTAGAACGTTTAGTCCAAGCTGGAATTTTAAACCCTATTCAACGAACTCAATGGGCTACACCCATCGTTGTCGTTCCGAAAAGGAAAGGAACAGTCCGTATATGCGGACACTTTAAAGTTACAATTAATCCACAATTGGTTGTCAATCGACACCCCATTCCACGTACTCGTGAGCTCTTTCATAAATTGCGTAATGGGAAGCTCTTTACTAAAATCGATTGGTCCGACGCTTACTTGCAAATAGAATTGGACGCGGAATCCAAGAAACTCGTGGTTATTAATACCCCATTTGGGTTGTATCAATACCAAAGGATGCCGTTTGGTATCAACAGTGCTCCAGGCGAATTCCAACATGTCATGGAACAGATTTTAATAGGACTGCCTGTCGAAATTTATTTAGACGATCTGCTGGTAACAGGAGAAAACGATGAAGAGCATCTTGCAAACCTTAATGTAGTTTTTAGTAGGCTTCAGGCTAATGGTTTCCGTTGCAACATAGACAAATGCGAGTTTGCGCGCCACGAAATTGAATATCTAGGCCATTCTATTTCGGCTTCGGGCATTCGCCCACTAGAAGATAGACTTTTAGCAATTAAAGAACAACCTTCGCCCACTAACTTAAAAGAATTGGAAGCCGTAATAGGAAAATTTAATTACTATAATCAATTTATAGCTAATTTTGCTCAGGTTGCAGGGCCTTTGAATAGTCTACGGCGTAAAGGAGTTTCTTTTCGATAGTCATCAAAAGAAAAAGAAGCATTCAACAGCCTTAAGATGAGCATCGTTAATGCAACAAGGCTCGTACATTTCAATGAAGATCTACCAATTATTTTGGCTACTGACGCTTCTAGTTACGGCATAGGCGCCATTATTTCACATCATTTTCCGAATGGTTTAGAGAAGCCCATCGCTTTCGCTTCAAAAACTCTAAACATTCACCAAAAATCCTACAGCCAAATAGAAAAAGAAGCACTCTCCATTATATATGGAATTACAAAATTCCACCAATATTTGTATGGCAGGTCATTTGAACTCCTGACGGATCATAAACCGTTGACGACGCTTTTTAACCCAAACAAAAAACTTCCTGAGATGACTCTACAGAGTCTCCAAAGATGGGCAATCTTACTTATGGGATACAATTATACAATTAAGTATCGGCCAACCGCTAAACATGCAAATGCAGACCCACTTTCTCGCCTCCCGGTGGGGCCTGATGAGAATTTCTACAAACGAGAGGAGTCATGCTGCGAAATTCGTGAGATATATGATGATGTCTTAGAATCACACCCTATAAACCTTAAGCTTCTTAGACAACATTCTGACAGAGACTCTACATTGACTGCTGTAGGAAAATATATAAAAAATGGTTGGCCTACGCACTTAAAAGCAGAAGAACGTTATCTCCAGGCATATTTTATTATGAGGCACAGTTTGACTATTCATCAAGGAATAATTTTACTCAATGCAAACTATCCACGTGTTGTGATTCCTAAAACGTTGCAAGAAAAAACTCTCAAAGTAATACATGAAGGTCATTGGGGTTCTTCTCGCTCAAAGCAACTTGCAAGACGTAACGTTTGGTTCCCAAATATTGATAAGCAAATCGAAGATTTTTCTCTAAAGTGTGAGATTTGCCAATCTGAAGCATCGGAACCAGCAAAAGAGTATTGCAGCTGGCCTCAAACAAATGAGCAGTGGAGTCGGCTACACATTGATGTTGTCGGACCTCTTTATGGTCGTATGTGGTTAGTTTTAGTTGATTCACATTCTAAATTCCCGTATGTTGTTTCACTGCCTGCAGCTACATCAGAAAATACAATTAAAGCTCTCCGTAGTATTTTTTCAATTGAAGGTTTACCAAAGACTATCGTTAGTAATAACGGAACTCAGTTCACATCCACACAGTTTTCAGAATTTTGTAGATCCAATGCTATTCATCATGTCCGAACTGTTCCGTTTCATCCAGCATCAAACGGAGAAGCCGAGCGATTCGTACGAACACTTAAGACAGCTTTCAAAAAACTTATTGCTGATGGCTCATCTCCTGAACTTGCGCTTCCAATTCTACTCAGCACCATTCGAACAACTCCCAATCCAATAACAAAAAAGTCTCCGTCGGATTTGCTACATGGTCGTCAACAGCGTTGTGTGTTATCAGCCCTAGTTCCAGAAACTAAGCCAACTCATCAAATAAGGAGCAAGTTTGAAGTTGGTCAGGAGGTTCTGTGCCGCCAATATCTCAAAAAACAGAAATGGTCGCGTGGTATCATTTCAAATGTACTGGGAAGAAACACCTACGAAATTAAAACAAAGATAGTACCAGAAAATCATTATATCCACGACTAAGTCCTGTACTTTGATCAGAACATTCCAGTGTAGATGGAAAATTTGAATTGATAAAATGATAACCCATTGAAAACTCATTAAGCCGGCCAAATTGTTTCTCAAGGCATTAAGAAGGATATTACTCCCTGGATGCAAGATAAAACCGCAACATCTGGCCTTTTTATTTATTTTCGTCCGTTTGCAACGAGGAAAAACTCTTTATTTGATGATTCTTGTTCAATTGGATCAACATTTACAACTTCATGGGGCTTAAGCTAATTTTCTAGCGGAGCCGTTCTTTCTCATTACCTTCGTTGAAACGTTTATGTATTCTATCCAAATGTTTGACACTAAGAAAAAGTAACCATTGCTTTACAATTACTAAACACTAGCCTTACAAAATATAAAAAAGGTATAAAAACTTAGGACTGAAGTTATAACTCATACTTTGCATGTTTTCCTTATTATGTTTTTCTAATAAATTTTGTTTCTAATAAATACGATTTCACATTTACAGCCACAATAATTGTCAATTTTAATAGAATAACAAATTAGAAATAGTGGACGTTTTTATAAATAAATTTTAACTTTACTAATCTGATAAATGTTTGAAAGTCATTAAAATTAAATTAAAATTAAAATTTAATTCCACATCAGGTTTTGAAAATACACCCATTTCAAAACGCTGAAAACAACCAAAACCGAGGTTTTTAAAGCTAAGTTTAAACACAAAATATATCTTAAAAATGAATTATGTGATGATTTTGCAAAGTACAAATCTTTCTCTCTTAGATAAAATTTAAATGATTTAAGTATCTTACTTAGTTTCTGAAAATTCTCATAAGTTTGAGTCTTAACTTGACTATACCTATACGAAGTTTTTATCAAACCTTAAATTTAATACTTTCATAGTTTTTTTAAAGTACGTTGTGAAATTTTAATTACTTATTTGATAATGTTTTTAAATTTCCGTTTTTAAAATTATTTTTATCATATTACATTGTTGTAAACTATTTAAGGGAAACGGTAGGAGAATATCAGATATGGGCACCACCATGCTTTTTTACATAGATGCCATTTGTAAAAAAACATGGCGATTAACATGACTGATTCTCTACTACCGTTAACCCTTATTACAATTAAATTATTATTTACGACCGAAGACGGACACGTTAAAGCTTGTATAAAAATGTACTGATTTGAGATTTAAAGGGGAATGACTTTAAACACAATTGATCAAAATTTTCGTACAACAAGTAAGCAAAAATTAATACAAAAGAATTAAAACGTATTATTATTTTTATTCAAGTTTGTAACAAATGAGTATATTACAAAGTTTTTAGCTACTAAAGCCTAGTACGCTGCTGATGCGAAACGAAATTTCCCATACAAAAATGACATGACGAAATCATAAACGAAAAATTTCGCTGTGTTTTTCGTTTTTCAGTACGCTGCTGAACGACGAAATGTGTCATTTTAGTGGATAGCTGTACTAGATTTCTTAGTACAATTCTCCACTCTTTTTGTTCTCAATATAATTGCCCGGTATATTAATTGCTTTCGAAATTTTGACGTTTAATTTATTTATTAAAAAAAAATTGTTTACAAATTAAAATTGAAAAAAATTGTTTACTCGTGACTTTCGGTGTTTTGATTTGGATTTATCTCTGATTTTAAATTTAAAATAAAATGGTTTTTTCTAATGTGTTCCAACATTGCATTTCTGAATCGGAAACTCAGGATGTTATTGATGATGTGCAAGAAGTTATGAAGACAAGCAGTGAACTTCAACTTCCAGACAGAACTCTCCACAAATATTTTTCCGCTGTGGTTTTCGTTTTCATTTTGCTCTGCACTTGGAGACCGCCGAAAAAATCGTTTCACTTCAGCTGCGTACTAGGCTTAACACGTGGTAGTTAAAATTAAAAATTAGGTAGGTAGGGCGGATAGTTTAATATCTTCTAACAATAATATTTATTATTTTGAATTATAAAATCTTTTAATTTCAATTTAATTTTGCACTAATCGTTGCACAATACTTTTGGTAAACCTGTCTTTTAATAACACATTCATACACGTGAACATGCAACATATATCTGCCCATGACAAAAACATGGAAATTCCGAATCTAAACCACAAATGGACATTGTTTGGTCTTGAGACTTATTTATGGACATGGGAAAAGCTAAACGAATTGGAAACTGTAACCTTCTTAAGGGTATGGTAGAATCTGACGGTAGCATTGAAATACGTGGCAACAGAAACTTTCCAGCTAAAATGGTTGTTCGAGAATATTTCCGGTGATCTTTTTGATGACCAAACGTGTACCGTTGCGTAATTGCGGTGGATTCAACTTACGCAGGAGAATAATAGGTGAACCAATCTTTAATCAAAGATTATGTGGTGTATATCTAAATAAATTGGGTGGCGCAACAGTCCGTTGAAAACTAGGGATTAGTGACTTACAACTCTCAACCATTCCTGTGTGCGAGTACTGTTGTCAGACATGGAGGGGACCTACAGTTTTAAGCCGAATTCGAACGGCTAATTTGAGAAAGTCCCTTTTATGACAAGAATTACTCTTGGAGGATTTGTGAATTCCTCGCAAGAGGCAGTACCCGTGAAAAAAACTTTAGATGTCACAGGAAGGGATTGAACCCAAGACCTGTAGCATGACAGTCCAACGCACTAACCATCATGCCATCACGGTTACTCCTAGAGAAAAAACTAATAATGAAAAATAAAAATTATACTAAACAAACTTCGATTTGTTATAATAAAATTATAGCAAAGTAGAAATTCTAATACATCTTAGTCGGGAAGACGGGATTGTTGGCTTTCATTGTCTATGTTGAATGGATCATCCTGCCTGACAGCGAAATTTAATTCGTCGTTGCCGTTATGCAGTCTGCAGAAGTGGTCCTTCCATATCCTAAGCATTGACTGAAGTTCTACTATGATGTTTCCACTTTGGTCTTTGCAGCTTCAGTTCGAGGTTTATACAATTTCAACATCAAAAACACTCTAGTAAAGATATAAATCCTCGGTAGCCATATTGGTTTGCCTACAAGCTAAACCGGAAACGGACCTCATAAAGTATGTCTTAGTGTGCGTGTAATTTCTCCTCTAATTCACTACCGGAACTCAGGAATTGTGTCTATGTATGCGTAAAAACACGTCAATTTTTCTCGTTGAATTCGTCCACATTACAAATACAACAATGTAAACAAATGGGTTTTGGAGGGTGATACGTACGAAAGATTTATATCTTCATATAGAGTGTTTTTGTTCAACATCTTCGACCACACGCTTTTTATGCTCTCTCTCTTTTTCCTTCTGAGAAGTCGGTAATCCTCTCTCCTCTTCTGCTCATAGAGCTCGTAAGCAGCTCTCGTCCTTCTATACGGCGCGCGCCGCCGCCACTTTGCTTGCCTGTTGTTTGGTTGCATTTGATTGTTGACATTCCTCGTCAAACCATAGAAGTTTCTTGTTGGTGGCTGCTTAAAACCCAGCACGTCAGAGGTAGCTTCTCTGATTGAATCTTGGCAATGTTGTCACGGGTTCTCGATATATTGTGTTGGCAGAAAACGAAAGCTGTTACTCGTTCTTGGTCGGAGAAGGATTTGGCAATCTCTTGCGATTGTAGCCGTTCGACGTTGTAACTTCTCCCAGTAACTTCTTGTTTTGTCTTGAATGCAAATGTCTACCATTTGAATATCGAATACAAATTTAGAGCATTTTAAAATACAGTTCATACAGAATTTTTGTACCCTAAATTGCTTTATGTGTCATAAAGCATTATGACCCCTACCTTATTTCTACGCAAACCCAGTTATTTTGCTGAGCAGTGCAATTTAAATAGAAAATTACGAGTTTAAATGTAACCTTGTTCATTCTTTAACACCTGTTTTATTGCAGTTTTCTGTTTACTTTAATTTGACCAATAATTTTCTCAAGGTTCTGAATGTTTATTTTTTCCATTAATAAAGAATAGTTAAATAACACTTTTCCGAAAGAAATACAAGAACAGAAGTTATACACTCAATAAATAATATCCACAGGAAACACAACCATTAAGTGGGCTATTTGTTAAATTAGTTTTTGTTGACATTCCACTTTTAATTGAACCAAAACTCGAGTACAATTCCCACGTTTAAACAAAAAACATATTTGTTCAACAAAACATTGTGTTGACTTTCAAAAAAAAAATAACATATTACATATTATCTATCATTTAAAGCTCAAGTTTTATAAATCCCCAAAGGCATTTTTAGTTTTGCCAATTACAAAAGTCATAAAACACTTGTTGCTTCTGTGTCGCCAAAAGTTTCTCATTTATGTACACAAGGCTTGAGAACAAACTGTATTTTGTGTTTACACTGATTAATGATATTTTTTTAGCAATATATTTTATCTAAAATTGTTGTTCTTCGGAACAACAATTACAATTCCATGAAGCAATAGTAATGTTGCTACAGTTAACAGCTTTTTTTCTAATTTAGTTTGGAAATGATGATGAAACTACATATATCAATAGAGACAAAGATTCATGTTGCAGAAGATGAATTGCAAAATTAATTAATTAATCTGAAAATGCTTCTTGTATTGAACAAATTTCTGAATTAATGTTCAATTAAATGCGCCAAAAAGTGCACGCCTTTCAAAAAAAATAATATGTTCGGCTTGAAGTTTCCTATACAAACAACAACGATGATGGCTAAGTAGGGTGTACTCTGGAAGGCTTCAAAACAAAACAAACCAACCCAATATGAGTATTAGCTCAATGTTAGGACTTGAGACGTTCACTAAGAGTGAAAGGTTATTTAGCAGTGATTTGCGGCAACACTTTAACATCACTCTAAGCTTTGGCTTCTACCGGTACATAGCTATATACAAACAATTTTGAAACAGCGGCGGCGTGCCGAGTGGTTTTTAATTTCCCACGATTAAAGCGGAATTGTGTGTGGTTGCACATGAACTGTATGCATACAGGTGTTTCATCATCGCGTATAACGGTGCTACAGGCGTGTTGCTGATTTTTTTATAAAATTTAATTTAATAAAAATATTTGTAGGTATACAAAGATTTGTTTAACCTTTCATGAACTTTTTCGGATGCAATTACATGGTTAAAATTAAAAAAATGTTTTTTAAGCCAACACCGATTAGGAGATTAGAAGCTTATATGTTTATCAGGTTTGATAGCAAACTTGTTAACTTGGTAGATAGGTGATTATATAAATATTATCATATACATTTGTAAAGCCGTTAACAATTGCAAGAGACTGTCATGTATTTTCCCGATCGAATCTCTAAAAACCTTTTAAGAAGTCCAATGCTGCCTGCATTGCAAACCAGTGGCAACATTTTCTTACAGCCATCAGAGATGCCGCCTCTGAAGTGCTAGGTTTCACACGGCAATCACAGTGAAACCCCTAGTTTGACTACCAATGCCTGCAAGCGCAAGCAGCTAAGCAACCGGCATACAAAACGGGGCTGCACAGAAGGGCCAGAGCTGCTCCCGAGCTCTACGAGCAGAAGGAGAGAAGAACATCGGCTTCTAAGATAGAAAAAAGGGAGCATGAGAAGCGTGCGATCGAGAAGATGGAAGGATGTTCGTAAATTTTATCAAAAGGTAAATAAACCTCCCAAGGGTACCAGCCACGAACCGAAGCCTGTAAGGACGATCAGGGAACATCGTAGTGGAACCGCAGACTATTTTGAGAATATGGAAAGACCACTTCTCCAAATTATATGACGGCGATGACTAATCGAATTCCGCTGTAAGGAGATAAAACCACTCAACCTATGCGACTGACGCAGATCAACAATCCCGTCTTCCCGACCTCGTCGAAGTGAAGATAGCTATATCTAAACTGAAGTCAAACAAAGCTGCTGAAGCTGATGGCATCGCTGCTGAACGATTCAAAGTAGCAGGCGATGACTTGGTAGGGAGCATGCAAAAACTCATCTGCAAAATATGGTCAGAAGAAAGCATGCCCGATGAGTGAAATCTTAGCATAGTTATTCCAATACATAAGAAAGGAGACCCTCTGAATTGCACCAACTACAGAGGCATCAGTCTCCTGAACATTGCATGTAAAATCAGTGTCTCTTCAGACCAGTAAAGTCCACAATTGATCAAATATTCACAATACGGCAGATCTGGGAAAAAAACCCAAGAACTTCAAATACATACCCATCATTTCTTTATCGATTTTAAAGCCGTGCATGACAGTATCTATAGGGAAGAGCTCTACAGAGCAATGTCTAGTTTTGGCATCCCTGTAAAACTTATCCGTTTGTGCAGAATGACGATGGAGAATGCACGCTGCTCTATCAAGGTCGGAAAAGATCTCACCGATGCATTTGATGTCAAAAAAGGTTTTAGACAAGGAGATGCACTGTCATGCGACTTCTTCAACATCGTTCTGGAAAGAATTGTGCAAAACTCAACCGTCAACACTAGAGGCACAATCTTCCAAAAGTCCATCCAATTACTTGGATACGCAAATGATATTGACACAGTTGGAAGATCAAAGCATGATATCAGTGGAGCGTTTTTGAGCATTGCAACGGAAGCGGATAAGATGGGTTTAGTGGTTATTGAAGGCAAGACCAAGTATATGCTGTCATCAAAAAAGGACATTGAACAACGACATCTTGGACGAAACGTCACCATGGACAGCTATAACTTTGAGATAGTTGGGGACTTTGTCTACCTAGGCACCGCCTGGACCCTGTCAAAGAAAGATGAGAGCGTCTTAGGATGCTTCGAGAGAAAAATTCTTCGGGTGATTTTTGGTCCCGTATGCATAGATGGAGAATGGAGGAGAAGATATAACGACGAACTGTACGGGCTGTACAGCGACACTGATCTGGTTTACAGAATAAAAGTCCAACGACTTAGATGACTGGGTCATGTAGATCGAATGGCATCAACGCTTCGAGTCCAATCCCTAGGGATGTTGCATTAGAGGAAGACCGTGACTCATGTGGCGCACGCAATTGGGAGAAGATCTCAACCAACTTGGCGTGCGAAACTGGAGACAGCAGGAGACGCATGTTGATTGAGGCCCAGCTTAGTTAAAGTCTTACAAAGCCGCTGTAGCAGATGGCTTGAATATCGAGCTTTTCAAAGCAGCTGGAGATAATTAACAACTTACCCGTAAAATATGGTCGAAATAAAGGATGCCCATTGAATGGAACTTTCTTTATTGCCATATACTCAAAAAAGGAGGCCTTATAAACTGCACCAACTATAGAGGCATTAGTAAACGCCTAAATGCAAATCGTCAACAGCCTTATATGAATTTATCTGTGTGGCTTTAGACCAGAAAAGTAAACGGTTGATCAAATATTCACATTTCTTTAGATCCTGGAAAAAAAACCCAAGAACATCAAATTGACACCAACAACCTCTTCATCGATTTAAATCATCTAAGAACTGCATAAGAGGCATGTCGTGCAAAACTCAGCCGTTTGTGCACGATGATCATGAACCTTTCGATGTCAAGGTGATTAGCTGTCATTTGAGTTAGGGACTTTGTCAACTGGGGTCCGCTATGAATGCAAAAAATGACAGCGGCGGTGAGATCAATGAAAGAGTTACTCTTGATTCGCCAGAAGGTTAAAAACCTGCGATGATTGGGTCACGTAAAACGTATGGAAACAAATAATCCGACCCGTTAAGTCTTCGAATCCACGCCCACATGACAGCGAAGTAGAGGAAGGCAGCGGATCAGGTGGCGCGCACAGGCGCAAAGTGATTTCATCCAACTTGAAGCGCAAGGAGTTCATTTGTTAGTAACAATTATTTGAAAATTTAGCAGGAAATGTTTTTGACTTTCTTAAAAATCTTACACACTTCAAAAGAAGAAATACTGGTTAGTGGGATATTTTGAATCTACCCACTCAATTTTTTTTAAAGTCCTTTTTGCACCTTTTTGTGTTAATATCTGTTCAACAAACTTTATTGGAAATCGATATCTCCACTGATTCTTGAGATATCAATAGTGTCCGACCGAAGCTTCGGATCCGCCGAATTCGGCCGAAAAAACAACATTCGGCCAAACCTAAAATGGTCGAAGCCGAAGAATCTGTTTATTATATCGAGCATCGTACTAGGCGCCGGAAAAAAATTCGATTTTTGATAGGTATTCAAAATTTTCAAATAATATGTGTGCCATCATAGAAGGCGCCAAACAAAATTTCAATTTATGAATTTTGACTGAAACCTTTTGCGCATCGGTTGTGGAAAGGAGAATTCTTGATTTTTTTCAACCTTAGACTTCGGCTTCGGCCGAAGATTTTCTTTCAGCCTAATAATTAGGCTTCGGCTGAAAATCGACCTTCGATCGGACACTAGATATCAATGACGAAAATAGCTTGAAGAACGTAAGAACTTACGTACACACGCTGCACACACAGACATTTCTCTAAACATTTTTGATCTAGATTCTATGGAACTTGAAACGTCGAGAAATATCAAAAATTTCAATTCGACAAATAGGACCGATTACAATAACCTTCTATGGGAAGTTAGAAACTGTTTTTCCCAAAGAAGTCAGAAACCAGGATACATCTATTTCAAACCAAATACTTTCTTTCATGTTTTTTTATCATATTATCTAATTTTTACAGTGGTCCCTGTTTTTTAGATTAGTGAAAAAAAAACTCTTATTAATTACATCAGTTGTCTTAACCGATTTCCAAACATCTATTCCAAAACAATAAAAAGTTTATTCATTTATGAAATTGATGAAAACTAATTTTGAAAAACAAAAAACCTGTTAAAAATCTCATAACTTGTAACATTCCTTATCCTCTCTTAATTAAATTAAATGCGTGGACATTAATATCAAAAGAAAATTCATAAAGCAACACATTAAACAAAACAAATATGATTTACAGCACGACAATTGAATTCCAAGTCAAAAGATTCCAAAAGAAAAAATTAATAATGCACACCCTGTCATAACTTTTTCTAATGTCACAGCATGACTTCTTTTTCGGTATATTTTGAGTTGAGTCTAAAGTTGATTTCATAAAACAGAATTTTATATCTTCTTTGATTGGAGAAATACCACAAAAAAGAAGAAATTAATCAAACACCAAACATGTTAAAATATTGAATAAATCATTTTTAATCTTAAATCGATTACATACTTACTTTTCTCAAGATGAATACGAAGTGTCATCATCTGTCATGTAAATTTTTGTATGAATGAATGAATTGTTTTATAATTATTAAACTTGTTTTATCGATGAGAACGATTATTCTCACGGTGTGTGTTTTTTAATGTTGACAAACAAAGTGGTCTGGTAGTTTTATTCTCTTTTTCTGCTGTTATTAAACAAGATACTTCCGGCTTAATCCTTCAATTATAAAAAGACCGTCGCTGATCATTTGACTGTGACTTTATTAGGGACAAAAGAACCTCAAGAGAAAATAAAAAACAACCACTAATATTATTTCAGACGTATGTAATTATTAACTCTGAGAAAATAACATAAAATGAATCAAAAAACCGATACGAAAAAAAATACAAAATTTTGAAATTTCTCACAAATATTTGCCATCCCAGTTTAATGATCTAATGAGCTACTCCTGTCCGGTATGAAGGAGACTGCCTTTTTGTGTAATTATGTGCTCTTTGGAGTGGCATGTCCATGTCCAAGACTCAGGTAGATGAATGGTTTCAAAATTTACAAAACATCAGATCTATGTTTTTTTTTTTATAATAAGCGAAAACTAAAAAGACTTTATATACCTTTAATATGCCAAAGACACAGAGTGAGCATTAGGAAAAGAGGGAAGGGTTGGATAGGAGGTGTCGGTGTACATTGATTTCGAATTCCTGAACATTGCAATGACAGGGAAAGATAGAGCGTGGTTAGGCATTCCACATTCGCGTAGTACGGCTAAAAAATGAATCTCTGTACTTCATGGTACGGCCGAAGTTGGGTTCAAGGGTAAACTGATGGGCATCCCTAGAAGCGCGGGTATTACGGTTAAATCGTTTAAGGAGAGGAATGCAACTAGCTATTTCACTAGAGCATAGTCCGTTAAAATAACGGTAAAAAAGGGTGAGACAAGAAACCTTGCGTCGATGTTCGAGTGACGTAATAGAGTTGATGATGTTAATATCATCAATCATTTTAAAAGCTCTTCTTTGAATACTGTCCAAGAGGCTTAAATAAGTTACTGGAGCACCAGCCCATAGATGAGAGTTATATTCAAGTTTCGGACGTATGTAGGTTTTGTAGATTGTTGCCAGATCAGACGGAGAGAAAAATTTCTTGCAACGTCTCAAAAAACCTAGACATCTTGCGGCATTTTTGGCAACATCGTATGTGATCGCTCCACAAAAGGTGGTTGCTGATGCACATTCCGAGGATGTCGAGATTTTCCGTTTCGGTTATGCAAGTGCCACTCATAGATAGTGGCAAAGAGGGTTTATCTCGCTTTAACGATACAAGACAGCATTGCGTTTTAGAAGCATTAAATTCCACACGATTTTTTATTCCCCATTGTACATTGTACAATGCTGTGTAGGTCGGAATTTAATGAGCTAATCATATTTTGCCGTTGCAGTTCCACATCCGAAGAGGAGGGTTGTGAGTCTGGAAACGAATATGAAAAACTAAGAGTGCTATCGTCAGCGAAACAATGTATTGGATTAGAAGTGGCAGACAGGAGATCATTTATAAAAATGAGGAAGAGGGTCGGATACAAAACGGAGCAATGGGGCACACCAGGCGTTTATTTTATGGGTTTCAGACTTCAATTCGTAGAAAACAACTTGTATTGAACTGTTCGAAAGAAAATTTCTAATCCAACGAGGAAAAAATTCGTCGACATGTGCATTTAAGAGGACACAAAGTTCACAGGTTTTTTTCTCAAAACCCACGTCTGTCTATCTCCTCTCACCTCCCTGTGGTGAACATCGGGTGCCTAGTACCTCAACTGGAGATTGGGTTCCAACCCCAGTGGAAAGTTGTTGGGGGTAGGAAACTAGGGAGGGGGGAGAGGTGTTTCCACTAAGCCACCCCTCCTTATTCAGATGGCGGTGGATGAATTCCCGAGATGGAATCAACGGTGGCGTCTAAAGAAAGTAAGGTTGAACTACTTAGTGAACGCCTTATAGGGCTTCTACGACTTATTCGAAGCCCAGGCCTTTAAGGAGCGGTTTATCCGGCTCCCCGTCCTTGGAGTTATACTAAGGATTTGGCCCTCCAGGTTGGGGCTTGTGCCGTCGGGGTGACTTCCTGACCACGTAAAAATCTTCTAGTTGCGAAGTACCAACAAGCCTCGGATACGGACGGACGCAAACGAATTAAGGACAACGAACTTCAGATATGCACATGGAATGTTAGGTTCCTTAACAGACCACGTGCAGCCGAAGAATTAGCGGAGGCCCTAGACTGCTATAAAGCAGACACCACCGCTATCCAGGAAATACGATAGGATGGGCCCAACAAAAAGAGGATGAAAAACTATGGTGACTGCTACCGAGAAAACCAACAGCGCTTATTTGGATGCGGCTTTGTCATTGGAGCCAGACTTAGGCAACAAGTCTTGAGCTATAGGTGCATCAACGAGAGCTTCATGACCATCCGCATCAAGGTTTAATTCCGCAACATTAGCCCAATATGCGCACAAATCCCCAACAGAAGAGAGGGATGACAACACCAAGGATATATTTTTCGAGCATATGAGCAATGTCCTAGCTACGGTAGCTACGGTATTTAAATTGTCCTAGGCGATTTTAATGCCAAGGTAGGACGGGAAGACATCTTTGGATTTAGGCCTATCGATTTTGCTGCGGGGCGAAAGCGTCATGGTGGCCAGTACGCATTTTCCACACCTCAACATCCACAAAAGAAATTGGAGTTCTCCAGATAAATCTACCGTCAATCAGATTGACCAAATTGCGATCGACGCTAGACAAGCTTCCATCATCATGGATGTCCGAACTTTCCGATCTTGCAAGGACCACTTCGCTGTCATGCGATTTCTTTAACATCGTACTTGAAAGAAAGGTGCAGAGCTCCCGGTTTCAAAAGTACAGGTTCGACATCTGTCATAAACTAAGTTGTTAAATGATTTTTTTTTCAGTTCAAAGTCTGACATTTACGAAAATGTATCGCTTAACTATCGCACAAGGCATACAAATTGTTGAATCCTACTTTAAAAATGTTGATTCTGCAACAGATTATGGTTTACATAATCGTCCATCTACGCAAGCAATTGGCAAAATTGTAGAGAAATGTGAAGCGACTGGATTGGTTACATATGTATATTGTAAGGCCTTTGCATCATTGTTTCGCTCGTACCACTAAAAATATCGCTGATGTAAGAGAAAGTGTTGCCGAAGCCGAAGACCCTATAATGTGTCGATTCTTCGGCTCAGGAATAAGGACTGTATTTGGATCTACACCAACATAAAAATAAAGTCAAGCTTACACAACAACTGAAGCCAGCTGACCATTCACAACGTCGCGACGTCGGTCGTAGATACGACGAATTGATATTTGAACAACAGGCGGTGGACGGCAATTTTTCCAACAAAATTTTCTTCAGTGACGAAGCACATTTCTCACGGGTATTTTAATAAACAAAATTGTAGTATTTGGGGTTTTGAGAATCATCAAGTAATTGAAGAGAGGCCATTAATTCCACAAAAAGTCACTGTTTGGTGCGCTCTATGGTCCGGGGGTGTGATTGGACCTTAATATAAGTTGGGTGGCGCAACAGTCCATGAAGAACCAGGGCCTAGTGACTTACAACTCTCAACCATTCCTGTGTGCGAGTAATGTTGTCAGAGATGGAAGGGACCTACAGTTTATATGCCGAATCCGAACGGCTAATTTTGAGAAAGCACTTTTCCATGACAAGAATTACTCTTGGAGGATTCGACCTTACTTCTTTGGAAACGACGATGGAACGACTGTCACCGTCAATTCGGAGGGTTATGGTCATATGATTTACCTGCTATTGAAGAATATGACTTGGAGAATATGTGGTTTCAACAAGACGGTGCCACCATACCACACAACTCGAGCGAATATGGCTTTATTGCAAGAGACATTTCCTGGCCGCGAATTTTTTTTTCGAGGTGATATCAACTGGATACCAAGATCATGCTATTAAACACGTCTGGATTTTTTTTTGTGGAGCTACGCCGCCGTGTTATGCTTTTAACTCTTGAGCATTTAAAAACCACCATTCGACAAGTAATGGCTGAGATACCGCCAAAAAGTGGTTGAACATTACCTCAAAAGAATAGATGCTTGCAACAATATTTACGTGGTGGTCATTTAAATAATATAGTATTTCAAAAATAATATCAACGTTCAAACTCTATAAAAAAAAGAAGTACTCGTATCATGATAAAAAATATTTTATAAGTGTTTTATTTAGGTTTACTTTTAAAAACCGCGAAATGGATAACCCTGTACATTTTGTAGCATGTACAGACAGTGTTTCTTACTTTTACCAAAATACTTCTTAAATAATATTTTTTACTGATTTAACTTCTTACATATTTGACACATTTCTTCATATAAAATTCTAAAAATTCTTACTATAAGATCGTGCATATTTTACTGATTTTCCATACAAACTTCAAGATCGATATATCCTTCAATGTAACGAATACATAATTTCAGCCTTTTATTCATAAAGGTACTTAGAATCTTATGAATTCATCATATAAACAGCTTGAAAATTTTTCTAACATCATTTTCCATATCTAATAAGGTATGTCTTCGAATAGAATAAAACTTATCAAAGTCTCCAATCTCCATTGAAACCAAACTATAATGTTTAGAAGATAATATAATCCAACGAACCAAAACCTATACATGCAACATTGTTGCAGTTTTAACACACAATTCGAAAACTCTTTAACTCGTCTGATTCGAAAATGTTGTCTTATCCCATGCACAATCTTAAATTTACATTTTAAACAAAACAAAAATAAAACGGTCTTCTTCTTCGTCCATCATCAAACACAACAAAAATAATGCTTCATCAAGGTATCTGGATGCATGGATGGATACTTATCTTATAACCGCTCCCAATATAACAAAAACAACAACAACCAAAAACGAAGCAAGTGGATGGATGACACAGACACACCACAAGTTTTGCAAATTCAAACCTCTATATAAGAAACCGGCATGTTAGATAATTGAATGAGCACGAATGCGAAACAAACGATCAAAAGAAAAGATCAACAAAAACAAACTAAAAGATACTTATTTTATAGTCTCTCCATAATAACAGATTGAACCGTTTTTCTGTATCTGAAATATAATGCTGTAAAGTGTTTACAGAACAGACCTTAGCGGTTTAAACCTGACTTGTACCGATTCCACCCAGGTGTTATACTTATACGTCATGCAATGGAATTGAAACAAAACACATCAGGTTTTCTACTATGAGCTGCTTCTGGTTCTCTGAGCTCAGCTTCAACTGCACAACTTCATTTAGTTTACAACGAACCTTTGTCACGGCCAAACTAACCTGCGCGTGTCGCGACGACGGTATTACCGTGTCTTTTATAACATACTGCAACCATTTAATACAACAGGTGAATGGTAATTAACGATAATAAGGTGTTTATAAACAAAGTTACATGATAAATCTGTCAAAAGATACAAAATTATCTAAAAGATAGAAAAGTATCTAAGCCCATGAAAATCGTCTAAAAGTATAAAATCAAGTTATTTTCCAATCAAAATATCAATTTTAATGTAGTTTGTCGAATTTTATCAAAAGATACAATATCTTTAAGAAGCCAGAAAAGTATCTTAAGCCCTAAAGAGTGAAAAATAATAATACAAATTGTACCTTTTCAATAGAAAAGTATCTAAAATAAACAAAACAGTGTTTTATGAGATAGAAAAGAATATATCCAAGAGATACAAAAGTATCTAAGATAAAATAAATAAATCTTAACAAGTATCTATACGCAAATCTCGTTCCAGCATCGCATTACAGCAACAACAATAATTATTGTTCTTCAACTTATCCAAGTGTCTGACCTCGATTGTACATTGATTGAGTGTAAAAGTAAAAATAAGCACGTCGATCGAGGTCAACAATGTTTTCCGTGATCGGTGTCCACTTCATCAACTTCGTCGTAGTCGTTGTCATCGTCGTCGCTTTGTCGTAACTCGTTGTCGTCGTATTCGTCCACGTCCGTCGTAGTCGTCGTAGTTCGTATTCTGAAACGTGTGTGTTTTTGAAAAACCCTTTGGATCAACTTCTGGGGAAGTGTGGTTGTTGGTTTTTCTTTAATTTTTATTAAGAAAAGGGATCACATTCCCATCGATCCCTTCTTGTGCAAAGCCTCAGCCACAGCATATCTTTATCTCAACCATTAGTGATTCAAACAACATAACAACAACAAAAAAAAATTGGTCAATATTTGATGACAACAAAACAAAATAAAAAGTATCTACCTGAGTGATTGATTCCGTCCATGTCCATTGAAATCCAAGAGTAAAAAAAAAAAAAAACCAACAAGTGGATAAAAGGGTGTCGTGGCCAGTTTTGAGATTTTTTTTATTGTTGTCTTCGTCGACGTCTTGTGTCTTGCAGCACTCCTTTCTCAAATGCATGGAGATTTCTTGTATTACCTTTACCACTGATTGAACAATAAGAGAGCCAAAAAAAGAAGTTAAGAAAAAAAGATTCAGGTGGTTCATTGTGTGTTTTGTGTTGATATTTCTTTTTTTGATATCCCAAATTTTTGTTTGAGGAAATCCAACTAAAGAAAAATAAAAAGAGAAAGGATTCGGGTATCGTGTATCTGACAAAATAAAAATTTCAAAGGATATCGACATCACAATACAGCAACAGAAAAATTCCCCCTTATTTTGCGGTCCTCTCGAAAGATCGAAAGAGTGTTAGAGCATTTGTCATGCTTCTGAAGTTTATAGTTAGATCTTAATCTCAAACCCAATTTTTTGAATCAAAATAAATATTTTTTACCCGCATCTTAGAAGTGATTCATATAGTTTTTGGATTAAAACTTCAATAAAAATAAATAAAATTCTGTACGCGTGATATCTTTAATACAGCATCTTTAAAAGGCATAGCTTACAACAACAACAAATTACAAAAGTGGAATATACTTAGATGGTGAGTGTTTTTATATACATATTTATTTTTATAGTGCCAAAAGTGTACCTACATATTTAACCTTAACTATGGTGAAACAATAGAATTACAGGTTATGAACCTTCTCACTCTTTTCGGTTTTGATCTTGATGATAAAAACTTTAAATGGAAGTTTTGATTTATATTACGCAGGAATTTTTCGTTTGATCTTATTTCGTTTAATGGTCTTGGATGTTTTTTTCTTTTTCGTTTTAAAGATGAAGGCGCGGTGGTACTTAAAGTGAGCGCGGTTTTTATTTTATTGTTAGAACGGATTTTTCGAGTTTTTTTTTAACACAGAAGCTATAGGTAGGGCGAATTAAATATAATATAAGTGACCCACAATTATATTTTTTTCCTTCTTGTTTTGGAGGTTGTTAAATGATTATTTCTTTTTTTTTTCAAATAAACGTTAGAATAATTTATTTCGTGTCTTAAAATTGCTTTGAAAGATTCTGTTTAATGAGAGTGTCTATTTTTTAACAAGAGTTGTGTAAATTCTTATAACGTATTCTTATCTCGTTTAAAAGAAAGAAATATTTTATTGTTGAAAGAGAAGGCCATTAAAAAATAACTGTGTTTATATTTGCGATAATTTTTTACATTAAATACTTTTATAGTTTTTTTGTTTTATAAGATTCATGGTATAAACAAAATGTTTACCGCACCCACTCATAAAATTTTGGTTAGGTGCAAAAAGTTTATTACATGATTAATGGAAACATTTAACTAATGAAACCTTTTGTTCGAACTTAAGAAAAATCGTATATTTACAGTTTAGTTGTTATTTTTCTAGTAATTGAAATTTATTGTTATAAACAAAATTAATGTTCTTTAAAATTTTAAATATTATTTATAATTTTGTGTGAGGTCGTATAAGGTTGAATTTTTAATAAACGATAAAAATTAAGTACTTTGAGAAAGTCGAAAAATAATATTTCTTTTGGAACAAAAATTAATAGTGGTCTTAAATTCAAATTTATCGAAAAACCATAAAAGAACAACCTCGTTAACTTAACTATAAATAAAAATTGTAGATAATTGTTCTAATGTTTGGATTCACATTGTCAATTCAGAACAATAATATGAAAAAGAGATCAATCTCGGAATTAGATGACATCGTTAGTTGTAAACTAGTTTATAACTTTCTATTGACATTAAACACATTTTGAAAAAATATCATAATGTTCAAAAAATGGAAAAATAAGGTTTTTTTCGTGAAACTCTTCGTTTTTATAGGTGTAATAATGTTTGCAGTTGTTTATCAAAATTTTGGAACATGCCTTAAATGTTTTTTCATGTGCTCTGTTTCTGAAATATGGGGTTACTTTGAAAATTCGTACAGATGTTGAAATATCGCAAAAGAAAATATATGTTGATCTCATCTTCTCTTAAAGTTGACTGAGGCGTAGACTCATTGAATTTTTTTCTTTGTAGTTTAATGCAAAAGTCTAATTTTGACCTTTATGTCACCTTCTTTAAGAACTAGGCATTAGCTGTGCACGTGAAACACAATAATATGCATATTGATCGAAACAATTCCAACTGAAGGGATCTAAAAAGAAGGAAAAGTAACTAGAGTACAATTTGAATCCGTCAAATTGAACAATTCTCTCAAATTAAGTACACCAAATTGGAATTAGTCCAAAGAAAAACCTTAAATATAAGCTGATGGAATTGGAAATATGTATGTGTTAAGTTTTTTGAATAAAATAAGCATCAAAAGACTTCATAACAATAACTTATGTAAAAGGGTGTTTTATTGAGCGGTATTGAAAGCTGTTACGACTCAACCAGAAACCCTCTCACAAAAATAACATGCTTATGAAAGTTGTTTAAAATTTTTGCTCATTCATAGCAACCACAAACCAAAGGAAGGAGACATTAAAGGTAAAAGGATGTTTTCGGAGAGAAAACTGCTTTGCCTATTTAACACGTAAAAAATATCATTTTACCTCCAATATGATTTTATGCAACGAAAAATAAAGTTTTTGAAATCTGCTAAAATCTTGAAAAAAATTAAATTGAAAGTTTTTTTACAAAAATAAAAAAAAAAATTTTTAATTGTTTACGACACGAATATTTTAGCAAAAATTAAAGATATTGCCCTCAAACTAATTTTATATCATAAAAAATATTGTTTTGAACATTTAGACATTTTTTTTATAAAAATCCGACAATAGTTTTTTTTTATTAAAATCTACAAAAATACTACGCAACATTGGTAAAAATTGATGTTCGATTGTCGATATTAGGTGAATAAATGAAGTTATTGGCTTCAAAATGATTTTATTCTGTGCTTAATTTTGTTAACGTAAAATAAGTTCTAAGAAAAATCTAATCTGTATTTTCTTATAAAAGCCTTCAAAAAATTCTATTAAAATTGGTGAAAATTGGTTTTCGATTAAAAATCTAAGGAACAAAAACAGACTTTGAAATATGAAAATATGCAAAATATTGTTGGTAATTTTTAAGAATAATTCAAGTGAAAACTTTTTTAACAAAACACAAAAACATACAAACCTTTTAAGCAAGATAAATCGGCAGACGGGTCGGAAAGTTATCGGTGTGGGTCGCATCCCAGTCCCTTTTTTCTTTATTTTTTAGTAAATAACATGTGACACTTTAACGTATAAATAAGATTGATAGGGCCGTTAATTTAATATCTTCTTACAATAATATTCACTATTATGAATACTTTTAATTTAAATTTAATTTAGCACTAATCGGTGCACCATATTTTTAATAACCCGTTTACACAAATAAGTTCGACGGTTTTCCAACACGTGACATTCGATGCTGTTCAGTTCATGAGAAAAACATGGATTTTCCAAATCTTAACCAAAAATGGATTTTTATTGGCCTTGAGGCTTATTTAAAAACTGACGGTATCATTGGAATACGTGGCAACAGAACCACTTTTCCTTTAAACTTTTCAGTTAAAATGGTTGCTTCAAGAATATTTCCGGTGATCTTTTTGATGACCAAACGTGTATCGTTGTTGTTGTTGTTGTATGGAGATTAATATGGTCAACATCAAAATTTTTGGCTGCCAAATTAGCCCGATGACTGAGCCAGTTATGATTCAAGCAATTACTCAGTTCATTCTTCTGAAGAACAGTGTGGAAATTGTCTGGCAGTTTAATGGATTGCGTATTTGGTTGTATTTAATTTATACTTCAGTCTAAGTAACAGGTGGCTAGCTATGCTAACAAGAAAAAGTAAAATTCACTGTATTTCGTTTACTACAAAATAAATTTAACCTATACTTTAGCCCCAGCAACATGTGGTGGTTATGCTACTAAATTGTATCTTACAGGAAACTTTGGAAGTTTTCACATAGCGCCATCTATTAGTTACTTACTTAATCCAATTAAAAGATGTCTCCATTTGTTAGAATCGCTTGGAACTAACAGATAATTGTGACTTTCAAGTAATAGACAAATAATTTGCAATAAAATAATATTGCGATCATAAATTGAGATGTTTGGTACCCTATCTTTCAAGTTGGATCAAACTGCTCACGGTGTACAAATTTGAGTAAAATCCGATAAGTAGTTTAGGAGTAAATCGTGGACAAACATAGTGACACGTAATGATCAATGTTAATTTACTATTCTCTTAACATGAGGGATAAAGACCCCCTATCCAGTAATATTTTTGTCTTCGTTTGACTTCATATTCTCACTCCAGAGTTATGTTGTACCTTATAGCAAATTGTATATTTTTATAATTCGTCGATTTTTTGTAAAAAACGTATTTTTGCTAGATTTTGAACAACTAAAGGTACAACTTTAGGTTCAAAAAGTTTAGTTGATTTATTTTCCTTAAAGATAATTGGATCGAAAAATATTCTCCTTCGAGGTAAGAAAATACAAATAAGCGATTTTCCTGATAACACCATCATTATAAACAAGTAACCAAAAAATCGGAGTGTATTTAGTTATTGGCTTATAAAGGGTTCGCCAAATAACTTTTTTTTTTGAAAACGATATAAAAACATCGAGTGTAGATTCGGCTGTGTGGCACGTAACGTGCGCCCGCCGCCGGCGCGCCGCCGCCGTCCTGTTGAAACCAAATGTTGCCAATATCCTTTTCCTCATTTTGTGAACAAAAATTCGTTCAACATGGCCTGATAACTAACGATCGCCATTGACTGTAACAGCAGCTCCTTGTTTATTTTCGAAGAAAACTGGCCCAAGTATGCCTTTCGACCAAAATTCGCACCAAATAGTAACTCGTTTTGGGTGTATCGGCTTTTCATTGTATGCGTGCGGGTTTTTTGTGCCCCAAATGCGACAATTTTGCTTGTTTACATACCCGCCAAGATCAAAATGAGCTTTATCTGAAAAGATGATTTTTTTGGCAAAATCGGCATCTTCTCTAAGCGTTGTTCTCAGCGCTGTTCAAGCGTATACCCGACCATATTCGTTCAGCGGAAGGATAAAACTTATTATCTGTCACATCAGACATGAGCTAAGTGTTACCATTCACGAAATAAGCACTAGTTAAAAAAAATACCTTAGATGGCGGATATTATTTTTCTTTAAAAATTATTTATTTATTTATTAAAAATAAAAAAACAAATATTTTCAAAAACTATCAAGTAAAAAGCAAATAGCTAAGTTAAAATAATTCGGGTAATGATCAGTATTTGTGGAAGATATTTTTTTCAACTTGCCCCTTGCCCATCGCCATCATCCCTGCAGACTATTACATATTGTGTGTAGTTTCATAAGTTTATTGACATCTATTTCTAAAACACTTCAATGATAATGTTTCAAGATGAAATCAACACAAATAAATATTAAAAAATTACCTATTTTTGGGCAGGAATTTTATAAGATGTGCCCTTTAATTTAACCTCACTTACTAAACCCAATATAAAAGCTGTCATATAAAACTTATCGTAATCTTCTTAAACCAATAAACAAAAAGAGGCTGGGATGCGACCCACACTGATAACTTCCCATCCCGTCTGTCAATTTCTCTTGCTTAAAAGTTTGTAGGTTTTCGTGTTGAGTTAAAAAAGTTGTTAGTTGAAATATTCCTAAAAATTTTAAAATTACCAGCAATATTTTTCATATAAAGAAATAGTTTAGTTTGAAAATATAGTTTTATTAAATAGATTTTTAGTCGAAAACAAATTTTTACCAATTTAAGTAGCATTTCTTAAATTTTTACAAATTGGATGAAAGAAATTAACTTGAGAGATATTAAGAACCGAACATAAATTTTTATTAAATTTGCGTATTATTTTTTGTAGATTTTATTTTTTTATGAAAAAACGGACTGTTGGATTTTTATAAAAAAAAAAACTACTGAATATCGAAAACAATATTTTCTGTGAAATAAAATAAGTTTGAAGCCAATATTTGTAATTTTTGAAAAGCTTTTTGAGTCGAAAGTAAATTTTTACCAAGTTTTAGTATTGTTTTTTTTTGTATGTTTTTATTTTTTGTAAAAAAAAACAGTCAATTCGATTTTTCTCAAAATTTTATCGAATGTTGAAAACAATATTTTTTATAAGCTAAAATTAGTTAGAGGCCATTATCTCAAGTTTTTGAAAAGATATCTGAGTCGAAAATCAATTTTTACCAACTTTTGTTAAATTTTATTTTTAGGGTTTTAATTTTTTGTACAAAAACTGTCAATTCGAATTTTTTCAAAATTTTACTGAATATTGGAAACAATATTTTTTAAAGGTTAAAGTAGTTTAAAGCCAATATCTCAAAGTTTTGAAAAGATATTTGAGTCGAAAATCAATTTTTACCACCTTTTATAATTTTTTTTTTAGGTTTTTATTTTTTTGTAAAAAAACTGTCAATTCGATTTTTCTCAAAATTTATCAGAATGTTGAAAACAATATTTTTTATAAGATTAAATTAGTTGGAAGCCATTATCTCAAATTTTTGAAAAGATATTTGAGTCGAAATTCAATTTTTACCAACTTTTATTAATTTTTTTTTGGTTTTTATTTTTTATAAAAAAAACTGTCAATTATATTTTTCTCAAAATTGTATCAGATGACAAAAACATCATTTTTCGTTGTACAAAATTGTTTTTGTGATAAAATCATTTTGTATTCGTAAAATTTTCGAGGTGACAATTATTTGTTTTTTCAGTTTTTTTGATTTATAAAAAAATAATAAATAATAAATTGGATTTTTTTCAAAAAATATATTTGTTTGGTATAACGTAACAATATATTAAATAAAATTTAATTCAAGTCCCTAGCGTTTTCCGTTCGTAAGATATTTAGGGTTAACCAAAATTTTCACCTTTGTTTTAAACTGCTATGGTAAAAAAAACCACCCAAGCAATTTTCTTGAGAGCCCTTTCTGCATCTTTTTGCATTATAATCTGTATAACAAAATTTATTTGAAGTCGATATCTCTTCTTGTTCTTGAGCTATGGACGACGAAAAAACGTCGTGAACGTACGGACGGACGTACGGAAGTATGGACATACGGACATAAAGACATAGGTACGGACGTACGAACGTACGTACACGCGCACGCACAGACATCTTTCTAAAAATCTTTTATTTCGACTCTAGGGACCTTGAAACGTCGAGAAATGTCAAAATTTTCAATTTGACAAATCGGACCCATTACAATAACTTCCTATGGGAAGTTAAAAACAATAAAAAAAAATCTACCTTCAGATCAAGTCTTTTCTTCTTAGTTTGATAATAGTTAAATAAACCTCTTAATTTGTATGTGTTCAAAAAATTTAAATTTTAGTTAATATGGTTAAGTCAAAATCACTCAAAATTTAACAATATTTTAAATTTTTATTTGCTGTTTAAGAAAAAAATATGGAGGTAACATATGGAGGTAAAGCTGATCAAAAAAAATCTAAAAGATGCGTCACTGTGAATTTAGTGCAACCGGTCTTTTTTATTACTTGTTATGACCATTTTCTTAAAATCCAACAAAAATGTTGTTGGAATGTGTTAATTTCTTTTACAAACTTGTTGCTATTCATATTTAAAATCATTTATAATTATGATAACATTCAAAGCAGTTGAATATGTTTAAATATCATATCATAAATAAAGATGCATTCCTTACTTAATTAGTTGTTTTTGAAAATCAAACAAAACACAATAAATAACAAATAATCTCAAAAACTCTATAATTGTTTGAAACTCTTATGATATGCTTATGTTTTGCTCTTTTTGGTTCTCACCAAATAACTCTATGAAAAATTAAACATAAATTAAATGAAAATATTCAAATATTTTAAGTTATTTTCTTTTGTAAGATTTCCTAATAAAATTCAAATTTGACATAACACGCCCCCATACGGTGGTAATTACATTAAAATTTTGAATTGAATTCAAGAATTAAAATCACAGAAGCTTAATTTAACCACAACATAAATTAACACACGAAAATTTAAACGTGTTGTTGTTTATTTGATGAAGGTCTATAGTTAGAAGAAAGGTGTCTCTATATCGCCTGAGAGTCTACAATATTTTTCGATAAATGTTGGAATTAATGATTCCAAACAAATAACAAATAGTTGATATAGAATCCAACAATTTATGACAACCAACATAGTTTTTACCATTTTTCTTTTTTTACTTTCAACAAAAGAGGCTTCTTTTTTTCTCAAATTACTATTAAAGAAAATCAAAATCAAACTAGAAATAATGTGACTCCATTTAAAATGGACTCCCCCTAGAATGTTAAATTTTGAATTCTCTCCTTCTAAAGGTTTACCATGGGTATCTTTTTAAACAGTAATAGACAACCTAATTTACATACAATATTTGTGTATTTCGATGGAAAAAAACTACACATAAAGAATCGATGCTTATACAACTTACATTATTTATTATGGTAAACTCGAGGGAATAAGAAAAAAGTAAGTGTTAATTTATGCCAACTCGAACTCAAAGACAGAGGTTAATGATGGTTGAAGACATCAGTGGACACTGGACTCAACAGTGGGCACAACACCACCAACACCAGCAACACACTGAACCGGCCGCGGCTGGCCGTCCCCAAAAGAATTAAACGATAAGAATACTAATTGTGTTACTCTAATAGTCAAATAACAATAATTTAAAATGCAATTGGTATATTGGGCTTTAAATTTTCCAAAGAATTAAATACATGATGGGTACCTGGTCGTATATTTTCTGGGTAGTTTGTTGATGTTTAAGTAACGTTATCGATAAACTACAGAATTAGGACAGGAAATGTAACGCATTGTGCTTATCGTCGTCGTCGTTAGATAAAAAAGAAGACATTTTGATGTAGAATTAAGTAAAGTTATCGAGAACTTATCGTCGTCACAAAAGAAAGGAAAATCATGTTTCTTTTCCAAAAGTGTTAAGAGTTGATGTTTAGGCATTCAGATTCAAGTAACAAGGTTAATTTAAATGATAAAAAGGTTTAAATGGGTAGGATTTATGTATATACAATTTATTATACCCAATAGTAAGGTTCCATTAATTACCATCCTCCTATATCCACTTGAAACATTGCTCGCTCAAAAATTTCATTTATCTTAATATAAATTACAAACAAATATTAATCTATTTGAATATTCAGCACTTTCTACTAATTTAAATTAAATTTAAGTAATTAAGTTCAATAAAAAATAAACAAGAAAGTAAAACTGAATTTAAATAAAATCACAGAACAAGTATGTTCACGAAATCATATCATCAAACTGATCAACTTGATTCGCACTTAAGTTAGTTAATAGTGTGTTTTTCCAATAAGTATAATGTGTTTCTGTTTAATTCTAATTTTATCGATTTATTTATTGTTTTTTATTTTCTTTGTATAAAATTTAATTTTAATTTGATTGTTAATTTCTTTCATTGGGAGTCAAATTAACATAAACAAAGTGTATCAGGTTTTATTTATGTTCCTAAGCTTCAATAAAATGTAAACTAGAACTACAAACAAAAACAAGTTTGCTTGTCAGTTCTTTTGTTTTAACAGGGCTAATTGAATAAGGAAAAAAAATGACTTTATGTATCTAAAATTTTGACAAAAATAATGTTATATATTTAGTAGATGAAATTGGATATACAAAATAAAATAAGGACTTTTAGTGTAGTCATAAAATTAGCTTAATGCATTTGTATTTGTTATGTAGCTGAAGGTTGATGCATCTTTCACGTCTTTCCTTGAGATTCGGACACTGAAAAAATTTACGCTAAACATTTTGGTGTTTAAAATTTTCCAATATCATTCAAAGATATCGGAGTCTGGAATTAAATTTTCTCAAAAATTGACTATAAGCTAGCAACAATATTTTGCATATTATAGAATAAGTTTGATTTCATTATCGGTTTCTGTTCCCGCCGTTTTTAGTCGAAAATCAATTTTAACAGCATTTTTTAAAGTTTTCATTTCTTATGAAAAAAAAACCGATTGGAACATTCTTTTAAATTAACAACACAAATGTACATAGCATAAATTAATTTGAATGCCAATTTCTTCATCTATTTTTGAAATATTTGAATCGAACAACAGTTTTAACCAATTTTGCGAAGGATATTTTATACATTCGTATTTTATATAAAATTAAAACTGAGCGTTGATCGATATTTATTATATAATAAAATCAGTTTGAAGCCAGGATCTTCAAATTTTTACAAGATATTCGAGTCGAAATTCAATCTGTACCAACTTTTAGATGTCAAAAACGTTTATTTGTCTGCATCTTCTATGTTATAATCTGTGAGTTAATATTTATTTGAAGTCGATATCTTAACTCGTTCCTGAGATATCGACGACGAAAAATAGTATTCCGAAAGTACGGACATACGAACGAACCCACGCATACACACAAAGACATCTCTCTGTAAATCTTTGATTTAGATTCTAGGGATCTTGAAACGTAGAGAAATGTCAACATTTCCAATTCGACAAATCGGACCGATTACAATAACTTCCTATGGGAAGTTAATAAGAGCAATGGGTTCTGTTGATGGTCACTTGAAGCAGTATTAGTAGTAAGAAATATTTATAACTGCTGCATACATGCTACGTAAAGTTTTAATGTGTTCTAAGGTTAAAAAAGTTATGTAATGTCATATAAAGGTATTTTAACCTGAACGTGTTTAAAGATTGCTTAATGGCCACTAACACAAAGGAATTGATTCAAAATTTATTTTACAAAGGAATTGAATTTAACTTTTTTTGCATCGGAAAGTTTATAAATCAAGATTTGAACAACATTGAGAACGCTTTTACACTGCATAACTATTCACGCGTTGATAGATGTGCTAATGAATTGTCATATATTTTAAAAGTTTTATGTTGCATATTTGGACTGTTGCTTATTATAATAAAAAGTACGTTATTAATAAATATGGAGCACTTCACTCTTCAACAACTCATTCAAATATATAAAAGGTAACTACAAAAATTTTGAAAATTCTTTTGTCACAGTTCGAAATTTTGCAAGAAAAGTTTCCTGGCCGTGTTTTTTTTTCGAAAATCTGACCACAATTGACCACCGAAATCTTGCGAAGTTTTCTCACAAAAATAATTTTTGAAAGCAATTATTTGGAAAAATTGCTTTTGCTTAAGTTCAGAATATAATTTTGTCTCTAATTCTCAAAATTTTAAATAAATTTGATTAAATTTGTACAGAATTTTACACTTTTTTTTTGAGGCACTCGACATTTAACACTAATTTAGTAAAAATCAAAGAATAACGAAATAATAACAAATAAGCTCCAACTGTTTTTTTTTTATTTAGAACTTTCCTATTAGAACTTACTATAATTATTAAAATGCTAAATTTAATTGATTGGAAGCGATCCCCATTTACAACTTCAAAACTTGCACCTGATGTTTTTTTTTAAGTTAATTTTTAGTTAAAGAACTTAAAATAGTATGCAAGCAATAAGCAGTCTTTTGTCGAGAAATTGCAAAGGTTAAATTTTTTTTTAAAAACAAAGAAATTAAATTGTAAAATAACTAATGTTATCAAAATATTTGAAGCAAAAAAAAGATTATAATAATATTAATCATTACATTTGTGTGCTTTTTTATATAAAGAACCAATTAAAATTTTAAAATTTTTTTTAAGAACTTAACTCAATGTCAAAAACGTAACGTAATGAATATAATAATACATATTTTGTTGGCAAAAATTATCAAGCGAAAAATATATTTTTTATTTATAAAAAATTCTTAATAAATTTATATTGTGTAGAATAAAAAAGAATTTCTTTTTTCGTGAGATATTTGAGATTAACAAGATTTTTACTTTCTCGTTAATTGTAAAAATAAAAAAACACTGCTTGTGATTAAAGTTTTGTGTTTGACTATTACCTTAATTTTCGCCTACATTTTATCTCAAAACTTATTTTATTTTAAGACTACCTTCAATTTTCAAACAATCATGTTGTCCATATAAAGACTTTAAAGTATAAAAATTAACCTGTCATCAGTGATTATCACCTGCATTATCGATATAGATGCTTAAGCGTAGTGATGCTTATTCACCAATAAAGTTTCCAACATTGCTTTAAGCTTTTTATTTTGTTCAATATACATATATTTTTGTTTTTCTCTTTTCTTAATCTTAAGTAGATACCTTGTCATATGCTGGCTTTAAGCACTAATATGCGCTTTGTTTTATTATTTTCAATTTATAATTTTCCAACGGATGTGATGAAGCACATATTATGCAATGTCCATAAATATTTATCAGCCATGAAAGACACAGACATATGGACGCCATTAAAAATGATATACTGGAATGTTGTTTATGACAAACAAGAAAAGATACAAACAAAAATTAAAGTGGTAATATATGTTGCAACATCTACAACAACAAAAATCTTTACAAAAAAACTTGCTTTATCTTAGCAAAATTAAATGAAGATCTGTTCAGTGATATTTCTTTTTTAACAAGATAATCTTTAAAAAAAAAAAAGACACATACTTACCTACTGAAAAGTAGTCATAATGAAAAGAAGAAATAAATAAACTTTCAAATTAGAGCCATGAAGTTAATGTTATAAAGTGTTGCAGCTTTTTAATGATCCTAATCCAACATATATATCATTCATATATACCTTCATATCATAATTTATCTCGATACAATACTGAACATGAAAAACGTGTTTAATAAATTCTACCTTTAAGAGAATATATGTATATACAAAAATATATTGACCTTCAACTGCTAAATGTTATTAGAAAACAAAAATATAGGTAATATGTTATTTAAAACACAAAACAAGTTTCTCAGCACCACCGTGTCAAATTGACGCCACTTACCAAATTTGTTTCAAATTTGAAGAGAAATCGATTTTAAGCTGCATGTATAACACACAAACAAGTTCGCTGCTCAGCTCTTTTGTTTCATGAGAGAGAAAGAACATTAACTAATTTAAAGATTTTGATTTTTCTATTAGATATTTATTAATTTATGCAAATACTTTGAACACAAATTAAAAGTAATTAATTGTTTAACAAATTTTAATATTTACTTTGTCCTTATCTTGATTGAGTATAATGAATGATGGCAGTGAATGAAGGAATGAATGAAAACTATAGCCTGCAGGATTAAAACTAATAATAATTATTTTCTGTTTGATTTTTGATGATATTTTGTCAAAAATAAAATAAACAAGCAAACAAAAGAATTATGAAATGTTCTTTTCTTAAATAAAAACTTAATTTATCAATGCTAGTTTATTTTTGAAAAAACCCTTGGGCCAAGATTAAGTGGGCTTTAGTCTCTCTGTGATTGTGAGTGTTGATGGTAACTACTTTCTAAAAAGAATAAAACATACACGAAAAAATGTCGAAAAGTAATAAATAACATCAAACCTGCTTAAAAACAAGTTCCTTAAAAACCAAATTTAAGCTGCAAACATTGAAGTTAAAATGCGAGGGCTATTATAATATAATTAATTAATATCTGATTGCAATTCCAGTTTATTTTGTGGTACAAAATTGTGTTTTTTGGTTTTGTACTTTTTATCTCAAAATTTTTTTTAGAACTAACGAAAATGGTATTCAGTTTTATTCGCTTTGTTTCTAAAAGTCAAAAATGAATCATAATTCTTCCAGATAATTGTCTGGTGAAGTTTTATTAATTTGTTATATTTTTTTGGTTTGGCAACATGATCTCACCAATTTTTGTTATTTTCACAGCTGCGGTTTCTTGCCAAAGTATGGGTACTTAAACTTAAATATGTTTCTTTTTTCTGGTTGATTATATTTTACAAATGATCCCAGAAAATCTCCTCCTCGCAACAATAGAAGTCATATTAAAAAATTGCGTGACCATATATTCTTTTCTCTTCCTCAAGAAACGAATTTAGCTTTAAAATTGAATATAAACCTCCACTCCTCGGGGTCAATCGTGTTTTTGTGTAGATTTTTTGTTTCCTATTTTTTTATTTGCAAAATAATAGATTTATGATGTATTTTTGTTAGTGAATTGATGTTCATAGATCTACCTAAACATACACATATATGTATGTTGTTTGGTCTCTATGCTAAAGTGATACATGCTAAATCATTAAAATATTAATCGATTTGACTCAACGCAGAAGAAAACATGATACACACTACAAACTTAGTTAAATAAACCACAAACGAAAAACGATTGAAAATATAATTAAGTAATTTAACTCTATTGAGTTAATTTATATGGAAGAGGCTTAGCCATATTTTCAAATCTATATGAAATAACTTTCAATTAGTGCAGACTTAAATTAGTATAATAATTAACAAATTTTCAAGCTTCTACTATTGATTCATTTGAAAAATTCAACACAGATTATTAAATTTGCATATTTAATGCATAATGACGATGGTGATGGTGTATAAAGCAAGCAAATAAAGTTCAGGGTCATCCCACGCTCTTATCGTCTTTTTTTCAAGTTTGGTCATTTTAATAAATAATATTTATTTATGAAGATTTTTTTTTCAATAAATTCAAAATTTAATAAAATAAAAAGAGGCTGGGATATGCGACCCACACTCATAATTTCCCATCCGTTAACGTCGGTTGACTTTTCTAAAAGTTTAACAAAATGTTAATAACAACATTTTGTGTAAGATAAAACAAACTTTAAAGTCAATATCATTCTGTGTACTCCATCCCTGACAACAGTACTCGCACACAGGAATGGTTGAAAGTTGTAAGTCACTAGGCCCTAGTTATCAACGGACTGTTGCGCCACTCAATTAATTTATGTATTTTTCATTCTGTGTTCCCCTAAAACTTGAGTCGAAAACTTTTGTTTTTGTTGTCGTTGTCGTGTTTTGTAAAATGAAGTTGTCAATCGAATTTTTCTAAACAAATAACTAAATTTTAGCAACAATATTTTCCATATGAAAAAATAAGTTTGATTTCAAAATCTGTTTTTGTTGACGAGAATTTTAGTCGAAAACCAATTTTAGTAGCAATTTTTGAAAGTATGTATAAAAAATACAGAACATTTTTCTAATACCATTTTAGTATGTTATACAATCATTTTGGAGCCATTCTTCATTCATTCACGAGATTTGCGAGTATGGAACATCAATTTTCACCAATTTTGTGGAGTACTTTTGTGGATTTTAATTTTTATGGAAAAATGTAAGTTGGATTTTTTGTAAGATGAAAAATTGAAATGTATTTATATCTTGAATTTTTGGCAGGATATTCGAGACGAAAATCAATTTTGACGAAACTTTTAATAATGTTTTAAGTTTTATTGTTTTTAAACCAGATATAAAAAACGTTATTCTTTGCTGCATACAATTATTTTGGAGTTAATATAATTTTATGTTCTCAAAATATTTACCATTACCAAAATATTTACCATTTACCATTTATTGATTGATTAATGCTAGTTTCGTATCACGTCATATTTTATAAAGTCGATACATCTACTGATCCTTTAAATACGGACGACGAAATATGAAATCAAGAACGTAGATTCTATAGGGACCTCTCCCCTCCAGGACCAGTCCTCAAAATTAATTTTTCTGATGTAAGGAATTTATGATCCTTCATGGTCCTCAGTTCCATGAGCCAAAGCAGGATAATGCTCGCAAGTCAATCTTAAAAATCTACAACCTATAAGACTATCATCATTCCTTCTTAAGACTTGGAAAGATTGATTGATATCCATTTAAGGGCACGTATTGATACAAGACTTCTGTCTTCGTCTCAACATGCCTACTATAAAGGTAAATCGGTGGAAACGGCGTTACACACACTAGTACGCACCATCGAATACTCCCTTCATCATAGAGAGTTCACTATGGTTGCTTTCCTTGACATCGAAGGTGCCTTTAATAACGTGGACTGGACACATCCGCAATCACATCTGCACTTACATCTCTAAACGTAGAGAGTTCGCTTGGGGAGTTAAATCATTTAATGCTGACTAGCAGAATAATTAACTCAAAACTGAGCAACTCTTCTGCCAGAAGGGTTCGTTAGCAGAGGGACACCGCAAGGTGGTGTTCTATCCCCTCTCCTCTGGAGCCTAGTGATAAATTAAATCCTAACTGGTCCAAAGTCCAACGTTCAGCTTGCCTATGTATAGGCGGATCGTTTCGCACTGTACACCCTACTCTACCTAACACCTCATGATGTATTTAGCAAACAATTAGCTGCAAGCTCTGCTATTCGCCTCAAATCAGACACACTACACCATCCCCCAACTGCAATTTGACAGAAACTTCCAGATTTCTATACCTTCCAGATCTTTCTGGGTAGATAGGTTATTCCTGAAAGACGAGTCAATCCATTTTTAAACAGATGGTTCAAAAACAAAATAATGGGTTGGTGGAGGTGTGTTCTTTGAACGACTGAAATTAAGTCTCTCATTCCGCCTTCCCAATCATTGTAGCGTGTTCCAGGCGGAACTTTTGGCGATAAAAGAAGTCTTGTCCTGGCTTAAAGAAAACGTGATATCAACATCTGATATCCGTATTTTCTCAGATAGTCAGGCCGCTATCAAATCTCTGGACACTGTCTGTACAAACTCTATAACAGTCCATAACTGTTGATCATCTCTAATGCAGATGGCACAACAGTTTAATATTCACCTTTGCTGGGTGCCGGGCCATAGAGACATTCCAGGTAACTGTAAGGCAGATGAACTCTCCAGGAATGTTACAGTACAACCCAGTACAAACCACGGTTGGAAAATGCTGACATAACAATCACGACTTGTAAACTATTGCTAATGCAGGACGCTATGAAGAAGGCAAATACCAGGTGCAACAGCATCACCACGTGTCAGGTCACAAAAAACATCTGGCCTACACTGGATTTAAAGCGATGAAGGTGCTTGGTATCTTTAAGCAGATCGCATATAATCCCGATAATAATAGGTGTCATAACCGAACACTGTCTAATAGGACAGCATGCCAAGTGGCTAGGCGTATTCTCAAATGACTTTTGCAGAAGCTGTATGGACGAGGAAGAGAAGGAAACAGTTCTTCAAATTCTCTGTACATGCCCTGCTCTAGCTCAAAAACGCAAGAGTTACCTATTAGCATAATCAGCTTCTCACGTTTCGTAAGGGACTCGAACCGGTTTTATTGAGCCTCAAGATTCATTTGGTATTACGATGGGTCATCAAACTGTCCGAAGTGTGTCCTATTCCATTACGGACAGCCACTTTAACCTAGCCTTACTTAACCCATGGTCCTGAGGCCTAGTGATATTTCATGGGTCCAAAAAAATCCGCTTGGTCCTAAAAATAAATAAAATAAATAAATTAGGTGGCGCAACAGTCCGTAGAGAACCAGGGCCTAGTGACTTACAACTCTCAACCATTCCTGTGTGCGAGTACTGTTGTCAGGGATGGAGGGGACCTACAGTTTAATGCCGAATCCGAACGGCTAATTTGAGAAAGCACTTTTTCATGACAAGCATTACTCTTGGAGAATTTGTCAATTCCTCGCAAGAGGCAGTACCCGTTTTTTTTTTTTTTTTTTTAATTAAGGTGGCACAGGCAGGGATCGAACCCAAGACCTCTCGCATGACAGTCCAACGCACTAACCATCATGCCACGGGTCCTAAAAAGAATTTCATTTAATTTTTCTCATTTTTTTGATGTAAGGATCTTATGACCTATTATGGTCCTCAGGCCTAGTGATATTTCATGGGTCCACCAAAATCCGCGTGGCCCTAAAAAGAGCTTCTCAAAATTTTAAGCAACCTTTTGTTGTTAAATGTTTAACAATTTACTTATTGTCAATTTTTCAAATAGTCAGTAATTTACTATCGACTCCAAAATTTAAAACTTTTCTTTTCGTTTTGCAAACCAGTAAAGTGATAATTCCTTTTAATTAAAAAACGGACATCCAAACGTATCTAAAGAATGGCTCACTCATCATCACATACACTTCTCTAAAACAATAAATTTATATTCTAGGGTCTTTGAATCTTGAAAATTTCTAAACCTACAAAATATACTTCAAACATTCTTGATCTAATGTGGTAAAGATAGATTAAAGTATTAGTCTTCGATTCATTAATGTCAAATTTTATTTTTATTAATCAGGCAATATTTTTTAAAGTTGTCTATATATTGCCATAAACTTTTCTGTAATAAATTTCAATACTTTTCTAAACGGTTACAAAAGTGTGTTGTTGTTCCTTTAAACTTGGTCGTTTTAGCATAAACGATAATGATCACATTTTGTATTTATTGAACTTTTTTGTTGTATCCATTTCCTAAAACAAATGTATCTATCTTCTTTTTTGACAAAGTTTATGACTTAACCTAATATACAATTTATAGCATGTTGTATATCATCATCAATAATATATACGTGTCTCATCCAGACCATATAAACTATATCCATATAAAGTTCGTTCAACTATTTAGCTCAACATAAACAACATTTACCTTAATTTATTAAGTGTCTTCTATTATTTAAACACTAAAAAAAAACTATAAAAAAATCAAACTATAATACATACTCGTATATCCATACATATGCTATAAACGTAAATAATCCTTATCAAAAGTCTATATGACATTATTTAAATTCCTTATACCACTATCCCTTTACACTTCATAGAAAATATCAAACAAACAAAAATGATGCATATCTTCAAATTAGGAAGAAAGCAAATAAAATTTTGACTTTTTGATGACTCCATTTCCCAATAAAAACTCAAAATACTTAACAAAATCTCGAACACACACTTTTTTATGACATAAACCACATCAGACACATTTGTAAGCATCATAACCTTTTTATACTTTACTTAGATTTCCAAATTTTTAACGATCATCATTTCCAAATTTTTAACGATCATCAAAAATATTGTGTTGGTGATGAAGCGATGATGATTTCTGACCAAAACTCACAAAACCAAATCGCTTATCTCAACCATAGAAGAGTGAAGAGCTAGGCTTTCTATTTGTTTAGAATTCCATTTTCGGTTTTTGATGGTTTTTTGTTCCTATTTTTTTCAACACAGAAAAATTGAAAGAAATTTTACTGCGTGGCGCCGCCATCCAGCCGCCACCGTCACTGCTACCATATTCATTGGTAACAAGATTGAAATCATTTTATGATTGAATCTCGGAGGCACATTTTTCTCTTCACAAAAACTCTCATAATTGAAATTTAAATTTGAATGATGCATTTTTGATGTGTTTTTCTTTTTCTTGTTTGTTTTTTAATGGAAGTGCGTAACGTAAAAGAGGAGTCTTTTTTTCAAGCTTCAAAGCTACTAATGGAGCCATTAAAAGTCGTCGATTGGTCGTCGGTAAGGTTCTTTAAAGTGTTCGATCGTAAATTTAAACCCATTTTTCTGCCCTAAAAACTTTCAAAATATAAAAACTGTTTATAACAAAAAAATAAACTAAAATTTGCATACGTTCTTGACTTGAATTTGAACACTTAACTTAACGGTCTTTTCATCTACATTTTTCAATATATTCTATCGAAATATAATTTATGTTATGTTTCGTGTTTTTATTTCTTAAGATGTGTAAAATAAAACAAGTTAACTTAGACACTTTACAACTAGCGGTCTAAGTCGGCCACAGCGAGCGTTGAGACCGATAGACATTAACCTTTATTGTTATTTATTGAGTGTTTCTTTTCCTAAAAACGCCTTTTAGTTTGATAGATAGCCATTGTTGTATGGTTTGTTCTTTTGATGAAAAAACAAATTGTTATCTTTTGTTAGACTAAGAGTGAGTTGAACACCTCTCATCGATCACCAAAATATAATAATTTATGGGACATAATTATTTTCCATAAGAAGTTTTGTAAAATGTAAAAACAAATTAACACAACATAGGCTTTTAAAAAAAAAGTTCCATACTGATTTGAATATTAATAGTTAAAAATTCAATTATTTAAACATATACAGGGTGTCCCGTAAGTAATGGATAACCCTGAAATGCCGCATAGTAGACTTTATGACCGTCCTGAAAACTGATAAAAAAAAGTTCTATCCCAACCACAAGAAAAGTTATATGCATTTTTTTGTTCAGTGCATTATTTTTTTTCTTACTTTACATTTTTGAATACCACGACTACAAGTGAATGAGTTCCATCATTTTTTTTTGCAAGAATATTTTACATTACTTTTGCCAACACATAAGTAGAAGAAAATTATTATAACTGTTGGACTTGTTAGAGAAAAAAATTATTTAACATTGAACTTCAATGCAAAATGTGAAAACAAATAATTTTTGAAAAAGTTAAATCATAGCTGGTATAAAAAAATGCATGAATACCTGAGTGGCCAACTATTTTAAAAATATGCGCGTTAAATGCAGATTTCAAAGTGGTATTACTTATTATTATATCTAGAGTCAATAGCAAGTTATTGGTAAAAATCTGCAATACTAGAGTAAATTTAGCAAAAACAAAAGTTTTCAAAAGCAGCACAGTAAACAAGAAAATAATACCAAGCGTTGAACATAGCAGATTTTTGATTTATTGGCTGTTTCTACGATGTTGTCCAAATGATAAATCGAAGCTTTCAACTTCTAGGGCCGAATGCATTATTGATAAAAATGTCAAAAAGTGCAAAAAACGGTTACATTTTCGAGCTTGTTTTGAATTTTACCTGTTCTATTGGGCTTTAACAAACCCATCTAATATTTTGTTGGTTGCTATTAGTTTGTTCGTTATTATATCTAAACAAAAAGTTTTTGAGCCAGCTTTAAATCACATGATCACTTAGTTAGAAAACAAAAACAAAAATAGATAATTTTTTAATTTTTTTTTTATTTAAAGCAAATGCTCAAACTGTTTTCCACCCACTCTTATACAGGTTCTGCACCTCCGAATAAATGAACGTCTTAGTGAACGTGCAAGGTTTTAATCAGAAATTTGTAATGCAGCTGCCTCCACACGATTTCTTAGCTCCTCTAAAGACCTGATCGGCTTGCTGTATACGATTTCCTTAATGCATCCCCAATAACGGTCTGGTGAACGGGGTGGCCATAAAATTGGTCCCAGGCGTCCTATCCATCTGCCTGGATATCTGGCATTTAAATATGCCCGCACATGCACAGCATAGTGTGCTGGTCAACCATCATTTTGAAGCCAATGGGATTCCTTTACTTCTTGAGGAACTTCTTCCAGCAAGATTGGGAGATCATTTGGAGGAACTCCAAATAACCTTAGCCAGTTAAAATCCCCGGCAACTCAAAGGGTCCAATTATTTTCCCATTGAGAATCACAGTCCAATAGTTTATTTTGAATTGGTACGGGGACCTGTCTTCCCTCATGATGTTTGGGTTTTGTAGTGCCCAGAAGTGGAGATTATGGAGATTAGTGTAGCCATCTCTTTTAAATGTAGACTCATCGCTCCAAAGAATTTTGTCAAAAAACTGCGGATCTGCTTCAATTTTCATTATCATTTGTCGCCAAAAACTCATTCTCGTTTCAAAAAATTGCGGCTGGGGAGTTTGCACCCGTGTTAGGTGAAAGGGATGATATTTATATTTAGTTAGCACATTATGCGCAGTCGTCTTTCCGATCCCAGTGCTCCGTGCTATTGCTCGGATTGATACTGTAGGATCTCGGTCAAATTCCACATGCACTAAGTCTTCGGTATCTCTAATAGCAACCAACAAAATATTTGATGGGTTTGTTAAAGCCCAATAGAACAAGTAAAATTCAAAACAAGCTCGACAATGTAACCGTTATTTGCACTTTTTTGACATTTTTATCAATAATGCATTCGGCCCTAGAAGTTGAAAGCTTGGATTTATCATTAGGACAACATCGTAGAAACAGCCAATAAATCAAAAATCTGCTATGTTCAACGCTTGGTATTATTTTCTTGTTTACTGTGCTGCTTTTGAAAACTTTTGTTTTTGCTAAATTTACTCTAGTATTGCAGATTTTTACCAATAACTTGCTATTGACTCTAGATATAATAATAAGTAATACCACTTTGAAATCTGCATTTAACGCGCATATTTTTAAAATAGTTGGCCACTCAGGTATTCATGCATTTTTTTATACCAGCTATGATTTAACTTTTTCAAAAATTATTTGTTTTCACATTTTGCATTGAAGTTCAATGTTAAATAATTTTTTTCTCTAACAAGTCCAACAGTTATAATAATTTTCTTCTACTTATGTGTTGGCAAAAGTAATGTAAAATATTCTTGCAAAAAAAAATGATGGAACTCATTCACTTGTAGTCGTGGTATTCAAAAATGTAAAGTAAGAAAAAAAATAATGCACTGAACAAAAAAATGCATATAACTTTTCTTGTGGTTGGGATAGAACTTTTTTTTATCAGTTTTCAGGACGGTCATAAAGTCTACTATGCGGCATTTCAGGGTTATCCATTACTTACGGGACACCCTGTATACCATAAATTGGTGTGGGCAATATTTAAAAATACTAATTTAAAATTATAAAAACTTTAAAAGTCAATAATTTATGATTCCATTATTATTATTTTGCTTTCAGCTTTATACCTAAAAATTCATGGTTAACTTCGGAACTTGAAATAATGTTTAGAAACCAACGAAAGTCTTTTCCGTGTTTGTTTTTGTTTTTTTTTTTTTCTAGAAAACCTTTAAGATCCACTTATTTTTCAATTAGCTGCTTAAAACCATCCCTATTTATACTTAAGGCTAACTTAATAGTTTTATACGACGTGACGATAATTTGATTTGCTGTAATTTGGAAACCTTGAGGTTTTCTTTAAAAATTGCAGAATTTTTTAATTCGTTTTTTTTTGTTTGTTGTTGTTTGGTCAGCAGAAGACTTATGATGTGCTTTCCAATTTAAATATAATTAGAATATCCATGATTTTAGTAGGTTTATAATTTTTAAGACCTTCCTTTAAGATATTATTTATAATTATTTTTCTTATAATATGCCTTGCCTAGGTATACAATAAGAGGCATTAGAAAGATTATATTAATTTTTTTGTTTAACGTAAATAGTTCTCACAGTTTATATATTAATATTACAACACACAAAATTATAGGTTGAACTTTAGTTGGTAAGGTTTTTACCTTAAGGAGCTCATTAAATTTTATAGAGAATTAAAGAAGCTAATTTATTATGGTTGAAATGAATAATCGTTTTACACTTCTTTTTCAACTTCAACAGCAGGTTACAGACATTATTAATTAGGAAATCCAATTATTACAGGTAACATGAATTATATTAAATTTTGTATGTTGTTTCATTCTTGTGCTTTTATAAATTAAAAAATAATAAATTTAACATTTACAAATGCTATTTTTTTTTTTTAAAAGAAATACCAAAACAAAAAGATGACATTTGTTTAGAATAAAAGCGAGTGTACACCCTAGTGTACAATTGCCTTTATTTTGTTTTAAGATTGAACGCAACTTCTTCTTCAAATTATTAACTTCCCATAGGAAGTTATAGTAATGGGTCCAATTTGTCGAATTGAAAATTTTGACATTGCTCAACGTTTCAAGGTCCCTAGAGTCGAAACAAAAGATTTTTAGAGAAATGTCTGTGCGTTCGTGTTCGTACATCCGTACGTCCGTACTTTCATGAAATTTTTTCATCGTCCATAGCTCAACAACAAATAGAGATATCGATTTCAAATAAATTTCGTTTTACAGATAATAATGCAGAAAGATGCAGAAAAGACTCTAAAAAAAATTGCGTAGGTGGTTTTTTTACCAAAGCAATTTAAAAAAAAAGGTGAACATTTTTTTATAAACCAAAAACTAAAAAAAAAATAATTGTCACTTCGAAAATTTTACGAAAAAATGATGTTATCTCCAAAATAATTTTATGCAACGAGAAGTAATGTTTTTGACATCTGGTAAAATTTTGAGCAAAATCGAATTAAAAGTTTTTTTTACAAAAAATAAAAAAAGCTAAAAAAATGCATAAAAGTTGGGAAAAATTTACTTTTGACTCAAATATCTTTTCAAAATATAAAAATATTGGCTTCAAACTAATTTTATCTCACAGAAAATATTGTTTTGGACATTCAGTAAATTCTTTACAAACATCCAACAGTCTGTTTTTTTCATACAAAATTAAAATCTACAAAACAACAATAGCTACGCAAAATTGTTAAAATTGATGTTCGGTTCTCGAAGAAGATATTGACTTCAAATTAGTTTCTTTTATCCAATTTGTTTTGTTTATATAAGAAACAAAAACTTTTAGGAAATGCTACTAAAATTGGTTAACGACTAAAAATCTCGTTAACAAAAATAGATTTTGAAATCAAACTATTTCATAATATGCAATTAATTAATTTTTAGAAAAATTCAACTGAAAACTTTTTTGACAAAACACAAAAACCTACACAAACAACAAAAAACTGATAAGAAATGATTTTTAAGTATTAGGAGAACAATGAAAGATATTAACAAAATAAGATTATGAATATTTTTCTAAAGTTTTAAACAAGACAAATCGATAGACAGACGGGATGGGAAGTTATCAGTGAGGTCGCATCCCAGCCTCTTTCATTAAACTAATATAATATGACGAAGAATGTAGGAGAGTAAGGAAAAAATCTTTGGCTTTGCTTATATTCTTTAGAAAAACAAATAATTTGGTTTATATCTTCAAGAAAATAATTCGTAAAGAAGACTGTGAAGCCTAAAAAAACAACAGTATTTTAAAAAACATGGCATTGAATCTCATACATTTTGATGATTCTAGATCATTTTGGTCAAATATACATATTTTGGTTGGGCGAAAAGTCCACGACCTCTGTTATTGTTGTAGATAAAATGGCTACTTATTTTGAAACACTTTTCACAGCAGACCCTGGTCAAATGAACTTTAGGAAGGCTCCTGTCTTAGATGGCATACGTATCGAGTTCTACAAAAATTCCAACTTAAAATTTCTAGAACACATTTTTTTTACTTTGACTAAATAAGATGTTTTTTGATGAGGTAATTCCAAATAGCTTTATATCTTCGAAAATAAATAGATCATAACAAACCGGAAAACTACAGGGGAATCTTTATTCTCAGTTCCCTGCCGAAAAAATTTGCTCAATTTTACTACAGTAGACAAAATATATACTCAAACGAGTGTTGCTAGATGATTTCCTGATGAAAAAGAAGGAATCTCCGTGTATTGTTTGTGGATTTCAAAGCCGCATTTCACACTACATACGGAAGGTTACTGCTTTTGTATCGGCTTGTCTGCTAAGCTCCTAAGAACATATGAACATCTACTAACATATACAAGTTCAGTGGTTAAAATTCGTATGATATTATCAAATCAATTTAAATCTGACACAGGAGTTCCATAGGGTTGCATTTTAAGTCCCTTGATTTTATCCCTCTTCAACAATGACATTAAAGATCAAATTGAAAGTGGTGTAATGTTTGGATATGTACTTATCACGGTGCTTTTATATGCGGATGACCTTATCATTCTAACCAATAATCCAGAGACTTTGCAGGTCCGCATTAATAAATTAATATTGCGATACTTCGGGTCTTAAAATTAATACTACGAAGTCAAAGATCATGGTTTTTAGGTCCCAACACAGTAGTAACAAGAATAATCCCAACTGGCACGTAAACGGATTAAACAAAGAAGTAGTGACTCATTTCAGATTTCAGGATTTACTATAACACATAACTTAATTCTTTTTAATAATTCTTAAGACAAAACGAAGGTAGTAAAAACTGCTATCAATTATTGTATGTGGCCAAACTTCTTACAAAGCAACTCTATAGATACATTGACTTCAAGTTTTTGAGGCAACTATCAAAAGTTTTCTCTTAAATGCTAATGAAGTTTATGTATTCAAAAAATTAGACTCGAATTAGTTCATCATTTTTAAAAAAATCCAACAGTAAATTTTCACAAAAATTAAAATCTACAAGAAATACTGCGTAAAATATGTAAAAATTGACTTTTGATACTCGATATCACGTGAAGAAATGAGGTATTGACCTCAAAATGATTTTATGCTAGACATTTTCTTTAATTTTGTTGTTAACGTAAGATATTGGTCTTAGAAAAACCCAATAGCAATTTTCTTATAAAAAATAAAAGCTTGGTTAAAATTGTCTTTCGACTAAAAATATTGAGAACGGATAATAACATATAAGTCAAACTTATTTCATCACATGCAAAATGTTATTTTATTGCTAACTTTTAGTTAATTATTTAGAAAAATTCAATTGACTACTTTTTTTTAAAAATTTGTTTCCACCTTAATATTCTGTGAACCAATATTGATATTGGCTACTTGTAACTTTTACTTTATAAACCGTTTCGTTGTTAATATCTTGTAACGTTTTTTGTTGAAAATCCAAGTGACAGTGTTTTTACAAAAAAATACAAAAAAGATTGAACTTCAATTTCTTCAAATTAAATTTTGGGACACTATGAAGTGCATTTTTTACGGCATCTATGGAAAGTCATCGTTTAGTGTTTTTCGCCAGTATTTTCTCTATGAGGTTCCTCATTTTTCTTTATTCTCATAAAATCCGAAGCATATTCCAAGTCATCCAAAACCAATGCTGTAGCCTAATTTTATTGTAAAATTAATTATTTTTGGCAGCCTTAAAGAAAACCCATCTTAATAAAATCCCTCATTTAAAGTTATGGCACCTTCTATAATCATCATTACTTCCTGTAAAAGTTTTGTAAAACCAAAACAAATTCAAAAAATTCACATTTGTCACATAAAAAACCTAAATGTCTGATCATATTTTTATATTTCGTAATCAAATTATCACCGTGCACTGCACCGCCGCCGCCGCGCCGGCCGCCGCAGTGCCGAATCATAATTTGCTATCCGCTACGCTTCTTCCGAATCCAATTGATGAGGAAATGTAATTTCCCACGTCAAAATGCAATCTCATCATTATGCATCCATCCGCGCGGCCCAACGCAACGAAACGATGTCCAACTTCGAGTTCGAACACAGTCTTCTTCCGTCCATCCGTCCGGTCCGGTCCGTTTCTCCATCTATTGTATATTACCATCATCGATTCTCGCATATTACCATGATGCAGCCGCGCATCTCGTCGTAGCGTCGCGGTCGGTCGTCGGTCGGTTACCACCGCCGACATTCGTCGTTGTTATAAGCCCGTTTGCATGCCGCCCATTTCGAATTTATAAAAGTATCTGATTATGTTCAGTGCACAGTGATGGATGTAACTGCGTAGGTACATTTTTATATCACTCGCCAAGCGATGTTTGTGAAATGAAGAAACAATGATTCAAGCCAAGTTGCATTTTTGTTGTATTATTCTGAAGTTTTATTTTATTTTTGTTTGGATATTTTTCAAATTATTTATGTAATTGAGGTGGAAAAATTCAAAACGAGTGTAATTTTTCACGCATTTTACTGCTGCTGCATCGAATGGTCAATTTTCGTATTATTCCATTTGTATCTATACAGATTGTTATAGGTTTGCAATGTTTTTGATGGCGATGGTGAGATGGCGATGGAGTGTTAGCAACTTCATTGTTTTTGCTTCCTTGAACTTTAGATAACAACTCTTATGAACTTTGTACTTGCAAATAGTTTATAAGCTTCAGGTTTATCTTTCTGGTTGAGTCTGTCTGGGATGGTGAAGAAAACAAAAGAAATTCCAAAGTGTTCGGATGTAATGTGGCAAAGTACAAAAACGAAAAAGATACAGATTTGCTCTGTTGAAAAGTCTACGATGATGATGATGATGATGGGAATATAAAAACTTAAGTGGGATATATGAGATTCTGTTTCTATCATAAAATACAGAAATATTACATCGCATACCTATTTGTTGGATATTGGTATTTTTATCACATACTTTACACATCAGTTCACACATTTCACAAAGATCAAAATTGTTATCAAGTATTTAATGCCATATAGAAATAGAAACAATGTCTGTGGTGTAACGTTTAAGTGTCACAACTGTCACATTTCATTTTATCATCATCATCATCTTCCGTCTAGATGTCAAAAGTGATCTTTGTATATAAAACTACCTGAATACCTGACAGAATTAATAATTCACTCTTATAAATTTTACAGCAACAATGTAATTTGTTTGACATTTGATAAAATCCGCTTGGAAAATTATTATTTATTTCAAAGTTCCGCGCAATTGTGTGATGAATTAAAAAATAATTTCATAGATAGCGTTACACTTCCAATCTATCACCTTGAACCTGACACAACACCAGCCGATGCAGTAGCCACGAGAGACATAAAGATGCCGAGGAAATTTATATTTGTATATCTATAGCTTTTGCCATTCACCTGCCCTCAATTCACAGTGACTTTTCGTAGAACATTTCATATACCGAGGCAAAATGTCTACACTCACAAATTAGTCTTCTGCCTTTACTCAGTTTGACAACGTTAAAAGAAGAAATTTTCTAGAACAGTTAGTACCTGGATTAAAGGATCATTTCGTAATTTTTGGGTCCCATCCCAACATACCTTCTTCCGTTCCGCCATTTATTGCTCCATCCACTTCTTCTAAGTGTAGTGTATGACGGTCAGGCTAAGGCCAAACTTTTGTTCTGACGTTTGCTAGGAGAAACAACAGGTAGCTTCTCTTCCATTCCAACCAATTATTCTGTGGCTGCTTTCTTTAGGAGCGTCACGGATAAAGCTTATTGTGAAGCAAAACACCGATTCTAGTTGGTTGCCAGGCCAGGAGTACGAAGGAAATTAAGCCTTGATTTATTCCGCCGTCCACTTCTACTAAATTTACCACTGCCATGTCGACCGATTATTTTCTAGTGTACTAATAAGGACAAGGAAGAGGAACGCAATCCTGACGGGGTCACTTCCTAATAAAATCTCAGACAAGTCTAGCCCTTAAACATTTAATTATATTAGACTTACCCAAGTAAAGGTAACGAAACCTAAAAATAAAGCGTTTTAACATGAGATTACAGTTTATAAGCTTACAAAATGTAAATCAAAAACATAATTCAAGAAAATCTATCACTCTCCAGACACTATGACTATTTTGTTATTTTGAAGTTCTTTAGGAAGCACATTATCAAAATTATGTCAATTCCTTAATTTTCAAGCCTAATTCTAAAAAATATTTTTCACAGGTAGCTGAGCTGTGTACAAGTTAGTATGGATTTTTTAAATCATTATTACGGAGATCAAATCTAAATAGCGAGTAACAGTCGTTTTAAAAGTTTTATTAAAAGTGGTATGGTATGATTTTGAGAATTTTTACAGCTTTGCTTCCGATTTAAACATGTGTAATGCGACGCAGAGACATAGGGCCCAGGGACATAACATCCAACTTTTTTTTGGGGCTTATGTCTCACTTCGGTGGGACATAAAACCGAAATTGAATTTGGGCCTTAAGTCCTACTCAAATATGACCTAAGTCCCAAATTTGTTTGTTAAAAATTGGAAATTTTTCCCAAATTTTTGTAGAGTCAAAAAAGAATGAAAAGTGTTTGTATTTCAATACAATGAACAATAATTTTTTGATACGGTGATAATACAAAAATTAGAAAAAATAATCAAAATAACCAAAAAAGTTTATTTTTAACATTATTTGCAAAACAAGTTACTTCAATAAAAAAATCCAATACAATAAATAAAAAAAGAGGCTGGGATGCGACCCACACTGATAACTTACCATCCCTTCAGCCGATTTGTCTTGCTTAAAAGTTTGTCTATAATGTATCAATTTTTACAAAATTTGCGTACTATTTTTTTATGAAAAAACGGTCTGTTGGATTTTTGAAAAGCTTTTTGAGTCGAAAGTAAATTTTTACCAAGTTTAAGTATTGTTTTTTTTAGGTTTTTATTTTTTGTAAAAAAAACTGTTGATTCGATTTTTCTCAAAATTTTATCGAATGTTGAAAACAATATTTCTTATAACTAAAAATTAGTAAGAAGAAATTATCTCAAATTTTTGAAAAGATATTTGAGTCGAAAATCAATTTGTACCACCTTTTATACATTTTTTTTTAGGTTTTTATTTTTTTTTGATTTATAAAAAAAAACGTTTATTTATTTTTTTCCAAAAATATACTGGTTTTGTATTACGTTAGAATATATAATATTAAATTTAATTCAAGTCACCTCTTTTTTAAACTGATATGGTAAAAAAACCACCCACGAAATTTTCTTGAGAGCCCTTTCTGCATCTTTCTGCATTATTATCTGTATAACAACATTTATTTGAAGTCGATATCTCTTCTGGTTCTTGAGCTATGGAAGACGAAAAATCGTTGCGAACATAAAGATGTACGGACGTACGAACGTACGTACACACACACGCACAGACATCTTTCTAAAAATCTTTTATTTCGACTCTAGGGACCTTGAAACGTCGAGAAATGTCAAAATTTTCAATTTGACAAATCGGACCTATTACAATAACTTCCTATGGGAAGTTAATAACTCTCTCAGTTTAAATTCGCTTGTTTAACTCAAATGTTGAATTAGTACTGTTATACGAATGCAGTATCCAATTACATCCACTATTAACAGGAAACTACAATTCTTCATTTATATGTGTTAACGAAATATTAACAGTTTTTTGCTTAAGCCGTTTTCCCAACGAAGAACTATATAGGAAAATGGGTTGGGTCCCATTTTCACTGTTATACATAGACGTAAGAGACAGTGGATTAGACATAAGCATCGAAAAAGTAGCGTAAAATCTTCGCACTCAAAAAGCCAGAAGAGTTGGGATACCGAGAAGCACATGAAGAAAAACAATTAGTTGGTAACCATAAACATTTACGAAGATCTGGAAGAGTCTTAAACACACGCTAAAAACCGTACACAATGGTGTGTAGAACAGAATAATTTGCGGAAGGCCCATATATTTAGGGAAAATTCTAAACTGTAAATTATAGGTCTGAGGACATAAAAAATAAGCAAGGAATCATGAAATACTTCCAAATTAATATTAAGACCAAATGTCTGAACTATCATTTGGAAGAGTTAAGAATGAGGTTGGCAAAAGTAGGGAGAAGGGGAGCACCAAAAGAAACTTTTTTTGCTAGAAAACAAAACTAAAACTCTTCATTTCATGTCGACAGAGTTAAAGATCATAGCCTTGATTTTTATGACAACTTTGATAGTCCCTTCTATGCACTCTAGCATCAATCTGATATCACAAAAAAATTGCTTACATTGCTCTAGGAAAAATGATCTCCTAGCTTTGACGCATAAAGTGCTCTAACTTTTATTTATCTACCCATAGTTTTCATAAAATTTAATCATTTGAAGCCCACCTGTCGTCCTTATGATATGTTCCTATACTCATAAGTACTTTCCATTAAAAATCCTAGCCCAACCGAACGATCTAATTTTCTTCTTCTCATCTCTAAGACAAGCTAACTCATTTCCATTAGCAGTTATAAGAATATGGTGTTTATTTTTTGTTTTTTTTTTTTTGTACTAAGACACATTGAATGTGTATTTGTTTTTCCATTTTTTTGAAAAATTTGCCAACAGCTGCTGTCCTTTGAAAACTTATATAGTTTATTTGCTTTCAACAAGAAAATTGTTATATCCCTTCTCTATACCCTTATCAGCGACCATAAAAGTAATTTAATGGTTCCTCCCATCACACACTATAGTCGTCGAGAAGTTTTAACAAAATGCTTCCTCAAGTTCTTCTCTTCACTCATCATCAGCTAGAACCACATACCTATTCTATATTAGAGGCAGGTTGGTCTGAAAGATAGCAGTTTTATATATGTGCGTACTTATATCAGTAAAATGCTCATCTTGACGACAAGGATGCGGACGAACAACCAACCGACCGTCCATCGTCAGTCGTTGTCGCTCGCGATATATGTATGTACATATGAAGGTATAAAACGCGAAATGGCCAACGACCACCTCTAATGCATTCGCTAGCTTAATCTCAAGCTTAAGATGGCAGAACAATTTTAGCTACAACTCTTTTCGCTAAAAGTGGTGATTGTGTGCGAAAAAGGAGCTCCATCCAGAGGTATAGAGAGAGTGCTGATGTTGATGATGTTGCTGAGGCTACGACTGCTTCTGGCTTCTTCGCCATCACAGCTACCATTCTCGTGTCGGAACGATAAACCCATTAAGAGATGAATGAATAGACGACGACGACGACGACGGCAACGGCAACGGCTTAGACGAAGACGATGAGGATGAAGATGAAGATGACGACGATCTGCTCGTCCGTATGCTCCACCGCTGTATGGTGTTTTTATTTTCCTCATTTTATTCCTTATTTCTGGCATTCTTTCGCTGTAACCTATAATCTCAGCCGCGCGGCTGTCACAACTGTCTTGACAAATAGATAGAACCGTACTCCATAAGTGGAATCTTTATTTCTTCCTTATGCATCTAGAATCTCTCTCTCTCTTGTGCTGGGATTTTCAAGGAATTCCATATGCCATATACTCAGCATCAGAAATGGTTTCTTTTTTGGATTTTAATTAATCGTAAATATTAAGCTGAATCACGAAGATGCGATGTTGCGATGTTGCGCGAAAAAAAGAAGCGAAAAGATGTTAGAAAAAAGTCATTAGCGAAAGTTTTCATTTCACAGTTTTATGCTGTTGATTATTATTATTATTATTGGCAGAAGTCTGTTCAGGTTTCCAATGAAAGCAGAGTGAGAGTTTAATAATATGAGGATTTCTTAGAAAAATCAAGTTTTACGATCAACTCTTTTGTTTGAGATATGTTTTTATTTTGTTTTAACTTGTTTTCAAACATTTATTCGACTTTGAATAAGATCAAACTTAGATAAAACTTCATAGAATATAAATAATATCGTTTCGACATCCAAGGGCATACAAAAATCTGTTTAAAAAATCTAGTTTTCAGCTCAGCTCTTTTGTTTTTTTTTTCGTCTTGACCACATTTTACCACTTAATCCGGACATATTGACAAAAATATCTGTCAGACACAAAAAACATCTACTCAAAAAAAAAAGTTCGCTAATCAGCTCTTTCGTTTCGTTTTAATTTTCTTAGTTCTTCTCACATTTCTACAACTTCTTTACAAACAAAAAAAAACTATATGTATGTACAGACTGATTTATCGCTTGGTTTCTTTTAACCAATTAACTGTTTATTGTTACTTTAAAATGGAGTTTTTCTTAAGCTGATTTGCTTATGTTTTAGTTGTTTTTTATTTTTTTTGTGTTGGTTGGCCAAAAGGAAGTTGATATCTATTACCACTCATGCTACTACATCAACCACACTTGACTTTACCGTAGCCGTGATGTTTGGCCACAATTTTTCTTCCCACTGGTTTTGTATTTGTTGTTTTTGTTTTGTTCTTTTCAATTTTATCGGTGCTATAAATAAATGAAATTCAAAACCTTTACTCTCTGATGGCCTCTTGTAGACAGATACAATTACACGATTCATTTTGGTTCTTACCTCAGATCCACATTCATAAATATTGTTTTTACATTTTGTTGTTTTGCTTTATTTTTATTTTATTTTGTTGTTCCTCTTTGACTTAAAGATGAGTTGTTGCATTCAACGCCTTTCGTCTTTATTTTTTGATTTTATTGATAAAATTGAGAGAATAAGCTATTAGAAAAGCAATTTAAAATTTGTCCAAGTTGAAATCCAATTTGATTCAAAATGGTGGCAGGTTTCAAAAAAAAAACAAGCAGTTAATGGATATCTAATCAAGGAAGTATATCGGTATCTCTTGAAAGAGAGTATGAAGATCGTTCGTAGCACAGCTGGATACCAAAACCGATCATCAAAGAACGAAGAAAAAATAAAATAAACTTCTAACATCTTTGGAATGTTTAAATCGAAGCAAAGAAAGAAAAGAGGAGTTATTATTGCTTTCGATATGGACCATTGGTGAAATGCAATTTGGAATTTTTCATCTACTTAATATTTGATTTTACTCAGAACAATTTGGTGAGGAAATAATTAATAAAAATATTACAATAGAAAAACAAAAAATTGTTTATCTTTGTAATAAAGATGTTTTAAAGGATGTGGATTTGATGGAGATTTGATTAGTCGGCAGAAAGTTAATACAAACTTCGTGTAAATCAGAGAAAATATTCAATTAAGAATTCATGGTGGTAAGTTAATAGACTATGGAAGTATTTTAATTATAGAAGAAGTATTTCATAGAGAAGGAATTGATTTTTTTGTAAATTGGGAGACAGATAATTATGAAGTTTCTCCTTGTAATAATTAGAAATTGATTAAATGTTAAATAAATGCTTTTATGAGACTAATGATTTCAAAAAAAATTTCAAACTGTGGGCAATCACACTCAAATCTGAAAATATTGTTACTAAGATTTTGTGAGAAAAGGCTCTGTTAGCAAGTCGTAAGCAAAATTCCAATTTCGACCATGAATTTTCATTATTCATATTTCAGTGTAATCCATTCACCGTAACAGTTACATAAGCCTCATTTTCGAATAAGTATAAGGTCCAATCACACCGACAGTACCACAAACCACACCAAACCGTGAAATATTGAGAAGTAGTTAGTAAGTAACATTAATTTTCAACAATTTTATACAATATCTTGAATTTAAATGCTATGGCAATGACGTCCGTCAAGTTGACAAAAATAAATTAGAACATTTATTTTTAGGTTTTTGAATTTATAAAATTCTGTTATGAATACAAATCTATACTTGAAAATTTGTTTTAAAAATGTTCCTAATGCTTTCCAATCATATTCGTGGATATTTATGGTTTCTTGAAAGGTAATACCTTTTTCCCAAAAAAGTGGCACCTATAAGTTTTGAAAATTGGACATATAGGTACCAATGAAGTGTAGACAATCTTCTTTTGATTTTAAGTTGTACAGAATTGGTTAAAACTACCATTAGGTATAAAGACTTCCATTTAAGTTGGGAACTTCATATCTTGCTTTAAGGATAAGGGATATCTTTGCATAACTCAGTGAATCCTGGAAATTGATTCTTGTTCCAAGATTACAATTGACCTGACTTTGGATTATTGTACTGAATGATTTTTGACCTTCTTCTATCAGTGTCCTAAATGTGTCCTCATTTTTCTCTATCATGCTGTGCATTTTTTTTTTCACATAGTTTACATTGCTCAAATCGTCATCCAATTTCACTTTGGTCCTGTGTTCAGATGGTTGATGTAGACTTTAATGATATATTCAGATATATTCAACTTCGTGCTTGACAGAAGTTTTAGAAGAGCATGACATAAATATGTGAATTTAGGGGTAGGTTGAAAAGTTTCTATATGAAATTCCTAAAAAAATGTTACGATTTCTTCGTATTCTTCTTATTCCTAAACCTGAGCAACATACTCGTACAAGAGAGTTGATTTCATTACTGAATTAAAAACTACATTTTAACATGTTTAAATTATCTGAGCTTGAGCTTTCGCTGACAAATTAATTTTGAAATTTAAGGTTGGATTCAGTTTCAATTCTAGATATTTAATGTCTTTTGTTACCTCCAGTTGAGTATCATTATATTTCCAGCTTTTTCTGTAGTAAGCGCTTTGTGTACGGGCAAATATTATTATTTTGGATTCTGTTGCGTTCATAGATAGTCTTCATGTGTTACAGTATCTAGATAAGCTATTTATTATTAGTTGTAAACCTTTGGGTGATTCTGAAAGTATGGTAAGGTCATCGCCTTATAAAAATACAATCATCAGTACAGCTAGCTATTCTTATTCCCTTAGGAAATTCATCAGCAACATCATTAAAAAAAAAGTAGAACAAAAGAGCCCTTATTGGGCATCCTTCTTTTACTCCTGTGGAGGTGCTAAACCATTCTGAATAGCTCACTTTAAGTTGACTTTGTTTGCTGAGATCGCGTTGTAAATATATAGATACATGTGGTCTTTAATTTTCAAACATTTGTAAGCATTTTTATTTTGTCCTTGTAGGTGTTCACATTCACTTGGTTTATCTCGCGGCTTTGCAATTCAAGTTCGTCTTCAAGTAAAAACAAAGTATTTTAACGAATTTAATTTTTGGAAAAGCTCCTGATTTATAAGATTTCAAATATCGTCTTTTGTGGTTATAGAGTGAGAGTTTAATAATATGAGGATTTCTTAGAAAAATCAAGTTTTACGATCAACTCTTTTGTTTAAGATATGTTTTTATTTTTTTTTAACTTGTTTTCAAACATTTATTTGACTTTGAATGAGATCAAACTTTGATAAAACTTCATAGAATATAAATAATATCGTTTCGACATCCAAGGGCATACAAAAGTTTGTATAAAAAATCAAGTTTTCAGCTCAGCTCTTTTGTTTTTTTTTTCGTCTTTACCACATTTTATCACTTAATCCGGACATATTGACAAAAATATCTGTCCGACACAAAAAAAATCTACTCAAAAAAAAAGTTCGCTAATCAGCTCTTTCGTTTCGTTTTAATTTTCTTAGTTCTTCTCACATTTCTACAACTTCTTTACAAACAAAAAAAACTATATGTATGTATGTACAGACTGATTTATCGCTTGGTTTCTTTTAACCAATTAACTGTTTATTGTTACTTTAAAATGGAGTTTTTCTTAAGCTGATTTGCTTATGTTTTAGTCATTAAAAAAAAATTAGAACAAAAGAGCCCTTATTGGGCATCCTTCTTTTACTCCTGTGGAGGTGCTAAACCATTCTGAATAGCTCACTTTAAGTTGACTTTGTTTGCCGAGATCGCGTTGTAAATATATAGATACATGTGGTCTTTAATTTTCAAACATTTGTAAGCATTTTTATTTTGTCCTTGTAGGTGTTCACATTCACTTGGTTTATCTCGCGGCTTTGCAATTCAAGTTCGTCTTCAAGTAAAAACAAAGTATTTTAACGAATTTAATTTTTGGAAAAGCTCCTGATTTCTAAGATTTCAAATATCGTCTTTTGTGGTTATATTGACCACGGCTGCATCAAGCGAATTATCAATAATGCCTTGGATTTTTTTGAAATCTGCATCATTCATAGAAGTCATGTTTTATAGAACTTAGGTACTTTTTGAATTTTTAAACGCAGGGTTTTGGTCTTCCTCAGGTAAAGTTTGGCAATTTTTTTTGTTGCCTGTCATGTCATGCCATGACTAGTAGTGTTAAAAGGCTTTGGTCCTGATATTTACCTGTTATCCGTATTCCGTTGAATATATTGCAGATAAAGGATATTGTGTTTATGTTATGATCACTTTTTAGATCAATTTTAAGCTCTAAAAATAAAATACTCGTAGCATGATGGTTAGGGCGTTGGACTGTCATGCAAGAGTTCTTGGGTTCAATCCCTGCCTGTGCCATCAAAAGTTTTTTTCACGGGTACTGCCTCTTGCATGGAATTGACAAATCCTCCAAGAGTAATTCTTGTCATGAAAATTGCTTTCTCAAATAAGCCGCTTGGATTCGGCTTATAACTGTAGGTCGCCTCCATCTCTGAAAATATTACTCGCACACAGGAATGGTTGAGACTTTTAAGTCACTAGGCCCTAGTTCTCCACGGACTGTTGCGCCACCCAATTTATTGATTTATTTTATTTATTTTAAAGATAATATTCAATAATAGTATGAAGTGATTTCATAAGTCTTTGAAAACTTGGGTTGAAATATTGAAGGCTGAGCCTCAAAGCAGAAAATTCAGGTAATAAAAGTAACCTTTAAACTGTATATGGACCTTATCATTTGTCGCTTTTGGATGAAAATATGGATCATTTGATGCATTTCAAGGGCCCAATCAGCGAAGATACTATACGTTACTCGTGTTAGACTGGCTTGAATTCTTGTATGCTAACTTAACTTTAAAAGTCTAAAGACCTAGTTCTGTATGGCGTTATTAGAATGCCTTAATCCAAACATCGATGAGAAATCGACAAACCTTGGTTTTATTCAACAATACGGGCTGCAGCCGACAAATTTTTAGTTGTTCTTCGGCGAAGTAGATGGATTTCTTTTGCACATCACCAGCTTGTCCCAATAGCTAAACATTTTCCATCAGTTTCACTATTGCTAGCCGAGAAGGTGCTTCATGACCACCCTCAAGTTTTTGCTTATCTATGACTGAATTTTTTTAAATAATAAATAAATTGAGTAGTGCACCGAATTTTTTTAAACCATTTTTAAAAAATCGCAGTTTTAACCTTACAAATAATTAAAAACAGCATCTCCAAAAATGACAGCTTTTCAAATAGCAAACTATGTAAAATGAAACCTCTTATTGTATAGCATATTACACTTATAAAAGGTATGTTACAGTTTGTAAATCTCGAACCTGAATTTTCTACACTGTATGTTCATATGAAAAGGACAGTTTAAAAATGAAACTGAAAAGAAGTTATTCATGAGAAGATCTTTCGGACTTGGATTATAACAAATTTAAAGCATATAAACTCTAATTCACTTACCAAAAAAAACATCAAATTATATACATGAAGTTTATAGGATGGATGTTTACCGTCGTTCTTGTCTCTGTTTTTTTTTTTTTTAATGGAATACCCATTAATTTTACTTATTTAGATACCATGTCAAAAACCTATCAAAATATTCAAACCTTACCAAAGTACCTACCTATCTCTAAGTATAGCTTTCTTTACTTATCTCATTACTTCCTCACTTCTTTGATTCAGTAATCATCGGTCGGTCAGTTTGATTCAAAAAAACAACAACCACAAGTAAATTAAAAAATAAGCCTATCCAAATGCACTTTCTTCGCATCAAATCAAAGATATGTTATTGAAATGATTGATGCTCTATCCAAATGCTCCAACACAAGCTTCGACCACCGCCGCGCGTTGCCGCCGCCGTGGCAGCCGCCAAAAAACCAACAACAAACTCGTACGTCATATTATTTTAAAAGTCATAAATAACTTTTCTATTTTCGAATCGTCCATCGTCGTCGTCGTCGAACATAAATAAATGTTCGATCAAATTTTCAATGATTTCGCTATAAAAGAAGTGAAAGTTTTGCGTTATGATTGATACAATCGCAAAAACTTTTTATTAAGAAAAATGAGCACACAAGTCAAGACAAAACACACCCCTGTGCCTCCATCATCACGGATATCGAATTTCCGTCTTTTTTTCGAAATTATCTTTGCAGAGTATCGCAGCTTTTATTGATTTTGTCCCAATTCCTGATCGTGAATTTTTGAACAATCATAAATAAGTTCAGGGACAAGAAACAAGAACCAACCACAAAAATGATATATCGTTCTTATTTGGTTTGTTGGCAGCAAGAGGATAAAATGGCCGATGGCAGCGGCGGCGTTGAGCAGTGGCGTTGTGGCACACCCTTTTTTGAAGCCCCGTTTACAATACCCACTTATGTCATTATCTAAAATCAGTGAATTTAATCTTTATTGACCATAAATATGCTCAAAAAACAAAAGCATAACAAAAGTAACCAAAAACACAAAAAACATCAAAACTCAGACACTACACCTGAACGCTTGATGCCAGCCGACCAAGCGGACCAACCGATGACGACGACGATGACGACGAAGACCACGACGGACGTGCGATCATTTGCATTCAACCATTAAAATGTCTGTGAGTGCAAATATTTGATATCAATTCGCTGAATGCTGACTCCAACTTTACCCACTTTAGGAGCGTTTCCATATAGCTCCTAGAGTGCTGTATACGTATAGTATAGGGACTGGGAGAAGGCATTGAACTTGTGTGCACTTGGACAATATGGCCAAAGAAGGAACGCACCTTTTACGCCAACAGAATAAAAAATCTGTTAAGCAAATTTATTTATTTGTTTCTTTGTGTTTTGTTTTGCCCTACGGTTTTTCTTTATGTTTTATTTCTGTTTCTTTTTTATATTTGGGTTAGAAGCACAGGCCCGTCCCCGTAATTCAAGAAAAGTATAGGGAGAAGCTGTAAAGTTGGTATATTGGTCCAGTTTTTAAATAGAAAGACATTTTGTGGTACAATTTTGAAAATCTATACTAATAGTATAAATGGGAAAGTTTGTTTGTTTGCTTGGTTGTTTGTTTGTTTGCTTGTCTGTTGTTCACGTCGTATTGGAGCAATATTTTATCATGATTTTTTGTGTGAAGGTATTTATAAATCTGGAAAGTGTTTTAAGTTACTTTTTACCGCAGTGAAATATCTCACTCCTAGCTTATTTAAGCAGATCCTCGGGTAACACTTAGATATAATTAGATATTCGATATTTTTGATGAAACGATGTTGTTTTGAAATATTTTAAGAAAATTATTTTACGGAAGAATTTAATTTTGGATGTTTTAATTCTTGAAAAGTTTTTTTTTTTGTATCTTATTAAGTCAAACGTTCTCTTTTGAGTCCCCTTCTGAATACGTTCCTCGCAATACATCATTTTCATTTATAAGTAAGCTTATATTGCGGATAGTTTTTTTCTTCAAAGGTTTTGAGTCAATCCATCAGACAGCAGCATGCTTTGAATATTTATTAGCCCTGATGGAATATTAAGTGAAGAGTAAACAATATACACAATTTTAAAAGAGGTAACTTTAGCTGCATGCGGAGCCATGTAGTGTGATTGTTATGAGGTTTTTAGTTGACAGTTCTTAAGTTTTGCTTTTCATTTGGCATTTGGTATAAGTAAAGTGTATATAGATAAAGTGAAATAAACAAACATAATAATAATTTGCTTTGATTTAAGTCACGGTCATAATAATATAACGTACGTGAGAAAAAATAACGAAATAAGGATGTACATATTTATGAAAGTAGGAGTGTGTGAATTAAGGAATCTAATTTTAGTAGGATTACAAATAAGGACTTAAATTTGTTACTTAAATAGATCTATTTCAATACTGCAGATTTTACATAACTCTTTCAAGGGTAGACTGGGCCGCCACCAGGTAACAGTGACACATTAGCAAACTACTTTAACAGGTGTTAACTTTTTTAAGTTCCCCACTGTTTCTGAAAGAACCAATTTGTACTAATAAATCTCTCCATAATTTCAAAAAATATAAGTGTATTCTTAAATACAATAAAACGAATTTAAATTAACCTTTGAAAAAAGTCCTGTTAAAATCATATGTGTCATGATTTAAGCCTGCACTTAGGGATGATCAATTCAAACTCAACGGGTTTAAGTTTTTTTTGTGCAGATCGAGCAAACAGAAGAGGATAACCAGCGATCTATGTCACGAAGAACATCCATTGCAATATAGTTTAAAGTTCTTCTAAAACATCTTACACACAATTCTTATTCCTTGAAATTCCCAATGGAGTCAAAAAGTGTTTAATAGGAACTATTAATATGTCGCCAAGTTAAGCAAACTCTTCTGTTATCACTTACATTCTAGAAAAATGTTTTGATCTATCATCAAATGCTGTAGGATTATCTTGTGACATTTACATTAATCTATTACATAATCAGTTGAGCAGTCCTCTCCAAAGCTCAATGACGTCACTTAATCTCTATTTTGCTAATGTTTCTGAACCTACTCATTTTAGATTGCACAGTATACCAACTCTTATATAGATATGCTTACGAGGAGTATAAAGCTAATCGGTTATTTTTCTACCTATTCGCCAAACACCCGTGGCGTACCCGTGGCATGATGCTTAGTGCGTTGGACTGTCATGCCAGAGGTCTTGGGTTCGATCCCTGCCTATGCCATCTAAAGTTTGTTTTGCGGGTAGTGCCTCTTGCGAGGAATTGACAAATTCTCCAAGAGTAATTCTTGTCATGAAAAGTGCTTTCTCAAATTGGCCGTTCGGATTCGGCTTAAAACTGTAGGTCCCCTCCATTCCTGACAACAGTACTCGCACACAGGAATGGTTGAGAGTTGTAAGTCACTAAGCCCTAGTTCTCAATGGATTGTTGCGCCACCTTTATTTTTTATTTATTTATCAGAACTTGATAATTAAGATGCTTTTTCTTTTTCTGATACTGACGATTTTATCGCCCAAATCTCAATCAATGTGAATGGAGGAAATACATCCTTACTTTATCAAAATTCTCCTCTCACATCTTTGCACATGCATAGCCCAAATTTTCAATACTATTTCAACTTTTTCGGTATACCCACTTTAGTGGAAACGGTCTAGAATAATACCCATACCCAAAAAATGGAGTTCTTCTTAATATAAATGTCATGTGTAATCAAATCAAGACCTATGTATATCTAAAACGAAAAAACGCATTCTTGAATCTTAAAAAACGTGTTCCTCAAGGTTCATTACTAGGCTCTTTACTGTTTTCGATGTTTATAATTGATCTACCCATGGTTATATGACACCGAAAATGTGATTTTTTTTTGCTGATAACGTACAACTATACATACGTTTCCACAAAAGACAAGTTGTTGATACCGTAAGTACATCGATTTAGCCGCCATCAATACATGGGGTCTTGAAAATAAACTTCTTATCAATTCATTTGAATCTAAAGTGATACCAATTTTTAAACAAGAATCAGTCTTTGACAATGTCACAAACAATGTAAAAATGATAAATACAACTAAAAACCTTGGAATTATTTTTAGTAGCAACATGTCCTGGCACGAGTATATTAATCATACTGTCGCTAACATAATACCAATCATTTCGAAGTATTTCTGATAATACAAATTTCTTACCAACAAAAATTAAATTAAATTTGGTAAGGGCACTTACAGTCCCAATTATGTGAAATGTTTGCCAATTTAGATGAGTCAACCGAAACTTAAAGTAGCCCTTAACGCTACCATACGATTTGCCTTTAATCTTTGCAGATATGACCATGTCTCAGCCTATGCTAGAAGTATATTTGGATGCAATCTTGAGGTGTCTCTGAAATTTCGTGGGACAACTCTTCTCATCAAGCTTATCATTGAGAAAACTACGGAATACTTATTTGAAAATCTGTTTTCTCACGATCTTACAAATAAACCTCTTATATCCAACGGTCTAACTTTTTCGTGTGAATTGGTAAAAACACTTTCTATCAGAGGCAAATTTTAACATAGAGACTTTTCAAAATCTTTATTTTGTTATAACCACTTATTGAAAACTTTTTTATTTTGAAGTCACATATGTATGTCTTCAAGTCCTGTAGAAAATCATACAAACCTGCATTTAATTTAAGGGTAATATCTTCCAATCAGTTTTTGAAATTATTGTTTTAATAAATATCTTAAAAGCCACTTAAAACTCCGTCCCAAAGTGCCTCCCACAGCGTTTAAGATGAATTAAAAGATGGTTGAAATTGGGCTATTGATGCCACCACATTAGAAATTGAGATTGAGTTATGGTAGTCTCAGATATAAATGCTCACGGATAGGTTTTAAAAATCATTCAAAAAAAAAAATAAAATGCACGACTGGGTCGCACGAACTTGCTCCTGTATTCAAAGAGTCTGTTTAAAAAAGTATCTATGTATATAAGATTTAAAAATATACCTGTAAAATAAGTTTGTCTTCAAAGATATAAATGCCATTTGATTTGTCGAAAAAAACTCCATTTTTCAATTTTTTTGGGAGGGGGTTACATTCAATACAGTTAAAATAATTTAAAAAAAACTAATTTAAGTTTCAAAATTTTACCTGAAAAATAAGTTTGTCTTCAAAAATTTAAATGCCATTTTATAAATAAAAAAGCAATTGATTTTTCAAAATTTTTTTTCGAAAATCGTTAGAGCGGTTTTTTTTTAAATTAATTTTTTATATATAAAATTTTTCAATTTTGTTCTAAAAATGTTTTGGGTATGCAGTTGTTTAGTGATTGTAAATATACGATCTACATTTGAATTTCGTAAAAAAATATTAACCCGTTTTTGAGATATAGAATTTTGAAAAAAAAAATTCAATATTTTTTTAAAAATCCAAACAAAAAAAATTGCACTTTTGATAATCAAATATTGTTAAAGCAATATAAGAGCTTATTCACAAAAAAAATTATTGAAATCAGTACATAAGTTACTGAGAAAATTAAAAACCAAAATAACGGTTCTATGAGCGGTACCTTTCCTGAGCAATACAAAAATATGTTTTTCTTATTAAAAGAAGCCAAGTTAAAAAATAAAATTTTAGAGAAAATAAAAAAAAAAACTATCGGTTTGTTTTTAAGTAAAATTCGAATTATCGTTTTTTGACCAAAAAAATTGTATGGGGGCCACTGTTAGTTTTGATCTTAAAAATAAAATGAAAAAAACGCCTAACGCGAATCTGCTCAAAACCTTAACTTCCAAGTTTGAACTCAATCGACCCAATGGTTTAGGCTGTAGGAGCGTGGACAGACAGACAAAATTTTGCACGAATGCAAAACTTGCCATATAGTTCCTATATATGTCGCAAGTAAAAATATTTTTGGATATCCAGAAAAATCACACATTTTCAACTGTACGCCTTGAATCTATTGTGAAAGATTCACGTGGCTTCGAAAAAAACACGAAAAACTACAGTAGTTCTTGCATTTCATGTGTTCGAAAAAAGGCATAGAAACCTTCATCAGATTCTCATTGTCACTTATAAGTTAAACTTTTAAAAAAAAGTGGATAAGTGCTAAAAACAATAGAAAAACACACTTAAATTGAAAGTTGTTATAGAGGTACTAAATACTCAACCAAAACTCTTTCACAACAACAATTTAACAAAATTCTAGTTCTGCAAGTTTAAAGTTAATATATAAAAATATAAACTCGTGTCGGCCATTTATATCTCAAAACATGCTTCGCCAATCTCAGCATCACCACCGACCACCGCCGCACCGCTAGCACACCTGTGACTGAGCTCCACTTATTTTAATACTCACTATACACTATTTTCGTATATTTTTAACTAATGCGATTGAAATCGAAATCAAAAATGAAAACGACAACAAGGTATCTTAATCTATCGGTGGCAACAAACGTTTCTTAGAATTAGTATCTAGTTTGTAAGCGAACCATTGGTGGCTGACAGCAATAGCAGCACCAGCAGCACTAGCAGCAACAGCAGCAGTTGTATAGGTATTAGCATAATTCCAAAACCAGAGAATGTTAAGAAAAAAAGAAACAAAACGCCTACGACCATGAAACGGTCGATGCGTCCGCCGCGTCGCTCGGTTGTACGCTCGTGGTGCTGCAATTATGTCGTTTAATAAAATTTAGCTTTTAGGGAAAAGAAGAAAAAGATTAAAAAATCAATGGATAATTTAAAGCTGCAACACAACTCAGCTCCCCCACAATGTGAAGTTTTTCTTTTTTAGTTTTTGTGCACTAAATATCTGAAATTGAATGAATTTTTCATTGCAAACAACTTCAAAAACAAACAAAAACGCACAAATGAGGTTCAATGCAATTAAATTTGAAATTGTTTTTATTTTTTTAGATAGTTTATTCATTTGCCACCACATGTGGTATTAAGATATACTCCACTCTCTGTCACATGCCAGTTGTTGGTTTTGGTTTGGTAAACTTTAGAGTTTAGAGTTCGAACGTAATGCAATTATATTACTCGTATATACATATTTGCATGATCTTTTTTCGACGATAAATGTTTTAGATAATTTTCTGGTTTTTGCGTGAATAGTTAATTAGTTTTGCACGTTTACAATTTTTATTTTTTTTTTTTTAATTTAATGTGCCACTTTCCAGACTTTCTCCTATGCTGAAGCTGATGGTAGAAATTATGCAAATTTATGCTTTTTTTTGATGTTTTGATATCGTGCAGTCATTCATAAGAAAAATTATAAATGGAGATTTAGTATAAATACTGTAATCAAAGATAATCATCTTGTTTAAGGAGGGCTAATTTGTTCATAATTTAAAATTGTTTATAAAAAAAACCGTCGAAGTCTTATTTTTGGGACAACAGAATTTCGGCGACTTTTTGAGCGGGATATTTACAAATAAGATTTATTTAATTTGTATGAGTTCTTTAATTCAACATTTTCTAACTTCAAATTCAAATTTAAAAAAGTAGATTGGTGAGGCATTATCTTAAACCTCTTTTCTTTTCAAAAGCATATTGATGTCAAAACATATGTAATTGATTTCTGGTTTCCATAGTTAATGTTCAATTCAACCTGACTCTTCCATAAATTCTTCAGACAGAATTTGACGGATGTCAATGAAATATTTTGTCTTTAAGGGTTACTATAACTTATTCATCATGGACCTACAACCAGTTTATATCATATCCATAACTCAAATTGAAAATATTCCGCGAGTTGTTCTTGAAATCATATTCTATCCATAACACACCATTAAAGACAAAAGAAGTTGTAATTTAGTGAATTTTAGGGTAAGCAGTTGATGATGGTAACCTGACCTGACCATCTTCAATCTTTAAAAAATATGGACTAGTATCATTGGCCGCCCCAAAATTTACACTAAACAGGTAATTTTTGGGATGGAAATCGGTATCGTCCCAAACTCTACAAAATGCCATGAAGCTACAGGTGATTTTTCGATAAGAATTATTTTCAGTTTAGGTTTTTCAAGTAACTATTTTAAAGATTTTGCATTTTGTAGACTCAAATTCCAATAGGTAGGATTATGTCAACCATAAAATAAGCGAAGGGCGTGAGATGAAACGTTGCCAAAACAGATCACTCATTTTACTAAAACAAATTATTGGTTTTCACTGGTTGAACGCTTTATCAGCTTTGATGGTTAAATGTGACCGCCACCAACTATCAAAAGAAAACAATTAAATCAACACTTTACTAATCACGTGTTTTATCTTGCTTTCTCAGCATAAAAAAGTACATACATTTATGAGCACGTTAAGAAACCCCATTTATGAAATTTGATAACACAGACGTAAGCTACAACAACACCAAGAACTTATTTACTTGCTTAAAGTGGCACTAAAGTCCGGGACTGACCTAAGACTCAACCAATATGAGTCCCGAGCCAACTCGGTCCCTAGCTATCTGTCTGCAATTTCACACTCCAACTTCGTTGAGGTGCTCTCCCATCTGCGTGCACCAACTTAGTAGCGGTCTTCCTCTACTACGCCGTTCCTTGGGATTGGATTCCAAGATCTTTCGGGTGGAGAGGTGATGTCAATTCGCTCTACATGACCTAGCCATCTCAGCCGTTGGACTTTTATTCTTTTAACAAGGTCATTGTCACTGTCAGTACAGCCCGTACAGTTCATCGTTGTATCTTCTCATCCATTCTCCGTCTATGCAGACAGGACAAAAATCACCCCGTAGATGAAGTGCTTAACTTCCTCAAAGTTAAAGTCATACTTCTCAAAAACGCGCCGCTGCCGTAACGCTTTGATATTTCATTTATGCCAGTACCATCGGCAGCGTATCTAAGTAATTGTACGGACCTTTGGTAAACTGTATGTTGACGATTGAGTTTTGCACAATTCCTTCCAGGACAATGTTAAAGAAGTGCATGACAGTGCATTTAGATAGAGCAGATTGCATTTTCCATCGCCATTAAGCATAAACGGACAAGTTTGACAGGTATGCTAAAACAAGACATTGCTCTGCAAAGCTCTAACCTACAGATGGTGTCATACGCGGCTTTGGTATCGATTTGAAGTTCCTGGGTTTTTTCTAAGTTCTACCGTAATGTGAATAATTGGTCAATAGTGGAGTTTCTAACACAAATAACATCCCCTATAAATAGATACCAAATCTGGTCTATTTGCTACCTTTTTATAGGGCTTTAATTCAAATTTGATTTCAGCTTACCAAAGCAAATAACGATTGTCATTGCATTTTGAAAATTTTTCAACATATCTTGAGGACTCCCCAAAAAAGGTGAAGAAAGTATAACAGCAACTGACCACCGAATTGTTGGCGAGCATCACTGTTTATACATTTTATTAAGCTAAGAAGTTTTTTTTTTATCCCTCCTAAGAAAAGCAATCCTTAAGCCTTCAAAACTCTACCAGGTGCTTGAATCAAATTCAATTACCTCATACAGCAAGGCGATAGCATTATTACTGTAACTGCATTGTTACATTTCTTCAGATGTTTTGAAAACAATAGCAACTTGCATAACCAGTCTACATCCCTGTTACCACATGAAAAAAACATTGGATAGCAAATTGGGTCGCAATGGTCAATGTTCCAGAAGACTTTGAATACAGGACTAAGTCAAACTTTCTTGATGCAGATACATCTGTAAACATAATGTAGCTACTACTTCACTGACTCTAGAAATTTTGTATCTTCTCTGATCAAAGGCGTTTTCAGTAGTGAAATAAAATTGAACATTAACCGAACCCTTTACTGAATTAGATAGGTAGGTAGATATGGCAGTCACAAGCAGCCCTTGCTGCGCGACTCAATTAAAGCTGTAGAACTCCGTTTTGATACCTTAAACTCGTTAGGCCTTTAGATTGCGCTATATTTATTTTTTTAACGTTCAAAAAAGAAATCACGTCTTTGCTTTTCATTTTAGAAAGTTTATTAAGATCGTCAGGAAATGCCCTTAGGAAAATTGACATTCTAGAACTGCCAGGACAGGGCATTTACAGAAATAGTGAATCACAGTTTTTTTTACTTTTATGTGACCTATCGGCCAGTGTCCGGTATGTATTGCAGGGACTCGGATATATCATGCCTGGGTCGGCATAAAAGATCTTAAGAACGGTTTTTGTTATATGTAGGTCATATGTTCCTGGACATTATACACTTATACAGTCTGTTTGACTGATTGAATTCTATCAAAAAAATGTTGAAAATGTTTGTCTTCAACCCGTTCATTTCCATCAATGCCACTATGACCTGGAACCCAAATAAGAGTGACATTCTGACATTTTTGAAACTGTATAGAAGATGTTGTAGTCGAATTGAAAGCCATATCAGCGGCTTGGCTGTCAGTGCAGATAGCCGTATTTTTATTTTGGTTTGAAAATTAGTATTGTAGTACTACCAACTTTTTCAACATCTTCTTCCGTATGTTCCATTGAATTCATTGCTTTGAAATTGTATGAAATAATATTATTCTACTCTAGTTGCATTTAAAGCTACATATTAAAGTGAAACGAGCTTCTTTTACACATCTACTGGGGTTTCGAATAAAAGATCACACAATTTTGTATCCAAGAAAATAAAAAAAGAATTTGATTTTTAACTTATTTTCCCTCATTACAAAGTTGTGATATGATCTCTAAACCAAAATAACAACTCGGTCTATTGGTTCTTCAAATTAACAATAGCTATTTATCTACGAAACTATCTAACAAATTCCTGGTTCCCACCAGCAACAATCTAAAAAAACTAACTTAACTTCAAAAAGTGACAATAACAATAATTTAGCTAATGACAGCTTTATTCTCCCTCATTAATAAAAAACTGGAAGTACTTTATGTGGTAGGTACAAAGTAATTACACTTTTACCATACCTATACCAAATCAAGGTAAAATCAAAAATATTTGCACAATAGTGAGAAAGTTCTTTTAAAGGTAACGTTTTTTTAGAAAAAACTAAATTACACATCCAAAGTATCTTTAAGTTCATGTATCCGTGACTAATGACATCAAAAAAAAAAAGTCCTCTCTTCTCTGCATATACACGATCTAAATTTTACACTGCACGACATTTATATGTTTTATATACGCCCTAAACAAAAAACCTACAAGTCTCCAATTTTCAATTCTATAGTTTCAAGCCCCCCAAACTCCAAAAAACATGGCCATGATTTTCCCCGAACAAGACACATTTCGCATTCATCTGTCTGCGATGATGTACTTTTTGTTACGACCGCAATGACGACGCGATATGCACGTTCCCGTCGTCGTCTTATTCGGCCGGTCGTAGGTTGGTACGACTTCCTTTCCTTTTTTCTTCACATACTCGCGATCATAATCTAATCAACTTAACATTTCCGATTCCTGATTCTGATCAGCAATCCTCTCGCCGCCGCTGCATAGTCATAGTCAAGACATTGTCGTTGTTGCACTCTTTGTTGTTGTAGCTGCTCCAAAATAAATCACTGAAGCATAGAATTTATGAGTCTTCGAATCAAAAGCAGCCGGGGCGAGGTATGGTAAGGGGCAGCAATAAATATCCCATGATCGCACTTTGGGGGAAAAGAATTTTCAGCTTGCCAAGGTTCATCTTTTGAATGCCAAAAGCCAGTGCGGACGGGGAAATAGGTAAAAACGGTTCACCCTTTTGAAATGGATTGCGGTGAAAACTGAAAAATCCGTAGGACGATATGTAACCAAGAACCAAAACTAAAACCATTCCACTGATGATGGGAGTCGATTTTCATGACCGGAGGATGAAACCTTGTTACGGACCGCCATCGTCATACTCATAGTCATCGCCACCGCCAGCCATCGCATAGCCATTGCCATCGCCTCGCCGCATCACACACTCACGCAGCAGCAACAGCACGGTTTTCTTCTGCAACTTTATAGCTCTGTACTCCGCCGCACCGCCCCGATTCGACTTTGAATCCGCCACTAGATGTCAGGCACACCAAATGAACAAACATGGACAGACAGACGGCTGAGATTGGTGTAACTAGCCTCATGGAAAGTGTGTGGGCTCAACAACTTGTTTTGCACTATCATCGGGCTGCAGCAGCCATGATGCATCGCCATCTCTCGCAAAGTCCCAATCTCAAACCCAACCACCAGCAGCAGCAGCAGCAGCATCAGAGCAGAGGAACAGAGCTGCGAGGAATCACGGTGTGGTTTTCTGCTGATTTCATTTCTATTGAGTTACCATCATAGTTACCACCGCACTGCACTGCAATTTCGGCTCAGCTCCTCGGTCGGTAGTGCCAATCACAACCCACTCAGACTTGGGCACACATTGTGAATGGGGAACCTGGTTATCTTCTTCCTAGAGCGAGAGACTTTGTGCATTTCCTGCTCTGCTTCCATTAGGGTTTCCACAGATAACATCGATGCAACCAACGAACAACACGGTTGGCTGATGGCAGGCTTGATGTCCCGGGCAGGAGGTACAGTGCGGTGGTGGGTTATGGTTGGGCTTGAGAAGATTTCAATTTCATGGTGAGAATAAGGATGTTGTGTGTTGTTCGGTAGCTGGGCGAGAGAGTGCACCTTATATTGGACGAATGAGGTGATGAAAGGTGCACTGCGCACATCACATACGCTGCTGGGATATGGTTTAATGGTTCGCAAGGAGGTTCTACTACTTTGTTACCTACCAACGAGTACAGTAACTCCAACAGACAGATAGACAGACGGACAGAAAGACAGACACACGATTTGAAGGTTTCTTTTTTTCTTTTTGCTTCATCGAAGGAATCGTGGATGCACCTGCAAAGTATAATTATTCCAAACAGGGATCCGGTGAGTGTTTTGATTTATGCAAATGTTGAACGTGATTGATTGCCTCGATGTAAGAACATCATGAGCTGAGGAAGGGGTGAACGGTTGAAGGGGCTTCAATTTTTATGTGTCGGCATCCTTTTGGGCTTGTTTTGTGGTTGGAATAATGGTTGATAATCCCTTATGGATAGAATGGAAGTGATATAGGTGTTTCGAAATGAGACTTGTTATTTTTACCTTCAGCTCCTTTACATTTTCGAGGTGAGATGTTCTTTTAAGTAGGATCCGTTTTGAACTTTGACATGGAGTTTTGACTTTTTACATGCTGAGTAAGATATCCTTTAAAGGACAGGTAGAGTTAACAGAAATGATAGCTCTATTTCGAGCTTTCGGTGCAATGAATCAAAATAGTTCAAGACTTTGTCATTTATTTTTCAGACCTCATGCATTTTTGTGTGTGTTTGCATTTATTTATCAAAACAATCGAATCTTGCCACTGGCATGGCACAGTGTGGTGATTTTTATAAAGCTTGTAACGCTTGTGGGCATAAAAATATAAAATCAAATCTTAACCACTTTATTCCCTTAAATTCGACTCAAAAGATAGACCATATGTAAAATTTACATAGCATTTTAGTCTCATGTGTTATTCTGACATTGAATTATGGTTCCAATGTCTAAGCATAACATGGATACGTAGGCCGACGACGACACAGAGCGGAGGACCAGACGAGTGAAACTAGTATTTTATTTAGTTACAGAGGTATGGTACCCAAGGTTTTATCTGCCTTCGACTTTTATAAGTTGAATAAGCAAGCTCACATCATTGCAAGTGTTATATTTTATGTTGTGCAAATCACATTCACAATTGACGCGATTATTTTAACATTATTTTTTCTTATAGTTATTTTGTTGTTCAACAATCAACAAAGGACATTAAATTTAAAATGCAGACAGAAAACAAAAATATATGTACATAATATATGGTATCTCCTTACATCAATGCAAATACATTTTTCAATGAATTGAATGAAGACTTTGGGGTTATAGGAAAATAAGGACATGTTCCCACGAGAAGTTCTTTTGTTTATAAGAACAGAAACAACTTCTGAACTTTGACAGTTGAAAACGGCCATTTTGTCGAAGCTACATCTGTCAAATTCGACTTCATTTAATCAGATTATTCAATGTATTGAGACTGATGATCTTTACTTTTAGGAAACTATTAAGCGATACCCGTAAGTCTTTAGCCACTATGTGCTGCAGAATTAAATGCAGTCGATTTTTAGTGGCTCGAAAGAATTTTGTCCTTTTTAAGACTTCAAGTGGGAACATTTTTCGTCGGCGTCATCTGATTTGACTGAGCCATCATCTGCGAAAAATTCAAATGAACAAAGAACTTTAGGTAAATGACCAAAGCCAACGAACGACATTTCTTCATTGAACTCTGAATGACCGTTTTCTTTATCGAAATACCACAGTCAGCGAAAAGTTCAACAGCGATCAGTTCTATTTATTTAAAGTTTTACAAAAAAAATAAAAATGAGTGGATTTTTATTTAATTGTTTAAAAGATATATCATTAACAATTTAAAACGATATCAGTCACTTTCCATGATCAATTTAACATTCCATCTTTAAGGTCTTAAATCGATTGTCAAGCATAGAACTTCTTATTCATGTGCTCTTACAGAAAAAGTCTATGTTCCACTTTCTTCTCAGAGTTCTTACATTAGGCCCAGTACAAGTCCTAGAATTGTGTACTCAAATCGGTATCAACTCATTTCTTCACACAAGTACTAGGACCTTATTCTATCAATTTGAGACCGACTTTTTATTAGGACTAGTTCCTAAGCAACAACCCAGCTGTTAGTACTCAAATCGGTACCAATTGGTTTCTTCAGCGAAGTACTAAGCTACAGTTCTGTCAACTGTGTATTTTCTGGTACAATAAATATGATAGGCTTAATAGGTCTTAATAGTGGAATTAAAGCAATAAAGTTCATTCAATTTGACAATTTAATAAGTTGTTTTATTTATTATTTGTTTGCCCTACGAGAACCGTATGGCAATATAAGAAAGCCAACTGAAACGGTCTTAGCAACTTCTTCAGGAACTTTAGCTGGTTACTATGGTTGCTCGATAGTGACATAGATTCCAGCGCAGATATAGTGACAAACTTAATTATTTCTGGATAGAGAAATTTTATAACGGATAAAGTAAAATCCATTAATCCCAAAGAAAACTCATGCTTTGATTCGAGCTGTATAGAGGTTTCCGGATTTACCAAGCCAATTCCATTGAGGAAAATCGAAATACGTTTAAACAAGCCAGAAAGACCTGTAACTGTAACGGAAATATTCGACAAAAATATTATATTGTTCCAAAGGTAGCAGACATTTCTGGCCATTTGGAAAAAAACATTTAAATAAAGCGAATTTGCTTGCAGCACAGTTTGCTGTTAAATCGATGCTGTAAATAAGTGATATAACTCCTATACTTGAAAGCGTAAACGATTCTATAGGAAGAATCTTCTTTCGCACTCGAACATTAGCTAGAGAATGTCGACATTCACGAATCCGCTGGCAAGGATAATATCCCTCCTAATATTCTAAGGAGGTGTTCTTCAACGCTGGTAAAACCACTGCGTATACTTTTCCATCTTTCCTATTCTTCTGGGCTCGTTGCAAGTAGTTGGAAAACAGCATTTTTTCAGCTAATCCCTATAAAAGGCTTCTTCTCCCTCAAATTATCAAATGATAGCACTAACGTCCCTTCTTTCCAATGGAGTTTAAAAAAATGCGTAGAATTTAATGCTTCGAAGTTCTGTTCCATCTAATACCGCTGGACATTTTCAGCAAGAAAACGGCCGCTAATACTGCCATACGGCTTCAAGCCTCCTCTCTGTGGATCAATAATAGAATTGGCCACACCACTATTTTGAACTCGTTCAGAACTATAAACAGTAATATTGACTACACCATACCCAATCCTCAGTTTAATAACTATAGCTTCAAAGTGACTATACCTCCGAGGTCTTCTTGGGAGAATACATCATTTTTGAACGATGATCCTATAAACTTTTATACAGACGGATCAAAAACGGAGGATGGGGTTGGTGGAGGCGTATAATACTCAGATAGACTAAACTTAAGTCTCTCCTTTCGTCTACCCGATCATTGTAGCGTGTTCCAAGCTGAAATCCTGGCTATAAAAGAAGTCCTATCCTAGCTTAGAGAAAACGTTATATCAACTAATGATATACGCATCTTCTCGGATAGCCAAGCTGCGTTAAAGTCCCTAGACTCTGTCTCCACAAATCCACTAACAGCCCTAAATTGTCGATCATCTCTTACGGAGATGGAAATTAATCTCTCTGATTAGATTGTACATTAGCTACGTTATAGGTGTCCTGACTGGGCACTGCTTAATAGGAAGGCATGCTTTTCGACTTGGAGCCCCTGCAAATGATTTTTGTAGGAGTTGCATGGACGAAGAAGAAGAGGAGACAATCTCTCATCTTCTGTTCACATGCCCTGCCTTATCACAAAGACGTAGAATCCACCTTGGAGACTACTACTTTAACGATACCAGCGATCTAAAAAATTCAGACATTACCTACTTGTCTCCTACGCTTCATTCGAAGCTCCAATTGGTTCAACGAGTTAAGCTGATTAACTGATCCATGTGGTATCACAACGGACCATACTTTGGTCTAAGTGTGTTGGACGTCCCAACCAACAGCCACTTTAACCTAACCTAACCTACTGCTTCGAAAAATCAAAATTATGTACTGTCGTAAAAGCGTAACCTTTCCCCAATACCACTATTCATGGGTAGTACTTGAATCGAGGAGACTAAACAGCTTTCATTTCTAAGTATGTGCATCACAAACCATCTCTTGTGGAGTGATCACATATTTGACATTGCCTCAAATGCGGCTAAGCAAGCACTTAGATTTTCTCCAACGATACAAACAATTTTCACCACTTCCTGTCTGGCTATAATTTACAAAGCTTTTATTCGTCAAAAACTCGAGTATAATTCTCATATCTGGCCTGGTTCCCCAATAACGTACTTAAGTCTTTTCGATAGAATTGAAAAAAGAGCTCCTAAAAATAAAAGGCGATCGCTCTATTACTGAGACCTGTGCTACTCTTAACCATCACCGCAAGGTCTCATGCTTATGATTGTCTTACCGATATTTTCACAAACAATGCTCTAGTGAAATATCCAGTAGTATTCTTCAACTCAAACAATTCCAGCGTAATACCCGTACTTCAAGGAAAGCTTATCATTTTACCCTTGACCCCAATTTTGGACGTACTGTTAAGAATAGGGATTCTGTCTTTAGCCACACTACACGAATGTGGAATCGTTTAAAAGATTAAAAACGTTGGTAACGAAATAGTATGGAAACTAAGGCTTAGTGGCTGACAAATCTAAACCATTCTTGTGTGTGAGTAATATTGCTATGGATTTAGAAGACCTACAGTTTAGAGCCGAATCTGACGGCTAATTTGAGAAAGCTCCATTCATGACATGAATTAATTTTTATATTTTTATATCGCTGGAAATATCAAATAAATACAAAAATAATATTTGAAATTAAAAATTCGGTGTCAAAATCAAAATTATACCAGTTTTAGACATATTCAGTTCGAGTATTAGTTATCTGAAGAAATGTTGAGATACTAGTTGTTTGTTAACGTATCAGCCGTAGTATTGGGCCTAGCTTGGCTAGGTACTAATACATCTTAGGAATAATTTGAAGAAATTGAGTGCAAAAAGTGTTAAATGACCAGATCTCAGTGACCAGTTGTGATCAATTCTTCGAGATATATCACTGACTGCCAAGAAACTTTGCTTCAAAAATTCTGATTGTTCCAATATTGACCGTGAATATTCAATAATTGCACATGTTTCAAATAACTATGTCTAAAACTGCACCAAAAAGTGAAATGTTGGGATTGGAGAGGCTTTTTAACTATCCTTCTTGGATTATACATAAACCAAATGCGACAATTCTGTTTATCAACCTAGTTGATGAGGTAAAAATAGTCTTCAACGCTTAAGATGATTTTTGATTACAACCGGCTTTAAGTAGAATGTTATTTTTGAGACACCTTATTTCAAAGATCGACAAGAAATTGTAAACCTGGTTTATTATGAAAACTACCAGCTATAGCCGCAACATAATCTGTTGTCTTTTAATCTGCGTTTACGGTTTCGATTCTTCATATCACTAACTTTTCCCAATAGCTGATTTTTGTATTGATTTTGAACAATATCAATGCATTTTTGAAGTGTGCGTCAATTGGGTACTTGTCAAAAGTCAAAAGATGACAGCTTTAAAAGAGCATCTGCTTTAAAAGCGGGCTTTGCAAAATGAAATCCCTTATTGAAAAACATAACATAAAATAATAACCATTTTTCTTTAATAACAATTTTTTGAAATTATTGTTAATGTTTTATAATTTATTTTTCTTTTATTTTCAGACAAAATATTTTAAACTGGATGACTTAATCGAAGATAAACAACAGTCTGTCACTTTTTAACTATGATCCAAATCTGAGTTTCAATTTGAATGACACTCAAACGTCACCAACAAAAAGTGCATTGTCACCGTCTTAACAACTGCTGCTGCCGCGTTCATTTGACGTCGTTGTCGTAGTCTCCGTCGTCGTGGTCATCGTCATTTTCGTTCGTCATCGCGTCTGTCTCTGATGTTTATCGTTACAAAGCAATTAAATGCCCCAAGTCTCCACCGAGTGGCGCTGTCAGTTTACGATTATTGCATTAATAATATAGATTGTCATAAATAATTGTACGTTTGAATGTCTGTTCAATTCTTGCGCGGCTCCAACAACAATCTACTGTCGCTTTGTTACAATTGTAACGCGGCGTGAATTCTTGTGTTTAATTTTTGTTTCTGTTTTTTTGTAAAAATTTATTGTTATTTTACAATTCTTTTACGATTTGAATTGAATGCATTCGGATGTGCGGTATGAATTTTTGAATCTGAGTGCACTTTATCGGTTTTATTTTTTAACTGGCTTATGTTGTTGTTGTTGGTGGGGTTTTGAACCTACTAAAGCAGTTGGAGCAGAATTAAGTGTGGATATTACAGCAGACTGAGCAGATACAAAGAAAATATAAGGTGAGATAAAATTTTATGTTAAGGTCTTTTTTCTGTATTTTTTAAAAAATTGTTAGCCTTATATGCACATTTCTGCAGGAGGGTGTTAATTGAGAGTTAAATAATAATTTACTATTAATCTGACTATAAATCTGTCACATTTTGTTTTTATTGTTTAATGCAATATAAATGGTAATAAAAATAACTATGGCCGTCATAAGTTAATTCTTGGTTTAAGTGGATATAGACGTATTTTATAGATTTTCATGGTGTGAAGTATTGGAAAGAAAATTTTATAGTCTTACTTTAACATAAATGTTTAATACACAACAGGCAACTTACACTTAATTTACTTAATCATTTTAGGTTTATATGGATAGTTAAAATTTATAAAACGTTTCTTTATAAATGGAGGTGTAATATTTCGGAGAAAAAGCATAACATTTATTTATAGTTTTAAGTCTCCATAACTACAGGGCGAGTTCATATTTGTATTACTCTTAATTTTTTGAGTTTAAGCATATAAAAAGTAATTTAGTAGAGTGTAGAGAAATCGAAAATAAATTAAATATGTTGCATGTTAAAGTTAATCTCTCTGATAATTAAAATACTAACTTTATGATATTTTATTTTTGTTAAACTTAATTTCTAATCACGCTTATATGTCAGATATCAAGCTACTTTTTTTGGGACTTCCAAAAATGTACTATACAAGTATAGAAAAATTCAAATATTGCATAAATTTGTGGAAAGTTTTAAAAAATTAGTTTGACTTTAAATTAATGTAAATCCCAGTTGTTTATTGCCATTCACAGGTTATGTATAACCTGTCACCACTTTTCACTCACATTTGTCATTATATTGACTACAGCGTTCATAAATATGATGAACATCCTTAAAAACTTTTCTTACAACATTGATGAATTCATTCATCAGCATGATGAAGAATTTTCAATTTTATGAAATAATTATTAATATAATACAAAAACTCTTCAATATTTTATGCTTTTAATGATTGCATTCATCAATATGATGAATAATTTCATCAATGTGATATTTTTTTTTTTAAATATAATGACAACATTCATCATATTGATGATCAAATTCATCAGTATCATGATTGATTTCATCAATATTATGATCACATTCATAAATATGAAGAATTTTTTAATCAAAATGATACACACAATTCTTCAATAAACTAAATTCGTCATATTTATTAGCAAATTCATCAATATGACGAACAAAATTCTTCTTCGTAATGACTGAATTCCTCATTTGAATGAACTTATTCATCAATATCATGAAAAAATCTCCTCAATATGATGATCGCAAGAAGAATTTTTTAATGAATATGAAGAAATTTTTCATCAATGTGATAGAATAGTATTTAATATTTTAGATGATGATTAAATTAAAAATATATTACGACAAACTAAAATTTATAAATGCATTCATAAAAATGATGAATGAGTAACTTTTTTTATAAACACGATGAATGTATTATTCAATATGATGAACTAATTGTCAAAAAAGCATTTATATATGATGAATGCATGAATTATAATTATGATGATTACTTTCATCAATATGATTAATGTGAAGCAGTCATTCATAAATTTCATAAATGTATTTGTCAATGACATGTATTAGTTTTGATAAAATTAGATATGGGTAAATATGATGAATGGATTCCTCAATATGATGAATTTAATGTTATTAAAGCATTCATAAATACATTTGTCGTCAATATGATGATCTAAATGTGAAGAAGTTTTTCATATTATGATGAATGTATTCATTAATATGATGAATAATTGTTACAAAAATCATTGATATATATGATGAATTTGTTTGTCAATGATGATTAAATCCTTCATAAATATGACAATTCTTTTCATCAATATTATGAATGTTAAAAAAAAAGCATAAATATGACGAATGTGATAAATGATTTACAAGTATAAGATAGCCCTTCAATTTCAAAAATGTGGCAGTTTTCAATATGATGACCTAATTGGGAGCCATAAATATGATGATTGATTTCATGACTATGACGAATTTCATAAATTTGAAGAAATCATTCATGACTGCATTTATCATTTTGATGAAAAATTATCAGAACCTTGGGGTTATCATTTACATGAAAACTTTTGATGAGCTGATGAAATTTCCCCGGTATACATTTGTATGGATTTGGTGGTTAAAAAGGCGATGAAACGTGATTTATCAATAAAATTTGATGATTTTCAGTTGATGAACTCCATTCTTCAATATAATTACATTTTTCAGTATGGAAATCCTCATGTAATATGAGTGTTTAATTAACTCTACATAAAGCTTTGCGCAACCTTAAATAAAATGCTTTCATGGTTTTGAAAAATTCGGTTAAGAGTTAATTTTCAGTGCTGATTTAGAACTCGAGCCTTTTGAACTATTTGCTCAAATTTAAAATATGCCCGTTTTCTACAATGTATATATATTCTCCAAATTAATGTGATAGCCTTGTTTAGACAATGAATTCGTTAAAGAAACAAAAATTGCTTTCAAACCGTATACGTTGTTCTGTTGAAAACCGTTTTATCAAAAATGGTTCGAACCTTTTATGATGCTGGAAAAGAATTGAATTTAAATGTCATTTAAGTACTCTTTATCTTTCAAATGTCCATAGAGGAAGAAATCCCAAGTTTTCAAGGTGAATATTTCGTAATGTGTCAACTGAGTCAACATGATCCTGGCAGGGAATTGACACAATTGACATCATAGCAAAAGGCACCAATCTTTGAGAGCCGCATATCGTTCAAATCAATGAATATCTCATTTTCAAAAAAAATTACGGTTTCATGGGGAGTCATTGCTCCCATAACCCATACCAAAAAGTAACTCTTTTTGGATGCATCGGTTTTTTCAAAAGTCACTTGACCATATTGGCATGCTTCTTCGTGTGGCATCCACTGATGTCAAAGTGTGTCTCATCGCTGACAATGATTTTTTTCATGTTGCATTTTTATTTTAACGTATATTTTCAATACTCTCAAAGCTCTTCTCTCCATGATAAAATGCGTCAAAGACTTAAGGAAAAAATATCAAACAAATGTAAGGTCAAGAAACTTAACGTAATGGTGTGGGTCACAATTAAAATCGTGCTTAACTTTTTGACCATCCTTAAAAAACAATTTTTTTCATTTAAATATTTAATCACGCTTAATTAATTATTAAACTTTTTAAAATTCAAAGCGTCAATATTGACTTAAGACTTAGTTTTAATCGTGAAGTGTCGTGACTTCTAAAGAAATAAAACTAATTTGATTAACAGCTATCAATTTTTCCATTCACCATAATACAACATCACACACATGTTACAACCAACATCATCAGCAACCATTTTTGACACCTTTGATCTTTGCAAATTTTTAAGACAAATTTTTAACGAAAAAATCCATAAAATAACGTAAAACTTGTCCCAAAAAAAAAAAGAATCCAATCCGATCTTAACATGTGAAAAGGGCAAAGCTCTTAAAAAAAGATGTTAACTTAAGTGTTAAGAGTCTAAGAAGTGGTGTTGATCGTTTCTTTTTTTACCTTTAACTTTGCTAAAATTTGATGATTTTTACACGATCTTTTATTTTAATTGTAATCAAAAGAACCACATTCAAAATGGTGCGGTTTCTCAGAATGTACCTAGAAGCTCACTTCGGACGAATCTTGTGTTTTTCGAAATCAATCAATGCCTGCCTAATCCATTCAGCAAATAATTTTAGCGATTAGTTTAAGCCCATTAGCGTAAGTGCAACAACACCTTCTAGACTATTAATCGCGCCAATCCAGCTTGGCTCCTCTCCTTAAAATAGCTTGTCTTTCGAAAATCCGCTTGTAAATACGAGTATAGTGAATATGGAATGGATGTTGTTTGCACGCGTCGGTCGCGTCGAGTACCAAAGTTACAAGTTGTTTTCAAATGATTAGCATTACCATTCTAATCTCTTTGGATAATATTTTTACTATTTTCCATCTAACATACATCTTAAGCTACACAGTCATGAACTCAATGGCATCTTCGAGTTGGACGCAACGTAAGCTCCTGAATGGCTAATCGTTTTTTACAGCTATGGTATGGCATAAGGGCCGACTTATGCTTTGTGTGTGTTTTGAAAAAGTAACGAGTTCTGCATTTCTACAGCATAACACTCTTTACAATCTTTGCTAGTGGCAAATGTCACGTTAATGTTTCGTGGGTATTTTTGTATCTTATTTTTCAATTGATTCTTCTTAAGGCAATTATTTTGACCCTAACCAAAAGTGAAGTCGGACTTATTTTGAACTTACACGCAACTTGAATTTAAAAATACCACAAGAGTTAGTTGACTGAATTATAATGACACTAAACTAATGTCCAGTTAACCATCACCACCACCACGTACCGCTTCATCACTTTGCTGAAATGAAAACTCTTTAACAAGCTGTCAAGAAAAAGTCAAAATAATGAACGTCAACACTTTTTTGGTTGGTTAAGTTGACTGAAAAAGAAGAATTGTAGGTTTTGTTTGTGGAAGTTGTCGACAAAGAGAACTTCAAACAAACAACAAAAAGATTCAATTTCAATGGACATGGTCTCTTGGGTTTGACTCTAGAGAAGATATAAATAAGGTTTAATTTTTTAAAAAAGGTGCGTGCTGATAATGTTTTTGATAGTAACAAGAACAATCAACTTTTGACATAATCACACGACTTAGTGTCATTTGTATGAAAAGCTCATTTTTAAATCACTTTTAATGAGGTTTGTGTTAATTCAAGTCAAAATACTAAAACCTAACAATGAAACTTTTTAAAAACGGCTTAAAAACAAATTTTTTAAAAGATAAAGATTATTTCGGTTGTTTTTTTATATTATGAAAACAAAAATTAATTTGAACACCGAAATGCTGATACACTATGAATTCATATCGGAATGAGTGGTAAATATTTAGCCGATTAAAACATTCGACATTCGTGCAGTGGGGCTTAAGAACGAATGTCTGTTCTGAAATCGGGTGTCCGAAATTAAACTCTAGGTTAAACTGATAAGAATTCTTAGAGATGATATTGTTTTACGGTTGAATTGTTGGACGGAAGGAATAAAAATGGCTGTTTCACTAGAAACCTGTGTATGAAGGAATTGGTAAAATACTGACAGACATGAAACCCCCCGGTTTATAATTGTCACCTATAATTTTGTAAAGTCTGTTTTGAATTTGATCAAGTGGGTGATTGGACTACCTACCTCCTTAATGAGGGGAGTTGTACTCGAGTACCAAGACAAAAGTCTTTGATTAAAAAAAATAGTATTTTTAACAGTGAAGCAACTGTATATTGTATGCGCTAATTCTGGATCTTGTTCAATAAAAATGGTAGTTGACAGTTCTTCCAATAAAATGTAATTTGTACTTAATTGATCTCAAATTTTAAGTTGTAGAATATATGTAGGTACCAAAAGGCTTCGGGCGTTCTACAAAGGACTTTCCGAGCTAGTTCCTCTTCACTTATGTGAATTAGGAACCAGCTCACCACCGGAGTGTAACGCTTAATTTTTTGTCACAATATCTGCTGAGGGCAAATTTATTCGGATTAAGATCTTTGACATATTGAAATAGGCTCTGTTGGGTTTAAACAATAGCCCACGTATTTCTCCATCTATGTTGAAGGAATTCTGCACAGCTTGTTCGGTTCTTCCAATGATGTCGATGTCGTCTACGTTACGTAGTGGTTGGCGTGCCAGAATCACGGATTGCTTTTTTAAACACTAGGAGGAGAAGAGGAGGCAGTCCAAACCATCCCTTTGTAGAAGTCTATTGTAGATATTATTTTGTTCGGATAGCAATCCAAAGATTTTAAAGTGGCTTGTTATATTGGTCATGGTCAACCTACATAGTCAAGTTAATTAATTTGGTATGCCTAGTTTTATCATGGCTTTGTGTAGTTATGCCCTGGCTATGCTATGGTAAGTTACATTAAAGTCTATAAATATATGATTTATCGGTTGTTGATTTGCCTGGAATGGAGCCTAATACAATATTTTCTAGTGATAACGTTTGCGTATGCGTATGCGTCTATCCGTTCTTGTAGGATAGAAAATATACCTCTATCCTCGCTCCACTTGTGACATCTCCTTTCTTGTGTATGTTGCAAATGATACCTTTTCGACAGTCTTCTAACATTTCTCATACTCCCATACGTGCACTATAATTTCACGAATCGCTCTATATAAAGCTGGCTCACCATGTTGAAACAAACAAACGGTTGATAAGGCATCGGCTCCTGAGGCTTTGTTTTATTTGAGATTTTGTACAGCCTTCTCGATGCCTTCTATGCTTTGAGGCATCTGGACTTCTTTTGAAGTAGTGGAGCCTCAAATTCTTCAGTGAGCTGACCATTTAGCAATTCAGTCACTCTGACCTCTGCGACTTCTACCTGAGATGAAGTTGGCGGTGCTAATGACAGTATTTTTAAGGCGTATTCACTTTTCTTCTACGCATGACTAAAGGTTTTGCTGGTATTTTCGTTGCGTAGGGCAGCCGTGTTGAAATCAGTTAGGTCTTCCGTCTTCGGTTCAACAATGTTATTAAAAATGAGTATGAATTCAAAAAGTTCTTTATAAATGTTTAATCCTTTTTATTTACCAAGGACACAGTAGTAATGAAAGAAAGGGTTTAAAGGAGGTGTCCCACTATTAGTAGCAAAACAAACAGTACGTTATAATAAAGTAAATGATTTGACTAGCTTTATTTAGAAAGTGAATCCAATTGCAGTACCCGTGGCGTGATGATAAGTGCGTAGGATTGTCATGCCAGAGATTTTGCGTTCAATCCCTGTTAGTACTCAATTAGAGTAATTCTTGTCATGAAAAGTGTTTTATCAAATAAGAATTTCAGATTTGACATACCTCCATCCTTGACAGAACTCGCAAACAGGAATGGTCACTAAGCCCTGGTTTCCTACGGGTTGTTATGCCACCTAATTCATTTATTTAATGAATGCGAGAAGATCTCGTTAAAATTCGTTTTAAGCCGAATAAGCTCACATCACTAGTTTCGCGCTTGCCAATAATTATATTTTAGCAACCAGACCTTAATCAAACTCAATCAAACTTAATCTACGTTAATTAACTCTTTTTTTATTTGTATTTAAATATAATTTATTCTTTATCTATAAGCCTACTTTCTTGTATCAGATTAGCTATCTCATTAAGAACTATTTATAAGAAAAATAATAAATTGACAGTGAAATCAGCACGGAAAGAAAGATGTAACATCTATAAGAGACAGTTACAATATGTTACATATTCATGTTGTTTTATTGTTGTATAAAACTGACCCAGTTATTCTCTATTTTTATTCACAATTATTTTAATGAGCAGCTTCCATGTTTCTCCACTATTTTATATCCGAACTGAATTCAAAATCATCTTCAAATCTCAAATTAACAAACAAACGGCTATGCTTTTCGCGTGACCATATGAAGCCTCTTCGTCTTTTCTCAGAGACTGGCTCAGATAAGTTGTGATAAAAATGAATTCAGTATACTAATTTGGATCTTCTTTCAAACTCAAACTGCACCTTACCACGATGTTAATTTTTGTTTTTATAACGCGCATAAAATGTATTATGTATTTCGAAAAATAATAAAAAAGCTGATGTGCCAAATTGGTAGAAAACAAAAGGTTGACCCACTTTATTGCCGGCTTCGGCTTCGAGTTTATGTATCGCTTCTGCCGCGCAGACACTTTTTCTGGCACAAAAACTGGTTACCAAGAGAAGCGTCATTTATATTTGAGTTTTTGTTTTTCTCAGTTGAATTTATTTTGGACTTGAAACAGCATCCATCCTCCAAACCATACGAGTAGGCTTTATAAAAGGCCTGATGCATGGACCTAAAAGCCAACTAAATCTGGATCTGAATTACTTATATGATTTTGAAAGTTAACTTTTTATGTTTAGCTTTGTAGGTATAATATTCATTGGCTTGTTCATGTTGTGCTCATGTTTGTGATGAAAATATGATAATGGCGGGTGGCCTTCTGAGATGAGATGCCCTTAATCGAAACTGAAGAGGATTGGATTGTTGTTGGAAAAAATAAAGGGAACATGGGATGTCGTCGTCTCCTTTTTAGTGGGAATGAGTTTTTTAAGGTTGGTTTTTATATCGAAAATTGATGATGTTGATGTTTTACACATATTGCTGTAGGAAGGGAAAGTTGAAACTTATTTTTGGTTTCAATGTTAAGAGAAAAGTTGTGACTTTTTTATTGTAACATTAATTGTGCCCGTCAATATTATAATTAGCTAGTGGGAAAGTAATATTAACCAATGAAATTGCATATAAAATGGTTGAACCGTTTTTTATCGGTTAGGTTTCCTTGAAGCACTGACACCAATTACACCACCGAGAGTTGTCAATTTTGAGGCTCTAAAGGCTCTTTTTGGATGGGCACTCTATAACAACATGGACACATTTACACAGGTTGCGTTTTATCAATGACTTTCTTAACTTAAATTCTTAACCATATGAATTCCTTAAATATTTTAAATCTAAAACAAAAAAGAGGCTGGGATGCGACCCACACTAATAACTTCCCATCCCGTCAGTCGATTTGTCTTGCTTAAAAGGTTTGTAGGTTTTCGTGTTTTGTTAAAAAAGTTATCAGTTAAAAAAATTAGGTGGCGCAACAGTCCATGAAGAACCAGGGCCTAGTGACTTACAACCCTCAACCATACCTGTGTGCGAGTAATGTTGTCAGAGATGGAAGGGACCTACAGTTTATATGCCGAATCCGAACGGCTAATTTGAGAAAGCACTTTTAATGACAAGAATTACTCTTGGAGGATTTGTCAATTCCTCGCAAGAGGCAGTACCCGTGAAAAAAGTTAGGTGGCACAGGCAGGGATTGAACACAAGACCCCTTGCATAACAGTCCAACGCACTAACCATCACGCTACGGGTTATCAGTTAACTTATTCTAAAAAAACTTAAAAATTTCCAACAATATTTTGCATATGATAAAAGAGTTTGATCTCAAAATCTATTTTGGTTAACGAGATTTTTATTCGAAAACCAATTTTTACCAATTTTAGTAGCATTTCATAAAAGTTTTTAGTTTTTCTAATATAAACAAATACAAATTGGATGAATGAAAATAATTTGAAGCCAATGTTTTCTATCATTCACGAGATATCAAGAACCGAACTCCAATTTTTAATAATTTTGCGTACTATTTTTTGTAGATTTTAATTTTTTATGAAAAAATTGACTGTTAGATTTTTATAAAACAAATTACTGAATGTTGAAAACAATATTTTTTATAAAATAAAACTAAGTTGAAGACTTATGGCTGAATCACAAACACGCTTCAGTTTCGGCTTCGCCTGACGTTTACGAGTTCAGCCATAGGAATTCAATGCATTCTATCACAATGAAGCTTCGACCTCACGTTTCGTTTGACAATCGTAAGGAAAAGAACGTAATGTCACGTAACGGAAGCTCTAGCTCAATTATCTGAACATTTGCTTTGTCTGACAGCTCAAGAGCTGTAAACAAATGTCAACAAACAAAATATTTGCTCTTTGGAGGGATGATATAATAGAAATGTCATTCAAAGCAAACCCGAAGCAGGCCCACCGTAACGCAAACGAAGCCGAAGCTGAAGCGTGTTTGTGATTCAGCCATTTATCTTAAATTTTTGAAAAGATATTTGAGTAGAAAATCTTCTTTTACCAACTTTTATCAATTTTTTTAGATTTTAATTTTTGTAAAAAAAACTGTCGATTCGATTTTTCTCAAAATTTTACTGAATGTTAGAACAATATTTCTCATAAGATAAAATTAATTTGAAGCCAATATCTCAAAGTTTTGAAAAGATATTTAAGTGGAAAATCAATTTTTACTAACTTTTATTAATGTTTTTTAGGTTTTTAATTTTGTGTAAAAAAAAACTGTCAGTTCGATTTTGTTTTCAAAATTTTGCTGAATGTTGACAACAATATTTCAAAAAAAAAAATTAGTTTAAAGCCAATATCTCAAAGTTTTGAAAAGATATTTGAGTCGAAAATCAAGTTTTACTAATTTTTATTAATTTTTGTTTTTAGGTTTTATTTTTTGTAAGAAAACAATTAGATTTTTCTCAAAATTTTTCAGAATTTTGAGCTTTGGACGACGAAAAAAAAGTCGCGAAAGTGGCGTGGCGGCGGCGGCCGTACGGACAGACATACTTCCAAAGATCTTTTATTTCGACTCTAGGGCCCTTGAAACGTCGAAAAATGTCAAAATTTTCAATTCGACAAATCGGACCCATTACAATAACTTCCTATGGGATGTTAATTATACTGTTTGCCATAAATAAAGGGTAAAGGGTGATTAAATTTAAATTGCCGATATTGAATGTGAATCACACCTAAATGTCAAGATTGTTTTCTGCATTTCATTTGACTTTTATCAATTTCAGATTAATTCAATTTGAATCGTGGAAAGATACAACATCGAGCAACACGTTAATGTTATTCAAGCTTATTATGAAAATGGGTGTTCAAATCAAAGTGCATATCGTGTACTTCGGCCAATTTAATCGTCCAAATGTGCGTACAATTAGGAAAAACGTGCGAAAATTTGAGCAAACCGGACTCGTACTGCAGACGGCTGAAGAGCTCAACCCGTCACTGTGTCCAAAAATCTTACCTCTCAAGCTCGTCGTTGATGAACTTTATGCATAAAGACTTGCATTTACACGCTTACAAGGTGCAATTGACTTAAGAATAAGGCCTATTGACCATTTCAAGCGTTGCCGTTGGTCAATATTTAGAATGATGGCAAGAAATGGCAACAGGCACTAAAAGAGTTGCCGCATTTGGGAGAATAATAATCCAAGAGTGATTGTCAAAAAATCAATGATCCACAAAGACTGACTGTTTGGTGCGGATAAGGGACTGGTGGCATCATCGGTCTGTATTTTTATTCAAAATCAGGCTGGTCAGGCAGCTACTGTGAATGTTGTTCGCTATCGTGAGGTGATAAAGAACTTTTTATAACCCGAATTGGAAGATATGGATGTGGACGATATGTGGTTTAACAGGACATGACAGCGCTATTTGGCACAAAACTAACGAAAACAATTACTCTTTTGCGCTGCAAATTCAATGGTCGTGTTATTTCACGTGGAGGCGATTTGACACCGTTTTACTTTCTTTGCGGTTATTTGAAAGAAAAGTTATATGTCAATAAGATAGCAATAATACTATGTCTAAAGGATGAGATAATTCGGCACATTATTTGCATAGAACCTCAATTATGCTTCAGCGTTATCGAAAATTTAGACCATGGGATGGAGGTGTGCCCTTGGTATCGACAGCCATTTGGCCGATATTTTGTTCCATACATAATTGAACTAAACAAATTTAATCAAAATAAAAAGAAATGAAAATAATTTAAGTTTTTATATCTTTAAGTACCTTTTCAAAATATTACTAAGCTTTAGAATCTAATATTTCTAAGTTCCAAACTAATTGCAACACAATGTTATTTAATCCCTTTTTTTAAATGTCAATACTTCCTACAAATTAAATAAGAAACTGGTACATATGGCAACCCTGATTTCATTAAAAAATATCTTGGAAGTAACTGAATTCTCTAAAGTTGCTTAACATCATTGTTATTTCCTTCACTGTCACAAAGTCAGAACATGGTACAACATTGCTGAAGTGAGTTGGCATTTAATCAGGCAGCGAAATCGATAACCCTTCCTTGGATCAATAAACACATTGACATAACCAAAGAAAACCGTAGCAATGATTGATACGCCACTAAATAAAATTAATCGTGACCTTCACCAAAATTTCCTCGAAACTGCAGATGGTCAAACATTGACATGTTGGCCTTCGAAAAATCTAGGGAGAGGATCTATCAAAACGATACAGTCCTTGGATTAGATTTTTTTTTTTAGATTAGATTAATTCTTTATTATATACAAAAAATGGTTTACAAATATCATTTCTTAAGAATAAGAGCATGGCTTTTCAGCCGTGCGTCTGCCTGAAGTGACATTTCGTTACAATTTTTAATATGAAGTGAACAATAAAAAATGAAAGTTGCTAATAATATAATATGTATAAGTATTCTAAAATGGGTTATAATTCTTATTTAATTGAAAGTTATGGTTGTGAGAAAAAAGATACATTTGTATGTTAATTGTTTTTATTTTTACACCAGATTTCGATTGCGAACTCAATTTTGATATGATTTGAAACACAAAATTTTGCCAATTTTGAAATGATTTGAAACGCAAAAGATATACCAATTTTGAAATGATTTGAAACACAAAAATAGGATGCATTAAACTGTAGTAACTGTATTTTTTAAGGATTTAAATATCGAAACTGTTGCCGAAGGTTAATGCGTGTTTGCAATAATTATATAAAGTACACTATCCTAGTCCTCCGTTTAATATTTCGTAAAGTCTGCTTGGAGAAATGAAGCTCTCATCAAAATAGAGTCAACGGATTTCCTGCAGTATTGGGCAAATGGCAATGAAATGGTTTATATCTTCATTTTCTCTTCTATTGCAAAACCAACAGATTTTGGGTAAATCTGCTCGATGAGGCATAAAGTTTAAGTTAAGAACTTCAACACGAGCTCTAAATATGTAGCTCATAATTTCAGCCGAGTATTCATTACGAAAATAGTTAATTCCTAAAGAAATTTGGTGATTGAGATTCTTATAAGTGCTCCTAGACAATGTTGAATTCGCTCTGGATAGATGTTGGTTATAAATCTTTTCGTCTATTTTCGCAGTAACCTCCGCAAACATACTCTGCCATTCATCAACAATTGACTCCAATAATGGTAGATGAGCTGCATGAGAATGAGCTAGTTCATTCCAGTCCTTGAATGGAGAAGCGTTAGTTTGTGAAGACTTGTTCCATTTCTTCTCATGACCCTCATCAAATAATCATAGTTGGCTTTTAGATTTTGTATGTACAGAGGCATTATACCAGATTCCACATAGATAGCATAGTTAGGCGTTGAGTTAGGTAGTCTGAATAATCGTTTGAAGAAATATCTCTGCACCGATTCAAACGTCTCGAGATTTATATAGCCGAAAACCTAGGCACCATAGCACATACAAGAGTGTTGACCGTTGCATGAAAAACACGGTATTTTGACGCGAGATCGATATCTTGGTTTGCAAAGAACTTAGTCCACATCATACTCAAGGCTAGTTTTGCTTCATTACTTTTTTGTTTGGCATGTTTTGAAAAATTCAGATTGTGTATAATCCAAACACCCAGGTACTTAAATTCTTGGACAACGTCGATCTCGATGTTTACATTATTGAGAGACCATTTTTCGTCGGGTTGTCTTCTCCTTTGACGTGCTTCAAAAATCATCACCTTTGTCTTTCTTGTATTGATGACTAACCCCCATTTCTCGCAAAATGCATTCAGCCTGTTTATTTGTAATTGCAGAGTGTAAGGGTTTTCGGCGAGTAGTACTAAGTCATCGGCATATAACAGAACTTTAATTTGTATATCAGCAAACGATATCCCTCCTGGGAGTATATCACAAATGTCGTCAACAAACAAAGCAAAAAGTAATGGGCTTAAAATACAGCCCTGTGGAACACCTGCAGTTGTTTCAAACCATTCTGAGAAGTCCGTTCCATCCCATAAAGATGCACTAGATGAAGCAAGAAATTTAGAGTACATGGTAAAAAATTTTCGGGAGATTCCTATCGTTGAAAGCTTGTACAGCAAAGCCTGTCTGTTTACTTTGTCAAATGCTGCCTTGAAATCTTCGAAGCAAGCGTATATTTTTTTTTCTTTTTAAGAGTCCTTGGTTGTATCTATTATGGTTGGTATCACTGGTATGACTCAATGAGTACCTAAATAAGCAGAATAGCAATTAGTTCTCCTCAGATCTTCTCTTGTTTAGAAAAGATTGCTCGGTGATTTGCCAGCCTAGGTGGAATTAGAAAAAGAACTATCGGAAAATACTTTTGAGCTTTTATTAAATACCGTTTTTTTTTTCACTTATAACTTTAATTCTTAATCAAATGAAGATGTTTAGAAATCGGTCCCAACTAAAAACTTGATCTACCATCTCCCTTCATTTTTAAAACTCTATTGTTTTCCTATACAAACACTTTTATAAATCTTCACTAATATTATAAAGAGGAAAGATTTGTACTTTTGTTTGTAACGAATAAACTCAAAAAATACTGGACCGATTTTAATAATTCTGTACCTATTTATGTCTACCCGTGCGAAACCGGGACGGGCCGCTAGTCTGTTATAATAAATAAATTTCTGTTATATTAAGAAAATATTACCAAGATTTTTAAGTAGATTAATTTTTAAGTTCTGGGTCTATGGATTCGTTTCTTAGCAAATTAAATCTAATCTTCTACATACGTTTCGTCTATCGCCACCTTTACACACACAAAATATTGGCTTAAAGCCTAATTTCAAGGCTTCTTTTAAGATTTAATTTAACCAATACCTTGAGATTTATAATTTTAATAGCATGCTAAAAGTTGAAGTTTTATTATTTTACTTTAAATGAAACTTCTAACTTCAAAATACACTCAGTAAATCTATAAAATTACAACATTCAAGATCTAATCATTATAATTTTTGTGTTCTTCGAATTCTCGAATTCATTCAAATTATAAATAAATAACTTCTGCTATGTTTTGTTATATTTGAGGAATTCAACCTCTCATTAAAATCGACTCACCCAAACCCACAATAACTGAATGTTTGTCTTGACCAATTCAATAGACGGCATTGGCAAGAGCAGCAGCAGCTGGATTGCATGATTAAATGAAATTCATAAACATTCTTTTATTACAATTGTAAAGTTATATGTTAGTTTGAGAATACCGCAACCATTGTACCTATAGAAGACATTCCTAATTGGGATTGCTCTACAAGATGGGAGTCAGTTAAAAAAACACAAAAGACTATGTCGGACTCCTCCTCGGCACGGTGGTGGTGGCGTCAGTCGGTCATCATCGTCGTCGTCGGTAAGTAGAGTTTGCATTTTTCTCCATCATCCCGAGCCTCATCATGCCTGATGGCTTGGCCAACCCAATAAAAGCACACAAATCCATAGTTAAATTGGTCATCCAAAGCATCTCAATCAACGAAAATAACTTCGATCTGAGATCGTCGTCGTCTCTGTAGAAATTCGTCGTCAGTCGTCGCCAAATTGGCACTTTGGTAGTCATTGATTAAGCTTCGAATCCATCCAACTAACCGCAACTCGCTCTATGACCAACAGCATTTCAGGTCTTCGTTGGTCGTCTTCGAATCAAGGAACGAAATGGTCAACAATTCTAATCAATCGATATTCTGTGCCGGTCGTAGATACCAAGCCAAAAATCCCCAAACCAAGCCAACTGCAACTGCGCTCAATGTACCTTTAACGAAAATTGAATGAAGCCATTAAAAAGTACATTAAACGTGCACACGGCAGACATTAAATTCAAACAACTGCAGCTTGATTCAACAAACAGACTAACAGACGAACGAACGTTTCCAAAAAGCGAAACAACTGCTGAGCTGATGGCAGCCCTGGCTTTATGAGCAGTGAACACAGTAACTAGGCCCCCAGATGCCATGGATTCGGTTTCCAGAGATATTTCTAAACATACCTCCTCCTCACTACTCTCACAATTCGCAGAGCAGAGCACAATGCTGCCAAATGGCGATAAATCAAAAACGGAAGAATATTTTTCTCGTTGTCAAGAGCGCAGCGGGAGGAAGCTGTAGTTAGCAGTGGCGGCGGTGGTGGTGGAAGCACCATCAGGCTTTAAGGCCAGGCACAGTCTAGCCCGGAATTGAGGTCACGTACATTGGACGAGGCTCTCACTATTCACTACTTACTACTCACTGCACCACCGACCGACCGACCAGTCGGCCATTAGGTATGCAGTTGTGCATTTGAAGCAATGGCGACGAGCTACGAGCGACGACGACGCGCGCGGTGGCATGGCAGCATCGGCATCAGCATCAGCATCAGAATTCAGCATGGCAACTGGCAACTGCGGCAACCGGCTGCTACTATACTGTGGGTACCGCTTTATTATCAATAACGGGATTTCTACTCTTTCTCTACTCAATTATCGTAGGTTACGGTACTTTACGAGCTACCGTCACATTATAAGTGGAAACGCAAGCGCACCAAGCACAAACGAAACGTTGGCTCACACAATATACACCATCAGAAAACTGGGTGAAATCCGTTGAGCTGTAAGGTTACGTTTAGGTATAGGAAGGAACTTCTAATGAGCTTATAGCTCTAAAGTTGAAAGGAAGCGCTGCTGCTGCTGCTGTGCTGTAGCTGGACGTTTGGCCAATTTATTTCTGTTCAACATTATGTTGATTTGATTGAGAAATGCGGGCCGATAAGGTGGTCCGCTTCAACCAGGCCACGACTGCCTGACCACCCCACCGTCTCCTTACACATCTAACCAACAAAAATAATATGAATTGGAAAGTTGAATGGCTTGGGTCTTCGGTTCGGACCGGACCGGCAGCGGACGGACAATGCGACACTTTCGATTCCAAGAGTCATATGTACTCGTCTCGTGTACCTAGATATAGGCGGAGTAGGCTTTCCTCCGCCTTATTTTTGGCTTTTGTTGTTGTTTTTTTGTGATTTATTTGATTTGAATCAGTGGGCTTTTTGGCCTAGAGCGGCGAAGAGAAGGTGGTAGCTCTGTGCTACTCACCAGCCAGCGCTGGCATGTGAGTGAGCCTCAGGAGTGTGCTTTCAGATTTTGATTGCCGGTTTATATTTTGTTTTTGTATATTGACACACTACCTGGGCTGGGGATGGCGGTGAATGTTGTTAAAGTTGTTGATTCCTACAGTCATGAAATTTCCGCTTCAGATGCAATCAATGTGGATGTTTGGATGAATTTTGTGGAGTTGCAAGCCGTAAAAACATGCAATCGACTTCTTTCAAATATGAGTTGGTCACTTTCAACTTTCGACATACAATATGAGGTATGTCGATGTATCGAGGTATATCGTGCATCGCATGCAGTATGGTTTTCTTTTGTTTTGTCCAATGTCGATGTCCATAGGGACGCGCCGTCCGCCGTCCGCCAAAGTGAATGGCATGTCGATATGTTGCGGATGGAATATCATTTGGAATTGATTGATGTTTGTTTGGTTTTGTTTGTAGGTACATAAAAGGCGGGTACTGAACTACCTTACCTATCCTATCCATGTCAGTGATATTTACTTTCAGTTTCATGGCAATTTGTTAAAAAATTAATCTAACACAAATCTGCCATAGTATATAGTATAAGAGTATAGGGGTTACAAAAAACCTTAAGGCTTTTTACATCATGGTCATGGAAACTTTAAATTGGCTGTAAGTAGATGGTAGAGTTTTTTGTCTTTGTTAATTGATTGCGCTTTGGTAATTTATATTTTATCTGGGTGGTCCATTAGGAAATACACCATCAGATAGGAATTTTAGGAAAAGTTAAAAAGTTAATGGGAAGAGTTAAAAAAAACATTGTTCCAACAGTTTTCTTGCAGCCAGCAGTGGAAGTTTTCCAATAACAGGTTCCATTTTAATAGAAAAAAGAATTATAACTCCAATGTTTACTATTATGGAGTGAATTGTAACTATTATAATTGATTGTAAAAGCGTAGTAATTTCTCGTAAAATATCCAAATATTACAGCTTTCAAACTAATAGCTGCCCAAATAAGGGACTTATCAAAATGAAACCTCTTATTGGAAAACTTTGCTGTTCTTCTTAATATAAAGATAAATCTATGTACAATAAATTTCTCTCATTAGTACTAACAGCGCAATTACCATTAATATTGATCAGGGTAAACTATAGTAAGACGTATTTGAAGTCTCAAACAAATGACTTAACTTCACAAGAAGTTGCTTATAAGACGGTATCAGTGGTGCACTTGGGCGTATACTCACTTTTTTTAATCAGATTGTATTTTTGCAAATTTTCTTTGTTAAATATGTCACATTAACTTTTGTCAATTAAAATATTCGTGGTAACAGCAAATTCATCATTTAAACACGTTAACATTCAATGAAATTAAAAGGAATGGTCAAGTCTAACAAGCTGACATTCTAGTACGAATAGTACAATAAAAATAATAACACGTTAACGATTTTTTTTCTGGAATGATCTAAGTTTCTCAAGACCCTCCATTAGTATCATATTATTTCTGATTTATTTCTCATTCCATATTCAATTTAACCATTAAGTTTTTTAAGAACCCTTTTCAAATACTACACATTTGAAGAATGTAAAAGTAATACTAGTGAATTCTGATATTTTACATACATTATAATAATAATGAAGTCATCCATTTTCACACCTTTGAAGACACAATTTGCGAATCGGGATTTGAAAATAATTCATCGAAAAAGTAAAATCAGAAAACAAAAGCTTTTGCAATCTGAATTGATGATGCCAAAGGCGTTACCACCCACGCCTACCTCGTAGAAATATTTAAATATTAATTTTTTTGTCTTTTGACTTTTTATATAAAATCTTATCTGGATTTGAGCCAAAATCAAAGCGAAAATAAAATATAAAATAACGAACACCTTTTTCCTTTGTTATGAAATCTATAGAACAATTATTATTATTCCACGAAGAATTTATTATTCAAAATGCATTCTAAGCAACAAAATATAATGATATGGGTTTTAATACTTTAAAACGTTTAAAAAAAACGATTAAAAACACACGTTTGCTAAAATTGACAAGAACTGACTACAAATTGCATACAACAGTCGCTTCTTTAATTTGTATAATGCTTTAATAATGTGAAGAGCTCAGGTACTGGATTGGAAAAATGTTTGAAGAAATATAGATTAACAAAGTAGTATGGTAAACTGATATTATCGAAGTGAAGTCATAATGTCCAAGGATTAAAAGTACATAATTAATTTTTTTGCCACTTTGGTTTATTTCATCCTAATAGCTTTGATCGAAATTTGAATTCATACAATTTATGTTTTTATTTTTTATCAAAGAATTACAGACGAGAGAGGTTCAACGTAGCATAAGACGTGATAAGCGCAATTACACTAACGCTTTGGCTCAAGAAGCAGAAGAAGTCGGTAATAGATTTAACTGCAGAACCCTCTATATACGATAACAAAAGAGCTCGCTGATGTTCAGAGCTCAAAACAACACCCTGTCAAAGATATAGATGGTTCTCTGCTAATCTCGGAAGAGGACCAGCTTAGAAGATAGAAGAAACATTTTGCTTTGGATTTAAACTATGCATTCGACAGCAACGTGTAACTGACATCTTCTGAGTTCAGTTCCTGAATAATCACCACACTCCCAATGGAGACAAGAAATGCACCTTGATCATAACCATTTAAAAATAACAGAGCGGTAATGTTAGACGGCATTTCTGCAGAACTGTTGCAAGCAGCTCCAAGTTCATCGAGTGAATTACTGCAACTACTCATAAAAGCTGAATGGATCTCTGAACACTTCTCCCAAGAGTGGAAAAAGGGAATGATTAAAAATCTCCCAAAAATAGGAGACCTGATGAAGTGCGAAAACTGGAGAGGTATTTGCATTTTGCTTGCAGTCACTAAAAGATTATCTTAGAACGTGTGGGAGAACACCTCAAAGCAACACTCGACGCTGAACAAGCTGGATTCCGCCCTGAATCCTTCTGCACTGATCACATTAACACCTTGCGGATCGTCATTGAACAGTGCATCGAGTATTGATCAGCACTTTACCGGCTATTTATCGATTTTGGGAAGGCTTTTGACAGCGTTTACAGGAAGTTTATCCGGTTTGCTTTACGAAGGAAGGGTATCCCGGATAAGCTCATGTCTATTAGCGAGGTGACTTATGATGAATCTATATGTCACGTTTTACACGGAAGTAGGTTGTCGGAGGAGTTTATGTCTTAAGTGGAGTCAGGGAGGGTTACAAACTGTCACCAATTCTATTCTTATTGGTGATCAGTGATGTGCTGCGGGTGGCCCTAATAGGAAAAGGAGGAATAAGATGGACTCTGACAACATACCTAAAAGAGCTTGATTATGCAGACGATGAATGCTTGCTATATCGCAGGAAAATAGATCTCCATCAAATGGCAATAGGGGTGTAGAGAGAAGCTGAAGTCGTGTTGCTGAAAAACAACATGGGAAAAACTAAGATGCTCAATCTCGGAACCTCCCACTCGTCCTATCTGGTAAACATTGAACAGCAACCAGTAGAAAAAAGTATAGAGTTTTAGGTATCTTGGAAATATGGTCTCTATCGAAGGTGAAACCGAACAAAATATCGCTAGCCGTGTCGAAAAACATAAGGCTGAATTCGGGATAATGTCCAATGTTTGGACGGACGCTCTCAGCTTGATGACAAGGCTACGACTGTTCCACTTAAACGTTGAATGAGTAATGTTTTTTTTAAATAACAGCAACGATTATCAGGAAACTGCAGACCTTCATTAATATGTAAGTGTTTACGGGCTTTCTGGCCCAAACATATATTCAATGAGGAACTATATAGAATAACGAGTACCATTGACACTATTATACGAAGATGCAATTGTCAGTTGATTGGAAAGTACGCTTCGTAAAGATAAAGACTGCATTGTAGGGCAGGCAATTCAGAACAATCTACTTAAGTAGGCAGAACAGTCGGTAGACCAAGAAGCACTTGGAGAAGAACAGTCGAGGAGGAATCGTCAAGTTTGGAGAAAAACTGGAGGGAGCTCAAAAAAACATCGCCAGAAACAGCTAACGATGGAACGTAGGACTATTTGAGGCCCTATGTCCTGCTACGGAACACCTATGGACTTTATAGGTCTGAGGACCTAAGTAAATCATTATATTATAAAGAGTTTTCCAATAAGAAGTATCATTTTTAATAGCTTTCTATTTGGGTAATTGTTAGTGAATAATGGATTTTGTTAAGTATCGAGGACTTAGTCATATATAAAATTTAATAAAAAGGATGTGGTGCTGTAACTTAATCCCTTTAGGCCATTTGGCTAATATTATCAATTGAATACTTTCTTCTTTACATGGGAATAAAAATCTATTGGTTTCTCAAAAAACACTTGTTTTCTGTTAAATATCAAAGTGAAACATCTAATTGGAAAACACTGAACAATTATGCAATATTGGCTCATTTTATTTTGAAATTTCGGTGTTCAAGCCATATCCGCTAAAATAGTGTCTACAAATTAAGCTCAAGTGTCAAATTAAATTCGAAAGTCAGAATTGGATATTATTAAAAATTTATTAACTTCAACTTGACAACGGGTTTGGTGTCTGCATAAGTGGTACGAAAAATCGATTACAATATTATGACGGAAGGAGTCGGTATTTCAGTAAAATATGTTCAATAATCAATTTTAATATTCGCTGCAACATAAACTTCTACAATTTGCAACCTACAGTTGCGGATTTAATTTATCTTATCACCAATCGTGTCGTCTCATATTACCACCATGTTAAGCATCCAATTTCCGAGAATTACTTGTGTTATACACCACCCCCGATAACATCTGGACTCTGTTTTTAAACTTTGTCTATTGTTTCTTCAACTTCTAATTTCAAATTCCACAATTAACATAAAACAAATAAAATAATACAGAAAAAAGAACAAGGATTAAGATTATATCTGTCACAAAACAAACTAAACAAACAAATAAAAGAGAGCCAGGAAAACAACAAAAACAGTAATCCATACAAATTAAATGCAAATTTTTCAATTCCAAAGAAATAATGCGCGCCATTCGAAACAGCGCTAGCTTAGCGATAGATAAACCCATTAACATGCAGAACGTGTTCCCGATTATGTACCTAAGTTGCATATATGAACAATATCATACTGCACTTGAATAATGCTAGCTGAAGCCAGCATACTGGGGCTGACGGACGCGACGGAGGCTGACTGAAGCTGATATTGAATGCGCAAATCTAACGTGGGCGGAATAAAAACGCCTCCGTATACCAAATTCAAAGACCGAAATATCACCAACAATATTCTTCGGTGTGGTGCTGTTAGTTTTTCAAAAACATATATTTCCCTATAATATCTTCATATACGAGTAGAAACCTTACCTACCTCACCTTTATCTGTAGCGTAGCATAGCCCCAGCAGCGTAGAGATGAAGCAGATGTTGTAAATGTTAAGTTTTCTAAAGTAAAGTGTATCGCGAAGACGACTTTGAGGTGTTAATTTTGTGCGGTATGGAGAGGAAATGATGGCAACATGGGGTGGCTTCAGCTTGAGCTTCAACTCACAATCAGCTCAGCACCCAAGCGCCTTAAAGGCATTGTAAATATTTATTTAAATGACTCTATCTATCGGGACCGAGTGTGTGTATAGAGTGTAGACTTTATACGTAGATCATAGGTATAGCATAGCTTCATATGCACTACGCGTGGTTAAGGAGTGGTTCCAATTTGTACGACTGAATTATGGCGACTAAAGACTCTTTGGAATACTGGAAACGAGGTGAAAGACAGCTTCGCCAAGCACCACATACCTCTTACAACTTTTGTATACTTTATTATAAACTTAGGTTTATAGCAAACATTATATACTCGTAAGCATGGCATGAGCTTGAACAAATAAAATATCTAGGTGCTCGAAGAATATGTCCGATATCATTTGTTTTGTTAGGATTGTTTTATTTTGTTTGGGAGGTGGGTCGTTCTTAGAACGAATTATGCTATCAATATTACAATCATGGTCAACATGGTTTTGAATTCCATTACGAACATGACTTTCTGTCAGAGAGTTCTATTGAAATATGTTTATGTTTATGGCGTATTTGACCATAGGTACCTATAACACTGCCGACTATACAGCTGAGAGAGTGATATCAGTTACAAGTTGATCTGGAATTAGAACAATAAAATGTGATTGCTGATAGTTTTGAAAAAAATTCACATATTGCAGCTTGTTCATTTCTTTGTTTTGGAATTTCATATCAGAGAAAATGATCCTGGTTTAACAAGGATTTGAAAAGGAACGTATACATATTCTTTTTGATGCCATCGATGGCTAAGTTTGTTAAAAGCTGAGAATAAAATTGAATAAACATTCTTCTATGATACCATTTTCTAAGAAACCTAATTTCTTGGTGAAATTAGAGAAGTTTTCAGCAGTTGGTCTTATTACTCTTAAACATTAGTTTAAATAAAAAGGTAACTATAGGATATACCAATCATTTCTTTATTCTAAAGAAAATAATTGAACGGGAAGTCGCCTGCATTTTTTTCTTTTTCGTTTGGAGAATACAATTTAATAAGAATTTAGGTACCTAAAGGCTGAAGTAGACATAGGATATAGGAATGTTGTTAATTTCATAATAATATTAAGTCTTCTTAGAAATTTGAGCTCTTTTAACAACATTGAAAACTTAAACATGAGATTAGAAGCAAAGCTTTGAAAATTTAGTAGATGGACTTTTAAGAGGCACTTCTGAATTTGTATAGTTGATAAAGTCTTTTTTGTTCAAACTTCATCTGTCAAATTAGGCGTAAAGTTCAATAACACATTCGAAATCTAAAATTTGTATCAAGATTAGTATTCAATTCAATCGATATTTTAGTAGTCTTTTCACAGTGTGCTGGATAAATTGACCAAGGTTCTTTTAGACGTAATCTAATCATGGAATAATAGGTTGGGATGGTGTTGGTGTTCCCTGTCTTAAGTAGCAAACTAGAGAACGATGGGTCGGCCTTAGCCTTTTTCGTCACACAATTAGAAGCTGTGGATGGCAGAATTGCCGGAACGGAGGAAAAAGAAGGTATTTCGGGAATAAAAACTACAAGACGGTCCTGTCCACGAGGTACTGTTCTCGGGAATTCTTTAATCTAAATGTACACAAACTGAGTAAAACTAGAAGACGTATTCCTAGTGAAATGTCACAACTCTATATGAAGTATTTTGGGAAAAGTCACTGTGAATTGAAAGCAGGTGAATGGCAAAAGCCATATCATATATATATCGGATTTTTCAATAAAAGTGCTACAAAAATTTGTTTAAATAAAACAAAAATGGTTTTGGATATCAATGCATGATGCTGTTGTGTATGGAACTCAATTTCTTTTGCATGGTTACCACGGGCACGCTAGCAGAAGTCCAGACGCTGAACCCAATTTTCGACGGCCGATACTGCTGCAATTTCACGTTTGATATTAGTAAGAAGTTCATTAATCGTCGCTGGCTTGTTGGCATAGAACATAGACTTGACGTAGCTCCACAGGAAATAGTCAAACGGCGTCAAATCGCACGACCAAGGCGGCCAAGCGACTGGACCATTTCTTGAGACAACACGTTCTCCAAACTTGGTTTCCAGTAAATTGATTGTGACATTCGCTGTGTGCCGCCATCCTGTTAGAACCGCATGTCCTCCAAGTCCATATCATCCAAATAGGCCAAAAATATTCGGTTATCATTGAACGGTAGCGATCAACATTCACAGTAACGTGCCGGTCTTGATCATCACGGAAGAAGTACAGCCCAATAACGCCACCGCCGCCGGCCCATAAACCCACCCAAACCGTAATTTTTTCTGGATGCAATGATGACTCAGGGAGTACGTGTGGATTGCTGCATGCCCAATACCGCATATTTTGTTTATTGACGAAGCCATTCAGGCAGAAATGAGCCTCATCGCTGAAGATGATTTTTCGATGAAAATCCAAACCATTTTTAAGTTGTTGTTCAGCCCAATTCACGAACATACCATGCTTCTGGTGGTATGTTCGCAGCTTCAGTTCTTGCGTCAATTTAATCTTGTAAGGATGTAGGTCAAGATCTTTTCGCAAAATTCGTCACAACGACGTCACCAAAATGCCCAACGCTTGAGAACGACGTGTGAGAGACAACATTTGGGCTACGGGCATTTCTGTGTCTCACTGGCACGGGAACATTATATACTGTGTCGGTGGATTAAAATTTGTCCACTAGACGCTCAATTTTTGATCGGCTAGGACGATTATGACGACCATAAATTGGACGTAGCGCTCTTAACGTTCAGGCCACTGACTCCTAATTTCGATAGTAAATTTTAATAATTTCCACTCGTTGTTGGCTCGAATATCTTTCCATCATGAAATGGCAAACCTTATTGAAGAGAAATGTCAAAAAAGCGGCAAGAAATATGGCGTCGTTTGTTGTCCCTGTCGCTCTACTTGTGTAGCGTCCCTGTTGAAAAACCCTGTATTTCCTCAGTATCTTTATATGTGAATAAAATGTTAGAGCCTCGTGCCTACTCCATCGGCTAGTGTTTTGTTTAATTGTTTGAGGTTCGGGGTGAAAGAGCAGAAGTGTAAGGTTTCTTTACAATTCGTTATGAGAGAATGGTTGCTTTATAATGCCAAAAAACAGCTGAGGACCCCACCTTACTCAATGAAGCTCAATACCATTCGAGCTTTTGAGGGAAGAAATCAAGCGAAGGTTCGAAAACTGCAACCTGAACTACAAGAATATATTGAAAGGGAAGGTCAACTAAATTTGGAAGAATAACACCCCCGTCTTCCACAACAAGAAACTTGACGAATCGATTCCTCGAAGATTATGGAATTTGATAACACTGATCGTCAAAGTTTTGTTCATGGCAATCAAATTACATTTATTTAATCGGTTTTGATAGCTTTAATTCAAATCGCCGACTTCAAAATTACTCTATAACGTAAGGTTTTTTTGATACTGATTTTTAAAATTTAAATCCGCACATAATATACAAAGCTTTTTAAGACTCTCTTAATTTTTGATAGAATTTGTACTGATTTTCCATACCAAGGAATATCTTATGCCTTAACTTTGATTTTAAAACTCCGGATTTGGTTGCCTTTACCATTTTTTAAATAATTTTCTATCTGCGTTTCTCAAAATATACACTTTTTTAATTAACATTTGTTTATATTAATCAAACCGCCATCAAAAACGTTTTCAAAGAACTTCATTGAATCGTATAAAAATGGCTCCTCGTATTATATATTGTTTAGACTCTGCAGAAATTTGCATTGCTCCCCTTTTTTCGTTGAATAACAAAAGCTTTTTTTAAAGCCGAGTATCCGCCTTCTCGTGGTAATGACCTATTACCATGGTCTAGTAACTCAATGTGTACTGTATTCCAGTTTGTTTATTTTATGGTATTTTATTTTTTGTTTCACTCTCTTTTGGCGGTCTTCATGTGCAGTGCACGAAATCTCAATTTAAAATTTATTTAACATACCTAGTTATGGTAACTTAAACTCTTTTGACAACGATGACGACGCGACGGAGTAAAGTGTAGATATGGTGTATTGAAAGCATCAGTGATCAGAAGAGGGTGTGTAAATTCTCGAATAAGACCATTTAAAGTATACTTTTGTTATTTCATATAAACACAATATGCAGTGCAGGATTAAATAATTCTAATTTTAATATCCAACTGTTTATGTTTGTTTTATTACAAAAGGCATAGAACAGAAAAAAAAAAACATTTTGGATAAAGGTGTGGTGATCGCTATTCAAGGTCTCTTAAGACCATTTGTATAAGGCCTATAGTCTGCGAGAAGGGGTTTTGCATTTTTCTTTAGATCATTTACCACTTCTTATATACCTTACTTGTCTCGGCTAGGACAAAATCGATCAATTTGAAGAAAGTCGTTATCAATTTAAAATCCTATACTATTATGTTTTTGGCCCAATAAGCTTTCAGAAAGAGGATTCAAATTGGTTTTCTTTTTTAAAAATTGGTATTTTTATGATTTTTGTTAAGCTTCAGAAAGAATAAGCTGATAAACAATGTTTTTACTTAGACATGAAACAATGTTATTGCTTTGTTAATATTTTACATGGCATCCCTCAAGGGTCATCTCTTCGGTCATTTTTATTAATTTTAATTAACATACTCTCCTTCACTTGTAGTTAGTTAAATTCCACTCCTTCTACAGTATGTTTTGATTCGAAAAATGTTAATATCCATTTTAGCGTTCAGCGCTACCTCTCAGACTATTTTATACAATTTTGGTTTTATAATTTTGCAATATTTTAGGTAGGTACATACAAGAGGGACCACAGAGACCAGATGGCAATATAGGCAGTAACTTTTATTAGCTAAGTTGTAATTTTAGCCATTGTCTCACTTCTTATACATTTATATTTGTTAAGTAGTAATAAAAACAAAATGAAAAAATATAAACATTTTTTTTGAAAAGAGTTGGAGGATAATTTGTAATTCTTAAGTTACCAATACCCGCAATGCAATAATAATGATATGCCAGAGGTTGCACCCTATGGTATGGACTAGAGATTATGTCATGCATTAATATTATTGTTTAATAATACTACATTTGGTGGTCCATAACGGATCTTTTTTATTGTATTTTTTTTGTTTGTAATTTTATAAATTGAAAATCCCTGTGTCAACAGCACACACTTCGGTATAAGCGGGTCACGAGTTTAGAAGGTAGGTGGTTAGCAAATTTGTTGAAATTTTAGTATCCATGTGAGAAATAAGTTTTAATGTTTTAAGAAAGATTGGTAAATAAATATGTTAGAAAAAATGTTATAAAAGCCTACAAATAAAGTGAAAACTAATAAGTTTTTTTGTACCATTTTTTGCGTACTCAAAGGGTTACGAATACCCTTATAATGATTAAACACAGTGCGAGTAATTAGGAAAGGAGGAAAGGAATAGAAGAGATTTACCGATGTACATTGATATCGAGCCTGGTAAAGCATTCTAGATTCGTGTAGTGCCGCTAAAGAAAAAATTCCTATACTTAACACTAAGTTCAAAGTTGGGCTCAAGCATAAACTGATGAGATTCCTAGAAGTACGGGGGGTATTACAGTAGAATTGTTTGAGGGGAGGATTGCAACTGCCTTTTTTACTAAAACATTCTTCATAAAACTATCGATATAACAATGATAGGCATGAGATCTTGCGGCGGTGTTCAAGAGTAGCAAATGTCAGTAATAAAAAGATCGCCTTTCATTTTTATAGCTCTTTTTCAATTCTTTTCAAAAGATTCAAGTAAGTTATTGAGGCACCAGCTCAGATATTAGAATTATACTCAAGTTTTGGAAGAATAAAAGCCTTGTAAATCATAGCCTTATAATTTAAAAATTAAGGGGCAAAACATATTTCGCATTGAGGCAAAGTTACGCTTTTGCGACAGTAGACAGCATTGAGCTTTCGAAGCATTAAATTCCACACGGTTTTTGGGTCCCCATTGGACAATGCTTTCAAGATTATAATTGAATGAGCTTATCATACGCTGCCGTTGATAGTCCACATTTGAAGGACAAGGATGGGAATGTAAAATCAAATATCAGCGAAACAAAAGACCATTTATTAAAATAATGAAGAGTATTGGAGCCCAAACAGAGCCCTGAAGCACACCAGCGTTTGTTTTGTGAATTTCAGATTTTAACCACTACTTGAGCGAAGGGAAAAGTAATTTTTACGCCAACAAACAAGATACTCATCAATACTAAATTCAAGCATTTTCGATAAAAGAGCTTTATGGAAAACTTTTCAAATGCCTTTGAAATATCAAGTGCAATAATCTTTTCTACTGTTTTCTTCCATTTCTTCCACTGTTCGAAGGACCTTTCCATGACCTTGGAAAGAATTTACATGGATGTAATTGGACGAAAGTTAGAGGGGAAGGAGGATTTACCTTTTTTAGGGACATGCTTGACAAATGCTTTTTTTATTCCACTTGGAAAGAGAGCTTTAGAAGAGGGCAGGTGGAAAAGCTTACGCATTAGCTTGGCAGCTGCAAGTAAATTGGAATCATTAATCGAGCTTACACCAGGAACTGTCATTAAAACGAGCGTAGGAACCGACGATGACCGGAAATTTGTAGGTACTTCTTTTGGGACATTGTAGTATTTTCTGCTGTAATTTCTGATCTTGCAATAATTTAATGCATCTAATATGTCCACTATAGGTGTTTCTAGCTTTTTTTGAACTTATTCTGGTTTTCTTAATTGCTGTAAACCCGGAAATTCAGATCCTTGATCCTAATAACCTCTTTTTAGCTCGAATAAAAACATTACTTTTCTTTGGGTAGGTATACAAATTTCTCAAAGAATTAAGTTTGTGATCATATCTGCGTTGGAATCGACGTCACTATCGAAGAAGCCTAGTGAGCAGTTAAAGTTCCTGAAGAATATTGCCAAACGATTCTCGTATTGATTTTCTCCTTAACTGGGGTTTTTTGGCATGAGAAATTTACAGATATGACACAATATTCTGATGTACCAAAAGGCGATAATACACAGATTAGAGACAAGTCTAGAGTGTTGCCGGACTGACCTGCATCGTCAAGAATCTGAGTAGGCTCGTCAACACACTGAGTCAGGATGTTTAACTCAGCAAAAATCTCGATATACCATCCTTCGGGTGTTGTTTAACCAAATTAATGACTGGGTCAAACAAAATTAATGAATTAATTGAATGAAATTACTGAAATGAACGGATTGAATTAAATGAATGAAATCCTTGATGTGTATAAAATGTAAGAATAAATAATAAGTTTTGTTTTTTTTTCAAACCATTAAGACTTACTTTAAGCATTACCCGTGCTGAGATGTGTACTGCACATCAGAAGTTTGAGTTGACATATCCTCCAAGAGTAATTTTTTTCATGAGTTGGCAAATTTTTGTAGGTCCCTGTAAAAATTGTCAACTCACACATGATTTTGAAATAAAAAAATACATCGATCTCACACAGTTGAGTGTCCAGAGAGTGGCTGTTGTAAATAAATTCTCTTCCTAATAAACTTTCCTACTTCTTTTTTCGTAAGGTTACTATTAGGAAGGTTTTGATATTATAGCTTTTCAGAAAAAGGTACAATATTTAAAATGTTGTTTGGTCTATTATTATTATTTCTTATCACATAGTTTTAAAAATTTTGTATCAATAATTAAGTTATTATCATAAAATCTAACAATCTTTTTTTCTCTTTTCAGGTACGTGCGAAAAATATAATTAAACCAATTTGATTTCAATCAAACCAAACATATTTATTTTCCAAGTGAGTTTTAAATTTAAATTTATTCTTATCGTGCAAACATTAGAAAGATCATATCTCCTATGTAATTAAAAGTGTTACCCAAATTTAAAATATAAAGACAACAAAAAAACAAAATTATACTCCAACTATCAGTTTAATTTATTTTATTCATCAACCATTTTGATTAATGCCAATAATTGTAATTATGACCTTTTGCCATTCAATCTACGAGTATAGTCTATATAAAAGGCAACAGGCGGCATTTTCGCGATAGTGTTTCATAATTTGTAATCCAATTTCTGCTACCGCTAAAGCACTTATGCATATATGTACGTACGTAGGTATTAAGTTGCAGTATGCAATGCAATGCAATACATACTGCATGCAGTACTACAAACTGCATATTTATCATCACCCATGTTATTAACCACACCTCCAAATGGCAATTACATACATTTTTATATTGTTTTTATGGTGCAAGCTGGCACTCCATGAAATTCGAAATTCCGCCACGTTACAATCTGAAGGCCAAAAAGGTCACCATATTGGCAGTTTTCTTGTCACAAGTGCGGTTACCTACTCATAATTTCTTGTAATACACGCGAATATTTTATACCATAGTCGTCGTCGTTGTACATGAACGCGATTACTTCCTCGTGAATAAGCATTTTTCTTTTTTGTTTGGTTTTTGTTTCAAATTTAAAACTTAACCACATTTTTGCAAAACTTTCACTTATGTTATTATGTTTCGAAAAAAATTAGTTAATGTTTAATAATTTTGTGTTAACATGGTTTAACCTTTCTAAGTTTGGGTTAAAATTGATGAGTTCACCTCAAATAATTTTTGTACTTCCGTTGAAATCTTAATTGAAATGATTCTGCCACTGATTTTGGCATTTTGGCTTAAATCTTATTAACAATTCAATTTATCTGGAAATCTATAAAACAACGTTCTTTTTTTAAAAAGATATCGACGATGCTTACGACGGACGACGACGAAGGTAAGAAAAAGCTTGTTACATGGAAAATTAATTGCAATTGATTTTGAGGGCGTTTGGTTCAACGCTTAAGATTTATTTACGATCAGGTGCTTTTCTTATGACTTGACTTGGCTTTGGCTTTGCTTGGCAATGGGGGTGATTATGTTGTCTTCTATGTTGATTAAGGAGGTAATTAGTAGTCAAGGCCTTAATGGGTGGGGTATGTGTTCATTGAATGTGTAAGCAATTTATAAATTGGCGGCTTATATCAAAGATAAAACATACTAAGTGTAATTCTTATTTATTTTTAATTTTATTGTTTTTGTTTATAGTAAATTTTATTACAAGATGTTAATTATAAGAGAATGTTTATGAGATTATAAAATATAAATGGCATGTTTATAGTGGACAATGGACTATCGATAAATCTAACACCTTTCGTGTTGTTCGAGAGATTGTCTTTTATTATCTATAAAATAAGGCTTTTTGTGGAAGGCTACTATTTTAACTTGATTGCAAAACAAAATTGACAAATAGAATTTGGAGTTTAATTTTGCTAATGGCTTCTATTGACTATTGTAAATTTCGTTGTCTGATAGCTTCCGAAAGGTACCTTACAAAATAGAATAAATCGAATTTAGGTCAGAAATTATCACCATAAAAAAAACTGTGTTTTTAGAATGGTCATTTAAACGTTTTTCTTGCTTGATTTATTTGGTGTAGTTCCAAATTTTTGCAATTAATCATTCTGTCCAAAAATAGATTTTTTGTACTTAAAATACACACTGCATTCTTAGTATGTAAGCAGTCAGTATTATTTTTATTTGAAGACTGAATATCAAAGATATTTAGCAGACCTTTCTTATTCTCTAAATTGATTGAAAGAAAAACAATGCGCATATTGCGCATACGCCACAGTGCAAACGACATATTATTACATGATTATTCACACTAATTTGTAGAGCTTAAAAATGTCTCAATTTTGCTAAAACAGTAAAGTGGTCAGTTTCTTCATCTATGAGGGACAATGATCATGACTTCCATTAAATTGATCTATACAATTCTCACCTAACCCCAAATCATTTAGAGTGTGTCAAATAACCATAAGGCCCAAATCCTAAAATGTCATATAGCCCGGAATTGGTCACAAAACTCTAAAAATTAAATTTTCCGAAAAACTTAAAGCAAATGTCCTAACGCGCAATTAAATTTTAAATAAAGGAACACCCAATTTCTGGACAAAATGACTCAAACGAATTTTTAATTTTTGTTTTACGTTTTTGACGTGTTTTGATGTGTGACATTAATTTCGGTGCCGTGAAATAATCCCAAGTGAAATAAGACCAACTTTCAAAAATTGGCCTTATTTAAATGTTGTACGGTATGTCAAAGCCAATTTCAAGCAGTAGGATTTATTACACATAAAAAAAGGGAAATAAGGCCAAATTGTTTTTATTTCAATTTATTTCATTATTAATTATTTCACAGGTTTCAGGATTTCATGGTTTGCCATAAATGCAAAGAAACTTTGCATTCACTCAACCTCGCACCTACCTTTTCACTTTTGTAAAGTGCAATAAAGCAAATTTTTGGACAAAACTTGGCTTTATGACACCAACCATTTCATTTTATTTCACTGTGAAAATTGGCCTTATTTCGCTTTTTGAAAGTGAAATAAAGCCGAACATATTTGTTACGCTTTCCTCAAGTACCGAGTTTTTGGGGATCTGACATTTTTTTTTAAATGTTTCTTTAATGTTTGAGTTTGGCGGATAAAATTTAAAACTCAAAATGTCGCAGCGCCCAAAATAAACACAAATTTTATTAGAATGCCCAGATATTAAAACGCAGAACATATTTTGGGCGATATGGCACATAGTACTCGTAGTTTGGGAGTTATTATCAAGTGAAAGCTTAGGATGGATTTGCAGTAGCGCATTTTATCGCTTCTTATTTTTAATACCTTGTAGATGATTCAGGGCTGTTGCTCACGGTTTTCTTGCAAGAGTTGGGACTTCACTTAAGTATTTGAGTCTTTCCCAGAAAAAAAAATGTAGGAGAAGGTCAAATCACATCTTTGAGACGATAAATTGACAAAGTATAGACGTCTGATAACACGATTTAGGATCATAGTTTGCAAGAGATTATTTATGGTATGGTGCCCCAGAGGTTGCCCAAGTATATGTCTACAATTTCAGTTAAAAAAGCTCTGTAACGCCTACTGTTCACTTTGTTCCCGACATAATTTTCGAATGAAAAAGGTCCAATGATACCACCACTTGACAATTCAACAGCACTTTCACTCTCTGTGGATTAATTGGCTTTTCGACAATAACGTGCGAAATTTTCCAAACCCCAGATGCAGCCATTTAGTTTTTATTGAAGCCGCTGAAATAATGCACCTAGTCCAAAAAAATGATTTTTCGCCCGAACTCGTTGTCTAATTCACTCTGTCCTAAAAGAAATAACCTGCGGAAAGATATATAAGTGAATGATCACGGGACTTCAATTTCTAAGTCAATTGGACCTTTTTAAGATGTTTGTGCAGAATTCTCATCAGACTAGTTAGTGAAATGTTGAGCTGTTAAAATCGATAGATGTTGAGTTGATGTCAGTGGATAAAGTCTCACCCTGTCGGCTACAGCAGCCACATTCATGGGTGTTGTTAACGTTTGCAAGCAATGGACTCATTTTCTAACTGAAAGTATAATATTGACTTTCTGTCAAGATTTCAAGTGATGAACAGATATCAGTGCCAAAATAATTTCTTGCTTCAAAATAAACCACTTGGAGTGCATTAATTAGTCAATTGATCCGTGGTTCAACCTTTGTAGATTATGCTCACTCCAAATAGAAATTTTACTTTTTTCTGTGCCATATAAACTCAAATCAAATCGATGACTACTGAGTTTTTAGCATTTCATATTAATAGGTCCGCTCCATAAGTTAAGGTTTGTTTACTTTGTTTTTTTTTTTCCTTATGACCACTCTTCAGATCCACTCTTTTAGATAAAAAGAATTGATATTTTGCTCGTTAGCAATTAGTTCCAGTTTTGTAATATGTAGATACCTGTAATCAATTTCTAAGTATTTGTCACTGGAAAACTGAATCGTATTTTTATTCCTAAAATTTCAAGCTATTTCAATGCAATCCGGTACTTTTAATAAAATATTCAAAACTTAAGAAAATTAAGGTCAAAAAAACATTTTATGAAACGTAGTAGTTGCACTTGACTGCTCAGTTCTTAAGCTCAATCAATTGATACAATTCGATTTTTTTGTACAAATTTTATCTTGATGTGTATTTAAACTTCATACTTAAAAACCAATCTTTTCTATTCTTCGATAAACACCAACGCCTTTCAATACTTCTTCTCAGCTTGAGTCTAACTCTTGTCAAATTCAAACTCAACAATCAACACCTATGTAAACATTTATCTAAATATTGATTTTAACCTTAGTAATTACTTCAATATACCTACTTGTAAAAATTTTGAATTGCAAATTAATACAACAACAACAAAAAATTATATGGGTATTTAAGTAAATTATAACCAGTCGATTTGATTTCGATTGAATTGTGACCACATTGACATACTTATAAACTATACAAATATCCATCAGCTATATAAATATAAATTACAAATATGTAGATACACTTCAATTGTTAAACAAATATTGAAATAAATCTTGTGGTGTAGTTCAGACTTCTTTTTTAATGAATTCAATTTACTGATTGATGCAATTATTAGAGATACAATAAGCTGCTTTGTGGCAGGCTTGCAGAACTTGAATTGAATCCACTATACTCTAATGTATGCTGCTTTTATAATTCGAGACTTCTGTGACCAAAGCCAAAGAAATAAGTTAACTTTACTTCATGTGTATAATTAGCAATCAATTTAGTTTTTTTTTGTTGTTGTTTTTGTTAAAATCAATAATGCGGCTCATTAGTCAAAAGTTTATTTATACAAATGATTCTGCATAACTTTTCAAGTAATAACCAAACCACATATTTGCAGCTTTGAAGTTGAATGAAAATTCCAGTGATTTGATTGATAATAATTTGTCTGTAGAAATATTTGAGATCAAACAAATAATTGACTAACATATTATAGAGGTGTGCCTTAAGAATGAGGATTTGACTTTAAAATATATATCATTTTAAAATGCCGACAGCAGCCCTCTTTCACTAGAATAGTTTCGTAAGTGGTTAAATAGTTAAAGGTGTACCGAAATGTATGAAGGACTTGAATTTGCTTTTATTCGTGAAATTGTTGAGTGAAAAAGAATGTTAGTGGAAAATGTAAATGTTGGTTGATAAGCAATATTTTAAATATTTCAGAAGTAAATGAAATTTCACGTGAAATCTCAATAAGCAATGATCCAGTTTATATGCAATACCCTTTACAACCTGCAGAACAAGCATTTTGAAATATCTGACGACACCCCTAAAAATGAGGGTGCAAATCAACGGATTTACATATCCTATAAGAGGTTTCAAACCACGTTCACCATTTAAAACACTGATGCATACTTCTAACGAAAGAAAACATGCGTTAAAATGGATTCTTCGGATTTCCTAAAAGATTGAACACAAAACTACAAAGTTTATGATATTTTTATTCTGATCAAGAATGCAAAGCGAAACAGGAATTAAATCAGATCTGTATAATCTTTAATTCAATTCAAATCAAGCTCATTTCTGGAACTGAAAACTTATTTTCACTCAGAGTAAGACTTATTATCTGTCGATAAACACCTTCTTGACGTCAAAAAAAAAACTATTTCCATACAAATCTGATATAACCTTTGGTCTATGCGAGCTATGTCGTTTAAGGACATTTTTTATTCTTCGATATTATCAGTTCGCAATGTGATCGGAAAGTCATTCGAAACAGCCAGATCATGCCAGTTTTCGGCAGACATGTAACCACTATCAAAACTTATCTTGATAATTCGTTTTTGAAGGTATAGGCCTGATTGACTCATTACCTTGAAAATGTAATCTGCATTTATCTTTAAGTTTTTTTTAGAAAATTATGAGGTAAGCTAGACTGTCTAGGGGTGTTCTTAGGTAGCCTGAAAATGTTTTGTCAAATTGACGGCCATGACCGCGGCCTGGCTGTTAGTGCAGATAAAAGTGATTCTATTTTGGTTTGAATTCGGTTTGAGTATTTGGCAAGCTTCTCTGATTGTTAGCAAATCTTTACTGAAGTTCAAGCCAGGGGTGCAGTAGTCGCTATCTATTGCAAAAATATCCGCTGGAATCAGTTCTGGAAAACCAACAGTTTAATTCTTTAAGACTAAGCGCGCTGCACGATACTAAATATTGAATTTCTAGTCAAGCGAAGGCCACCACACAATCGATAAATATGACAAAATACATCAGCTGTGTGCGTCCACAATCTTCGATTGAAGGCCTCACTTCTTACCAAACATTTTTCTACAGGCTTAAAAGGCCTTATTAACCGGTTCTTCAATGTTTAACTCCCAGTTAATACGATCTGGAATGATTTCTAAATATTTTTCACTGGAATATAAGGTCAGGATTTGACCGTTAAGTCGGGGGGGGGGGGTAGAGTAAATGAAGGAATTTTAGTTTTGGTTGTTAAGAGCGTCAGTTTACTTTTGCTTTCAGTATTTGCGTCGAAAAACTACAATCGTTTCTAATGTTTATTTTAAGTTTTCAAAAATGGCTTATGTCATACTGCCAAAAAATTCAGTATACAATAAGGCGACATGTTCGTGCGTTTGTGTTATTTCAACACTTTTTTGGTCCATTTTTGAACCATCTTTTACGTCTAATAAATAAATAAATAAATTGGGTGGCGCAACAGTCCGTTGAGAACTAGGGCCTAGTGACTTACAACTCTCAACCATTCCTGTGTGCGAGTACTGTTGTCAGAGATGGAGGGGACCTACAGTTTTATGCCGAATCCGAACGGCTAATTTGAGAAAGCACTTTTTCATGACAAGAAAAATTACTCTTGGAGAATTTGTCGATTCCTCGCAAGAGGCAGTACCCGTGAAAAAAAACTTTAGATGGCATAGACAGGGATCGAACCCAAGACCTCTGGCATGATAGTCCAACGCACTAACCATCATGCCACGGGTACTACATTTACGTCTATAATTTTGAATTTTCGAATATTCATCTTTCCTCTTTTCAAATAAGATCCAAAATTAAGATTGTTCTGCGTGAGTCAATCAATTTGTGATCACGTCCCAAATACAAAAGCTCATATACAAAATCTATGCAATGCGAAGTTGAAACAAGTGACTTTTCTTCTTAATCCAAAGACAAAAATAAACACATAAATGTTTAAACAAAAAAAATTAAACAAAACCATCAAAACCATCAAAACCACTAACGCCTCCAGGTTAAAAAAGAAATCTTGATATAGGTAAGTCTCGTGTGTGAATTTGAATAGCAAACAAAAACAAAACAAAAAAAACGTGTTGCGGGCGTCTTGATCGTGTCATCTAAGGCCCATAAACTTCTTGAAATTATTTGCATTTGCTAATTCACAAAACCTCAAACTCAAAGGTGTTCAATGTTTTCATACATACATCTCGTGAACATGATCGTGAACTTTATGAATTCAACATTATGGTGGTTCTGGTTGCCATTGGCGAAGCCCAAAGAAAAGAAAGTCACACAAACCACACATAAATTTCTCCATTATTGATTTGCACAGCAAAACAACTTGCTACCATCAGCGATCAGCGATTTAGATGGAGCCATAAATTCAAGACATAAAAAGAAATTATTAATGAACAAACTCGACACAAAATCTGGGACAAGAATCTTTTGCACCGATCATTGCTTGCTTGAGGCAAGTTTATTCCCAATATTGAGGTCAATATTGTTGATTATCAACTTGACTTAACGCCCGCCCGTTTGCGTCTGTCAGCGTCAGCGTCATCTGTGTCTGCGTTTGCGTCTTTTCCTCGTCGTTCGTTGCGTTGTAGTTTTTCAATCGGTGTCTTCTTCACGGATTCAGACTTAGCATCGATTGAAGATTCATAAAGTGGTACTTGTTTGCCTGACACCAAAAAGAACGAATGAAGAACTTAAGCTAAAAAGAGAGACTCATAGGTGGCACACTGATGGGGTACCTAACCTACCTCTCCTTGCAACTTGGTATATCTTCGATTTGAAGCAGGAAGTTGAAGAAGAGTCGAAGTCGAAACGAAGAAGAGTAAGCAATCATGTTCATGAGTGATGCGACCTCTTTATCCGAAAAAAGTTGTCGTTTAAAGAATCATGATGATGGTCACTTTAAGCCTCGTATATAAGAAGTTCGTGTTTAAAAAGATACTTTAGTAAATTTATGATGATATACCTGTTTTGAAAATCGATTTCGACTACGACTGAAGACCGAAGACCGACGACGCTGCTCCATCGACAATGAAGAGAAGAATTATTATTACTGATGATGATCTTGTGTTAAACGCGGAACATATCCATCACGACCTAAGTGTACATTTGGATTGAACTATTAAATCAGTGAATCACGAGGAAGTATTGGATGAGACATTACAAACCAAACTGAGAGATATTTCGAAGACGACGACCGACGATGACGACGCGACGACGACGTAAGATTCGATTCGTTGAGTCGGTCGCTTAACAAGCCACGAACCAAAATGTCATTATTTATAAATAGAAAACATTTGAACTCGAATGAAAACCACACGTGGTGGGATGTGGAATGGATTAATGGTGGATTTATCTCATCGTATATAACGGTCGGTCGTATACAGCTCGGGAAAATGGCTTACGAAGAAACTGGTTGTCTCTATACTTTAAAATTGAGGATATATCGCAGGGATTAAACGAGCTTTGTGAGACCTTAATGACCTTATAGTGCAAGAGTGAAAGTGTTACCGAATGGGAAAACAAAAATCCAATGAAGAAGATACCTTACCGCCACAACTGAAGAAATCTGCTAAAGAAGAAGTGTTTAATGGACATTTGTAGTTGATGATGGGTTAGTGGGAATCTCAAACTTTCTTGTTTCAAGAAAGACTTACAAATTTATTGTTTAAATTAACAATACAAATTTCATATTTCTAGAAAATTATTTAATGTAGACTTTTAACATGTATTGTAATTTTTAACAAAGTTCGTCAAATTAGAATTGCTTAAGGAATTTTTAAAAAAATTTGTGAAGAAAGTTGCTCAGTTAGATAAAAGTGACAGCTTTGTTTTTACTTACTTAACTACTTGCTAAGTCACAAAGGCTTACTAAGTCCGTGGGTATTCCTTATCACTGAGGAAATATGGCATCAATTGCTAATATACGTTATCTTGTACGGTTTACGGCGATAGAGACATTAAGTTCCTGACCCGTTTTCCTTAAAAGTTCTTATTTGGAGCTCGGTAGAGACAATACTCTCAAGATACTAAAAAATTATCACTTTCTCTACCTCTTGTCGGGAAATGTTTATTGGAAGAATGACTGATCTAGTTTTAATAGGGATTACTTACAGCCCCATGTTTATTTTTCTCTCTTCACCTTTTTATCATTCAATGGAGATCCAAATGATTCTCTGTGATAGCAAACATTGCTTTAAGTAATTTATTCCTCTGTTTCCAGTCAAAGCTCTACGCACTACATCGCTGATCAATATCCGACTTGGTCTCAGTGTGCACCCTTGCCTGACCCCACTTTAAACTTGAAACTCTTCTGGCAACAAAATATAAGGGCAGCTAATCAATCCGGATGAAGACGGCTTGAGTTTGTAATACGTTGTCTTTTACACCCTATGTTTGGCTTATTACACCGTTTTGGTGAAACCGTATTTCATATGCTTATCTATATTTCATGGAGTTGACAATAGAAAAAACTTACACATTGTAATGAGTAGGAAATATTGAGTCTGCTAAACTGTTCCACATTAGTGTAGTACGGCTAAAGAAAGAATCCCTGAACTGATAAGCATTCCTAGAAGTACGGGCATCACGGTTGAATTATTTGAACTATGACAAGCATGAAACCTCTCCGCGGTATTCAAGAGTAGCAAATGTTTCAGCAAAGGAGAGTGTATAAAGCGGACTGTAAAATTATAGGAAAAAATAAAACACGGCAATTTAGAGTCGGGAAAAGTGGTTAAAAAACCCGACTATTGATTATCTTTATTAATAATGTTTCTTTGTACAATCAGTTCTCTGTACAATATTAGATTCTTTAGATTCTTTATTTATTATATTATATATATTTATATTTTATCCGAGGCCGGCCTGTACGGTACGAGAGTTAAGAGGCAACTGACTCAACGAAGTAAAAATGAGTGAACTTATTTCTCCAAGTTGCACTCGCATACAATGACATTAAGACAAGAATAAATATATAACTTTACTAATACAAAGGAATAAGACAATTGACTTGAATGTGTTTAGCGCGTTCGATACAGAGAGTTTTATCAATACCAAAAGCACACTTATTCGATAAGAGAGCTTGATGCCACACTCTATCAAATGCTTTTGAGATATTAACTGTAGTAATCTTATTTTCTCCAAAACTGAAAAAAATTTGCTTCACTATTCTGCGAGATAAACCATAGATAACCAGTGAGCCTATTGCTTCGAAAGCAATACTGCCAGTCATAAAGAACTTTTCGGTCTTTAAGACCTTTGAAAAAAGGTAGTAAGTGCAATAGGACAGCAGTTAGAAGGGGAGGAGGAGTCGCCTTTTTTAGGGACAGGCAGGATAAATGCTATTTTTCATCCACTCGGAAAGAGCCCACCAGCATTGAAGAACACCTTTTCAAAACAGTAGCGGAAATACTATCCACGTCAGCGGATGCGTGAATGTCAAGATCTTTAAGTACTCAATTAACTGTATGAGTGCAATAGAAGATTGGTCCCATAGAATCGTTTACGCTTTCAAATACAGGAGGTGTCATGTCACTAATTGGATGCATTGAATTAACAGCAAACTGTGCTAAAAGCAAATTAGATTTATCAATGAAATTTACAACGCTTTTACCAAAAGATTTTACATTTACAGATTTGCCACAGGTTAACAGTTGTGTTGACCGTAAAGGTTCAAAGTTGTCAAGAGCCAAATATTGTTTTTTTCTAAGCTTCTATATCGTAGTACCCGTTGCATGATGGTTAGTGCGTTGGACTGTCATGCGAGAGGTCTTGGGTTCAATCCCAGCCTGTGCCGTCTAAAGTTTTTTTTCACGGGTACTGCCTCTTGAGAGGAATTGACAAATTCTCCATGAGTAATTGCTTTCTCAAATTAGCCATTCGTATTCGGCTTAAAACTGTAGGTCCCCTCCATTTCTGACAACATTACTCGCACAGAAGAATAGATGATAGTTGTAAGTCACTAGGCCCTAGTTCTCAACGGACTGTTGCGCCACCTAATTTATTTATTTATTAAACTTCTATATCTAAAATATTAAAATTCTTGATTTATATATATTTAAGTAAAATTGGACAATATTCAAAACCTTCAATTTTTCTTGGAACAATAATTCATATTTCGTTTGAACAATCCAACACAATTAGTTATGAAAAAAATATTTAGGATAATTGTTTAATTATAATGAGACTTTCCATTTCAAAGCTTTAATTTTTTCCTTAACCTAAATTAGACGTGTGAAAGTATACTACTCGTGTCTTTCCATTTTCGATAAATCTCAGAATCATTAATATTAATAATGTTTTTTTGTAATCACCAGACTAGACCATGAAATCAAAAAATTTCAAATATATAATCATTTATCAATATCTTTTATTTCCAAATAAATAGATTAATGTGTACTACATAATATCAAAGTATGTTTACAATTGAAAACTAAATTATGCATGAGTTTGAGTTCCATATTCGACACAATGATGATTAGATTTATTATTCAAATATACACAAGTCTAATATATCTGTCAAGGTTTTAAGTGTGAATATCATACCTCTGGGCATTTGTTATGAGAGAATAGAAGTGCAAATCATTGTGCGCGCTAAATCTCACCTTCCACTTCCACATCCACTGATCCACACCATCATCCCACCAAACCACCATAAACCATCATAACCTCGAAAACAGTCTTATTTCGATGCCTGATGTCATTACTCAATCTCGATCAGTGCATCCATCAATCAAAACCATAACCAGCAACAAGCTTTGCTTCTAATCTCTCCAAAATAAGTTTCACAAAACAAAAAGTCTTAAAACAAAAACTAAATCAATATAAAGCCATCTTAAAGAGATCTTTTTTATCTTCTTTGATTTCAAATAAATTTATTTTCCACATCTCAAAGATACAAATCTAATTTCGATATTGTGTGAAGTTGAAGCAATAATTGCAATTCAACTTCTGTTTTTTCTTTTTTAATTTGGAACCGATGTGCGAGATTTGATCGGTCCCGAGAAGACCCATGCAGCATACACAATGAGTAGGCAATATAATAGAATTCCAATGACAATGATGATGGCTCATTGTGCCTTCGAGGTCATTTGACAAAAATAGAAACAAAGACTCTTCGAGTTTCTTAAATAGTTGTGATTGCAGATCTGATAGAAAGTCAGGCATACAAAGATTATTGCAAGAAGCCCGCATAATCATCATCATCATTTTATATCTCGTTTGCGACCTTCAAAGACCCTAGGGACATGTCAGGTTTGTGTGTTGCAGATTCCAACAAATTCTGTATGCCCCACTTGGGACCATCTCGGTTATCGTATATAAGCTTGACAAAATGCTATTTGATAACATGGTTGCCATATTGAATTTAAAAGATTTCAATAAGTTTTGTGATAAGTGAAAAGATATGTCTTAAACCTTAACTAAATTCAAGGTTAGTTCAACCTCGGTAAAAGATTTGAGTATTTGATGAAAAGGCAATTAAAAACTAAGCCACCATTTGTTTAAGTTAAGACTTGAAATCAGTGGATTTAAATTGTTAAGCCTTCTTCTGTAAATACTCAACAAGGTCAATATGCGTACTATTTGAATAACCTGTGCATTCAAAAGCCAATTTCTTGACTGTAAGACCTGCACGTCTTATACTTTAATAAACTTATGTAAAAAGAATTCAACTATTTTGAAGATCATCATTGATTTATTATATAAAAATGAATAAGTTGGCAACTCTTCGTGTTATTCTTTTCATGGAGTTTCATGGTCTTCTGTACATATAAGGAAATTTAAAGAATAGTACAGTTATGTCAGTTAACTGTGCCTTGCACGTGGGTTGTCATCCATTTTGCATACAAAATTCTTGTAAATTGTAAATGACGTCGTCGTCTAGCAAAGCAGTTAAATCTTTAGCTTTAAACTTCAAAAGAAAATTTATACATACTCTTTGTTTTTTTAATAATGAATTTCGTTTAGTGATGTAGCCTCGTTAGAATGGCACCTTGCATCGCTGATGTATTTAATATTGCCTACACATCAATTGGCTTGAAAAGAGGCAAATTCTGTTAGGTTTATTTAACTTGTTGTTATAATGAAAGTTGACTTTATACCTTTTTGTAAAGTTAAAGGTATTGAATCACGTTTGTGGGAAAAGCAGTTGAATGTTTTGATTCGACTTTATATTAGACTAGCGGCCCGTCCCAGCTTCGCACGGGTGGACATAAATAGGTACAGATATTTAAGTTATAAGCATGCTAATTAAAACGACCATGAATCACTAAATTAGAAAACATTGTTTTGTCCTATCATTTATACTCTTCGCAGCGTATGCGATGAAAGACATTTTATGGCTAATTTTTGGTACACCTTCGGTTGGTTTTTATAGGAATTTAAAAAGATTTCTATAGTAATCTAGTACTAAATATAGCCTATGTTACTCAGTGATAATGTAGCTTTCTAATGAAAAAAGAATTATTAAAATCGGTCCAGTACTTTTTGAGTTTATTCGTTACATACAAAAATACAAATCTTTCCTCTTTATAATATTAGTGTAGATTTAGAGGAAAATGGTCGAAAACATTTGGGTGTAACAACAATAGTCAAAAATTATAATTTGTTGAGTAATTTTTTAAAACATTTTTTCTTTTAAAAAAACAAGTTCTAGAGTGGTACCGGCAATCGAACCTTTTTAAAATAAATAATTATTTGCCTTTTTTGAATAGTTTTTGCAGTTTAATGATTTTTAAAAATTAAGCTGTAGTTTATCCGATTTTCATGGCACACAGCGTCTTTTTAAAAGAGTACCACAAAAAGGGTTATGAACATTATTCAAAGGTTGCAGAAACATATCTTTTTTATGAAATCATCTCTCATTTGCAGATGTACGTCCTCGAGAACTCCATATTTAAGCTCTTAAACACTTTTAACAGAGACTCCAGCAGTCTTGTTGAAAAAATACATAGCCCTTGTCTACGTCAATATCGTTCTATTTTGGAAACTTATAATTATTAGTTAAGCTCGGTAGCATAATTTGTTAGCCGTAAAAGTTGATGCAGCCTCAATTTAGAACGAGTCACACTTCCAGCTTAATAACAATACTAAAAAAGATGCTGGGATGCAACCCACACTGATAACTTCCCATCCCGTTTGTCGATTTGTCTTGCTTAAAAGTTTGTCTATATGTATCAATTTTTACAAATTTGCGTACTATTTTCTATAGAATTTATTTTTTTATGAAAAAACTGACTGTTGGTTTTTTATAAAAAAATTACTTAATATTGAAAACAATATTTTCTGTGAAATAAAATAAGTTTGAAGCCAATATTTTTAATTTTTGAAAAGATATTTCAGTCGAAAGCAAATTTTTACCAAGTTTTAGTATTGCTTTTATTTTTTGTAAAAAAACTGTCAATTCGATTTTTCTCAAAATTTTACCGAATGTTGAAAACAATATTTCTTATAAGATAAAATTAGTTTGAAGCCAATGTCTCAAAATTTTTGAAAAGATATTTACGTCAAAAAACAATTTTTACCAACTTTTATACATTTTTTTAGATTTTTATTTTTTGTAAAAAAAACTGTCACTTCGATTTTTCTCAAAATTGTTCTTATGTTGAAAACAATATTTCTTATAAGTTAAAATTAGTTAGAAGCCATTATCTCAAATTTTTGAAAAGATATTTGAGTCGAAAATTAATTTTTACCAACTTTTGTTAAATTTTTTTTTTTCGGTTTTTAATTTTTTGTTAAAAAACTGTGAGTTCGATTTTTTCAAAATTTTACTCAATGTTGACAACAATATTTTTTGAAAGGTGAAAGTAGTTTTAAGCCAATATCTCAAAGTTTTGAAAAGATATTTGAGTCAAAAATCAATTTTTTCCAACTTTTATTAATTTTTTTTAGTTTTTTATTTTTTGTAAAAAAAAACTGTCAATTCGATTTTTCTTAACATTTTTCAGAATGTTGAAAACAATATTTCTTATAAGATAAAATAAGTTGGAAGCCTAAATCTCAAGTTTTTGAAAAGATATTTGAGTCGAAATTCAATTTTTACCAACTTTGAGTAATGTTTTTTTTAGGTTTTTATTTTTTATAAGAAAATTGTCAACTAGATTTTTCTCAAAATTTTATCAGATGTCAAAAAAATTATTCTTCGTTGCACAAAATTGTTTTGGAGATGAAATCATATTTTAGCCGTAAAATTTTCGAGGTGACAATTTTTTTTTCAGTTTTTTTTTATTTATAAAAAAAACGTTAATTGAATCTTTTTCCAAAAATATAATTGTTTTGTATCACGTTACAATATATAATATAAAATTTAATTCAAGTCTCTAGCGTCATTGGTTCATGACATATTTAGGTTTAACCAACATTTTCACCTTTTTTTTAAACTGCTATTGTAAAAAACCACCCACGCAATTTTCTTGAGAGCCTTTTCTGTATCTTTCTGCCTTATTATCTGTATAACAAAATTTATTTGAAGTCGATATCTCTTCTGGTTCTTGAGCTATGGAAGACGAAAAAAACCTCGCGAAACGTACGGACGTACGAACGTACGTACACACACACGCACAGACATCTTTCTAAAAATCTTTTATTTCGACTCTAGGAACCTTGAAACGTCAAGAAATGTCAAAATTTTCAATTTGACAAATCGGACCCATTACAATAACTTCCTATGGGAAGTTAATATGATTCATTCAACAGGTCCCTTTCTGGGTGGATGGAAAACACCTTGACCCTTAAAAATAGGTCCAATTTCACTTATGGTCCCATCTTTCCAAAGTCATGGAAACGCTGATCAATTTTCAGCTTAAGAAATTTCTTGAAGACCAAAAGTTTCTTTATGGCCTGCAGTATGGCTTTCGCAGGCAATAGGTCAACTGGAGATCTCATGGTTTATCTCACCGTGTAGTGAAACAAATCTATACATCGTTTTGGAAAAAATAAAATTAGTTCACTTGATATTTCAAAGGTATTTGATAGAGTTTGGCATCAAGAACTCTTATCGGAGATTCCTGCATTTATAATTATTGATGTATCTTTTAGAAACCCAATGTTGTCTACTGATGCAAAAGATTTACCCTCCCCCAATGCCACTATCCATGGGTTGTACTTGCATCGAGAAGACTTTACAGCTTTCAGCTTAGGTGCATCATAATCCATATCTTATGAAGTGATCACATATTTGACTTCCCCAGTGTTTAGGTTTTCTATGGCGATGCAAGAAATTTTTTACCCCTTCTAATATGGCTACAATTTACTAAGCTTTTTTTCGTCCAAAACTCAAGTACAATTCTCATATCTGGACTAGTACCCCAACAACGGACTTTAGTCTTTTGGATGGAAGTAAAAAGATGGCTCCAAAAATGATCGTTCTATTACTGAAAAATTTTCTTCTCTTGAACACCGCGTGCCGCCGTAAGTTCTTATGCCCAGGGCTGCCAATGTACTCCATATGTAGTAGATCTACTTCATTTAATTTGTCCCTTCATCTGCTACGTAGCAACAATTTTCTACTACATTTTTGCGTTAGTCTAATTTTTATAATACAATCAAAAATTCAAATATAATGTGTTGAATTGATTCATTTTTCCTTTTTATTTTAATATACCTTTCAAGACTGTTATTTTTAAAAGACTGGTATTTATTTTTTATGAAATGAAAACAAATTTGTTTTTGTTTTTTGAATATATTTTTTTTTTTCATTATCTACTACATTTTTTTAAAATTTTCTACGTTTTTTTTGGCAATATACTACACTTTCTGAGCTCAGCATTGGCAGCCCTGGCTTATCATTGTTTTATCGATAGTTTCACAAACAATTCTCAAGTTGCATTCTTCCCCTCAAACAATTCAACAGTAATACCCGTACTTCAAAGAATTCTCATCAGTTAACCCTTAAGCTCCATTTTAGACGAACTTTTAAGTATAGGAATTATTTCTTTAGCTGCACTTCACGAATGTGAAACGCTTAAGCAAACTCAATATTTCCAATTCATTACAATGCGAAGACATTCAAAACTATTGTGTGTGGGTATCGCCTTTTTTATAACGTCTTCCCTTCTTAATTGCTCGCACTGTGTTTAATCCTTATAAGGGTATTCATAACCCCTTCAGTGCGCGCACCGTTAAAGATAAAAAAGGCTTTTCAGTAATCATTCTACGTTTATTACGCAGCTTTCGATGAAAATATTGGTCCTTATTTCTAAAGATGATTTCTCGATTGACATCTTTACCATTTTATCAATTTTGCGCCATTTCACTGTAAAATGTTCACCACTGTGTGGTGAGTTATGAAAACGTCAATGACTTGTTGAAGGGTGTATCCTTCCATTTATTGTAATATCATAGTTTTTACTTCTTAAATAACAAATAATGACAACTTCAGAGGTGACGATAGACAATTTTTTTTAAATAAAACAAAATAAAAGGTCTTTTTGCATTAAACTGTTTTATTTCAGAAATATAGTGAAGTTCTGAGAAATTCGAATACATTTTCATTAGTTTGTATTGCAGACCTTTTAATAGCTGACAAAGCATAAACAGAAGCATATCACTCATAATTACATAATTTATTTCAACAAAAAGTTTTTTTATTTTTTCAACGAAACTCGAGATTGATTTATGCCCACGTTTGCAAAAACTACAAATTTTTAAAACAAAACATGTACATATTTCTCATGTAAAATGATTATTTGTACATTTAAATTTAAGAATTGCTGAGAAAGTTGACACCATTTAAGTTCACAAATTCACAAAGTTTTATTTTTGTTGCCAAGCTGAGTAAAAAAAAAAAACACCAAACATAAGTATTTGTATTAGATTGCAATTTTTTGAGGTGACTTTATGTCAAGACAGATTGATGTGTCAATCTCACTTCCGTTGTATTTTTGTATCTAATTTCAATTCTAGCTTTTAAAAGAAAATTGCCAAATAACGGTTTACTTTTCACAAACAGCACGTTTACTAGTTCAGATTTATATTTTATGTTATGTTATAATGGGTTCAACCATGTATTAAATACAAATAAATACCTAAGACAAAACCAGACCTAATTTATTAGAAAATAGCTATAGGGATTTTTAGATGCTTTTCCGATTAGATATCATACAAAACACAAGACATCAAGACATCACAGATTTCAATAAATTCTCTTAATTAAAAGCTGTACAGAAAATCATTATACATTCATGAGCACGGATCTATAATTTCATCATTTCAAATATCTGCCTTCACCCTACCCCGACTTAACGGTCAAGTTCTGACCTTATCTTCCAGTGCGAAATATCTAGTAATCATTCTAGATCCCAAACTAAACTGGAAGAACGGCTTAGGTTAGGAAGGCTTGCAATGCCTTTTACGCCTGTAGAACATGAAATACAACATCCACAAACTAAAGAAGAGTCAAAGAATAGCTAGTGTCAGTACTAGAAGGGTCCTTCGATCCTTCCCAACAGACGCTTTGAATTTTATTCTGCACCTTCTACCAGTAGGCCTATACACTAAATATTTACTATCGTGAAACGCGCTAGGACTTAAAGAATCAAACGGCTGGTTTTCAGACTCGATGGGAATGGCAACACTATTGAAATGATTTCAGCGGATATGTTTGCGACAGACACCGACTACTGCACCCCTTCGATGAACCTCAATAAAGATTTTGAAGTCATCTTTTCTGCTAGAAAGAATTGGTAGGATGGTAAGGTTACGAAAGACTTCGATACTACTATCTTTACTGACATGATGGGTCAAAAATCGAGTATAGAGTTGGGTTGGGAATCTTCTCCGATCCTGAGTTACTAGCAATCAGAGAAGTATGCAAAATACTCAAATCGAACTCAAACCAAAATAGAAACACGGCTATCATACTGCCAGGCCGATGTTATGGCTATCAACTCGACTACAGCTTCCATCAAACTGCTAGACTAGTTCAACAATGTTCGTATGATCTATCCAGCCTAAACATTAGCCTTCGTGTCAATCTTATTTGAGCTGCGACTTATAGTGGCATTGATGTAATTAAAGGGACTGATGAGTTGGCCCGGCAAAGATCGGCCCTTCATAGCTCACCTGCGAAAAGGTTAAATAATACTCTTGGGGCTCTGAAAATGTTCTCAATTTTACTAACAGAATTCAACCCCAGGTGGATGAGTCCAATAGATTGTCTTATATCCATAAAGACATATGGCCTACCTATAACAAAAACCGTTCTACAGATCTTTTATACCGACCCAGGCATGATATATCCAGGGTCATTGCAGTATGTACCAGACACTTTCCGATAGGAGTGCATGCAACAAAATTGGGTATCCCTCACAATATTCATTGTCGTAGTATCGCATGAAAGGGAAACTGTGATTCAATTTCTCTGTAAAGTTCTTGTCTTGGCCAGTTTTAGAATGTGGTTTGTTTGCGTTTGAAGGGCATTTCTTAATGATCTTGATGACTGTCCTAAATGAAATTAAAAGACCTGATTATATTTCTGAACGTAACGAAATGACTATAAAATCTCTAATTTTGTCAATATCAATCTGTCCTAAAATCATCTTCATCATCAGCTTAGCTTCTGATATCAAAACGGCGCTTTCCAAAATTAATTGAGTCGATCAGGAAGGGAGGATTATGACTGCCATCTACCTAAAATCTATAAAAAGCCACTACCGTCATGCAAATTTGTTATTCATCAGTTTGTTTGCAAGTAAAAAATTGTGTATCCAATTTTGAACAAAAACTATAAAACGGCGCCCAACGAAAGTTCTTCTTTAATACAATAATTATGTTCAATTTCAATTGTAACATTTTTTAAGCTAAACAAAACAAGTGTATAAAAAGTGACAGAACTCCCAGAATAATTTTGGCTTTTTGAGATGCAGATTTTCATTTCTAAAAGCTACAAAACGTTTACGCTTCAAATTCAAAGTAGCTATAGAAAATAAGGTAAGGTACATATGTATATCACAGTGAGAGCATCTTTCAATTCACTTTATAGAAATAAGTATACTTTAATAGCCTATGAGAACGAGTTAGCTTACAATCGGATCAATGTTCAGTTCATCCTGCAACTATAACTTGTTCATAACGAAAGTTCCCAATAAGGCAAACTGACGCCATTCGAATGGCCTCTGAGATCATTTATGTGAAGTTTAAACAACACAAAAAAAACCGAAACCCAAGAAGCCTTAATGATGAGCAATAATCTGTTTTTTCTTATAGGTAAATAACGTCTAACCTCGCACCAAAATCCCTCCCTAGACGGCCCGCGCCACTATAAACCGCGTTACCGACTTATCCAACCAATATCCCGTTTATTATTTTCACTTCCCATCGTTTATCTAGAAAAAGTTTTGTATTTTTATTGTTAGCTTCTTTTTGTGTATATTTCTAAGCCAGGATTGTTGTTATTTATTTGATTTTTTTGTTAGCGTTGTTTTGTTTTTGTTGTCCAAAAGTCAAAATGTTAAATTTGCAGTTATCTTGCGCGAAGCTATTTTCACACAGGGAACATCTTCCCAAAGAATAACGCGCGAGCCAAATTGACTTCCTCCTCTGACTCGAGCTCGGGGATCATTTTATACAGAGTCACACAAAGCCACATCCTCATCAATGGGGCATTATGGATGGCGGCTTGGTGGTTTGGCGGTTCAACCAACTAACAAACGGCAATAACAGTAACAACATTCAAACTTATGGTTTCGCGCGCAAAATTTTAACCTAACAATAAGCCCCTGTCATCCAATAAAAGGATTTTTATTCCGTTTTGTTGTTATGTCGCGTCGCGTCGTTGGTTGGTACGACTGTTTGGAAAAGTAATTGTAACCTTTCACTTCTGGCCACATTGACAATCAACCAAACCAAACGAGCTGAAGAACCAAAACCACTAACAGTTATGTATGTAGGTAAGGTAGAGTCTACACTGTAGTTAAAGCTGAACAGATACAGAGTACATGCAATGTGCGCGCGCGCACAAAAAAGAGGAATTCATGGATGGAATGGAATGGAATATTATGTGCGGTTCGGTGTGGTTCTGGTTATCTTTATATCCATGATCAAAGCTGGAAATTATGGGAACCTTTTATATGATAGAAATGTTTTATCCCCCCTCCCCCTCCAAACTTAAGTAACGTGATGTGGTTTGGTTATGGAGTGTTTTTTTGAAAGATTGTGTCTTTACAACTTTTGTTCTGGTTGTTGTTGTTGTTTCTGTTCGCAGTTTGACAGAACAAAATCTATATGTTCGCTGATTTGCCGCATTTGCTGGATCGGTCGCTGTTAGATTGGTACGAGTAACCGAGGCATAGAACAACACGCGAGCCTTAAAATTTTTAGGTGTGAATATGAATTATTTATATCGGATCAAAGTTTTTTGGACTTGAGGCTACAGTATTTTATTTGATTCTTCGGTTATAATAAATAAAATATTATAAAAAAGTAACATGAGACACATTTTGAGTGAGTCTCTCAGACTCTGTGGTGTAGTATGATGGTGGGATTTGGATAAGGATAGTGGCGCAGTGTATATTTTATATAGCATACTGTCTGGGTCAACACGATTTTGCAAACAAACATGACATTTGCATGAATAGCGTAGGTGATTAATATTATATATATGGCGGGAAATAAAACCAGTCGAAGATTCACTATGACATAAACAGGGCCGTATTTGATGATTTTTGGGCCTTATATATTTGAGAATGTAATCTTTTATACAGTCTTAAATTCAACAATAAATAAAACATAAATAAATTTTGTCCATATATTATGGCTTCATTTATAAGAGCAAAGTTTTTTATTACAACAACGATTAAATGTCTGCCTCGGATGCATTCATATTAAAACATTCTGTTACTATCATTGTGAAAGGTGTTGTTAATGGTTCTGGAATGTAGCATGAATATAATTTTCTTCAAGTTCTATTGCAGCTGATACATCGGTTTTTACGATTCCGACAGAAATATTGGAAAGGTGTTAGATCACAGCACCGGGCGACCAAATTCGTCTGATAAAATGATTTGAAAATTTGGTACCTAAGAGATCTACTATGGTACGTGTACAGCTTTTTTGTACGAAGCTGAGGTAGACTTGTGCCCAATATACATCAAGAAAGTAAAAAACTTTGTGTTTAAAGCTTTCAAACTCCGATTTGTAACCAACTTTTTTTTCTTTGAATCGTAATTGTAAGGTTCTTATTACTTCCATAACAAGGTATTTCATATACTTTATTTTTCTTACCACTAAAACTAACCATTTATTGCATATACTTCCCGAACTATATGTAAAGATTAAATAACACTGTACTTCCTATAATCTAATAATAGAAGACTTACCGTGGTACGCGTATTAAGACTTGTCCCTAACAAAGGTTAGAGAATGGTCAGCGGAGCACTATCCACAACGCTAGGCTTGTGCTTGTCCGAGGTTCTCTTAGAGAGTGACTTCGGAATAATCTGTTGGAATTGCGATGTGATACCTGTCCCTAGCAGCAAACTAAGAAATAACCGGTCAGCCTAAGCCTTGTACGTGCGTCGTACAATTAGAAGAAGAGGTCGGCGGTATAAACAGGCATAAATTCCGTTTGTGCGGCAATCCAGAATATAATCGGTGCTTATTCTCGCGGTGACAAGCTATGCTCGTGACTTCCTTAGAGGAAAGTTACCGCGAAATAAACAGTTGGGTTGGGACTTCGTCACCTGTCCCTAACAGCAAACCAGAGAATAAGCGGGTAGCCCGGTAGCTCTTAGAAGAAGTAGATTTCGGAATAAACGGAGGGAAGGAAGAAGGTATTTCTGGACGCAAAAATTACGAGACGGTCATGTACTCGAGGCACTAACTGTTATTGGGAATCCTTTCATTTAAATGTATACCAGATTGTTGGTACCTGTGCCCAAAAAATGTAAAGACGAATTTATGTTCAAATTTCATCTCTGTATTATGAAATATTCCGTGACAAGTCAGTGTGAATTGAAAGCCGGTGAATGGCAAAAGCTATACTATACATATTTTCTATGTATGTTTATATGTATTATACGCAATAGTCGTTCCTACTGAATCAGCTGGTGTTACGATTCAATGTCTCAATTTCTAGGAAAGCAGAGTTGGTTGAAATATCAAACGCCCAGAAAATGGATTCCTTCTCGGCATATGCTCCATTAACCAGGGATCATTCAAATCTGTGTGATGGATTTCAGTAAAAAAAAAAAGGCGGTTGAAATGACTATAAAAAGCCCATCACGGTTGTTGTTCGCAGCTTAATTTTCGAAATTAAAATCCAAACTAAATTGTCACACTCTGCTTTAAGGCCCAAACCGCTAAGCTATAATGAAGCTGAAGGTCTTCATTCTTCAATTGGACCTTCTTAGATATTAATCCAAAGTTTTTGTGCGGATTTCTACTCAGCCCATTGAGTGGAATGTTGTGCTTTATGTTTAAATTTAAGGCTACTTCAACCACGTTCCTATCTGTGTGCACTTACTACGTGACAACAGGCACAATGAGTTAGATCCAGTAGCACATCATTCCTGACAATAATCCTGACTTTCTTAAAAAATGTAGACCAGGAGACATCTGTCAGTATCAAAATTATATGTGATTTAGAGAGATATGATGTTAAGATAAAAAGTATTGGTGTCATGATTCAGCCTTGTTTATCTCCATCATTGTCAATTTTTGTCTGTAAATCTTTCCTTTTTTGTTTGAGTAACTGTGATTGTTCTCCTGAACATAGCGTATAAGATTCTTTCTGACGTATTATGTGAACGTCTGAAGCCGTTGCGTTCGTCTACAACCAGATGGGTTCATATCAGTCTGGCTCTAGACCGGGAAAGTCCACCATTGACAAAATATACACATTACGGCAATTTTTAGAAAAAAAACAAGGAACTTCAAATCAATACCCACTATCTCTTTATGGATTTCAAGGCCGCATATGACAGCATTTATAGAGAAGAGATTTACAGAACAATGTCTAGTTTTGGCATCCCTATCAAACTTGTCCGTTTATACAGAATGTCGATGTTAAATGCTCGCTGCTCTATCAAGCTTCGAAAAGATCTCAACTATACTTTTGATGTCAAAAAAGGTGCAAAATAGAACTTCAACCAACTTACCGTGCGAAACTGGGGACAGAGACTGAGCTGGCTGGAGACACATGTTGGTTGACGGCCAGCTCGGTCACGGCCTGTAGCGCCACCATAAGTAAATATGTAACTGTGACTGTTTTCATATTATCAAAAAAAATCAGCCTTCTTGATCTTCCCGAATAAAAACCTCGACAAAAATGCCAACATCTTGATATTGAGTCTTGAAGTTTTTAAAAGTCTTATTCACAAATCTACTCAAAAGTCAGCAATGGCAACCTTAAAAACCTTTTAAGCAAGAGTAAAGCTGCTTTATAAACAAAATTATGAAAACTTATTTAATAGCCCCAAAAAAAAAAAACTTCTTCAAATACGACCCTGGTTTCTTAGAGAAACTTGGTTATAATAAAGTACTTTTGGACAATTCCGTTAAGTTCCACTTAAGTGTATCTCTTGCAACTCTAGATTCTAAAGTTGTTGTTGTTAGTTCCTCCACCTCCATCCACCACCCACAACAATGTATGTTTGTTGTTTAGCTTAGACATCATTTATGCGAGTTAGTGAGACTTGGAAGACCAACGAGTTCGCGAAGATTTTATGTACCTACCTTAAAAAAAAAATTCAAACCAGGAACCCCCAAGTCCAAATGAGAGTCTCGTCTCCGCGGTTTTTATAATGTTGACTCTTCTATATATACCCAAACCTACTTGTGGCACAACTACCTATAGATAGAGGTATAAGGTAAATTGTGTCATCGTTAACGGAATCTATGAGTGCTGAGATGTGCACAAAACAATATTCCAGCCAAATAGAGATCCGCACTTGACTTGCACAGCACATAAAGTTGCATAGAAGAGAGTTGAGACTAAGCTGGAGCTGAAACTGAAGCTGATCTAAGCAGATTTTTTGTCGGTTTGGTGGGAAGACAATTTACAGTCCGTAAAGTTCATGTTTGTCTTTTTTTCCAGCTGTAGGTTTTTCTTTTAGTACTTTACCAACTGAAATAGTCACTCTTAGCAGGAAAAGATCACGCTGCAAAATGGCAGGTGCAAGAGGGATGTCTTCAAATGCTAATTCGACATTTCGTTGTTGTTGTTGTTGTGTAAACAATCTAGCAAGCAGGGCTCTATAGCTTACTCTTGTTACGGTACAAGTCAGAGCTCGGGGAAACGTGGTTGGTTAGTCAAAGTTGGAGTAATTGTTGTATAGTTCGTCGTCGAATCACTTAGCAAAATGTAACAGCACATCAGCTACAGTCACAGTCAGAGTCACAGTCCCACATCCACAGCCATCAGGGAGACGGATGCTGGAGGGTATAGATTTCAAACCTAAAACCTAACCTAAGTAAATTTCGTCATTTTGTGTCTTTTTGTCTATTGTACATTTAATTTTTGCTGATTAAGTGTCAGCTGTAACATGGTGTCCAATTAAATAGATCCTATTCGATTGAGAAAAATATGGAGTAAGACAGAATGATTTCTAGTAAAGTTCATGTTACACCATCGCGTATCGTCATTTACTGTTGTTGTTGCTGACGCCGCCACCGCTTTAGCAATTGAATAAAGGGGTATCTATAAAGCGATATATAGAAGACAAGAGTTGGGACTTAGGATTAGGATTGAATGTTGGCCAAATCGTGACTTTAAATGACGTTGACGTTGTTTAATTGACTTAGTTCGAATGCTGTTGTACATTTGTTTAAATATAAGTATTAATGCTTTGACGGGATTTTACAATTGTCTTTCGATTTATTGTAATGACAATTCATTAAAAATTAAGCTGCAAGTATCTGTCTGCTATCAACATAGGTTTTCTATTATAAGCTCAAGATAATTTTTGAAAGCTGTTTTCAATGAATATTTGAACATACGGCGTATTATATGTTAATAAGAAAGATCAATGTTGGCTTGAATTATAAGATTTTAAAACTGTATCAATTCTAAACAGGTGCAAAATCAGAAATGCGGTTTTCAAGAAATAAGTCTTGCTTCCCAAGTTTTAAGGTAAATCTTAATTCAAACAAGTTGCTTATTGTTTGCCAATGACTTAAGTACTTAGGCTTAAAAATAAGCTGATTATACTTTGCGACATAAACGGTTTTTTGAAAGTTCTGGTTCTTTGATAAAAGGTGGTTAAATTTTAAGGGCCGATGTTGATTTTGAATAAAACTCAAATTACTTAGAAAAGAACTGTAATTTCGTTTCATTATAATAATATTAGTATAGTTCAATTTCGTCAAATGGCTGCCGAGACCTTGGCGGCACACCTCCATTCGATGGTCCAAATCTTCGATTACACTGAGGTTCTATGCTGTTAATTTGCCGAATTACCTCATCCTTTAGCTCTTGAATCGTTGCTGGCTTCTTAGTGCCGTGCACATTTTCTATCAAATAACCCCAAAGAAAGAAGTCCAACGGTGTCAAATCACAAGATCCTGGCGGTCAATTAACATCACCACCAAGTGCAATAACACGGTCGTTGAATTTGTCACGCAAAAGACCCACTATTTCGTTCGCCGTGAAACCACGTATCGTTCCCATCTATATCTTCCAATTTGGACCGTAAAAAGTTCGTTATCATCTCATCACACAATGTTCATCGACGACGAGCGTGAAAGGTTCAATTTTTGGACACGACGACAAGTTAAGGTGGGCGGCTATTCAGCCACACCATCGCGCAGAACAGCAATATTTTCTGCATACGAGCATGCACTGCCATTTTCACAACCCCTGTAGGTTTTCTCAAATTTGTTCAAGATTTTTCCTATTGTAGGTACATTTGGACGATAAAATTGACCGACAAAATTGACGAATTCCACTACATGCATCTTAATTTGAAATCCCAATTTCATAATAAGCCTAAATGAATAACTTTAACCCATGCCGTGATGGTTAGAGCGTTGAACTTTCATGCCAGAGGTCTTGGATTAAATCCCTGCCTGTGCCACCTTAACTTTTTTCATGATAACTTCCTCTAGCGAGGAATTGAAGAAATACTCCAAGAGTAATTCTTGGGAGATGGACATAATCCCGAAATTTAAAATCCCGAAAACCCACAACCCCGAAAACCCAAAATCCCGAAAACCCACAATCCCGAAAACCCAAAATCCCGAAAACCCAAAAAAACCCAAAATCCCGAAAACCCAAAATCCAGAAAAACCAAAATCCCAAATGGCCAAAATCCAGAAATTTTCTTAAATTTCTGATATTTATTTTTGCAATTCCCGATCTTATTATAAAAAAACAGTTTGATTTGATGCTTTTATGGTTTTGCAAAGCATTTCGAAATCGAAATCCCGAAAAATTATATAAAATTATATAATATATACATTTTCGGGATTTCGATTTCGGGATTTTGGGTTTTCGGGATTTTGCGTTTTCGGGATTTTGCGTTTTCGGGATTGTGGGTTTTCGGGATTTTGGGTTTTCGGGATTTTGGGTTTTCGGGATTTTGGGTTTTCGTGATTTTGGGCTTTCGGGATTTTGATTTTCGGGATTTTGACACCAACCCGTAATTCTTGTAATGAAACGTGCTCTCTCAAATTAGCTGTTCAGATTTGGCTTAAAACTGTAGGTCCCCTCCATTTCTGACAACATTACTCGCACACAACAATGGTTGAGAGTCACTAGGCTCTAGTTTCTAAACGGTATGATACGCCTCCTAATTTATTTGTAATTTAAACACGTTGCTGGATTGAAAAATGTCAAATGAAATGCAGTTGATCTTAGGTTTGGTTTACATTAAACATAGGCCCTTAAAATTGAAACACCCTTTGCGTTGTGACTTAGTACTGAAAAATAATGAATGATTCATGAAAAATAAGTCCCAATTTTGATGGAAGTTCTTATAGTTTAATACTCAAGAAAAGTTCAAGTTACAAAAGGAACTACTCAAAATAAGTGATTCAAGAGTAAGTAAAACATGCCCCAATGCCTACGGACTTATAATATCAATTGTTTTGGACACACAGATTTAATTAGGAGTTAGATGATCACAACTTGGATTTACAGAAATAATTCACTTCATTACAACAAATCTAGTTATTAATTTCTTTAATTTTGAAAAAACAAGATTATCTGTTATTAGTAAGGTTAACTTAATAGAAAACTCAGGTAATTAGAATCAGGCTTTGTTTGCCTTTATTACAGCTCAATACAGACTTAGGTGTAGGTACATTCTTCAGTTCAAAATATTTAATTTCACTAATTTTTTTTAAATTCGTGTAAATGAACCAAAAAATTAACTTCTCCCCCTTTAACCTCAAATCTTTCATATATCGTGATGTTAGAACATGGTCACGCTTAAATTTCCTGTTCTTAATTCTCAATTGTTTTGTTATTAATGTAAAGGTAGGTAGGTTTACCTATCTATCTATCCCTCTATATACATAATTGCCTTACAATCTTTTCGTTTGGAAGACTAAAAACTAAATAAAAAAAAAAATGAAGAAAAACCCAACACCTTTTTTCTTAACCCATTAAGATGGACAAAGGCTGAGCACACACCATTAGCCACCCAGTTTCTACTTCCATTAACATCTTAAATCTCAAAAACCATGTAGCTTTTTTTCTTATTCCTATATTTATATGTATATACCATAAGATATACCTACCTATAAAAGTATACCCTTTATCTACCTATATACCTTTTTTGAAACGCATTTAGGGTTACAAAAGTTCATTCGTTCTACCGTTTACGCTGCACTTCATTATTTACAACAACTGTAACACGTACAAACATTTTTTCTTTCAAAGATTTTCTTCATTAACTTTAAAACAAAAATAAAACTAAGACACTCTTAAAATAAAAGAAAAAAAAACTGAAAACCTAAAAGAACGACCACCTTTCTAAAAGTCTGGAAGGAAATCTTTAACCTCTTTGCTGTATTCAGGTGTAATAGCAGCAGCAGGCACAACCAATTACCAATGGGTTCATACTTTGGTATATAGCTATAGTAGGTTTAGAGTATAGTTATACACTCCTTTTGGCCCAACAACTAACTGTTTTTTTAGCTGGCCGTTCTTTCCGTCGCGTAGTCTCCGTCATCTCCGTCATCGTTGTCGTTGTTGCCTCGGAATAAGGAGCTCAAACTGAAGCTAAATTAAACACAACAAGAAAAGAGAGAGAAAGGAATATATATATCTACTATATTCACAAGAAGACAAGATTTTGAAGACCAGCAAAAAAATGCAGCCCCGAACGTACACCTGACATCGTCCAAGTCCATGAGTTGAACAAAATGATTAGATGCGAGTGTTTTCCACCGTCTTGTCCGTCGCGTCGTCGATGGGGATTAGATGCCTTACCTACCTATATGCTTCTCAAAGCTCACGATCCACTTAAAGGGTGTTCCTGCACGTAGTACATTTATGCCAATGCCAAATGAACTGAAGCAGCCCGATGCTCCATGCTCCATGCGCCATGCTCCATCTCTATGCGCAACAGCAGCAGCAAGAGTAACAGCATCATGTTCGATTTGGCCCAAAAGAACGTGGTCAGCAACTTTGACAGGAGCCAATACATAAAATCTGCTCGTCGTAGTCTTCGTCGGGCACACAAAAATCTCTATGTCGCGGTTGAGGTGGTTTTTGGTTTCCTCATTCCAATCTTGGTTGATGATGCGAGGCCGGTGTGGTACATTTGAGGATTCTATATTAGAGAAAGCACCAAACAAAAAAAAAACGAACTCGAAAATCACAATTTCAGAAAATCAAAAAATCAATATAATGGAGTTGCCAAGTGTTTCTTAAGAAACATTTTTTTTAAAACAATTATAATCAGGGATCTTATATAAGACATGTTCGTTTTGTTAGTATTGTTTATAGCTGGTTAAAAAATATTGATGAACTCAAAAACTCAATATTTTGAAATTTCAGCCAAAATAGCAAGTTTGATTTTATGACCTATTTAAAAAGTTGGAATTCCTAAAAATTTTGAATTTCTATTTTCGAGTAGTAAATTATTATTTCCTTATTTCGAAAAAGTTCTTTAATTTTAAGACCACACATTTTTTGGAAACAAATTGTGTTCACTTTAATTTTCAAAATTTGAATATAATCCAGTCTTTGGAAAACGGGCAGAGTCCCAAAATTTAAAAAACACAAAATCCAAAATGCAGACAACCTAAGAACCTGAACATTCACAAAAAATTTGCCTAATTTGTCATTTAATATAACTTTTCGGGCATTTCATTTAGGATTTGGTAATCTTCTGGATTCTGGGATTTATAGATTCGACCAAATTTTTCATTTAATATAATTTCTTTTTGTATCCATTCGGGATTTTAGGTATTTTGGATTATGGGATTTTGGGATTTAGAGATTTTGAACTTTCTGGATTCTGTGGTTTTCAGGATTTTGGGTTTTATGGATTTGGAATTTTTGGTATTTCAAATTCATGGGATTTTCGGTTATATTTTTTTTTGTAGTCAACCTCCACAAAACGTTTTTTACTAAGTGTAAAAGAGAACCGAAAGTCAAAAACAATTGTTACGAAAAAATATCAAGCTATCAATAATAACACAGCAAGCAAGTTTGTTTTGATACTTTGACATTGTTTTGAAAATGTCTTATATTAATTATTTTAAAATGCTGTTGAAATGCCTTTACTTTTGATTTAGGCAAGGTTAGGTTGGCTAAATAAAAGTAAATAAATCGGGTGGCGTAACAGTCCGTTGAGAACTAGGGCCTATAGTGACTTACAACTCTCAACCATTCCTTTGTGCGAGTACTGTTGTCAGGAATGGAGGGGACTTACACTTATAAGCCGAATCCGAACGGCTAATTTGAGAAAGCACTTTTCATGACAAGAATTACACTTGGAGAATTTGTCAATTCCTCGCATAGGCATGGCATAGGCAGGGATCGAACCCAAGACCTCTGGCATGACAGTCCAACTCACTAACCATCATGCCACGGGTACTACGGGTTAGGTTGGCTGCTGACGGGAAAACCAGCATTATAAGACCGTCCGTTGTGATACCACATGGATCTTAATATCTACTCTACTCGTTGAATCGTTTAGAGCTAGCTATAAAGCGTTTGAGACAATAGATATTTCTAAAATTATTAGGATCATTGTAGGAATCGAAGGCGGAGTCTTAGTCTTTTTTGATAGGGAAAAAAAATAAACATAGAAAGTGAGACACTGTTTCCACTTCTTCTTCATCAATACAGCTTCTGTAAAAATCATTTCCAGGAGCTTCAAGTTGAAAATTATGCTTACCCATTAAGCAGTATCCTGTAAGGACTTCTACAACAAGGCTAATAAGAGCGCTTAACATCAAGCATTGGCCAAATTAGTTTAGTTGCCCAACAAGTGGTTGTAGTAGTTGTGGGCTGTTAGTTAGTTTATTGAGACAGAGTCAAATAGTTTTGAGGCAGTTTTACTATCTGAAAAGATGCATATATCGGTAGGCGACATTTCTACGCTGCCAATGAGCGTTAGTGATTCTATGGGACTAATCCTTTTTCGCACTCGTACTGTGGCGAGAGTCCTAAAATATCTTAACATACATAAATCCGCTGGTCCGGGTGGTATCCCCGCTATTGTTCTGAAGAGGTGTTCTTCAACGCTGGAAAAACCACTGCGTAAGCTTTTTCATCTGTCCTACCCCTCAGGTCTCGTTCCGAGTGGATGGAAAACCGCATTTGTCCAGCCTATTCCCAAAAAAGGCGAATCTTCCTCACCCTCTAATTACCGACCGATTGCACTTACGTCCCTTCTTTCCAAGGTCATGGAAACGCTGATTAATTATCAGCTTAAGAAATATCTTGAGGAACGGAAGCTTCTTAATGACCGGCAATACGGCTTTCGTAGCAATAGGTCCACTGGTGATCTCATGGTTCATCTCACCGAACAGTGGAACAAATCTTTACATCGTTTTGGAGAAAGTAAGATTATTGCACTTGATATTTCCAAGGCATTTGATAAAGTCTGGCATCTTGCTCTCTTATCGAAAATGCGTGCTTTCGGTATCGACGGTATCGGTATCTTCGTTGGATTCGGAATTTTCTTTCGAACCGTTCAATACAAGTTGTTTTGGACGGATTCAAGTCTGAAACCCATAAAATAAATGCTGGTGAGCCCCAGGGCTCCGTTTTGTCTCCGACCCTCTTCCTCATTTTTATAAATGATCTCCTGTCTGCTACTTCTAATCCAATACATTGTTTCCCTGACGATAGCACTCTTAGCTTTTCATATTCGTTTCCAGACTTACAACCTTCCTCTTCGGATGTGGAACTGCAACGACAAAATATGATTAGCTCATTAAATTCCGACCTACACAGCATTGTACAATGGGGAATAAAAAATCATGTGAAATTTAATGCTTCGAAAACGCAATGCTGTCTTGCATCGTTAAAGCGAGATAAACCCTCTTTGCCACTATCTATGAGTGGCACTTGCATTAACGAAACGGAAAATCGCGACATCCTCGGAATGTGCATCAGCAACCACCTTTTGTGGAGCGATCACATACGCGATGTTGCCAAAAATGCCGCAAGATGTCTAGGTTTTTTGAGACGTTGCAAGAAATTTTTCTCTCCGTCTGTTCTGGCTACAATGTACAAAACCTATATACGTCCAAAACTTGAATATAACTCTCATCTCTGGGCTGGTGCTCCAGTAACTTATTTAAGCCTCTTGGACAGTATTCAGAGTAGAGCTTTTAAAATGATTGGTGACATTAACATCATCAACTCGTTTACGTCACTCGAACATCGACGCAAGGTTTCTTGTCTAACCCTTTTTTACCGTTATTTTAACGGACCATGCTCTATTGAAATAGCCAGTTGCATTCCTCCCCTTAAACAATTTAACCGTAATACCCGCGCTTCTAAGAATGCCCCATCAGTTTACCCTTGAGCCCAACTTCGGCCGTACTATGAAGTACAGAGATTCATTTTTTAGCCGTACTACGCGAATGTGGAACGCCTTGCCACGCTTTATCTTTCCCTATCATTGCAATGTTCAGGAGTTAAAAATCAATGTACACCGACACACTGTGTCTTTGGCATATTTAAGGTATAAAAACCCTTTTAGTGTTCGCTAATTATAAAAAAAAAAAAAAAAAAATCTTTCAAATTTCTTCAAATTAAAATAAATTTTCTGAAATGTGCAAAAAATGTGCTTCCTTTTTTATAATTTCTTTTTTATTTTTTCTTCATTAATTTTGAATGTGACAAATCTGGTAGATTATTTCTTATGATTTAAGTAAAAAGGTCTTGAGTCAAAAGGTTTCATTTAATGTTTTTGATTTCGTGTAACGACCTTTTCTTGACTCTGTCATTTAATATTAACAACTTCAGTCTAAAACAAGTGCTAAATATCGTATTAATTGAGTCTTTAGACAAGAAGACAGACAAATTCTTATTTGTTTTGATATTAAGTTCATTGAATCTGTTTGGCCAGTTTTTGACTTGTGTCCTTTTTGCTACACGTCAAAGATTTTTAAATTGTAGTGTCAGCTGACAAATACATCAATCAATTTTACGTATTTGAAGCTTTGAACTACTTTTTCTAAGAAAAAATTAGAAGTTGTTTACATTTCAGATCAGTGTTGATTTTTTTTTCTGAAAATCTTCAAAACTTTGACACTTAAATGAATTCTCTAGAACATCAAATACATAAAATTCAAAATAGCATAATTTTATTAAATATAAATCTTAAATGCAGTTCTCGAGATAACCGTCAAATTCAAGACAAAATAAATCAATTTCATTCACTTGGTCACCCTTATAACAAAATATAATCAAAACGCCTACCTAACTACGTCTACACATCCATGATTAAATAAGAAGAAAAACAAAAAACTTGTAATCCGAGAACTAGCGATTGGGTCTGCCTGTCCAAACGATAGATACATTCTGAGGTTTCTAGGATAGATACGGTACTCAATACTCAAACTCAAAGCCTCCACCACTTCGTCATCATGTATCTAAGAGTAGGTATAGGATCGTGTCGCAATTTTGTGGTCATGGTCTTGCTCCATTGTGTGATCGTTGAGCTAGTTTGCTGCTTCAAAAAGATATCAACTCGAGGAACCAAGAGAAAGAGCAGAGCAGAGCAGAGCATAGGAGATGCTTTCCCTTGGGGTTATAATTTCATATTTGCCACGACCAACCAAACCAACCAACGATGAAGACAGAACCTCAACCTATCTATACCTAAGCTTTAAAGATATAGACTGACAATATAGAGTGGTAAAAGATATCAACGTGTAAGGGGAGCCCTTGCCACAATTGCCACACCACAGCCACTCCACATCTCGTAGCCGTACGTATAGAACGCTATCTGCTGAATTATCATAAGCGATGACTCTATTCCAGGAAGAAATTAGATCACCATTGTAATGGCGTGTTGTGTTGTGTGCGATCTGCGATCTGTAAGATACTTGCAGCAAATCGCATAAGATATGTGCTATAGTTCCCGTTGGTTTTGTTCAGTTTTCTTCTTCGAGATCGATTTATATATTATATTTTAATGTGCTCCTTAACTTCTACATATATCTCACTATAAAGGCACATACCGTACCTTACCTATTTGCGATTGTGTTCATCGAATTGAATTTCATTGGAAGTTCTTGACCTTTTAACAAGAGCTCACTCCACATATGTAATGTGCCACGGCCGTCCTGGCCTGCGGCATTGATCGTGTGCTGAAGCTGAGCTAAGCGCTGGGCTACATCATCAGACCTTATACCTAGGTTTAAAGACCGGAGCGAAGGAGGAAAACCCTTGCGCTTTAGTCTTTGGATGACGACGAAAGCGGTGACGACGATGACGACGACGTTCATTTGCTGCAACGGATTGTTGTAACTTTTATTTTGTTGCTCGTTTTCTTCATGTTAACTTTTTATAATGTGCTGTTTCGCCTGATCGGATCCAATGGATGACGATGGACGGAATGGAAGTGTGGCAATTCATAGAAAATCAATGGGTGGCATCGAGTGGAGATGCTTAAGGTTTCTTTTTTTTTGCCGCAATCTAAATGCAATGACACTTGGAATTGGAATCCATCGACAGACGTACACTCTACAAAAAAAGAGGCTTAGAGGCTTTGAGGCTTGGAAGGGATTAAGAAACAACGCACTGAATGACGTTGGTTTTGGTTTTGTTGAAGGAAATTTATTTGAATAGAGTTCAAATTGCACAAGATGAAGGTATAATAATAATTATGTTGTCTGAGTAAGTGTCAATGTTGCTGCAACAAGATCTCAAAAAAAAAGAAAGGTTGGGACTCTTAGACTCTTAAGTGTGCCGCTCTATCTTATGGGCATAATGACGAGATGGAAAATATTTATATAAAAATACAAATAATAACAAATCAGTGGGTTGTTTGCATAAGACTAATTGATGTTGGAATTATTGTTATTACGTCAATCAATATGAGGTATGTAAGTAAAGATACGTTGACATTTTAAAGTAAAGATAATTTATTTTAATAAAAGAAAGGACCTAAGTGTATACGAACTTACATGACTTCTATGTAAATTTTGTAATTTTTTAAATTTGATAATATTGGACTGGCTAATGTAGGAGGTCAACCCATTTGTTGAAAAGATCATAAGTAAAGGAGGATCTAATCTTACAATTTTTGCTTAGCCCATATTCGTAAGGGCTTTCGACAAGACGAAACTAGACAAGACTTTTGGGAACATCGCTTCCGTAAAAATCGAAAAAAATCAGTAACATTGTTTTCGGTTTCGTCAAAATTGAGACTTTTCTAGTCAAGAGGCCAGCTACTATTTATACACATACACGTGGCGTAATGGTAAGTGCATAGAGCTGTGATGCCAGAGGCTTGTGCCACCTAAACGTTTTTTTTTTTAAGGTGTAATTCTTGTCATACAAAGTGTAGTCACAGCAGTTCGGATTCAACATTTAATCTGAACGACGCCTTTATCTCTGGCAGAAATAGTTGAAAGTTGTGAATCAGGAATCGCTGAAAGTTGTGAGTCACTATAGGCCCTGGATCTCTTTAAGCTGTTGTTATGGGTATTTTACGACTTATAATGTATTTCGCCGGGTTGCTACAGTCGGGATCATCAGTTAGATGTTGCTGTAGCTTTCTAAAACACCCGCTTTATAGCTGTTGCACTACCGTATTTATTTATTTTCAAAATTATAACATGGAAATCTTTTGAGATGGAGTTGGGCACGAAATACCGAATTAAAAGCCGGTTTTATAGAATCCCGTCTCACAAAATTCCGATTCACAAAATCTCGATACACAAAATCCCGTATAACGGAATCCTGAACGCGAAATCCTGCCTTTTCAATATTAAATCAACAGCACTGTATGGATTTTATTTAACAGAGTAATTGTGATAGGTATTAATGAGAATCAACGAGAACGAAGATTTCCTACTATTTTACTTTAATATTCAATACGAAGAAAACCGCTGTGATTCCTTTAATTTTTAACAAGCCGGTCAATAACAGTATAAAACAAATGTTAATCTCGAAAATGGTTGAGTTCATTTAGAAAACCGGGATTAAACAACCCACGATGAGCCTTGCCAACGATATTTATTTTTAAGCCATTTATTTTATTTTAACATAATTTGATATAGTTTACTAATTAATGCAGTTAGGATTTTTCCCCATTTTCAGTATGATTCTGTGCCATGGGATTTTGTTATGCTCCCTTCAGATGTCCCCAAATTTATTCGACTATATTCGTTCAATCGGTACACGTACCAAACTAAAGAATTCTGTGTGAAACTACTTTTATCGATGAAGCACGATCCGTTTGTCAAACAGCTTTTTAAAATCACATATTATTCATCACCCGTGGCATGATGGTTAGTGCGTTGGATCTTCACGGGCAGCCATTAGAAAGCAAAAGTGTAGTGAAGTACCTCGGTATCTGGTTAGATCAGTATTTATATTTCGACAGACATATAAATGCTGCTCTGACCAGGGCCAAAGGAGCCTTCGCTCTGACGAAACGGCTGTTTTACAGCAGTCGGCTTGACACCAGAGTGAAGGTAATTTGCTACATGGCCCTCATACGGCCGATTATCGTTTATGGTTGTCCTGTGTGGTTCAACGTTGCCCCTTCCCAGACGGAGAAGTTTCGGGTGTTCGAGCGGCAGTGTTTACGACGCTGTACTGGCTTATATCGAACAGCCGAATCTTCGTACATGCATTACTCTTCCAACGAGGTCCTACACAACGGGGCTCGAATCAACAGAATTGACAATTTCGTGATAAAACTCGTTCGAGGTCACATTGCAAGAGCTATGTCTTCGACCAACAATTTAATTTTCGTGGCGTTCTCTCCGAAGGACGAGAATTTTGAGAGTGCACGCTTGAGCGGCATCATTCCACCAGAGGCATTCCTCTTTTTAGATATATGCGGTCTGATACAGGATAGATTGGCAATTCCGCTAATCTACCACGTCAGACGACGAACCATGGATAGGCGACTCCTGTACAATCGGGACGTCATGGCACAAGGAGGAGCAGAGCTCCTTCGGTTCAGTAGGGCTGTGTCCGAACGGGACCGAACTGATAGGGTGAAACAGGAGAACCAGTTTTGGTGGCTTCAATCGGCACTTGATAGTGAGTAGTCGGGATGGAGTTTTAAGCCTAGGCCGGCTTACATACTTTTTTTATAGTTTTAGGATTTAGTTTTAAGTAGAATAGGCATGGTGGCACAAAAAAAAATACAAAAAAAAACAAAAAACAAAAAAAAATTAGAAAAAAAACATGGAATAAAAAAAAATAAAAAAAAAAAGACAACAAAATATGAAAAACAAAAAACGTTAGATAATTAGATTTGCTGCTGTAGTTGTTCTAGTTTTAAGTAGTTTATAGGTAGAATAGGTAGTTTTAGTTAGCTTTAAGTTTTATATTAAGGACCTTATTTTAAGTAGTTTTTAAGTAAAAATAAAAAAGGATATTGATATTAGTTTTTTTGAAATTTTCTAAGGAAAAAAAAAATAAATAAAATGGAATTGAAGTTAAATAGATCTTAGGGCCGAAAGGCATTAGAATTAAGTATTATTGTTTAACTTAGAGTGTCCGTATGGGACCAGTTAGTTAGTTGTAAGTTATGGTTAATTAGGCTAGTTTTATGAATTTTTGTCTAGCTTTAAAATAGGTTTAAGATTGAATTAATAAAAATAAATTTACAAAAAAAAAAGTGCGTTGGACTGTCATGCCAGATGTCTTGGGTTCAATCCATGCCTGTGCTATCTAAAGTTTTTTCACGGGTACTGCCTCTTGCGAGGAATTGACAAATTTTCCAAGAGTATATTCTTATCATGAAAAGTGTTTTCTCAAATAAGCCGTTAGGATTAAAACTGTAGGTCCCCTCCATTCCTGAAAAAAATTACTCGCACACAGGAATGATTGAGAGTAGTAAGTCACTAGGCCCTAGTTCTCAACAGACTGTTGCGCCACCTAATTTATTTATTTATTATTCATATTATCATTCCATGCAACTATCTATACAACTATGCAATACATACTCATATTCACGGGTTTTCATTTTCATGAACTTAAAAGTCGTTCCAATGAACTGCATGAAAACCACAATTGGTTTATGTTTCTTAATCATCTTGGTCTTAAGAGACTTTTACCGTACTAATAACCCATCTGATATTTTATTTGTTGGCAAAGAAGTTTCGTCAAAAATGTGTTTCATTATCAAAGATGATTCGCTTTCCTCGAAATTCCGGTGTTAAACTTTATGTTAACTTTACAATAATTTTAACAAATTTTTAAGTGGATGTTTTGATTTTTACAGTAGTTGTTCGAAGACATTTCTTAAAATGAGTTGACATTAAAGTTTGGCCAGAGATACGAGGGAACCATTGAAAACACTGTGAAGAGAAGTGCTGATCTTCATGACTTAGGTCTCATATTAAAGATTGTTAAAAGCGTCGCAAAAAAAGTTACCGAAAATAATTGAGATACTACACAAAATGTCATCTAAAATCTAAAGAATTCTAACCAAAATAAATACGTTTTTCATCAAAGACTTGAACTTAGTAGCAATAAAACTCAACAAAGACTTGGATATATAAACGACTACTTAATTCAGACTTATCAATTGTACGAAAAAAAAAAGTCTTAAAATGTTGTGTGTAGGTTAAAATGAACATTAATGTGTGTTTTGTAATTTGTTTGGATAATGTTTTTTTAAAAAATCAATATATCCAGAGTAAAATATTCAAAATAGTGCACTTATCCACTTCCCCCCAACTAAATTTGTTGATTCAATACAAATTTGAAACTGAAAAAAGAGGTCTTCGAAACTGCACAAACTAAAGAGGAATCAGTCTCCTTAACCTATCTTACAAAATCATTTCTACCGTAATACTTGAACATCTAAAGCCTATTGTGAACAATATGATAGGTCCTAATCAGTGTCACCTAAGACCATAAAAGTCCACAGTTGATTAAATATTCACATTACGACTACAAACAACCCAAAAACATCAAATCGACACAGACACTATTGATCTATTTCAAGGCCGCTTATGACAGAATTTGCAAGGATAAACTGTATGCATCCATGTCTAGTTTTAGCATGTCAGCCAAACTCGTCCGTGCATGATGACCATAGAGAATTCGAGCTTTAACAAAAAAACTAAACCTTTTATTGTCAAAGACTTTACAAGGTGATTAACATCGTCCTTGAAAGAAAAGTGCAGAGCTCCCACGTCAACACTAAAGGCACAATCTTTCAAAAATCTGCCCAATTACTGCATACACTGATGACATTGACATAATCCGAAGAACTCAGCGTGATGTCAATGGGGTTTTTGTGATCTCTTGTCTTGATTCCATAGAATTCTATGAGTTTCTCCCTGTTTTTGATTTGAATGAAGTCGATTTTAAATTAGTTACTTTGAAAATACGAATTTATATTTTTAGTTTTTTAATTTTCAATGAGCTGGCAATTAAGTTTTTATTTATCCAAAATGTCAAAACGTACAATAAGAGTGAGACATAAATATTTTAATACTCATGGCATTCCTTAAGTTTACTTAACTTTAAGTGAGCCTTTAAATTAACACGACAAAATAAAATCCAATCATTAAGATAAAATTAAAACCAATTATAATTATTATGTAGTTCCAATCACTCCTTAATTAACTTGTTGATACTAAAACCAAACCAAACCAAAAATCAAAATGAAAAACAATTTCTGAAAAGTGTAACCATTGGTCGCATGTATAATTGCTTGCTCAGCTTATTAAGAAATAAATTGTCTCCTAAAAAAGTTAATATGCATGCAATAATAATAATTCCAGTTCGCAATAAAAATACATAAACATTTTTATAAACGCTTTTCAATCAAATTAACAGTGTGGCATAGCATAGCACCTTAAAATCTTTATAAAAGTATCTATGGCTTTTAGTTTGTCGTTATGGAAAAGTTCAAAACATTTTGCTTGATCATGAAAAATTACAACATACCAAAGACCAACAACGACGACGAGTGGCAGTTAAATTTAGTTTTCAGCTAAAATTGCAAGTGTCCAAATCGAAATGTATATCCTTTCGAATTGGTTACTCATGGTTGTAAACATGACTTATTCCATCACCCAAAATATACAATAATCCGATATCTTTTTAAGTCCTAAAAATATAAATTACCTTAAAAGTAAAAAAAGAAAATAATTTAGTGCAGTAGCGGATCTACATGATATTTCAGGGCCTTAGAAGATATTAACTCGGAAAAAAGCATTATATTATTTAATTAAGATATTAAATTTAAAGCCAAAATTGAAGGACATACTGAACGAGTTTTATTTAAGGCCCTTTATTTAATAAATAAAAAGAACAATAGGTCACTATCTTTCTCCCATTTTTGGATCCAACCCTGGTCTTTATGTGCCTTTCTTTACAAACATTCCGAACTTAATCAGGTGCAATATTAATTGCAAGAAACATTGCAGTTAATTTCATTGTCCATAAATGGACAAAGTTGCACAGTCGCATATACCTTTTACATGTAGCAAGTTAAAACTAAGCTGATGGAGCATTTTATAAATGCATTACTGCGAGTATAGGATTGCCGGCATCATCATCGTTTTCGTCTCCGCCATCGTTGTCGGTAAGGACGTGTATTTTATACCACTGGCTGTGCGCTTATGCTAGTTTTCTTAATACGTAGTGCTACACAACTTTAGCCAAGGCACTTTAATTATCTCTAAACCAATCTTTACCAGCAAAATGTTTCAGAGCCGTGAAATAAGAGCAGCACGCACATCTCTTAGATGGAATACGTATTCTGAAAAATGAGACACACCATTGGCACTGACCGGAGCTCCTGCACAGCAGCTGAACAAGTTTCAAACTCATACCTAGATTAGACCAGTATAGGTGGTTGGATATAAATGAGACTTTTTTGTGTAACTTTCGCTATACACATACCACTGTTACAGTGCTGTGGTAAAAGCCTTTTTGCTTTAAAGATGCTGAAATTTTGTGATTGATAAGCAGTTGCCTCCTCGGTCGTCATTCGACTTAAATACAATAAAGTCTTAAGAGAGTTTGGTTTGGTAGTAAATATCAAATTATTTGTTAACATAACCTTTTCGAAAAAGTTCTTACAAAGTAGTGGTTCAATAATCTGGTTGATTTTTCAAAAAAAGCGTTTGTGTTTCTCTTGAACAAAATGAAAGACAGAACGAAATGATTTTGACAATTATCAAATGCCGACGATATCAGCTTGAAAATCCGAAGGTAATGAGTCGATACTTCCAAGGTTTTGTAAATTAATAAAACCTTTTAAGGAAAACTTCAACAACTTTCTTTTACAGTTTTTGAGGTATTTTTAGTTACAATTTATGACATACAAGCTGTTACCCGTGGCTTTGCACGCGTATTAAAAGAAAATCAAAGTATCACATAGAGACATTCCAGAGGTAAGTACATATACATGAGTTTGTTATTAAACTTTCTAAAATCAAAAGAAACAATGAGGAACTAAAAGTCACACTATCTATTGTTAAAGTGATGAAGCTAGGTTCACCCTTATCACTTTTAGTGTTTGCCCTTACGCCTTGTTAATTGTCAAAGCGGAACTAACTTTAATGTGGAATTGCAGGTTTTTTGAGTTGGAATGGTCCGTAGGAATTATTTGGATTCGAGGCATAATTTCATTTTCACAGATATACGGACCAATAATCAATCGATCAAGTTGGGTGACATGAAGTCTTGCACTGTTAATTAGTCAAGGGGCATCTTAATATCGTATTACTAGCAAGCCTTCTTAAAATTGCAGCTTATGTAAATGCACACCGAACAAGTGAGTTAAGAAACACTACTGGGTATCAAGTGCACTGTTCTGATGATGTTATGGAACATTGTCAAATACTGCCTCATATTTCCTGCTACTTCATTAAATTTGTTTGACTTTATTTTCTAAACAACATCGTTTCAAGGTTCTAGTATCGCTATTTGACAAAGAAATTGATCGTCATGCATGTAATTTTGAAAATCAGTTTAAACACTTGCAATAAGTTCAGAATTACTGTGCACTAAATTACAAATATCTTGCGATGGTGTCACATAGCATTTAATAGTCAGGTGACGGTCATTTATACGTGTTTCCAAAACCATGGAGCACCTAATGATATGCTACTAATTAATGTTTAAACAAAATATATTGAATATTTAATTATAAGTGTTACCGGTGGATTTGCTGGAATGAGATGTTTTACCGCTGTAAAAAGCATCTTAAAAGACTTTCAATCCATTGGAACTAACTTGACACAAAAAATCATGTCAAAATATTGCTCCGTTACGACGTGAAGGATGGACAAACAAACAAACAAGCAAACAAACAAACCGTAGTACCCGTAGCGTGATGGTTAGTGCGTTGGACTGTCATGCAAGGGGTATTGGGTTCAATCCCTGCCTGTGCCACCTAACTTTTTTCACGGGTACTGCCTCTTGCGAGGAATTGACAAATCCTCCAAGAGTAATTCTTGTCATGAAAAGTGCTTTCTCAAAATTAGCCGTTTGGATTCGGCATATAAACTGTAGGTCCCTTCCATCTCTGACAACATTACTCGCACAGAGGGATGGTTGAGAGTTGTGAGTCACTAGGCCCTGGTTCTTCATGGACTGTTGCACCACCTAATTTATTTAATTTAAACAAACAAACAAACTGACTTTCCCATTTATTATTAAAATGAATATCAGCATCAAAATCATCTAGGATAACACAAGGACTATTGATTGGATTATGTTTAGCGTAATTTTTAATGTGATAAGAAACGTTTAAAAAGTCTTAATTTCAAGGTCGCAAAAAACGAGAAAGATTATAAATAATATTTTACACAGAAAGTAACATCGGGCAATCAATGTTAGAGTTTAAGTTTAAAACATCAAACGCAAAGAAAACATAACTAAATTTACTACTAAATTCAAGAGATTTTAAATCGATGAACGTCCACCTAGTCTCATAAGACTACAGATTAACTCCTTTAAAAGTTTTTCGTAAAGTAATACGCTTTTGGATTTTTATATTCTGAAAGTTAATTTCTATGTATGGGTTCCTAATTAAGCAAAAATACTCTTATATTATTAAAGCAATTGATAAATAAAGACTCTTGAATTTTTCGTCAAAAAAACCAACATCAAATTTACTCTAGATATTACTTTTAAGAATCAAGAATCTTTTTGGTTCAAAAAATGTTTGAGGCAGATGTCATCAATTTCGTATTCAAAATTTATTGCGCTATGAATTCTTGAATATGTCAAACAAATACATTTATGTACTTTGGAAAAATAGTCTGTTTCGGTTACACCAATCAATAATATTATTAAGATTAATGTAAATACTAGATGTGTATAATGGTGTTTTTAATGAATTTAAAAATCTAGAGGTTAACAGTATACTCGTATAATAAAGGAAACGAATTTGAAATGCAATGAGGCAAATCATTAATAAAAAGAATGATAAAAAGAAGTGGTCCAAGATGACTGCCTTGGGGTACACCGGACAAATGATAAATTTCTTTTGAAAAAACGTTACCAATTTAGACAAATTGTTTACGCCCTAGAAAATAGTTATTAATCCAGTTCTAAAGTTAGGAATAGTTTAAGTTTTTTTTCAAAAAAATGTTATGCTATACCTATACACGAAAGCTTTCGAAAAGTCAGTGTAAATATCATCCAATTGAGAACGGTTTTCTAAAAATAGTTTTTCGAAAATTATTCGTATTCTCTTCGAGTTTGACAAATTTACTGACGAAAAGAAGCTGTAATTAAAGTTTTTGAGATATTTTTAGCTACAATTTATGACATTTGAGCCCTAAAACTTCTTCTTGTTGTCAACGCAAAACAGGAAATTAAAATATTTCCTCCACATAAATTAACCTTTTCCTATCTCACTTAAATTTGTGTTTAAACTTAAAATCAACCAAATAATAATAAAATGAAATACCCTCTTAAACCTCCTTAATATATTCTTCTGCAACAATAAATAAAGTTCAGTTTACTTTCTTTGACTCTAATTCAATGATAATTATAACTGTAGATCACCAGATTTTCACCTAGAAAGTAGATAAAACCATTTCTGGCTAAAATTCCAATTTTACCGTCTTTGATTCCTTATTTAAAACATGTCCAAAAACTTTTTCCAATTTTATGATTCAAATGGATAATAATTGATATACTTTCAACCCTTAAAATTTGTATCAAGATCTTTTGCTGTAAAAGGCTCATCAATCCATTTAAAGAGTCGTATGGTAATTTAATAGAAAATTAAGAAAATCCTATCCTTTCCTAAATAGATCAAACCAAATTTTGTGTGTTCCCTTTGAAAAACAACAAGGTCTTAAATCCAACATTTATTAAAATCATTGCCCTTTTGACACTTCCTTATTTAAATTCCATACATTTTTCGATCAGCATACACCGAAAAAAAAAAAACAAACCTAGACTTTCTCTAGAAAGTTATATTTGAACAAGACCTTATTAATTTTGACCTCAAAATACCTTAAAGTTATAACCAAAAGGTCTAACTACCTATACAAAGTTAACCACATCACTCTAAGTATATTAACTCTTTTTACTTTCACAAAAAAAAAAGAATCTATGCAACATTTTGCAACCGCAACAATATTGTATAAGATTGTTTAAGACCATTTTGAATTATTCATTTTATTTGGAATACCAAAAAACTATTTTACAGTCAACATTTTTTAACCATTATACCACAATAAGACACTCCGAAAAGGACATTACGCATAAAACCACTGCCATTACCAATTGTGGTACATATCTTACCATATAATATTCAAATGGCCCATTCAAATAAACAAGACGACAGGGAATTGCTTTCTATAGAGTGCTTTCCTAGTCCTGGATGTCTCTGCTGATTCTGGCTTGGGCGCATTGTGTTTTGCAGCAAGTATAAATAAGTACTGCTATACCGACCGACGACGACGATGGTCTGTACTTAGATTCCTTGGCATTCCACACACAGTCCACATAAAAAAAAAAAAACAAAGGCTGAGGCCATCAGAGCACTCAGCTACTGGGCACTCGGTGCCTTTCAATCTTTCCTAGAAACGCAGATTTTTATTTGAACATATGCGGAGAGCGATGCCAACAATAGCCAAACCAACAACAAAATACAAGGTCCAATGTCAAAGACAACCAAAGCCAAATCCAACTCAAGACATGCCAAACCAAGGCAATATGCAAAGACCAACAAACAGAAGCACTCCAAATAAAGAGTGCGAGAGACCTGCAATCTGGAATATGGGAATATGTGTGTAAGGGTCTAGGTCTCCAGGTATGTCCAGCGCAGCGCACTGCTGCAGTGCCTGATTTCCTTTATTACAGAAGTCGTACGTACATATCTCCATCGGTCCTTTGGATTAATCTCAATTTGACCTTTTATTGAGGCTCAAGTAATAAAAATTTATATAACTAACTTATCAAGGGGCTATAGGAGTAGCCGGCTGATGATGCTGGATGTTGGGAAGCCTTTTGGCTCTCTTATAGTTACGAATGGAGGGACGTATAGAACTTGCGAGGTATACATATCCAAGTTGGGACTTAATTTATTGCTTCCTCTATTGCCCGTGAAATGTATTCCGCACTCATTGTATTTCAATTTGAATTGCTTTGTTATAGGGCTCTTTACTATGGGTCCATCTGCGTCTGCGTTTGCGTCTGTATACTTTAACAACCCACCAATTACCATACAACAAAATTTATATGATCCAAGTCTTTCAATAGTACTTGACCAATAGCAAAAACAACAACAACAACAATTACAGAAAAATAAATAAATATTACTTTAAATCTCCGCTTACTGACTTATTTACTTATATGAAGCTTCTATACCATAGATCTATAGACAGATCTCAAGTAGTCCAAAAAAAAATCGATTTGGCCAAATCGAAATTGTGTTGTGTGACCCTGGACAAAAATAATTTCATGTTACCGGAATATTAGTCATTAATCACTCTGTCGGCAACGTAGCGTGTACAATTCTTCAAATTTATATATATTTTTGTGTGGGCTGCGCACTTAAGTCTCATAATATGACACAACTTCTTGGACTTCTTTTTCATAAAGTCTTATGATATAGGATTTTTGATTTTTTTGTTTTTGTTTATTTATATTTATTTAGAATTTATTTATGGTTTTCAACATTCAGCACTTTAGTGGGTGGTCAAATAATAAAAATTAATCAAAATTCTATTTTTTTTTTTTTTTTCAGAACATGACGTGGAAGATTGGAGTGATTGGTGTTGTGCTACTTATGATCACACGAAGAACTCAGGGAATTTTAGGCAAGTCACAGATGTGTGAAGTCGAAACTGGACAAACAAATATTATTTTGGATATCGAAGAGAGCAGAGGAAATTGTAAGTTTATTTTTTTTTATTTGTTTATTTTAGTTATAGAACTAGCTGACCCGTCTGACTTTGTTCAGGCACTTCGTGAATATGTAACGTCAGAAGACAAAATTAGAAGAACAAATTATATTATTTTGTTAAAAATTCAATACAAAAAAGTACGCATACGCATGAGTCTACCAGTTTTGTTTTTGTTTAGAAACAGAAGTATTGTCATATATGTAAATGAAGACATTTTTCATTTAACTTTTTAATATAGGTCAATTTGTTCATTGTTGTACTTAATTGAACAAAAATTTATAAACAGTCTTCCAAAAAAGACTCTTTGTAGTAAACTAAAACTATTTATTTATCATCAAAATGGTTCTTCTGTTTGGGAACATTATGCACTTCGACCATTTTTCGGTTGTTATAATTGTCATACCGTATGTCAGTTATCGACAAAGCTCAAAAACTGCCGAACTCATCTTCGCTGTCCATGACAGTAAGTTGGCCTTTCGCAAACTACATCTTGACAAATTTTGAATCGTGACGTACAAATAGCATCGACCTGTTATTTATCGATAAATGGCCTGGGATACGTCGAAATATAATGCACCTTAAAAAGTCACAATTTGGTATGTTTTTAAGGTTGGTAGTGCATTTGTCTATGAGAAATATATTTGGCAAGTCCAATTTTCAACAGTGAGTGCGTAAGGTCAATGATTGTTCAAAGTCTTACTAAATCGGCTTTCAAATAACTCATTGAATGGTAGTTATAATTTCTTTGGAACTAATTTTTAAAATGAAATGGAATGAATTATATTTAGACACAGGTCTAAAAATTCGATTTTTCCGAGGTAGTTTATTTCTGGCTGCAACAATTTTTCAATTTTCAACTCAATTTTCTTTGTAAAAAATTTACGAAATTACTACTATACGATAGTTTAAATTGAAAGTTATAAATAATCTTAAAAAGTTAGTCAACTAACTATAGTCAAATTGCCCTTACGTCAATTTTTTCCAAGGTCATGGAAAAGCGGATCAATTTTCAGCTTAAGAATTATCTTGAAGAAAAAAGCTTCTTAATGACCGGCAGTATGGCTTTCATATCTCACAGAACAGTGGTTCCACTTCCAAATCTTTACATCGTTTTGGAGATATTTTAAAGGTATTTCAGTTTGGCATCAAGCTTTTCTATCGAAAATGTGTACATTTGGTTGGTTTAGAAATTACCTATCTGAATTTAAGTGGTATTGGACGGGTTCAAATCTGATATACACAAAATAAGCTCTGGCGTGCCCCAGGGCTCAGTTTTGTCTCCAAACCTCTTTCTCATTTCTATAAATGACCTTTTGTCTGAAACTTGTAACCCACTTAATTTTTTTCGCTGATGGCGTTTTTAGATTATAATCCTAGTCCTTCGGATGTGGGCTAGCGAAGGCAGTGTATGATGAGCTATTTAAATTTTGATCTTGACAGCATTATCCAATGGCGAATTAAAAAGCATGTAGAATTAATGCTTCGAAAGCTCAACTGTCTACAGTCGCAAAAGGAGTGATCACATATATGAAATAGCAACAAATGCAAGAAAATTGTACCCCTTCAGATCTGGCTATTATATACAAGGCTTTTATTCATCCGAAAAACTCGAGTATAATTTTATATTTAGACTTGAGCCCCAATAACTTACTTACAGAATTGAAAAAAGAGCTCTAAAATGATACGTGATCATTCTATAACTGAGACATATGCTGCCTTTGAACATCGCTGCAAGGTATCATGTCTGTCATTGTTTTATCGCTAGTTTCTTCAACAATACTCTAGCGAAACAGCTAGTTGCATTCCTTCTACCAAACAATTTAGCTGAGGTATCCCTACTTCTAGGGATGCTCATTAGTTGACCCTTGAACATAATTTGAGCCACACTACACGAATGTGCAATGCTTTACCAGGCTTAGTATTTTCTACTAATTACATTCAGACATTCAAAACCAATGTGCATCGGTATCTCCTTTATAGTCCTATTCTCCTTTCCTAATTGCTCGCGCTGTGTTCACTCATAATAAGGGTATTTCCAAGACCTTCTTATTACTTTTGGCTGAAGCCGATTGCTTAGATACTATTGGCGTTAGGAGTTTAAATTGATTTCGAATAGGTGTCCTCACATACAAGACCAAAGGGACCAAATCCCGTATTGCCAATTGACACGATTTGGAATTTGAACCATTTTGCATGGACCAGAGGTCGTCCAAATAGATGTTTTCAATTTCAGTTTCAAGCCAAATGAGATGCAACTATATGAGAATCCGCAACCAAATATCACTCTCTGTAGATGCAATAGTTGTTCGACCATCACAAGCTTGTTTTCCTAGCCATCAAGACAATAATGACCCATTGTCAAATTCAAGTTGCTTTGTTATTTAAACTTCGAAGCAACCACGAAAGAAATAGTCGAATGCCTTCAATTGCTGAGTCAATGGACCTCATAAGCAAATAATCCGAGGTCTTTAAGCAGAATTCTTTCCAGGCTAATGAGTGAAATTTGGAGCTTATAAGATCAATGGAATTAAATTGAGCCTCAAACTCTTGGCTACAGCTGCTATGACTCCAAAGGCTATGAGTGTAGTCTACTAGCATTCCAGTCTCGTGAAGTTTTGTGTACACACAGTTCAATTATTAGAATAAAATGACACACAACTTGGGCTACTGAGCATTCACTTTGAAAATATATTTTCAATTTTTTCTAAAGTTTTTCAAGTATAAAATGAACTATTTCAGTCCGCAGATGTATTAAATTGACTTTCTGTCGAAGTTTTGAGAGAGGAAAACAGCTGTCAGTACCAAAATAATTCATGATTTAAAAAGTAATAACTATTATAGTCCAAACTTTATTTTAAATTATACTTCATTTCATAAGAGAGATTATCAAAGTTTTTCGAACATTCTGAATGACTTTATCAATGGGCTTCATTTTTATGATATTATTTGAAGTCAAAGGCCTGTACAAAAAATTCCATAACAAGTGCAATAAAATGAGAAATTTAACTCTCCACACTCGAAATTCAAAAAGAGTTACATTTTAAGCCTTATTTCTCAAAATATCTATAACCATTAAAACAAATTTCCAACCTACATATATCTGGAAATATCTCCTGAGGACGTATATAAATTTTGTCTAAACACTTCATTCCACCTAAATGCATCATAATTATATCTTTTGAACGAACTACCATGCAGAACTTATAGTGCTCTAGACTACCACCTATTATTCTTCGTCATTTTATTTTTGATAGTCGATCAAATGTAAAGAAGTAAATCATAATGCTTACAGCTAGTGCATAAGTTTAAGTACACCCAGCTATCTCATGTGAAACTTTTTTTTTATTGAAGAGGGTGTGTCGGTCTTTAGCAAGCTTTAGTGTAATACATCACACACTGTAAATGGCGAACGCATATATTCCATCAACACACAATCTTGGAAAAATAATTTGCACATAAATTCTTGGATCCAAGTGAGTGTTGGGCGCGCAAGACGAAGACGGTGATGACGACGACTTTGATGACGACGACGAATCAGTGGCGATTTCATCACAATCTGAATTATACTTGCTCAGGCTCCTGCTCCTCTATTCATGCCACTTATAGAAGCTTGTGGTTTCCTAGATTCTCCTTCTTCTATGCTTTAGTCTTTTGGCCTCTGGACACTCTGGTAGATGGACTATAAGTATATTCCGTGCAGCAAAAGACCTATGATTATAATCCACACTGTATACCTTCTCCGTCATGCAGTAAAACAGTTCATTGTAGTTGTTGTTTTTATATATAAAAAGATATTATCCTTATGCTGATGCTTTACCTTAAGGGTCCTGCTTCATAAATATCCTGAGGCTCTATATCCAAAAAGGGGTTACGTTGAAAAATGAGCTCATTGACTGGTATTCTTCTTATTCTTCTTCTTTGCTGCAGTTAAGCAGTTGCAGTGCATTGTGCAGTGGTTTGTGGTTAGGTGTGGCAGCTTGGTAATGTTGAACAATGCAAATCCATGTTTATAATAGGACCCGCCATAGGGGCACCCATTACATGATTTGCCAGGGATCCAGGGTTGAAGAAGAAATTGCGGAACCAACGATGGCGACGACGACGACCGAATCCGAATCTCATCAAACCATCCCAGGACCGAGACAAGACACAAACATGAGAAATGGCCAAGGATATATATTTTTATACTCTCTGGCATCAGGCATCGCCAGGCCAGCATTGAAGACGACGAAAAGAATGGTCATCATTAACGATCATTTTGATTTGAGAGAGAGACTCTGGCAAGCTGTGCAGAATGCAAACACACAGCCGACAGCCCGTTGGAAGGCTATACAGATCAAATGCCAAGATAACAAGATTATAAAAGCTTCCCGCACACCGTCGCGTCGTCGTCTTCTGCCGTACCGACGACGAAACTGACAAGATGCCGCCTTACTCTACTCACTTTATCCCATGATGTGTACCCAGTCATTGAGAGGGGCACATCTCAACTGATCCACAATATGATCGACAGGAAACCAGGGGCTTAGTTTTGTGTTTGAGGAAAAGCTGAATTAAAATAGAGTACTTAATAACAGGTATTTCAACGGTATGCAATAAATCTTCAATTGAATGAACTAGATTACTTCTGAGGCATTAATCCAATACAAAAAATATATATAGATAAATTCAACAAACATTCTGATTCGAAATAATAATCCCTTTATAGAAGCGAGGAGCATTATCATGCCTCTGCTATGCCAACCTAAGATGGTAATTGTTGGAGAAGACATTTAAAGATGAGCACTCTTGGATGAAATAAGAAGAAGAAGAAGATTGGAGAGTTTTCAGTCTCGAAACATCATGCGAACTCAATAAATTGCTTTGGAACTGAATTTTAGTCTTTTGATGGAAATGCTCGTAATGGATTTGCAATACTTTGTTGCAGAACAATACATATTGTCCACACAAATTTCAGCTCAAGCTGTATTATTTCTTATTTCTTTTCTTTAAGATTCATAATAAGAATGATAATGATAGTAATTTGAAAAAGGAACCATTAGTCTTTGTTTGTTTTGAAAAAAATCTTCTTGATTTGTTGTCTCTGAATTTCAAGCATCTATACACGTAACGTGGGCAAGAAATGAAAAACTCCTCCCTTTTTCTAAATAGAAAAATAAAATTACGTATACGCCTCAGTGTACTAAAATATTGCTGTCACTTAACTTAACCTGATATGAAAGTTACACAAACCTATAAAAGTAATATGTCAACAAGTCTTCTATTCTATAGAATAGATTCATTTGAGTTTAATTCCAAATTCAAATGTTGAAAAAGAAAAGCTCTTTTCGGTTAGTATGAAGCATCTTTCCACTTAGCAAGAGTGAAACAAAATCGTAAGCTTTTCTCAATGACAACTGGTAATATTTTTCATTTCACTTCGGAGGCTGAGTCTCTTCATCCGCAACATAAGATTTTTGGGCTACCAAGCTATGATTAATGATATTTTAGACCGGAATTGAAAACACATTGAATTATATGACTTTTTTTCATTAAAAAAACGCTACCTGCCACACAAGCAGCGAAGAAACCATCGCAATCTTACAAGAGACCGTGTTAACCAAGGTGTTCACAGTTTTCAACCGAGATCCTGTGATCTTTACCTTTTATTTTTAGAACGCGGGAAAAATAATGTCTAAGCAAATAATTCAAATAATTCCAGAAATGAAATTCATTATGTTTTCGAGGACAAACCTTGTGAATATAGTGCAATAACCTTATCCCTATTGGCAATTTAACTGATAGTTTTTTCTCTTTTTAATGGCATTCTTTCGTCTTTAGAATAAAAAAAACACTCATTTATTTTCTTTAAAAACATACTCTTTTCCATAACGTCAAAATAATACCTCTTATTGGAAAACCCAACTATTTATACTAAAACAGTTTACAACACAAAAAATCGAAACGGGTTGAAAGAATATTTTGTTTTTGTCACGAACCCTTAGAAATCAGTATTAAAAATGTACTCAAAATAATATATTTCAACACCATAAAAGCATTAATTTCAAGGTTTCTCAAAACTTCATACAAATTCAAATGAAGACTCATAAAAAATGAGAATTTTCAGAAACTAAGTAAGTTACTAAAATGCTTTAAACTTTACCTAGAAAACATTATTTGGTTTTTTGTTATACTTACTTACTTACTAGGTTCTCAGACCTTTAAAATCCGTAGGTGATCCATATTGGGACCTAGGACAAGTACTCCTAGGAGCCATCGTGTCTGGTTTCCGGCGATCTGTTTGAGCTCCCTCCAGCTCTTTTCCAACCTCTAAGATTTCTCCTTGACTATTTTTCTCTATCTTCTCCTTCTAGAGTGAGTGGATTTCACTGCATTGCCTGTCTTTACCTTCTCAAAGCGTATGTTCATCCATTTCCAACTGCCCCTTCTGACCCGTTATCCTATACACCAGTTCTTCATTGGAAATACGATCGGGTCAGAAAACCCGTAAGATGTTTTTTTGTCACCTATTAATGAAGATCTGCAATTTCCTGGTAATCGTTGCTGTTATTTTCCAGGTGCTAAAACCGTATAACAGTACTGATTCGACGTATGAGCGGAACAGTCGTAGTTTTGCCTTCAAGCTGAGAGAGTTGTTCCTCTAAACAATGGACAACATCCCGAACGCAGCTTAAGATTTTCCGATATGGCTAGCTATATCTTGTTTGGTTCCGCATTCAGTATATATACCATACTTCCATTATACATGAAAACTCTCTACTTTTTCTACCGATTGCTGCTAAATGTTTACCACATAGGAGGAATGTGGAGGTTCTGAGGCTGAGCATCTTAGTTTTTCCCATGTTGATTTTCAGAAGCACGACTTCAGCTTCTCTCTCCACCCTTATTGACATTTGATGGGAATGCATTATCTTATGCGATAGCAAGCATTCATCTTCTGCATAATCAAGTTGTTTGAGGTATGTTGTCAGATCTGATCTTATTCCTACGTTTCCTGTCAAGGCCGTCCGCAGAACACCACTGATAGCCAATAAGAAAATAATTTGTTTCAGTATGCAAACCTACCTGACCTCAAACTTCTTTGACAACTAACGCCCGTGTAAGAAGTGACATTTAGACCCATCACTATGTTATGGTTTACCTTAACTTTTAAAGCACTGTTTTTGGTGGTACAAACATTTTTTAAAGTGAGATATTTTAAGAACTTGATGTATGATTAATATTATAAAACGAACTTCAAATTCAGGACAACTTAATCTTTTAAACAAATATTTTTTCTTGTTTCTAAATTTTGCCAACCTAATGTTATTTTAGTAAAATCAATTCACTGCCACGCCCATTTTATTTCTATATAGGGACGGCTCCAAGCTATTTAAGGAAATGTCTAATATCCAAGAAAGTAAACATCAGTAAAAATATCGAAGTGCCACTGCCATTGCTCAAATGTAGTCAGATTGTTTCAATCGTTAGATTCATCAAAAAAAATTAATAAAGAAAAACTGATAGCGTATCAGTTCCTTGTGTCCCAAAGGTTAGTGGCTGCAACATACAATTGCGTCTGAATTATAGCAGGACAGCATTTTCTAGAAGTTCTTGAGGGTTAACAATACATTTCTTTCAAATAAAGCTCAGTTCCAATCTATGATAACCCTTTCAATAGATGCAACACAAAAAACAACTAAAATGCCAAAGAAATGTTGAATCTTGGTTCATATCCAAATCCGATTACCATTGATCTAGTTCTAAAAACAATTTCTCTTGCTTTGAAAAATAAACAAACTCAAAAATTGTAGATGGCTTTGAGCATTTACTTGCGATTTGTCATTTCTTAAATTGATTAAAGCATGAAAATTAAAAAGAAAATAAGTAAAACTTACGATACCATAAACAACATAAATGATTTTTTCAATCAGCTAAAATGTGGCTTAAGGAATACGTGGCTTAGATCTATAAGGAACTGTGTTACAGTTATCGACATTACCAACAAACCAACACGCCCCATTCAAATAGTTTCTATATCTTCCTCTTAACTCCGCTCCGAAAAAAATTAAATATTCTTAACAAGTCATAAATCGAATTTTCAACGGTTGCTAAAGCTACTACCAACCATTTTTGCTATTTACGAGTAATACCTCCGCTCCGAGCTGTACATTGAATACACTACTAAAACACGATTACTACTTCCACTTCCCGTTTTCAAAATCGTCGCAACGTCAGCATCGCATAGTCATCGTCTCGTCGTCCTACTACTGTTAGTACAGTTGTTCTTGTTGCTGATTGCGCAAAAAGCGTTTCACAAATAATAAATATCAGCAACTTCAGCAGCAGCAGCAGCTAGAGCACCACCATACACGCCACCGCCTCGAACTGCCCAAGTCTTACCCTCTTTTTTTTCATTTTTGAAACTCATAGTCACCTTCGAGCTATATAATCAAAATCATGACACCAATAATCCAGCCAATTGCACGAGAGTCCGATACTTTGATATCTGAACATCAGAGCACTGCATTACCTTACCGCAACCGAATATGCAGAACTGCTCCTGCAGCAAAAGTCAGCATCAGCACAGTTCAGCGCGTTTATTATGATGCAGCAGCGATTTGATTTATTTCCATCAGAGGTGTTTATTTGCATGGCAGGCGAATTGGTGGCGGTATATGACGCGACGGTGGCGATGGTGATGGTGGCGTGGACGACATGGATAACCAACAAACTGGGTTTTGAAAAAAATTGAGTTGATTTCATTCGTCTTTTATTTTAAATTTGCTGATCCATTCTAAGATACAATTGCGCACCCATCTAATGTAACCATTTTTTAGCCAATTTTTCGTAAAGCTGTTAATTCAAGCGAGGAAAATGCAAGTTGTATTTTCTTATAGATGGAATAAGCTGATTACATCACCTCGTCGTCCGTCGTCGTCCGTCGGTCGTCGTCTTGCAACACTTGGAGTCAATTCTTTTTTCTTTGGTTTTAGTTCTTGGCTGCGTTCGTCATTTGGACAAAATGCCTAAGTCTCTAGCGTGCAATATCTAGATCAGCATCATTGCAAAAGCCAGGACAGAGGTTGGTGATGGTTTTTTGCTATTTTTATGGATTCCTGCTGAAAGGCGGTAGATTTATTGAACTACTCTAGAATTCTACGATGTTTGCATGCCAACCACACCACTATCCAACAAGAGCTAAAAGAGCTCAGAGCTCTCAAGTCTCAGAGGACGTCTATAAAGCAAGGAACTGCCATTGGATGCGCACTGGAGATAGTACTAATGATTCTAGCGATGGCGTTGAGAGGCAAGGGCGTCGCAAATCTTCTGCACACGCGGACATGCACAACACATCACCATCTTCTCCATCGTCTTCTTAGTCGTCGTAGTCGTCATCATCATCAACATCATGTGGCGGAGACGACAACGAGCGGGCTATAATGAAAACGAACGACTCCCGTAATGCCAATAACTTAAATGCGTTCCAAGTAATTGGATAAACTTCTAGTGCAGATGGCCGATTGTAAAGTGATCTAAGAGGTATCCAGAGGTATCCATGATATCCAGGTACCAGGTACCTTTAGCTATTTGGAAAAACATAGCACGAAATATAAACACAACTAAGGGTCACCCTGTCCATTGGCATACAATGCACATAGTATGCCCGTTTTGTTATGTAGAATGAGTTGTGACGATGTGATTACCAATTAATGGTAATTATTTTATATTAGCATTTTTACAGGCGCTCAAAAAAGATGCTGGCTTCAGCATAAGAATCAGAATCAGAATGATGTTGAATTTCTTGCTATGGCACACGTTTCGCTTAAACAAAAAGGTTAAGGCCAAGCTTAGCACGAAACAAGTCAAGGAATTGTATTGTGTTGTGTAGGTATGTCTACATATACCAATGTGATGTTTTGTGAAGAACAAAAATTGCGGGCTTATATGAAGAAGATGCAATCATTTTACCGACAATAAGGTTTCAGCTAAAGCCATGAGCATCAGCACGCGATTGTAAACATTTTATGTAGTTTAATTTATAAAAATATAGTTTTAATTTTTATATTTAAAATAAAAAGTTGTAAGAAATAGAAATATAAAATATAACCTTGTTATGGAGAGGGCAGTTTTAGGACTGTAAAGTATTAAAAGATTAATTAGCGAGATGCATTTCCTTATTTTTGTTTCAAAGCTAACTTTTGCAGAACTTACGTTAGATCAGTTTTAAATCATTTACAAAAAAACTGATGTAATTTTAAGTGTTACGAGAATAGACCTAAAAGGTGGAAAATCTTTTTGTTTCAAAAATATAAAATTTGCTATTAAGTTGAGTACTGAAAAAGTTCAAATTTGTTGTTTTTTTAAATCTTATTTTAAGGTGTTAACATTTTATTTTCAGAATTTTGAACTGAAGGTCAAAGAAGGAGATAATTAAATATTTTTTTAAAGTTTTTTTAATCTTAAGAAAAAAAAAACAAATTTTTGGAACTTTAAGTACTAAAGAATTATTTAATACGGTAAAACTCCATTTTTTTAAACAAGAACGCGTTCTGAAAAAGTGCGGATTCCAGATTTGTAATCAGGGGGGGGAGGGGGTGACTTTAACTTACTTGTTATTTCTATAAATGGGAAAAACGTTTTAAAAATGTTGTTCGAAAAAGTAAGAAAATAAGAAAGTTTGCCAGAAAAATTTTATCTTTTTTCTTAGGAAAATAAAACAGAATCTAATATGAAGAATTTTCTAGCGTATTTTCTTCTGACGCAATATCCGGGAGTCTATTATTACTATCATTTCAGTATGCTTACTCGTAGATTGGAGCTTATGCTAGATGACGAATTCTAAAAAATTAATGTTTGTGTAAACCTTTTGCTTATATTTTGATCAAAAAGGAGTTAACAAAAATTGGAGAGAAAAATATGTTTGGTTCTTTAATTTAACCTTCTTACTTCACTTTTACTGTTTTTGAGACATTTATATACTCAAAATTTATGTTTAAATCTCACCTCTAGAGCATCTAATGTAAACTCACTTCAAAAAGTAGATTTCTTTAATTTATTTAAATCTTATGTATGAACTTTATGGCTAATTGTCATTATCTTTTTGAGAAATAACACGGTCAAAAAAAATTTCTTGGATAAGTTGCCTTCTAAATCAACAGCGCAATCCATTCACAGGCTTGTAAAAGAATGCAATCTTTTGGAAATGCAATTACTATAAATCATTTATTGAATTAAACAAAAGAATTGCAGTTGTTAATTTCAAATAAATATTGGGAATTCAAATTTTGCAATCACCAATCATTTGAGGAAAAGACTGCAATCATTTTTCTCCAATCATTTGACTGTAATCAATTGATTGCATTCACTTAAAGTCTTTGAATTTACAACGCTACTGATATTTGACTAGCAAGAGTTCTTGAATTAACTGAACTTTTAAACTATTCAAACTGAATTGATAAGCTTTACACAATCAAAAGAAACAAAAGTCTCTCTATTGTTAAAGTGATGAAGTATGTCTTTTTTTGGTTCACTTTCGCTACCTTATTAATTGTCCTAGGGAATTAAAGCCTTTGAATTGATATGGTAAATGTGTAATATTTGGGATTCGAGGAATAATATTACATTTTTACACTTTTCAACACCGGTTAAGATATAAGCACTAATAATGTTTCGCCCAAGTTATGTGAAACGAAGTCTTGAACTGTAACACAATCGAGGGACATCTTAATTTCGCACAATCATAACCAGCATGACTAATTTCAATTGCAACTTATGTGAGGCACACCGAATAACTTACAATGGCTCTCTAATTTGACAGCTTTCACTTTAAATTTTGCCTGTCTTTTGACATTTTACAATTACAAACCACGCCACAGCATTTCTACAAAGGAAAAATTACTGAGTTTTGTTGATTCTTCATTGATCTTTGGAACTGGACATTTAGCGAACTAAACTTCACTTCATTTTGAATAAAATCTTCAGTTTTAATAGTTTAAAAGTTCAGTTAATTCAAGAACTATTGCCAGTGAAAGATCAGTAGCGTCGTAAATTCGTTAATTCTTTCCTTGAGATGCATCAAAATTATCAGGACTTTCATCGAAAAATCGTTTTCAGTGATGAGGCCGATTTTTACCTAGTTAATAAGCAGAACTGTCCCATTAAGGGAATTTGCAAGAATGATTATTGAAAAGTCTATCTCTCTAAGTCTCTGTTTGGTGCCCGTTTTGGGCTAACAGTGTTATTAAGAATGCAAAGTGAATGCAATGAATACATAAAGCCTCATATGATTGCAATTCATTGCATTCACTTAAAGTCTTTGTATTCTTTTCGCATTCTTAAGTGAAACATCACTACAAAATATTCTAGTATGAACCATACACCTCGAACACCAATTTTCGGTGTCAGACACCAAGAGATTTAAATCAAAAGTGTGTAGTGGAATTTGTCTTCAGTTCTACTATCTTCATTTTTGAATAACTGATGCTTAAAACTGACACTAAATAGTGATATGGATGAAGAGGCCTCGACAAAAGCCAGAATTCTGCTTATTAACGTTGGTCCTCTATGTGAAAATGGGCCTCATCACTGAAAATGAATTGTTGATGAAAACCCAATCAGCGCATTAACGAAGTTGCTGATGTTTGAATGGCTAGAGTTTTTGAATTAACTCATCTTTAAACCCTTAAGATCTAAGATTTTATGTAAAATGCGGTGTAGTTTCCTTCGAGGAATGCCTAGTTCAAATGATCAACGAGGAATTGACAAACCTTGGTTTTCGTTCTTTTTTATAAATGGCGTGGTTTGTACTTGTCAAAAGGTGGTAGTTTTAAGAGTGGCAGCTCTCAATATAGTGGGCTATCATAAATGAAACCTCTTAATAAAAAACCTTTTACTTCATTGTTTGTCAAATCGGGAATCTTTTCGGAAACAATTATTCAAGATTTCGGTAGTGAAAAAATTCGATGTTAATATCCATAGATTTTTGAAAGTTTCAATCGTAAATCTAAAACATTCTTAATAATTTGGGTGGCCCTAACCAGCTAACAACTCTCAACCTTCCTGTGTTCAAGTCATGTCAGTGATGTTTATATGTCGTTTATAATGTCGAATCCGAACGGCTTATTTGAGAAAGCAGTTTTCGTGGTAAGAATTACATTTGGAGGATTTGTCAATTCATCGCAAGAGACAGTACCCGTGAAAAAACTTTTGTGTTTTTAGGTGACGAAGGTAGGAATCGAACCCAAAACCTCTGGCGTACCAGTCCTACGCACTAACCAAACCATGCCGACATGGGTACTACTAGACATGAGTAGCTATAAGAAAATATAATTATTTCTATATTAATGTTATAATGCTGAACAGTTTGCGTGTTTGTTTGTTTGTTTGTTTGTTTGAACGCGCTTATCCCAGGGATAACTGGTCTGATTTGTAAAATGTCTGGAGTGTTAGATAGCCTATTTATTGAGGAAAGCTAAAACTTAAAAAACATCACGCCAAGACTAATACTAATAATAGGAGCACTAATATTATATTATTGCTTAATTATATGCTTAGTAAATTTATTGTAAGATAAATCCAGCAAGTAACGCTGCGGGACGCAGCTAGTTTCTTTATTAAACAAAAGGAGAAACATCCTGCATTTTCTAGACCATGGGACAAATAATATAGAAAATTATGCTTAAATTAGCGTAAAAAATTGATAAAAATCGATGAAGCTTAGTATTAAGAACTGAAATGACAAAGTTTATATGTTGCTTTGAGACAAAATTGACAACAATCTTAAAAAAGAAACTCTTATCTTAAAAGAATTATCTCACATTACCTGTTTGCATTTGGCATTAAATCATTGGTCCCGGATATCTTATACCAAAGCTCTCAACGAGAAATGATTCAGAATTTCTTTCTCTCTCACTATTTAAACGCGATTTAAGGTATTTGTACCTTCGTTTAAGTAGACAGGATTTAATAAATGACCTGATTTGTATACGTATAACTTTTCAAATTTCTATACATCAAAACATTTTGAAAACAATCTATTAAACCCACTTAATAAGTGTGAATAATAGCTGTAGATGTATTTGGTCTAATATTGATAATCCCATTCATTTCTTCCATTTTGAAAATTCCTTTACACCCAATTCTGTCAAGTCACACAACAGGATGACAGCACTTCTCACTTAATCAAAAACTCCACTCACTATAATCACATACCTAGCAGATTTATGGTATGTAAGCTAAGCATTGTTAAGTAGTTCTTTTACGTGTGAATCATAATTATTATTATTATTTTATAGCAGACCCGGAAATTTAAAAAAATCAAAGCAGCTAAACAAAAAAACCACTTTACTTCTTCAAATCGAACAATCGCAATCTCGCAAAGTTATAATCAGATTTCAAAGAAATAAGAAAAAAAAACCTATAAAGCTTTTATGTAGCGCAGCTTCAGGCGGAGGCAAGTTCGAGTACTTTTTTTGGTTTGGCTTTGTTGATATACCTGCGTTATTATTGTTTAGTTTGATTAAATTGCCAATCATTTTTTTTTCTCTTCATTAATTTAAATTAATTTTTATTTTTTGTTATTATTCGCAATAAAACAAACACGCACAAAAAATAAATACATGTTTGTCTTTTATAACTTTACGTGGGAACACCATCCGCGCCGCGCCATATTATAACATCGCCAGAAGCGCGGCGATACAGAAAGCCTATATACAAAAAATTAAAACTTGTTTCCTGCCATCTAGTGAAAATGTAATGAATAACATTTAACTTTTTTTTTTCTTCTTTGTTTCATTTCAGATGTTGGCCAACAAACAAATCCACCAGAGCTACCAATCTTTGGTGATCCATTCACGGAAATTGCACTCGATCTAGTCTTCCCAAAGGGTAATCCAACATTTTTGCTCAATGGCAAGAAGCTGCAGCTGCTGCAACCACTCGACCGAGATGAAGAAAATCTCAGTCATATTGTCTTCCAGGTGAGAAGAGATGTCATTTAAATTAAATAAATTGATATAGAAAACATTGACACTTTGGGGTTTGGCCTATAATAAAATATCACGGGTATAAGTATAATGGATGGCAAACAAATCGCAGCAGTTTTTATAATAACATCTTTGGCGGTGGATCAGATCAACATCAAATAAAGTGTAAGAATATGTTGCAAGTTGTTGCTCTCAAATCATCTCCAACAACTTGTATGACTTGATGGCCAAGTTATTTTGATTCCATCGATCATCCTTAAAAATATGTTGGGTCATTCAATTTGGAGTTTCATATACTTGACACCTGTCAAACAACTGTCATTTAAAGTGTCATAAAGTGTTTGCCATTTACGATAATGGCAAACATTACAATTATTTAAAATTTACTCAAAAAGTGGTGATTCAAACGAACATTAAAACGAATTACGCTATAATTTGGGCGTCGTAATTGACCGACTACACAAGAAATTGGTAAAATTGTGATGAACATTTGAAGTAACGTAAGCCCAAAATGGCGAATCCTCCTTGACCTCTAATTATCGACGTTTGTACATACTTCCCTTCTTTCCATGGTCATGAAAACGCTGATTAATTATCAGCTCAAGAAATTTCTCGAAGATTAAAGGCTCTTTAATGACCGGCAGTACGACTTTCATAGCAATAGGTCCACTGGTGATATCATGGAAGAAATCTTTACATCGTTTTGTAGAAAGTAAAATGCATGTCTTCTGTTAAGATTAATCCCTCTTTCATTGTATTCAAAAACTACCTTTCTAAACCGTGCAATACAAGTAGTATTGGATGATTCTAAGTCTGGAGTCTATAAAATAATTGCTGGTGTACCCCAGGGCTCCGTTTTGTCTCCGACACTCTTTCTTGTTTATATTATTGATCTTCTGTCTGCAACTTCTAATCCAATACATTTTTTCGCTGATGATAGTAATCGTAGGTTCTAATATTCATTTCAAGACTTACATCACCTTTCTTCGGATGTGGAACTGCAACAACATAATATGTCAAGCTCAGTAAATTTCGACCTACACAGAAAGAAACTGAGTGGCATTTAATGCTTCGAAAACCTAATGCTGTCTTGTATCGTTTAAGCGAGATACACCCTACTTGCATTAATGAAACTCAACATCGCGATATTCTCGAGAATTACCAACCACATCCTGTGGAACGATCACATACGCGAATTGGCCATAAATGCAGCAAGATGCATGGGTTTTTTGAGACGATGCTAGGAATTTGTCTTTACATCTGGTTTGCTTACAATTTATAAAATATGCATACTTCCAAAGCTTGAGTTAACCTCTCAACTCTGGACTGGTGCTCCAGTAACTTACTGAAGCCTCTTGGACAGTATCAAATGAAGAGCTTTTGAAATGATTGGTGGTACAAACATCATAAACTCAATTACGCCACTCGAACATCCACGGAATGTTTCTTGCCTCACCATTTTTTACCGTTATTTTAAAGGACTATGCGCTAGAAAAATAGCGAGTTGTATTTCTCTCTTGAGTCCACCATCCGTGGTACTGTAAAATATAGACATTCGTTCTTTAACCGTACTACGCGAATGTGGAATGTCTTACCACACTCTGCCTGTCCCAGTCATTGGAATTTTCAAGAATTCAAAACCAATGTACACCGACATCTCCTTTTCAGCCCCTCCTCCTTTTCCTCAGGCTCACACTGCGCCTCCGCCATATTAAAGGTATTCAAAACCCTTTGAGTATTCGCCAATTGTCAAAAAGCTCGGTCGAAAATATTACTGCTAAAGTGCAAGTATTACAGATAAAGCTAATATATCGATTTTCCGGTATAAGCAAAAATGATATTCGATTTTTGTACGTAGTCAAAGACCATAACTTCAAACAAAAGGTGGTAACAACCCACTTAATACGACCAGTTTTGACTTCATTGTGTCAGACATTTAATGGGTGACATAATTTGACGTTTTGGTGATGATGATGCGATTTGACACCTTTAAATGATTTTCTGTGCTAAATAAATAAATAAATTGGGTGGCGCAACAGTCCGTTGAGAACTAGGGCCTAGTGACTTACAACTCTCAACCATTCCTGTGTGCGAGTACTGTTGTCAGGGATGGAGAGGACCTACAATTTTACGCCGAATCCGAACGGCTAATTTGAGAAAGCACTTTTCATGACAAGAATTACTCTTGGAGAATTTGTCAATTCCTCGCAAGAGGCAGTACCCGTGAAAAAAACTTTAGATGACATAGGCAGGGATCGAACCCAAGACCTCTGGCATGACAGTCCAACGCACTAACCATCATGCCACGGGTACCACGATTTTCTGTGCTACTACGCAAAATATTGTGTTTAAGCGAAAAATCCCAGAACCCAAGATATACAAATAAACATTACTTAAGTTATGGCCGCAATACGACCCGAAAAGTGCGAAAAAGTGACCTCAGAACAATTTCCCAAGGAATCTTCCCAAAAACGTGGCCATTTATGCTTTACACTCATCTAGCCAAATGTATTGCTTCCCTAAATCAACAGTAGTACCCGTACTTTTAAGAATGCTCATCAGTTTACCCTTGAGCCCAATTTCAAACGTACAGTTAAGTATAGGAATTACTTCTTTAGCCACACTACACGAATGTGGAATGCTATCTTCTTTTTAATCATGTCCTCCTTTCCTTATTGCTTGCATTGTGTTTAATCATTATAAAGGTATTCGTAACCCCTTTAGTGCATGCTTAATATAAAGTGAGATTTACTTTAGAAACTGAAAAATGAACGGCCCTGTAAAATTATTCTGCTTTGCTGATTCAAGATTTGACGGCCTTTGACATTTTTAAAACTTTAACCTCACAACAATACTTGAAGGAGTACTTTCTTAAAGGTCAATTTCTTTTTTCTACAGATCTATAACTAACCCTTAATTAAACTTTATCTCAATTTAAATAAATATAAAAGTCACATGTGTACTAAATGTTTATGTGGCCTTTTAGGTAAATGTGACTGGTTTTTATATTTAAAACACAGGCGTCTATGCATAGTATATATTCATATTGCATTTGCGTCTTGTCGCGTCGCAGTCGTATCTGTTTATTTATTGATCGTTTGTTAAAACCTAACCTATACCTTCTATATAAAACACTCCAGTAAAATAAAAACTAAAGACCTATTATAAAAGCTGGTTTTCTGATCTTATTTGAATTGAATTGAACATTGGAAAAAGTGTCAAAGATGTAAATGTTTTTTGTTTATTTTTTGTTAATTCTATTTTATTAGTTCGAATCGAATGAATAAGAAAAAAGTCTACATTTGCAGCACTAAACGACTTAATAAATTGATTGTGCGGCACATTATGGTTCGTTTGTTATTTATTGAAAACATAATGGCAATTGGGATTGAAAATCAATTAAAATTAAACAGAAATTTTTTGAATTTATAAAATTGACAGAAAGTTGATCCCATTTAGAGGAACTTTTAATTTCGTATGTACATGCATACATATGTATGTACATATGTACATATGTACATATGTATTTATGTATCTTATTGGAATTAATTTGAAATTGATGTTATTTTAATATTAATTTAATGCAAATCAAGATTATATACAAGGTAATTAGAAAAACGAATTGGGTATATAAAACAATGAACTTTGAAAAAAGAAGGTTATGAAAGATTAGATTCGGGAGAACTTAACAGCAAGTAAATGCAATATCAGAAGTAGTTTTATCTTCGGTTTGGCTATGAAGCATAAACCTTGCTTCATCTTAAACCCATTTTTTTAAAAAACCAATCCTAGAAGACAAAGATTTAAAACCCCATCTTTTGTTTCATTTCAAGTCATCATGTGAATATTTGAGAATTCCATAAAAGCTCTTAAGATCTTGCTTGGAAAAGCTTGTTCCGAAATTTTAGAAAAATGGGTTTCAAATAATTGGGTTATTGTAATACGATATCCTATCAACACCTCTTGAGAATTTTAAACGTACTCGTATGTGCTATTAAACTATGGATTGTATGGTCTAGAGGTGTTAAAAGTTAAAGTAGCATTTCTAGAAGCACGAGTATCACGGTTGAATTGTTTGAGGAGAGGAATGTAACTAACTATGTATTTCGCTAGAGCATTTGTTATGAAAATACTCATAAAACGATGACAAGCTAATGTCTCAGTAAGAGAACTATGGCCTATAATTTTTGGAGCCCCCTTTTCAATTCTATCCAATAGACTCAAGTTGGGGCAACAGCCCAAAGATGAGAATAATTCTCTAGTTTCAGATGAATAAAAGCTTTGCAAATTATAGACAAGTCAATAGGGGTAAAAAACTTCGGATAGTCGGAGAAATTCTTAACACTTAGTAGCATTTTTGGTTATGTCAAATATGTAATCATTCACAAGATATGGTTTGTGATGAACGTAACTAGAATTGAAAGCTGTTCAGTCTCCTTGATACAAGTATTACCCATGGATAGTGGCATTGAGGGAGGTTAACGCTTTTGTGCCAGAAGATAGCATTGAGTTTTCGAAGCATCAAATTATACACGGTTTTTGACCTTTGTTAATTTTGTGGATATATCAGATTTAAACCCATCCAATACTATTTGAATTGAATTGACCGAAAGGTAATTTTTAATCCAAAAAAGAAGAGATTCAGCAAACCAAATGTTCGCATTTTCGATAACAAAGCTTGATGCTAAACTCTATCCAATGCCTTTAAAATATCAAATGCAATGATCGTACTTTCTCTAAAACGATGTACAAATTTGTTCCACTATTCGGTGACATAAACCATGAATTTGGACCTATGGCTACGAAATACATACTGCCAGTCATTAAGAAGCTTTCGTTCTTCAAGATATTTTTTAAGCTGAAAATTGATCCGTGTTTCCATGACATTGGAAAGAAAGGACATAAGAGCAATGAGAGACGACAGTTATAAGAGAAATATGATTAAAATTCTTTAGGGACAGGCTGGACAAATGCTTTTTTCCTTCCACTCAAAAAGAGATCTGTAGTGGAGGACAGATGGAAAAGCTTACTCAGTTGTTTTGTAGCATTGAAGAAGACCTTTTCAGAACAAGAAACAAGATTTGTCACATAGAATCGTTTACGCCTTTGAGTACAGGAGGTAAAATGTTTTTCAGTATTGAATTAACAGCAAACTTTGCTGCAAGCGAATTGGCTTTATCAATCGAGCTTACAAAAGGTGTCAGATTGGTACTGAGCTTTAGAAATTGTACTACCTTTGGGAGATTTGTAATATTTTTTGCAATAACTTCTGTTCATGCAAACAAATTTCAGTTACAAGTCTTCCTAGCTTTGTTAATCCGGAAACTTTTATCTTGGATAATAAAAACCTCTTTAAAGCTAAAAATCAAGCCATGTGTTTTCTTTGTGTTTGATAGATCATACCCTTTTCGGGATAAGATTTCTTATTCCACGAAGAATCAAGTTTGTATCCACGTTTTTTGGATCGTCTTGAAGCACTTTCTCAAACAGCAGAAGTAAAACTGGTGGGAAACTTTAAGCTGATGAAACCGTACACGTCACTTAAGAAAAGCTGAGAATATTGCTGCTATAGCCATTAGTTTTAACGAAAATCTGGGTTTGGCAATTTCTCTTCGATCCTTGAAATAAACATTTCAGGGACGACATTGCATCATATTTTGGAATAAAGTTTTAAGAGCAGAAAAACTCAAGAGGGTCGATCGCCATCAAAGTGTCGTATCTTTTGTGATTATGTCCTTGAAATGCTTCGAAATTACCCGATTTTTTATAGAAAACCCATCTTCAGTGATGAAGCTTATTTCCGTCTCGCAGCCTTCGTTAATAACTTAAATTTCATTTGAACAATACATTGAACTATTTAAGAATGATTGTTGAAAAGTCTCATCATCCTTATTATTTTTAGTTACATTTTGAGATGCTGGTGTGATTGGATCCTTCTTATTCGACAACAAAGTTGATGCGATTTATCTAATGATTAATGATTTGTTATGGATTTGTTAATATTGACGTGGATAAGACTTTTTTTTCCAACAAAATGGTCTTACGTGCCACATAAGCATCGTAAAGCGTAGCAATTTCTAAATAAAGATTTTCCTGACCTTGATATTTCTCGACGAAGTGCTGCCAATAGGTTATTGAGATTTTTTGATTTTATATTTTACATTTTAGATGAGGTCTTTGACAATGCTCCACAATCGATTCAAGGCCTCAAAAATAGAATTCATGAAGAATTGGTTATCAAAAATGCCTTCTGATATCGTTTTCCCCTTTACAATTAAATAAATATTCATTGATTCCTCTTGGAAAATGCACGTGTTTTAAATATGATAATGAAACCTCTTATTGGAAATCCCTATAAGTTTTCGTTTATAATCATTTTAACCACATTTTATCTCATTCAGAGAATATTCAAAAGGTCGAATTCAGTCAATGAAATGGTTCAAGAGGACTTCTTTTTTTAATTAATCTATTCTTGTAAAAAATTACATTAGGTTCCTGAGTATCATTAAAACGGTTTTATATGCCTGCCTACCGCAATAGTAGTTTCCTAAACACCACCTTCCTGAGTCCTCTGCTTATCTCCTTAAAAAATATCCATGTAAACACATTTCCTCATTCTTATCTCCTTCTAAAAAACACCTAAAAACCACAAAGAACAAGACAAGTCCTTAGCTTTAAGACCTTCAGTTCTAGAAACACAATGCCCACAAAACTTTGCATCTCCCCGAAGAATTCTTCAAACATGTTTCACTATAAATCAACCTTACTTACATATATATGTACATACAACATACAAGTATTATGATAATGCAACATATTTTCCTTTATTTCAGGTGTCATGTACGATACGATCGTCGAACAAGAAACGTAACATTCCGATCATTGTGCGTGTGTCAGATGTCAACGACAATGCACCAAGATTTATGAACACACCCTACGAAGTTACAGTAGCCGAGGTAAGTGATATTAAATTAATAATATTTTATTCCACGTAACTTACAGTATTTGCCTGCTGCTCGCTCGCTTTTAAGTGCTAACGCTGAGAACAATCAATCTCGATTCTTGTTACGCTTGTTACAACGAACACAAATTTGATCTATTTAAAAATTCAAAAAACAAATGAAAACCACGAGAAACTTGTTGGCCTATTTTCATGAAAATGAAACCTCTAACAATTGAGCTGAATTTTAGCCCACGGGCACCCGCATTCTCTAAGACACACAGAGGGTTTAGGTAAGGTGGAGGTGGTTCGAGGCGGGTAGGGTACTCGCATATGGCCAAAATAAGATTATCAACCAATTTATCTTCTCGATAGTTATTTAATAGTCAGCACGTAGGTTGCAGTTGATCCGAATTGAAAATTCCTTTTGGCAACAAAACTACAAGGCCGCGCGCCGTCGCAGCCGCAGCGTTGCGCTGGATCTGGTCGATCGTACGTCGCGTCGCGTCCCAGCCCGTCATTATACTGGCGTCGTCACCGCCATAGTTGCCATATCGACAAACGACGCGAGCGACGACGTCGAACGACAGAAAAATGGATCAACTTGTCCCACAGATCACGAACATGTAAATCGAAGGTAAAGTAGTGCGCGCTCATGGCACACGATCTTTTTTGATTTTCACTGTTTTATTTGCGGATTCAGATGAATAGAGATTTGGATGCAAAGCTTAACGTCGTCTACACCTTATAGAGTTTAGGATTTGTGATGGAATTGCATTACAACGATCTAGGATCAAGCAGCTCGTGGTTATTATAGCGCAAAAGAGGGATTCAGATTGCATAGATTACGATTATGGTGCAGCGATCAGCTATAGGCCGCTTCTCGTCAAAGGCAGTCTCTTCACGAGATTTACGATCGGTTTAACTTTTCAGCAAAGGCCGTATGTACACATGTGTATAGATGTACATTGTACGTGCGTCAATTGACATGACATCGCTATTTTTTTTTACTGTACTATGTGCGAAAGAAGGCATATCCTTGATTCACTTTTTTGGTAAATAATCTCTGAGGTGAAGCCAAAACGCAATCAGCGTAAATCATATTACATATGTGCAGACTGCAAAGTCGGCATAATAAAACCGAAAAAACACAAGGTACTGACACCAAAAGTGACAGCCCAGGAATAGGAGTTTGGCATTGGCATATCATTGTAGGTACCTATGGTCTTTTATGTAAAATCTTGAATAAAAGGCAATCAAGTTGGTTGTTTTTTACCTAAGCTATTTGCATTAAAAGGGGACTGTGCATTTCATGAATTTGTTTAAGGTTCTGCATTGTTTGTATGGAGTAAGTAAATACATAATAGGAGAAACGCCAAAAGCCAAACGCCCACTTGAACCTTTGAAGGTTTTGAAGGTTTATATAATGTCAATGGCAAAGTAATGCAAGAGCAAATGGAATCCATAAGAGAAATCTCTGTTTTTGGTATTGCTTTGAACGGGTTTAAGGAATACGGGAAGATCAGATATTGCTATATTTATATTTATTTGGTAAGAGAAGAAACAAGCTACTTTTGGGCGTACTGATGCATTGAGCACTTGCCTAACTGATGTATAAAGTATTTCTTGTTCTCAATGCTATCGAAACAATACTTTTTGTTTTGAGCTATCGAATTAACTACTTATCAATAAGTGTATAAGTTAAAAATTTGCAAAAAAAATTTGTTTGACAGTTTCGATTTTGTCATTCAATGTTTGCTATGATTTTATTTCTCTTTTGTGTAAACTAAAATATTCTATGATTCTTAGGCCGATTTGCTGAGTTACTGTTCTTAAATGTGTGTCGCTGCTAAGTACATCTTAGATTTTAAGTGCAACATAGTTTATTTTTGGCTGTCAGAAAATATTTAAAATACATTTAACTGAGTTCCACATAGCTTGAAACGCATCCAACTTCGTTTCATTAAAAAATGCCAAACAGACGTCAATTTATACCTACATGAAATTTCGAAACGGAAAATTGAATGTGAAGTTTTGATTTGTGGAAAGAATACAAAATAGCTTTCAAATATTAATTAACGATATGGCTGACAAAAAAAGAGGAAGTAACCCAAATCTTACATCAAATAAAAAACGGACGTTTTTAGAATGTGCAGACTTTACGGATCAATTTTTGCAGCTATCTGCAAGCTTCAATAAAAGATGAAGCTTTTCAAAAAAAAAAATATTCAAACTCTATTGATTTCTGTTGCAAGAATATTGTATCCAACCTCTTATATGGCCGTTCCAGCTTGTTATCGATTTGTCATATTTTTGGTTAGGCGAAATCTTTTGTAAGAAGCCAAAAAAAATGTTAATTCCTATCGTAGATTTTACGAGAAGCTTTAACTTTAATAAATTCGAGAACCTCATCATATATCAACTCCAAATTCATATTTGTTAATATTCAAAAATAAGTTTTGTGAACAAAATATATTAAAATTTCATCAAAGGACATAACCTTATAAATTTCATAAGTGCAACTTAAGGACTTTGTGCTCTACTATTTCTTCCCCATAAAATAAGTTCCACTTAATGCCATTTATGACGAACTTTAAGTTCCGTGCAAGCTATTAATTAGGACATAGTAACTTATGTAGATTTTCAATAGTTATGACTAGTATCAGCAAACGGGCCTTATTCACTTTTTTTCATTTTTTCACGGTATTATTTTTTTTAAACTTAGTTATTTAGTTTGAAATATGTTACAAAATATCCTTAAAAGTGTCTTCAATTTGTACTAAGCTAATTTGGATTTAATATGTTCCTGCCTTGTTTTGTATGCTCTATTTCCCTTTTTGTTAACTATATATCAATTAAGTTATGTGTTTTTAGCAATAGTTCTTATAATCGATTTTATTGATTGGCTTTTATCCCAAAAAACTTTTTGAAATTTAGTTGCTGTAAACTTATTTTTGTTTAATGCAACTTTGTCTATGTATTTTGTATCTTTTCATCAAATGATCAAACAACTCTTTGAAAATTAAAAAGAACATACTTTGTATATAATTTTAAAATATTAAAAATTGAATATTACATAGGGCGGAGCATGTAGTGGTTTATTTTTAAATTATAAGCTATATTGTCAAATTAAAATATTAACAAAACTTTTAAATGTGCTATAAATCCTTTAAATTTCAGAATTCCGAATTCCTCGCCAAATAAACGATAGAAATTAATATTTTTTTTTCTATGCTTTTTTGACTTGATCAAGTCACGATTTTCAATATTTGAAAAATAAACAATGTTTTGGAAAGACAGCCTAGCCTATAAATACAAAAGAGGCTGGGATGCGTCCCACACTGATAATTTCCCATTTCGTCTGTCGATTTGTCCTGCTAAACAGGTTTGTAGGTTTTCGTGTTTTGTTAAAAAAAGTTATCAGTTAAATTATTCTAAAAAAATTTAAAATTACCAACAACATTTTGCATATAATAAAAGAATCTGACTTCAAAATTTATTTTGGTTAAAGAGATTTTTATTCGAAAACCAATTTTTACCAATTTTAGTAGCATTTCTTAAAAGTTTGTGTTTCTAATATAAACAAATACAAATTGGATGAATGAAACTAATTTGAAGCCAATGTGTTCTATTATTCACGAGAGATCGAGAACCGAACATCTGTTTTTACCAATTTTGCGAGCTATTTTTTGTAGATTTAAATTTTTTATGAAAAAACGGACTGTTAGATTTTTATAAAAAAATTACTGAATCTTGAAAACAATATTTTTTTTTAAATAAAATTAATTTGAAGCCAATATCTCAAACTTTTGAAAAGTTATTTGAGTCGAAATCAATTTTTACTAACTTTTATTATTTTTTTTAGGTTTTTATTTTTTGTAAAAAAACGGTCAATTCGATTTTTCTCGAAATTTTACCGAATGTTGAAAGCAATATTTCTTATAAGAAAAAATAAAATGGAAGCCATAATCTCAAATTTTTGAAAAGATATTTGAGTCGAAATTCATTATTTTGGGATTTTAAATTGTTTTAATTGTATACTGTCTTGACCATTATATTATTGGAATCCGCTCCTTACAAAACATTTTAAGACAAAACAACATACTTGACGGACGGCGAAGGGTCTTCTTCTAGCCACTCAAGGTGTATTCTTGGTGTAAATCTTGTACAACGCTATTGAATCGGTTTTTTTAACCTTTTTACAAAACTCTATTTATTTGTTTATTATTTTGCACTGCAGAGGAAGTATTGTCCTCATTAATATCATACGCTGGGTTTTTCAACTTGGGGTGTACAATTTTCTTAGGCTCAATTTCATCTTTATCGGGTTTTTGTCAATATAAAATCAAACTAAGTACTCTTTAAGTAATCAGCAAAACTTACCTGTGTAATTTTGTAAACGTTACATTTTCGTCTCGATTATTGATTTAATTGTTTCTGTCAAATTCGTTATAAAATCTGTGAACAGTTTTTGTTATTTTTTTCAGACATTTTCTTTAACTTTATACACAAAATACAAAACAATACCACAATTTCATAATTTCAAAATTAAAATTTGTATTAAATATTTCAAAATTTTGACATTACATACTCTGAAGTGAACTTGGATATATATTTTAAATCTGTTTCTTTCGTAAGTTACACGTACTACATAGATTTCTACGTTTAACATAAGCAAATGTATGTACCCGTGTAACTTAAAAGTTATGTGCGACAAATCAGCAAACGAGCCTAATTGAAAAATAAACTTTCAAACAAAATGTTAACATAAATAAAATTAGGTGGCGCAACAGTCCGTAGAGAACCAGGGCCTAGTGACTTACAACTCTCAACCATTCCTGTGTGCGAGTACTGTTGTCAGGGATGGAGGGGACCTACAGTTTTATGCCGAATCCGAACGGCTTATTTGAGAAAGCACTTTTTCATGACAAGCATTACTCTTGGAGAATTTGTCAATTCCTCGCAAGAGGCAGTACCCGTTTTTTTTTAAATTAAGGTGGCACAGGCAGGGATCGAACCCAAGACCTCTCGCATGACAGTCCATCGCACTAACCATCATGCCACGGGTACCACCATGTTAACAAAAACAGATATTTCTCACCCCAAACCATTTATTTAACATTTTTGAAATAATGCAGATATCGCAGTTTGTTTGACCGTTTTTCTATTAACTGTATGGATAAAAGTATTAAAATCTGTTTAAGAAACATAACAAGCTCTTCGTTTTCGGGTAAATTGCAAAAATAGTGTGATTGACCCTTTTCACTCTTCCCGTTATTAGAAGGATATCAAAACAAAGAAAAACATTGCATTTTGGAAACAAATCATATTTAAAGTCAAGCATAACTCAACTGTTTCTTTTAAAAATACAGTGTTCTGTCGAATTAGCCAGCTGCATCCCCCCCTCAAACAATTCAGCCGTAATACTCGTACTTCTAGGAATGCACATCAGTTTAACCTTGATCTCAATTTCGGACGTACTGTCAAGTTAAGAGATTTTATTTTTAACCTCACATCGAGAATGTGGAATGGTTTACCCAACTCTGTTTTTCCCTATCATTTGGATATTCAAAACTTAAAGACCAATGTGCATCGGCATCTCCTCTATAATCCTTCCCTATTTTCCTAAAGCTCGCACTGTGATTAAACTTTAAACTTTAAGGGTATTAATAACTCCTTGAGTGCCCGTTAATTATAAAAAAAATATATATAATATTTTTCCTTGGCTTAATATAAAACCGAATTTTTAAGAGTTCAATAATTTTTAATCTTAAACCTCCTGCTGATGCAAGAAAACACAAATTATCTTCTAATACTATGCATGTGATTTGAACAATTTTTTTTCCTATACTTTAAGCTGGTTCTTAACACTCTTTTCAAATGTTGTCCTCGCAAATCTTCCTAACCCGTCAACCACCCAAGACTTAAAAGAAAAATAATAAAACAAAAATATCTAAGACATGTTACACATCCCATAACATGTTTTTTTTTTTAAATATCCGAGGCTACAAGCTTAAAATGATGTGTCGATTTCAACTATATGACATTAGTCATCGCGTCCGTGCGGGGTGTCATGTTTTAGTGAAAGTGACCAAATCGGAACGTGGGTTTTTTATTGAAGGTATTTAAACAACGATTTAAAAACAAAATACAAAAATTCATGAAAAGCAACAAATGTTAAAATCTCTTCAAGTTAAACATCGGAGAAATGTCTGCAAGCCAACATCCATCCAGCCAGTCATTCAGCGCGAGCACCAATCTTGAGTCTCCTGATCGTCCATAGGTCCCTGCTAAAACAGTGCTGCTGCCAGCTTATAAACAGCGCACATGACAGCATTTTGGATGCATGGCATTAACCAGTTTAACAGTATTTTGTTTGGTTTTTTTTTGTAAACCCTGTACTTCTGGACTGATGGCAAAGACGACTGTAACGACAACAAGCGTTCGGTCGTCGACGCTGCCGCCAACTTGGAATACGACAACGACGTGCAACGTGAACGATGTTTCTAGCGCTAGCTTGTACGGTACGTGTGCTGCTGCATTGTAGATGCATTTTTTCATGATTTTCTATTAAAGATATTTTTGTATCTTTTTTCATTTGTTTGTATCTTTTACTTAAACTAAACAAAAACAACAAAAACAAAATATACACACGAGGATGTTTAGTTTGTTTGTTTGAGCGCTGCTTACTGTTTATACTGCTTATATACAGTCCAAGTACAGTTATGTGTTTTTCTTCAATTCAATTTCCCGTTGTATTGATTTTATTTGGTTTTTAATTTGCGACTTATAAAGGCACATGACTCTTTCTATACATACATACATACACTCGAATCGAATGGCATCGATTTTTCTTCTCCGCATCTGTCAGCGTGAAATGTATAATGGAGCCTAGATAAACTTTTTGAAGAAAAAAAAACAATAACAATGTAATAAAGCAATCTTACTATAGTCTTGGATTCGATGTTAGATTGGCAGGTTCCGGGATATTTTGGTCTTGTTTTAGTTTATTTTTGTTTTAAAGTGAATTCCAAAACCTTTCAGCTTCTAAAGTTAAGATCGTGAGATAAAAATTTCATTGCAAAGTTCCAGAAGTTCTAGTTCTAAGAGCATTGGCAGAGTTAAGAGATTACAATAAATATATCACGCCTTCAGTCATTTTAGAACATAAAACACTTAAAACAGTGGAGCAATGTTAATTTAAAATCAAAGCTAAAACCCTTATTCCTTTTTAAATAGATGAAAAATGACATTTGAAAACTATTATCTTTTGACATTTGACAGGTTAAAACAACGCCATTACTAAAACTGACAACGATTTGAAATTGTTAAAATCCACTACAAAAATGAAAACTATCTTGGAGCACCTTTTTAAAAGGCAATAGTGATTGGTAGACAAATTTTAGCTGTTGGGACAAGTTAGTAAGGTAAAGAATCGAAACTGAGAAACTGAGTGTTAAATATCTGCACATTGTAAAGAGTGGGAAATATTGAGCTTGGTAAAGCGTTTAGCATTCGTGTAGTTCGGTTGCTAAAGAAAGAATCCCTATACTTAACAGTACGTCCGAAATGGTTTAAGGGTAAACTGATAAACATTCCTAGAAGGACGAGTACAACAGTTAAATTGTTTGAAGGGAGGAATGTAACTATCTTTTTTACAAGGGCATTGTTTGTAAAAAAATATCGATTAAACAATGATCGACATGAGACCTTGCAGCGGTGTTCAAAAGTAGCGAATGTCTCAGTTATAAAACGATCGCCTATCATTTTTAGAGCTCTTTTTTGAATTCCGTCCAAAAGACTTAAATACGTTATTGGGGCACCGGACCAAAATATGAGAATTATACTGTAGTTTCAGATAAATAAAAGCTTTGTAAATTGTATCCAAATAAGAAGGGATAAAAAATTTCTGGCATAGTCACGTAAAAGAAAACCTTAACACTTATCAGCTTTTTTGAAATTGTCAAATACGTCAGCACTCCACAAGAGATGGTTTGTTATGCACATACCTAAAACTGAAAGTTGTTAAGTCTCCTCGGTGCAAGTACCACCCATAGATAGTGCCGTTAGGAGGGGGGGGGGGGGTAAAGCTTGTGAGACAGTAGAAAACATTAAGTTTTCAAAGCATTAAATTCTACACGGTTTTTAACTTTTCATAAAGACTTATAGTCCTGAGGCTTTTATAATGCTCACAAAAACTCAGGGCAGTTGATCAACAGCAACCTTGTTGATTAATCTCTTGAAATGTATCTGGATTTTCATTGAAAAATAACTGTCAGTAATAATGCGGCCCATTTTTATCTCGGAGGCCACTTTAAGACAAACAAAACATTTGTTTTCAAACGAGTAAGCTGTCCTAAATTCGATTCTAGCCTTTGAATTTTTCACATATTAGGTTTTTAAAATATGCCCCTTTAAAAATACTAAAAACAACCAAAAACGGGGGTTTTAAAGCTTAGTTTAAGCCCAAAATACATATCTCTTAACAATAAATTGTGTTTTGATTTTGCAAAACTTAGTTTCTGGAAATTCTCATTAGCTTTGCGTCTTTATTTGACTCTAAATAAAGTTTTAAGAAAATCTTGAATTTGATACTTTCATATCGGGTGATTTTTTAAGAGCTTGAGAACTTTTTTTTTTTTTAAAAACGCATAAAATTTGCAAAATCTCATCGATTCTTTATTTGAAACGTTAGATTGGTCTATGACATTTACTTTTTGAAGATAATTTCATTTAAATGTTGACCGCGGCTGCGTCTTAGGTGGTCCATTCGGAAAGTCCAATTTTGGGTAACTTTTTCGAGCATTTCGGCCGGAATAGCCCGAATTTCTTCGGAAATGTTGTCTTCCAAAGCTGGAATAGTTGCTGGCTTATTTGTGTAGACTTTAGACTTGACGTAGCCTCACAAAAAATAGTCTAAAGGCGTCAAATCGCATGATCTTGGTGGCCAACTTACCGGTCCATTCCTTGAGATGAATTGTTCTCCGAAGTTTTCCCTCAAAATGGCCATAGAATCGCGAGCTGTGTGGCATGTAGCGCCATCTTGTTGAAACCACATGTCAACCAAGTTCAGTTCTTCCATTTTTGGCAACAAAAAGTTTGTTAGCATTGAACGATAGCGATCGCCATTCACCGTAACGTTGCGTCCAACAGCATCTTTGAAAAAATACGGTCCAATGATTCCACCAGCGTACAAACCACACCAAACAGTGCATTTTTCGGGATGCATGGGCAGTTCTTGAACGGCTTCTGGTTGCTCTTCACTCCAAATGCGGCAATTTTGCTTATTTACGTAGCCATTCAACCAGAAATGAGCCTCATCGCTGAACAAAATTTGTCGATAAAAAAGCATTTTCACATTTCGAACCGAACACTGATTTTGGTAATAAAATTCAATGATTTGCAAGCGTTGCTCGTTAGTAAGTCTATTCATGATGAAATGTCAAAGCATACTGAGCATCTTTCTCTTTGACACCATGTCTGAAATCCCGCGTGATCTGTCAAATACGAATGCATGAAAATCCTAACCTCAAAAAAATCACCCATTAGTTTTGAAAAATACTTAATTTTTAGTGCTGATTTTGAATACCCGTTTTCAACATTATATTTATATTTTTTAATATATTTCAAAAACTTAATATAATAGAATTTTTTAGACAATAGAATCGTTACAAGAATATTCTTTCTATTAAAAACCGTTTAGAATAATTGGTTAAGAGTTTCTTTCAGATTTTTGTAAGACAGATGGAATCTTATAACCAATTAAGGTTTTTCGAATATCATGTGAAATAATATAAATATTTCAACTGAATATTGAAGAGAAGGATTATAGATTTGGAAAACCATCACGTATTTTAATGAAAAAAAAGCTACTACGTGTTTCTCTTTCTAAGTTTAAAAAGAGATATCTCAAAAACCTGTGGTGATGCAGTAATTTTTGAAGTCGGATTTGAATCAATTTATTTGCAAAAAGAAAATTTTGACGACAAATGCAAGCAGAATCGTCAAATTTCGTGCTAAAAATTCCAGGAATGATTTTCAAAATGGCTCTCCATCCTTCACGTAGTTTCGGTAATTCGAATATGAGGCTTATGCAGGTGTTAACGGTCCCTTGTGCCACCGAAATCTTGTGATTAAACCCTTCAAACGTTTTTTTATGCTCCTCAATAGTTGCAAGACCTTAAAGATGGAAGGTATGATGGTAAGGCAAGACCTTAAAGATGGAAGGTATCAAAGATGTATAATCCCGATTGTACACTGCCGGCCATTTGGCTGGTATCGTTTATTTTCTTGACTCTCTTAAAAAAAAATTGTTTCTAAATATAAAAATGCAAATTCTGAAAAGTTAACTTTTCTTCAGAAAAAAAGAAGGAACTTGGCTACTGTAATATTTTTGTCATATTATAAAATAAGGAACCAAAAATCTTGTTCTGACAGATTTTTCAAAAATGTTGGCACCACAGCACTTAGCGGTGTAGCCTATGTTTCAACACCAACTAACTTCACTATCAATCCAGCTTTCAACATGAAAACACATAAATTTTACCAAAAAATTCTTTTGCCTTGTTCTTGACATGCTCAACATTACCTATGTTTAAAAAACAAGAACAGTCCTTCGCACTTTACTCTCCTTTTCCTGTGACACATTACAGTTGGGCTTAAGCTTTGCCTTAGAAGCAACAATTAAGGTACCATTTGTCTTTGGGTTACACAGCAGACCATGACGGTCGATTTGGTATATCTCCAAATAGTCGTCGTATATTGCCTCCTCCGACCTCAACCTAACCACTGCTCAACCACCACCACCACCATTACTGCCGATAATATAACAATGGGAATAGCTTATATAGAGGTATACTTAAGAGTGTTACTTTGACAACGTTCATATGGTTTTTTTTTTCTAGCTCACTTAGTGCACCTGTGGTATTTGGATACCATGTTGCAGTTTGGAGGAAAAATCATATATAGGTGTCGGTGTCGACGAGCCGCAATATGGTCCTAAGTGGAATGTTTTATAATACTCGTACCTATACCAAAGTTGCTGTAGGATTTTTATTGGTAAATCACGAATGAGGTTTTCGGAAATAAAATGCTTGGGTTCAAATACCTTAACATTTATTTTGTTTTATTTTTAATTAACAGACAGTGAAATTGAATGGTGTTGAATTTTTGTTTTAAAGAGTTTTGATTGTTTGATGTGATCAAAACTTTGAGGAGAATTTTATTTTTGTAGATACATCCAGGAAATTTAGTAGTGGAAAATGTTACTCATACGCCATAGTGACTACTTTTATGTTTGTAGTGAAAGTTTATAGCTTATATTGTTGCTTTCTTTATTTAGTTGAATTATTTGAATAACGTTTTGTATTTTGTTTACATTATTCAAAATTAGACCAGCAGAAATATACATTTTGACTTTTTAAAACACTGGCTCAAAATTTGAAACGATTTAGTTGAATATCAAAGCCATTATATCTAAGTTAAAAATATTTTTTTTTTTCTAAGTTTTATTACAGTTTTAACTATCTTTTTTTTTCAATAATACGTAGTTTTAACAATTTGCGTAATCCATACGCCTTCCGAGATTCTGATACTACAAATTTGTATAAGTCCTTTTTCCGGATCTAGGTTTATTTGTTTTTTAACTTCCCATATGAAGTTATTGTAATGGTTCCGATTTGTCGAATTGAAAATTTTGACATTTCTCGACGTTTCAAGGTCCCTAGAGTCTAAATAAAAGATTTTTAGAAAGATGTCTGTGCGTGCGTGTGTACGTACGTTCGTACGTCTGTACGTTCACGACGTTTTTTTCGTTATCCATAGCTCAAGAACCAGAAGAGATATCGACTTCAAATAAATTTTGTTATACAGATAATAAGGCAGAAAGATGCAGTAAGGAAGGGCTCTCAAGAAAATTGAGTGGGTGGTTTTTATACCATAGCAGTTTAAAAAAAAAGGTGAACATTTTGGTTAAACCTTAATATCTCATGAACAAATGACGCTAGAGACTTGAATTAAATTTTATATTATATATTGTAACGTGATACAAAACAATTATATTTTTGGAAAAAAATTCAATTAACGGTTTTTTTTATACATAAATCAAAAAAACTGAAAAAAAAATTTGTCAGCTCGAAAATTTTACTACTAAAATATGATTTCATCTCCAAAACAATTTTGTGCAACGAAGAATAATGTTTTTGACATCTGATAAAATTTTGAGAAAAATCTAATTGACAGTTTTTTTTATAAAAAATAAAAAATAAAAAATAAAAAAAACATTACTCAAAGTTGGGAAAAATTGAATTTCGACTTAAATATCTTTTCAAAAACTTGAGACTAAGGCTTCAAACTTATTTTATCTTATAAGAAATATTGTTTTCAACATTCTGAAAAATGTTGAGAAAAATCGAATTGACAGTTTTCTCACTAAAAATAAAAACCTAAACAAAAAATTAATAAAAGTTGGTAAAAATTGATTTTTGACTCAAATATCTTTTCAAAACATTGAGATATTGGCTTTAAACTAATTTTATCTTTCAAAAAATATTGTTGTCAACATTCCGTAAAATTTTGAAAAAAATCTTATTGGCAGTAAATCTTTCGCGGTAAAATAATTTTTTGTTCTTAAGTACATGACAAATATTTTTGTGACTTATAAAAAAAAACAGTTGATTGAATTTTTTTTCAAAATTAAACCCTTGTCGTATCAATTTGAATCAACCAAAATTTTCACTTTTTTTTAAATTCTAAAGTAAAAAAAATACCCACTCAATTTCCATGAAAGTTTTTTTCAAACGTTTCTGTGATATTATATGTATTTAAAGACTTACGGACGAATTAAATGCAAAAGTGTTTTGCAAAATTAAATATTTATTGAATTCTAATATGATTTCGGAAAGCAAAATTCCAAACTTTGTACGAAAAGCGTTCCGGGAACACATACAAAAAAAAAATGTCTAAAATTTTTATCATGTGAACCTATTTTTAACTATACATACAAATGCAAGTTGGTTTAAGATTTTCAAGCTTGAATTAGAAACAAAAATATTTAGGGAAATTAACTTTAAACACATTAATATCTTCAAACAACAAACAAAACTATTTGTGTTTTCAAACCTTAGAAATGTATGGTTGCGTTAAGTGTTTTTTTAAGGAAAAAAATAATTATTTACCATTATAAGAAAAACATTATACACTTTTTGTTTGATATCATCAAAATTGCATGTATAGTGGAAGTTGACTACAAAAAGCATTCTCCTTATACTTATTATTCCATAATTTACTAAACTTTAATATAAAACATTTTATTTATTTTGAACTATTCTGCTTTTAGTATTTGTGCATGGCATAAATAGTTTCCATAGGTGTTATTTGGATCAGTCTAAAATTGCCTGTGTAACCGTTCCTAATACCGACAAACAAATCGATCATGGACAATAAAGTGAATATTTTATTTTAATCTTTCATTGTTCATGTTAATTTTTGTTTTCTCTTTTTGGTCCTCTACTAGTTTGCTAGATCTTGACAATGACACTTCAAAGCAAATAATGCCAAAGAAATAAACTAAACAAAACAACAAAAATTACCATATAATATAATCTGATAAAAATATTTTCTCATCTTTCATATAACATTATAATAGAATATAAATTTATAACAGTCAAAGCCTTCTTCGTTTCGCCTTGAACGCACAACCCATTTAGTGGTACATCCTTTCCGCAACATTGGTCACCTTCAAATTATTCATGAAAATATAACTGTGAACTATCTTAAGACTAAACTAAAAATAAAAAGAAGTCATAGCTTGAGGACAATGCAATGTTTTTGTGCAGAAAACCACTCTACCATAACTAGATAACAGTTAATCCATCTTCAAAGAAGAAAACTTACCCAACAAGACTTCTTTTACGCCAAGCCAAAACTGAAGTCTCCAATCATGCGCGCACAATGAACGCTAAACATGTAAATGATGGTATACGGTTGAAGTCTTGGGGGACTGTGCCTGTATTTAGACTGGACAAAAGGACAATTCAAGAAGTAGGTACCTTCCTACGCCTAAACAAAATTGGCACGATTAATAATAGTTTGAGGTTTTGCGTAGGGAAGCGACTTGCGGTTCTTTTAACTCTAAAAGTATACTCGTTTAAATAAAACCAAAGCTATTTGTCACCTTCGAAGCTTAAGAATTGATTCATAAACTTCTTAAACATGCTTATTTCTCTTCCAAGTCAAGAACTTAGCTTTATGATATTTTTATTTGGAAACCTTTTTGATGTTTTTCAAACAACAAAAAACATGAAAAATAGTAATTTAAATTGATTTATTAGCTAAAGTTTACCAGTGCAGCCTTTTTGTCCATTCTTAAACAATTTTTCATCCCACATTTCTTGCGCTTGGTTGGGTTTTTGTTTTACAACTGCGTCACAGTAGCATTTAACAAGAACAACAACAACAACAACTTAAACTATCTACAGAACTTCTAGATAGTAGTAGGTTACATGTAATTTTCAACTTCGTTTACCGCCTAACAATTAGCTACAACACCGACCAACACTCTCGTTTTGTCTTTGAATATCTAACTATATAAGAATTTGTAAAGCTTTTATGCGCTGCTTTTCAAACCAAGTTATAGAGGACTGGCGGGAGGTCTAGCACATGCTCTGCACATGTCGTTTGGTTATTGTCATCGCCGATAGACGTCAAGATTGTTAAAAAAAAATACATGTTAACTATATATAGATCAGTTTTAACTAAATGCGTTCCCAGGCTTTATAAAGACAGAAACGAACAAAAAAAAAATATACCACTCAGCGTTGGTGGCATAAAGACCTTGAAGTATCTTATTAAAAAGACCCCTGAAGCGAACGGTTTGTTATAAAGGTTTGGTCACTCTCTGATGGAAAACAGGTATCTAGAGAATGCTGTGCGACAACGTTTTGTTTTTTAAACTTTTAGAATGAAATGCAACAGTGAGACGGTCGGTCGGTGGGAGGGCTTAAAGTCGTTACCAGTCCAAGAGTCCACAACGATAAACTGCACTGTGTCGGACGGTACCTATGTAGGTATAGGTAAGGTAGATAAAATACTGCAAAACGTGGTTTGTGTGCATTATGAATGAAGTTTTGCGTAACTGAAAAAGGAGAAAAGTCTCTTTCGAATATAGAATAAAACTGAACTAACCGATTTGACAGGTAGTTACACACACTTATGGTATTATGCGCTTTTGAAATCATGTTCATTTAGCATCTAAGACCGCATTAAGAGATATACAAAAAATATATATGTATTTTTTTTTTCATGAACGTGAACATAGGTGTATTAAAAAAGTCGACAAAATTTGGAAGCATTACATTTTTGGGAAATCTTAGTTTTTGGATTTTTGAAACCATTTTGAGCTTATGGAACATGAGTTGCGCGTGGTCAAACATTAACTCTGAATTTGGATGAAAGTTTGAATTGTAGTTGGTCTGCTCTGCAGGCGCTGGAGGTCACTCTTGTTAAAACGTGTACATACATTCTCTTGTCCTTTGCAATTAAATGATGATGTATTTAAGAAGCGTTATAACGTCACGTACAATCATTACATTGAAATGCCCTCAGACCCCAATTCTTTTTAAATATATTAAATGACAACTTACTTGGGAGATTTCTTTATTCTTAATATGACAAAAACACAGTTCAAGCATTACGAAAGGGAAAGACTGTTTGAATAAAGATTTCGGTGCACATTTGTTTCAAAATGGACATATATAACGACATTAAAATATTGATATAGATAGAGTGAGGTAAAACATTCTACATTCACGTAGTACGGCTAAAGAACGAATCTCTGTACTTGAAGGTGAGACCGAAGATGGATTCGATGATATATTGATGAGCATTTCTAAAAACGAGTATTAAAGTTAAATTTTTGTAAGAATAGGATAGGTATACAAATACCTATTTAAATAAATTAGGTGGAGCAACAGTCCATAGAGAACCACTGCCTAATGACTTACAACTCTCAACCATTCCTGTGTGGGAGTCATTTTAGGGATTGAAGGGATTTACAGTTCCGAATCTGAACGATTAATTTGAGAAAATACTTTTAATGCTTTAGTGGAAGTACCAGTGAAAAAAACTTTCAGATGCCACGACAGGCAAAGATTGAACCACCGAATTTTGAATGACTAGAGAATAGTCCAATAAAATAATGACAAAATAGGGATAGCAAAAGAGAAACAAAAGAGACTTTACGGCAATGTTCAAGCGACATAAATCGACGATGATATTGTTACAAATTGCTTTGAATGCTCTTGAAAATTGTCCAAGAGACTTAAGTAAGTTACCGAAAAAGAATCCTAGAGATATACTTTATAGGTTTAGACGTACATATATATAGAAGTAAATTACGTTTGACTAGGTTAGGTTAGGTTAGGTTATAAGGGGTGTGCACAGCATGAAGCTGTTGCGTACACGGGGGCCTGCTGGTCCATTGTGATCCCCTGTAAAAGTAAAAGTAAGCATCGATGCTCCTCAATCTTGCCGATTAGCGTAGACTGGCTCGTTAACGAACCAGCCTGTGCTTTCTATAAATTTCCTCATGTTTTCCATTGAGACCTGTGCTAGATCATCCAGTTCTCCAACAAACCTGTTTCCGAAATGACGGAGTCGGCTGGTTTAGAGGTTCGGACAGTCACAGAGCAGGTGTTTAATGGTTTCTGTTTCCTCCTCATCCTGACAGCTCCTACAAAAATCGGGTGCAAATGCCCCTATCCTGTTAGCCATTGTGCCAATGGCGCAATGACCTGTTAGTACACCTATCAAGATTTTAATGTTCTTTTTACTCAGCGATAGAATGTACCGAGTTTCCTTTTCATTTATGTTAGGCCATAAACTTCTAGAGATTACGCAATCGTCCCTGGATTTCCAGGAGTTATTGATTTTCTCTTTTAGTTTAAGGTCTATCTTCCTCTTAAGTACACCAATCGGGACGAGTGGTCCCCTACCTGAATGGTCGCTACTACTTATGTCTACTTCTGACCCTTTCCTGGCTAGTTCATCTACTATATCATTCCCTTCTATATTGCTATGTCCAGGAACCCAGCAGAGCTTTACGTTTGACTAACAATAGCCAGCATTTTATTTCTTATTCTCCGTTTAACAATGTTGCCATTGCCTAAAATCAATAAGCTTTTAAATTACAGTCGATCTACATCCACAGATTCACATTTGATGCCACGATTTATCATAAGAAAAAATGGCTTGGAGTTTTATTCAAAAGAAATTTCGTACTTTTGATTTGTTTACATACATTTCATTTTAAAAGCTTGACTAATTTTGCCCGTTTTGCACCCACGCCACGCTCGTACGTCCTAAAGTTCTGGATACCATTTTCATCGTCATACAATTTATTGTAAAGGGATATGTTGTGTTTTAACTTAGCTCAAAAAACTCCTTTTTTACTGACCTTAGAATTTGTAGAATTTCTTATTTTAAAAACATTCATCATTGCAGTATCTGACTAAGTTTCCGTAATTTCTCATTAGTTATGAGATGACTTATAATTCTTAATTTGAATCTAAACTAAGTTTTGAAATAACTTAATTATGTGTAATTCTTTTATGCTTTTTAATCAAAAAGAAAGAGTAGTACCCGTGGCATGATGTTTAGTGTGTTGAACCATCATGTCAGAGGTCTTGGGTTCAATCCCAGCTTGTGCCATCTAAAGTTTTTTTACGGGTACTGCCTCTTGCGAGGAATTGACAAATCCTTCAAAAATAATTCTTCTCATGAAAAGTGCTTTCCCAAAATACCCATTCGGATTCGGCTTAAAACTGTAGGTCCCCTCCATCTCTGTCAACAGTACTCGAACAGAGGAATGGTTGAAAGATGTAAGTCACTATGCCCTAGTTCTCAACGGACTGTTGCGCCACCTTATTTATTTCATTTATTTTTTAGAGTTAATTTTGAACGCTGATTTCGAATCCAAAGACCGAATTTAGCTATGGATATGTGTATCGAACGCGCTAAACACATTTAAGTCAGTTGCCTTTTAACTCTCGTCCCGTACAGGCCGGCCTCGGATGAAATAAAAATGTATATAATATAATAAATAATTATTATAAAGAATCTAACTTTACAGATAAACTAATTGTACAAAGAAACCTTGTTAATAAAATTAATCTAATAGTCGGGTTTTTTAACCACTTTTCCCGACTCTAAAGTGCCGTGTTTTATTTTTCCTATAATTTTACAGTCCGCTTTAAACAATATGTGCTTTAACTCATAAATACCCGTTTTCAACATATTTTTTTTTCAATATATACCAAAAACTTGGTGTGATAACTTTAAGACTACTAATAAGTAATAAGATCTTTTTAGATTAATATATGGCAGATGAAGACTTAAAACTAATGAGTGTTTTTCGGAAAATAAGTAAGATACTAACAATTTACAAACGAAATAAGGGATTGTAGATATGGAAAATTATTAGGTATTTTATTGGACTAATAATTTACATAGCCTTAAAAAGCCAATTTTTTTCGGATTATAAAAGGTTGTATCCAAAAAACCTGTCATAATAAACTGATTTTGAAGTCGGATTTGAACTAAATTGCTTTAGTAAAATTTAATTTAGTAAATTTAACGTTTTCTTGTTGGTCAGTGTAATCTTCAACATTTATCCTCAATATATTCAGTATTTCATAAAATTGAAAAAATAAAGTCCACGACTGCATAGCACGAACTTGCTCCTCTCTCCAGAGACGCTGTTTGCAAATAGAAGTCAACCACATTCAGTCTTATAATTTAAAATTTTAAAAAATACCAATAAAAAAATGTAGGTTTCAAAAATAATAATAATAATAAAATAATAATTAAAAAAAAAATTAGAATTTTCGATATTCGACCGTTCTTTTTAGTCTTAAAAAATCAGAAACAAACTCCTAACGCGAATCGTCCTAAAATCTTAATTTCCATGTTTGAACTCAATCGACTTTATGGTTTGGGCTATACTGACAGACGGATGGAATCGGAGGAGCCACTTTTTTCGACTTCTCTACCTTCTCTGTCACGTTTGATTAAAAACTCGAGTTCGAAAATTTTTACAAATTAAAAACTTGCATTATAGTTCTTAGATGTCGCAAGTAAAAATCCTGTTAACCCCTGTTATGGACAAATAATTTTTAAAACGTGTAGTTTTTAAATTTGAACACGTAGATCAAAAATCAAATTTTGAATTTCAAAACAGAACCAAAAATATATTCTAAAACATATTTTTCAAAACCAGAGAAGTATAAGATTAGGGGAGATTTGAATTAACCAAAACTTAGTCTTTTTCTTGATTAGTTTGAGAACTTGAGAACTTATACTCGTAAAATATAAACTTTTGTAAATAGTTGCATAGCAACAGAACTTTAACGCTATTAATTTTGTATAAGTAGAATTCTTATAAACAGGAGAACTTGTATTTAAAATTGAATACCAATTTTCATTATAAATAGAAAAGACTCTGATGTTGGTCTATTTTAAATTAATTTATTATTGGTTAAATGTTTTGACGAGGATGACCTACAATAACATCTTCATTATTTTTCTATCATTTCTGCAATTTAATTTATTTAATACGAGTATAATCTTCAGCTTTGTTTTTTCTTTCGTCCTTATTAACGAAAAGCTTCAATTATTATAACTCCATGAATGACTTTCTCAATTAAGAAAAAAAAAAACACTTTATGACAAAAAAAAACTGATCACTTTTAAAAAATTACCCGAGGCTGACATTTTCTAATGCAGTTATAAATTGATTGATAGCATTTAGTCAGCTCATTAGTTTGTAATAGCTTTTCCGCAGTACTCGTTTAAAGGAACATTTAAGATCAAAATGAAGAGATTTATTTCGTTCGCATAGTTAAGTTTGCTAAGCTGAGCCTGAGCCTGAGAGCCGCCATCTCAAGCTCCTTCAAATCCGCATCAAGTTAGTTAAAAATGTGTACCACATAGATAAGCAACTTCAATCAAATCAAATAATATGGAACGCAATCACTCAAGACTTGCTTGACATTTTCTGTTTTATTAAACTGTCTTTTTCATCAATGTGACTTGACAGTTAAAAGCAACAACAACATGTCACAAAAGTTTGTGTACTTACAATTGCTTTGAAAAGGCTTCGTTGCGTTGCGTTGCGTTGATTATGTCGAAATTGCTATATTTACACAATAATTATAACAAACAAGTTAAGTCTTTTATCTCAAACAGGAATCTTTAGCTTCTGAGAAATTTGATCAGGATCGCTATGTTTTGTGTGTGTTTCTTATGTTGCAGATGTTTTATGTCAAAGAGACATAAATTATGATTCATTAAAGTGACTTGGTATTTGGCAACTATTCGCAGTCATTTTCTGAAAAGAAAAACGAGGTTAATAGAGTCAAATAGTCTTAACATTTTCATTTTTGTTGTTTGTGAGAATCGTATTCGGAAAATTGCAACAACAACCGAAGTCAACCACATTTACATGATACGTTTTAGCTGTCAAGCTATAGCTAAGCCATAGGTAAACCTTCACACCCAAAAATGAAATCGCAAACAAAAAAATTGTAAAAATTCTTAAACCTAACCAAAATCTCATTCATAATTCACCATGGGAGTCGTGAAAAACATGCTCGACTCTCACCACCATATGAATCAAAAATGTCATATGGCACCGATGTTATCTGTCATGTTTGTCCCCATTTCTTCTGCACTGTATCCGGGCAAAACATGCTTTGCTATGGCCATAAAGATGAGCTATACACGTTATGTTGGTTGCAAGCTACAAGTTGCAACACCACGATATCAGGTAGCAAAACACCCGAACTAACTCTCCTATGATGTGATATGATGGAGTACACGAGCGAGCGGTGGTGGAGTGTGCTTTGTCCTGATACCTGATGCTGACGCTGAAGCTGATGTATCGTGTACATCAGAAGCACTTTTTGACGAATATGGTGCTAGATGGGTGGCAGTAGCAGTAGCAATAGCAGGTAGCAGGCAATTCTGACTTTATGGTATAAATTCCATGTGAAAATGTTTCAATTTTCACATCATCATCGCATCGATGACAGTTTCTTTTTTTGACATTTAAAAGTGACAGCTAATCAACTGATGAGCGAGCGTTAGGAGTGAGAATGGAGACTTGGTCAGTTTTGTGGAGATGCAATGGCGATCGATGGAAAAAGTAACATGTCACTGATATCTTTAATTTGGCATCTCACTCCTCACAACATATATAAGACGCATATAAGCTACTCGTACATCAGGCACAAGGCACACATTGAGGCACAACAACACTCGGTCATCGTCATCGTCATATGGGTGTCGTGTAATTTGTCATGTTTTCTCCTTTGCGACATTCATGAATTTTCATTAGACAGTTGAAGTCAATTATTGGGAAAGCTTGAGCTTGGCCAATCCAGATTTGGTGGCACTACTGGTTACCCGATATAAAACCAATCAACCACTTAGCAAAGCAAATGATATCAGACATCCAGCTAAACAACTCGTAACTCCATCACAAGAGTCAAAAGACTCGAAAGTCAAAAAAGAGATATATTGAGAAGGTGGAGTAATTAACGACTGATGCATATCTAATTGCAATTACTCCGCATCAGACGAATTTGGTTTAGTTACAAGTCAAATAAATGTTTCAGAAGTTTATAAATGGTTGCGTTTATCATTAAGTGCGGATCAGTTTTTTGAGTTTGACGTTTTTCGATTTCTTTTTATTTGACAAGGAGCAATTAACCATAGTTGGAGATTTTGGAAATTGAATCTCAATCTTGAATTGATAGAGATCTCAGTTCTTTTTTGTGTGTAACTAGGAAAGTAGTTTTCATGAGAACGTTTTTATTGAATTAAATATATGTGCATGAATTATAATGGGTGGGACCTTATAGATATTTTATTATGAAGAACAGTAGAGGTTTTTTCTTGTCAACTTGAAGAATCAAGATATGCAAGATTTCACTGCGTTTTTTAGCAAAGACACCGAAAAAGGTTTGTCATAAGCATGATACATTTTTTACATCTGATTACTTTGACAAAATCAAAGGTTTGTGTCCTTAACTAACGATTAATTGGCCAACAAAAATAAATTCTTCATAAATTATTAAGTTTGGGTTAGCCTGATCTGATCAGCAATTTGAATTTGAAGAACTTCTAGCATAATAAGATTTCAGTGGTAAGCTTTTTGAACATCATTTTCATTGTGAAGTTGATATCAAGGCACAGCCGTATTCCTATTTTCAAATATGTTTGACGAACATTGTTTGATTAACTGGAATTTTTGCTAGTTTGACGAGTTATAATTATCGAAGCGTTACACTTCTGCTCTAACCCCGAACCTGAAACATTAAAACATAACACCAACTGATGCAGTAGTGCCTACCGAAGAAATTTATAATATAATATAGCTTTTGCCATTCACCTGCTTTTATCGGCCGATAGTTTGGTCGGCTTCTTAATCAGTATGGAGAGGAATGCATATGCGCACACTGCAGCGATTCAGTATCGGCCGATAAAAAAGTTTGATGGGCTTCCCGATTACATTCAAACTAATCTGTCGGCCAACTATCGGCCGACTGTTTAATCAGTATTGGCGCATACACGCCTGCGCATACATGACGATTGTTTAGTCGGCCGATAATTCAATTCGCTCTGTGATTTGGCGTCGTGTGCGTGTATTTTGAATATGGCGTCGCCCAAATCACAATTGTTGATTGTAGAAAGTTCCGTCGAAAAATTGGATAGTCTGCGCCCTGTTCACCAACCAAACTGTTTAGTTGGCTCGGTGTGCGAACTTTCAGCCCAACCCGACTAAACTATCGGACGATAAAAAGTCTGCAGTCTGCGGGGGCCCTAAATCGGAGTTTGAAAACTCTAAATCCAAGTTTTGTGCTTCCGTTGGGAAGAGCTCTGGACACTGACGAGTCTACCTCAGCTTCGTATAAAAAGTCATCACGTCCTATTTAAAGATATGAATGAATGCTTGACAAAACTGAATTCATTCAAAATAAAGACTTTATACATACATACATTACATATATTCTATGGAAAAGATCCTAATTCTTTGTTATGGGCATGTAATTGTTTTTTTGGGGTCTTCAAATTTCGAACACTGCAGTTTTAGGGAAGTAGCTCCTCTAGTTGATGAAGTTATATTGAAGTCGCAACTAGCTTTAATCAATAGTATTAGACATAACATTTAGGTTTGGGCTATATTACGTACATTGTACATTAGTGATAGTTCTTTTAATAGTTTCAGGTATAAATATCAGGAGAGTAAAAATTCAGAAGAAACGGCCTTTAGCTGAAATTCTTGAGGTGCTCCTGACCTGATGTGATTGTTTCGTGATTTGCAATAAGAGGTTTAACTTAAAAAAAAAGTTAGGTGGGGCAACAGTCCGTTGAGAAATAGGACGATATCTTCACGAAGTTCTTCTTTTAAGTCTTAAATCGGATCTGGAACTTTGACATAGACCTTATCTTTCACGTGGGCGGAAACGTGTTAAATCACAAGATCAATGGTTGCCAATTGTGATCTTGTCTTTGAGAAATAACACGGTCAACAAAATTAACATCAATATCTTTTAATCTCGGCCATAGGAAACTTGTTAATCGTAACTTGCTGAAGCATTCCATTCATCGTTCCAATTGCATCAGTCTCATTTTCAAATAAGGTCCCAACACGTCACCATTCCAATAACCCTATCAAACCAGTAAACGTTGAAGACTGAAAGATTGTTCAACAATCATGCTAACATAGCCTAAGAGTTGAAAATGAGCTCCATTACCTAAAATGATTTTGACACGTTTTCAATACCAAACCAGTGAAACTACGGCATTGCTGTTGATGGACCGTCTTGACTTCTTGTCTAACGGAATTGTAAAAGCCTTTAGAACTAAGTCTGTAAGCAAAATACGCTATAACGAGAAATCGAGAAACCTAAGGTTTTGTCAACACTACCACTTAAAATACTAAGAATATTGTTAGTTGCTCGTTATCGACGCAAACAGTTTTAATTGGACTTAAGGTGGCGCTACAATCCTCTGTGAACTAGGGCCTCAAACTTATCGTTCTAGCTCGGTCCCTAGCTCCAGTTGCGCACTTCAAGTTGGGTGAGGTCACTTTCTACTTGTGCGCGTCACCTGACCCGGGGTCCTTATCTACTGCGCTGTCCTGTAGGCGTTAATTCAAAGACTTTCCAGGCTGCAGCATTGGTTTCCATGCGCTCTACGTAACCCAGTCATCACGTTAAACTTTTATCCTTTTGGCTAAGTCTACGTCTCTGTAAAGCTCGTACAGCTCGTCTGTCCATCTTCTCCTCCACTCACTTTCTATGAACACGGGACCGTAGATCACCCGAAAAACTTTTCTCTCAAAACGACCCAAGGTGCTTTTATCCGTTTTTGTCATAGTCCATGCTTCTGCACCGTACAGCAAGACGGGGATGATAAAGTTTCGACCGAGACGTGTTGTGTTGTCCTTTCTTGATGACAGCAGTGCTTTGTTTTGTCCTTATTAAACGCTAAACCCATTTTTACCGCCTTTGCCTCAATATTCGCAAAAGCCCCATTGACATCACGCTGACTTCTTCCGATTATGTCAATACCACCGGCATGTGCCAGCAATTGGACAGACTTTTGAAAGATAGTCTTGTGTTGACGTGGGAGCTCTGCACTATTTTTTTAAGGACAATGTTGAAATCTCATCACCTTGTCTAATAGTTCAAGTTTTTAACATAAATATAATAACTGAAGATTGTCTTTAACAAAGCAAGTGACTGAAATTGCAAAAGGAGTTCAAGAAAAAAAGGCCCTTAAGTATTCCATAATTTGTTCGTATGGAGCTTCAATCTTGTTAGTGTCCTGAGTTCACTTGAATAAGGATTAAATGATTAATTTTTTAATTAAAAAATAATTTGAGCAATAACTATCAAAAACCGTATTATATTCATATTGAATAGGAATGACATTTTGAATAAGTCAGTTTTCAAATAAAATTTTGTAAGGTATTCAAAGGAATACATAGTTGAAATACCAACATCTTTAGACGGAGCAATATCGTTTTTCTTTGCAATGTTTTTAATCAATCCGAAACATTTTCATATAAATTTTGAGAATACATTTCTTCTTGCCCAAACATCTGTAACTTTCTAAGGTGCAGAATTAAAACTTAGTCAAGTCAAATTCTTAGTTGCAATTCAGTTTCAAAAAATACGATTAAAGTTGAAGTTAGTAGTTAAAGTGACTTGCTAATATCAATAATGCTTACTCAAGGCTGAAATTGAGAAAAAGTTACCAAAAATTGGTATTATTTTTTTAATTCTTTAAGGCCTTCAAAATATTTTATAAAGAGTCCATAAGTTTGTATATTTTGAAAAGTTATACTTAGTTTCTCCTTTAAAAATGTCAATCACTTGGCTTTCGAGGTCTACCACAGCTGTTTCACCTTGACCAGATACACTTAATTTGTTCTAATGACTAAGACAATAAATAAGAATAATTGTTACGACCGACCTCTTGTAATTCGAGAAAAAAAGCCATACAATAAAATAATGGTAAACACTTACAATTGACAACATTCTAACAAGAAACAACCAAACGAGTAAAAAAATTATGATAGTTATAATTCACTCCACCACCGACCGCCATCGCTATCTAAAGCTTCTAGATACTAAGATACGAGTACCTATGGTATATCGTAAGATGTATCGAAAACATAAAATTTTCAAACTTCGAATACAAATCATTTTCACTGAATAACAATCCCTCTAGCTGCTGATAAATAGTCATTCTTTCAGACTTTTTGCGTAAATAAATTGTAATTAAAGAATTCTTGAAGAGCTCGTTTACTTTTGTGGGATAAAATCCACAATACACCACCGCACCGGACCAGCATCGGCATAGCGCAACGCGACGACAACGACGACGTACCTAGATTTTTCAGAAATCTATAAAATTCCAGCGTTTGTTCCAAAGACGGATTTGTGATGGTGGTACGGTGCTATGGCCAATGACGTATAGTTTTTTTTTCTGTTCCATAAAAGTAGCTTAGAGGTATATAAATAAAATGCTTCTACATTCCAATTATCCAGATCCAGCTATATTTGGCCCAAAATGGATGGATGATGCAGATGCTGCGTCTGAGGGAGAGTTGAATTGATTTTGCACAATTATGAAGGTATGTGCACATTTGCCCAGACTCAATCTTGTGTTTGCAGCCAGTGTCGCATCTTATCAAGAATCATGGCCATCAAATATGCCATCATGTGCAGCAATAACCTTCGATTTCAGTTCATTTTGTCCAAGCCTATAGCTTCCCCCCTCCTTTTTTCTGCCGTCAATGCATTATAAACATGACGTATTGATCAATTTTACGTCAATACAGATTCATAATAACTTGCAGTTATGCGCCTGCATGACGTCCCATAATCGGGCTGAGGACATACGACGACGGCTACGCGACAATCGACCGACGATCGACGACCAACGACAAAGATGTGGATATAGTACCTTTATGTAGATATATGTATATCTTTTATGTACTCGTAGCTCCTGGCTGGTAAAGTATAGATCCTGAGATGGTCAATCGTCTTTTCGTCACCATGCACAGTGGGAATCTATGCATAGGAAAATTGGGTAAAAAGTATGATATTTCAAGTCTATTAATGCTACAACAATTTATTTGAACTTTTTCAATGTTCAAAAAGTGTTTTACAAAAATCCACCGACTGCCACGCCCATTTTAAAGCTTAAGTTATAGTTTTATATTAATTTCTAAGTTCTAGAGATGAAAAATGTTACACTGTGCGAAAAATGTATGGACACAGCACAAAAATATATTTACTCATCGCAAAGAAATCTACACATAATATTTTTGTATTCATTACATAATTAAATTTTTACTGACAGGCAGGCTTTCAAGTAGCCAGTAAAAATTGTGTGAACTGATAACATACAAAATAATGTTTATCTATTATGAGTACAAGTAATTGTAATTAGTATAGTTTAAGTTGGCTACTCTATGTGTTGATAAAATAAATTAAAATATTGAATGGACTCCTTACATAAAATTGAATTTGTAATTTTTCATTCAAGTATTATTATGTGATGAGTAAAATTTAAATTAAATATTCTATGGATTTGTTAAATAAATATCATACCAGTTAATTCTGGCGGATGCATAGATTTTATGGGCTCATTACATAAGTTTAAATATTGTTTTTAACTATTACATGCATTTATATGAACTTATCTAGAATTGTTACAGGACAACGTAGTAAGTAAAGTTTTTATTCACTCATTAGAAACATTTATTTGGTGGTCCATGGTCATTACATGGATAAATGTATTCATTACATAAATCTTGGACTCATTACAAAAATGCATGCACTCATTGCATACATTTATTAACTCATTATATAAATATTTAAATAATCATGTACTGGTTACATTAATCTTTGCACTCAATTATATCTTAACTGGAATTGAAATGTAACCATCACATATTACGTTTATTTTTTGAAGAAACGTTTAATGGGAATACGGTGGAAAATTCAGTGAAAGCATTTGACATTAAAGTCTCTGTACTGTATAAATAAGCACTTTTAAGAACAAGATTACTGTCTTAATCCCGCTACCACTCCATTTTTTTTAAGCATAGTACCTACTTACAAAATTGTATTTGAAATGTAAAATTGCTAAAAACTATTTTAAAAATGAAATGCCATGGGTTCCTTTTCTGAAATAAATCTGATAGTTTTTTCAAACCCATAAAGCACCAAAAAATGTCTCAAATGTGTCTAAAACGCCTTTACAAGTTTGTGCATCTTTAGTAACCTAGAAAAGTGTATTAATGTGCAAAATTTTAAACTTGCACAGTCTGTAATTTGTGATGACGTTAAAATTCAATAAGGTTCAAGTTTCTGACAATTCCAACCCACTGTCGTTTTGTTTTAGGGATGCATATATGGCTTTTATTGCTGCTTCATAGTCATTCCGTCATTTCTGATGATGTGCCACAATTGCAAATGGGTATACAAACTGATTAATATTTATAGTGACGCAAGCACACGGGAATGGGAACAAAGATAAGATAGATGAGAGAAAGACTACCGACACGTACTATCGTACCTATGAGACTCAGCTCTGACAAAAGACTTAAAAAACAGATTTCAAGCGAAGGGAGTTTGGTCTTATAATTTATGGGTGAAATGCGCAATTGTTATGGTTGGGGACTGAGAAAAAGGAGGGGTATGGGGGGAAGATTAAGGGGTTTTGCAGTGAAGACCTTTTTGATGCCTGATATATGTATAAGAATTTTGTTATAATGTTTCTGGTTTAATGAATGCACCTTCTTATTTTTATTTTTTTTTCTCTCTTTACAGTCTACACCCGTTGGCACAACGATATTTCGTAACATTCAAGCTCTTGACAAGGATGCTGGAGTTAATGGACTTGTTGAGTATTTTCTTGTGGAAGGAAGAACGAACACTACAGAGGATGAGAAAATGACTATTGCCGATGGCTATGACACTTTTGCTATTTCATTTCCACATCAAGGACAGGTAAGGATTATACAAGTATAGTTTTCTTTATTTTTAGGATTTTGCTACTGCAGTAAATCAAATGTCATATAGGCAAATGCAAAATATATATGTATATATATGCAGTTGTAAATACCTATCTAATTTTTCTTTCAAATGTTTGATAGTTTGGTTATATGTGTATGGGATGGTGGTTGTTACGGTGATTTGAGACTCTGGGCTAAACTAATTGCTATTCCCCTAAAGACAACTTAAAATCATTAATTTCAAATAATGTCTTACAGAATATACATACATATATATTTAAAGAAGGCAAAAGGATTTTACTCCCTGTCAACTATATGAAACTATGATGGTTAAGGGTTATTAACCTTCTTACTTGTTTTATAATATGATAGAGCTGACATCAAAACTTGTCTTATGTGGATAATCAATTGGCAAAAAATACAGCATCTTTTTATAAAGACTATATACCCTTATAAATAAATGAGGCTTAATTTAACCGATTGCATGTGCTATGATTGTGTTGAGGCCCGCTGTAACGTTGGTTTTTGACTTCAAAGGTTTTTAAATTTTAAGGGCCAATGTTCATTTTGAACAAAACACTAATTATTTAGGAAATTATTGTCATTTCTGCTTATATTGATAATACTGGTATTTTTCAATTGTGTATGGAACAAAATACTGGCCAAATTACCGTACACTCAAAAAAAAAAACTGGTACCGGTGACCAGATTTCCCGCTAAATTTATCCAGAAAAAGTGGTTTTTAGATTCCTACCAGGCGTCTTGGTAAAATTTACCAGAAAGTCCTGGTAAATTTTACCAGGAGATTTTTTGAAGAAATCCTGGTAAAATACACCAGATTTCTGGTAGAATATACCAGGAGAATTATTTTTCCTGGTAAAAATTATACCGGGAATAGACCCAGTATTCAGGTAAAATATACTAGGAATATTTGTTTTCCCTAGTAAAATTTTCCCCAGTATTCCTGGTAAAAATATACCAGAATTCTGGTAGAATATACCAGGAATATTTTTTTTCCTGGTAAAAATATACCAGAATTCTGGTAGAATATACCAGGAATATTTTTTTTCCTGGTAAAAATATACCAGAATTCTGGTAGAATATACCAGGAATATTTTTTTTCCTGGTAAAAATATACCAGAATTCTGGTAGAATATACCAGGAATATTTTTTTTCCTGGTAAAAATGTACCAGAATTCTGGTAGAATATACCAGGAATATTTTTTGTCCTGGTAAAACGTACCAGGAATATTTTTTTCCTGGTAAAAATATACCAGAATTCTGGTAAAATATACCAGGAATATTTTATTTCCTGGTAAAACTGTACCAGAATTCTGGTAGAATATACCAGGAATATTTTTTTTCCTGGTAAAATGTACCAGGAATATTTTTTTCCTGGTAAAAATATACCAGAATTCTGGTAAAATATACCAGGAATATTTTATTTCCTGGTAAAAATGTACCAGAATTCTGGTAGAATATACCAGGTATATTTTTTTCCTGGTAAAATGTACCAGGAATATTTTTTTCCTGGTAAAAATATACCAGAATTCTGGTAAAATATACCAGGAATATTTTTTTTCCTGGTAAAAATGTACCAGAATTCTGGTAGAATACACCAGGAATATTTTTTTTCCTGGTAAAATGTACCAGGAATATTTTTTTCCTGGTAAAAATATACCAGAATTCTGGTAAAATATACCAGGAATATTTTTTTCCTGGTAAAAATGTACCAGAATTCTGGTAGAATATACCAGGAATATTTTTTTTCCTGGTAAAATGTACCAGGAATATTTTTTTCCTGCTAAAAATATACCAGAATTCTGGTAAAATATACCAGGAATATTTTATTTCCTGGTAAAAATGTACCAGAATTCTGGTAGAATATACCAGGAATATTTTTTTTCCTGGTAAAATGTACCAGGAATATTTTTTTCCTGCTAAAAATATACCAGAATTCTGGTAAAATATACCAGGAATATTTTATTTCCTGGTAAAAATGTACCAGAATTCTGGTAGAATATACCAGGAATATTTTTTTTCCTGGTAAAATGTACCAGGAATATTTTTTTCCTGGTAAAAATATACCAGAATTCTGGTAAAATATACCAGGAAAATTTTTTTCCTGGTAAAAATGTACCAGAATTCTGGTAGAATATACCAGGAATATTTTTTTTCCTGGTAAAATGTACCAGGAATATTTTTTTCCTGGTAAAAATATACCAGAATTCTGGTAAAATATACCAGGAATATTTTATTTCCTGGTAAAAATGTACCAGAATTCTGGTAGAATATACCACGAATATTTTTTTCCTGGTAAAATGTACCAGGAATATTTTTTTCCTGGTAAAAATATACCAGAATTCTGGTAAAATATACCAGGAATATTTTTTTTCCTGGTAAAAATGTACCAGAATTCTGGTAGAATATACCAGGAATATTTTTTTCCTGGTAAAATGTACCAGGAATATTTTTTTCCTGGTAAAAATATACCAGAATTCTGGTAAAATATACCAGGAATATTTTTTTTCCTGGTAAAAATGTACCAGAATTCTGGTAGAATATACCAGGAATATTTTTTTCCTGGTAAAATGTACCAGGAATATTTTTTTCCTGGTAAAAATATACCAGAATTCTGGTAAAATATACCAGGAATATTTTTTTTCCTGGTAAAAATGTACCAGAATTCTGGTAGAATATACCAGGAATATTTTTTTCCTGGTAAAATGTACCAGGAATATTTTTTTCCTGGTAAAAATATTCCAGAATTCTGGTAAAATATACCAGGAATATTTTATTTCCTGGTAAAAATGTACCAGAATTCTGGTAGAATATACCAGGAATATTTTTTTCCTGGTAAAATGTACCAGGAATATTTTTTTCCTGGTAAAAATATACCAGAATTCTGGTAAAATATACCAGGAATATTTTTTTTCCTGGTAAAAATGTACCAGAATTCTGGTAGAATATACCAGGAATATTTTTTTCCTGGTAAAATGTACCAGGAATATTTTTTTCCTGGTAAAAATATACCAGAATTCTGGTAAAATATACCAGGAATATTTTATTTCCTGGTAAAAATGTACCAGAATTCTGGTAGAATATACCAGGAATATTTTTTTTCCTGGTAAAACGTACCAGGAATATTTTTTCCTGGTAAAAATATACCAGAATTCTGGTAAAATATACCAGGAAAATTTTTTTCCTGGTAAAAATGTACCAGAATTCTGGTAGGATATACCAGGAATATTTTTTGTCCTGGTAAAATCCACCAGAACCTTGGTACTTCCTAGGGAGAGAATGGTTATTTAGAAGTTTTTTGTTTTGCTTACCATTAGATTCATGAAACTCTGAAAAAAACTAAAAAAAACCTATTACAAAAATGTCCTTAAAGTCGCAATCTAAAAATCCAAAAACCAATCCATAAAATTAAAGAAAACATAAGCCTTTTTATAATTTAAAAAAACAATAACTTATTTTATTCAAATAAATTAAATAACATAAAAAAGATAACTTAAATTAAATATTATGAAATAGTGTACTTAAATTAAATAACATAAAAATATGTTTATTTACATACAGAATAATAAAAGTTATCTCACTCTGACATCTTACGAATTTAGGCATTCAGTTGAGTTGAGGAATCTCAAAAGGTTGCGTGCTTTGGCGTTTGTGGCTGATTTTTCGATTTGGTAGAAATAAATATCTATGAATTGCCAAAAGTTTTCACATTGCTTCGGATACGCCATGTTAAAGGTGAAGAATGTTTTTAGGCAAATATCAATGGCACGTTCCATAGTTAACATCTTGAAATGCATGTTGTCAAAATCTACGTGGATTTCTTCGATTTTTGTCAATATACCAATAATTGATATTACCGGTGGCTGGGAATTTGAACTGTTTGCAGCTATAGCATTTTGATGCTCCTTGTAGTCTTGAGGGAGCGCAAACAATCTTATCGATGCTTCTTGACTATCTTTTACGGTGTAGCGCTTATTGTTATCACGAGCGGTTGGTGGCAGTAGATAGTGCAAGTGCATGAATACCATCGCAATCATAGTATCTGTTAACGAATTGAGAATTTTGTTATAAGAAAATAGGTAATTTTGATTTTATGTTTTATGTTGTATGAAATGAAAAATTGTTAAATTTATGAAAAGAATAATAATTTTTTAAAGTTGATAATGTTTTAATCAATATTATGATCATTTAAATTGTTTTTAATACATTTTTTTTCCTTTTCTGTTAAATAGGTCCTCCAGTTGTTAACTGAAACATAAACAGATATTGTAAAACAAAGCTTCACAATTCAATGAAGTACCTAAACCAAGCTTTGAATTTGTGTGCTTGGTTTATTCAATCATAAAGACACAACTCTGGAATTAGAATGAACAAACTTGTTAACTGCTTACATATATTTTTTTTTATATTTAAAAAAAAGAAAATATTATTTGAAGAAAATAGAAAAATTAATTATTTTTGAGAGTTTTATTTTTTATTTAAGATTAATTTGAATATTTGAACAAAATACAAAACTAAGGAATTGTTAAGCGTTTAAGTTGCTCAAAAATTCTACGTTTTACAATAATTAAAAAAAGTAATAACCTGTTATACATATCTGGGCCTTATCGCCATATAATCGTAAGTGGCAAAGTCAAAAAACTTAAACAAAACAAGATTATTTGGCGACAAGGCTCCGTATGTAATATATAGCTAAGGTTAATTATATTTACTCTGAGAGACTTCGCACACATCTGCTTGACATTGTTGATTGAAATCGTACAGCATGGTTTTTAACTCGTTATTGGTTATTAATTTTGGGAACGCGTGTTGCAGCATTAAATTACAAAAATTTGCTATTTTGGTACCCACCAGAACATCGTCTTTATTTGCAAACATTCTGTTAAAGTCTGATTCGATCTAAAAAGAAAGTTTGTTTTTAAAGTTAAATTAGAAAAAGCTCTTTTTTAACTCAATTTTTTCTAAAATACCTAAGTTTAAAACTAATAATAATATAAAAGTAAATGGAACATATATTGCTGGAAGGGTCATGCAAGAAAAGAAACCTAAGATACGTTATTAATGCATTCTAAAATTTGATTTTTGAATTATGGTTTTCATTGAATAGTTTTTCAGAAAACACACGTTAAAACCGAAAATAAAGTATTTGATAATTAGGATTCGAGTAAAAGAAAAAAAAATCAAATTCTGAAGTTGGAATTAATGAAAACCATTTCATTGAAATAATGCTGTTTAACTTAATATTAAATAAAAAAACATTGTTTAGTTAATGAAAAATTTAAAACTAAAATTGTGTGGTATCAAAAAATAAACTAGGACCAATTATTTTCTTACATATTCATAGCCATTCGGAAAGTTCATGAAGTTCCATTTTTCATAGAATTTTTCCCATTTAATTGCCTTATCGTTAGCCTTTTGGAGATCTAATTGGCGAATAGGAAAAGTTTTTGCCCATGCATCACTTTTTTCTTGAGCGTTCATTGTATGATGATCGTGCTTCATTTTTAGAAGCAGCTTTTCTTGTTCAAAAGTATTTTGTTCCACCGGCAAATCATCGGTTTTCTTCTTTTTATTATTGTGTTCCGCAAACAAGCGATTTATTGAACGACTTTTCCCTCGATAATTATGAAACTTGTTTGCAAGTTTACCTTTAGGATTTTTCATGCCTTTTTTTGTGCAGTAGTAATCCAACTATGAATTAATGAAAATTAAAAAAAAACAATAAATTGTAACAGTTTCTAATTTCTTACTGGATCCTCATTAAACACCAACTGTATTTCTTCTGAGAGCTTTATCAAATCGTTCGACGAGAAATGTACATTATTTATTCTGGCGTAACTCAAAATTGTATCGGTGAGCAACTTACGAACAGATTTATTGTCGATATTTTTATTTTCTTCATAATAATCTTTAATTGTTTGTCCATCTTTACAGTTTAAAATATCTATCAAACTTTTGCTCATTGATGCGGTGGTAGATGAAGGTGACGCTACACTAGTCGTTGGTGTAGAAACATTTCGCTCATCGAAAGACGGAGTATTAGATAAATATGCATACCGTTCGGTTTTCCATTGATACCACTTATCAAAGAAAACAATCCTACTTGCGGTTGTTATATTTAAAGTTTGTAAAAACCTCTTCACGAAAAATTCGTTTGCCACTTTCAACACCGGTACAAAAAGATTTTCATCTGAAAACGTAATTTTAGGTTTTTGTTGAAATATTTCGACTTTAAATCAATATTCTATATTTACCAATAAAAAATTGGTGAACAAATTTTGGAATTTTCCATTCATTCAAAAGAGTAATGAGAGCTTCCACCTCATTATCATCATCATTGGAGCAATAAGAACTTATCAATTCTGAGAATGAAACATTTTCCCCACCTACCGTTGATTGATCATCTGATTGCTCTTGAATACTTATTGAGTTATTTGGCGATGACAAATCCTTTTGTAATAATTTACCGTCATCTCGAACCAAAACATAATTTGTAGTCGATAGAAGTACTTGACTAGACGGGATAATGTTGACCGGTGTTTCTATTTGTTTCAATTCACTTATCGTATTTTCCTCCACAGGTGACGGTGAACGTGGTTCTGATTCTTCCATTTTTTTTTTGTATCAATTTTGTTGGATGTTTGATTACAGGAAGAAATTTTGCTTATAAGTTATGAACGCCAAGTAAATGAGTATTAATGATTACCGCCTTGATGTAAATAAAAAATATCAAAAAAGAAAAAAGAACTGAAGCAATGGGAATTTCTTAATAATTAATATATTATTTTTGGTCTTATCATCATCAAACCACGAGATATTTTATAAACATTTATTGGAGGACTTTTGCAATTATCTATTCGTAGTAAATGATGAGATAAGTATTGAATTGGTGTAGTGGCATTGCCAATTTCGATTGCAGCGTAGTGTTTTCGATATGCAATTATTTGAATACGTTCGCATACTAAATACGGAAAAGTTTGCTCGGAAAACTTGACTACCTCTTTTATTCGAAATATGTACGCATTTTCTATTGCATTATCTAGACATTGTGAAATGAAATAACCTTTCATGAATAGTTTGCCGTAATAGACGCATTGTGAGAAACTTGAGAAATCTGAATGGATTCCATGGCGTACTTTGTAGTCATTAATCAATTCAAAGTGGCAAGTATCAAGCATGTGACAATCAGAGAAAGTCACAAGATCAGAAGAAGTCTCATTTAATATAGATTGTGCGAATTTTAATTGAAATTTGATTGATAATGTGAGTGGAATGTTCTTTCGACAGTTAATGACTCGCGCATATTTCTTGAACTCCTTATGTTTGGCTTCGAATTGGAAACACCAAAAATTACGCGGCACCCCAGACATACGAAATACCAATGGGTAATGCACCATAAAATGATGTTTTGGTTTAAGAGTATCTTTGAACAACTTTACATAGTCAAGATGGTGTTGTCTTATAAGTTCAGCAAGATGATCAATCATGTCATTCGAAATATTGAAATCCAAAAGAATATCTATGATTTCTACAAAATTCAAGAAGAAAATCCAGACTTCATCTTTTTCAGGAATACGATCGGCTACAATTAGGGGAAAATGATAAACAAAAGTCATCATTTCACGCGCGGATTTCTTTAAATGCATATTTTTTAAATGGTCACTCGTAATTGGTGACTGTGAAATGTTTCCGATCTCAATTTCTCCGTAATTAAAAGAGTTAATTCGGTCGTTGAAAGTCTCCAAATTTGAGAAAAACTTCATTTCAATAATATGTCTAATGATGTGACACATGTTATAGTGGCATACGCCCTCAAAAATATCATGCATCACATCAACTGAATAGTTGGAAGTCACGTGGAATGATTTAATAGAATTGAAAACTGAATTCTCGTGTATGCCCGTTTGTTTGTAATCGTTAACAGCGACGTCTTGTTCATAGTTCTCCCTATTACGTAGCATATTTATAACTTCAATAGACATTTCAGAAGTTTTTTTTTTTGGAAGTTTACAAAGTCGACAAAAAAATGTACTACTGCACGAAGAAAAACCTAAGATAGCATTTAAACCCAAATTATCACCAATCAATAAAGCCATTACAAAGTGAACCTTTTTTATTCCTTCAGATGTAGCGATATTAATTCCGGTTTCTTCCAATAATTTAATTTTTTCAATAAGTGCGTAAAGGCATTTTTTATTACCGAACGATTTGTAGTCGCGAGCTTTGAAAAGTGCAGCTAAATTAACATCAGATTTCCCCGGGATGACGGGAAATGAATAATAAATAAATGAAATAGGATCGGCGTGTGAGCCTAACGGGTTATTTATTTCCGCATCATCCATGTATAAGAAATAAGGTATGACAGTTTGATTAGATGAAAACAATTCAAGTTTTTTTTGCCAAGCTTTTCCTTTAATGAAATGTGAGATATTCGATTCATCACTTGAAATTTTGTTGATTTCTGTGATAATTTTAATTAATAGATCATTTTTTTCAAAAGTTTTTCTGAATTGAAATTCAAGTGGGAGGAGAACCCCCGTAGTTGTTTGATCTTCATGGCAATTAATTCCATTATGATAAACATTTCGTAACTCGTCATTAATAGTGAACTCTGTAGCTGCACATAAATAATCATTCAATGTCAGCCATTGCATAAGATTGTGATCAGTGCTGCATAATTCGAACGGCTTTTCAACCGCTGCAATTAACGATGAGATCTGTAAGCGATCTTCGACCGGTCGGTCACTTTTATTAGCAAATATTTTAAAGAACTCTATCATGGGCTCGTGAATTGATTCCTTAATCATTCCTATTATTGTAGTCGCATCCTTGCGTGACAAATTGTCCATACTGTATAATTTCATAGCAAACTTTATTCCAATTTTATCAATATTAATATAATTATGATGACTATTATCATTATCTCTGTCCATATCTATATCAGAGTTTGCTTGATTAAAATGATTTGTGTCAGAAGAAACTGCAGTGGGAGGAGAAATACAATAAGAATATGATACAAATTCAGAACAAGAATGCAAATCTGAACTCTCAACAATATTCGAGGATGACGAAAATAGTGTCAATCCATCCTTAATGTGCGTTTTACAATGACGCGAAAAATTTGAAAAAGTTGAAGTAATTGACGTACAGTTATTAAAAGTACACCGGTAAACACCTACTCCATCTAATCGGTGAACCACTTTGAAGTGAGTCGATATACTTTTCAAAGTATCAAATTGTTGATTACAAATAAAGCAATCCATTTGTTGGTTAATCTAAAAAGGGGGTTCGTAATAGTTGTTGTTAGATATCTTTAGCTAGATTTCGTAAAAGCTGGTGTAAGTAATCTTATAGCCCGAAAGAATGTGTTATATGTTATAAGTTAAGCTCAAGTAGTACTCAGTTTCATAATCAAAATCAAAAGTTAACTATTCTAAGTCAAAGTTAATGTTTAGAATTTTGCTTTAAGACGATACCAAACCGAAATTCTAACAAGAGAATGTTACTTCGTGCCTTCATCTGCTGAAAATTATTAAGTCTGATCTGGCTGATGATTGTAGTAGCTGGTGTTTTTTTTTTTTAAATGATTTAACAATCTTGGAATCGTTTAGGTAGGAGAATTAATGTTAGTTTGATTACCTATATCTACCTGTATGTTTCAAAACTAAGATAAGCTATACAAAGTCAAATCTATCACTTTAAATTTTGCTTTAAAATGATACAAGAACGAATTTCAAATAAAAGGATGCTACTTCTTTTTATACAATTAAGCCTAGGCTAGTTCTGTTAGTATAAAGTTAATTTTCGTATCTATTAAAAAGGTGTTACTTACTGTTTTTATCTGTTTAAAATATTGGTTTAGTCTGCCTGATGATTGTAGTAGCTGGTAGGTTTTCAGTTGTCTAGCCGATAATTGTAGTAGCTGGTAGTTTTCAGATGTATATGATGATTGTTGTAGCTGGTAGTTTAGTTTTGTAGATGTATAGCCGATGATTGTTAAAATTTTGTAATTTTCTTGGAATCTGTTGGGTGGGAGAATTAATGTTAGTTTGATTGTCCATCTCAAACTTAATAAAAATAAAAATAAAAATAAGCTATAAAAATGAGATCTTACGTTTAGAATTTTGCTGTTAAACGATACAACAACGAAATTCTAACAAACTGATGTAACTTCCTGTTGAACATGTCTGGTCTAAATCACCAGCTAGGTTTTTGTTTTAAGATGCCAACAGATATTATTTGAATTTTTTTATGTGATATTTTTAGCTTAATATTGCGAACTTAAATTAACATTAGTTTTATTATACATAATGTATTTCAAACTGAATGAAAATTAAAATCCACACAAAGTCAGATTGAATTGATTTAAAACAATACAAGAACAAAATTCTAATAAAAGGGTGTTATTTACTTGTAATTATGTCTGGTCTGGGTTTTGTAGATATGTATGTAGCAACCTGGTTAATGCAGGGAAACGCTCTGGTAAACGCCCGACAAAGTAGAATATTGCTTCGTTTTCTCACAATTAGATTTATAGCTTGTTCATTGTTGAAGAATATTTAAAATAATGAAAATATAAATGTTTCAAAATGGGGATTGAAAAAAAAATATTCTGTAGATGTGTATCAACCTGGTTAATGCAGACGCCCGACGAAGTAGAATAATACTAATTTTTTTTTAAATTAATTTAGACTTAAGCCCGAAAGAATGTGTTATATGTTATAAGTTAAGATCAAGTAGTACTCAGTTTCATAATCAAAATCAAAAGTTAACTATTCTAAGTCAAAGTTAATGTTTAGAATTTTGCTTTAAAACGATACCAAAACGAAATTCTAACAAGAGAATGTTACTTCGTGCCTTCATCTGCTGAAAATTATTAAGTCTGACCTGGCTGATGATTGTAGTAGCTGGTGTTTGTTTTTTTAAATGATTTAACAATCTTGGAATCTTTTAGATAGGAGAATTAATGTTAGTTTGATTACCTATATCTACCTGTATGTTTCAAAACTAAGATAAGCTATACAAAGTCAAATCTATCACTTTAAATTTTGCTTTAAAATGATACAAGAACGAATTTCAAATAAAAGGATGCTACTTCTTTTTATACAATTAAGTTTAGGCTAGTTCTGTTAGTATAAAGTTAATTTTCGTATCTATTAAAAAGGTGTTACTTACTGTTTTTATCTGTTTAAAATATTGGTTTAGTCTGCTGATGATTGTAGTAGCTGGTAGGTTTTCAGTTGTCTAGCCGATAATTGTAGAAGCTGGTAGTTTTCAGATGTATATGATGATTGTTGTAGCTGGTAGTTTAGTTTTGTAGATGTATAGCCGATGATTGTTAAAATTTTTTAATTTTCTTGGAATCTGTTGGGTGGGAGAATTAATGTTAGTTTGACTGTCCATCTCAAACTTAATAAAAATAAAAATAAAAATAAGCTATAAAAATGAGATCTTACGTTTAGAATTTTGCTGTTAAACGATACAACAACGAAATTCTAACAAACTGATGTAACTTCCTGTTGAACATGTCTGGTCTAAATCACCAGCTAGGTTTTTGTTTTAAGATGATTTAATAATCTTGGAATGACTTGGGTTGGAGAAATAAAACAAATATTTAATCATCTAAAACAGTGAAATTTTGTTAACAAGCACGCTCCATAAGAAAACCTCATCTTTTTCTTGCAATTAGGTAGGTAATATGAAAATGTAAATTTAAAATTGGGATTGGAGATAAAAGTCATATGTATGTAACAATGTGGTTAATGCAAATGCCCGAAAAAGTAGAATAAAATAATACTTCATAGAAAACCGAGTCTTTTTTTTGTTTGCAATTGGAGCGTGCTCTCTCACTGTTGTACATAATTAAACAAATATGAATATGCATGTTTCAAAATAGGGATGGATTGAAAAAAAATATTCTGTAGATGTGTACCAACCTGGTTAATGCAGACGCCCGACGAAGGAGAATAATACTTCATACAAAATTCTGTGCCTTTTTGGAATTGGGCAAAATAAAAATGTAAGTTTCAAAATGGGGGTTGAAAAAAAACAATTCGGTAGACATGTATGTACCAACATGTTCTACACAATAAAACGCGTGCAATGTTTGCAATTGGACCATATTACTTTAGAATTAAAAATGCGGATGGAAATAAACACAATTTTAAAGATACATATTACCAACAAATTTAATGCAAAATTACGAATAAGTTACGCTTTGCCAAAAAATCGCGTTCTTTTTTGATGTTGCCAACAGATATTATTTGAGTTTTTTTATGTGATATTCAGCTTAATATTGCGAACTTAAATTGACATTAGTTATACATAATGTATTTCAAACTGAATGAAAATTAAAATCCACACAAAGTCAGATTGAATTGATTTAAAACAATACAAGAACAAAATTCTAATAAAAGGGTGTTACTTACTTGTAATTATGTCTGGTCTGGGTTTTGTAGATATGTATGTAGCAACCTGGTTAATGCTGGGAAACGCTCTGGTAAACGCCCGACAAAGTAGAATATTGCTTCGTTTTCACACAATTAGATTTATAGCTTGTTCATTGTTGAAGAATATTTAAAATAATATGAAAATATAAATGTTTCAAAATGGGGATTGAAAAAAATATTTTGTAGATATGTACTAACCTGGTTAAAACAGACGCCAAACGAAGAAGAAGAATGCTTAAGAAAGCGCGTGCTTTTTTTGAGTTTCAAAATGGGGGTTGAATTCTACACGAAGAAAATACTTCAATATTACTTTGTTAATAACAAAGTAATATTGAAGTATAATACTTCAATATTACTTTGTTATTAACAAAGTAATATTGAAGTATTTTCTTTAATTTTACAAGCTAATAATTTAATAAACTTTTGCCAACAATTTTATTTTAAAATCACATATAAGTTACAGAAAATAAATACCGCGTGTTGCTGTCTCCGATGTTTGCACAGAAATAATACACAAGTTTCGATTTTCTTTCTTCCAATACCAAGCACATCGTTCAATGCGCAGGGTTGTTAAATTATAAAAGTAAATCTCTGCACATTGAAAAGAAAACAGAGATGTGTAACAAACTTAGTTTGGATATATTATGAAGATTTTTGTTTGTTATTTTTTATTGGAATATTTTTTATGGAGTTTTCACAAAGAAAATTTATAAAAATAATAAAATTTATATTTGATATTTAGGCTTGTTTGAATTGGGTTAATTATTTAGCCTAGAATGCTCTTGCGACATTTTTAAATTAAAAAGATACATTTTCAGCTATCAAAAGTTTATCCTGCTCTGGGAGGTGGTTAAATTTGTATGTTCAGAGAATAAATATTTGACAGAACTGAAAATAAAAAAAGAAAATTGAGAAAGTAATACAACATAATGAGTATTTTTTAACTGAAAATTATAAAATTTAATGGTAACGGAGAAGAATTCTACGCGACTTCTCCGCTACCGCTTTATCTGTGAATAATTTGGGTACGTTTGTTAAGTTTTTCGTGAAACTTCTAAAACATCAAATTTATCATTAGCCCTTAAGACCTACCAAGTTTCAAGAGAAAAGATTTCTTCTTCGACGAGATAAACTGGAAACAAGGTCAATATGGCTTCTCCGTTACTTTGGAATGGCCTTAGTATGTTTTGGCCTTAACATCTATGAAAACTGGGGGGAATCATATAATGTTATAGTTGCTAGTCAAAATATCTTTGTTTGTGTTTTATGCAAGATAGTTAAATTTAAAAATGCTTTTTTGCGAGAATTTAAAGTGACACCCTATTAGTAAGTTATCGTTTTCATACAAAAATATACGATTTTCATAATAGTTTGATGGTTATTTATTCGCGTTGAAAAAGCGATCAACTATAAATTAGTGCGTTAAAGGTTTGCCTTTTTATACACCGTAACAAAGTCAATTATACTTATGCGTATATGGTAAATAATGTTGTCAATTTTGTATGAGTTTCATTGATAAATAAAAACATGAATAAAAGTAGTAGGTTACTCACATAATATCTACTAAATTTGTGCGGCAGACAAATTTAGCAATAAAATATGTTATGCAATACAGGATAATTTACTTTTTGAGACGATTCCGGCAAACTCTTTTATTAATTTTTTAAAACCTAAAAAACATACCAGTAAAAATGTTACATTTAACATCTCTGGGTCAACAATTTCTTTACTCTTGCTTGCATAGACATGCATATGCATGTCCCGTTATTGAATGGATATTTGTAGTATGTATTAATGGCGGGAATGATGAATACTACCAGCAAACCAGCCAGATCTGGTTTTTTATTTGTGTCTACGAATCTCCTTATTTTTTTTACGATGACGGCTGACACTCTGTGTAGTCATTAGGGTGCGCTTTGAGAATTTGTAAAATATGATATCTCTTAATTGTGTGCTTTGGAATAAATTATAATTTAGTTATCGCATGTGCATTTGAGAATATTCGTAAAATTGTTGTAGTTCAAATTACCACAGTTGCTGTGTCTATAAGTATACCATTTGTTTAAGTTAAAAGAACACAATTATTCATTAGGGGTACTAACGATCCGGTGTATTTTATTTTTCTACTATTACAACTAGAACAGACAAATTTTGCAACACTGTATTTTTCTATTGCAATAGGGTTAGTCTGTATATTTGGTTGTTTTAGTGTAAGAAAATGTTACACTTTTGAAATGAAACGATACAAGACCATTTGCATCTAATAGTAAATACCCCTATTAAGACATCACATTTGTGAAAGTTCGATTTTAATGCACACCCTAATCAACTTATTTTGGTAGTCAGCGAATGTGTACAATGTCTGCTGAGTTTTCGTTGAAAAAAGCAGGGTTGTTAGTTGAGGAGCTGATTTCCAAAACCAGCTATCGATCCATTTTTTTTTATTGAATCAGATGCTTGTTACCTGGGGTCTCCATTGGACATTTCCGATGACAGGACTATCGGCCTGTCATCAGAAAATCCAATGGAGACCAATAATCCAACATCCAGTCCATGATCACTCTCTCTTCTTTGGGATGGTTCAAACGGTTCGGAGTTTTAATTTATGTCTGCTATCTGATTCCGTAAACTCTATTAAATTCAAAAAATTATTTCAAAAAATTTCCATCTAAAAATTGTTCGAACTTTTTTTTTGAGAATCAAAAAATTTTATAAATACTTTTACATGGGAATTTTTTGAAATCATTCTTTAAATTGAAAATGGTTTTAAGAAACACTTAGGTGACATAAATTAGAACTCAGAACCGTTTGAACCATCCCAATCAAGAGAGTAGTTTTGAAATGACAGTGGTTTGTATGTAACACTTCCAAGAATTTCGAGAGAAAATCATACAAAATTCTTAAAAGTGTTACATACAACCCACCGTCATTTCATAACTACTCTCTTCACTTGGATGGTTCAAACGGTTCGGAGTTTTAATTTATGTCTGCTAACTGATTCCGTAAACTCTATTAAATTCAAACAATTATTTCAAAAAATTTCCATCTAAAAATTGTTCGAACTATTTTTTTGAGAATCAAAAAATTTTATAAATACTTTTACATGGGAATTTTTTGAAATCATTCTTTAAATTGAAAATGGTTTTAAGAAACACTTAGGTGACATAAATTAGAACTCAGAACCGTTTGAACCATCCCAATCAAGAGAGTAGTTTTGAAATGACAGTGGTTTGTATGTAACACTTCCAAGAATTTCGAGAGAAAATCATACAAAATTCTTAAAAGTGTTACATTCAACCCACCATCATTTCATAACTACTCTCTTCATGGGGATGGTTCAAACGGTTCGGAGTTTTAATTTATGTCTGCTAACTGATTCCGTAAACTCTATTAAATTCAAAAAATTATTTCAAAAAATTTCCATCTAAAAATTGTTCGAACTTTTTTTTGAGAATCAAAAAATTTTATAAATAGGTACTTTTACATGGGAATTTTTTGAAATCATTCTTTAAATTGAAAATGGTTTTAAGAAACACTTAGGTGACATAAATTAGAACTCAGAACCGTTTGAACCATCCCAATCAAGAGAGTAGTTTTGAAATGACAGTGGTTTGTATGTAACACTTCCAAGAATTTCGAGAGAAAATCATACAAAATTCTTAAAAGTGTTACATTCAACCCACCATCATTTCATAACTACTCTCTTCATGGGGATGGTTCAAACGGTTCGGAGTTTTAATTTATGTCTGCTAACTGATTCCGTAAACTCTATTAAATTCAAAAAATTATTTCAAAAAATTTCCATCTAAAAATTGTTCGAACTTTTTTTTGAGAATCAAAAAATTTTATAAATAGGTACTTTTACATGGGAATTTTTTGAAATCATTCTTTAAATTGAAAATGGTTTTAAGAAACACTTAGGTGACATAAATTAGAACTCAGAACCGTTTGAACCATCCCAATCAAGAGAGTAGTTTTGAAATGACAGTGGTTTGTATGTAACACTTCCAAGAATTTCGAGAGAAAATCATACAAAATTCCTAAAAGTTTTACATACAACCCACCGTCATTTCATAACTACTCTCTTCACTTGGATGGTTCAAACGGTTCGGAGTTTTAATTTATGTCTGCTAACTGATTCCGTAAACCCTATTAAATTCAAAAAATTATTTCAAAAAATTTCCATTTAAAAATTGTTCGAACTTTTTTTTTGAGAATCAAAAAATTTTAAAAATACTTTTACATGGGAAAAATGTACAATAATCTCATTTTATATACATAATTCGTAGCTAGTTGTTCGAAAAGTTTGAAGTAATAATTGATAAAATAAATTAAGGTAAATGTTGAAAAACTAATGCTTACATTAGTTATGGTTAAAATATCCTATTTTAACCCTTCCATACGACAGTTTTTCTTTAACACCGACAGATTACTTAAAAGCCCAAATAAAAGGCATATTTGTGTTAATAATTGTTTTTTGGGTCGCTGAAACTGAATCCGAGGTCCTGAATAATGTAATGTTAGTCAAGATAGCTTTTTTTGTGTTTTATGCAAGAAAGTTACATTTAAAAAGTTTTTTTGCAATGATTTAAGTGACACCTAATTAGTTTTCGTTTTCATACAAAAATATGCAATTTTCATGAAAGTTTGCATGGTTAATTCAAGTTGGAAAATCGATCAACTATTTTTTATTATCACGTTATATGACTCCATCCATATGTTTCTTTCAAAGAAAATTCGAAAAAAGGAACCAAAATCGAATAAAAAAACCAAAACAAGTTTTGCCTTTTTTTATATATCTGAATTTTGTATTGGTTTCATTGATAAATAAAAACACGAAGAAAAATAGTAACTCACATAAAATCTACCAAATGTTTGTGCCAAACAAATTAAACAATGAAATGCCTTAAGCTATACAGAAATAATTACTTTTGGAGACGATTAAGCAAATTCTTCTATTTATTTTATTAAAGCTGAACAAACTAGCAATAAAAATGTTACATTAAACATCTCTGTATCAACAATTTCGTTACTCGTGCTTGCATAGAGCACATTTAACATCTCTGGATCCACAATTTCATTACTTGTGCTGGCATAGACATGCATATGCATGTCCCGTTATTGGATGGATATTTTGTAGTAGGCACCTATTTTTGGCGGGAATGATGAATACTACCAGCAAACAAGCCAAACGTGGTGTAACAGAATTCTGGTAGAATATACCAGGAATATTTTTTTTCCTGGTAAAAATATACCAGAAATCTGGTAGAATATACCAGGAATATTTTTTTTCCTGGTAAAAATGTACCAGAATTCTGGTAGAATATACCAGAAATATTATTTTTCCTGGTAAAAATGTACCTACCAGAATTCTGGTAGAATATACCAGAAATATTTTTTTTCCTGGTAAAAATATTCCAGAACTCTGGTAGAATATACCAGGAATATTTTTTTTCCTGGTAAAAATATACCAGAACTCTGGTAGAATACACCAGGAATATTATTTTTCCTGGTAAAAATGTACCAGAATTCTGGTAGAATATACCAGGAATATTTTATTTTCCTGGTATAAATGTACCAGAATTCTGGTAGAATATACCAGGAATATTTTTTTCCTGGTAAAAATATACCAGAATTCTGGTAGAATATACCAGGAATATTTTTTTTCCTGGTAAAAATGTACCTACCAGAACTCTGGTAAAATATACCAGGAATATTTTTTTTCCTGGTAAAAATGTACCAAAATTCTGGTAGAATATACCAGGAATATTTTTTTTCCTGGTAAAAATATACCAGAAATCTGGTAGAATATACCAGGAATATTTTTTTTCCTGATAAAAATGTACCAGAATTCTGGTAGAATATACCAGAAATATTTTTTTTCCTGGTAAAAATGTACCTACCAGAATTCTGGTAGAATATACCAGGAATATTTTTTTTCCTGGTAAAAATATACCAGAACTCTGGTAGAATACACCAGGAATATTATTTTTCCTGGTAAAAATGTACCAGAATTCTGGTAGAATATACCAGGAATATTTTATTTTCCTGGTATAAATGTACCAGAATTCTGGTAGAATATACCAGGAATATTTTTTTCCTGGTAAAAATATACCAGAATTCTGGTAGAATGTACCAGGAATATTTTTTTTCCTGGTAAAAATGTACCTACCAGAACTCTGGTAAAATATACCAGGAATATTTTTTTTCCTGGTAAAAATGTACCAAAATTCTGGTAGAATATACCAGGAATATTTTTTTTCCTGGTAAAAATATACCAGAAATCTTGTAGAATATACCAGGAATATTTTTTTTCCTGGTAAAAATGTACCAGAATTCTGGTAGAATATACCAGAAATATTTTTTTTCCTGGTAAAAATGTACCTACCAGAATTCTGGTAGAATATACCAGGAATATTTTTTTCCTGGTAAAAATATACCAGAACTCTGATAGAATATACCAGGAATATTTTGTTTCCTGGTAAAAATGTACCAGAATTCTGGTAGAATATACCAGGGATATTTTTTTTTTTTGGTAAAAATGTAGGTACCACAATTCTGGTAAAATATAAAAGGAATTTTTTTCTGGTAAAAATGTATACCAGACAAGAAAATTCCTGGTTTTATTTACCAGATAAAAGATAATTTTTAGACTTCCGGTATTTCTGGTAATAAGTACCAGAAGACTGGTTTTATCTACCAGGAAAAAAATATACCAGACAATAAAATTCCTGGTTTTGTTTACCAGATAAAAGATAATTTTAAGACTTCCAGTATTTCTGGTAATAAGTACCAGAAGACTGGTTTTATCTACCAGTAAAAAAATATACCAGACAACAAAATTCCTGGTTTTATTTACCAGATAAAAGATAATTTTTACACTACCAGTATTTCTGGTAATAAGTACCAGAAGACTGGTTTTATCTACCAGGAAAAAATATACCAGACAGTAAAATTTCTGGTTTTATTTACCAGAAAAAAGATAATTTTTAAACTCCCAGTATTTCTGGTAATAAATACCAGAAGACTGGTTTTATCTACCAGGAAAAAATATACCAGAAAATAAATTTCCTGGTTCTATTAACCAGATTCCAGATAATCTTCATTTTACCAGGAAAAAAATACTTTCTACCAGGACGCTGGTAATATTTACCAGAAAATTTTCTGTCAAAAATTTTACCAGGAAACCAGATTTCTGGTAAATAAAACCAGATTTCTTTTTACCAGGAAATCTGGAGTTATTTACCACGAAATCTGGAGTATTTTACCACATTTTTTCCTGGTTTTTTTCTACCAGGAAATCTGGTTAAAAAAAAATTCTTCTGGTACTTGGTAGATTCTACCAGATTTCTGGTTTTTTGATTTTTACCATGAAATCTGGAGTTATTTACCACGAAATCTGGACTATTGTACCAGTTTTTTGCCTGGTATTTTCTACCAGATTTTGCCTACCAGGAAAATTTTTTGAGTGTAGCGACCTTGGCGGCACAAATGCATCCGATGGTCTAAATATTGACGACGCTGAAGCATAATTGAGGTTCTATGCCGTTAATGTGCCAAATTATATCATCTTTTAGCATTTGACTTGTTGCCGGCTTATCTTTGAAATAACTTCAATGAAAGAAGTCCAACAGTGTCAAATCACATGATCTTGGAGTCCGATTGATATCCCCATCACGCAACATAACACCGCCATTGAATTTTTTACGTAAAAGAGCCATTGTTTCATTAGCTGTGTTACAGGTATTACCGTCCTGTTGAAACCACATATCCTCAAAGTCCATATATTCTTATTCGGGCCATAAAAAGTTCGTTATCATCTCACGATAGCGAACATCATTCACAGTAACTGCCTGACCGGCGTCATTTTCAAAAAAATACGGCCCGAATATGCCGCCAGCCCATAAACTGCACCTAACAATCACTCTTTGTGGGTGCATTGGTTTTTCGACAATCACTCTTGGATTATGATTCTCCAAATGTAGCTAATAAGTAGAGGTGAACACAAAGGCTTCATAATTCAGAATGATGGTTTAATATCAAAAATAGGTGTCCATGTAAAATAGGTGTAAGTAAATGGCAAGTGCAATACTAAACGAAATTTGATTTAAGGTTGCGATTACAATATCTCCTCCGCTACAATAACAAAGGATGTAAGCACTTAGCATCTTGGAGGGAACCTTACTGTTGGCACTTTAGGTCGAGTTGATCTTCTTATTTCGAGTTGACTAGCTAGAGAATCCATTGCCGTATGATTGGAACCATGCTGGTGAACTTCAAAAGTTAGTTGTGGGACTTGCTCCAGTGATTCCTGCTTCGGTTCAATTTCAATACTGTCAGAGGAACTCTCATCCTTGTTTGGTCTAAAAGATGAAGAAAATTCATGGTTATTTAAATAAACATTAACTTCTATTGAATGTTGTTTAGAACTTTGATGACGCCTTATGTATCCTTCATCTGTCTGGATACCGTACCTACATATAACTACCCAAAACGCGAGTAATAACTCCATTGCTCCACTTCTTTGACTTTCTGAATTGTCGGGCTAGAACTTTTTGATTTGGTTGGAATTTGAGTTTTTGTCTTGAAAAGGACATTTTATGTTGGCCTGTTAGAAAACACGAAAGCAGGTTCCTATGCTGTCGTCCATGCAATAGTTCTGCTGGAGACTTTTGTGACATTGGTTTTGGAGTCACTCTATATTTCGAGAGAAACACGTTTACATCTGTATTCTTCTCCTCCTCAAAAGTCTTCTTAAAAGCTTCTTTAAAAGTTCCCACGAACCTTTCGACCTGACCGTTAGAGGCAGGATATAACGGTTCCGTTCTCCAATGTTGTATTGAATGGTAGCAGCAAAATTCTTCAATCATCTGATCGGTGAATTGCGTATCATTGTCCATAACTATCGGTTTTGAGAGTCCTTCGATGGCGAAAATCATCTGCACCGCTTTTATTATAGACTCCGACGTCACCAAAAAAAGTGTCACCATACGAATAAAAACTTGGAAAAAGAATCCACGCGAATCAGCCACATTTTGGTGAAGAATGTACCCTCAAAATTCAAATGGATCTTTCTCCATTGTTTTTCTGATGCTTTTCAATTCACGTATTCTTTTTTTCGCATTCAATGCTGAAGTCTGGCATATGACGGAGTAAGCAACCAATTTTTCGATCTGCTTGTCAATATCTGGAAACCAGATATTCCGGCTTTCTAACTGCTTCATCCGTGAACAGCCCCAATGACCTTCATGAATAATATTTTAACGCTCTGGACTGCGGAACTTTCGGAATAATGACACGATCATAATCTGAAGTCAAAAGAATCACGTTATTAATTAAGGATAGAGCTAACTTACGTTTGAAAAATGGTTTCAGCTCCTTTTCGTTGTTCGGGCGTTTTACCGGCCACCCTTTCTTAATGTATGAAGAAACTCTCTTTAATAATCTGTCATTCGAGGTGAGATTTTCAATTAATGCTGCGTTTATTGGAGTGCTGTCTAAATCTTCCAAAATTAAAGTGCTAACTTTATGCTAATTACCATCTTGTTTGTCGAAAGACACATCTGGCCCAACTGGGAGTCGTGACAAAGCGTACGAGCAGCCACTGATGTTATCACATCTCCTACAAACACGGTTTGCTCAAATTTTGCACGATTTTTCAGAAGGACCGAAAAAATTACGAATGATGGAAACATGTTGATAAACTTACTCGTTCATCTTTCGAGAACTTTATCAAAGTGAAAATGTTGCTCCTGATGCATGTTTCAACATTTACCGATTACTCACTGGACTTAAGAATGCTTTCAAGGAGAATATTCAAAGTTTAGAAGTCCCACTTTCAAATTCTTTATAATGCATTTAAATAGCTATATGATCCTTTAAGAAACTCTTCTAAGATGCATTTTATCTTTGGACTAAATAAATACCTCTTCCATGCCAGCTTTTTTTTTCATTCCTAGGCCATCAGATGTCTAAAATTAATAAACAATTTTCTTGATTAAAATCATTAATAAATCTCTCAGATTTATTATAACAGTCACAATAAAATCTATATATGTAGGTACCTGTATAAGTTTCCTGTCTTGACTGATGTCACTTCTGATTCTATATCAATTCATTTCTGGTATTTCAACTTCAACTCTTTTATATATTGATGGTATCGATCCTTTTACCGTTTGTCCATTTATTAATTTACTGCGTTAAATGGATCCAAACATATCCATTGCGTCTTATATTGGCTTGGCGAAACCATCAAACAAACCTCCGGTTAAACTTTCAATCAAATGATTTACAACCTCACAACCAGAAGTAATCAATCATCAGAGAAGTGACAGTTCCGTTTAGCTTGATATGTCTTCGCATTGCATTATTGGCAATGGTGCAGTTTCAATTGCAATAACAGTTTATCTTTTCTTATGCTGTGATATTGATGCTGATGCTCACAATTAAACGACTTACGACCAAGTTATTTACTCACCAATCATGGCCGCCATCTGTCATTCAATCTTCTTCATATCTTTTGCACTTTTTCGTACGTATAAGTTTTTCTTCTAAAGCGAATATTGAATCTGTTTCTTTTTGTGTAATGGTGGCGCACATCAAGTCAATTCCAATGACCATCTCATGATTTCTTGTCTTAAAAGTTGAACCAAAGATGAGACGTTTCGTCCACCTCTATAAGTTAGGTACATACTCGTTCTCGTACTCATACCCGTACTTGTACCATAATGAAAATGAATTACCCAAACAGATTTATGGATGCCATTTAACCTAAATGGTATCATTGGATAGAGGATCCAATAGCCTGTCATATCGTCCCCAGAAGTCATATCTCTTTGAGGATAGGTTTTGTGTGTCTGATGTGTACCAAGTTGATAAATTAAGAAGACGATGAGATATGTTCATCCACCAGATTCGTTCCTACCATCCTACAAACCAAATCCAAGAGTCACATCATAGCCACCAGTTATAGCCTCAGCCACAACGTTGCCATATTCCATCTCGGTGAAAGATTTATTGGAAATCTGTTTAAACGTCAATGTAATACACTCTTGTGGTCTCACTTTTTTCTTCTTTTCATATAAATAAATATCTTTTGCTTTTTTAATAAGTACATATCTATATCTCCTTCTTTTTTTTTACCATCTGCACAGGTGACTGTTTCTAAAACATTGGATTATGAAAAAGTTCAACGATATTACCTGACGATTGTCGCATCGGTAAGTACCTTTAAAAAAAGACCTGATATAAAAATAAAATAAATGATAATACTCAGACAATATTGTATTAAAACCTTTAGCGGGAAGCTCCGGGAATAGGCCATCATCACTCACTCAATGCTCGAATTGGAATTTATTAATTTGCCAATCCAGTTTGGCTTCGACTTTGAACTTTTGAGGATCTGATGATCGAGCGGTCTTAGACAATCCGCGCAGGTTTTTTTTGTGTCCCAAATGGGAAGTAAATTCCATTGATTGTGGATATTATTATGGTGGAAGTATTCGCATGATGACGTTTAATTCTTTGTGGTTACAGTATGTTTGACAAAATAGATGTTGTCTAAAATTATTCAAATCATGAGTTTCACTTTAAACTCATAATAAACGTTTTATTGTTATTCAAAAAGATTAAGGTCAAGCATATTATATGCGTAGGTGATTTTTTTCAAATTTTAATTTATTCAAAATTCAATTCAAAAATCATAATCAACAAAATTTGGAGGTTTTTTTTGTTTGAGGTTTGCTAAAATTCCAATTAAAACCAAAATTTATAGAAATTGTATAATAAAACGAACTAACTTACCTACCTAATTATTATTCAACAATAAAGTAACAATGAAAACTTAAACGTGAAATAATTTTTTATAAATAAAAACTTCTTTGTAGTTCTGCTTTTACGATTAACTTAAGTCTAAGGCTAGAAAGCACTAGCTAGAAACCACACACTTAGGCCAAAAGAAAAGGCCCATTGTGATACCACATGAATCTAGAGAATTACTTCTTACTAGTCGAACCATTTTGAGCTTTTTATAAAGCGAAGAATATATTTGATATCCTTTTTAGCTAGTTCACTGGGACTATCAAAAGAGTAGTCTCCCAAATGAAGTTTGCGTCTTAGTGAAAGAGCAGGGCAAGTGCAGAGGAGGTGAGAGATTGTTTCCTCTTCTTCCTCGTCCATAAAGATCCTGCAGAAGTCATTTGAGGCTACACCAAGTCGTATTGCGTGTCTGCCTATAAGACAGTGTCCCGTAAGGACACCTATTAGGGAGCTAATATGAAGTCTGCTTTGAGATAACAAGTCTACAACATTATATAATTCGCTACAACATTATATAATTAGTGTCCTAAAATTGAAGTGATTGTTCAGCTTTCTTCTTTTCTTACGTTTAATATTGAGTTTAATATTTTCCGATGAAGTGCAAGATATTTTCTGATTCATCCATAAAACACATTGTACATATTCCATTTGAATCTCTTGTGAAGGCTCTTCCATTGATATTAAGGAGCCTGTAGCGTGCTTTGAATATAAGGAAAATCATACCACGATAATTGGAGTCATTGAAATTTTTTGGTATGTCTTTAAATATTTTACATCAAATTCAGACTGTGTTGCACTAACTGTAAATTAGGTGCAGTTTATTTTCCTCAGTTTGAGTCAAAGAATGTGATGTAAGCTAGGCCATTCAAGTAGGTTTACGTCAAAGAAAAAATCCAACGAAGATCGTATATTCTTGTTTATAATTGTTTTCGGTTTAATTTTTGGTAATCTATCATTAGGAACATTAAGGGTTAGTCTTATACAAGAAAAATGTAGCTTGAAGGACGTTAAAAAAACCTTCGGTTACCCTGTTTTAATATGCAGACGTATCTTCGGGTGGCAAAAGCATATTTTCATGAAGAAACAGTTTTTCGACTTGGTTGATATTCCCAAACTTAAAAACAATACAACATGATAGTTTTTGAGTCAGCATTGTAAATATATTTAAATTTTGTTTAGTATTGAACGGTATTGTCTCGCAGCAGCCTCGACCACCGTGAAGGAGTTCTTAGATGTTCCCATGTAATTAAAACTACACCACGATATTTGTTTTGATTCGACACATTTATTTCAGAGTTATTGTTAAACCATTTTTCGCACGCTGATCTTCTTCCGCCATTTGAAAATGTTACTATTTTCAACTTATCAAGATTTATTTCAAGATTTCATTCAGTGCAGTAAGTCTCAAAACCCTCAATTAGCTCTTGTTAATTGAAAAGATTATATGAGTGCAATACAATATGGTCCGCATATAAGAGGGCGTTAATTTGAAGATTATCTAAAACTATACCGATTGGTAGTTCCGCATGAAGATCATTTAAAAATAGAACTAGAAATAGAAAAGAAGAGAACTTAGTACTCATACTTGGTGAACACCTTTCTTGGTAAGGAAGAAATCTCACAAACATGAACGATCCCAACAGCAATCCTGATAAAAATACTTTATAGTAGTCAATATCAGTAGTACCCGTGGCATGATGGTTAGTGCTGTCATGCCAGAGGTCTTGGGTTTAACCCCTGCCTATGCCATCTAAAGTTTTTTCACGGGTACTACCTCTTGCGAGGAATTAAAAAATCCTCCAAGATTAATTCTTGTCATGAAAAGTGCTTTCTCAAATTAGCCGTTCGGTCTCCTCCATTCCTGAAAACCATACTCGCACACAGAAATGGTTGAGAGTTGTAAATCGCTAGGTCCTAGTTCTTGAAGGACTGTTGCGCTACCTAATTTAATTTTTTTTATAGTCAATATCTTTGAAGATATTCCTTTCGACTAGCTTATAAATAAGAGCATTTCTGTCAATGCTACTAAACGCAGTCATGTTTCTGAGGAAGAGCATGTAGAGAAATAGTTGCTTTATCATTTGATTGCGAGAGTAAGCTTTCAAAATTCATTTTTTATACACTAACTTTTACTGGCGTTGAAGTTTTGATCGATTATTGTCGGCGTAATTGTTTGGCAATCTTCCACCCAATTCACATTCTAGGCTCCTAGCAAGGCTACCAAAAAAGCTTGTTAGTTTTTGTTTTTACATAAAATAACTTTAATTCTTGTTTTCATCATAGTAGTGCCTTCGACATATTTCAAGGTTTAGTTTCCTAAATATTTTAAAGTGTTTAAGAGCAATTTTTGTGGCCATGAAAAAAGGTTAATTAAACCAAGATTTTCTTGGATCAAACCTGACAATTTGTTGGCTCCGTTTTCATCATACATACTTTTTATTGCTTCAATCTTTAATTGAATCAGTTGGTATTATGTTGGGTACAAGTGACTTAAGTTTATTTTTATAAGGAACGGATCTTTGGTCGTACGATTTTAATTTTTAGCGATGTGGTCTGTGAAGATTACGCAATCTACACTAAAATCTACAGAGATCAACAGTTGTTTATTATTATTACCAAACTTACAAAAGTATATTCATCATTTTTGTCACTTAATCCTCTGATATTAACAATGAACGCACCAATATCATGAAGAAACTCAATAAATTTGGTGTAGTTACTGTTACAGTTTATAATTAGGTTGCTGTCACTATTCCTTTTTTGAATGTTCTCCCATTGAAATCCCTTACGAAAATAAAATTGGTGGATTCGAACTCAGAAAAGAACTTTTTAAGTATTGTAAAGTGTCTATTCCAATGACTACAGTTCAAGTAAAAGGTATTAAACTAAGTTGTTCTCCGGCGAAGCAAGCAGACATCCAAAACAGTATCTTTCAAATTTGATTGTAACTACGATACATCCTTAAAAAATAAATGGCATTTGTGTGTTTTTTCCTCGCACTTGCAAAGTTGCTTTCTTTCTTGAAACAAATAATCAAAATTTAGTTTCTTATATAAACTTACGAAGTCATAAATTGGCTACCATAAATAGGTTTAATAATAAAATTGTTGATTCAAATGGGTATTTTTTTGGGAAAACATTTCTATATTGCTTCACCTGTTTTCCATTTGCCATAATAGTCTTACCGAAACACAGTGAACTATCCTAAGTGTGGTTTACTGATTTAGTAAACTATCAAGTAATATACCCGTACCGAAATTCAAGATCAAATATCTGAAAGTACCTTAGACAACAAGTACGTTTGCTATATTGGATCTGAATTAACTAAAAACTGTTAATTATTATTTTCATCAAGAACTCATCTTTAAACATAAGTCCTATTTCTTAGGGAATGGGTAGGTCAACAATCCAAATTGTTGGAATTTGGTATGATACCCATGTACATTATATCCAAGAGCGTTCAACGCAACCCAAAAGGTGTTGTGAAATAAAGCCAAGTGAAATAAGACCAACTTTCAGGAGTTTATACTCACCGTAAAATAAATTGGTTATTTGTGTCGTTATTTCATTTTGTCAAAGTGCAATATGGCTAACTATTGAAAATTGGCGTTATTTCACCTTTGTAAAGTGCAATAAGGCCACATTTTTAAAAATTGGTCTTATATCACTGCACCAACCCAAAAAAAAGTCATTCTTTGCTCTTGCGGAATTTGTATTCCCTATTTCTTTAACAACGGCATTGGCCATTAACGTTCTGTTAGTTTTTTTTTTTTATTAAAATCTGAATCCTATATCCCCTCAAAATAAAGTAGTGAACGAACTTATGGATGTAGTCTTGAGCAACCTACTATCTTTGATATCAAAAACTTCAGAATCATGTCAAGGAATTTGCAGATAAACTGCCTACCAATGGGATTTATGTGCCGGTGGTCTAGAGCCTATTCTATTTTTATATTTTTTCTTCTGCATAGCATTCCTTCTTTCAATCTATGTGGAATCTACCCGTCGTCGGGCCGCTTCACTAAAGACAGCACCAGATGCAAACTCTGCACAAAGTTTCAGCAAAAACAGAGGCTCAACACAAAAAAAAACAATTCAAATACCTATTTAGTTTCGATTCAAACAACGTTACGTAGGCTACATTATTTTGCCTAAACCAAACCTACTTTTAAAAAAAAACATACAAAACCAAGATAAATGTTCGCACAGTTTAACAACTATGGTGGTTAAGTGCGCTGCTGTTTTGCTGCTGTTTTATACTCTCTGTGTGATGCATCATACGCGTGCATAAATATAACTCTCTTTCACATCGTCGTCGTCCGTTGTCGTTGTTGGCGTTCGTTGTCGTCTTCGTCATTTTGCAAGTAACCATCAGAGTTGCAATTGTATTTACCAGTGTCGTCCTGATGCCCGCCTGCCACTGCCACTGCCACACAACAATTTGCATTTTCTCATGCCACTATTATTACATTCAACTTTTCAAAAGAAGCGCATAGCGAGAGTCTCGGGCTCAGTCTCAGTCTGAGTCTTGCTTCGCTTCAAGATTACGAGCGAATTTTATTGATGTCGTTATGACGTTTTCCATTGAAATGTGCAAAAGACCTGTCACTTTCATCATTCGGACTATTAGTCATTCTATATTTTTTGTTTTTTTATTATATTTCGAACAAAATGATGTTCCTTAGCGAGAGAATGCCAATTTCGAGTCAATTATCAATGATGGCTCTTACGTAGAGTGTAATAAACAAATTTTACAAATTATTACCCTCTCTTTACCACACATCAGATGCGATGATGGTTTTTAAAAGAAGGTGCCTTTATCTCTCGAATGACGGACGTGCTTTTGATGTTGAGAGTTATGCTTATGATAGAGAAAATTCCGGAACCATTAAAATTCATCAAAAAATTAAGATGACGGGATTGTTTATTGAAACAACACAGAGTTATAAACAATAAATGTCGACAAAATGACTTAGACAGTAGATTAATGGTGAAATAGAGTTTGCTAATCAGCTCTTTTGTTCATATGCAAGCAATATGAATATGATTTATTGTTTAGGTCTTATGTTTTTTTTCTAATATTGCGATGACATTGAAACATACCATAACTATAGATTAACCTTAATTTTAAATGACATTCTAGTATTGTTCCTTAATATGCGCCCGACATCCACTTAGAGTCTCAATAAACTTGTCACACATTTGTCCAATTAGATTTGTCATCTTATAACTAAAACTACGACGACGACTTCGAGTCGAGTAACAACCTTCAGAAATCTAAATCCAAATCAATACAAATTGTTTCGAATGTCTTTGGAACAAAAGAATAATTTATTGAACAAATCACCCCTCCTTTCATTAGTCACATTTATCTACTCTAACTCATGTCGCGTCTTAAGATCAAAGACGAAACGAAACAAACATAACAAAAAAAAAAAAAGATGGTGGAATGTCAGTGAACAGAGAGCTTGATGCATAATTATCGCTTTGATTGATTGACTGATTATGCAATGCATTTAATATTAACCTTTTTCGAACATTGATTTAAAGACACACAAAAATGGTAAAACACGACGATGCATAACATTGTGTTCGATGTGTTCGATTCCAATTGAGATGTTAATCTCTGTGCTATGTCTTTATGTATGTATATTTAAAATTGACCTCTGATGATATAATGAGTTGAAAAATAGTCCCACATTTGGGGCCCCTGGGGAATGCAATTAAAAGGTATAATATATTTAACATATGCTGCACCTGTCAAGAGTCTATAAACTCTTATTGTGCCATGCCAATAAGAGTTATTTTTATAAACGATGGAATTTTAAATTTAAATTTTAAATGTTGGGAAGTTGAGAATTGAAGATGATGATGTTTAATTTTTCACCACAATGTATCTTTTCTAGTATTTTGCTCGCCTTAGAAAAGCAAAGCAAAACCAGGCATTAGCCCATGACACCGCGGTGACTGACGAGTTCCAGACAATTATAAAATATATTGGTACACATATTTAGTATGCAAATTAAAACTGTCATGCAAGTATTTTTAATAATATACTTCATAATTTTTTCCATTTATATTTTCATGTTATGATATTTTTATATGATCATAAAAAAACATAAAAAGTTAATTTTACTTGTCTTAAAGAAGTGAAAAATGTATAGCTAGCTCTTGCATGTTATGGGAAAAGAATAACACTTGGTGATTATACATCAAGTCGAAGGTCTATCTTAAACCTTGGAGTTGATAATCATTACATTTTGTTAAGAATTGTGTACAATAATAGCTCAAAGGTAATTTTTTTAAATAAATTTCAAGGCAAAAAGGTAAAAATCTTAATCTTTAATGCATAAATATAAGCAAATTGTGTAATATTGATATTTTAAGCTATTGAAAGCAATGGAACAAAAGGATTTTTTTTATTAAAAGGATGTTTCAAGCTTCACAGAAAAAAAAAAGTTGTCATATTAATAATCGTCGATAGTCAACCTGAAATTTGGCCAAATTGTCGCATTGACTACCAAAATAGTCAATATGACAACCTAATTTTTTAAAATTGACTACTAGATAGTCAATAGAACAATTTTCGATTGTCAATTTTCGGTAGTCAATATGACAACAGAAGTAGTCAATAGAACAACTTCGGTAGTCAATATGACAATTTGGTTGTCATATTGACTACCAAAATTGACTATCGATAATTGTTATATTGACTACCGCAGTTGTCCTATTGACTACAGCAGTTGTCATATTGACTACCGTGGTTGTCATATTCACTACCAAAATTGACTATCGAGAATTGTTATATTGACTACCGAATTGTTATATTGACTACCGTGGTTGTCATATTGACTACCAAAATTGAGTATCGAGAATTGTTATATTGACTGCCACAGTTGTCCTATTGACTATCGCAGTTGTCATATTGACTATCGCAGTTGTCATATTGACTACCGCAGTTGTCATATTGACTACCGCAGTTGTCATATTGACTACCGCAGTTGTCATATTGACTATCAGTTTGCAGTTGTCATATTGACAGTTGTCATATTGCAGTTGTCATATTGACAACCGCAGTTGTCATATTGACTACTGCAGTTGTCATATTGACTACCGCAGTTGTCATATTGACAACCGCAGTTGTCGTATTGACTACCGCAGTTGTCGTATTGACTACCGCAGTTGTCATATTGACTACCGCAGTTGTCATATTGACTACCGCAGTTGTCGTATTGACTACCACATTAGTCAATACAACCGTACTTTCAATTTATTTCAACCAAAGTTGCCATATTGACTACTAAAGTTGTCATATTGACTACTGAAGTTGTCATATTGACTACTAAAGTTGTCATAATTGACTACCAAATTGTAAAAAAATTTCGGATCCCAAAATTGACAACCGAAAATTGTTCTATTGACTATCGCGGTTATTGGCTGAAAATTGACTACCAAATTGTCATATTGACTACCAAAATAGTCAATAGGATGACTTTTTTCGTTCTGTGTTATTCATCGTATTAGTATATGTAAAAGAAATAACTTTAACTTCATGAATTTCACTTGTAAAGCCTTTGAATTGGTGGTGAATTTTGGCATATATGTATCTTATCGGTCACGTGACACAAAGAAATAAGTTTCAAGGGTGTTTTTGTTTTGCAGAATCCCGAATAATAAAAACATCTATAGTTCATAGTTCACCTAAAACAAAAACCTCCAAACTTACGAAACCATGGGAATTCGGTGCGAAAAAGATCGATTGTGAAATGGTACAACGATATGCAAATACTCCACAATTCTCAACAAATTACAATCTTTGTAGATGCATAAACTTCTTCAGTTTAAAGTGCGGTTTTTCCAAACATAAGATCCCTCCCAAACTTTCGAATGCAAAAATGTCTTTAAGGTGATCCGATTTCTTTAACATCATCCTTGAAAGAATAGTGTAGAACTCAGACGTCATCACTTGAGGCACTATCATTCAAAAGTCTGTCCAATTACTGGCATATGTTGATGACATTGTCATAATGGGAAGATGATGAAGCGTTAATCGAGCTTTTGTGACTATTGCGGCAGGGGCTGCAAACATTGATAATGAGGGGAAATCAAAATACATGCTGTCATGAAGAACCTACAACACCGAACGTCTCGGTCAAAACGTCACTATTGACAGACGTAATTTTGATGTAGTTAAGGACTTTGTAAAGGGTGATTTTTTAAAAGCTATAAGAAAGTTTTTCAAAAAAAAAACACATGCAATTCATAAAAATGCATGAAATCTTTATTTGAATCGATAGTACGTGTACTGTACGGTCCATATAATTTAATGTTTGAAGATTATCTTATGCAAATGTTGACCTTGACTGCGCCTCAAATGGTCCATCCGCTTAGTCCAATTTCGGCATACTCTTTCCAACATTTCGGCCGGAATCTCACTAATAAATGCTTCAATGTTGTCTTTCAATGCGTCAATTGAAGCGTACAGATATGAGCTTCAACAAAGCCCCACAAAAAATAGTCTAAAGATGGTAAATCGCATGATCTAGGCCAGTGTTGCCAAAAGTACTCCCATAGGAGTATTATACTACTTTCAACAGCTGCGTACTCCCGTACTCCTCCTTTCACATTCGTACTCCTATTTTTTAAAGTCTCAAAATATCCTATACTTGCAGCAAGCTGTAATGTCAAGTGTCAACTCAACCGAAACATTATTTAATTCATTTTAGATTAATGCAAATTTGGCTGTACTCTCATCATCTAAAAGGAAATTTCCCTTTCTTGTTTTTCGTAATTTCAAACTCAGTCTGTCCGGATTAATGAATTCTTACCATATATTAAAACTTTTTACAAGACTATCTTACAAAATTTTCTTAAATCGTAGTTTTTAAGCGACGATTTTCTCTCTAATCCGAATTTTTCTGATGAAAATTTAAAAAACATTAAATCTGTATATACGTTGGGGCTTAGGCTGAACTTTTTATTAAAGTATGTAAATAAAATTGAAGTAAGACAAGTACTTGAATTTAAAGTTATCTGTCGAGAATATTATAAAACCATATGTGTGCAAATTTCACAACGTATCGATTTTGATTGCGAAATTTTGAAATGTATTCAAAACATTGACCCTTTAAATTTAACAGAAAGTGCAACCACAATTATATCATCGATTCCTGATTTGATCAAAGAAAACGAAATTGAAAATCTTGACAGAAGTGCAGCAGCAGAACGAGTTTTTTCCCAACTTTTTCTCATTAAAGATAAAAAACGGAACAGATTGGAGGTGAATATGTTGCATTTAATTATGAGTTGCAAGGAATTATTAAATGGAGTTGATTGCTGCAAATGGAATCCTTCCAAACAGCTTGTAAAATCATATAAAAAATAATTATTGTTTTTTTAATACTTTTGTTGGACTTACCATAAAATATGAATCAAAATAGTACCTTGCTTTTTGCAAACCTACTAATATTTAAAGTATTTAATACATATTTTGTGTTGACTATAAGTGCCTGATTGTAGTTCTTAAAACAATATAACTATGAAATAAGCTACGTACATACATATCTGCCAAAGGACAGCTTTATTATTATTATTTATTGTTTTTAGAATTGAAATTTATTTTTTTATGTTTTGTTTTTTATTCAAGTGAATTTTGTATTGATTTTTTTCTGTATTGATGATTTTATTCTTATTGATGATTTCGTTTAAATAAAGTGACAAAAATGTGTGCCGAAGCTATTTTTGAAGACTAAAAATGATGTACTCCTATTTTTTTCAAAATACTCCCCTTTTCTGGCCTCAGTACTCCTTTCTTATATTTTTCTCCGGCAACACTGATCTAGGCGGCCAATTGACCGGTCCCGAAGATGAAATAAAATGTTCACCGAACTCGCTTCTCAATAAGTCCATTGTTGCGCGTGCTGTGTGGCATGTCAAGCTCTTGTATTTTGGGCAAAAAAAAAGTTGGATATCATCTCACGGTAGCGATCACCATTCACAGTTACGTTACGATTCGCATCATCTTTGAAGAAGTATGGTCCAATGATGCCACCAGGCCAAAAACCGCACCAAACTGTGACTTTTTCTGGATGCATTGGTAGCTCTTGCAATTCACTCCAAAATCGACAATTCTGCTTATTTACGTAAGACAAAAATGAGCTTCGAACACAATTTTTCGATAAAAAAGTGGCTCTTCGGCCAACTTTCCACGAGCCCAATCACCAAAAATTTTACGTTGCAGTAGGTCATTCGGCTTCAATTCTTGCACCATCAGCTGTATTTTTCCAAGTTGTTGAGTAACAGAGGCCCAATTGCTAAGAACGGCGCGGCGACGAATCGATAATTGATGGTCATCATTAAGACTGGCCGATACAGTTGCGATATTTTCTTCAGTTCGCACTCTACGTAAGCGTGTTGTCGGTTTAATGTCCAACAATTTAAATTTGATGCGAAATTTAGTCACAATAGCCCGAATAGCCGTTTCAGTGGGTCGATTAAACTCACCATAAAATGGAAGAAACGCGCGATGAACTTTCTTAACAGAGCACGCATTTTGATAATCAAATTCAATAATTTGCAAGCGTTGTTCGTTTGTAAGACGATTTATGGTTAAATTATAGACCAAACTGAAGATGTTTGACTGTAAAATAAAACACGAAACGTGCATCAGCTGTTTAAACCAGTGTTGCCAAAAAGATAATAGCTAAAAAATCACCCTTTATAAGTATAAGCGTCGCTATATAAGTCTCCCATCATCCCAGTCCTGATATACGTTACAGAAGTATGGACTATGAAAATGGCGGATGAAAGCACCCTCAATGATTAGGATGGAGAAGTTTGTTGGGTGAGGCCATACTTCACACAGGATTGTAGCACCACCTTAATTCTGTAAGCCTGTACTGTTGTCAAAAACCCAGACGATCCCTGATATAAGGCATTCCCCAAAAGACAGTATACCTTAGGTCGTAAGTGTTCTTAAATTCAGTTAACACAGGAACTCAAGTCGGGTATTCATCAGCAACCTTCCCTGGTTAAGACCTTGAATTGCATCATACGGATTTCTATGAAACATTCATATTCATAGATTACGCCTATTTTCACATCGAAAGCTACGAAGGAGAACAGCCGTATTATCGGACTCGTTACGTAATTGATATGGACGATGTTTCTTTTAATCAACGAAACCATCGTATTTTTGCAAGTAAAGTTTCCTGTTGGAGGTGGTAATAATTGCCTACCGATAACATTTGATCAAACACTTTTAGACTTTTTTCAATCCAGAAAAAATGCTAAACGTAAAAGTAGCAGTTCGTGAAGTTATTTCGGAAACTAGTAAATGTAAAATTTTAATGTTAATTCTTTACAAGAAATTGCATGAAGTTCCTTTAAGAAATACTCGTTCTCCTTAAACATAAAATAGAAACTACTTATTGGAAAGCTCTGTGAACAAAAACCTTAGCTGTCCATGTTCCAAACAGTGTTAATAATTACAAAATGTTATTTTCGAAATAAGAACTAGAGAGATAAAATCCATTAATTTCATAAGGAATTTAAGACCACAGTCCAAAAAAAGTTACTAACAATATCTGCCCTTAACTGGGAAATAGATCAGGTTAAAAAAATCTATAGACATTTGTTTAACTCAATCATAACCCGTTTCAAAAGAGAAAATCCTTACTTAAAGTTGCATATATCTACTCATACCGCATTTTAATCCTTTTGCACGCAAACAAAAGGGAGTGTTCCAATTTTAATTTACCACAAGCCCACCCACAAAGCTATTGAACTTGTCTGCCTTTACATATCTCTAATCTAGTTAAGGTTTTTCCTTTATTCGCAATATTTGTTGCTTTTTGATCTCCTATTTCAAGGTATAGGTACATAAGCCTATAAAGTTTTTCAGGTAATTAATTGCAATCGCAATTACAAGATCATAAAAATGATCGCCTGCATAGTTATTGAAAAAGATATGTATACGCAAAGGTTCCTCAAGGCAGACCATAGGTACCTATACCTTTTTGTTTTTTTTTTTTAATAAAATATGTGTGGGGTGGTACAGCACTCTGCCTACCACAGATGGCCAGCTTAAACCAACATATGCTCAGCTCAATATATAAAACCAAAAGAGATATAAATTGAATCAATGTATCTTTCATGCAATTTATTTTCAATTTAATTTGGCCTTGGTGCATAAACACAAAAAGCATATCCAATAATATCCACATAACCTAACTTATAAGTTATAACCATCAGAGAGCTGTGGGTTATACGCAAGAGATAGAAAAAACAAAAAAGAGTCAAATGCTACCTAAAAGGCTTTGTAGCTATAACACTATTATTAGGGCTCGAGAGAGATTGTTTGAATGAATTTTAACCAGTTTTGGTTGTGTATACCTAAAGAAGCCTTTGGGGAAACTGGGAAATTAAGTACGATTCATTCACGGTCATCATTAATTATAATACGATAGAAGAAATCTCATATTACCAATGGGATCGTATTGAAATGGGAAATCTAAAACAAAAACCTCTTCACATTTAGATACAATCAATTAACTTAATTAATTAAAGATTTGATCAATGATTTTATTTGAATGCAATTTATTGATACCTAATTTATTTCAACTAATGAACTTTCTATTTAAAAATGAAAAACATACAGAATGTCTTCAGTTTGTTCCTTAAGTTAAGAAAATGTGGTGAATGAATTCTTTAGGATACTGTAACTAACTATACAATGCTTTTAGTTTTTGAGATAGAAGACATTGCAGGTAAAGAAGATATGTAAGTTTCAAGTGAAGTTTTAAAGATGTTGAGTTACGTATATTTTGACATGCAGGCTTCGAAATCTAGAGGTTTATTTTTTAAACATAGGTTATTTTGATAAAGATACAGAGACTTAGAAGTTCAACATTCTTCAAAATGATCTCGCATTATTCACTTATTATTCACTTAGCAATTAGGGGCTTCGAATTGAACAAAGATTTTGAACTTAAAATCATCATATATGATGAAGTGCATATTTATCTCTCGACTTATTGAGGGAGCTTACTTGCTTGCTTACTTTTTTAAGGTGGAGCTACAGTCTTGTGTAAACTAGGGCCTAAATCTAAGTTGCTGTACAGCCCGAACAACTTGTGTTGTATGTCCTTTCTTTATGATAGTATGTACTTTGTTTTGTCCTCATTAACCGCTTAACCCATTTTTACCCCCCTCTATCAATACTCGCAATATTCTCATTGACATCACGCTGGGTTCTTCCGATTATGTCATCAGTATATGCAAGCAATTCTACAGACTTTTGAAAGATAGTGTCTCTAGTTTTGACGTCAAAGCTCTGCACAAGTCTTTCAAGAAAGATGTTAAAGAAATAACATAACAGCGTATCACCTTTTCTAAAGCCTTTTTTGCCATCGAAAGGTTCTATTAAGTTGTTTCCAACCTTAATGGAGCAGCCCATGGTATGGGCTACAGTAGCAGCATTCTCAGGTTTCAGATGTTCTTGAGCGACGAACATGGTTTGGATTCTTAACATCACTGACTTGTCCCAATAGCTCAAATTTCTCCACCATTTTCACTAATTTTATTACCAAACAGCAAGATATTCAAAATAAATGTCTCCAATTTTGTTCCTTTTATAAATTAACGACATCTTATCTGTCATTTTTAATGTGGAAGTTCAACGCATCATAATGTTAAGCTCATTTAATTCCGATCTCAGCATAGGTTAGGTTAGGTTAGGTTATAGTGGCTGTCCAAGATGGAAATGGGCACACTTAGGTCAGTTTAATGGCCCATTGTGATACCACATGAATCTTGAGGTTTCTTCCTAAGCTCAATGGAACCAGTTTGAGTTTCTTACGAAACGTGAGAGGCTGATTATGCCGATATGATTTACATCGTTTAGATCGTTAAAGAAGAATTCTCCTAGGTAATTCTTGCGTTTTCGAGCCAGAGCAGGGCATGTGCAGAGAAGATGAAGAACTGTTTCCTCCTCTTCCTCGTCCATACAGCTTCTGCAGAAATCATTTGAGAATACGCCTAATCTCGTGGCGTGCTTTCCTATTAGACAATGTCCGGTTATGACACCTATTATCGAGCTTATATGCGATCCGCTTAGAGAGAGCAAGCACCTTGAACGTTTTAAATCCAGTGTTGGCCAGATGTTTTTTGTGACTTGACACGTGGTGATGTTGTTCCACCTGGTGCCTGCCCTCCTCACAGCGTCTTGCATTAGCAACAGTTTACAAGTAGCGATTGGTATGCCAGTACGTGCCAAACGTGGTAGGATGGGCTGTACTGTACCGTTCCTGGCGAGTTCATCTGCCTTACAGTTACCTGGAATGTCTCTATGGCCCGGCACCCAGCAAAGCTGAATATTAAACTGTTGTGCCATCTCCATTAGAGATGATCGACAGTTATGGACTGTTATAGAGTTTGTAGAGACAGAGTCCAGAGATTTGATAGCGGCCTGACTATCTGAGAAAATACGGATATCAGATGTTGATATCACGTTTTCTTTAAGCCAGGACAAGACTTTTTTTATCGCCAAAAGTTCCGCCTGGAACATGCTACAATGATTTGGAAGGTGGAATGAGAGACTTAAATTTAGTCGTTCAGAGTACACACCTCCACCAACCCCTTCGTTCGTTTTTGATCCATCTGTATAGAAACGATCTCAGCATTGTCCAATGGGAAATTATCAACCGTGTAGAGTTCAATTCTTTGAAAACTCAATGCTGCCTTCTGTTGTTAAAGTGTAACCCACCCCCGATGCCGCTATCCATGTGAGGCACTTGCCATCAAGAACCTAACCAACTTTCTGTACTCGGTATGTGTATCACAGATCACCTCTTATGGAATGATCACATATTCGACTTTGCCAAAAATGCAGCTAAGTGCTTAGAATTTTTTCAACTGTGCAGGATATTTTTCACCCCTTCTGATCTGGCAGTAATTTACAGAGCCTTAATTCGTTTCGTTTGAATATAACTTACATATCTGGCAGAACAAGTTTAAATCTCTTGGTCTTTAAAAAGGTCTTTAACCGAAACATTAACATCGCTCGAAAACCACCTCATTGTTTTATCCGTATTTTTACAAACAATATTCTGTCGAATTAGCCAATTGCATTCCACCCCCTTCAACAATTCAGCTGTAATACTCGAATTTCCAGGATCTCGAATCAATTTTCCCTTGATCTCAATTTTAGACGTACTGTGAAGAATAGATATTCTTTTTTAAACCGCACATCAAGAATGTTGAATTCTTTGGCCAACTCTGTTTTTCCTGTATTGATATTCAAAACTTTAAGATCAATCTGCACCGGTATCTCCTCTTAAATTCTTCACTATTTTAATAACGCTCGTACTGTGTTTTAATATAAATAAATAAACGTTACTACTAATCCCTAATAAGAGCTTATAATAAAGAGGTTTCCAATAAGGGCGGGGAGATGTTGAAATGGAATAAAACAACCTGTGTGTGAGGTATTAACAAAATTATTTTTTTATTTGAAAGGCTCATGTATGTCATTAAGTGTGGAATATGACATCATTTAAATGCCGCCTCGGCTTCTTATGGCACGAATCCAAGTGGTCCAATTTTCAATGACTCTTCCGCATAGATCCGGCTGAATTTGAGCCATGGCCTGTGTTATGTTCACCTTTAGGGCATCGGTCGATTGTGGTTTATTTGCATAGACCTGTGACTTCAAGAAACCTCACAGGAAAAAGTCTAGCGGGGTCAAATCGCATGACCTTAGTGGCCAATTCACGTCACCCCTGCGACAGAAAATCTTACCCTCAAATCGTTCATGCAAAAAGTCAGTCATGGCGTTTGCTGTGTGGCACGTAGCGCCGTCCTGTTGGAACCACATTTCGTGTAGGTCCATATGGTTCAATTTGGGCCATCATAAATTAGTTATCATCATTATGTAGCGCTCGATGTTGACGGTGACCGCCTCACTAACGTCGTTTTTAAAAAAAGTACGGACCAGTTACGTCGCCGGCCCAAAATCCACACCAAACGATAACTTTTTAAGGATGCATTATCACCTGGTGAACCTCGCGTGAGTTGGTCACCTGGTGAACCTCGCGTGAGTTGGTGTCGTCCCAAATACGTCAATGTTGCTTATTAACACAGCTATTGATCCCAAAATGCGCCTCGTCACTAAAGATGATTTTTCGGCCAAAATTGGGGTTCTCTTCCAAATAATTCGAAGCCCATTCAGCGAACAAACGGCGGCGTTGTCTATGTTGATGAACTTTGAGTTTCTGGGTCAGTTGGATCTTGTACGGGTGTAGGCCAACGCCCGACGTTGAAGTCTGCGAAAGGCCGAGTGTTTGTGCATGGCGAGGAATATACTGCATCGGGTCCTGCTGTACACTTTCACGGACCACGGCGATGTTCTCGACCAAACTTGCATTCCTTGAACGTACATAGGTACTGAACCGGTCGTCTCAAATTTGGCCACTAAACGTTGAAGAGTCGACTGTGAAGGGCCACTACGTCTTCCGTAAAATGGGCGCAATTCCCTTTATAATAAAGTTTTATCATTTGAACGTGCTGTTCAATCGTATAAGTTGCCATGATGATTTGCATAAACAACTGAATAATAAACAAAAGATTGGACAGATGTCACCATAACAAAATGGCCGCCACGGGGCGCAAAAATCTACCCGCCCTATTTAAAAACCCTTTATACACAAAAAAAAACCGCTTATTAGATTAGTCCTTATTTTGATTCCGGATTGTTTAGCTTTTTAAAAAAAGTTTCAATAAAGTTTAACTTTTAAAGGCTAAGGATTTTTTGAAACAGTTTTAATACCTTTGCTCAATACTTCATTAAAAGTTATATATGTTTTTAAAAAAATATAAAAATCAAAAAGTCAACTTACGTAATTACAAAATTAAAGTTGTTCCTTCAAGATTCAAGTAACAAGTTTATACGACCAATGTACCTACTCTATGTTATGTTATTTAAGTTTATTATATTTTATTTTTGTATTTTCTCAATTTTTACTTCACTAAAATAAGCTAAACGATGTTATCAAATACAAATAAAACTATAACCTTCTTTCACCATCTAATGCATTCGTACATGCATATATAATATGCATGCATATCTTCCAATTAACAAATTATACAACTTCACAAATTGGCACTGCAGGCGTTGCGGTGGTGCTGCGCTGCGCTGGCGCTCGCTGTAATCGTAGGCAACATTTTCGCACTTACCTATAAAATAATCATGAAATTTTTGTTTTCTAGCGTGTGCGGTATTTACCTGTGCTGTGCACATCTAGATACATTTATTCAAATTATATTAACATATTTTGCTTAGTGTTTTATTTTCAACTTTTTATTTTGTTGTTATTGCATTCTTTTATTGGTTATTTTTATAACAACTGACCGACCGACCGAGACGTAAAGAGTTTAACGTTAAAGTAAAAAAAATTAATTAACATTACTTTTGAAAAAGAGAAAATAGTTTAATTGGTGTGAAGTAATTGGTAGAATTGTTGGTTCATTAGAGGCATGTTTTCTTATCAAAAATGTAGACTATATAAGCAAGCAGCAAAAATGTGTATCAAACTATGCTCAACCTCTTAAACGAAACCAGCTTGTAGCATATTATATTTCTTATGCTAGATTAGACTTTTGTATGACTGGGACTATTTTAGCCAAGTGGGTGGGTTAAAGAACAAGTTTTATTGAACGTGCGTTTTTGAATTTTAATTTTTCAAAACCAGATTACTCTTATTTGCCATTTCAACTAAGGTACTAAAAAGTTCGATATGTATAGTAGCAAAGAATTATTTATTATGTTATTTAAAATCAATGACAAAATAAAATCAATTTAATAATATTATATAAAAAAAAAGGATTAGTTTGTGAGATAATAAAATTTGAGAAAAAATGTTTTGAGCGTTGTCAAGGCACTGATCAATTCAACTCAGGTCGAATTACCAAATAGTATAAGTGTTTTAATTTTCAGAAATGTAATTAAAACATGAGTATTTATGATCCTTATTTTAGTAATGACTGATTAATCAAACGAGGTCGATGTCTAACGTCCTTCCCAAGGTCCGTCTTATTTTCTGCCTTAGCCGAAGTGTATTGACGCTTTCGGGTTAAACATTTCCTTTTTGACCTTCCAATATGTCTCTAACTGCACAATTTTTCTACCGTGCAACAAATTCAATGATGAACTCTTGGCCTTTAACCAGAAAACCATTTTAATTGAACCATCAGAACCATGAAGACAGTATCAGCATTTTTTGACTCCTTACGTGAGCTTTCAGTTTTTACCTAGTTAAAAATTATGGACTATGCCATGAAAACAGTAAAGTAAATCAACGATCCAAGAGTACCTACGTTATGAAATTTAAGCCTATGGACTTTTGACTGTGTGATGTATCATCCATGGAATCCCTACATTCTGATTTCTGAATGAAAAATACTTCAGCCTACTAAAGGTGGTTACATTTTAAGGGCCGATTTTGATTTTGAATAAAACAAAAATTATTTACGAAATTATTGTCACTTCTTTTTATTATGGTAATATTGGTATGGTTTAATAATGATTTAAAAAAAATATCGGCCAAATTGCAACCGTCACTGAATTTGTCGCGCAAAAGAGCCTTTGTTTCGTTAGCTGTGATGATGCCAACAGCTCATGAACTGCAACAAGCAGTCACTCATTGTGGGTGCTTTGGTTTTTCGACAAATACTGCGGTGGAAATGTGCCTCAACACTAAAGATGATTTTTATCGAAAATTGATCATCCACTATTGCTATTTCTTGCCGCCATTGTGACCAATAACGACTCTTAAAATGGTCAAGAGGTTTCAGTTCTTGAGTTGAGTCAATTGAAAGCGTGTAAATGCAAGTCTATATATGCATAATGTTCACCAGCGACGAGCGTGAGGGGTGCAAATATTGAACACAACGAGGATTTGAGTTGGACAGGTCTTCAGTCACACTAACGCGAATATTAGCAATATTTTCTGCAGAACGAGGTGTACGAGCATGCACTGGTGTTTTACATCTCCTAAGGACTCGGTTTACTCAAAATTTTTGCACTATTTGACCCCCATTTTGATTTAAACGCCGGTTTTTATAATAACTCTGAATACCTTTAACGCATTTAGCGAATGTGTATCTTTCCATATCGTTCAAATTGAGTTTAAATTTGAGAAATGTCAAATGAAATGCAGAAAAAAAATTGACGTTTAGGTGTGGTTCGCATTTAACATCGGCCCTTAAACTTTAACCACCCTTTACTATTGCATTGGTTAATCGTTTTACACATCTCGACAGATTTGTTGATTATTTGTTCTTTATATGATATTTCGACTATAACACGAAAATATTAAGTTTCGAAAGAGAAGAAGCTTAAATCTACAATTCTGTAAATAACAAATCTAGAAAATTAAATATCCCAACATTTTGAAATACTGAAAAGCCAAAATCCCGATTTCGGAATTCCAGGATTCTTTTTGTATCCCAAACATATATATCTGGTGCAAGATTTTAAGCACACCAATGTGAAGTTTACTGTATAATTGTCACATCAGACATATTATTTAAAATTTAGTCAGGTTGCTATGATAAATGCTTAATATCTTTTTAGAAAATCTCGAAAATGGCAATCCTATATTATTTGTTTTTGTAGGAATGTAAGCTTTAGGAATAACTAACAATGCACCTCATGGTTTCGATATACATTATGCACTCTGTAAATTCAAGGTGAATAATATTTTCGAATTTAACGTAAGACACACTTTTCTCAAACAGTCTTTAATCTCGCCGCCGCTGTTAGAGCACGATTTCTATATAAAAATAATGCATCGTCATTTTAAACCAATTGTAACTAATTTTTGTTAATTTTTACAATAAAATAATAAATAATAGAATATTATGACTATTTCTATGATACATTGTAAAGTGACAGGTTAGGCAGGGTATAGCTGTGTCTCCTTAACTTTATGACAGTAATACCCTGATTTAATAGACATGCATGTTTGATAATACAATTGATGTATGAATTCATCAAGATTAACATCATACTTTCAAACACTCCCGTGCATACCTTTTATTTTGCTATGAGCTACATAACTACTAAGAACTATAATTTATGTGCAATCTTAATGAGTTGTATTCATATGAGACATAGTCTATATATTAAAGAAAAGACCTCTTGTTAATCTCTTTTTGCAACAAAGTATTTTTTAATAAACTAAATCTATTTCACAAGAACTATAAGCTTCCATGCATATTGTATAGTTTATGATTTAGAGCAAATCGATATATTACTTTCCCGTTTGTCCTGAAAAAAAAATTTCATCAGTATAAGCTCGAAATATACAGACTGGTTGGTAGGCTATAGTCTACCTCCCAAACTACTGTTTTGCAATATGTTTCCATGTTGCAACCGCAATTCTACCGACACCACTACACAATCTCAAATAAAAGCAAGCCCACTCCACTTTTAGTTACTATAAACCTACTGTGGTCGATCGGTCTATCGGTTCGGTAGTCCATCTGAGCTAAAAGGAGATCGTTTTTCATTTTCCAATAGGCAACGTCTATAGACTTAAAAAATAACTAGCGCTATAATTTATTATGCAAAAAAAAAAAAATGCCTCCTCAATTCACAAATGAATTTCGTTTACCTTCTAAGATTCAAGCACCAAGCTTAAAAATCCAAGGAGGAAATTACAAAAGCAAAACTGAGACAACAGAGAAGAAGCGAGATTCCAACATCTCAGTAGGCTACGAGTAACATGCATTCCTCCGTGCCTGCCTGGCTTTGTTTCAGAATTGACAAAATTTCAAATTCCTGCTGGCAATAAAACACCAAACATTGCATTTAGCTGGTGCACCAAAGTATAACAAGCGAACAAGCTAGAAAAATTTCTATTCAATGTACCTAGATTCGGATGCAGACGTGCCAAGCCTATATAAGGGTACAGGGGTGGATTTGTTTCAAAATTTCATCAAGTGGAATATTATTAGGGGCCTCACAGAGAAGGGACACAGATTGGTAGCACCATGCTCACTTGGCAACACTTTAGATTAAAAGCTTTAAAGAATACAAAAGATTTAGTTCTTCTCTTTTTCTGACTCATAACCCCTTGGGCCCCAAAATATCTTAAACTTGACCTTGAAAGAAAATCTAGCTGCTCATGAGAGACTTTTCAAGAAGATATAAATCATCTTAATATAAGAGTTTAACAAACATGCTGTTATTTTACAAAGAAGAACAAGCTTTTTATGATGGGTCACTTGGGCGTATACGTACTTTTTTGATATAATGAAATTTGTTGTTTTACTTTCAGAGCACACGAATTCAAGGTGATGAAAATCAGGAGTAGTTGATATATCAATAACAAAACAATCTTAAACCCTCAGGGCTCCTAAATATCACAAATCTGTCCATGGCCAAAAAGCTTGGTGTTCATGAAACCTGCTCCGAGACTTCCCAAGAACATAAAAACCACCTTACCAGTGATTGAATCGGTGATGGTGGTGCTCAGTGTTTACTTCGGGGGCTACCAACCACAATCCGCTATTTCATCTGTTTCTGTATCTTTTCTCAAGTAGTGCATGCCCTATAGCAGCTCAAGCCAAATCTGAAACTCAACCTTAAGCACTCTGGAGGTTCTCTCCTTCTCCATTTCCATCTCCATCTGTGTGCCAGAGTTGAGTTCGAGTTATAATTAAATTTTCCATTTCGAGATCGTTAATGGTAAACATTTGAAGCGGAGTATATCTAGTTTGGAGAGTGTAGGAAGTGCAGATGCAATTCCTTGTATTATCGATGCCAATTGCATTTGTAATTATGCATGTTTTCAATTATTTTTTGTTGTTGTAAGTACTCGTATATTGTTTGTTGAATTCAAAGGGAAGACATCTCTAAAGGAGTTAACGTTGGAATTGTATTATTCTAACCAAAGATATCTAAGTACCTTAACTTCATAGTTCATGATTTTTCTATAGGTACATAGCTATGGCTGGAATTGGTGCTGAAGCTTGTGCTGGTGATGGTGCCCTTGTTTAAGGTTATGGTGATGTATAAAAAGGATACCATCGGGAATCACGAATTTATTTGTTAATTTCTTATCGCAGGAGGTTATCGTTGTTTTTATTTTTGTTATTTTGTTTTTCTGGATTTTGGAACGATATTTTTCTGGTTCTTTTTCTGATTGGGACCTACACAGGTTTAAAGAGGAAGGACATATACAAACAAAAAAGAGCTTGAAAAGAAGATCTTAGATCATTGTTTGTGCGGTATAAGATAGAAATCAAAATTTCTTAATACAATGGGATTGTCTGCTGATGGCAGCAAAAGAGTAATCGATCGAAGAGTGTGCTTGAAATGGCAAATTCGTGATGTTGTATAAAGATTGGCAGCCCAGGTATACGAATAATATGCATTATTTACTTTATTCCATTAGAAAAGAAATATTCAACTGTGGGTTTTAATTTTGGGAATTCATTTATCTTAAATGTATATTTAATTTGTGTCAAAATATTATAATAGAATAATGTTTTTCTGATCTAATAAAACTTAGAGAAATGTTAACAAGAAAATAAAAACCTAAAAAAAACTTCTACAATTTGGTAAAAATTGATGTTTGATTCTCAATATCTCGTGAACAAATGAAAGTATTGACTTTAAAATGATTCCATTCTGTGTACATTTGTTTTAAGTTTTTAAAGCTCATATCGAGAACGCACTTTGAGAAATTAGAGATTCTAATATCTGCGTAATCCAAAAATGTAACGGGCAAGATTATTCAATACAACAATACGACGAAAATATTTCATACCCATAAATAAGGGTTAGTACGACTAGAGTTTTTGCTAGAAGCATGTGTACTTTGAATGGAGTGAAGAACTAAGTCGTCCATAAGGTGCGTAGAATGCCATACGTTTTACCCACTACATAACTTATATGGTTATTCCAAGTTAAGGTACGGTTAAAAACTACTACAAGATTTTTAGCAGTTTCGACATTATTATTATTATTATTATAAGCTTTTATTTGCCATTATTGATATTTTTTACAATATTTATTTACATTTTTGTTTACATTTTCTGTTTCTTTTGAATTAATTACTATAATTACTATATAAAATTAACATATTTTTTTAATCAAATTAATTTTAATATGTAAGCAAAGTCTGAATAAATAAATGGATGCGTATCAAAATTCTATGATCTGGCATAAGCCTCCCCCAATGTTGCCCAAAGATCTCTATCTTTTGCGTCATTGTACCAACTTTGTCTTTCTTTAAGCAAATCGTCTGCCCATCTTTTCTTCGGTCGTCCAACTGGTCTTCTGCTTTCTGGTGGTGTCCATTTTGTAGTGATTTTTGTCCATCTTTGGTCCTGTATTCTAGATATATGTCCTGCCCAATTCCATTTAAGGAGTTTTGCTCGTTCAACCACGTCCGTTAAACCAGTTCTTCGTCTTATTTCTCTATTTCTCACTCTCTGGCTAATTCGTAGGTTAAGTAGTTTTCTTTCCATCTTGGTTTGGCATATTCTTATTTTGTCAAGTAAACTTGAAGTCAAGGATATAGTCTGTAACCCATACGTCATAACAGGTAGAATAGCAGAGTCTAGTATATATTTTCGTGTTTCGTCCCTTAGATTTGATTGTAATATTTGTTTTAGACTCCAAAATTGTTTCCAACTATTGGTAATGCGTCTAGAAACTTCTTTTTTCTCCTGGTTAATGAATGACTTAGTCTGTCCTAGATAAGTATAGTCTTCTACATATTCTATGTGTTCGTTATCCAGCATTCGACATACAAGATAGTATTACCTTGCAGGATCACAAGTGAAAAATATGATATATCGAACATTTTCTTCGATATAACAATGGAAACTAATTTTTTGGGGTTAATGACAGGTCTGTTATCTTGAGACTAACTTGAAATTCTGTCGAGATCTTCCTTAATACAAAACACAGCGTGTTCTATAAGCCCAAGGAGATAACTAATATATATCTGAACGTCGTCGGTATACATTTGTATAGAGCAAAATTTAACAATTTAACAAGGGACGGCAAATCATATAGACAAAATAAAATAGGACCTAGTATTGAGCCCTGTGGTACACCATGCGAAGTAGAGAACGTTGTTGAGTTTAAAATAATGTTGAGTTTAAAATAAATAAAAAAATAAACTAGGTGGCGCAACAGTCCGTTGGTCAGTTCTTAGATACTTGGAAAACTTCAGTCATTACGCCAATTCATAAAACAGGCTCGAAGCCAGGTGTCCTTAACTACAGACCAATTTCAAAGCTTCAAACTATTCCAAACATTTTTGAAGCCATTGTTAAAAAAGAATTTATGAATTTCAGATAATCAATACGGGTTTGTGAGTAAACGATCAACTACAACTAAATTCTTTTTTTACACTTTTGTTCGAAAGGTATTGAACGGGGTAAGCAAGTTGATGTCATATACACCGACTTTTCACAGGAATTTGATAGGGTGCAGCATGACGTATTATTAAAAAAAAAACTAGAACATCTTGTTTTCATTCTCAATTTATTGAAATGGTTAGATCAATATTTAACAGATCGTACACAGTTTGTGAAAATTGGATATAAAATATCAAAAAGAATTTTTAACTTTTTAGCGGTTCCACAAGGAAGCCATCTAGGACCACTTTTGTTTGTCCCTTCCCGACTGTGTGTAATTTTCTGTTTGCTGACGATTTGAAAATATACAAACGTATCAATAATTGATTGATTGTTCACATCTTTTGCAAGATGAATTCAATTGTATTTTTCAGTGGTGTGAAGGTAAATGCATTTATCTCAATATCTCCAAGTGTAAGCAAATTTCTTATACTAGGTCACGCAACCCTATTTACTTTGAATATAAGGTTAATAATACAAGCTTTGATAAGGTTTCGATTTTTAAGGATTTAGGTGTTGTTATCGATACGAAATTTACTTTTAATGATCACTACGACTATATGATTTCGAAGTAAAATAAAATGGGTCTTCTAATGAGGAATTCAAAGGAATTTACGTAAATTGAACTTTGTAGATAATGTTATGCCCTCCTACAACCAGAAGTGCTTACTTTAAGGCTTAAAAACCCTTCAAATCAGAAGGAAACAGTGTTTTGTTCTTTTAGCCAGAGATGTTATATGTTACCATTTAGATTGTTCTATGCTGCTTGCACTTCGCCCAATTCATGTTGGTGACGTGAAATAACGCCAAATGAAATAAAGCCAAATTCAAAAAATTTGGTGATCCCAAGCAGGGGGGTTGCAGGGAGGCAGCATGCCCCCCCTTTCATACCTAGCTGTTAGTACGCCGCCGTGCTATCAATTCAAAAAAACTTTTTAGCAAAAGTAGCTTTTCTAGACAATAAATCAACCATTTTTGAATTTTAAAATATTCGGCGTTGTTTCCATTATTTTGTTGGCCTTATTTCTTTTTATAAATCGAAATAAAGCCAAATTGGTTTTATTTCGTTTTGAACAACGAAATAAGGCCAAATTTGAAATTTGGTGTTATTTCATTTGGTACTATTTCAAGTCACCATTCATGTTCCTTCAACACCTCTCAGAGAAAGAAATATTTTTTTTTCTATACCACGTTATTACACCAACTATGGAAAAAGTGATCCCATATCTCGTTCTTGTGCTTTTTTTAACTAAAACATTTGATCCACTTAAACACTTGACTTAAAATAATTACTAAACCAACTATCAAAAATATTGATCCACATTATTCAACTTATACAATGTTACAGGTTTTTTTTACACTCACACAAGAATGGTTTCGAGTAATAACAACTCCACGATGTTTTTAGTTCATTCTGCATACATATGTTTGATCTAATAAATATATTTTGTTAAAGATTTAACACCAGGTTTAGTTCCTTTCCCTATCTCTTCAAGAATGGAAGCAAACAAATTTACTTTATTTTAAAATGTATTTTATTAAATTTTCTTCGATACATTTTATACAAAATAATTTTCTACCTATACCTAAAGACATATGTTAATATTTGACATAAATTAAAATCTCTATCTTACTTCCTCTGCCTGAAGGTTAACTTAAGGAAGTACTTACCAAAGGTTTTATTTTATTTCATCTTACCTAAAAGATAAACTTTCATGGGATGCATGTATTTATTTTTAAAACCCATCCAGAAAACTAATGATTTCCTATAGCTATAAAACTTCACTATCTGAAGATAGATATCATTTCTGTCTCTCTGTCAGTTAAGTTAAGTTCATATAGGAAGCACCTTTGAACATTTTTAAATAAATGATATATTTGTATAAACAAACAAACCAAAGCCATAAGACGATTACGAAATTAAATACCTTAACTAAGAACTCACACATAATCGGTACTTATAGCCATACTTTAATTGATCAATATCCGTGAAACAGTATTGTTAATTTGCTAAAAAACCAGTCCTTAAGTAATTCGTGTACAGGAATTTTGCACGACACTCTTGGAATAGGTAAGGCAATATCGACAAAACATCAAAGTTATAAACAAAAAGCCAAACTAATTATTATCCGAGGTGTTAACAAAATACACGCCGACAAAGGATTATTAATTATCCACTATAATGTATATATGATTGTAATCACGAAAGATACACACCACCAACCAAAACACTCACCTTTCGTAAACCTTAAACAAATATACGTACCACAGCATAGGTAAGCGTGAGGTATAGTCAAGTCGCATATGTCGCCAACTTTACTCGTAGTTTACGATAATGATATGGGTGGTGATAATTACGTATCTATCTATCTACGCTGCTGTCGCCCATGTGCAGCCGTATAATATTCGTAAAAGATATTTTATGGTCAAAGGCTGATAAGTTTAATAAGGTTTTGACCAAGATAAGGAAATCAACTCTGAATCGGGGAAAACTGTGAGTAGTGAAAAAAGCCCAACTTTGTACGATATGATCCTATTCAGCAAATGGGTAACAAAAATACACGTGAAGTTTTTTGACAGCATTCAAGATACGACTTTCCTCCAAAGGTTAACATTATAAGCTGTGGAATATTTCACTGAACGTTTGTTCAACAGCTATAAAATATAATTTTAAATACTTCTAAATGATGTCGCAAAATCCATTACTAAAAGAGTATCCAAAATATAGATAAAACCTGCCATTTTGTTTTTGCAGCCACAACTAAAATTTGACAGTTGACAAGTCAAGGATCAATAAAGAATTACACTAAAGATCATTGAATTTAAATTTTAAAAGCTTCATTTAACTGTCAACTGTCAGCTGTCATATTGTTTTATTTTCGCTGTTGCCAAGACTTTATTTATCAATCTGTGGAAAAATCTACATAGTATCAAATTTTAAGAAACCCTTTATTTATACTTTGTAGGAAAATATTGTTCGGGTCATTAATGGTTGATGGAAGAATAGATTCGAATTTGTCTTCCAATGTCATATTCGAAAAACTTATTGAAACTATTAACTATCTTAAACTAGCATCATACATTGATTCTATAAAGGCTTTTGTGACTGTAGAGGATGCCTTATTTTGACTGCTTTCAAAGATTTGACTATGAATTAATATACGAAAACAAAAAAACCACCAATAGATCGCATTTTTCACCTCGAGTTCAACATATGTATGCAAGTTATACGAGCTACGGCTTTTTCTTTGGTGTCTCTAAGTCTTTGCCTATAGTTAAGAAAAATGCCATATTATGAAAGATACAAATCACTGGGCTGGTTGGGTTTAAGTTAATCCTGATTCATGGGACTTGGAATTTAGGTGCTTTGTGTGCAGTGACAGTGAGTTGAGTATATGGTATACAGTGAAATAAAGGTTTGGAGTTATACAGAAACTTCAAAACTATAAATATTATAGGAACAGAAGGCGGTTGCACAGCTTTGTATACACACAAGAGTAATTAATACGATGTTTATTTTGTGGTATTTTTGAGAAATATTTGACTTAAGTCTTAAAAAATTTACACAAAAATATGTGAGAAGCAATTTTTAAGGCTTTGTTTTCAAACAAGAAATCACACTTCTTCATTGGATGGAATGTTAAAATTATGAAACGTTAACTGTTTTTCTAAACCTAAGGGAGGTTTATATGTTTTTCACACAGAACTTTAAAAATACTTGGTAAGAGGAACTGATCTTATTTTTTTCAAAAAGTAATTTTTATATATGTACGTTTGCATATAAGAAATTCATGTACAGTTATAATTACTTATTCATAAGGGATATTTCAATAAGAGATTACATTGTGAAAATCCAGCTTTTTGGTCAACTGCAACTTTTAAAAGTGTCCTGTTTTGACATTTGACATGTAAACATTGTACAAACTTCAAAAATGCATAGAAAATGTAAAAATAGACTACAAAAATGATGAACATTTTACAGTAAAAGTTCGCAAGACTAAACTTAAGCACTTTTAGATCATAGTTGTATAAAGTTCTCGACAAATTAGTGTCTTAAGATTACTTCAAAAGATCCTGTTAACTTCCTATCCCGTCAGTTGATTTGTTGATAACAAAATTTTGCATGGAATAAAATAATAATAAAAATCAATATCTTCCTCTATTCTCAAAATATTCAAATCGAAGATCATGGGTGAAATCGGCTAAGCTGATAATTGACTATAATATTTTTGATAGTCAAATTTGACTATCATTTTCATTCCGCCTGTGTAAGATGATTCAACTCAATTCAATTCGATTGAACAATTTCTGATTATAATTGTCACAATTCATTGTTGCTATGGTGAAATTTTAAAATAATTCCTATAAAATATCTAAATAAAAATATCAAATTGGCTGTTTTTAAATAACATTCTTATTTCTCTTGTGTTTTTTCGAATTACGTAAGCTTCGTCGGTCACAAGAATGTGTTTTTGTACCTAAAAAGGGTAACTGAAAAAAGTTTCCATTCGTTTTTTGTAAGCGTCTAGTAGCTCTATTCAGAAACGACATATTTGTAGGAAAATGACTATCAAATTTTTCTAGTGACAGCTTTTTAGGTATCAATTTGACTATCACCTTACACAGATCAAATTCGATTATTTTGACTGTCAACAAAAATCACCTTAGCCGATTCCACCCCAGTTTTTACCAATTTTTTACCAAAAACTGACAGTTGGATTTTTCTAAAAAACTTTAAAAATATTAAAAACAATATTTAATAGAAGTTAAATTTGAAACTTCGAGAAATGTCAAAATTTTGACTTCGACAAATTGGACCGATTAAAACTACTTTCTTTTGGAAGTTAAAAAGCAAAACTTCGCTTGCATCAAAAATGATTGATGAAAACCGTCTATACTCATTTTGTTACTGGTTCTTTCGGTTTTAGGACAGGTGCTGAAATGTGCCATACTTATTTTCATAAATAGGTTTTCCAAAATCTTTGTTATAATTCAAGACAAACTGATGAAACAAATCCAAATTGTTTACAAAAATCTGAACAAACATGTTCTTTAACTTTTTGAACTCAAAAAGTCTCAAGAAATATCAACTTATCACGATTTTATAGGCACCAACTCTTTTTACGGGAATCAACTATTATTTTCCTCTGTTATAATGTCAGAACCAATAAAGTCAGAAATTTCATATTTAAACAATTTTTTAAAGCTAGTCAAGGACATGGTACGAGTACTTTAAAAAATTTCAAGTACTTATTTAATTACTTAAGGTGGGAAAAAAAGTCCGCGACTCTCCTGGGCCTCAACCAACATGCGTCTCCAGCCAGCTAGGGACCGCCCTAGCTAGATGGCTTCAGTTTCATGCGTCAAGTTAGTTGAGGTCTTCTCCCACCTGCTTGCGGCACCTGCGTCCCATGACCCAGCCATCTAAGTCGTTGGATTTGTATTCTTTTAACCAGGTCAGTGTCGCTGTACAGTTCATAGAGTTTGTCGTGGTTTCTTCTCCTCCACTGTCAATCTTTGGAGACGGTACCAAAAATCACACGAAGAATTGTTCTCTCGAAGAAGATGCTCTCAACTTTCTTTGACAGGGTCCAAGCCTCAGCGCCATAAATAAAAAACGGGATACTGAGCGTCTTATAATTGGTGACTTTACACGCTCATGAGAGGACCTCACTACTCAATTACCTTCTTAGTCCAAACAAGCACCAATTTGCAAGAGTTATTTTTCGTTAGATTTCACCAGTTCATAGGGGTGACTAAATAGATAAAGTCCTTAGCTACCTCAATGTTAACGCTGTCTAAGGTGACGTTCTGTCCAATTCATCGTCGTTTAATGTCCTTTTTTGATGACAGCATATATGTACATGGTGTTGCCCTCATTGACCACTAAACCCATCTTATCAGCTTCCATCGCAATGCTCAAAAAAGCACCACTGACATCATGCTTTGAGCTTCCAATTATATGTCAATATCATCATCGTATCCGAGTAATTGGATGGGCCTTTGGAAGATTGTGCCTCTAGTGCTGACGGTCGAGTTTTGCACAATTCTTTCCAGAACGATGTTGAAGAAGTCGCATGATAGTGCATCGCCTTGTCTAAGACCTTTTTTGACATCAAATGCATCGGTTTGATCTTTTCCGACCTTAATAAAACAGCGTGCATTCTCTATCGTCATTCTGCACAAAACCTAAGTTTGACAAGGATGTCAAAACTAGACACTGCTCTATAAAGCTATTACAAAATGGTGGGTATCGATTTCTAGTTCCTGATGTGTTTTTTCACATTCTGCCGTAATGTGAATATTTGGTAAATGGTGAAAAATGTCAAGTTCATAGCCAAAGTTGTGAACGATGGGAAAAATTCAGAGGTTTTTCTTCACAATAGTCTACCTGCGAATTAATTTAATTTCCTCCAAAATCCAATCATGTCAATTTTGTATTAACAGTAAAACTTGTATTTACGTAATACACAATATACATTTACGTAAAAACCCAACGGAAATGACATTTAAATAAAATCTTTTTAGCAAAATACACAAACGCACTTCACAATTAAGCAATTAGACTTTGCAAAATAAAAATTACACTATCCAGCGATGAAATCTATACACCCCCATAAGTTGTTCAAAATGCTAAGATATCACACGGGGGAACACTTTCGATTTCCTTAAAGTTGTCTGCTATAAACTCAAGCCCCTCTCTTTTCCGTCATTATCATCCTCAATGTCGCCGTCGTCGACGGACGCGCCGGCCGCCGAGCGCCGCTGCCGTCTTGTGTCTTGTTGCTGTTGTCGATTGGAGTCTTCGTGTCGTCCGTCACAAGCTTCGACTTCGACTTCCATTGACCAACCAACCAACAAACGAACCAACCCACACGATTTTCAGTCAATTGAATCCGATTCGATATAGCATGACGCATTTCCGTGACGCGACTTCAAATGTCGGCCAACATTTTATATACCTTCTATAAACATATAGAGGTACAATAAAAAACAGTTACAGACCATGTTAACGTCTAATTACAATCACGTTGGTGTTCGCTATAAAATAATGTTTATGGGGGAGTGGGGGAGGGGTTGATCTACCAGAGATAGAGCGTGTTTTTCTTCTTCTTCTTTTTTCTGCATTATTTGGAATTAAATTTCACGGATTTCACTTGACTGCCAAACCAAATAGACACTCTTGTTGAATGTTTCGCAATACAAATGTTACCTAGGGAAGAATTTTTCCAAAAACCTCACGAAAACTTTATTTTGGTCTAATTCGAATGTCTAATTCATTAAGGCGAGACATCTATGGGTTCGTATATGTTTTTGGGTTTTATTTTTTATTTTATTTCTTTCAAAAATAAAACGAGAAAGTTTTAAAAACACCTTCGACAATAATGTGTATGGAAATTCAAGCAGCATGTTGTAACAATTAATTGAGAGTCAATAATATCGTGAGTCCAATTTAACACATTAGCACAATTTTTAAGTTTTGCAGATACAATAGTGTACACATAGGTACACTGAATAAAACAAAATTGCAATCAAAAGAAGATTTTGAATTGATTTTCTTTCGAAAACAAGAATAAGTTTAAGAACTAAAAAGACTTTCCAGTGTTTTTGAGTTCTTTGTGTTGAAAATTTTACCACACTATTTAATACATTACATTTCTAACATTAAATTATATTTTTGTTTTAATTTCAATTGTGAAAAAGCAGCAAATTTGTAAAATTTCGAAGATTCTTATCAAAATAAAACCAACAAATTCGACAAAGTAAATCCCCCGATTTGAAACATTGATGATTTGAAACATTGAAAGTTAACAATTTTAGTAAAATTTTAAATAAGAAAATGAAAAAAGTTTTATGACTGACGCTTCAGCTTCGGATTTGTCTGCGTTACGATGAGCCTGTTTCGAGGTTGCTTTGAATGACATTTCTATAATAACCAATGGGAATCTTTCAAAAGCAAATGTATTTTGTTTGTTGTTTTTTTTTACAGCTGTGGAGCTGTCAGACAAAGCAAATTTGAACTAGAGCTTCCGTTTGGAGTCACATTACGTAACATTACGTTCTTTTCCTTACGATTGTCAAACGAAACGTGAGGTCAAAGCTTCATTGTGACAGCATGCATTGGCTGCGTTCAATCTCAGACAGATAGGGTATCCGGATACATTTTTGTTAGTGTTTAACGTGTAAAATAACAGCTGATCAAAAACAGCTGAGATGTCAAAAAAGGAATCCAAAGGTATCCAAGAATTTCTGGGGTATGTAGGTATCTGACAGAACAGCTGATTCAACACATGGTTGAATTTCAAAAAACTTGAAAATTGATTTCAGCTTTTTGTATTTGTTGGTAAACAAAAAAATACAAAATGTTAGTTGATGTTGTATTTGAGGATGTTCTGTACATAATAGACGATGAAGAAGCTATTTGCCTCCGAATTTTGTTTTATCTTACAACAATTTTGACTTCGAAGCTTAAATGTTTCTCTGCTTTTTGTGAACAACTGAAAGTTGTTTTTATTTTTTGACAGTTATCTCAATACAGCTATCCAACTCGTTTAACAAGGTATCTAAAAATCCACCTATCCAAGATACCCTATCCAACACGAGATTGAACGCAGCCATTGAATTCCTATGACTGAACTCGTAAACGTCAAGCGAAACCGAAGCTAAAGCGTGTTTGTGTTTCAGCCATTAAACTACAGAAGATGGTGGAATGCATTAAGTTAAGAAACTATTTCTTAAATTTAAGGCATGTTTAAAAAAGTTATATGGGCAGAATCCAATTAATATTTCGTGAAGTTTATTTGCAGAAAGAAAGCTTTCATCAAAATGTATAGTCAACGGATTTCTTCTAATATTGGACACATTGTAATGAAGTGATGTGCATCTTCCTTTTTCCTTTTGTTACATAAAATGCAGATTGATGTTAAATCAGCCTGAAGAGGGAAAAAATTAAGGTTCAGGACTTCAACTCGTGCTCCAAAGATAAAGTTTATAGCTTTGGACGACATTTCATTATTGAAATAGTTTGTTTTTGAGGTACCTATAGGTATTCCTGGATGTTGTTGATGATGACTAAAACTTCGTTCATCAATTTTAGCAGTAACATTGGCAAACACATAAGATGCCATTCATCCACATTAGACTCCATTAAGTTTAGTTTATTAACATGGGAGATAGCTAGCTGTTTTCATTAATTAAAAGAAGATGCGTCACACTGAAGTAGCCTTACCATGAGCGAATTATGAAGACTTCCTTCATCTCTTTTCATCACTCTTGTGAGTATATATGAAGCTAAGCCAGACTCCACGTAGGTAGCATATAGTTTAGTGTTGAGTTTGATAATCTAAATAAGCCTTTGAAATGCATTCAAAGTGCTTCAAACTACTTGTGAGGCAAGTATTCAACAATCTGGGCCCAATAGCAGAAGCATTGATTTCATTTCATCAGCAAGGCATTTGGAAACTAGATCAATTTTTGTATTTCCAAGAAACTTTGGGAACATCAAACTTAAGGCTTTTTTAGCTTAATTGCATTTTGTTTGGCATGCTTCGAAAATCTTAAATTATGCTTTAGTAAAACTCCGAGATATTTAAACTCTTGCACTACCTCAATACACACACTGTGGTGCACCAAATTCTCTTCGGAGAGTCTTCTTCTTTGACCTGCTTCAAAAATCATTATTTAAGTTTTGTTTGTATTTACATGCAAGCCTCATGTAAAACTTAATCGTCCGCGTAGAGCAAAACTTTCACTTGAAAATCAGCTAAAAGTATCGTCCAAGAACAGCATACATCACAGATATCATCAATAAACAAAGCAAACATAATTGGGCTTAAAATGCAGCCCTGGGGAACACCAGCTACCGTTTCAAACTAGAGGCACTACATAACTCCAGAAATTTGAAATACATGCATTAACAAAAATTTCCGGGAGATTCCTAGTGATGAAAGCTTATGCATCAGAGCCTGTCTGTTGAGATTGTCAAAAGCCGCTTCTAAGTCTACAAAACAAGCATGTACTTTCTTCTTTTTCTCAATAGACTTTCTAGCAATATTTCACTTTATCAAATCGAAAAAACATATTTAATTCATGGAATCATAAAATCTTTCATTATTAATCATTTGTTTGAAAATTATGCCCAATTGTTTGATTTCCGAGTAATAAATTTTTAACAAGCATCTCGAGTCATGACAAAATTATGACATTGTTCAAAAATTGAGCCTTAAGTATAGAAGAGGTAGGTACACATTTTGAAAGCATAGATTTTATTTTTCTTTGAAAATCCCACTTTACTATATATGGAATACGAAAAAAACGCACTTAATATCACTTTTTTTTGAATATCCCACAAAAAAGGATTCAAAATTTGTACAACCCTGCTGAAATAATTACTTAGCCTTCTGCTGTGTTTTGACTACCTGCCAGGTTTTCAAATAGAATTATTACAACTTTTTGAAAAATCCCACACCTATACAAAGTAGAATCCCCAATTAAAATCTAATCCTCATTATAAATTGTTTCCTCTTAAAATGTGTTTTTGTTATTTTCTCTAAGTGTATTGTATGGAACATCTAATTGCAATTCTTTATGCATAGGAACTTATAGTTCGATTGGAGTTCGAAAAGAGAGGGGCTCAAGTGAATCACCCAATACCTACATATATGATCTGATCACTATGGGTTGTGAAACCTAACTTTTGGGCAAAAATATCCCATGCGAAAATAGCATTTAATTAGGTGATTTTTTGGTTCGAAAGGTCAGTTTGTATGAACTTTATATAATTTTTTTGAATTCAAACCCAAATGAAGACTTGCTAAGGATTTGGGTGGACGGATATTTACGAGGTTTGTCTTTCTTTTTGGTTTTGCATTTATTTCTCTTCTCTAACTTCTTAAATAATACTAAATCAAATTTGGTCAAAATTCAATAACCGACAACATGTATACCAATGCATAAATGAATATTTTCTAATATATGCAGCTCTTTGCTTGTAATTGAAAGCTTTTTTCGTCGTCCATATCTTCAGAACGCGTAGAGATATCGACTTCAATTAAATTTTGTTATATAGATAATAACACAGAAAGATGAAGAAATTAAGTTAAACAAATTGAGTGGGTATTTTTTTTTAACTATATCAATTTAAAAAAATGAACATTTTGGTTGACCCCAAATAACCAATAACGCTAGTGACTTTAGTTAAAATTTTATATTATATAATGAGCCATGAAAAAAAAAAAAACAAGTTAAATTTTATCATAAGCATTAAAATCTACACAAAATACTACACAATGACTTACAAATTATTTCATTCTCTGTCAAATTTTGTTGTTTTCGTAATGGTGTTAGAAAATTCCATCTTGTATTTTTCATATAAGAAATAAAAATTTAAAAAAAAATGCTAAAGAAATTGGTACAAATTGGTTTTATACTAAAAATCTTGTTAACATAAACAAATTTTGAAATCAAACTTATTTAATCATATGTAAAATATTTTTGCTAACTTTTAGTTAGGTTTCTACACAAATTCAATTGAAAACTTTATTTTTTTACAAAAAACGAAATCCTACAAAAACAACTGATAAGAAATGGTCTTCGACTCAAGTATTATGACACCAAGAAAGATATTGACTTCAATTTTTTTTATAGAATTTTAGAAAAAATCGACATACGGGCACGGGTGGGAAGTTATCAGTTAGGGTAGCATCCCAGACTCTTTTTTTAATATCAAATAATGAAACCTCTAATTGGAAACCCAAAACATCGTTTGGCCATGGCGCAATATTAACTAAAATGAGTTTCAAAACCATATGTCTTCTGTTTCGTATTTCGTGTATCATTTTTCATGCTTAAAATCCCCCAAAACAAAATTTTTAATAAGACACTACCCAACATAACGCAACGTTCCAACAACAACATCAACTTAGATTGCATAAAAAAGAGTAACGTCTATAATACATTTCCTTAAATTACAATTACAATTCATATATCCCCAAAATGGTTTTGTTTACTTCTTTTTCAATTTTATTATTTTTGTTTCTCAATGAAGTTAATAAACAAAAAACACACCAAATGAAAATCCTCTCAATATGTATAAACTTACTGCACTCGCACTGCGCAACCATCATCATCATCATCCATCGCAATCGCCTTTAACAATAGATTGTGTGGTAGTTGTACCTACTGTTGTGCCAAAAAGAATTGCTTCTTTGACGGGTTAAGCAAACTAAAGAAAAATAAAAGATACTTCCATTGGTACATTATTTTGAGTCCCACTTTAAGCTAAGGCCATACAAAAAGGCTTAGCTTGAATCTCTAAGAATTATTATGAACCAAACCATAAGTATACTTACACTGGAAATTGTATTCGCCCGTCCAAGTCCAATTGTCTGCCATATATGGCAAACGGTCAAAACCAAAAGAAAGACATTATAATTTATGTTTGATCATTATAAATTTGCAATTATAAGTGGTGACATTTAAACAGTGTTGTCTATTCAATACAATTGTACTAAAATGTTTGTTTTCTTCCTTAGACTTATTTCCTGATATTTTTTATTACAGATACAAACAACGGAGGCATAAGAACTTTAAGATATATTTAGGCATATTTTAAACTTTATTAGCAAAAAAAATTTCAAATTGTCGAGTAATCCCCGTTTTGGGGTAGAGTCTCGTATAATTGCACCCTGACACACGAACCCTCATATAACTTCGAACAATTTTCTAAAACGAAGCACAGCGTTTCTGAAATGTAATAGCTTCAAAAAATGCTGATAAGTCTTAATAGCCTTATCCATAATCGTTATCTTTGACTTATCCGTTCAAAATAGTTAAGAATCTATCTTTAGTTCCATAATACTTAAGTTATTTTAAGAAAACGATAAATGGGCTGTATAAATAGAAATAAACCTTCAATTTTATGTTTAATCCGAAAAGACATGGCTTGATGACTAAAAAAAGCTTTTAGGTGGTACACGCTAGATTTAAATTCTGGCTTAAAGTCATTTCTCTAGTATTTTTTTTTTAAATTCAAGAGTATTAACTACTATTTTATTATTAAAAAGTGGCAACATTAATAACCGTATCAATAAATTTTCATCAACTTTTACCTATGAAGACCATGATGTCTATGCGGTCAAGTCAAGTGCTACGATGGTGCTTTCGGCCTTTAAGCGCGTACAAGATATTCAATTAGGATATACAAAAAGATTCATTATAATATTATTGTTGAAAACGCAATCAAATTGTCATCGGGGACAACTTGCGGACACACACCTAATTTCACATTATTTGCAACCTTAAAAGCATCTTTCTTAATTTATCTCTCATGATTATTCATATATGTATGTATGTATCTAGATACATTTTGTATCTTTACTTATATACAAATAGAAAAACTAAATTTTAACAAACAAATTACAAAACGAACATATCCATAATCCAAAATGAAATGTTTTATGTTTGACATTAACAAATTATTTAGCTATTTTGCATGTTTAAAACGTTCGTTGGTTGTTCGTGTCGATGTCAGGCGAACGCGTTTTTCTAGATTTTTTGTTTTTAACTCTTTTTTTGTTGTTGTTGTTGTTGTCTTCGATTTGAATAGCGCGTTTAAGGAAATCAATGGCACGTCTACGTTTACGTCTGACTGCGCCAGCACGGTGGGTGATGACGCCGCGACGCAAAGCGGTGTAAAAAAAAGGGGAGGGTATAGGATAATATTGTAATTGGCAAACAGATGTCTTAAGGTGAGAAAGTAAAATGGTTTCCTGTGGTGCTAAGACACGCAACTTACTATAGATAAATACCTAATAAAAAACATTTTTCTTAAGTAATAGGAAATAATTGCGCGCCCAAAGAACCTACATTGTACATATTTAGTGTTGCAATAAAATTTCAAGCCTCTAGGGAACATAAAGGCTCATGGATATGAATTTAATATTGGACGTAATTAATTATGTAAAAGCTGAACAGACTTCAAAGTGAGCCTAGAAGTATTTTAACGTCTTTTTATAGAATTTCATTGAAATCGAAAGCAAAGTGTTTTTATACGTACATATACCTTAACTCCAGGGATCCTATAATATCTGATAAAATGTATGCATAATTTTAATTAACCTTCCATTTATGCAACGAAGTGCTGGTAACACCTTAAACAAGTATTTTGACAGGACAGCTGACAGTTAAGGGTTAGTAAAAATGGAGCTCAACACAATGGCTGCGTTCAATCTCGTGTTGGATAGGGTATCTTGGATAGGTGGATTTTTAGAAACCTTGTTGAACGAGTTGGATAGCTGTATTGAGATAGCTGTCAAAAAATAAAAACAAATTTCAGCTGTTCACAAAAAGCAGAGAAACATTTAAGCTTCGAAGTCAAAATTGTTGTAAGATGAAAAATTTAATGGATAATTCAACTGATTCCTCGAACGGATGATGAATTGATAGGTTTAAAAAAATAGATCATAATTATTACCTTCTGAAATTCGGAGGCAAATAGCTTGTTCTTCGTCTATTATGTACAGAACATCCTGAAATACAACTTCAACTAACATTTCGTATCTTTTTGTTTACCAACAAACACAAAAAGCTGAAATCAATTTTCAAGTTTTTTGAAATTCAACCATGTGTTAAATCAGCTGTTCTGTCAGATACCTACATACCCCAGAAATTCTTGGATACCTTTGGATTCCTTTTTTGACATCTCAGCTGTTTTCGATCAGCTGTTATTTTACACGTAAAACACTTACAAAAAGGTATCCGGATACCCTGTCTGAGATTGAACGCAGCCAATTGAACAAAGACTGTTGACATATGTTTCAAAAACAAAGAATTTTTGTCTGTCAAACCAAAGGAAGGCTAAAGGATTTAGAAATTATTACCAACATTCTCAAGAACTGCTTAAAATTGAAGTTTAATGAAGTTAAAATCAAAAACTGCCATTATTCTTGAAATACGAGTATTTTTAAGGAAACAAACGTACCTAATGGAAATTTATTAGGATCTATTAGATCAGACTCAATAGAATGATAACTTCCCATCCATGCCCATCTGTCAAATTATCTAAAAAAATTAACAAACATTAATAAGAACATTTTGTGCAAGATTTACAATATTTAAGTCAAGCCTTATTCTCATAATACCTTAGTCGAAAACCATTTCTAATGAGTTTTTTTTTGTTGTTTTTGTAAGTTTACATGTTTTGTAAAAAAAAGTTGTCAGTTAAATTTCTAAAAAATCAACTAAGACTTAGCAACAATATTTTGCAAATGAGAAAATAAGTTTGATTTCAATAATCAATTTTAGCAGCATATTTTGAAAGTTTTTCTTTCTTGTACAAAATATGCCAAAGGGATTTTACTAAGAACATTAACTTACATTTACAACAAAATTTTGCACAGAATGAAATAATTTTGAAGTCAATACCTTTATATATTCTCGAAATATTCGAATCGAACATCTGTTTTTATGACTTTGTTAATGTATCACGTCAAGTTTTTAAGATATTACTTCTTAAGATTCGAAATTAAAAACACGTTTTAACGTATTTTTAACTTCCCATATTTGTCAAAATTGAAAATTTTGACATTTCTTGACGTTTCAAGGTCCCTAGAGTCGAAATAAAAGATTTTTAGAAAGATGTCTGTGCCTGCGTGTGTTTTTTTCGTCGTCTATAGCTCAAGAACCAGAAGAGATATCGACTTCAAATAAATTTTGTTATACAGATAATAAGGCAGAAAGATGCAGAAAGGGCTCTCAAGAAAATTGCGTTTGTGGTTTTTTTACCATAGCAGTTTAAAAAAATTTTAAAATTTTGGTTAACCCTAAATAGCTCAAGAACCAATAACGCTAGAGACTTGAATTAAATTTTATATTATATATTGTAACGTGATACCAAACAAGTATATTTTTGAAAAAAAAAATCTAATTAAAGGTTTTTTTTATAAATCAAAAAAAAACTGAAAAAAAAAAGGTGTCACCTGGAAAATTTTACGAATCAAAAATGATTTTATCTTATAAACAATGTTGTGCAACGAAGAATAACGTTTTTGATATCAGGTAACATTTTTAGAAAAATCGAATTGACAGTTTTGTTTATAAAAAATAAAAACCTAAAAAAAAATAACTCAAAATTGGTAAAAATTGAATTTCGACTCAAATATCTTTTCAAAGCTTTGAGATATTGGCTTTAAACTACTTTTATCTTATCCAACAGTCCGTTTTTTCCAGAAAAAAATAAAATCTACAAAAATAGTAAGCAAATTTGGTAAAAATTGATGTTCTATTTTTGATATCTCTCAAATTAATTTCATTCATCCAATTTGTAAAAATTTAAGAAATGCTACTTGAATTGATAAAAATTTGTTTTCGACTAAAAATCTATTTAATAAAACTAGATTTTCAAACTAATTTATTGCTTTATAGGAAAAATATTGTTGGTAATTTTGAAAATTTTAAGAATAATTCAACTGACAACTTATTTAAACAAACACGAAAACCTACAAACTCTTAAGCTAGACAAATCGACAGACGGGATGGGAAGTTATCAGTGTGGGTCGCATCCCAGCCTCTTTTTTTGTTTCCCATAAAATCCGTGATCGTTTTCTAAATCTTTGAAAGGAAGTTTTGTTCTTCTAACGAATCTATTGTCTTAACAATTTTATTATATCAAGTTTTTGAAATATAGCTCAAATTTGTCTGCACTTTTCATTTTCATTTGTGCCAGTCGAAAAAGTGCTTTACGTCGAATTAAAGTGCTTTTGTTTTGCTAACTGTAACTACGGTGACTACTAAATTTTCATCATTTTTGTATTGAATTTCAATAAGTTTTTGAAGCATGTACCATTGGCCAGATTTAGACGACTTAAGTGACTTGAAAGTAAGCTGCCAAAAAATTGCCTTCCAACTAAAGCAACTTTATTGTAAAGTTGACTGGAAAGTTAGTCAAGAAAAATTTCCCTAACTTACAGGTCAAGTTCATTTTATGTCAAATTGACAGTTTATCATGTTTTTTTTTATTCAATTGAAAGTTAAACTTTATTACTCTGGAATTTATTTACTTCCTGCACAATTCCATTTAATGTTTAATTGTAAAAGGGGTTTTTTTTGTCAAATTGGAAAAGGAATATCTAATATATCTTTTCAATACAAAATTCAATTCGTGATGGACTTGTAGCTTGCATGAGGAGTGTTTTTGTTATTGTGTGCAACATCAACTGGAGGTAGAGGTTAGTGAAGTATAGTTCCAAGTTTGAAATATATGACACTTGAAGAACTAACTAATTAAAAAAAAAAAATTGGGTAACGCAACAGTCCATTGGGAACTAGGGCCTAGTGACTTACAACTCTCAACCGTTCCTGTGTGCAAGTAGTGTTGTCAGGGATGGAAGGGACCTACAATTTTAAACCGAATCCGAACGTCTAATTTGAGAAAGCACTTTTTTATGACAAGAATTAATCTTGGAGAATTTTTCAATTCCTTGCAAGTGACAATACCTGTGAAAAAAACTTTAGATGGCAAAGGCAGGGATCGAACCCCAGACCTCTGGCATGTAAGTCCAACGCAATAACCATCATGCCACTAGTACTACTGAAAACTACTAACGAATTAACTTAGTCAAAATGAACGTTCAAAGAATGGAGTTGACTGCAGTCTATTATATTGTATGATCCTGCCCATTTTTAGTAATGACGTAGTGTGTGCTTGTCAAACGTCAAAAGATGACAGCTATCAAAATAGCGTGCTATTCAAAATGAAACTTTTATTTGGAAAACTCTTTACTTAGTACCACAAAACACGAAATCTTTAATCAAAACATTGGCAAAAAACATTCAAAAACACACCTAATGCGAGTGCATAATCTGCAAGCATTATAAATGTCTAATATTTAATCCGAGCTTACATCTCTTTTAATCGCAATTTCTCTGCTATATGGGTGTGGATTGAAAGATTCAATTCAAATTATTTATCTAATTCAAATTAACGTTGATAGCCAAATCGAAAAAACTCTCGTCTACTAATAACTAGCCTCTCTAGATATAATTTGCACATTTAAAAATCCCACTGAACAATTGCATTAAAAAATATTTCTTTATAAACTCAAAATGTGTACAAATCAGCAGTTGTTGTTTATAATCGATAACGAATTACTCCTGTCAATAGTCAAAATGTTTACTCTGTTTGAATGCCATTCGCAATCCACACTTTAGGCCAGTATTAAAACCTACCTAAACATAAAACCATTGAGGAGCTTATAAAGACTCGCTACAGAGATACATAGTTATACTTAGGTAGGTACTTCTTGTTACTTATCACAGGCAAATCAAATAAAATTGTTACCTTACCAAATGTGTTCTGCTGCCACTCAGCATGATCCAGAAAATCAACTTTTACAAAAGACTCTATGTCTGCAGCACTAGCAGCAACAGCAACAAATTGTTTAAGCTTCCATTCCATAACACAGCCATAGCTATAGCCTATCAATACCAAGCTTACTATAAGTAGGTTTAGATGGCCATTTTCATCCACACCACGTACATACCTATGAGCTCTACTTTCAATCAAAGAGTTTAATCGAACTTAAAAACTCGATATGGGAATGATAAAAATCAGACAAGTTGTCTGATTTCCATAAAACAGCACCATATCCATCAATCAGACACCAAATTGCTTACGAATTAAACCCGCAAAAGAGATCTTGCGGATATTAGTTCAAGACATCCCGAGCCAGACTAAACATCTCATAATTTTCATACTAAATTGCAACACAACACACACAACAGGCACAAATCGATGCCTCAAAATTTGAAATTCGAGATTAGGTTGAAAAAGACCGGAGGAACTCGTTACGATTAAAAATGTGTTCCATGTACCTCCGAAGATGTAGATCGTTATCGGTGATCAATTTTTTTAAACTTTTTTCTCCAACCACTGCGACTTCAAATGATACGAGTATTTATCAATTTTTCTTTTTTTTTTCTTTCCAGGATCGAGCTCGTAACGTGTCTGAGAGACTCTCCTCGACGACGACGCTCACAGTGAACATAGCCGACTCAGATGACCTAGATCCCTCGTTCATCTACCGTGGATGTGTCCTATTGGACGGAGCGTGCATTAACCCAGAGTATTCGGCATCTGTTCCAGCGGGATCATTGCAGGGTGTCCTCAGTGTGTCCCCGGAGAGAATCCAAGCGGTTGATCTGGACACGATAAGCTCCCCCATTCGGTACTCCTTCGCGAGTGGAATGCCAGGCAATTATGGTGACTATTTCGAAATCGATGTGCAGACAGGTGTCCTGAAGCAGATAAAAGCTGTCGATACGTCGACGGCCAAGAAATATGACATCATCGTTAAGGCCGAAGAGGTATCGGAAGCGAAGCGCTTCACCACCGCCAAACTGACAATTATGGTAAAGCCTGTCGATGCGAATCCCCCAATTATCGCTGCATCCGACATCGAGGGCTATGTAGAGGAGAATTCCATGATCGGCACTCGGGTGTTGGATGCAAGTGGCAAACCGATATCCTTCCAGACGAGCGATGCCGATCTGGGTGAGGATGACCCTAAGCCAGCGTATATCTACGAACTGACAACGCCATCATTCGATGTGACCAAAGATGGTATATTGATCGTTAACGAGGAGGCGCTCGATCGCGATCCTCCAAATCCGGGTAAATTCAAATTTCAGGTTGTTGCCCGCGAGCCGAAAACGAATGCCGCCAGTGCGCCATTGAGTTTGACTGTACACCTGAAGGATGTCAACGATAACGCGCCCAAGCTGGCAATGGTCGCTCCGATATCGATTACCGCTGGCGATGGCAAACGCCTGGTGACACAGGTCACGGCGACAGACAATGACGAGGGTGAGAATGCAGTGATCACGTATTCGATTTATCATGTCTCCAACAATGGAATCAATAAATTTACCATTGACGAGCGGACAGGTAGGATAGAGACTCGTGGCAGGACCATGGCCGGGGAGCAGTATAGCATAACAGTGCAGGCAGCTGACATTGGCGGATTGAGTTCACAGGCAATTGTGGAGGTATCTGTGATGCCGGGACCCAACACGAAGCCACCGCGATTTGTGAAGCCTGTGTACGAGGTGCAAGTGAGTGAAGGTGCAGAGATAAATTCAACAGTGACCGTCGTTAAGGCAGAGGACCCCGAAAGCGATCCTGTCACATATTCAATCTCATCGGGCAATGATTTGAGACAGTTTTCGATTGGCCAGGAAAATGGAGTGATCGTGGTCATACGAAAATTGGATCGTGAAAGTCTGACGCGGTATCAGTTAATAATTAAGGCTGAGGATAATGGTGGGCTTTCGAGTACGGCGACGGTGAATGTCAAAGTGACAGACATCAATGACAAAAATCCAGAATTCGATGAGTCGACGCTGCCGTATGTGTTTAATGTTGAAGAGGGTAAGGCTGGCGCTTTTGTGGGCATTGTACACGCCACGGATGCCGATGAAGGCATCAACGCTGAGATAACCTATTCCATTCCGACTGACATCCCGTTCACGATTGATCCGGCGACAGGTGAGATTCGAACCAAGAACAAGTTGGACTATGAGAGACAAACGGAGTATAAGTTTGTGGTGACAGCAATGGATGGGGCGCCTGACGCTAGGCTGGGAACTGCTAGTGTCACGGTTCTGGTGCGTGACATCCCCGATGAGGTGCCGAAGTTCACCGACTCGCGAGTTGATGTTAGAGTGCCGGAAAATGTTCCAGATCTTTTGATTGCGACGGTGCAAGCCATCGATCCCGACACTGTGCAGGAAATCACGTACACCCTGAGGAAAGGTGCAACAGAGTTGTTTAAGGTTGATCCCAAGACGGGACAGATTAAGACAACAAAAGGATTGGATTATGAAAAGGAGAGGCAGCACGAACTTATTGTGGGCACTCTGGAGAATGACGGAGATGGGCCTGGCGACACGATTAAGATCATCATCGATGTGGATGATCGCAATGACATTCCACCAGTTTTCGTTTCGGTTCCCGAGCCGAAGACAGTCAATGATGACCAACCAATTGGTACGATAATTGACACAATGGCGGCGATTGATGGTGACGGTTCATCTCCTGGCAATGTGGTTCGCTATGAAATGGTCGGACGCGGCAAGGCGCTAAAATACTTCCAAGTCGATCCAGACACTGGAACTGTTAGAATTCGTGACGAACTGAGAAAGGAAGAGGATACAGAGTATCAGGTCGACATCAGGGCCTATGACATGGGTGAGCCACAGTTGAGCTCCGTCGCCACTTTGCCGGTGTTTGTGAGGCATCTGCTTACCGATCCCTCAGTTGATGATCCGATTGCAGATGGAAAAGTGGATAGTGGAGTGATCATGAGTCCAGAAAGTCTAGGACTGGCATTCAGCGACGACAGCTACACAACGGGAGTTCCGGAGACAACCGGCATCAACGCAACAATCAAACTGATCCAGGTCATAAATTCAAAGAAGTCCGCCAAAACGAATCCGAGCTTCAAGTGTGAAATCGTTGATGGCAACGAACGCGGACTGTTTAGAGTGACTATTGAGGATCACGGGTGCGGAATCGTTCTGCAGAAACGATTGGACTACGAGAATCAAACGTCACATGGGCTACAGTTGAAGTTGGTGTCACACAAGTACTTCATAAACCCCCAGAAGAGCATGACGTCAGTGAAGATCATCGTTCAGGATGAGAACGATAACGCTCCAGAGTTCACGTTCAATCGCATTCAAGGAAAGCCCGACACATTCTATGGGGTGGTTGGGCCAGATGTGGATATAGACACGCCAGTGCTGCAGGTTCACGCCACCGATCGAGATTCTGGGAAATATGGAATGATCAGGTACAAGATCTTCGACGAAGAGGACAACACCATCAGCGAGGCACAATTGGTAAGTTTTTATTTTGGAAATGAAAGGGGTTTTCATTGTTAACGTGTTTTTTTTTTTCATTTGCAGCCCACAAGCTACTTCATAATGAGTGAAACAACTGGAATCCTGAAGACAGCCAAGTTGTTGCGCGGCGATGTCACTTTTCCGTTGCGTTTCTTTGTAGAAGCGCGTGACAATGATGGACAGGAGGATGGATCGCACCGGACGAGAGCACGAATCGTTGTCAATCAAATCACAGATTTGAATCGCATGACGCTGGTATTCTCCGATTCGACGCCGAATGAGATTCGCAATCATTATACACAATTGGAGGAACTACTCGAAGAGAAGACAAACGGAATGATTGGCGGTATCGAGAGGTTCAGCAATCGAAAGTTCCTCAATGAGAATGGCAGCATAATGGAGAATCCTTCGGCGACGGATGTCTGGTTTTACATTATCGATCCAGAGACCGAAATGATCCTCAGACGCAATGACAGCGTTGTGAGTGAGAGTCTGCTGGAGCCGACAGCACAAGCGGAGATAAATTTTGCAGCTTCGGGAATTGCCAGAGCCACGGCTCAGGGTATATTCGGGCCAATTGAAGCAAGGCATCAAGTTCATAAGGTTTGTTGTGGATGTTTTTGATGTATTCCGTTGACACGTGTATGTGACACTTTTTTCTTTCTTAGCAGATTAAAGCTGCCATAGCGATCAACGATGAGGTGTTTCCGTATACTCTGATTGCAGTGTCGCTGATAATTCTTATCCTTGGAACAATTGGAATTATTTACATTTGTATTTCTTGGTCAAAGTAAGTTTTAAGAGAAGGATGGTTTTTTTTTTAAGTTAGATTTTAAATGTCAAATTCTTGCAGATACAAAAACTTCAAACAGCGGATGCGTCAATACTCAGCACCATCAAGCCCCACCCGCTATGATCCTGTTATAGTCGGTGCACAAAATGGCGAAGCAGTCACCAATCTCAAGGAATATGAGACCCAAGTCCTGGCAATGGCAGTCCCACCAGATGGTGACGATGACCTTCAGCTTGATTTCAGTGCCAAAAACCATGCTTTCAGCTTGGACAGCGTGAGCTATATAACCCACAAAGAAAATGGCCAATCAAGTCCATCTCATTCGGAAGCAACAACTGCTACTACGGCAACTTTAAGACGAAATAACAACAACAATAACAATGTTAATAACAACATGAACAACCGGCAGAACACATTTAACCGAACCCTGGAAATGAACAGGAACAATGCAAATCCTTTGGCATCGAATGGCACCCTTCCTGGAACATTAACGTTGGGAAGGATAAAACAAAATACAAATCACTATCAAAATGGTGGCTATAAATTAGATACGATAAGCAGAAACAATTTGGCTAATATGCCAAATAATGCTTATAGCACGTTGGGGAGGCGGGGGAATACCTTTGGAAGTGGACAGAATACGCCAAATGATAATCAAAATCAAGGTGGGGAATTGATGACCAATACCCTGGGGAGGAACAATAACCATAGGGGTGGTTATGGCGAAATTCCAATAGCGAATCCCCTATTTCAAAGGTAAGTTTATTGGAAAATTCTTTTAAAAAAACAAACTCAAACCAATTGCAGAATTCGATGCCAATTTTGACATATTTTCCATATTTCAAAAAATCGCACTTAATCCATTCGTCAGATTATTTTATCTTGTTGGCATAAATAATTCGTTGTTTCAAAATTCAATTTCGAAACCATTTTCGTAAATGTCAAGCATTCAACTAATATTATGACAGTTCAAATGACAGCTGAGTTAATTTGCCAACTCTGGAAATATTTCTACAAAAAAAATTGATCTTAAAACGCTTGACGAAACAGCTCTTAGTTGTTCATAACATTGACTTAATTTCTACATAAGTAAAAGCTTTAAAAGTTCATGAAAATTCACGAAGAGATTTTTGAAAATCTGTACTTACCCTTAAATTTATCTACGGTTTTCACAAGTCAAGGTAAAGTGAACTTGTCAAATTGACATGAGTTCTAAAAAAATTATTTTTAGCTCTTATCATTCTATCTCTTTCTCACTTGACGGTTAAAAAGAGATAAAGAGGTAACTTTAAAATAAAATGGTGAAACGTCAGAAAAGTGCAAAGGGTGTTTTTTTTGTGTAGACTTATTTCTTAAGACTTCATTATTTTTTTTCGAATTTAATTTAAATTCTTCTTGTCTAATGTCATTTTTCTTTTTTTTATTTGCAGATCGAATGGAGACTTAAGTCATATAAGTGCGACCAATGAAAATGTTTCGTTTGGCAAACGTGACTATGGTCAAATGGGATTTTCATATCTTAACGATTTAGATAGATCAGAAGTGGAAACCACAACGGAATTGTAAAAAAATATATAATATATATATAATTAATTTTAAAATCAAAACTGCCACTTTCGCCACCGTTCGCCCTCAACGAATTAAAAATAACGACGATAGGATTGTATAATACCCTAATTGTCATGTCGTCAATGTGTCTTTTAATTTATAAAGTTGCCATTTTTAAAATGTAAATTAGAGAAAATAAAAACAATTATTATTAAATAGTGATTTAAAAACTCATAGAATTTTAAACAGTATGAAAATGCGTTAAATTTGAATAAAAATAATTGTATAAATATTAAAATATTATAAACTTTTAAACAAAAACTGATGTAATTTAATATTTCCTTAGTCACTAGAATGTAAGCTAATATACTCTTTTATGTAGATAGGCTCTAATGTTTGTGTTTTTATCAATTAGTGTATTGTGATTTTTTAAATATAATTGTCACTGTTGTACTTTTTTCTCTTTTTTTTCAAATTAAGTTTAAATGTTGATTGTCAATAATAGGTCTGTTTATATACTTTATTATACTTAGAGATGTAAGATATATAAACTAGCCTTATTCTGTTTTCTTTTAATTTCTATAGTTTTTAGTTTTACTTTTTTTAGTATTTTTCTAATAAATTTTATATTGCCAAGTTTTCAACCATTCTATTTGTGATTTAATAATTATTATATATTTGTAATTTTATTTTAAATGCTTTTTAAGCATGCTAATCAATTGTCTGTTTCGCATTTAATTTTGTATATTTTTTTATAATTCTTATTATATATCTGTATGTTTTGTAAATAATTTTTGAATTGTTGTTCGAAAAACTCAGTTTTTAAGACAGGCAATAAATATTTAAGTGAATGAATTGAATTATTATGAATAGGTTTATATGTATAGGTACATAATTTATGAGAAGAAATTTAAGTGAATGTATGTTATTATTGTTTAATATTATTTAGATAAATTTAATAAGTGTTTTTTTAATAAAAATTAAAAATATAAAATATTTTTTAACAGAAATTTAAATTACGTTGTTGTTCTTATTGTGTCCGTACGTCCAGAGACGACTTATTTGAAAATAATTCAATTAAAAACTGAAAAAAAATATTTCTCACTTCAAATATTTTACGAACAAAAATGATTTTGCAACGAAGAATAACGTTTTTGACATCTGGTAAAATTTTGAAAAAATCGAAGTAACGGTTATTCACAAATAAATAAAATTTTAAAAACAAAAATATTATTAAAAGTTGGTAAGCATTGATTTTCGTCTCAAATGTTCAATTTGGGCCATACGAAATTACTTATCATAGTTATGTAGCGCTCACTATTGACGGTGACCACCTCACTAACGTCGTTTTCAAAAAATTACGGACCAGTTACGCCACCGACCCAAAATCCACACCAAAAAGGTAACTTTTTGAGGATTCATTATCATTCTATAAATAATTTTAAAAATAACAGTTGGAATCGTAAATTACAAGACTTAGAAGTTTCTAGTAAACCCTTCTGGAATATTGTAAAAGTAATTAATAAAAAGAAACCGTTTATTCCCGCTCTAAAAGTTGGTATAATTTTGGTAATTATTAAAATAAAATTGTTATCTCAAATCAATCAAAACAGCTTATTGCCTCCCGAACAATTTGGGTTCAGAGCTTTTCACAGTACTGTACATCAAGTTCACAGAATAACGAAAGATGTAAAAAGCAATTTAGCGATAGGAAGAAGTACTGGAATGGTCCTACTAGACATTGAAAAGGCATTTGATACTGTTTGGCATAATGGCCTTATACACAAACTATTAATAATGAACTTTCCAATGTATCTTATTAAGATAATAAAGTCATTTCTTAATTCAAGGAAATTCAAAGTTTTTGTTAACAATAGTTTGTCCGAAATGTATAATATTGAGGCTGGTGTTCCTCAAGGATCAGTTCTTGGTCCGATCTTATACATTTTATTCACATCTGATTTTCCCAGTTTAAGATATTGTGAAAAGGGAATTTTTGCAGACGATACCTGTATTTATGCATCAGATTCAGTTGGTTCCGTAATAGAAACCAACCTGCAATTTGATTTAAATACAATACAAGAGTATTTCAATGACTGGAAGATAAAATTAAATGCTTCTAAGACGCAGGCAGTCTTTTTTACACGAAAAAGAAAAGCATGCCTCTTACCAAGCAACAATCTTCAAATTGGTGGTTCTACTCTAAACTGGGAAAAAAGTGCTAAATATCTAGGAATTCATCTTGATGAAAAACTCACTTTTGGACTACATATACAACAAATAATTAAAAAAGTTAATCTAACTATTAAAATTCTTTACCCATTCATAAATCGACGGTCCAAACTAAGCACCAAAAATAAACTCATAATTTTCAAATCCATATTCCAAGCTATTATGTTTTATGGGTCTCCAGCTTGGGGAAAATGTGCAAAAACACACATTAAAAGACTTCAAATAAGCCAAAATAAATTATTGAAGATGATGTTAAATCTACCGTGGCATTTTTCCACTTATGAATTGCACACCATAACAAATATTGATTTTGTGCAGGCAAGAATTCATAAATTATATGAAAAATACAAATTCTCTTGTGAATCTTCTGATAATTCACTTATATCAAATTTGATATTATAACTGATGTACGAGTATATGTACTTGTATTTATTACAGTCAACTTTATATTTATTAAAAAACTATCTGTTATTTGATAAATTTGTTTGCTTAATTATATTCTTAAATTCCTGTTGATTATATAATTATTTTTCTCTTTTTAAGTTATGTGCAGTTCTATTTATATGTATCTGTACATTTATTTTACTTGTTTATCTCTTTAATTGTTAAATTATTTATTTGACTATTTATTTACTTATGTATTTATTTATTTAATTGTTAAGTTATTTATTTATATATTTATTCATTTATTTATTTATTTATTTATTTATTTATTTATTTATTTATTTATTTAATTATTCATTTATTTATTTATTTAATTATTTATTTATTTATTTATTTATTTATGTATTTATTTATATACTTTTTTATATATTTATTTATTTATTAATTTATTTATTTATGTTTATTTATTTAATTATTTATTTATTTATTTCTTAAGTGATACTAACTGTGATATTATTTTTAGTTGACTATAAGACTGATTTTGTAATTATTGATCATACATACTATTAATTGTAAAATAACTACTGGTACATATATCTTGATTGAGATATATTTATCCAATAATTTACCTACCCCCCTTCTCTCATCTCTTCTAAGACCATAAATTATTGTATTATGTATTATTATTGTTATTATTTTGAATGAAGGTTTTGTTGTAGTTTTTCCTTCGAATTAATTTAAATTTCAATCGAAACCTATATCAAAAAAATAATGTTAATTGTCATTAGTAAGGTAGTTTATAACCATATCTATGTAAATTGTGCAATTCTGCCATATTTAATAATGTATTCATATTTTGCTACAATACAAATGGAAAAAAAAAAATATTATCACCTGGTGAACCTAGTGTAGGTTGGTACCATCCCATATACGGCAATTTTGCTTGTTAACACAGCTATTCATCCAAAAATACGCCTCGTTACTAAAGATGATTTTTCGGCCAAATTGGAGTCCTCTTCCAAACTATTCGAAGCCCTGTTATCGAACAAACGGCGTTGGCTATGGTCATGAACTTTGAGTTCCTGGGTCAGTTGAATCTTGTACAGGTGTAGGCTTAAGTCCCGTCACCAAATTTGTCAAGGCCGAGTTCTTTTGCACGGCGAGGAATAGATTGCCTCGTGTTCTGCTGTACACTTTCACGGACCGGACTGCGGCGATGTTCTCGTCCGATCTTGCATTACTTGGACATACGGGTGTAGCAATAGGTCCACTGGTGATCTCATAAATAAATCACAGAAAGTTCAGCTTTTTAGTCAATTAAAAATGCATGATTAGTCGTTATTTTGACATAAGTGGAATTGACATGATAGTATAAGGCAGATCTTGAATAACTTTCCAGTGTATTTTCCAATAAATTAGCCTTAATTATAAGGCAACTTTTGGCAGCTGGCCAATCAGATGCTAGAAACACCTAAGGCTGACGAATTATATAATATATGTATCCTTGGTTTTCATCAATGAAACTAATTATTGAAATTTGTATTATCAGGTCTACTAAAAACTGTTTTTCTGACAGAAATCTGTGGAACGAATAGTTTTATTTTTTAGCAAAATAAAATTATCTGTTCAGGAAGTTGAATTTCCGAAAATTTCACTTTTAACAAAAAATAAGTGTGCAGTTAAACTTTTTTTCAAACAAATTCCTTGAGTTATTTCTAATAAATCAACATATGTATGTACAAAGGGTTTTCAATTAAAGTCATCATAGTTAAATAAGACAAGTATATACAAAGCTTTTACTATTTTTTAAGAGCCCTATCAATGTATAAATTGCTGCTGCAACTTTGCTGGGTGTAGTGCATTTCAAAAAGGTCCGCTTTGCGATGACTTTGGCTTATATATAAAGCTGAATTTGACCGATGGCATCAATTATGTTGCCTTTGAGGCTGCAGTGGTTTACGGCTAATCCGCATGGACCTGTTACTTAAAAAAGCTCTAAAAGCGGCTGAACCTGCCCAATGTTTAAAGAGGTCAAATCATTTATTATCTACAGACATGGAAAAAAGTATTGGTACACCTGTATTTTTAAAAAGTAACTTGTTTTTAGTAAAAAATATTGAGTATTTTTTTTTTAATTAGTTTATAATAATTTATTTAAATTAATTTAAAAAAAATAACAATTATATTTTTAAATTAAACAAAAACAACAAAAAAGTTAAAGAAAAAAGTATTGGCACAGATTAAGAAATTTTAAGCAAAATGCATTTAGTTTAATAAAGAAACAAAATTAATAGAGAGTTGGCATACCCTTATTCTTAATGACTTCTTTAAATCTATTGTGCATCGAATAAACGAGTTTTTTTGTTGTTTCCTGACCAATTTTGGATCACTCATCAGCAAACGCTGTTTTTAAAAGGGATTTACTGGTAAAAGCGTGTTTTCTGATTCTTCTATCTAACACATCCCAAAGATCTTCAATGAAATTCATGTATAAAGACTGTGACGGTGTCTTGAGAGTTAGAGAAGTGTTGTAGAGGATCCATTTCTTGACAGTATTATGTTTTGGATCATTGTCTTGCTGAAAAATAGAAACTCTCAGCAAGACCCAATTTCTCCGCACTTTTCTTTAGATTATTCTTAAGTATATTTAGAAATACCATCTTATCCATAATGCCATCTATAAAAACTAACTGCCCTAACCCCGATGCCGCCACACAACTCCATACCAAGACTCCGTCACCTCCATACTTGATTGTTGGAAGAAAATTTTCTTTGTCAAAGGCAGTGTTTGGTTTTCAACACAACAATTCTCGGCTTTGAATCCGAAAGATTTTAAATTTGCTTTCGTCGGAAAAAATAACTTTGTCCCAAAAGTCTGATTCCTTATTCACGTAAGCTTTGGCGAATTCCATACGCTTTATCTTGTTCACTTTACTAATAAACGGTGTTGGCCTTGGAATCCGGGAAAAGGAAGCAGCATCATGTATTATGACGTTTCTAACGGTTTCCGTCGAAATCTTTTTCCCAAATTGTTCGGAAATATCTGCCGCTAATTCAGACTAACGTGATTTTTGGATTTTTTTTATAGAATTAACGACAGACCTTTCTTCTTTCCTTGTTAACTTCCTGGGTCGGCAGCTTCTTTTGTTATTTTCTAAGCTGTTTGCATCTTTAAACCGGTTTACAATGCTGCGAACCGTATAACAACTTCTGATGACAATACCCCCGATCCCAGAAAATGATTTTCTTTTCGAGTACAGATCTAAAATAATTTTTCCTTCACTATTGGTAGTTTTCTTACCCTTCCTTGGCATTTTTTCAACAATTGTTTATAAAAATTATAAATAAAATTAGCAAAAGCACTTAAACTTGTCGATTTTTATTTTTCGCAAGAATAATAAACTTTACTTGACAACTACTTTTATTAAATGAGCAGCTACGATAGTAAAAAAAATAATGGAAAGTGGTAAGAACGGTACATTTTTAGTAAGCAATTATAGGGTGTGTCAATACTTTTTTCCCTGAAAAACTGGACTTTTTTTTTAAATGAAACCGCTCCTGTAGAAAACCGATTGTGTCTTGCGCTGTACGCACACTCATCGCTATCCTTATCATCCGATTCAAGGGACAAGAAGTTAGTGATCATCGACTTACCGATAACGCCTCCAACCCAAAATCCACACCAAACAATAACTTTATTGCTATGCAATATGCATAGGCATTGGCACCACGGGAATCTCGATTGGATTGGCATCGTCTCAAAACTGGTGATTTTACTTAATCACGTACACATTCATCCGGGATCTCATCGCTAAAAATGATTCTGGGACCATAATTTGGATCAACTTGACACCTATTCAACTTATTAGTGAACACACGATTAAAAGAAGATTTTTTGACAGAAAGTTATGGGACCATAATTTGGATCAACTTGACACCTATTCAACTTATTAGTGAACACACGATTAAAAGAAGATTTTTTGACAGAAAGTAAAAAAAAACAATACGGCTGCCAAGAACTGTCAAAATCAACCCATCCCTATGGGAAAACCCTTTAGTTTGAATTTCCCTTTGTCTGGCCATTAAAACCTTATAATCAATAAAGAACCTTAGAATTATTATACAAACATCAGAAGAAAGACAAAATTTGATTATATATTTTAAGTTTCTTTAAAACACCCTGTAAACCACTATTTTACTATCCTCAACATTCTAATTTCCACATATACGAACCACTCTTGAACAGTTTGAGAGCCAGAGCTGTTGCCTGCTGTCATCGCGCTAAACAAAACAAACGTAAATCGCAGCCGCGGAAAGAATTTCGCAAACACGACAGTCGTTGGACGTCATTAAAAGCAGAAGTAGATAACAGAAAATCAAAGCAGAATTAGAAACGAAGACGAGTGAACGATAAGTGCAACTTTGTGTAGTGTAATAAAAGAAACTGCTTGTAATCTATTAATATCGTTTGTTTGATCTTCTACATTGTTGACGGACGACCAAAACAAATCCAAGCAAAAACATCATTTGTGCGTGCTACTGCCACAGCCCAACCTCACCTTCCCATCCACTGTCACTCTGTCGCCTTTTGTAAATAAAGAATACACTTTTCCAGTTGTAAGTGTAGTGCTCGACAGATTTTACGTAAGAACTCTCAAAACATGGCAAAATTAGATGAGAAAATTGGCTTCATTGGTGGCGGAAATATGGCCTATGCCATCGGAGCTGGACTCATTTCGCGTGGCATAGTCAAAGCTAGTCAAGTTCTGGTGTCGGGGCCGCACATTGAGAATCTGCAACGGTGGCGTGATCACGGTGTCACCGAGGTCAGTGAAGATAACTATGTGGTGCTGGAGAAATCAGACATTATTTTTATCGCAGTGAAGCCACACATTCTCGAGCCATGCGCTGCCCAGCTGAGGAATAACCACATATCGTCGGCAAGGGATAAGGACAAGCTATTCGTGTCAGTGTTGGCTGGGGTGAATTTGAAGAGTTTGGAGGAGTCATTTTCTTTTATTCAAGGACTTAAGATGATCCGCACCATGCCAAATACCTCAATGCAAGTTGGCGAGGGATGCACCGTCTACACTCCGGGATCCTATGTTAAACAACAGGACTTGGAGAAAGTCCATTTGATGTTGAACTCCTTGGGTGTGGCGCAACAAGTTCCAGAGACTATGATTGATGGGATCTCAGGGTTGTCTGGCTGTGGACCAGCATTTGTGTATACGATTATCGAAGCTCTCGCCGATGGAGCTGTCAAGCAGGGAGTGCCACGACAAATGGCTCTGCAGTTCGCAACACAGATGCTTCTGGGTGCCGCCAAGACAGTTATCATGACCGGCAAACATCCAGCCGTGCTGAGGGATGAGGTGTGCTCTCCTGGAGGAGCTACTATCTGCGGAGTGTATGAATTGGAAAAGGGCAATTTGAGGTTGGTTGAGAAGGGAATTTTTTTGAGGATACCTTTGAATTTGACACTTTCTCATTTAGGTCTACTCTGATGACAGCAGTGGAGAAGGCATCCCAACGAGCTACCGAACTTGGGAAGAAGTAATTTAATGGTACAGCTTTGAATACTCCAAATTTCTGTGTTGTTTGAGTTGGTTAAGGACTCTAAATTGTTGTACACTCATAAAATGACGATACTCCCAAATTGTTGATGACTATATTTGTGTCCTCTCGAAATAAAACTTGTAGATAATTCTAACCAAAAACAAAGAGAGTTTCTTAAAGGTTCTAGTTTGTGCGTGTCACATCCTGCAGGGCCTACCACAAGGGAAGTTCCGCTTAAACTTCGTTCTAGACTTTTAGTAGATTCAAATAACGTTTAAAGGAGATGGGTTTGAAGGGAATATGGGCTGCAGACTGGGCCTCGCCTAGCCCTTTAATTCAAAGAAACACAAATATCTTCTTTTGTTAACTTTAACTCTACGTATATTTTATACCTTCGAGCTTGGTGGTTTCAAAATAAATACATTTTTAAGGTAGTTTCTATACAAAAGTTTTGGAAGAGTGTTCCACGAAAAAAGAAAATACAAAACAAAAAAGATCATAAATTATTACAAACTGGTCCATGTTTCGAAAACAAAAAGAACAAAATTAAAGCCAAATCGTTAAGTCCACCATCTCATGCGCTGAAGACTGCAAAAATACATCCTTCCATCGTTTTTTGATTTAGTCGCGTTGGTTGAATGGATTGTCGGGTGATTTGTTCCACTCTTTCATGAGCATCTGTTTCCATTGGGACAGGCGCAATGATGGATTCTCGGCTTTGATGATTGGCAGGTTGACAGCTTCAAAAGCTTTATAGGCGGCTCGCATACGTTTCTCGGGATGTTTGTCTTCACCTTCGATTCTAAGAAAGAAAAGATATGAGAAAAAAAGTTAAAAAGATACAAATAACATCCACAAGTCTTCGATCCTACCTCAAAGCAGCCAAAGCCTGGTCGACATTCGTCGCCACCACAATATCGGACATGGCTCGATTGAGATTCTCCTCGAGTATCGGTTCGGGTACAACAACTTTAGCAGGTAATTTAGGAGCATTGATAAGTTCGACATTCTTGTTACGTTTCTCGACTTCCTCTTGGATTTGCATTCGATTGACTTTGCTCATCGATTGCTTGCCTTGTGTTTTAATTGAGGACATTTCCTCGTCCAGCAGTGCCTTGGCTTCGGCCTTTCGTTTGGCAGCTTCGGCACGCTTACGATCCTCTTCTTCTTTGCGTTGCTTCTTTTTGGCCAAATTCTTATCGTTGTCTTGCCAGAGACGATCCTCGGCTTCTTTTTCAGCTTTGGTCATGGCTTCTTTTTTGATGGCTTGTTTACGTTCGCGTGCTTCGACGGCTTTTGAGTTTAGGCCCATTTTCTTTGGCATGGCGAGATGGATTTTAAAGAGTTGTTAATTTTTGATTGGAAAAATATGTTTGAGTAAATTTTGTAAATTGGACAAATTTTGATATTTTTTGATGTTGCTCAGTTTCTTTTTGTTATGAGAAGTGACAGCTGGGCTGGCAAAAGAAAGAAAAATGACAAACAAAAATTGACGTATAACAGATATTGAAAAATGTACAGCGGATCTCAAGAGAAGTCAGACTGAGTTCAATTACACGAGGGAATATACGCTGGATACCATATTCCGGGCGTTTTTCTTTTTTAAGCTCAGAGGAGAATCTGGGCAATTAGAGCATGTAGAGTACGCTTTGAGTAGAGTTTGTCTGTTTAACTAAACTGTCTGGTGCTATCCTGCAACAACCAGAGGTAAATATTGACTCAATGTGCCTTGCACCTTTTTAACGAATAATCCGAGATCATTGTGCAGAATTCACTTCAGGTTAGAGTTTTAAATGTTGAGAACATTGACATACTCAAGACTAGTCAAATTTGAAGGGCCGATATTGAATGCGAACCACACCTAAACGTCAAGTTTTGTTTGCATTTCATTTGACATTTAATAATTTTAGACTAATTCAATTTAAACCATGGCAATATACACAATCAAGCAATGCCTTCAAAGTTATTCAGGCTTATTCAGGGCGTTGAAATCGCAAATTGACTCAACAACTAAAGCCTCTTGACAGTTTCAAGAAGAAAATCATCTTCAGTGATGATTCGTCAATAAGCAGAATTGCCATGTTTCGGCTAATGATAATCCAAGAGTGATTGTCGAGAAACCAATGCATCCACAAAGAGTGACTGTTTGGTGCAGGTCATGGGCTGGTGGAATTTCCAAAACAAGACCGGTCAGGCAGTTACTGTGAATGGTGTTCGCTATCGTGAGATGGTAACGAATTTTTTATGGCCCGAATTAAAAGAAATGGATGTGGACGATACGTGGCTTCAATAGAACGGTGCTACTTACCACAGAGCTAACGAAACAATGAAACTTTTGCGAGACAAATTCAATGGTCGTGTTGTCTCACGTGGTGGCGGTGTCAATTGGAAACCAAGATTTTAAACCATTGGGCTCTTTTCTATATTATGAATGAGATATTTCGGCACATCGACGGCATAGAACCTTAATTATGGCCCAGCGTCATCGATAATTTGGACCATCGGATGGAGGTGTGCCACTTAGGTGATCTCCATTTGTATTTAACCAAACTTTAGATATGGACATCTATTTGATACTTATTCTCATCGTGATTCCACCTTTTTAGCTATGCTTGCCCTCTTGTAAGTATGGCGGAAAAAATGTAATTCATTTTTAAACGCCATTTGTCGTTTCTTTACTTTAAAAAGCTTTCTCTGTCAAAATAACTATGGACACGTGATATTATGAGGTTTGACAAAATAATCAACATACAAAAATCAAGTTCAGCACAATATTTTTTATAGTTGCTAAGGCGGTAGATTATTTTATTTCGTTCTGCGGAGGTATGATTCTGACTTTTTACCAAGATTTCAAATTAAAAACAGCTGTCAGTGTCAAAATATCATATGACTTGCAAAGATACCGAAAGATGCCTTAATCTTATAGATACATTTAACTTGAAAGAGTGCGAAACTGAACAAATATCTTTTGCCTTTTACCAACACACTGGAATTTATATCTTTGATTTCTATAACACGAATGTGAAAAGTTAAACGGCCTTAGCTTTCACTTTTTTAATACATTAATGCATGTAAACAAAGTTGAAAAAATTGAGTGATATACGTCTCGGTCTCTCAGATCTAAAATTTTTGGTAAACATTACTTTTTGGCAGATGACATATAATTTTAAAGCACTAAACACAATCTTCGTACGCTTTTTAGTCATAGATGACACTACCATGTGTTTATTTTTTCCTTTTTTAATTTTGAACTTAAATTTTTTTTAAATTTTAAATGGCACTGGCAGTATTTGAACCCAAGACCTCTATCATGACAATATATCTGAACATTCCAAACTTTATTACTTAAAATACAAAAACGACACTCATGAACAGGTTTTGTGAAAACAAAAGTTTATACTCAGTGTCTCAAAATGTTCATAAAGACTAAATAATTGCAAAAAGTTGTGTCCAAATTTACATTCATAAGCACTTCTAAAATTTTGAACTAGAAGAAAACTTTACTGAACGCTATCATTTTATATAACAGTTTAATGTATATACTCTCAAGTGTAAGCCCAGCAATTTGATACAAAACTGACAGACAGCTGGATTTGTTTTCATTCCAACTAAAAAAAAAACAAAGAATTTTGTACAAAAATCATAATTTCTATAAAAATGGATGTTTTAAAAGCTGAAATAGCCCGAAAACGTAAGCTTCTCGAAGAAAAGCAAGTAATGGTAAGTACGAAAATCATCTTAATACCCCAAATATGCCATTTTAACATGGTTTTCAATGAATTTCAGGGAGAGAAGAAATATTTTCGCAGAGGTGATTTGAACGCGAAGAATACTGAAGAAATCCTCCAAAAAATTGGCTACAAAATTGCAGAATCAGAAAACAAAACAGACGCTTCCCAAGAGGGAAACAGTAAGAACTCATATATATTTAAAAATATCTTCTGAATTCTAAATAAAACTCCTTTCTCAGGCAACATACAAAACTCTGTCTCGGAGACTAATATCCTGCCGAGATTGGAAGTCATCCGTCGTCTGCGGGAGCGTGGTGAACCAATTTCACTTTTTGGTGAAACAGAATTAGAATCATTCCATCGATTACGTTACTGTGAGATCTCACAGCCTGAGACGAATCGTGGTTTCCGCAATGATTTCCAGGAAGCTCTTGAGCAAGTTGATCAGGCTTATCTCAATGAAATGTTTGCCAACACGCCAACAACGAAGGTGGAGAAGCAAACAGATGAAGCCGAAATAGACGACTCGGTGAGTTGGGAGTCAATCCATGAAATGGCCAGGACAATGGGTCGTGGGAACAAGGAACACGATATGGATGTCATCATAACTCTTCTGACATTCCTGCTGAAGCTGTGGAACGATCAGATCACTTCGTATTCAGCCCAGGAAAAGCAATCGACCAAAGTCAAAATGGCTCGAGTTATCTATACCCAAACCAAGGAGTACGTGAAGCCACTGTTTAGAAAGTTGAAACACAAAAACCTGCCCGATGATATTCTCGACAGTTTGAGAGACATTACGAAACATTTACTGTCGAGGAACTACATTCACGCCAGCGATGCGTACCTCGAAATGGCCATCGGAAATGCTCCTTGGCCCATCGGAGTTACTATGGTGGGTATTCACGCACGTACTGGACGTGAGAAGATTTTCTCGAAGAATGTAGCTCACGTGATGAACGACGAAACGCAGCGCAAATACATTCAGGGCCTTAAGAGATTAATGACCAAATGTCAGGAGTATTTCCCAACAGATCCGTCAAAGTGTGTTGAGTATGTAAGCAAGAAAGATCAGGACCAGAACTAAGGAATTGGATACATTTATTTTGGTTAGTTTTTAAGGCAATACAAAAATAATATTCTTTATAAAAAATTGTTTTTAATTAAATACATAATACCTATCTCAGGATTGTAGTTCCAATGAGATTATGGAAACAAAAAATCATCGGGGTTGTATTTGGTCGTACAAGTAAGTGGTTGGAAAACGGAATAAAAGTAGCATTTAGTAACTTTACCTTTTGCCAAGGTATTTAAAAGGAAAATAGAAAAAAAAAACAACATTTATATCCTGAAAATAATCCAGACGTCTCCTTTAAAAACTTGAGTTCTATTAATTTTCTTATTTTCAAGAAATCCAAAATTCCAAATGGAACGCTAACAAAGCGGTTATCCGTTTATTTTCAATTTCCTAGTAATTTCGATTTCAAAAAAATCAATTTTTTGTGCCAATGGAACACGATTTAAAATTGATTTTCCGCTTCGGTTTAATTTATTTTCTACACAGTGCAACTGTCAAATTCTCAATCAGATCTACTTTGGAGAGCCAATTTTCAAAGTGAAATAAAACCAAATGGTTTGTCTTCTCACAATGCTAGCATCCAGCATTATGGCGTACAAACAGTGAAATATGTATGGGGGGCTTGCTGCCCCCTGCAACCCACCTGCGCACTATAGGATTTGGGGTAGGTGCAAGGTTGTGTGTATGCAAAGTTTCTTTAAATCCAGATTCGTGAAATGTAAACAAACTTTGCATACACCCAACTTCACACCTACCCCAAATCATATATAGTAAATCCTAGCAAGGGGATTTCAAGGGACAGCATACTCCTGCTAGGGCTTGCAAATTTAAGAAAATGTCATAACGCAAAACATACATAAATGTCATAAAGTCCAAATTTAACAAACAACAAGAAATAGAAATCTTTGGGCGTTATGCCATTTCTAAATTTAGGCGTTACGACATTGAAATTTGCTTTTGTTGATATGACATTTTTTTTGGGCTTTGTGACGTTTTCTTAGTAAAATTTTTTACGATGACGTTTATCTTTTTGGGCTTTATGTCATTTTATGATTCAGGTTATACAATAATGTATGTATGTAAGTCTGTTCAGTGACGCTGTTCTGGACTGTTCTAGACAGAAAAGTACAGCTTTTTGCTGTTCATTGAGGTTTTTTCTGTGCTGAACTGTTCTACTTTCCTGTTCATTGACAAACCTAGAACAGTTTAGAACAGGATTTTCTGTTCTTGCTGTTGAGTCAGATCAGGTTAGAACAGAATCGTGAGAAATGTCAAAATCGAATTTGTCATTTTTTTTGTTTACGTTTTGATTTGGTTGTGCTTTGTGTTTTTTTTTCTCGTGATTTAAAAAAATTAAAATGAAGTTATTTTGCCAATTTGTTTAATAAAATAATTATAAAATACATTTTTTTACATTTTACATAAATAAATCTTTTACATTTCATCAAAGAAAAGGTAATAACATTCGTCACACTTTCATTCCAATCATCTGAAGAGGAATCCGACGAAAAATCACTATCGGTGTCTGAACCACTAACATTTTCATTTAGTATTATCTTAGCAATCACTTGATTTTCCATTTCAATAATTTTTAATAATATTTTTCACAGTAAAAACACAAAAAATGAAAAACATAAGCGAGAAACGAAAAATTCACACAATTTGCAATTTGTTTGTTTTTTTTTTTTTTTGACAACTGACGTTTAACTGACTGTTCTAACTTGATCTGACGTTTCTCACGAAACTGTGCTGTCCTGTGCTGTTCTGATCTAGAAAAATCCTCACTGAACAGACTTTGTATGTCGTTGAGTGATAAGACATAAGAAACGATAGAAATCATTATCGTCGTAATGCTCAAAACAAAAGCCCAACACCTATATGTATGTAATAAAACCCAAATAAAAAATAAAAAATTCTTTTGGCAAAATGGCTACTAACAATTTGGGCAGTGTTTAATTTAAAATTTATTTGGGCGTTACGACATTTGAGTTGGGTTTTTTTTTTATTTTTTGGGCTTTGTGACCAATTTTAGCTTTGTGAAATTTCGTAAATTAATGATTCAAACAAATTCTAACAATTCGTAAAAATGGCACTTAAACATTTTTTTTTGACATAACATTGGACACATTTGTTCAAAAAAGAACAGACAACCTACATACAAATTTATCTAAAGGACAGTTCAAACAGAACGCAGTCCGGTGGGACTGTCCGAACACACCGCTGCTCTAAGCGTTCTGATACGTCAAACAGAACGCGATCAGCTTTCGCGTTCTATCGACTCGGTTCTAAAAGTCTAAACAACTCTTTTTTACTTTAAATTTCAAGGAAAAAAAACTATTCATTTCTTATACAGACAGTATTTTCTTTAAAAGGAATTACAAATTTTTGTGAATAACTTAAATTTTAAGTGAACAGCGAGCAGCAACAAAATAAGCAGCAGTAGGAGCATTTGACATTCAAAAAGTAATTTTGTTTGCTTTTTTTCTTTTTGATTTGACGTTAGACCGTCGCGTTCTTTGTAAAAATCTACAACTTCACTTTGACCGTTGCTCTTGTATTTTCAACCGTTGGCCTTGATTGCGTTCTATTTGAATAACGTTTCAGTGTTTCCCGTTCCTCCAGACTGCGTTCTGTTTGCCCAGGCCTTATTTCATTTAATTTTTTCATTTCAGTCTTTAAATACTGCGTTTTTGTTAATTAAGTTACTAATTTGTCAAGTCCGGTTATTTTCGGATATGAACCAAATGGCAGACATAAAAACTGACAAAGTTACAAGACATAAAAACGATACAAAGTTGCTGCCCACGCACAAAATATTATTTAAGCTAATTAGAGAACATTATTTTTCACAGTGTTTTCTTTTAATTACTGTGAGGCTACTAAGTATTTCATCGTCTTATTTCAATTTGATGGTTGATGGTTAAAATTATAAAAAAATGATGAGACGTCAAAATGAATTGCCTCAGAAGAACCCAATGTGAACATCGTCTTAACTTGAAAAATGTCAAAATTGTTTAGATTTAATTTAGGTTCCGATAACCTAAGGGACTTCATATACACTTAGACCCAGATTACACGGGATGTTTTTTCGTTCGTTTTCGTCTTTCGTCTTTTTGACAGGTACTTATACCCTCGTGATTACACCTTTCCTTCTTTCGTTCCTTTCGTTATTCCTCTTTTTGACGTTTGTGACCGAATTGTTTTTATTTTACTTTTTATATCCGAAATTGTAACACCCGGTTTGATTTTTAAAAGCTATTTTCGAATGATTTCAAGTGCCTCAATTCTTTTATTTCTATTTTTATAATTTTTGTTCAGCTTGTTATACAAATTGGGCCAACTTTGAAACAGCGTTAATAATACTTCCGTTTGAGTTTTTGTCCACATTTCTTAAATCGTTTCAATAAATAATTAAATTTACATTATTTCACGTTTATATTTGCCTTTACTACACCGTTCTCTGGAAAACTGAACTTATAGCTGTAAATTATGCATTTTGTTTTTTTTATTGGTTGTCAAAGCATAAACGTCAAAGTTCAACCAAAAAACGTCCATAAATTTTCAGGACTCTTTTCATGACTTCTTTCCCCCTACGTTTCTACACCTCTCACCCGATCTGTCAAAAAGGCGAAAGAGGAAACAACCGAAAAAACACCTCGTGTAATCGGGCACTTAGCTGCATTTTGAAAGCCAATATTGATTCTTACCTTCGCCGCAGCAACAATGTGGCGAATTGGACAAAACTATCAATTGTCAACAATTTTTGCTCAAATGCTGTTCTATTCTACACTACACAAATTTGGTAGTTTTGGGGCAGAAGAGAGCACTCACAAGAGAAATGTCTTTGGAAAGAAATTGTTGGTCTGTCAAATGTCATATTGTGGTACGTAAATTAACTGCTATTAACGTGCGTCGTCAGCCCAGTTTGCTACGCATACTTTTTTTTTCAGTTTTCCTCTCTCTGAGTGAATTAATAACTTTCAAAAAGCAACTGTCATACAAATAGAGGGTCCCATTTGTAATTTTTTGACTGGTGCTTCATGTCAGTGTAGCTGTCAACTAATTTCTCTCCAAAATATATTTTTATTTTGCCCAATGAAATTCGAAAAGGAAGAAAATCTGTGTTTTGACAGATTTGAATGAAAAAGAACTCGATTTATTTTTGAAATGGAAAATCGCAACTAATTATTATTATCAATAATTTTACATACAACTTTTAAAGTTATTGTTAAAAGTAAAACAAAATAAAAAGTTTTGAATTAAGTTATAAGAATTTATTATTTTTTGTTTATAAGAAAAGAAAATACTTTGTTACATAATAATTCTTTGAAATGTCCAACAAACATTCGCAAATATATCGAAGCTTAAATTAACTAATTAAAATAAATATTAATAAAATAAAAAGTCATAAATAATTAAATATAAAAATTAAAATTAAACTTAAAACTGTTAAATGAATAAAGTAAAAAAAAATCTGTTATTTGGATTGAATGAAAATAAAAAATGATGTTTCGGTTTCAAAAAACATCATAATTTCTGTTGCACGATTCGAGAGTCTAATGGGAAAAATAGATTCCAAAAACAACTATGTATTTTAATTATTTTGGGGGTCTTATAATGCTGCTTTTTGCTTATGAGGCCCTTTTCGATTTTCGAATTAGACTCGCAAAGGTCGCCTTCGTTGTTTTGTGGGAATTTTTATCAACTGGAATATCTAACGTCAACGTCGTAGATACATTTTTTACAACTACATATATTTTAATACACACACACATTCGCAGACACACACATGCTATTATTTATCTAAAACGTTTAACTGCTGCTGTTCTTGGCTTCGTCGGGACTGGGCACAGGCTCGTCTTCGAAATCTTCATCGTCTCCGAAGAGCAGGGCTTCTAGACTGGTTTCGAATGGTGTCTTCTTTCGTTGCGTTGTAGGCTTGGGTGATGTCTGGGTTGTACTGGTTGTGGTAGCGGGTGTAACTTCTGGGGCGACTGTAGAAGTTCCTGTAAGGGCTTGAGGGGTAGGACTTGGTTTGGTCGTTGTCTTTTTCGTCGTTGGAACAGTCTTTGGACGGGGCGTAGTGGTGGTCGTTGTGGTTGTTGTGATAACAGCGGAGCTTGTTGGCATTGCTGTGGTCGAAGTGGTTGTGCTCGCCGTTCTCGGTTCGACTCGGGTCAAAGCTAAAGCGAGTGGCCGTTCATTTGCAGGCTTTACGTTTTGCTCAGGTTCTTCATCGTCTAGCTTGTAGCCTGGTGGATAGATGGGTTTGAATCCTCCTTGCAACTCTGGCTGGAAGCTATCCAGCTCGAAAGATTTTGTAGTAGATTCTTCTTCATCCGAGGATCCAGCTGAAGACACATCAGCTCGGTTGATGTTGTTCTTCTCGTATAGTGATGATGCCCCATGTCGTTCAGTGGTACCATGGAAAATATTCCAGCCGTTGGACGCGATGGGAGAGCTTGTAGCTGTGTCAAGGCTCATGCTAGGATAGAAGGGAGCCATGAAGTCCTTTTCGAAGTTCTGTCCTCTCGTGTCCAAGTCCTGGTTGAGTGTGTCTTCAGTTTGCTGGTCTCTAATTTCCCGAATCACAGGAGTTGCTAGATTTACGCTAGAGAACCGGTCCTGCATGTAGGGTCCACGAACGTCATGGTAGTGGTGGTTGGGTTCCGTGGGTGTGTAAGCAATTGCTATCGGGGTTTCGGTAATGACGTTCTGCGGATAGGCTCCATTGACTATTCTCGGTGCTATTAGCACACCTGGATCACGATCAAGTCTATCAATTTCGTTGTGGTGCTTAGGGCCAAAACCGGAATAAGAGAGGTCGGGCTTCTCCAGAGGATATGGGAATTTTTCTTTGGACTGTTTCTGCTGAAGAGTGTGCACCTTATTCTTTACAACTAGAATGGGTTCCTGTGGCTGATCTCGCACGACCGAGAATGGTGTGTTTTGGTAGTCGTTTCCAGAAGCTGTGATTGCTCCAGATTCCAATGGGGCTACCACTGGAGCGGGTTCCTTAGACTCAGCCGACTCATTGATGTCATGTTCAGGGCCGTTCATAGAAGGTTTGACTGGATAAACTACATAGAGTCCTTGATTTGGACCAGTTTTCTCGAATGAATTCTGGGAGTCTCCCGGAACCTTTATCTCACCGGAATCTTCGGAAGACTTCTGTTGGGATTTAAGCATTTGAAGGGTGACCACTGGTTCTAGCTTGACATCGTCCGTTTCGTCCTTCTTCATAACTGGTTGAGGGGGATCATTGATTACAAGGTCTTCTTCTTCGAAAGCAGCTAGTCTCTCGGTAGCTGGACCACTTGGTGGCTCTGGTCGAGGTTGATAGGGATCGGGGATGGTCTTGTAGACTGCATGTCGCTCATATCCATAGTCCAAGGGCCTCTGAAGTTGTGGAAGCTGTTGAGGACGACGGAGGTAGTTGCGATCAACAAACTGTGGAGGGTATGGGGAAACTCGGTAGATCCTGCGATTTGCCTCTTGTGAAGGTGGTGGTGGTGGAGGACCACCGGGATACTCAGGAACCCGAGTTACTGGATACCGCCCGGCTACTGGTTGACGACGATGGGAGAACTGTGGCGAGCCAGGTCGCTTTTGGAATTGCGGATGCTGGATACGGATATTGCCGGGCTCTTGATTGAAGTTTGTTGGATGGCCTTGAGAAAGTTTGGCATTCGGACGGAACTGTGGCAGAATGTTGGGAAGAGTTCGATCAGGGTTAGGGCGGTTCATGCCGGGGATGGGCTTGCGCGTAAATTCGTTGTACATGTAAGCGGGTGGTGGTTGCGATCCTGGTGGAGGAGGACCATGGTTGGGTCCATTTGGGGTATGTGGTCCCATTGGGAACGGTTGCCTATTTGGAACAGGGCTCCTATTGGGCTGTTCATGGTACTCGGGTGGAGGACGTGAATGGAAGTGAGGTGGTTCCATGTGCTGGGCAGGTCTATGGCCTTCCCCACCTTGTGGTGGATACGCTTGGAAAGGCATCTGTTGCGGACGCTCTTGTGGTCCATGCTGTTGGACATGATGATCAGGTGCGCCTTGATTTTGAGCCTGAGGTTGATTGTGGCGGTGTGCGTTGAGATTTAGAACTTCATGCTGTTGGATAAGGACGTTGCCTTGATTCTCGGTATTGTACTGAATTTCATTTGCCTGCGTGTTTGGAGTGATTGAAGATGTAGTGCCAACCTCTGGATTTGGGAACACAACTTGATTGCCTGCCTGTTGCATCTGGAGGTGCATTGTCAGTGGCTGAGCATGTCCATTGACTGAGCTGCCATCTGCTGAGCTATCAGAGATCTGACCCTCGTTAGCTGGGAATCTGATATTGCTTGAAACTAACAGTTCCTGGGTTTGCTCCTGATTTCCGATCTGCTGGAAGTTAATGGGGTTCTTATTGGCATTCTCCTTTTGGGGAAAAGCAGAATTGATGTCTTCATTGATAACGGTTCCATATTGGACTGGTGGTTCTTTGGAGAAAAGTGGTTCCTTTTCAACACTTCCCATGAAGGAGTTGGAGCCGACAGTTTGTTGGCTACCCAAGACAAAGGTAGCCGATTGCTGTCCTGGTGAGATGACTACATTATTAATGTTCGAGGTGGGGTGGTATTGCATCACGTTGGGCTGTTGAACCTGGTATTGGACGTACTCCCCGTTGAAGCTGCTGCCTCCTTGGGCCTGTTCCTGTTGCTCTGAGTTCAACTTGTTCTGTTGGGTTTGTTTCGATGGATGAATTGAGAGAGTTGCTTGAACAGATGCAGGTTGTTGTGGTGATTGATTTCCTGAACTTGGCTGCCTGGTGCTGCTGGGTCCAACAGTGGTGGCCTGGTTCACTGCAAATGGAGATGGTTTCGATGGTGAAATCGGTCTCATGAGGTTACCCTGAGCGTCAAGACCCTGATTCTGAGAGAGTGAATTTTCTTCCTCCTCATCGGCGAGACTGTTGAAAAGGTCTGCTAAAGACAAGTTCGGTTCGTTCTTCTGACCAACACTATTGTACACGTCGCTGACTTCTAATAATGGCTTCTTGGTTCCTGACGATGGGATTGGACTGAAAGATGGAGGGCTATCTGAAAAGACGACAGGATTGTTGACAGTTGTGGTAGTTGTTGGGTTGGTTGGGAAGATTGAAGATTGCGGGGTTGTTCTACGAGTTGGAGTTGTACTGCTGGGAGTCGTTTTGGTCGATTTCGGAACAGCAGTGGTGCTTATTCTCTTTGTGGTCGTTGTTGATATCGGTGTGGTGGACTTTTGTGGCGGTTTCGTTTGTGGTTTTGTTGATTTCTTGACTTCTTCCGACGACGATGTGGGAATCGCTGATGTGGGCTGGTTGTACTTCTTTGTCGGGACGAACTTCTTTCTCGTGGTAGTTGTTGTTGCAACTGTAAATGGCGTTGTTGATGAAATTGGCTTTCTTGTGGTATAAGTTCTTGGGGGTGGGGTAGTCGTCGAAGCGGTAGTTGTGGTAGTCCTTGAGGTAGTAGGATAAACCGCTGAATTACTAGCTAAGTGCAGCTTTGTGATGTTTCTCTGAAGGTTGTAGTAGTGTGGCGATGATGTGGAGGTCATAGAAGTCGGCATCACAGTTTGACCCTTCTTCGAGTTATAATTTTTGTTGTTTCCCTGATATTTCAAGTTCGCATAGGAGCTCGAGACCAAAGGATAGACAAATTTAGACGATGAATACTTCACAGGCAAATTGAGGAAATCGTGGAAATTTGGTGAAGATCCACTACTCAGGACAATTTTCTCCTTAGGATCGAAGACCTCATTGGCCGAAGTCTCAAATCCAGCCTTTTTCGAGCTGAAATCCAATTGCCCGGATACAGGATCTTTGCCAACGTAAAATGGCTTCCCATCGTTGAATATTTGATTTGGCAGTATATAACTCGAGGGGACAAATTCATCTTCTTGTGATTCACTGGCATCTCGTGCTTCGGGTTTAAGATTCTCCTCTGAGGTCGTGGGAAGAGCTGCACCAAGAGTACTAAGCACCAAAGCGATTGATATGACAATCTTAAGCTTCCCCATTTTAGGTAACACTGAAATGAGAAGAAAGTCGAATATGGCTATTAGAAAAAAAGGGTTTGGCAAGAATACGAGTATTAAATTTGTTGTTAAAAGTGAAATTGTTTATATTTTTAGTTAGTATCTCTTCCCATGATAAAAACCTATGACTATATATACACAATTAATTCAAGTGTGAAATATTTCTTTCCAAACACTTCTTTTTATGGCTAGAACAAGTGTACACTTTATACAACTGAAAGACATTGTATAACCAAAGACAGCTTGAAACTCGCAGTTGAATTGGCATCATGTTTATTGAAATGTCTCTTTTATAAACTCTTTTCCTTGTATCTTCTTTTATTAAATCAATTTTACCATCGTATCTAACATTAAAATGAAATACAAGTATACTCTCGACTCTCGGCGTCGATGGTTTTGCTACCAGTTTTGGTATCTTTTATAAAGTTTTGCTTGCAAGTTGCAAGTACATATATATTACCTTTTACGTATACCTATGATAGGAGATGCGCATTTATGAGATGGAAGAAGTTGAAGTGTGTAATTTCTGAGACGCTGCATCAAGTAAAAGAGGAAGGAAGAGCAAAACGGAATTCTTTCTTGGAGTAAAGATAATATTTTCTTCTTTACAAAGACCGAGTGAATAATTTTCAATATAAAAATTGAACACACGATTGTATGGGGTCCTAAAAACGATATCATCTGAAAATGAATTCAACGAAAATATAGATACAACGTGCTAGACTGCTAGTTTTAAAATAAATTCAAAAATAAGAAAAACATCGTGAAGACGTTTTAACTGAAAACAAAGACAATTCTCAAGATTCAGAAAGTCAAAACGGGTCAAAAAGAGTTAAAACTTATTTGTCAAAAGGGACATTATTTTCAGTTTAGGTGAACACGTTGACACGTTTTTTTTTAAGTTCGACTTAAATTCGACGCCTAAAATTTGGAATTTTATTTTCAAAAGGCAAACTCTTTGTATTAACATAGATTTCAAGACATTACCTCTACATGTCAATTGATAACATACAAATCAGCATTCGCGACTTAAATCGCGATAGTAAGCAGTTGGTTGAATTTAAACGTCTATCAGTTACAGTTTTATATTTAGGAGTGAAACCCTTTTTAACTTATACATTTATTTCAAGGAGTTACCTTTACAACACAATTAATAAAATACTATTAAGCATTCGCGACTTTCAACGCTTCTGTTTCTTATCTTTAAATTAATTTACATTGTTGTCATCAAAAAATAATTTAAAAAAACTCTAATAACACTTGTTAATTAAATCGCGGTTGCCAAGAGTTTAGCACCAATTCAACTTCTGGTGCTACTTTTTTTTAAAATTTTATAGGAGTTGATATCTTTATGTTAACATATGACAGGAGTGGATTCCCTCAACATTCCATTAGTAAAAATTAAATTGAAAAAATTCGTAATTTTAATTGCGCTCCCCAGCTGTTCAGTTGGTTGCAAGAATAAGAATTTGTAAGAATAATTGTACTCTGGTATCGAAGAGCATTCGATGGTGATATATTTTATTGGGCTACGTCTGTTATCCAATGATTTACTTAAGAACCCGCGATTTTAATCGCGTGTGTCTGGAGAATACAAGTCTCTCCACAAACGCCAAAATTAACCCATATTCGATGTGGTCTACGAGGAAAATGCGGCCACGTAGACGTCTGTCATGTAAATATTCGCAAATCAAGAAGTCAAGGGCTTCCGGATGAGACCAATTTCAAGTGGTTTCCCAAAAGTCTATAAATGTCAAAAAACAACGTGTTTGCGGCGACCTTTGCAGGACAAATGCGACCACCGTCTACGTGCTGGCAGATGAACGTTATCACTTTTTATAAGACTACCTACAACTTAAGTATCAACTGGTTTGCTTAGGAAAGATGGAAATTGTTTTCGAAAAAACTAGGAGTTGTTTGAAACGTTTGTCTTATAATCGCTGGAGTTCTCATTACCATTAGGTATGTAAGAGTTTTAAAAAACATGCAGACATAATTGTAGGTATTTAAATAAAGTTTTTTTTTTTAATTTCTAGCCCTGAGTGATTTTTTAACTAATTAATGAGCTACAATTGTGGACACTGCTGTTACCTTTGGCATAAATAAATGTAACCAAATGTATATCAACATTGACCAAAAAAGAAGGATGATGCAAATAACAATGCAAGGCTATAAGTTCAAGAAGAAGTTCGTCGAACAATGATTTAATGCCTTGACCGATTTTATCAAGAACTGTCCCATCGAAGTAAAACTTTGAACGAAATAATCAGTATATTCCAATTCGATCAAACAAAGTTTATGCTTAAAGCTTTTGATGGCAATTGGACATTGCTGCGAAATGGATAGCCTTAGAAAATATACAATTCAGAACAAAGTGGAACTTCAGTGAATCATTGCCAATATTATTTGACCATTTGCATCTTCGTAGCATCATGCAAAAGGGGCTTTTCTAAATTGAAATAAATAAAAAATCACCTTCGATCTGCTATGACTCAAGAACGTCTAGTCAATCTCTCAATTTTATCAATTGAAAGAAAAGTTTCAACAGACTTATTGGTAATAAGGTAGATTTGTTTTTTAGATCCATGTAAAATCGATTTATGTATATATTTGCCTTATAGACTTAAAAACTACGTGTCATATTTTAAAGAAAATGTATGCAATCTTCAAATAAATCTAACTTAATATTCCAATCAACAGAATTTCGTTTTTCCATTAAAAAACGGGGGTAAGTGGCTTCTATTGCTTATGCGAATTTTTTCTGAAACCTATTGATTTTCTTTTTCGAAAAATCAGTTCTATAAAACTACAAAAAATATCACCATTTTGGTCTATTTTTACGCTATTAAAAACAGTAATTTTTCGGATTTGCCTTTTTGTCATAACGTCACCTAATTAAAATGCTAAAGTTCTAGTAGGTTCTGTGGGATCAAAAAGCACTTAATTACTTCGATGATTTGTCAGTGAGTTAGTCCTCAGTCAGTTAACCTTATTAACTTCCCATAGGAAGTTATTGTAGTGGGTCCGATTTGTCAAATTGAAAATTTTGACATTTCTCGACATTTCAAGGTCCCTAGAGTCGAAATAAAAGATTTTTAGAAAGATGTCTGTGCGTGCGTGTGTACGTACATTCGTACGTCTGTACGTTCGCGACGTTTTTTTCGTCGTCCATAGCTCAAGAACCAGAAGAGATATCGACTTCAAATAAATTTTGTTATACAGATAATAAGGCAGAAAGATGCAGAAAGGGCTCTCAAGAAAATTGCGTGGGTTGTTTTTTTACCATAGCAGTTTAAAAAAAAGGTGAAAATTTTGGTTAACCCTAAATATCTCATGAACCATTGACGCTAGAGACTTAAATTAAATTTTATATTATATATTGTAATGTGATACAAAACAAGTATATTTTTGGAAAAAAATCCAATTGACGGTTTTTTTTATAAATCAAAAAAACTGAAAAAAAAAATTTGTCACCTCGAAAATTGTACGACTTAAATATGATTTCATCTCTAAAACAATTTTGTGCAACGAAGAATAATGTTTTTGACATCTGATAAAATTTTGAGAAAAATCTAATTGACAGGTTTTTTACAAAAAATAAAAACCTAAAAAAAAACTTAATAAAAGTTGGTAAAAATTGAATTTCGACTCAAATATCTTTTCAAAAATTTGAGATAATGGCTTCTAACTTATTTTATCTTATAAGAAATATTGTTTTCAACATTCGATACAATTTTGAGAAAAATCGAATTGACATTTTTTTACAAAAAATAAAAACCTAAACAAAAAACAATACTAAAACTTGGTAAAAATTTACTTTCGACTCAATTAGCTTTTCAAAAATTAAAAATATTGGCTTCAAACTTATTTTATTTCATAGAAAATATTGTTTTCGATATTCAGTAATTTTTTTATAAAAATCCAACTGTCCGTTTTTTTCATAAAAAAAAATCTACACAAAATAGTACTCAAATTTGGTAAAAATTGATACATATAGACAAACTTTTAAGCAAGACAAATCGACAGACGGGATGGGAAGTTATCAGTGTGGGTCGCATCCCAGCCTCTTTTTCAAAGTTAATTTAAAACAAGTTTTTAAGGGCACCATTTTGGCGTATTTTTACGCTATCAATAACAGTAATATTTCGGATTTTCCTTTTTGGCATAACGACACCTAATCAAAATGCATAAGTTCTAGTAGCTCCTGCGGTATACAGAAGCACTTAATTACTTTGATGATTTTTCAGTGAGTAAGTCCTCGGTCAGTTAACCTTATTTTCACTTTTTGAATGCTCTATTTCAGTAACCACTTGTTCCATAGAGTTAAAATTTATCGAGGTGTGATTTTCTCTGGTTCGGATAATATAAATTACAAATTTGTTATTTTGAGTAAATTTATTATATTAGTCCAATGTAACCCCAAATACTTTACATGAAATTTTCAATGACCAATTCCCATATTCGCATAGCTGTTCCTCAATATCTTGACAAATTTCATTTGTAAGGTCTTAATTGATTGAAGAGTATTAATAAAGACCTTTTCTTTTACGATGACATACAATGAGGCCTACATGTATTAAAAATGAAACCTCTTATTGGAAAACTCTTAATAATACAAATAAAGAACTTTTATTTTGATTAAATTATTGAATACAAACATTTTTTTTTTAAACTTCATCGAAAAAGAGTAACAAATTAAATTGATATTTTAAGGGGTTTTGTATGAAATTTTATACTCGCAGGTTAAGGCAGCTGCTTGCCGAATTTACAATTAAAAATTTAGAATGAAACAACAACAACTTGTGTGTTATTGATATTGATTGTTGTGATATTGATTTGGCCTAGTTAATTTCGCATAACAAATTAAAATAATAAAAACTTTTAATCTCACTTACATATTTATGTATGTATATTGTTGCGATGATGAAATATCTGCTATTCGAGTATTTCTTTTTATAGAATATAAATGCGTTTCCCAATGCGTATGTGTTATTTGAAAAATCAGTCCAAATTTAAACAAATGAACAACTTCAAGTTATAATAGTTGATTCTATATTTTATTGCCATAAAGTATTTTTGTATCTATGTACATCTCTCTGCTACCAATGTCCATAAAAATACTTGATCATGGAAAATATAACAACAACAAAACAAGCAAAACAAATCCATCCAAGAGATGAGATGAGATGACTCTCAACTTAAATCAACTAATTCCAGAAAGAATGTAGGAGGACAACTTTCATTTTATTAAGCGGCAAAACGACATCACAATTCACAACAAAAACATCAAACATCAAACACTCAACTCTTAGCTCTTGTATCTGCCTACCTCGGTCTTCGTTTGTACGTAATTACGCATTCTGGTATACGAATGAAGCTATGTAGAAATGAATGATTCCAATATCCGAAGTTGCTAATGCCGAAGAAGTTGGTTATGGGCTGAGTATGGCAATAATGAAGTTGTCACTTTCTGAGGCTTATTTTAAAAATGACACTGAAAAATGTATTCTTCTGTATCTATTTGTGGAAAAGGAAAACAAAAGAAACCTCAAGACTGTCCAAAAACTATAATCTGTGTGTTAAGAAAAGAATTTTGTTATTTTTAAAATTTACTTTTCATTTCATAAAGATGAAAGTAAAATTTAGTTTTGAGACCGAAAAAAAGACAAGATATCTTTGCCCCCTAAAGCTCATCTCATCTGCATATAGTATAGATATATACATCTTTTCGTTTTATTGGACACTGGAATTTTATTCCAATTTTGAATAATAAATAAATATCTTGGCACATGAGGGAAAGATTGCTATATTCCTCTATTTACCAATAATGCCATGGCGACGACGGATAGTAAGATGAAGACTCGGTCAGAAAAATACATAAATATTCTTTTGGATTTCACTTTCACCTTTTTTTGTTGTTTTTTTTTTTAGTTCTTTTGCGCTCGCCATCACCATTATCTTCATCGCAAGATTGGTTGATGCTTATTAATTCAGTTATTATGTTTTATTTACTTTTTGGTTACTTTTTTTTTGTAACATATAAGTGAGTCAGATCGATGGTGTGGCCTTTCGTGGTAATTGAGATCATTTTGGGTGGTAAGAAATTTTGATATTTACGGTTTCCCCTTTTCTTTCTTATTTATTTATATGTATGTATGTATATGCACATACTAAGTTGATCTTTTGAGCTGCGAATTTTGACAGTTCTTTTTCAATAGGGTGACCTAGATACAATTTTTTGTATATTGATCAATATTTGATATGTAGAATAGTTGAAAATGTGTTTTGATAACCTTATTAATAATACGTTTATACTACATTCCTGAAGAGTAACTGAAGCGCCACCGCCTACCGGCATTTTAAATACCTTGTGTAACAATTTATGATGCTACAGTTATTTGGTTGTTTATCTGTATTTTCCATAAATATATATGATTAAAAAATACAGATTAGGATATTTAAGAGAACAACATTGAGTTGAACTTTTTTTTTATATGAAAGAGCTGAGTAGCGAACTTTATTTTCTTTTCTTTATACTTTTTTATTTTCAACTTTAAAAATTGGTAATTAAGTATATACTATACATATTAATGTTATTACTGAAAGTGATTCAACTTTTCATCCGAAAATTTAATAATTCAATTTAAAATATTGGTAACATACAAAATGTGTTTTGATATTTTTGAATTAGTGGTTAACTGTTAAAAACTTAATGCTTTGACTTTAATCTTTGACTGTAAACTAATAAAAATAAAAATAAAGTTGCGCAACAGCTCGTAGAGACACAAGGTCTAGTGACTTAGAACTCTCAATCATCTCTAGGTGCGATTGATGCCAGGTCGACAAAATTATGTTTTTTTCTTTTCCACAAACAAAACAATACTTTTTTAAAGGATTTAGATGTCCGTAAAATAATATGGACCCTTTATAAATGCTAAAATCAACCAAAAACGGGTCTTAAGGCTGAGTTAAAACATAAAATATCTCTTAGCAATAAACTGTTTGATGATTCTGCAAAGTACAAAAAGAAAAAGGACAAATCTTTCTCTTCTAGATACAATTTAAATCAATTTAGTATTAAACTTTGTTTTTAGAAAATCTTATTAGTTATGAGTCGTGATTGGATTCTATATAAAGTGTTGAGAAAACCCTGAAAATTAATACATACATTCATAATTTAAAAAAGAAATACATTTTAGAATTGTTTTGTAGTGGTGATAGTTTTAACATTATTTTCATATTCAACAATATTTTTATATTTTTTAATATATTTTAAACAGATGATATAATACAATTGTGTAGACAACTGATTCGTTACAAGAACAAAACTTTCTTTCAAACCGTTGTATCTTTTTATAGTTTAGCGTTTCTTTCAGAATTTTGTAAAACGGGTAACATCAAACAACTTATGAAGATTTTTCGAATAAAATAGGTAAATAATACAAATATTTTACATAAATATTGAAGAAGTAAAACTGAAATACTGAGCTTCATGAACCATAATTTTTAAATTGTCACTGCACCTATTTCTGTGCGATTACCTTCATTGTTTTTCTTAAAAGAGACGTTTAAATCGAAGGCTGGTTTTCCATTAATATACATATATATTAGTTTAGCTCAAGTCAGTGCTTTCAGAAGTGTTGAGAGGAAAGAAAACTTTGAATTTGATAGCTCACAAATGTTACTTATCCTTTTGTATGCATTTTACATTCAATTTTAAATCGTGATTTAATAACGCAGGAAGGTAAGTATCGGCTTATCGTGGAATTTTTATATTCGCTTTTTGGTTTTAAAAAATCTTAGGGAAAAAGACACTGACTACTGCACTCCTACTTTGAGCCTTAGTAGGGGTTTTAAGGTCTTTTTCCCATCCAGAGAAGATTGGGAGGATGACATCGTGTCGATAGGTTTCGATACAACCATCTTTACTGACGGCTCAAAGATGGAGTGCGGAGTTGGTTCTGGGATCTTTTCTGAGTCCCTAAACGTAGCTAAATCCTTTAGGCTTCCTGACTTTGCTAGCGTTTTTCAGGCTGAACTGCTGGCAATTAGGGAGGCATGTAAAATACTTAAACAAAGCCCAAACCAAAACCGAAATGCGGCTATCTTCACAGACAGTCAGGCAGCTATCAAAGCCATTAACTCGGCTACATCCTCATCTAAATTGGTCCAACAATGTCGCGATGAGCTTGCGAGCCTGAACATTAACCTCGGTGTCACCCTGATCTGGGTTCCGGGCCATAGTGGTATCGTGGGAAATGAACGGGCTTACGAGTTAGCCAGGCAAGGATCGGCCCTTCATAGCTCACTTGCGGAAATGGTTAACATTCCTCTTGGTGCTATGAAGGGTAAAATCTTTTCCATATACCAAACTGAATCAAACCGAAGGTGGAGCAATTTACCCAACTGCATTATATCTAGGAAGATATGGCCCACCTATAATAAAACCCGTACAAACGATCTTCTACGCAGACATAGCCAGGATTGTTGCGGTTTGTACCGGACACTGGCCCATTGGAGTTCATGCAGAGAAGTTGGGTATCTCTTACAACACTTTTTGCCGTAGTTGCTGCGACCAAAGAGAAAGTGAAACGATAATCCATTTCCTCTGCAAATGTCCTGCCTTGGCAAGCACTAGAATGAAATGCTTTGGGAAAGCATTCTTTCACGAACTGAATGAGCTATCTGAGACAAAGATTAGAGACCTAATCTCTTTCCTCAATGCGACAAAATGGCTCTAACTTAATCGCTATAAATCTTCTCCTTTATTTCACAGGTCAAACGAGTTTTGGTACCAAAACGGCGCACTACAGCGCTAATTGGATCTCAGGCTAGGTCTGCCCTGGGATCGCCATTTCTACCTACCTACCTAGGGAAAAAGATGGCGTAAAAAAACTTTAAGCCCTGTAGTTTCGAAATATTGAGTAAAACCATTTTCATCTATTAGTGGAAGCCATGAAATAAGAACGTTTGGATAAAATCAAAAATTAATTAGAAAACTCTGAGTAAGTGACGTAAGCTTCAAAAGCAACTTTAAGTAGAATTTTGGTCTTCGTCAAAAAAATAATATTGACAGAAATACAGTTTTTACAAAAAAAATGAATACATGGTGTCGTTTGCTGATGAACAAAAACCTTCAATTTGCAGGCAATGTACATTGCTGCAGAGACAAGTTACATAGTTATTTATTTGGTAAAGCACATGAACCAAACCTTTGTTGCTTAATGGCTCATATATGACCGAAACACATTTCTACGAATATTTTCTATTAATTTGATTAAGTGATTCGTTCTTGTCTTCTTTACAATATAGTAATCATTAACAATCTATATTGTATTAATAAGCACCATCTAAGAACTTACTCAACCAACAAGACACTTATTTTTTAAATAAACAATCACGTAACTAATGAAGTAATAAAATTCTTTGAAAATGCTTACCAAAGTGGTGTAATGTTTACTGATTTGTCTAAGGAGTTAGATGGGGCAAATCAAAGAGCCTTGATTATAAAGCTTTTCACCCTTGGTTTTCACTCCAGTATATTTAGATGGTTTGAATCTTATATAAAGGGGTGCAATCAATACGTGCGTATTAATAATTAACTTATTTCATAGTTGTGACTTCTGGAGTAGGTACCTCAAGGAAGGCATTTAGGTCCACTTCTGTTTCTGCTTCTTATTAACTATATTTCCAATATTTTACTAGACCTTTTTATTGCCTAATGTTCGCGAACGATATACCAATAATTCGATGCATTAAATCTCTCGATGACTGCCTAAGTGCCGTCTCCTTCAGGAAACCGAAACAAATTCGACGATTGGTGTAACTCAAATCAGAAAAATGTGATTTTCTATCTTTTCGTCGAAATTTTTCACCTATGGATTATGTTTATAACATTGATGATATTCCATTGCAAAAGGTTAAATGCAAAAGGGTCCATATTTGATCCTGAGGTAACATTTTGCCTTCGTTTATTTGTTGTGACAGCAAATTCCTTACTTGGATTCATTTCACGTAACTCTAAGGAACTGTTTGACTTTTAAACATTGTTTTATTCTTATGTAACGCCGGTACTTGTATACTGTTGTATAGTATGGAACTCCTCCCAAATCAAATCAAATCGAGAGGATTCAAATTTACTGATTACATTGGAAGATATGAATGCCCCTTATCTTGCCAGATGCTATTTTATTGGCCTCCAGTTTGAAGGAACTCGGAGAAATATTTTGAAACAATTTTTATTAGAGACATTATTAAAAATCAAACAAATTTTTTTTTTGTCCCTTATAAGAATATATGTTCCAACAAGAGATCTTCTAGTACATGGTGTATTTGTTGAAGAAAAGAACAATTATATAGATAAATGATCATACGTGGTTTAAAAAAAGCTGTTCAGAAACTCTTTTCAATTATATGTTATTTGGAAAAATGGTTTCATTGATTGGATACTGAACTATGTCAATATACGGAAAACGTCAAAAATTGATTGATTAAAATTACATATTTTAAAATGCTTTAAATAGGCTGAAAAAAAATAATTCTATTGATAATGCAAACAAAGGGCTCACATACTAAACTTTCAAATACACATCTTAGAGCGTTTTTTAAAACTTATTTCATTATGGGAACTTAGAGATTTTGCTGATATACTTTTCATACATCGACTTCTCTCTGGTTCGGTTTCTTTTAACAAAAACACCCGCGTCTTCTATTTACTAACACCCCACACCTCTTAGGGCCTTAAAGAACCTCTGGTTGGTAAATTCAAATCCAAATTCATTTGATTTCAAATCAGCACCTTACCTCAAACTTCTTTTGACAGACCCCTACTGATAGTTTGAAGCTTACATTTAAAATAGTGTTTAAGTTATACTTATAGCTTGAATTAAGGAAAATAAATAGGGGTTAAGTACCCACTAAAATAATATCTTCCAGTGAGATCAATGAATGGATTAAGTCTAGTTAATATATGAAAGGGAGATGTCGCATTCTATACTTAAGTTAATACACTTTAGCTCCTCGTAATCAATAAATGATAAAATAAAGCTCTTCTCGACCAACAAGACATCAGTTATTTATCAACTTATATAGTTGTTCTGTCCATATTCTGTATATCACTTATTTCAAAAGCAACTGTCATAATAACTTGAATTTTAATCGAACCGCAAAATACATCCTTTAAAAGATCATTATTGTATTTTTCTAAAATTCGAAAATAGTACTTGGGGCGTATACGCACTTTTTTGTATTTTATTTTTTTTTAAATAATTTTTCTTCATTCCGGTATTGCCGATATTCATCTAATATAATAAAGTGATTGATTGAATTATTTTAAGCTTATTTCTCATCGCCGGAAAAATTTCACTCAGAGAATTTCCTTTGATAAGGGAAAAACACATCAATCAACGCATCGGACTCAAAGTCATACCTGAAGATATATAAAAAAAGCTATTATAACTTTTATTGGTCTTTAGAGACTGATATTCATATATATCTAAAAAATCCTTCTACCGATCACGTTCCAATGTCATCGCTCATGATAATCAATCATTAAGAGCACTTTTCCCAATTGAATTTGCCGGCTCTGGATGTTGTATGTACATATTTTATTTTCCCTTTTTTCTTCAATTAAGAAATAAAAAGACTCAATTATCAATGACTTAGCACAACGCAGCTTAGTGAGTGACTACCGTCTGCATTATAATCAATCATATTCAGAAATAGATTCCACAAGAGTAACTTGCGGCTTACACAGCCACAAAGTGTAATTATTGAGAAGATCCTCTTGCAACTTGCAACAGACTCGTGTGACTCGTGTCTTTTTGATGTTGAAATGTCACTTCTTAAGCCTATGGATCACTTTGGCTTATGCGCCATCATCATTAACGCTGTGATTTTGTATACTATAGCTCTCTAATAAGAATTCCTGATTGATTGATTGGCAGGATCAGATATCATCGTCGTCATCGTCAATAGAAAAAGCAATCATGTTGCTATTTCTGTGTATATTATGTGATGTATAAGTTAAAATTAGAAAATCTCCTTTTTAAAAATAAAAACAAAACCTAAAGATGGCTGCCTATAGGTATGGTACGAGTAGATAATCAATCTCATTACTTTTAAGCGTGTCAGCTTGCGCATATAAATGATGTTTGATTTTGAAAGCTTACCGAAGAAAGTTTTATTTTTCAATTCTGTTTTTTTCTCAAAAATTAAAAAGAAAAGTAAATTCTTTAAATGAATAGCAATTTAAAATCGTTAACCAAACAATTTATGAGCCATTAACTATTTATTTCTTTAATTTTGTATTTTCTATTATATTGTTAGAGAAATAAAAGAACCTAACGATCTAGCAGTGGATGCATCCATTGTGAACTGCATAGCAATTCGTTCATTACGACAGATGCTTTGAGAAATTTCTAATTTAATTTCTGTCTACGACTTCGATTTGACATTTTTCAAATAATTTTTCGATTTTTATTATTGCTTTGTAGTTTCCATTTCAAATGAAAGCGAACAAAAGATGAAGATTATTTAGTTGGTTTATTTAAATTAAGATAATTTTAAGAATTCATAACATGAAGCGTTTAATTACAATAATTTAATATATTCCGAGAAAATGGTTTTGTAAAATGATATTTTTTAATTGATGGAAATCCGTTTAAATATAAGGTTGTATAAAATTAAAACCAAATTAAATACTATGTAATTGAGAAGATTTAAAAAGTTAATGACATGATGAATGAAAGAAGTGGTTAAAAGCATCAAGTTACGTCAAGTTAAATTCACATCGAATTATTAAACGTTAAAACTTCAAAAAAATCGTTATTGAAGATTAAAATAAACTCTTAATTAACCAAACAAAGTAATAAATAAATTAGAGTTTGGGTTCCGATATATATTTCATAGGAATTCTATTAAAATACAAAAATCTTAAACACAAAGTGTTTATCCTTTTGAATGATAAGATCAAATTCCATAATTCTATAACATACAGAAGTGCTTCATGTAATGAACTAGCTGACTTAACAGGCGTTTTATTGCAGTGTTTTATCAAAAATATGATATAATATATTATAACGGGTTATCCATTTCGCGGTTTCAAAAGTATAGGGCTGGAATTCGACACCTGTCAAACTATGTAAGTTTTTAAACCAATTTGTTTTTTCAGTTAAAAGTCTGACATTTACAAAAATGGATCGTTCAAGTATCGTAGAACAGAAACAAATTGTTAAAACCTACTAAAAAAATGGTGATTCTGACACAGCCACATATCGTGCTTTTAGAGGAGATTATAGTTTATATAATCATCCAACTACGCAAGCAATTGCCAAAAATGTGAAGAAATTTGAAGAGACTGGACTATATTGGTGACAAGTATTGTAAGGCCTGTGTATCAAAGTTTTGAAAATATCGCTGATGTTAGTGAAAGTTTTGCTGAAGACCCGAATGTGTCGATTCTTCGTCGTTTTCAGGAATTAGGACTGTCTTATGGCACACTATGATGTATTTTGCATTTAGATCTACATCTTCATCCATTTAAAATCCAGCTCACACAACAGTCGTAGATACGTCTAATGGGTGCTTGAACAACAACATTTCTTTCTCGGTGTGTATGTTAACAAACAAAATTGTCGTATTTGAGGTTCTGAGAATCCTCAAATAATTGAAGAGAGGCCATTACATCAACAAAAATTCACTGTTTGGGTTGCTCTTTGGTCCGGAGGTGTGATTGGACCTTACTTCTTCGAAAACGACGATGGAACGACTGTCACCTTCAATTCAGAGCGTTATGGTCATATGATAACCTCCTTTTTTTGCCTGCTATTGAAGAATATAACTTGGAGAATATGTAGTTTCAACAAGACGCTGTTACAAGCCACACAATTCGAGCGAATTTGGCTTTATTGTTAGTAACATTTCCTGGCCGCGTAATTTCTCGTAATGGCAATATCAACTGCCCACCAAGATCATGCAATTTGACACCGCTGGACTTTGTATTGTGGGGCTACGCGAAAGACCGTGTTTATGGAGATAAACCTTTAACTCTTAAGCACTTAAAAAACAACATTCGTCAAGTTATGGCTGAGATACCGCCCAATATGTGTCAAAAAGTGATCGAAAATTAACTCAACAGAATCGATGCTTAGAACAATTCGCTTGGTGGTCATTTAAATGACGTAGTGTTTCACACATAATGCCAACGTTTAAAAAAATATTTTATATCTGTTTTATTTAGGTTTACTTTTGAAATTGTAAAATGGATAACCCTGTATTAATATTTTAAATTTTTAAGTTAACAACTTTTTTCCCTATCAATAACTTATAAAAAAAGAGGCTGGGGTGCGACTCACACTGAAAACTTCCCATTGGTACTCGCTAAAAAAATGTGCCTACTTTTTACTGAAAAAACTTGAAAGAGTATTTTTGTATACTGTGCGCGAACTTAAAGGGTTATGAATGCATATTGGTTTAGAATGTCTGCACATTAAAAAAAGTGCGAAATATTGAGCCTGGTAAAGCATTCCACATTAGTGTTGTGTTTTTGGAAGAAGGTAAGTGCAATTAAACTATAGTTAGAGGGTATAAGGAGGATTCACCTTTTTTAGGGCCATGCTTGACAAATGCTGTTTTTCATTCAAGAACACATCTCAAGAACAGTAGCGGGGGTACTATTCGGGTCAGCGGATTTGTGTATGTCAAGATGTTTAAGTACTCCAACAACTGTCCAAGTGTTAAAGAAGATTTGACCCGTAGAATCGTTTACGCTTTTGAGTACAGGAGGACTCATTTAAAATATTGACAGCATCGAACTAAAAGCAAACTATGCAGCAAGCAAATTGGCTTTATCAATCGAAATTACAAAAGGAGTGTTATTGAAAACGAGGGTCGGAACCAACGATGACGTAGTGCGTTACGCACATTTTTTCTGAGTGAAGTTGTATATGTAAATCCGGAAAATTAAAGCTCTAATCAAACCATGAGTTTTCTTTGGGTTTGAAAGATTTTATCCTATTTGGGATACAATTTCTCATTTCAAAAAGAACTACGTTTGTAATCATATCTGCGCTCGAATTCAAAAGTTAAAATTCCTGAAAAAGTCATTCAGACCGTCCCAGTTGGCTTCTTCATATTGCCAAACGGGTCTCGTAGGGGTTTTCTCTTTAACTTTGTTTTTTTTGGCATGAGAAATGTGCAGACATGACGTAATGGTCTAATCTGTATGGAAGCAATAATGTACACTGATTGCATATTTATTAGGATCAGAGGTAAAAACAAGTCTAGAGTGGTGACGGACTAACCTGCAACGCAACGTCATGAATCCGAGTTGGCTCGTATACTAACTGGTTCATGTGATTTTACTCAGCAAAAATCTCAGGTATTGTATGACCAGTATAGAGCAGCCACGGATAATTTTGTACATTGAAATCGATAGAGTCGGACAACGCATTGAATTTTTTGCAAGTCGAATTATATTTCTCATTTCTTGTGCTGCTAAGTAGGCCTTGTGGTAAAAACTAGAATACAATTTGATAATTCATTTTCTATTTATAAGAGGCGTGGTTCCCACCCATTTTCTCATAATTTGTATTCATATATTGTATACTGCCTAGTGGCAAAATAGTGATTAAATGCAAGTCACGAATCGTGTTATCCAAGTGTCAATTAGTTTCGTTTATTTCACCATCTCTAATCGATCACAATCAGCGGTTTTATATAAGCATTACTTTCTCTAAAACTATCCTTCTGGTATCAAAGAAAATATCAATTTACAAGTACTTAATATTCTGTTGTGATTCCTTTAAGTAATCACCGGCGATATGGCATGGCGTCTGTATTATTCAATATATTAAAAGTCACGATTAACTTTTCTTTTCAAATTTCTCCTTAAAATTTTGAAAAGATTCACTATCGTTCCTTATAAAATTCCCTTTAATGTGAAAGTTTCACGATTTTGAAAATCCTTGCTAATTGTCGTTCATAATATTGACGAACTTTGTTAAGACATCAATTTCTTCTCCTCCACCATCATCATCACAAGTTCAATATTCGTGATGCGCCATTCATAAAGTTTGTAGATAGTATTGAATTGAAATATCCGCTATTTACTATAGTAATTACCGCCCACTGTTCCATGGCAAATCACACTTAAAATAATATCGCAACTCTACTCAAAAGCAGACACGATAAAATCAAAATGAAGAAAAAAGAAGTCATCATCAATAACTGTGTAAAATCTGCAGCAATTTGTCGATATTTGATGCATTCTCGCAGCGCAAACAATAAAACCCTCATAAGGAAACTTCTTTATGTGCCATCTTCACGGCTGCTAGCATTGCTTCAGCGGCGGCGGTGGTGCGGCGGCGGTGAGCGAAGGCACGGCAGGCAGTGTTTAGAGACCAGGTAAAAATATAGATGGAATAATGCGATGATGATGGCGATGATGAAAGTAAAACCTAAATAGCTTCATAAGCACTTACTTCAATAACACGCTGAAACTGTGATGATGTGGCCTGCCGCCGCTCTGCGCCGCAATCGCAGACAGTAAGTCACACTGTCCAACCATCCAGACCACACTATACATAATTATGGCCAAACGAAAGCCATATAAATAATTAATGACCATCATTTACAACAATCCATCCAATAATCCAAGTTTGTAAAATTTATCTTCATCTTCGTTTTCATCTTTATCGACTGATGTCTTGAAACAATCCGCATGATGATGGCATGAAGCTGCTGCTGTTGTTATAAAGCAAAAGTGTGTTTATTGTGCAAAAATAAGGTTTTCCTGTGGCAGCTTCCTGTGATGATGCTTGATGTACCATCATATGTTGTATTTATCGCGATTGAACTGCGGATGCTGTAAATTTTCTATCGTTTCTTCTTAATTTATATCTACATCTATCTCGCTTAAGCTTACACACTAAAGAACTTATTGGAAGTTTCATCCTGATTGTTTTTGAAGATGATAATGTTGTTGAAAGACTAGATACTGATGTGGCAAGCCATTGAACTAGCCGCACACTGTCTAGCAAATTGTCATAAGTGATGATGTAGCTCCGAGAGAGGGACGACGAAAACGACAACGCAGGAAGCTTTACTCTGCGCATTGGCGATGGACAAACTCACATTGATCGAACAAACTTCATATAAACTTCTTTGTATTCAGTGTTTTCAATTTATCGTTTTCAATTTAGATTGTTGAAGATGTCTGTATAAAAGTGATGATGTTGATGGATAGATAGGTCTTTCAACAGAAGTTGCAAATTGATAAAAGAAAAAATCATAAACAACAAAGCCACACATAAACGAAGATGAAAAAGAAAAATAGATACAATTTAATAATAACAACATAAGACATTCGGTTATTGTAATATGTTTTGTTTTTCTCCTATTTTGAAATTATTATCACGTTCGGATGTTCGGGCATCACGATAATCGGCTGTCATTAAGCGAGTAATTTTCTTAACAATATTATTTAAAATTTCTTTTATAAAACAAACAAACGAACAATTAAAGTCAGCTTGAAGATTGAGAGAAATAAATAATAAACAATAATTTACCAGAAGTTAATAGATGATTTATAAAGAAAGCTGATGGTTTGCTGCTCAGCTCTTTTGTTTGAATTAAATTGTTTGATAATAATGATTTCTATTTTTCTTCTTCTTCTTCTTTTAAGTGGTTAGGAAATTTGCTATGAGCATTTCAGAAGAAAAAAACAAATGTTTATATTAGCAGTTAATTTTTTAAGCTATTAATTTTTAAAGAAGCTTTTGTTATGGATGCTGTAAGCGGTGAGCATTTTTATTAATAACTTTAAACAATCGTTTAGCTAATTATAAAATTAGGAAACGAAATTTTCTGAATACAAAAATAAGATGCAACTTATAATATTTATATAATTTTTTTTATGAAAGCTTATTTCATCCGTTTGTTTTAATTTGACAGGAAATATAAGGCCACCATCATGTTCATCATGATAAGTGGAAACATAAATGCTTTGAATTATAATCGAGCGATTAAAAAAGAAAAATGTTGATAAGGAATGGTTGAGTATGAGAATAAAGGAGAGAGTAACATAAATTAGTAGTTGTATTTATCTTATGTTCAAAAGTTACATCAATTAAACTGTTACAAGAATAAAACTGAAGATTTGCAAAATCAGATTAATGAAGATTGAAAGATTATGATATATGGACTTATATCCGCTAATTGGGGGAAACGTAGACTTTTAGTGATAAAGAAATACTTAGATACAACAATTTTTACTGAGAGGTAAAATTAATATAAAGTCCATAAATGACTCTAAGTCTTTTTGGTTGTCAACTTTGCCAGTCTTTTTCAAACTGAATTTCTAGTATATAGGGTGACATGTAAAGTACTAAAATTAGATCTCAACCAAACGCTTAATATGACTATTTTCGCAAACGCTATTAATTTAAGAACTGATTCAATAATGCTAATATGAATATTAACATCCAGATAACTTTTATCTCGGTTCCAGGTCATAGCGCTATGAAGGGAACTGATTGAACAGCTTACCTGGCAATGATAGGAACTTTTTATTTTAAGTATATTGACAATTCAGAATGTCTCGTGTTGGCAAGGACCAGACGTTGCCTAGGTCGTTGAAAAAATATTTTCCTAATATTGTCATTCTTCTTTTGGGTAGGCTTGGGTATTTGCATTGAAAATGGAAAGTGTCTTTCTCCGTCTCCTCATTCTCACATCTACATTCATGGGATTCATGGGAAAAAAAATTCTGTTTTACTTTTGGAAATATTTGGGCATAGAATCCTCGAAACCCTGTGAGTTTCAAGAGCGGAGTTGTTTGCGGTTTCAATGAAACAAACATTGGAGCCCCAATTTTTAAGTCCAGTTTATGCGGTGGAAGTCCTGATATATTCAAAGAATTCAAAAATTCAATTGGAATATCAATAGCATTATCTTTATCAGTCATATTATCAATAGAAAGATAAGTTTGTTGATGGGCCTGAAACATTGAAAGAATTTTATTATTTATGCTTGTAGCAGAATCGTTTTTAGGTGCTAAAATCGCTCGTTCGTGTAACCAATAATCCGTTTTCTCTGAAATTTGGGCGACTTGCGGATAAACATTAGCTATTAATTCGTCTTGTCCAGTGACGCTAGTTGCAAATGTTGGTTTTATTATAGTACTTCACCATCATTATTTAAAATATTTCCATTTCCTATATCCAAAAGAGTTCTTGAAAATTGTGCTGCATTATTATCACCACCTAAATGTACGCGCATATTTGTGGTCAATCTTAAAAGTTTAACAGAAGCCCACAGAAACGACGATTTTAGGCAAGCATTTATTTCATCACTTTTTGTACCTCGTGGCACAACTGGCAATGTTTACCGAAAATCACCAGCGAACAGTATCACAACACCTCCCATCGGACGTTCATCAGCTCTAAAATCTCTAAGTGTACGATCCAGAGCTTCAGGCCCACCTTTATTTATAGTCAATTCGTCCCACACAATAAACGTCGTTTCTTTATTTTTCCTTGCATTCTTAATTTAGCAAGCAAAAGATTTATCAAGAACGTTTTTGCCACTCAATTGTATACATATAACACCTTGTTTCACCAAATATTTTATCTTTGGTTATTAAATCAATCAGTTTTTTACTTTTAAATTAAAAACTCGTGAAATAATATCATGTCGATTTGAAAAAAAAAATGATTTTATTTCTGGCCATTTTGGATTGCAAGTCATTGTGATAACAAATCAGGGCGTCCAAAATCTCTTAAATAAACCATAGCATCTTGTTTACGTTGCTGCATATATCGGGGGCCACCGGTGAATGAAGTTGGTAAAATAACACTTTTTCCCATTTCTGTAGGAAACGTCAGCTTGAATTGCATCGTGAAGAAAATTGTAATTTTTGGCTCGTAATTTAGTTTGACTTGCTCTTAAAAACTGAAGCCGCTCAGATTCAATTTTAGCGTACATTTCACCAATATACTGACTGAATAATTTCCCGCAACGAAGTAAAATATTATTTGAATTTTGTCTGACTTGAAGCCTGTAAGAGTAAAAATCCATTACTGACACAGTTTTTTTTTTTGAGGAACTCTTGTTATTGGATGAACTTGTAGTACGTTTATTGAATAACTGTCTTCACCATGACTAAATATCAAAGGGTACTGCAGTGCATCGTAAGACCGGTGTATTTCACTTACACGTTTTAGAGTGTTATCTCGTGCTCGCAAATCGATAGCCCTTTTTGTAAATTCTTGTCCAACAATTACTACGGCTACATCATCAACTTGAGGTGCATTAACAACCTCTGTGTTCTGTCTGTGGCATGGCGCACGGTCAGCTCTGATAATGACTTGAACATTTTCTATATTTGATGGCATTGCTTCAAAAGCACTCTTGAAGCTGCGCACGTAAGGATTGTGACAATGTAACAAATATTGCAAGTCGTATAATAATTCTCTGTAAGTATTTGGGGCTATCGACATTCGCCGCTGTACTTCACTCACCGAATCAGCCATGAAATATATTTGCAAAAATTTTGGTTCGTCAGGGTTGTTTGGTAAAAGAGATCCAGCTAAGTGATAGACTTGACCCTGAACTTTAAATGTAGGCATAAAATCGTCATGTCTGTTTTCATTGGCACCGAATGACGTCATTTGGAAAGCAGAATTGTAAACACGAATCATATCAAGAAAATGTTTAGAATCTCGATGAGAATAATTCAAAAGACTTTTTAATGGTTCCGGTGGATGAGCAATTTCTGCCAATAAAACATTTCCTCCTGAACAGTAGAGACCTGGTGATTCTTTAGGCTATTTATTTCAATGCACGACAGAAATTGCACTTGGTATTCATATTTCCTATCGAAACGTGAGATCAGTGAGTCAGTGATATTCGGATTTTACACTGCCGGTATTGATATTTCTCCCGTTACGTGATGGATTAGAAAAAAACAACTATGGTAAATGAGGGACTATTTTGTTAACAACAAAATATAAAATTTGGGTAAAGGAGAGATTTAGCTTACGGAACTTTCATGGCAAATTGTTAATTGAGTCAAGAATATGCGAAAATAAATCGGGTCATTAGATTAGAAGCAGTGAATAAATCAACATTTTTTTGTGAAGTGCATACATTTTTCTTTCGGAAAAATGGTACAATTTGTAAATTAATTGTTCTTCATTGAGTGTTAACAGAAATGGGCAACAAAAAATGTTTGACAGTGGAGGAAAGGACAAGAAAAGATGTTAATTGCTCTAAAGGTCTTCAATGCTTTGCTATAGCCTGAAAAAAAAAATCGAAGTGATCATTGTGTCAGCAATTATTAAAAAAACCATTGTCTTACTCGAAAAATTATAAAAAAAACACTTCCTCTGCCTTAAGACTTCGCGAAACGCGAAATGTCCTTAGAATAGCATCAAATTCAGCTTTATCGACAGTTAAAACTAGGGAGAAAGCTATAATGTTAAGGCCAGCTTATCTACTGTTAAATGCATAATACGCCATGCTAAACACTTAAAGCGCCTAAAGCTTAGGAAAAAACCACCACTTTATGACGCAAGGAAGAAGGAACGCTTGTGTTTCGAGAAAGATCACATGAGCTGAGATGTGCGAAATGAAATGACCGCAAATGATTGGCGGAGGGTTGTTTTTTCTCCAACGAAAAATTTAACCTGGATGGGCCAGATGGTTATAATTATTATTTCCATCACCTGAGGAGAGAGTAGTGATTTTTAAACCGTCACCATAGCAAAGAAGGAGGCGTTATCGTCTGAAGCTCAATTTTATTGTATGGCGCTGTAGACTTGGTAGCCCAAAATACCAAATGACTAGGAAAACATACAAGACCTTGCTAGAATCAGTGTTCCCCAATATTAGCGAGCTCTTTGAACCAATTTCACGGCTTTTTCAGCGGGAAAACGCTCCCATACACAAAGCCCGAGAAGTAAAATCCCTTATTGCGAACCAAAACTTCCACTTGCTGCCTTGGCCACCATATTCCTCGAACCTTAACATAATTGAAAATGTGTGGGGCTAGCTTACAAGTAAGGTACATAAAGGAGGAAAGCAAAACGATGACAAGGAAGCGCTAATTCATGGTATCAAATTGGCCTGGAGTGAGATTTTTTTGGTGTACTTGGAATCTCTTTATAAATCCTTAAAAGATAGAATTTTTGAAGTTATTTTGTTTCCATTTATTTCATGTGCTTCTAATCTAATGACCCGATTTATTTTCGCATATTCTTGACTCAATAAACAATTTGCCATGAAAGTTCCGTAAGGTACATCTCTTCTATACCTAAATTTTTTATTTTGTTGATAACAAAATAGTCCCTCATTTACCATAGTTATTTTTTTCTAATCCATCATATAACGGGAGAAATATCGATTTTACTTCTCGAAAATGCCTGCTTCTAACCTTATGACCGGCAATGTATATGTATAGATAACAAATTATTGACTTACATAAGAAGTTTCGAAGCCAAACCGTGAAATACGACATCCTAATTTCTTGTCTAAATACTCAAGTTTGTCAAACACATCACAACTCCAAACAGAAGGGGATCATTTATAGATCTTCAAAAAAATTAATGCCAAAGAACTGTGCTGAATATCATCTTCACACACTTTTTCAGTTATCATCCTGGACAATAGCAATGAATTTTTACAATCGTATCTGTTTTAGATACTTGTAACCCCCATTCCATGAAATTAATAGTTGTTCGAGTGTTTAATTCACTTAGTATTGTCGCAGTTTGTCGCACCACCGATAACGTGATTTCAGAAACAAATATTACAGTGACTACAAAATTTTCACTCTCAACAATTTTTATTAACTATTTGAAAAAAATCACTCAAGTTCTGTACATGATAATTTTTAAGAATTATATAAATTAATCAGACACCAAATAGTAACTTCTGTATTCAAAGAAGAAAATTTTACATTACTGCCAATGCATTTCCTCGAAAATTCAACAAAACCGTGGATTGCGATCAATTAAGATATTAATCTCAAAACAACCAAAACTTGTCAAATTGTTTATCTTAGAAAACAATGTTGCCAATTCAACTCCTTTTTTCAATCTACGTCTTTTTATTTTACATTTTATACTCAGATTAAATGAACTTACCTTTTAGTTAGGGGTGTACCAAATAACAAGTTTATCCACTCTATAAATATCTGAAAGAAAAAAAAAAGTAAAAACTAAATTAGTTGACTATGACAAAAAGTTGCTCAACATAAACTAAATATGTCAGAATTAATCCCATCTTCATTTAGACAACTTTGTATAAGAAAATGTGTCTTTCTAAAATAAAACAATCTACTCGTACAACTAATGAACTAAAATACAACATCACATCACACTCAATAACATGTTATAGATACCTAGATACATGTTGCATTAAATCTATCTATCTATCGATTCGAGATACTTTTATTTGCAACTTGAAGTTGTAGATATCGTTTGCGTACTATTACCATATCAGATGATAAAACGTAAAGAGAAAACAAGTTTCCTAAAATCTGACCTAGTTCCCTAGTTTGGTTGCTGCAGACTAAAAACAACAACAACAACTCGTTGTAGTTTATGCCACAGAGAGCTATTTAGACGGTATACATATAGCTATACGTATGTAGGTATAACATTGGAAGCACTTGAGTGCACTTGCTGTACTCTGTATAAATATAAAAGTGGATATTTGTGTACATTATATTTCAAGAAACCTGAGGCGGGGGATAATAAACAACGCGACTCTGTGATGGACAACTCTTGAACTTGATTTTCCCATCGTGTCAGTTGTCGGTCGGTCGGCCGGTTGCTCGACTGAATAAAGAAGTGATGGTAGATGGTAGTGAATTAGTTGGCGGAAGGCTGTCGCCAGTTGCCATCTCTTTAGAGGCTTGGTATGATGATGGCGTTCAGTGTTTTTGCGGTTTAACATTGGACAGAGGGAAATACGTTGCAATTGAACTTTTTTGTATATACAACGAAGAAGTCAGAAGCAACATCACCTTATTACAAATGACTTACTGTTGTCGGTGTTGTTGTTAATGTGGTTTAAGATATCTTTGAGTGCGATTTTCAATATTACGTAATTGGAGACCCAAGAAGATCGTTCGTTCTTTGTATGTAATGAGTGTAAAGGTGACGAGAAGCAAAAATAACCACATTAGAAACACTTGAAGATCAAGTTTATAGTTTACTTGCAAATGATCTGGATTTATTAATGACTTTTCTGTACTGGATTTGTATGCTCTTGTTGAAAGTGCATTAACTTCTCTTCTCAACAAACTTGAATGAATATAAAATTCAAACAAGGAAAATGATTGTAAAAATATGAAAATCATGCAATAACGGTTCAGCATCAGTGACCACAAAACAGATCTCGTCAACTTTTGTTGTTCGTCAACTGAAAGTCAAGTTCAATTTCATGCTCGGTCAGAGGGGTTTTAGTTGGCAATGGATCGTGATTTTGTGTCAACACAAATTATGAAATATCAACAGGTGGTTGACTAACTTGATAGAATTAGGTTATTTCTTTTTTTTACAACAATTATTAACTTCCCATAGGAAGTTATTGTAATGGGTCCGATTTGTCAAATTGAAAATTTTGACATTTCTCGACGTTTCAAGGTCCCTAGAGTCGAAATAAAAGATTTTTAGAAAGATGTCTGTGCGTGCGTGTGTACGTACGTCCGTACGTCCGTACGTCTGTACGTCCGTACGTCCGTACGTCCGTACGTCCGTACGTCCGTACGTTCGCGACGTTTTTTTCGTCGTCCATAGCTCAAGAACCAGGAGAGATATCGACTTCAAATAAATTTTGTTATACAGATAATAAGGCAGAAAGATGCAGAAAGGGCTCTCAAGAAAATTGCGTGGGTGGTTTTTTTACCATAGCAGTTTAAAAAAAAGGTGAAAATTTTGGTTAACCCTAAATATCTCATGAACCAATGACGCTAGAGACTTGAATTAAATTTTATATTATATATTGCAACGCGATACAAAACAAGTATATTTTTGGAAAAAAATCCAACTAACGGTTTTTTTTTATAAATCAAAAAAACTGAAAAAAAAAATTTGTCACTTCGAAAATTTTACGACTAAAATATGATTTCATCTCAAAAACAATTTTGTTCAACGAAGAATAATGTTTTTGACGTCTGATAAAATTTTGAGAAAAATCGAATTGACAGTTTTTTTACAAAAAATAAAAACCTAAAAAAAAACTTAATAAAAGTTGGTAAAAATTGAATTTTGACTCAAATATCTTTTCAAAACTTTGAGATATTGGCTTTAAACTACTTTTATCTTTCAAAAAATATTGTTTTCAACATTCAGTAAAATTTTGAAAAAAATCGAATGGACAGTTTTTTTACAAAAAATTAAAAACCGAAAAAAAAATTTAACAAAAGTTGGTAAAAATTGATTTTCGACTCAAATATCTTTTCAAAAATTTAAGATTATGGCTTCCAACTAATTTTAACTTATAAGAAATATTTTTTTCAACATTAAGAAAAATTTTGAAAAAAATTGAATTGACAGTTTTTTTACAAAAAATAAAAACCTAAACAAAAAAATTAATAAAAGTTGGTAAAAATTGATTTTCGACTCAAATATCTTTTCAAAACTTTACGATATTGGCTTCAAACTAATTTTATCTTATAAATAATATTGTTTTCAACATTCGGTAAAATTTTGATAAATGGTGGATTGACAGTTTTTAAAAAAAAAATAAAAACCTAAAAAAAAACAATACTAAAACTTGGTAAAAATTTACTTTCGACTCAAATAGCTTTTCAAAAATTAAAAATATTGGCTTCAAACTTATTTTATTTCACAGAAAATATTGTTTTTAATATTCAGTAATTTTTTTTATAAAAATACAACAGTCCATTTTTTCATAAAAAAATAAAACTTCCAAAAAATAGAACGCAAATTTGGTAAGAATTGATACATTTAGACAAACTTTTAAGCAAGACAAATCGATAGATGGGATGGGAAGTTATCAGTGTGGGTCGCATCCCAGCCTCTTTTTTATCCTTTAAGGACGCTTTATTATAATTTTCCCCTAATCTAAATTTAAAAACAAGTTTCATCATTAATCAAACAAAAGACCTGACGTGCGAACTTTGTGTAAAATTTGATCAAAGTTTAATAATTTCTTTCTTTGTGAAATTATTCATTTATAAAATGGTTAAAATATTCCACCTTATACAATCATAGGAAGTTAAATGTTATTTTTTCCTTAACTGGTTTTTAATTTGCGTGACAATCATCACTTAATAGTCTTTACGCACCTTAAAAAGTGAAATTTGACACAAACCAAAAAAAAAACGAAACAAAAATTCGCTTAAAAAAGATGACTAAGTTTCAAGTAAAAAAAAAGAGACACACAAACATAAATTATATCCAAAAAATAAATACCTAATCGAATAACTTAACACTCAACACCACTTGCGGATTTTACGCTTTGTGTCAACCACCTCTCGACGATTGAGTAGGCAATCTAAAGAAAATACCATGTCTTTCTTAACCATTTTTCTTATGAAAGCTTCTCACTACCACTACCGTTTAAACATTCCAACACGTTCCCACCGCTGCGCTGCTGCGTCGCTGTTTGGTGCGGTCAATACTCATTTCAACTTCAGTTAACTTGGCTTATCCACCGGCATAATAATGGGGTCAGAACTAAATTAGTTTTTTTTTCTAACTTAGCGTTGGCGGCATCGGTGACAGTGGCGTCTGATATGATCTGTTGACGTTGTTAAGAAGCCAACAAGATTTGAATTTAATTGAGGTTCAGATTGGAGGTGACCGTCCGTGGTCCTAAAATGCTTAAAATAAAAACCACAAAACAAAACACCAAAAAATAAAAAAAAAAAAAAAAAATCGAAACAATAGTGAAACCCATGAGCATTTATGTTTTTCTTTTTTATCTTTTTTGTGAGACTTTAGCCTGAGACAGGAACCAAAAAGTGAAAGTGAATTCTTTTGCGCGTGATCAAATATTTTTGTTTTGTTTGTGGAGATGATTTTTGACAAACAGTACCTACTACAACTTGACCATGGGAATTTAAATGAATTGAAGAATTTGCTTGCATATTATAAGAATGCAGTCATCATCACACAGTCAAGACTGAAATGAGTGATTTTGCAATTATTAGGATAAATGTTACAATTTTTGATGTAATGATTTATAGATTTGCTAAATAATTGGTTTCGGCTTTGTAAGAATAGCTTTCGTGGATTATTATTAATAAGGAATTATTAAATGTATTTATGTTTTTTTTGTTTTATTTATGTCTACAAAACAGTTTTTAAAAAATTTCCAAAAAAATATTATCTCAACATTTTTCGAAGAAAACAAAAATTGCAAAAAAAGAAAGATGGGATGTTTAAGCTTAAGATCTTACAAAATACATACAGATATTTTGAACAAATTTGATTTTTTTTTTTTCAAAAATTAAGTCTACATAAATCGAATGAGATCAAAAATCAATATTATCTTTCTCTCAATATTATCTTTCTCTCCATTTTATATGCTAAGTTAACACATGGCGACCACATGGGTCAACAAGTGCATGATGACACATGACACCAACCCCGAAAGAAGATCGGGATCGTCATAAACTCCCTGATTTACGACCCAAGCCAACAATAAGATAAGGCCCAGAAATAGACAATAGATACATTACTACCGACGCCGCAGGCAATCACCGTCATCCGTCGATTCCTACCGCAGTGCGTACCGCACATGATTACACTTAGTCTTAAGAATATATTTTTTTAATAAAGTAATTTTTTTAACATAATTTTGTGTAAAAGTTTTAATTTGCTATTCGTAACTTTCATTCTTTTTATTTTTTTTGAAAAGCCACGAGAAAGATTAAAATAACTTTTTTGAATATCTGCATATTGCTTTATTTTTTCTTTGAATATGGAGGACAATTAAAAAAACACATATACTCTCCTTATTCTCGAGCAATTAAAGCGTTTTTTTTTCTATGAAACTCATTTGTGGGAATTTGATTTTTGGTATCCAAATCAAGCGTATATACAATACAGGGTCCGGCAAAAAGATCTCCAATATTTTAAAAGGCAATGACAAATAAATAAACAATTTAGCAGAAAAATTTTATTGATTTTTTTAAATTAAATACTATGCCATTTTACACTAAATAAAATAATTACTTAGTCTTAGACATTATATCCGTTAAATATTGTCCTCTATTATTAACACATTTAAGAAGCCTTTCCCGGAAGTTTTCCATTGCTGTCGAGTCATTTGTGGTGTAATGGCTGCCACTTCCTGAGTGAATGCCTCCTTAAGTGCTTCCAAAGATGTTGGGCGATGAGTGTAGACTTGGGCCTTTAAATGTCCCCAAAGAAAAAAATCACAAGGTGATAAATCGGGGAACCATGGTGGCCAGGTAATGTCTCCTCGTAAAGAAAGAAGATGCCCTGGAAACATCTCGCTCAAAATGGTTAGTGAACGCCGTGAAGTGTGTGCTGTGGGTCCATCTTGTTGGAACCAGACTTCTTTGTGGTTCCTAGTAAACTGATTTAAGTTTGGTTGGAGGAAGGTCTCAATTATGTGACAGTAGCGATGCGCATTAACTGTAGCTTTTTGCCCATTTCCTTCGAAAAAATACGGACCTAACACACCAGATTCAGCAACAGCACACCAAACTGTCACATAAGGGCTGTGAAGTGGTCGTTGATGAATTTCTTGGGGGTTTTCTGTTGCCCAGTATCGGAAATTTTGTTCATTTACAGTACCCGATAAATAGAAATGGGCCTCGTCAGACGAAATTAAAACAGCACCAACGGGAATGTCTTGAGGAATGTCTTCACAAACAGCTGTGCGAGTTTCAAAATCTCTCTCACTTAATTCTTGTGCGATCATCATTTTGTAGGGGTGCATATGAAGATGTGTCTGCAAAATTCGTCTTACACTTCTATCAGACAATCCAAGGGCAGCTGCATGTTTAAGTGCTGAACGCCTCGGAGATTGCTGGATAGACGCACTAACACGTGCCACATTATCCGTCGTTGTTGCGGTTAAAGGTCAGCCAGACGATTTTCTCTTTAGCGCAGAACCCATTGCTCTAAAGTTTGATAACCAAACTTGATTTGTTTTTCTATCCGGAATAGGATCATGTCGTCCAAGTTGAAATCGAATGCGACATGCTCGCTGAGTAGTAATCGCAGAACCACCATTACGGATATATTCCTCTACGACAAATGCGCGATGCTTACCGTGCCACGCTATTATGATTACTAAAAACGGCACGTAGACCTCTATCTATCTATAACCGGAATACCATTTTATCTAAATAGCTTTAAATATAAACGTCTAAAAATACGGGAGGTTTTTTTGCCGGACCCTGCATCTACAAACACGCTCACCGTATTGAAATTACACTCAAAAGACAAACAAATAAAATCCCCATTGACATCACGCTGAGTTCTTCCGATGATGTCAATGTCATCAGCATATGCTAGTTATTGGACAGACTTTTGAAAGATAGTACCTCTAGTGTTGCACTATTCTTTCAAGTACGATGTTAAAAAAATCGCATGACAGCGCATCACCTTGTCTAAAACCTTTTTTGACATCCAACTTTTATGGAGCAGCGTGAATTCTCCATGGTCATCTGCACAAACGGACGAGTTTGGCAGGGATGCCAAAACTAGACATGGCTCTATACAGCTCGTCCCTGTAGATGCTGTCATATGCGGCCTTGAAATCCGTGAAAAGATGGTGGGTGTCGATTTGGTGTTCTTGGTTTTTTCCAGGATCTGCCGTAATGTGAATATTTGATCGACTGTGGACTTTCCTGGTCTAAAACCACACTGATAAGGACTTATCAGGTTGTTGATGATGGGCTTTAGATGTTCACATATTACGGCAGAGAAGATTTTGTAAGCGATGTTAAGTAGACTGATTCCTCTATAGTTGGTGCAGTTTAGAGGGTCTCCTTTTTTCAGGATTATGGTATTAACAAACCAATAAAACGAACTTGTACATTTTTCAATAAATTTGCAGATGTAATCCATTTTGAATGCTCTAAAGATGTTTTTAAAAATAAAAAAATAAATGTAATTTTGAATGAACAATTATAAATTATTTTAGTTCCATTCCTGCCTAAGTCTTAAATTATGCAAAATTTCAATGTATATATTTTCACAAATTTAATTTCTTAAGTTAATAGGTATGTTAACTAAGAAAATATGTTAAGTCTAAGAAAGTTTTTGTACTTACAGACAAATATATAAATAAAAAAATAAAATATATATCTGTCTACCAAATTAAATAAGATTCGAGCTAGGCATTAAAATTTCATCATTTCATCAAAATGTTTCGGCGATAGTTTCTCAGCATTTCAAAGCTTACAAAGTATTCAATGAAATAAAGGGTGATTTTTTAAAAGCTATAGGAAAGTTTTTCAAAAAAAATACTCATACAATTCAGAAGAATGCATGAAATCTTTATTTGAATCGATAGTACGGTCCATATAATTTAATGTTTGAAGACTATTTCATGCAAATGTTGACCTTGACTGCGTCTCAAATGGTCCATCCGCTTAGTCCAATTTTGGCATACTCTTTCCAACATTTCGGGCCCAATTGCTGTGAACGGTGACAAATCGATAATTGATAGTCATCATTAACACTGGCCGATACAGCTGCGATATTTTCTTCAGTTCCAGTTCCAATGTCCAACAATGTAAATTTGGTGCGAAATTTAGTCACGATAGCCCGTATAGCCGCTTTAGTGGGTCGATTAAACTGACCATAAAATGGAAGAAGTGCGCGATGAACTTTCTTAACAGACCACGCATTTTGATAACAAAATTCAATAATTTGCAAGCGTTGTTCGTTTGTAAGAAGATTCATGGTTAAATTATAGACCAATATGAAGATGTTCGACAGTGAAACATAACACAAAACGTGCGTCAGCTGTTTAAACCAGTGTTTCGAAAAAGATAATAGCTAAAATAACACCTTTTATAATCAATTTTTTTAAAAGTTAAATTTTATAAATATTGTTAGAAACATGAATCAAATTCATTAATCATAAAGTTTTGAATAGATATAAGGAGTGCTGGATTGTGAAAATAATTAGTGGATTTATCCAAGAAAATATTATCATTCATTGCTGTGAAAACTACGTGAAGAATCCTTGCGATGAGTTTTGGAATGCTATTTATTACCTGCATACCAAGCAACTATGTCTCTTATTAAGGCACATTGGATGGCTTTGAGTTGTTTACTTCTCTAAACTTTTATTGAAAAACTGAGCAATATTTTGAGTAGTAAGTATTTTGAAAAACTTTATCATTATTTATTTTCAAAGTTGTTTAACAGTAGACTTACAAGGCCCAAAATGTAGATCTAACCTAATTTCATAGAAATTGTTTGCAATTTAAAGTAACAATATCTAGACTTAGTATATCCTAACATTTTAATCTTCTGTCAATCTGAAACTGAATTCACGCTAAATCAAATCAAAAAATACATATTGTATCTTAATTTGTTCAGTTAAAAAAAAAAAAACAATTTTCTCTTGTTGTTACAAAACATCATCACATCAAGATTGTAATTCAGCTTAATTGAATATTCCTGTTTAAATCTTTATCTATCTTACGAAATGCAATTTAAAAATAAACACTATATGCACTTCCATCCTCTTAAAGACTTGGGAGAAATCTAGAAACACAACACAAAAAATCAGACTGGACAAACCCAAGATCAACGAACCAAAACACTTGCAGCAAGACCATAAAAACCATCACTTTGGTATATTTAATTAACAATAAACAATTCATTTATCAGTTTTACGAATTTCTTTAATTAAGACATCATCAACAAAACGGAATATGAAGGCCAAGACGAAGACGTGTGCTTTTGCGGTATAGTTAATTTTAGAAACATAGTGCAATGCACCTTTCTACCAACTTTACGAACCGGCTAACCACACATAATTACATTATATCGATAAATGTAGTTATAAGAATTATTGTGCATGAAGCCAAAAACCACAGCTCTGAAACCGTTATCATAGTATCGTATCTATAAAGAATAGGCCACAACAATTTCTCCAATCCATTTGAAATAATTTAACAAAAAATAGGTCATCACCACCGTAAAAAGCGAGCATAACCAAAACTCTAGGGAGGAAATAAAACAACAACAACAAAAAATAAAAATAAACGAAAAGTCGAAACTTAGCAGACCATAACGTTCTATATAAATTGGTCTTAAGCCAGCCATCAGTTCGTGGTGCACAGGCACACCACAAATTTGACCAAACCACTCATCACCCCACAATTGGAGCTCCTTATAGGCAGGTAAGAGGCAATAGGCAGCAGTTCGTCGTACAATTTAGACCAAAAGAGCTTCGATGGATTAAAAATTAATTTAAATTCACCACCGAATGGCAAAACAAGATACTCAACTCAACATAGTTTAGCTCGCCAAAAGGAAGTTCGCCATCATATCATGTAGTCACATTCCAATTAAGGTTCAAACCAATTGGCATTTCGGAGGGGATTGTATCGGATTTAAGGTCACAGCACAACACAATTCGGCTAAGAACACCTAAAACCACTCAAAATGACACACTTTTCTTTGATGGGTTGGTTGGTTGGTAGGTTGGTGTCTGGGTAAAAGGCTAAAGAATTTTTCTTCTTCGGTCTTCTAGGCATAACTTCTTATACGCGCAGCCATGACAAAAATATTAATAAGTACAAATATTTTTCTACAAAAACATAAACGTAATAATAATAAAAATGAAATAAAATAAAAATGATAATAACGACGACGAGTCTCGGCTCTCGGGTCTCGTCCAAAAAAGAAATGAAGAAAAGAACTAGTTTCCATTGTATGGTATTTGGTTTTGCGGGGAAACCATAGATACGAGAGTACATACTTCTTGCTAGTCAAGACTTAAAACTCAAGACTCAAGACACTGGTAAGTCAACAACTCACCGAGTGTAAACACATATTTTGCCGCACCACATACCGCGGCGCAGAGCACACAACATGCGCGGCGGCAACGGCCGCGGTAGAGACGACCACTGCGAAGATGTGGCTTATGGAGAGCTAAAACCATATGAGCATTGTGGAAGGGAAATTGTTGTCTGACTGTGATAATGGTTGTCGTGCGCGCAGTACCACTTTCCTTTTTCAAACACAATATTCCATTCTTGTATTGAACTTCACATACGATAGCGTATGATGGTGTTTTTCTCTTTTGTATAAATTACACTCTTCATTCGTACGAATGTGAAATTTAATGTTTTAATTTATTATAAATATATTTTGATGTTGGTATTCCTTTTTGCTTTTGGGTATGATATAAAACAAAATTCAAAGAATTTATGATTTTATATTGTTGATGTTATGCCTGCGAAGTTATATCTTTAAGGAAAACATAGTTTAGGCTTGACAGTATAATTGTTGTTTTATATTGCTAACATAGAGGCCATGAACTTTTGTAGAAGTTTTGGGTTAGTGGGTGGAATTTAATCCTACTCGACATGTATTTATAATTATATTTGTTATATGGAATATTTGACATAAATTTAGGTTTTTGGAAAATATGTTTGAAAGTATACGAAGCCTTTTTCGAAAAAAACAAAAATGTTCCACATACGCCCAAGTGTACATTTAGAATAAAATTAACATATTATATATGATGTCCACATCTCAATAGACTATTAATGTTACTTTCGTATAGAAGAAACATATGGTTAATAAATTAATACAAAATTTTATTTGTATTCTAATTAATAAATCAGACAAAATTTAACCTAGAAAACCACTCTGTTGCAAAACCTAATCTTCTTTGACGTTCACCTTTTACTTCAGTTCGTTCAGCTGATAGAAAATGCTGAAAAGTAGGTGCTGACAAAGAGGTTTGTTTGTTTAAGCTTTCGTCACAATATTTAACTCTTTCTGGAGAATAACACTGGTCAGAAAAGTTCTTGAAAAATCATCATACATTTTTTTTTTGTTAAGAACTATGTTGTTATAAATAATTATTAACTGGTTAATTGGGCTATAAATACCATAGTTAAAACAAGTAATTTAAGTGGCGCAAAAGTCTGTTGTGTGACTGTGACTGACTGACTGACAACTCTCAACCATTCCTGTTGGAGTCATGTCAGGGATGGAGGGGACCTACAGTTTTTATACTGATTCTGAACGACTTCTGGAAAAAAAAACTATAAGTCGCACAGGCAGGAATTGAACCCAAGACCTCTAGCATGATAGTCCGACATACTAACCATAACGCCAAGGGTGATACTACCATAGTTAGATTGACTTAAAATTGTTCAAATTGGAATTCTATTTCTTACATTAACGCGGCCAACAATAAAATTGAAGCGATTCCAGACTGTAACATAAGGATCTTTGAATTCTCAACTGAAACATTTAAAAAAACCTAAGGTTTTATTAGCTTTTCAAATGATGTGATTGGTCAGAAAAAGTTAATTTTCGCTAAATATAATTTCGAGGTCTAAAAATATAGCAATTTTTTCTAATTTCGTCGAATTTAAAAGATAGTCATGGTAGTTAGAGTTATAATTGTGTATAAAACTCATCGATTTACACTTGTCTATTTCTAGTAATAAACGATTAGTATTGCACCAATTCCAGAGTTTTTAAGGTCGTTTTGAAGTAGTTCGCAGAGAATTAAGGATGTTATTGTTTGAAATATTTTAACGTCATCTTTGTATATTAATGTCATTGAATTCTGTAAAATGCAAGAAAGTCATTTATAAATAAAACGAATAACAGTGGTTCAAAATGGCTTTCTTGTGGAACACGAGAATTGACTAAAAATTTACATGAACGTTTATTTAAAAAAAAAAAACACTGGAATATATATCTCTTAAATATGACAAAATGAAAGAAATATTCTAGGCATTAAGTCCAATTTTCTTAAAAGCACAGTATGGCTTAGTTCAGAGGTCGGCAAGTAGTTTTAAGTGGGGTCCAGATACGGTTGAAAACATTTTTATCGAGCTCCAGAAAAAAAAACTAAAAAATTTTTGTAGTTTTTATTTTGTTTCATTTAAGTAACTGTAAAATTAATGAGAAAAATTATAACTTTATCTTCTTAAAGGTCAATTAATTCCAACTGTAATGAAGCTTTTGAAAGATCAAATAATTTCGCAGCCACTTCAGTCCATTCTGCTACTGCAGTGACTTTATAAGGCAATTTAAGGAATTGAGCTAGCTTCCCAATCTCTGCAAAACCTTGGAATCTTACACCAAATTCGCTTTTAAGATCGGATAGAAAGTTTGAAAACACTGAAATGTCTTCTTCTTTGGAGTTCTTCTTTTTATATTCAAGAATTATTGGGAAGTAAATAAATTCTTTTTTAGCAATATCTTTTTCGAAAACATCCAGCTTGGGACGAAAAGCGGACACGCTTTGTATTAAATCACATATTAATTTCCCATAGTAACTTTAGAAAAGCCAAAGCTAGCACATTGTGCTTTTTTGTAATGAACTCCAAGTGCTTCCTTGCTTCCGTCGTATCCAAAGGAGAAAACTTGCTCTTTAATCATCCAGAAACTTTGAATAACATGAGCTTTACTTAGCCAACGAATATTGATATGACCTTTGATAACTACCTTAAATTTCGTAGTTTGTTGCTATTCGCTGATGTACTGCTTACACACCAACCACAATACTGTTTTGACAAGATAAATTTCCCTACCTCTAGTAGATCTCGTCAATTGATTCATCCTCGCTTCACATGTTTAACATCCGAACGTCAATTCTTTATAAACTCAATCGGACTCTGGAACTCTCTTCCTCGCGCCATTACGGTAATCCAAAACGCAACAAGAATTAAAAAGGATCTTAAAGACCATTTTTCACATAGCATTTAAATACTCGAATTATTTATTATTTTTTTTTTTACAAATGTATATTTCTGATACTCTAACTTGGTCTTTTTTCTTTTTTCGCATTACTTAGTTTCAATCGTGTATTATAATATTAGATACTGAATTATTAGCTTGCTCTACCAATTTGTATTATTAGCTTGTAACTATTTTATAAGATATTGTATCTTACAGTTATTAAGTATTCACGAATAAATTAAATGAAATGAAATGAAATTGTTGTGTTGTAATAAGTCCGAATACGCCGTTTCACATTCCCAAAGAAACCCTTTTTTTGTGGAATTGCTGATGAGTTGTTAAATTGGCACTTTGAACAATAGCAACAGTTTTATTGCATATGAGGCATACTGGAACCGCTCGAGGCATATCAGGCAGTGTAAAACAATATTGTTCAGTCCACTCGGTCAGAAACTTCCTATTTTCACTGTCCACTTTTCAGACTGCAGAGAGAATTTTACTTACAAAAAAAGCGATTGTTTACATTTTGTATGTCAATTTAATTTATTTGTCTGTGAATACGTACTTAGCTGCCACTTTGAAAAATTGCGTAAAAAAGTTGCAAACGCATTTGCTTGTGTGTTAGTGAAGTATTTTTTAATTTTGTTTAAATTTAGATGCATATGTTATTAAATTGAATCGGTAGTATGGCTAAATTTGACCTTTCGTTGTTCCGCGGTCCGCCGTTTGACCTTTAACGGTCCGGAAACGGTCTGTTGCTGACCGCTGGCTTAGTTTGTCAAATGCCTTACTGAAGTCTGAAAATACAAAGTCAACTTGTAGATTTCTTTCAAAGGCAAAATTCACAGAGCACAGAAGAGCAATTAAAATAAAAAAATTTGCAATGACTGACATTTTATCTATAGGACGATAATAATTAGAGATTAAGTGCTTCCGACCCTTTTTATGGATTGGATTGAGGAAGGTGTATTTCCATAAGTTTATTTATTAAACAAGCACAAATGATGGTGATGGCTTACCATCATTTGCGCTGAACAAAGTCCGGGCTTAGATTGTCGTCAAGATTTGAAATATTTTATAGTATAACTGCTTCAGAGATTGTCAGTGTGGAAATTGTTCAGAGCTTGAAGAGCTATTTAAAAAGTTAGAATTTGATGAGAAAGACTCTTAATAGGCACTCTTGAAATATTCCACGAACATATTTCAAAAATACTGAGGATCATGGGTTTTTTTCATCTTTATAAGACATGCTTGAAGGGAGTCCGTCAAATTTTCTTTTTACAATCAACATATGACCAAAAGTTTTGCGAATTGATTTTTAAATCGCATTCATTCGGTATTTCCAATAAAGTCTTCATAGAGAGAGTTTGAGTAAATTATGAAATAATTTCTAAGTTGTAAGTAGATATTATAATCCTCATCAGTTTCTGACAAGTTGCACTTCAACTAGGCCTTGTTTTAAATATTTTTCAAATTTTTAAGATGTGGAACAAAACATAGTATATTCTTATTTCTTGATTTTACTCTACAAATTGGGACATTTCCTATTAAGCATTTAAATAATACTTTAGAAAATTTTAATAGCATATCATCTAAATGTAAGCTGCACAAAATAATAAAGCGATAAGTCGTTTATGGATTACTCACCCTTTATAAAATTAGAAACCCTCAAATAAGACACAATTTTCTTTCATATGTAAGTTTTTCTTTAAGTTCTTGTAACTTATATGATTTCTAAAAGTGGTTCTTTAAAACCTAAACAGAAAATAATGCCACTTATTTTAGGCTGGCTTACAAAATATTGTCTAGAATTAAGATTAAGGTTAGGATTAATTTTGTAAAAGCCAGAAAACCATTCTTACAAAATTCAAAATTATAAAAAAAGCGAAATGCACAATAATTAGTTAATCGTTAACTCATTTTTAACTTCCCATAGGAAGTTATTGTAATGGGTCCGATTTGTCGAATTGAAAATTTTGACATTTCTCGATGTTTCAAGGTCCCTAGAGTCGAAATAAAAGATTTTTAGAAAGATGTCTGTGCGTGCGTGTGTACGTACGGACATACGGATGTACGGACGTACGGACGTACGGACGTACGAACGTACGGGCGTACGGACGTACTATGTCCGTATGTCCAAACGTCCGTACGTCCGTACGTTCGTTTTTTTCGTCGTCCATAGCTCAAGAACCAGAAGAGATATCGACTTCAAATAAATTTTGTTATACAGATAATAGGGCAGAAAGATGCAAAAAGGGCTCTCAAGAAAATTGCGTGGGTAGTTTTTTTACCATAGCAGTTTAAAAAAAAGGCAAAATTTTGGTTAAACCTAAATATCTCATGAACCAATGACGCTAGAGACTTGAATTAAATTTTATATTATATATTCTAACGTGATACAAAACAATTATATTTTTGGAAAAAAATCCAATTAACGTTTTTTTACAAATCAAAAAAACTGAGAAAAAAAATGTGTCAACTCGAAAATTTTACGACTTAAATATGATTTCATCTCCAAAACAATTGTGTGCAATGAAAAATAATGTTTTTGACATCTGATAAAATTTTGAAAAAAATCTAATTGACAGTTTTTTTTATAAAAAATAAAAACCCAAAAAAAACATTACTCAAAGTTGGTAAAAATTGAATTTTGACTCAAATATCTTTTCAAAAATATGAGATAATGGCTTCTATCTACTTTTAACTTATAAGAAATATTGTTTTCAACATTCGATAAAATTTTGAGAAAATCGAATTGACAGTTTTTTTTACAAAAAATAAAAACATACAAAAAAAATTAATAAAACTTGGTAAAAATTGACTTTCGACACAAATATCTTTTCAAAACTTTGAGATATTGGCTTTAAACTACTTTTATCTTTCAAAAAATATTGTTATCAACATTCAGTAAAATTTTGAAAAAAATCGAATTGACAGTTTTTTACAAAAAATTAAAAACCTAAAAAAAACAACAATATTAAAACTTGGTAAAAATTTACTTTCGACTCAAATAGCTTTTCAAAAATTAAAAATATTGGCTTCAAACTTATTTTATTTCACAGAAAATATTATTTTCGATATTCAATAAAATAAAATCTAAAAAAAATAGTACGCTAATTTGGTAAAAATTGATACATATGCACAATCTTTTAAGCAAGAAAATTCGACAGACGGGATGGGAATTTATCAGTGTGGTTCGCATCCCAGCCTATTTTTAGATATACATATTAACTTTCCATAGTAATATTTGTCGAATTAAAAATTTGTACATTTCTCGACGTTTCAAGGTCCACAGAATCTTAATCAATGATTTTTAGATAGATGTCTGTGTGCGCATGTCTACGTTCGGTATACAATCATCGTCTATATCTCAAGAGTCAGTAGAGATATTGACTTTTTATACTTTTTCTTATATAGATAATAACAGAGAAAGATGAAGAAATGATTTCAAGAAAATTGAAGGTATTGACTTCACAACGATTTCATTCTGTACTAAATTTTGTTGTTAACGTAAGATAATAGCCTTAGAAAAATCCAATCCGTATTTTTGTATATAAGATATAAGAACTTTAAAAAAATGATTCTAAAATTGGTTTTCGACTTAAAACCTCAAAAGTATTGTTGCTAACTTTAAGTTATTTTTTTTTAAATTCAATTGGAAACTGTTTAAAAAAAATCGGAAACCTACAAAAACAACAAAAAACAACCGATAAGAAATGGTTTTTTACTCAATTATCAGTCAATATTATTATTAACATTTTTTAAAGTTTTAAACAAATCGATAGACGAGATGGAATACTATCAGTGTGAGTCGCATTCCAGTCTATTCTTAGATATATTTTTATTTGGAATTTAAAGGGTTATTATACTTCGGGAATAAAAACTGAAAACTCTCATAAACATACCAGCTTTTGGAGGGGTATAGTTTAATTACTTCATATAATTACTTCATATAATATTTGAATAGAATATTAAGTTTCTAATTTCATATGACAAATATTTATATATATATTTTAAGTTTAAACACTTTTAACTTGACATTTTTTTAAGGGATTTATAATCATTTATAAAATTAAAAACTACTGTAAAATAATATATTTCGTGGTTTTTTTGTATGCACCAAAATAAATATTCCAGTATGTTCATACTTGCATCTTCTCTTACTCGTACCCTATTTTGGTTACGCTACTGAAGGTTATTTTGACCTTTTTTGTTGTTTTTTTTTACCAATACGTTAAATTCTTTACAGATTATTTTAAACCAAAATGAATACAACTGTTTTTGACGTAATTTCTACTATTACTATCCCTCGGATTTCATTTTGGTTTTTATGATATTGTTATATAAAAAAAGACATAATCAAATTTTGTTGAGATAAATTATTTCTGAAAAGAATTACTTTGGTCCTTTATTTTTTGAACTTTATTGTATATGCATGTAATATTTAGTAACTTTCTAAAATAACTTTTATCCTTTAAATAGTCAATTGCATTCTTCCTTCTAAACAACTCAACCGTAATACTCAGGGCTCCAGGAATACTCATCAGAATACCCTCCAGCCCAAGTTTAGCCATACTGTAAAGTGTAAGCATTACTCCACAAATGAGGAATGCTCTGCCTTACTCTGTCTATTATGAAACTTTAATAATTTTAAATTCAAAACAAATGTATACCAACACCTCCTTTTAAAACATATCTGCCTTTTCAAATACATCCACTAGTTCTGTCATAAATTGGAACCAAAAACTCCTTATAAGTGCTTAATTTAATAGAAATTAATTTTAATTAATTAACTTTGCAAATTGGCGAAAGTAAACGGTTGCAGACCTATTCAAAGAATTTCCATTTAACCTCGAATTTACATTCTTAGAAATTAAATTAAACAATACGGATCCAAACCTCTACTTTTTATAAGCCAGTGTAACTTAAATATTTTAATTAAACTTAATTTATGTCCAGTATAAATTTTAACTCAAGGAAACTACAGAAAAGCAGTGCACTCAACCGATTTACGTTTTACACCGCGGTTTCTAAACGCACTGGCCAAAGAAGATTTATGGGGGCACCTTTTTTTTTTGATTTTTATTTAGAGCAAATGCAAAATCAATCAACCAAGCAATGGTGTTTATAGTTTACCGGGTTATTTTTGTTTAATATTTTTCTCTTTTAAAAAGACCTCAATGAAATTTAACTTTTTCTTATTTTCTTATAATCAAACATAATAATTTTAAGCATAAATGATTAAATAAATACATCAGAGAATTATTTTTCACACCATATCATATTGAAAACTCGATGTGTACACAATGTTACCTATTTCCTGCTCTTTTTTTAAACAAACAATTTAACAAGTTTGATTACTTAATAATTATACAAAAATAACCACACACATCGTACAAGGTAGGTATATACGTATAAAAGACTTGTATATTTCCCGCTAATTTTTCTAGAATCCAACATGTGTAATTGCTTAGTTTTATATTAATTACCTCAATTAGATGTCTTAACCATGCATACTCATCTACATACTGAAGTGTAGAGTACAAAAAGAAGAAGGAAAAACAGACTACCTATTAAACTATAATCATAAATGTTAGCATATATTAACACATGCCACAGTAGTGAGCATATACCATCATCGCATACATCATCTTTACCCATCAACAACTGTAAGACATTTTCCATTTATTAATAAACGTTTCTGCATATATTATATACACAGTGTCTTGTATTCATAACATGCTGCATACTCTCAGTACTTTGATTGCATTTTTATAGGTCAACGTAACTAAATATTTAAAGAGGTATAAAATTCTTATTCCCCCCAGTTTTAAAAAAAGAAAAAAAAAACAGGAAAGCTTGATTGAGAAAATAGTTGCTCGTGTTTATTTCTTTTTCTTCTTCTATTTTTTAATTTAATTTATAATTAAAAACAAATCACAATCAAGTCAATTTAGAATATTTAGAACAAGAATTTTGAAAATGTCTGATTAAACAAAAGAGTTGAGCTACGAACTCGAAGAAAATTCTTTAATTTTGGTTTTCTTTTCTTTGATTCACTAAATACATCAAATGCAATCAAAAAGTAAAAACAAAACTGTTTGAGAGAAAATCATACGAAGAAATATGTAAAAATTAGGTTTTTGGGTTTAAAGTTTTTTGACACTTTGTATTTAAACATGAAAACTTAAAGTTTTTATTTTTTAAATTAGAAGCATATTCAAAGTAAGCTCATATTTGATTCTGTTAAAAATTCTAGTCGATCATTTTCTATGCAAAACGAAAGAGCTGAGTAGCAAACCTTATTTTTATTGAAACAGTGAAATTTGTTTTTTAATCAATCTTCTTACAAAAAAACCACAATAATTCGAAGATATTTACAAGAACAGATAAACATATAATAAAAAACAAAAGACCTGAGACACAAACTCGATATGAAATCTTTTTTAACATTAATCAATAAATTTAGTTACCTTCTATCGACTTGCAAATTATCAGTATCCAAATTAATGAAAGTGTTATTTTAACTTCTTTAACGTGAGTAACAGTACAAAAGATAATTTAATCTTAAATCTTGCACAATTTCAAAAAATAAATTATGTATATTTTCTTATTTTGCAATTTGAATAATTTTCACATTTTTTTCTTGTTTCTTGTTCGACACTGAGAAATTTCGGTCGCACCTTTTTCGTAATAACTTGTATCTGTCACTTTTACTACCGTTAATTACACTTATCCACACATAGTATGAATAACTTTTATATATATATTTTTTAATTCGTCAGATTTCCCCCCCGGAAAAGAATAATTAAGCGATTACACTTAGTTTCTTGTTTTTTTTTTCTTTTTGGTTGGCAAATGAATTGTTCATCAAACCAAATATTAAAATAATATTTTTATCAAGCAACCGACAAGTCGGAAGGTTACTTACTGAATGAAAACTGGTAGAGTCGGCAAAAGAAATTTTATTAAAAAGAAAGCATAAGCCTGGAAGTGGATGAATATGATGGTAGGTACATAAGACGACAGACGGGTCTACCATCCGTTCGTATATGGATAAGCTTTGAAGCAGCACACATACTGCATATTATGTTGTGTGTATGGATGATGATGACGATGATGATGATGTTGAAGAACGACGAAGAGAAAAAATAAAAGAAATTGTTATTTTTATATCTTCTGGTGTATGTGTTTTTTTTTTTGTAATTTTTCTGTTCAAACAACAAAATTTTGAAATACTTGAGATACAAAAAAAAAAGACTTTTCCTCAATGGACATCTGTTGAATGCATTAAGTGGCAATGGAATGTAAGTAAGAGTGCGAATTGTGAATTGACATTCAGCTTAACAATTTTTTAGGACTTTATGTATTTTTGCATCGTACAGCTTAGATAAGAATGTTGAAGTTATAGATGTACTTTGTGTCTTAGAGATATTGTATCTTTTATTTCTGAACAAGAATAAGTGGTGCTACGAGTATATTTTGTAGACATATTGACATATGTGTTGCAAAAGAACAGAACACACAATTGCGTTAAGTTGGATGGTTATGTGTGCTTTTTCTTTGACTGATTTGAATTCATGCTGTTTATTATTATGGTGGTACGAGCCTTAGTTAGAAGGTAGGGCGGCTACAATGGAAAACGATATGGTATGTTTTGTATAGCTGTAAGTGACAATCAATATAATAGTACGTATACAATGCGCGACACACAGGGTTATGTTATTAGCGCTTCTGTTGGTTTTTAGTATTCAGGTAACGTTATCGTTAATTCTTTATTTTATTCTTTTTTTTTAGTTTTGAACTGTAAATTGGTCTTTTTACGCGCATGAAAGTGGTATGGCGGTTGTTTTTGGTTCATGTGCAAACTAGGTGTCTCTCATATATGGTTAACCAATAATTGTGTGTAGCTTTAGTTTTTTGTTCTGTTTAATAACATTCAAAATTGTAGAGAAACTTAAAGAAATATGACTGATTTATTTATTCTTTACCATTTTATTATGAATACTGAGGTACCAAACTTCTTTTAGGTTTGATTTGTAGATTATTTGTTCCTAAAAGAGTTAGATTTTTAGGTCAGGGTTACAAATTTAATTGATTAAGGCCACGAGGAATTAAAGAGATGTGTATTTGATTCAACTTAAATTCTGGTTTGGACAACATTTAATATAGACAAATCCCTTTTTATGAAATATGTTCATATACGATTATTTCCATATAATACAATTTACAAATGAAACATCATGTTTAATCGTGTTCTTTTTTCTGTATTTTCTTTTACTTTGAGAATTTTTAACAAGAAATGTCCTTAAAATTCTTGAGCTTACTCCATAAAATAGCTCGTTCAAAAACATGAAATAACTCCACAGAAAATTGTATGAAAAAACTTCCAATTTTTGGGGATTTAATTTATACTTTTTTAGGGACTAATTTCATTTTGTATTAATTTTTTACATGGGATTGTAGCACACATAGACCAAAAAGTTGTTACATATTTTTGTTTGGATGTTGAAACTGACATTTAATTAAAAATCAAGTTTTGGAATAGTATACTGGAAGGTAAATGCTGCCACTTTATAAAACATTTATTTGCTTGCTTATCATAATAATAATTTATTTTCAAATCAAATATGTAAAATTACAATGCATAAATATAATAAATACAATTGTTTGGCCTTGGTTTGAAACCGTATGCCAGATGCTAACTTATTTTTATATAATACTAGCTTTTACCCGCGACTTCGTCCGCATTAGATAGTTTTTTTGGATAGTAGTATGAAAAAACCTGAGCTGTACTTTTTTGTACGTATGTTTGAATTGTGATGAGATGGGATGAGGCCATACTAAGTGTGATTGTCATAGGTTAGGTTAATACATTTTAAGAAGAAGATACATAGGTTACTGCAATACATTTTTATATATGTACGACGTTTTTTGTTTTTCCGTCCTTGGCCAGAACGTAAAGATTTTGTAGGTTTGAGACTCGTGAGCACGCAACATATAATTATCCATGGGAAAAACAGTTTTTTTCCAAATTTACATCTGCAACTTTAAAATAACCATTTTACCCAAGTCATTTGGATTTACATTGCCGTCACTGGCCACTGCATATTGCAAGTGTATATAGTTTTATGCTCTTAATTTTTTTTGATTCAGTGATACGTATCGCAATCTCTCACTTTCTACTTTGACGTACATATCAACAAAAAACTGATTGGCTAGTTGTCTGCATCGTGAAATTGTATTAAAATGATTTTCCCTAATCATCATTTGGAACGCATAGAAATTCATACAGGACACTTTTTTATTTGGTAACGGCAAGCCAGTCGGGGTATTTGAAAGTGATATCCCTCTTCGCCCTTGCTGAATATCAATGGATATTGTAAAGCGTCGTAGTATTTGTGTATCTGGTACCCGGGTTAATGAGTCATTACGGGTGTGTAAAATAATATCACGGGAAGCAAACTGCTCACCAGATACCACGGCTGCGAATTCATTGATTAATGGTGCGTTATATCTTCTCTCATGTTCCCTACTTGGCGTACGGTCAGGGTGCATTATTAAATTATAATCTTCGCCTGGCATTCTTTCTAATGCTGTTTTAAAAGTGTTAATGAGGCGGTTGTGATTATGCAGCATTCTTTGAATTTTCAAAAGAGTATCCTTTACAATTCCTTCAATGTTTTGGCACCTGCGGTCGACCTCACAATTTTCGTCACCCATGAAATAAATCTGCAAGAATTTCGGCTGATCATTTTTAGGCAATAAAGAGTCAATCCTTTGATAAATCTGTCCTTGAATTGTAAAAGTAGGTGAAAATCCAGGCATAACAACTTCATTGTCTACTTCGAAAGATGTCATTTGGAAACACGAATTATATTTTCTTATACGGCTCAAAAAACGCCGTGATTTATTGTTGTCATATAAAAACAGAAATTTTAGAGGTTCTTCTGGTTCACCAAGTAATGGGAGTGAAACTTTACCACCAGAACAACACATGCCCGGAGTTTCGTCTTTCCATTTTAGTGCTTCACAATGTGTGCACTTTTTATCCTTCCGACCAATGAGAACTAATCGATGATTAATGTAATCAATCATAGGGTCATAATCAAAAGCTGCGTCTTGAAATGCATCCCATGTATTTCGTGTAAAAGCAGTTCTTCTTTGTGTCTGACGTTCAGCGTTCAAAGTACGACGTCTTTGTGATTCATCATGGGACTCTGACGCAATTAGTGATGCATGTCGCTCAGCGTCTAAGAGTCTTCGTGTCTGTCTTTCATCTTCAGTTTCACCGGCTCTTTGAGTTGCGTGACGCTCAGCATCTAAAAATCTACGGGTTTCACTCTGAACTTCAGTCTGAGAAGCTCTTTGAGCTCTATGGCGCTCAGCATCTAAAAGACGTCGTGATGGACCCTGCTCTTCAGTCTCAGAAGATCTATGAGCCCTATGACTCTCAGCATCTAAAGCCAAACGGGTTTGGGTCTGTTCTTCGGAATCTTGGCTTCTAGCTATTTTCGCAGCTCGAGCTCTGCTAAAACTACGCTCTAGATTAGATTTACATATGTTTTCCAGACATATCAAGCTAAACGTAAACGAAACCAAGATTAAGTAGAAACGTAAACGAAGGGAGATTATTTAAAAGTTTCTATTTAAATTAAGTAAGACTAAAACGAACCAAAATAAATAGAAATTAAGTAGGTTTACATACCGTTTATTATTTTAAAATTATTATTTTAAAGCTAAAAAATAAACACGTATTAATATTAAGAGAAAACTGACTTAAAACTACCTACATACCTAATTCTCGTAAATTAAATGATCAAAGACAAACTGAGTAAATCATTAAGTATTAAAGAAACAATTACATTTACACGACAAATAAAATATTTGCAGGATTTCCCTGTAATTTCCATACGTCCGACAACGTTTGCCCGTTCGGGTAGACCCACTCAGTGATGTCCTCCCCCCGCGCTGCCACCTGCCTCGTCTACCGCGTAAGTGATCAGATTCCCCGGAAAGGAATTTTTCCCATGGGAATGCGTTGTTTTCCCGAGGTCAAAAGTAACTCGTGTCCTTTCTTAAGTCTCAAACTATCGCCTTACCAAATTTCATTTAAATCTGTTTAGTAGTTTAGGCGTAAAATCGATCGGCCCACCTGAATTTTCCCATGGGAATGCGACATTTTCCCGGGGTAAAAAGTAGCCTATGTCCTTTCTCGGGTATTAAAATATCTCCATACCAAATTTCATGCAAATAAGTTCAGTAGTTTAGGCGTGATTGAGTAACAGACAGACAGACAGAGTTACTTTCGAATTTATAATATAGGAATTTTTTTCAAATTCAATTTGAATAGTAAAAACAATGATTACTCACACAAAAATTGATTTTTAATTTAAAGATAAACTAATTGCAACACAACTAATAATACAAAAATTTTTAAATCATCCAAAAAATCTGTTCGGTACTTGATTGTTTCAATACAATATTGGACAAGACTTTTTTCTGAGCTAATCTTGCCATCCCAAACAGGCCAAGTACTTTTCTCAAATAGACGATATTCCAATTACACTCAATTTATAAAATAGTACTCCTCCATCTATGCTGTCAAAAGCCACTCTAAAATCGACAAGAGTAGCCGATTACTTTTGTTCCATTTTCAAGGTAAAAATTGACTATGTTTTGTAAAGCAAAAAGGTGATCTGTCGCTTAATATCCTGCACGGAAGCCTGCTTGAAATTAGTTGAGTAATCTCTTTTTCTTTAGCCAAACTTCAAGCCTACTCAAGATGATACCTGTAAAAATGTTGGCAATAACATTCATAAACAAAATACCTCAACAGTTTTCAACATTATTAACATCACCTTCTTTATGTATTGGAATTACTATTGATTTTTCAAAATTTCTGGTACTTCACTTTAGCTAGGTTGGCAAAAGAAAATATTAGGAACGTATATTTAAAGAACTCGTAAGGAACTTTGTTATCACCTGATGCCATCTTTTCCTTGACCTCTTTCTATTTACTATCGCACAACGCATACAAAGTGTTAAAATCTACTACAAAAATGGTGGTTCTGCCACAGCCACATATCGTGCTTTAAGAGGAGATTAGGGTTTATATACCACTCAAAATATCGTTGCTGCAAGTGAAAGTGTTGCCGAAGACCCGAATGTGTCGATTCCTCGTCGTTCTCAGGAATTAGGACTGTCTTACGGCACATTATGGCGTATTTTGCATTTGAATCTACATCTACATCCATACAAAGTCTAGTTCCACAGCAACTGAAGCCAGCTGACCATTCACAATGTCGTAGATGCATCGAATGGGTGCTTGAACAACAGGCGGTGGACAGAATTTTTCAAACAAAATTTTCTTCAGTGGCAAATTAAATTAAATTAAACAAAATTGTTGTGTTTGGGGTTCTGAGAATCCTCAAGTAATTGAAGAGAGGCCATTACATCCCCAAAAAGTCACTGTTTGGTGCGCTCTTTGGTCCAGAGGTGGGATTGGACCTTACTTTTTTGAAAAAGACGATGGAGCGACTGTCACCATCCATTAGGAGCGTTATGGTGATATGATAACATACTTTTTTCGCCTGCTATTGAATACAACTTGGAGAATATGTGGTTTCAACAAGACAAAACAAAGTCTCAATTTCAAGCTTTGGCATGTTTCAAAAGTTTGAATAATTTAACTCTATCTTTTTCACAATCCATATCAAACTATTTCTACTTTCCTGATACAATATACTTTTTTTGAGAATCGGGAACCGATTTGGGGACAATTGCTGGCAAACATTTCATCATGTTTTATCTGTTTATTTCCATAAAAAGATGCCTTTTTATTAAATAATTTCCAAAAAGTTTATTTTTTTATCACAAGATATCAAAATTTTTATGTAAACACAACTATAAATACCATAAGTCTAACTCACGGATGAATATGGAATCTTGTGATCTGTTTTTGTTTCTCAGGGAAATACCCATCATAAAGTATTAGATAACGATAATTATGTCTCCTACACTGTTATCAAGCAACACCTAGCGTCATATTTAGTAAAATCTTCCAATTGATTTCCCACATATGTATGAAGTACTTACCTGCCATCAATTATTGTTAATCCTTATAACACTTCCCACAATGTCTTTCTACATGAAATCTCACTACTTACAACTTATGTACATATATTTTTAGAGCCATGACATATAATCAAGATTGACAGGTTTTAATTCATTGTACAAATCCAAACATTAACAGACACTAATTTTGTCCGTAATTACCTACATCTGTCTATTTTAAAATAATCAACTGCTTTCTCTTATTTCCTCTCTTTCAATCGTAATGTTAAAATGTGGTGTGGCTTTCCTTTAAGTGCGCGCTTTTATACAACTTCCATTATGTCACTTTGTATAATTTAAACAAATAAAAATTAAAAAACAATAAAATATTTACCAGTACAAACAATGCTAATAATAATTACCATTCAGTAAAATACTAAATTGCATTCTTAAAGATAACAACAAAAAGTAGGGTAGCTGAGAGATGAAGAAGTTAAAACTCAGATTTACCCACAATGATAGTTTTGTTTTAACTAAGGAAATATTTATTGAAGATTCCTTTCCTTGGAGTGGAGGCAACATGGAAGCATAACACACGAAGAGCGCCGCGTCATGCCATCTGATTCACCCATTTAGATTAAATTGTTGTTTTTTTTTTTATAAAAAATGAATTTTTCATTTTTATGAAATGTTTATTAAAAAAGAAAGTCAATTCGCAACATATTAGTCATTAGTCATTTTGAAGATTCATTTGAGTCTCTGCCCTCCTTCTCATGAGTTTTCTTTCAAATTTTGAATTTTGCAAGTGGGAGGAGTTTGACAATAATAAAATGTTTATGAAGCCATTATAAGGAACTTTATCTAGATTGATAGTTGCTACATAAAATAAATATTATGAAAGAATTAAAGCAATTTTGTGTAATTAAATGACAATCAATTAAAGAAGTAAATTTGCCGTACGCAAAATAAATGTTTAAACGGAATAAGCGATATTATGTTGGGTAAGGAAATGATACCCACGTATGTATGTTATGTCATGCATTAGATTGTCTTCTCGATAGAAACAAAATTGACATGTTGTGCAAATAGATCATAATCAACTTAGTACGCTGAGTATACGTATACAAGTACTGCCTATATTATTAAATCAAACGGAATTAAAAATAGGAAGGTTAGGTTGAAGTGGCTGTCCGGGTAGAAAAAGGACACATTTAAGCCAGTTGTTACCTATTGTGATACCGCACGAATATTGAGTCCTTCTTCTGAGCTCCAATTGGAGTTCCTTATGACAGGTGTTAATAGTTGGTAAAAGGATTGGTAACAGGTAACATTTAGAAATAAATACATAATTCCTTCTAACGTAAAAAAGCCATGACAACCGACTTGGTTAAAAATGACAATATATTGTGGGCCATAGTGGTTTCTTCTCTTCTTACATCATAGGAAGCTTTGACACCAAAAGCTGTTATCTGCTAGAAATCTTGACAGAAAGTCAGTATTAGTCCTCTGAGGAACAAAAAGAATCGTTTGGGAAAAGTTGAAAGCAAGGTAAGTGCTGTGTGCAAAAAGTTCGAGAGATAAATGCTCTAGTTGCCAACACTCATGGTCCCTGTCATCGTAGGTCACGCAGGCAAAAATGTGTGCCAAGAGCATGAGATTAAATCCACCAGTTAGTTATAGAAGCTTTATTTATTATATTCCATGTTTACAGTATATTTCTTCTTAAGTTTAATATGGTTTGGCGTATGGCCACCTACCAAAATGATTTAATAACAACAAAATACAATTGGGTTTTAATAAAACAAAATTTGAAATTAAAAGTCGACTTCGACTATTCGGGTTCTATGATTCATTGCTATCGTTGTGTGATTGTAAAATTTCTCCCAACAAAGACCTGCACCTAAAGTATTCAAAGCTTCGTTCATGTTTATTGTATATTGACCGAAGAATCTGACACAAAATTCTTGTGGAATCAGAGAGCTGGCAATAAAGTGGTAAATATCTTCTCCTTCCATAAAATTGTGGATATCGTACAAAATAGATAGGTCCGGACGATGTGGAATGTAGTTAAGGCTGATCATTTCCCCTCTAACCTTAAATATCACACTGCCACTATCAATAACAACCCATTTAATAAGTAGGAGCTTTCATGTAAGTTGTAGCCAACCTGGCTATGTATTATCATATACTGAGAAGATTTAGCTTCCAGGATATAACCAATATAACCTGAGCGGGCTTCACTATCCACTTACTTATCAAAAATATTTTTAAGGAGAGAGCGGCTCCGATTTCTAAAAGCCTTGCCTAATTCTTTGAATTTTTGACTATTTTGCCTCTTAAAGTTATTATCGACTTGAGGATGAAAGTGGGTAGTCTTCTTCTTTCATCATATATTCGATGTCTGGTAAAGCTCTTGAATGGAAATAAGTTTAAGATTCACCGAAATCTAACATCGACTGCGCTCTGTCAACATTTCAAAGAACTCTTAAATCCCCCGTCCAGCTCCGTAAATATATCGTATGCTGAACCTAAATTCGACAATATTCTCTTAGATGCGCCAATAACACAAGAGAAGATAAGACGCACTTTAAAAACCTTAAAAGATGGCAAAGCGGCAGGCACCGACAGAATACCGGCTGAGTTTTATAAATACGGAACATCGGAACTTATTGAAAAACTTTATATTTCATTCAACCAAATTCTGGAACATGGTATTATACCGCAAGAGTTTAAAGAGGCCTTAATATTTCCGATTCACCAAAAAGGAAGTACACAAAATCCAGAGAACTACCGTTTGATAAGCTTTCTTAATGCATCATATAAAATATTTTCGTCAATTTTGCAACAACGACTCAATGAATGGATAAACGAAAACGGGTTATTAAAAGAATTTCAAGCTGGTTTTAGGCCTGGTTACTCTACGATCGATCACATCTTTGTGCTAAAAACTATCGCCGAAACTTTTCTTCAAAACAGGAAAAAACTGTACAGCTTTTTCGTAGATTTTAAAGCAGCTTTTGATGCTGTGGATAGGCGAGCGCTTATCTACAAACTCTATGCACTGGGGATGTCTTCAAAGTTTGGAAAAGTCTTACAAAATCTGTATAACGAAACAAAGGCAGCTGTTTGGAATGGAGAGGAATTTTCGGAATGGTTTCAAACGGAATCAGGTGTTCGACAGGGCTGTACGCTGAGCCCTCTTCTATTCGCACTTTTTATAGAAGATTTAACAGATTATATTTCTGGAGGAGTTGAGTTTGCGGGGACCACTATAAAGGCTCTTTTCTACGCTGACGACATAGTACTTCTATCAGCAGCACCACAAACGCTTCAGTTGATGATCAACCAACTGTATAGGTACTGTACTACGTGGAAACTCCAAGTAAACCTTAACAAATCGAAAATACTGGTCTTCAGAAATGGAGGTGGAAGAAATAGTCAGAATGAAAGATGGTTCTATAATTCAATACCTATTGAGGTCGTAAATGAGTTTAAATACCTAGGAGTATGTTTTCAAAAAACTTAAGTATGGAAAAACATCTTAATGAAAAACTCTCTAAGGCCAAGAGTGTGATTGGAGCTACATGGAAAAAGTGTTTTGCCAACAAAAGTATTGCGCATAGCTGTAAGTTTCGTGTATTTGAAGCAGAGTCGGAATCAATACTATTTTATGCATCGCAAGTATGGGGTTCCAACAATACGATTGCGTAGAAAAGTTGCTGAGATTTTGTATCAAAAGGATATTTCATCTGCCGTCCAACACACCAAACTACGTAGTTGCATTACAAACTGGTCTCTCACCACTCTTTATTCAGACGCTGAAAAGTCAGGTAGACTATGTTATAAAAGTTCTACATATGAATAATGATAGACTTCCAAAGAAAGCAGCTTTGCACGTAATCAACCGAAGTCTCAGTTGGTATGAGGAATGGAAGGAGCTCGCGCAATGGTGTGGTATCGAACTGAACCTGCATGTTGGACGTTGACGAGAAGCTTAGGGAGAAGTACATTGAAGATGCAGTCAGCTCTAACCACAGAGTAATCTACACTCAACTTTGTCATAATCTAGGCCCAAAAAACTACTTTAGAGATGAGAATTGTGTGGAAGAAATTTCAACGATGTTGAGACTGCGTGCTGAACTTCTTCAACTGAATTATATGCCTCACAGAGAGGATCTCCCAATCTTATGTAGTTTGTGTAACCTCAGGGAAAGAGAAGATGTTTTTCATTTCCTAGGGAAATGTCCGGTTTTAATGGAAACTAGGCGATCCTTCTTCGGCTGCAACTTCTTAACTGAGGCAGAAATGATAGCCTATCTAAATACAATGGAGGTGAAAAAACTGTTTATGTACTGCAAAATAGCACAAGCTTATCGAAACAGAATTCTCAATGAAATCTTTGGAACAAATTTATATTAATACAATTTTTTGATTATTAAAAAGCTTAGACACAGTGTGATTATGTTATAGTAATTCAATTAAAATGTTAATCTGGCAGACGGCATTGCCATGCTATACTTGATTATTTAATCTTTATACTGTACATTATTTAAATTTGAAAATAAAATCACTTTACTTACTTACTTATATTCGATGATGTAGTTGTAGTGTATTTAAGAACAACGATGGCAAAGCGGTTTCATGATGAACCATGTAATTTGGAGCAAATATAGGCAGACAATCAAAAAATGCGTCTAAGAAAGCGTCATTGATACTTTTCGACCACATCGAACTCCCAGCAACCCCACACTTGAGCACTATACAGCATGAGGGAAGAAGTAGTGGCACGAAACATCTGAATCTTTGTGCTATGGTCCACAAACCTGCTCTCTATAGAACGCGAACGTCCCCAGATTTAAGAAATAGCTCTTTCGCTTCGACTAATTTATTCTCAAATTTTTTTCTGAAGTTAAGGTTAGAACATATCAATCAATACACCAAAGTACTTTTACTTTCAAACAATTTCCAATTTTTTTTTTTTTTTTTGAGGTCCACCTTGCCTTACTCGAGTATCTGCCTCCTCCATCCCTGAAAATCATCATTTTGGACTTTCCAAGGTTAATCGTCAGGTTCCATAGACCGCAGTAATGTTCCGCCAGACAAACAACGTCATTGGCGAAAATGAGGCACGCAATTTATATACCTCTAAAGTCTAAACTCAATAACGATGAACATGCAATAGAGTGAAAGGCAGCTCGGAAATCCACGAAGAAAGCGTATAGTTTCTTCTTTTTGCTTTTAAAGTAATCGGCAATGTTGAACAGGGTGAAAAAATGATGGTATTTTCCTAAAACTGATCCATTTTAACAGCTCAACAATCAACGCATTAGTTTGAAGAGCATTATTGGCAGAGATTTTAAATAAATCGCTCAAAACGTCTCATGGGCTCAAAAATTGAAGGCGGAAAGCTTTATGCTTCGTTACAGCTTTGTAGTTTTAGTCATAACGCAGTTTCTTAATGTTGAAAAGATAATGCATTCCACAATCAATTGGATTTTGTTATTCTTATTATGCCAAAGACACAGTGCGGTAAGAAGAAAATACAGAGAGGGTTTGAAAGGAGGGTAAGGTGAACATTGATTTTGAATACTTAGATATTATAATTAAAGGGACAGACAGAATGTGGTAAATCATTTCACATTCGCGTAGTACGGCTAAGAAACGGATCTCTGTACATAACAGCAAGCCTGAAAATGTGATCCAGGGTATATATATAAACATCCTTATATGCGCGAGTCTTAAGTGGAGAAATTTAAATGATATTTAAGCGACTTAAATGACTCAACGATATTCTTGTAAGCAATCATATTTAACGCTCTTAATGCTATTCTTTTAATACTATGGGTATGTGATAGTTTCATAAGAGGTCAATTGTGATTCACGTTTCCAGAATTTGCAGCAGCTTCAGGTTTTGATACATACATTAATTTCTACCCGATTTTGTATTCCTCATTTAACAATGCTATCGAGATCAGAATTAAATGAGGTTGGCATAAATTGACGTTGAAAATCTACTTCAGGAGAGTAGGTTTGTAAATGTAAAAACTAATATAAAAATAAGAGGGTAAGCGAAGTAGGTAAGAGGATAGAAGTTTCAGCTAAGAGATCATAAAAATAAAACAAAAAAAAGTGTCAGATATAGGACGGAGCCCTGGGGCATGGCAGCATTTATTTTGGAGGAATTGACAAATTCTCCAAGAGTAATTCTTGTCATGAAAAGTGCTTTCTCAAGTTGGCCGTTCGTGTTCGGCTTTAAACTGTAGGTCCCCTCCATCCCTGACAACAGTACTCGCACACAGGAATGGTTGAGAGTTGTAAGTCACTAGTCCTCAATGGACTGTTGCGCCACGAAAGAGGTGTGCATCAAATTGAAAGGCACTTGTAAGAGAGCCGGATGCCAAACTTTATTAAATGCTTTTGAAGTATCAAGTGCAATAATCCTACTTTATCCATAACGATGTAAAGATTTGTTCTTATTTTCAGTGATATATACGATATACCATCAAATCGGCTTTTGCCTATTGCTGCAAAAGTCATACGGCCAAATTTTCTGTTTTTAAGAAATTTCGTGAGTTAATATTAAGTCAGCGTCTATGGGGCCTTGGAAAGAAGATATTTAAATGGTACAGAATTAGAGGGGGAGAAGGGTTTGCCTTTTTTGTATAAATTGGACACATCCTATTTTCCTAAAGATCCAGTGCCAAAGAAGGTTTGTTCCATGGAATTCTTTATGCTTTCAAGTACAGGGTCGGTCATAACACTTTGAAATTGGCTGCTAACAACCTAGAACCAAGTTTGATGCATATTGGGGAGTGGTGGCATCACTGCACTATTTTTATCCGAAAATAAGACAGAACAAAATGTTTCAACTAACTGAGCACTTTACAGATCTATGTTTACCAACTTTTTTTAAATAAAATTAAAAGGATGGATAAGGACGACCTCTGGCTCATGAATAGTTTGGCATGCCACATATCCTATGACGCAATCGTGGTTTTTAAATCCTATTATCAGCCGACTTGGCGATGTCAATTTACCGCCAAGGAGCTACTATTTGTTGGGGAACCTTGAAAGATCGTCTTTATGACTAATATAGGCATTCCAAATAATCCGTGATCTACAGTCTGAAATTATGAACAATTCCTTAGAAAGTTTGAGTCATAGAATGCGCTGTTGCAAAGCCATTATTTCAGGTTGGTAGCGAAGGCATTTGACATCTGTTAAATTTAGGTATTATTTAAAATGCCATGAGTAATAAGTTGAATAATTGCCATTTACGATAATGGATTGCTGAACCATCGAAATCTTTAAAATGATTAAATCTAAGTGCAAAAGTAAGTCGAAAATATTGCTGCTGCAAGTGCAAGTGTTTGTATACTCTCGAATATATTGATTTCCCAGTGTCAACGTTTGCAACAATTCACAGTTTCTTACAGCTCACTAAAGGGTGTTTTGTATGGCAATCATTTAAATTACGCAACAATCGAAGGCTGATTTTTGGAAAAATAGATAATAAATTCCAAATTTTCGAATAACACTATTTAGCCAAGAGTCAAATTTTTCACTCGATAGGTAAGCTAACTAAAATAATTGACGCATATGGGGTTCAGAAAAACCACATGTGGCGTTACATCTAAACATTAGAAATTTGTTGTTGAACTTTATGATCGGAAGATGTCATTAGTTCCGAGCGAGTCTTTCGAAACCAATAAATTAATGACTCATAACATAGGTAAAATTTAATTATGTTCATTTCATCTATACAAAGTATTTGTCCCAATTTGATGTGAATTAAAAAACATTATTTTTTCCTTTTTTTTACAAATATATTTTTTTTTACTTCTTCCCTTAGACTTAATTCTTTTTATATAATACGAATATACTTAAATTCTATAGTTTACAATTTAATTTAAATTTATTTATCCATTTCTTTTTTTTAATTTTTTAAACAAATTCTCTTACTTTTCTTGTACAAAAAAAATCATTAAAAAATAATTATTATTACATTAAATCAATTCTTCACCACAGTTAAGATTATTTTAAAATATCTTTTTCTGTCATAAATACGATATGAGGATGCTTAAACTTATAAAGAACATGTCCTGAAGTATGGAAAATTTGGCATCAATGAGTTTTATGGTAATTATGGTTGACAATGATTTATATTGAAATAAAATTTCTTTTGGCGAAGTTTTCGGTTCATTTTGTTAGTTTTTTTATTTTATTTGTGATTGTGAAAATTACATATGGATAGGTATTGATATTAAAATTCTTTTAAGTTTAATTTTAATTAATTTTATAAAAAAATAATATAATTTAAAGCTTATTGTTACCTTTGCAAGGTAAATGTTGGATAGTGTGTGCATGTGAAATTAAATAAAACTTAAATAGATTTGCTATTAATTTAAAATTTTATTTATGTTTTTTAAAATGTTTATCTTTTTTTTTATTAAGATTTCTACATAATTTTTTGGGAGAATAGATGTTAGGAAGTTCGATTGAAAGAAAATCTGGAAGATTAAAGTGAGTCGATACGATACTACGCGAAGTTCCAATTCGAAATGATTAATTTTTGTTTCTTTTGATTAATTTAACGAGTGATATGATTATGCTATACGAAGTTTTAAAATTTATAAAACAATCTTTTTGTTTAAAAAGTTAAATTTTAAGAAATTATTTCTGTTTTAAATTTTTGTATTAGACATGAAAATATAGTTTTCCTTCCTAATTTTGTTTTCCAAATTCTATAATATTTTGAATTCTGTTGTATTTTTGTTTGTCATGTTATTATTTTTAATTGCAATATTTAATTTATTTTGTAACTTTAATTTTTATGGACGACATTTCCTTTGAATATTTCTGCACTCTATTACAGATCAAGATAATAATTTGTATTGTTTGTATTTTTTATAATTTCCTTTTAATTTATTCTTAAATTCTAAATAATGTAATAATTTTGATTTTCTATATTTTTTCTTTCATTTCTAGAAGTTCAAATACACAGACTTTTAAATTTACATTTATTATTATTTCTTGCTTCAATTACAGATAATTTTGTTTTAATAATTTGATTTTATTTTTCATTTAACTACACAAGTAGATTTATATAATATATACGAAAAAAGAAAATTTAAGTTTTATATATATAAAGTGAATTTGTAACTTTAATAAAAGTTTTATTTTTAAGTTTTTCTAATTGATGTTTTGGTTGAATGATGATTTCTTTTGAATTCTAAATTGGATGTTAATGAAATACATATACGTATACTAATGAAATGTATATAAGGCCGTTAAAATTGTATTACACATTTAAAAGAATTATCATAATTATATTATTATTATTATTATTATTTTAACAATTTGCAAAGAGTCTTTTTCGTTTTCTAAATTTTCTTATTCTTAAAATTGTTTTAAAGATTTGTTTTTGGGATTTCAAGTCAATATATTGCACATAAATTAAGAGACGTCATTGATTCAAAATTATAATTTTTACAAATTTAAAAAAAGAAACAATGAACAAAAAGACAATGCACCAACACTATAGCCCCCAAAGTAGTACTTTTCGAAATTCAGTACCATTCAGGAATTGACAATAACCAGTCTTGGAGCTACCAGACTTAAATAGAATAGATCTATCTTTTTTATTGTGATCGAAACAGTAAGAAGTCAAATGTGAATATTCCTCGGAAATATTTGTCAATCTGTCAATATTCACATTTAGTTCTTACGTCACTTTATAAAATAAATTATTATAATTTTTTTTAAAGAAATGGACCAGTTGTGATAAAATCTTGCAACATCAGGCCAACATAACGATTAAATTAGGGGCCAGTTATAGTTATCATCGGTTTTTATCTGTGAAACCAATCATAGGAGTTTTTTGACAGGTCGGATATGGCTTTCATTAAAAATATCTGTCATTGAAACAAAATTGTCTGTTTGGAATCAATCAAGAATTGGAGGTTGGAGTTGATAATTGAAATTAAAACTGACAGGTGGGAATATAAATAAAATAGAATGCTTTCAGTGGAACGATTATGTTCCGAAATTGTAATTCAACTTTTGATTGTTCATTGAAAACGATTTCATTATTGAAAAATTAAAAATAAACTAGAAGAATAGTTCTGAGTTAAATAATCTAAGAAAATAGTAAACAAAATACTGCTGATCAGATTCATTTTGACATTTTACCTTTCAATTTGACAGGTTAAGTGTAGGTTTCATTGAAAATGTATGTCATTGGACGAAAAGTTCCTCATTCGAATTTATTTTCAGATTAAAATCAAGCATTTGAGGTAAGAGTTGATCATTGAAAGAAAAACTGACAGGTGGAAATGCAAAGAAAATGGAACGCTTTTAGTAAAACAATTTGGTTCCGAATTATGAAATCAAAAATCAGCTGGTCATTAAAAAAGATTTTATCATTAAAAAATTAAAAATGAGCTAAATAAAAAGTGCTATGTTAAATAAACTATTTTTTTGGAAAAAGAATCTACAAGCCATTACCTTCACTGTAATATTAAACATAAAAAAATTAACTCTTATTACCATTTTTAAATCTCGAAACAAATTTTCTAATGATAAAAACCAAAGATAAATATAACCGGCTTCTTCTACAAAATTTTTGTTTCATATTCAACGAGCCTAGAACGATTCTAGAATCTAAATAAATGCATAGGGTTTTTAAACAAGAGGTTTTGTTTTGAATAGCCCGAATTCTTTACGATACGAGCATGCTGACAGCTGTCATCTTTTGACATTTGACAATATTATAACTTTAACAAGATATAAAAATTGGGCATGTTCAGACAACATAAGGGACTTCATTTGCAGTCAACTTCATTCTTTGAACGTACATTTTGACCAAGGCAACTAGTTAGTTTTCAAGTGTCATAAATTTCAAATTCAGAACTTTACTTCACAAACTTCTACTTCAAGTTCATAGTACAAAAACTATCAAACTCATTATTTTCTACAAAACACTCCTCAGGCAAGCTGCAAGTCCATCACGATTTTTTATTTTGTATTTTAAAGAAATATTACTTATTTCTTTTCCAAATTGACAAGGAACCTTTTTACAGAAAGCATTAAATGAAGTTGTGCAGAAAATAAATACATCATTGAGTAATAAAGTTCAGCTTTTAGTTGAATTAAAAAACATGATCAATTGTCATTTTGACATAAGTTGACTTGACTTGATAGTAAGGGAGATTTTTCTTGCCTAACTTTCCAATAAAGTTGCCTTAATTTGAAGGCAATTTTTTGGCAGCTGGCCAATCAGATGCAAGAAACTTGCCTTACTTTCAAGTCCCTTATGTCGGCTGAACCTGCCCATTGTTAAAATTTGCATGGTGAACATTTTTTAAGAAAATGTCATGACCGTGTTGCTTTACTTAGAGGTAATCACAAATGATCACTTATATCTTGTGATTTAACACCTCCAAACTTTTGTTTTTGAGCCAGGTGAAAAATAAGATCTATGCAAATGTTACACTATCGACTAAAAATAAATTTATGAATTTATTGAACTGAAAAAGTGCGAATTTTTGACAGAAAATTGTATAATAAGGACATAGTGCTGCAGTGGCTTCAATTTCACTGCTACAATTTTACAATACCATACCTACCTTTTTACAATGAATTATTAACAAATTAATTAATATTGTCAAAAATGCTCCCTTTTTTTTTGAAAAAAATGGTAATTGGAAAACTCTGTACCTATTAGAGTTTTTCTAATAAGTAATGTTAACATAAGGAACTAAAGTTTTTAAGCCTAATAAGTTGTTGTCAATAGTCCCTGGAACTATTTTACTTCTTTCAACTGAAATCTACTTTTTCAATTTTAAAAATTCAAAATTAAATTTATTTTAATATCGAAAAACTTCAAAAATTCAGTATTTTTTTTTTGTTGAAAATTTAAGCTAAGCCAATTGTTAACTATTATCTCAAATTGACAATGCAATAAACAATGCAAATAACTTTTCTAAGTTTAACTTTAAATAAATAACATTAACAAAAGAATATGATTGAAAAATAAATTAAATATTATTTTTGCTCCACTAAAATAATGAAAAATACACTTAATACTGGGTTTTGACTGTTCAACTTAAATAAGTCTTTTGAATCTTTCCTAAGAATATGCTGTAAAACATTCTTATCCAAATAAACTATATTCGCTTTTCAATTATTCAAATCTAGATGGCACTTAAAATTTGGTTTTGGAATAATAAGGCATACTTTCTGGCGTAACATTGTGCCTTTGGGCTTCCGGTATTCAAATTTATTTTGGTCCAAAACAGAGTACAGACCTGATAACAGTTTTCTTTTACCTAAGCTTTCACTAGAAAATAAAACATATAATACCATGAAAGTAGAACTTTATCAATTGGAAGCCTATCGATTTGGAAAATTTGGTTCAGCATACCAGATAAAACTTATCTATTATTTCTAAAGTACTAAAAAGATCTTTTATATTTAACATTTACAATAATCTTCGAACTTTTTTAGGCAGCAACAAACCATGAGTAAAAATGTATTTTTAGAAGTTTAATTGAGTTTTATATCTTATAAAATTTATAAAAGCTGTTATGAGTTTCACTTGAAGGAAATTTCGCTTTAAATTAGAAGATTTCGAGCATTATTGATATCAATAAGAGGACAAATTTTATCTTGAATAGTGTTTAACTTATGAGGCCAGTAATCTAGTTGCAAGTTTCTAGTTCTTATGAGAAAAAAAAAACACTGACCCAAATTGTCTGAAAACAACGTGGATCGTTCGTGTATGGCCAGCATTAAAATAAAATTATAAAGTGGTGGAAGTACAATTGCCTAATTTTTTAAAACAAAGTCGTAAATGAAAAGGAGTATTGTTAAAATTAATCGTAAGTCATTTTTAAAGATTACCTACACTAGTTGTCAAAATTACGTCTTTTCCGGGAGCACAAACAATACAAAACTTTTTCAAAGGATTAAGATGTCCTAAATTCGAATTTCGCTTTTAAATTTTTCAATCACATCAGATTTTTAAAATATGACCCTTAATAAATACTACTTCAAACAATTTGTGGGAAAGACTATCGACATCTTTAAATGCGGAAGGACCACCACTTGTTCTTCTCTATTTTCTTCATCCATCCACAGCGCAACCGAATTCATTTTATTAACTTAACTTTTTATTGAATTTTATATTTTCTCTTTAAAAATTAATTTCAACTTCCTCGTCTTGTTTGTGATTTGTTTTGATTTTTGTTTTTGTATTTTTGCTTTCACAAATCTCATGAGAAATACTTAGAAAATAGGCAAATCTATTTTATAAATAGAAAAAGTCCTAGATGATTGTTTTGTTCGATTTAAACATTTTACAGAGTACAAATTCATAAACGAATCGAATATCAGATTCAAATCGGATTGGCTTTCGAAACGTATTATAGAGTTCTTCACATAGGACCAAACTAATTGAAGTTGAATATAATTAAAGTTATTATCTCTTTAAATTAGCGAGTTATTTTTGTCGCACCCTGTATTTTGACAAGAAGCAAATATTGAACTAAGATAGTGAAATTGTGATACATGAGAAAAATGCGTGATTTTTATTTAAACCAATTATCGTAGAGGTAAAGAACCAAAATCCAGTGACTTACAAAAGCACAATCATCCAATCCTGAGTCTGTGCTATGGCAAACAATTATAAGTATTAACAATTTAAAATAAAACGTTTCACACTGAAACAAAACTTTGATAGTTTCTCGTTATTTACTTAATTTATAACACTGGTTGGTAAGACTTTCTTCCTGGCAATATGTTGTTGTCAGGGATGGAGGAAACCTACAGTTTTAAGCCGAATCCGAACGGTTAATTTAATACTAACAAATATAAAAATAATGTTGAACCCGGGTAGTTTTACGACGTAATCTGGAATTGTTCTTCGATTCGGAATCCCAATTGAACAGTTTTTTTTTATTCCGAAGAATCTGAAGTTTGGTGAGAATGTATTGGTTGAGTATGACATGTGTCACATATATGTGTATTCGCGCTAAATTTTATTTTGTTTGTGTGCTGCAAACATGGAGGAAGTGACATTTAAAATTTATGAATGTGTAAGTGATTCTGCTTCTGATTCTGTTTTAAAAACCAGAAGGGAAATTCTCTTCTTTTCAGAATCAGAACTGTCACTTTTGCCCAATTGAACGCATTCAGAATGCTTTTTTTCACTTCCAGATTGCCAATTGAAAACGATGTTAAAACTTGAGCAAATAGTTACAAATAAACTATGAAAGTATTAAATTTCAAGTTTTGCTCAAAACTTCATAAAGAGTCAAATAAAGACTCATAAGTCATAACTAATAAGAACCAACCACAAACGAAGTAAGATACTAAAATGATTTACCTAAATTGAATCTAGAAAAGAAAGATTTTTATTTTGCAAAATCATTAAACTAGATATTTTTAGTTTTAACTTAGCCTTAAAAACCTTGTTTTTGGTATTTTTAAAGGGCCATATTTAAAAACCTGATGTGCTAGAAAAATTTAAAGGCGAGATTCGAATTAAGGACTCTTAGGCACTTATTATAAGTAGCGAAGCGAGCTTAAATATTGCGAATTCGATAACTTTGTATTATGAGTATCGATTCGCTTAAATTAAATTCGCTTCAAATGTCAAAACATTATCGAATTCGGTTATCGCTAAATTATCAATAGCGAATGTTCGCTAATTTAACGGCTCAAAACGTCAAATTCTATCGAATCAAAACATTCAGTGATAACGCGAATTCAGAATTTTGCGTTTGTTTGTTAAAATGAGTGATAAAAGAAAAAAGTATTTGCAAATAATTTTTATATTATTATAACCAAAATAAAAAAATTATATTTTTAAGGACAAATGCAAATCAATTTGCTAGGCTGGTGCAATTCAATTGATGGAAACGAATCCCGTTATGGCTAGCGGCATAGGAGTATTCGGTTCATCAAAAAGGAACCAAAAAGATTATTGGCAGAGTTTTGCAGAAGAACTGAACACTCTTGGACCTCCGTTTCGTGAAGGAAAAGATTGGCATAAGGTTTGTTGATAAAAATTTTTAGTTTCCATTAAAAAAGTTTTTATTTGCAAATATAGGTTTGGTTGGACTACAATGTAAAACTCAAACAAAAAATAGCTTGAAATAAAAAAAATACCACAGCTACTGTTGTAGGACCATACTGGCACGTTTCTTTCTATCCTTTGTAGCAAGCTGTAGACAGACTTCTTAGTCTGAGCCAGGCAGTTAATCCACAAGGAAATTGATTTGGCATACATTCACAGGCTTTACTTTCAACCGATGTGACGACTAATTCTGAAGAACTTCAACAAGAGATTAGTATCAACCTTGAGGCATGTGAACAGGTTGAAGGATATTTTTAACAAAACTCATTGATGGCAAGTGCAACGGAGGGCGACAATGGCCAATAACCATCTGCACAACAAATTTCTTTGTCAAGTCAGAACAGATCACCAGGAATCAACAATTCCAATGCAAGTGAATCTGAACGATTCAAGTTGTTGCAATAACACAGACTGGGACCCAGGCAGATTTTTTAGATGTATCTTTATCCTTTCTTCCCTCTTTCTGTCATAATCGTTATCTTCAGAAAACGATGTTTTTTTTTGTAATGAAATAATGTTGGGGCACCATTGATATTTGAAGCGAATGGATAAGCTCGCTAACGATAATACTATCAAAAAATAAATTCGCTTTAACATTCGAACTTAAGCGAACTTTCGCTTCGCTACTAATAATCATTTAAAAAAAAGTATTGTTTAGTTTGTGGGACAGGAAAAAAAGGAATTTTGTTTACTTCTTTAAGATTAATTTAAATTTAGAAACAAAAAATTGATTTTAATAAACTTTTAATTAAAAATGATAACTTTAAATAGAGGAAGCTTGCTATTTTTAGCTGTACTCCTATTTTCATAAAAGAACTTATTTTCATGGTAAGAAAGTTGTCAGGAAGTCATCACAGACAAAACTAATTTCAAAAATTCAAAAAGTGGTTTTTCTTATCAGAATATCAGAAGTTAAAATAGTCTGAATTTTATTTTATATGTATGTGCACCTAATAAAATAATAAACCAAAAATACGGAAAATAAATAACAAACGAAAGTAAGAAACAACTCAAATTTGAATTCCCAACAAAATAATAAGAATTTTTATTCAAATATCTTTTTTTTTTTTCATTTTTGTTTATATATTTATAATAATAATATGTATGTATTTGCATAATTACATTTTTAGTCTTACAACCTCGTTTATATATTGTTTTATTATCATTGTATGTTTTTTTCTGTTTCTTCTGTTTTTCTTTTTGTATTTTTCTAAATTCTAAACTTAGAATCTATTTATTTTAATAATAATATTTTTTTCAAAAAAACTTGATATTTTCATTTATTTTTCAAAATATTTATATATTTATTTAATTTTTTGTTTGTGTTTTTTTTTTCTCTATAAAATAATATAGTACAATTCTTAAGTTATTTTTTTTTTTGATACTTTATAATAATTAATAATAATATATAATTTTTATTTTACAATTTAAACGAAAAAAAAAGGAATAATAATAATAATTTGTGATATAAAAAAATGTATATTGTTGGTAAATTAGTTAAATTAACTTATTATTTGTATAAATAGGAAATCATATTTAAATTAAAACTAAAAAGAATGTATTAAAAAAGAATAAATTAATTATAATAATTGAAAGTGTTGACAAAAGTATTGTTTTTTTTGTTTTTCTTTTAATTTTAATTATTAAATAATGTTATTAAATGTGTAGAAATACAAGAATAAATTGAACTTAAACTTTTCATTTATAAATTATAATAACAGGACTAGGAAGTATATATTATTTATGTATAAATTATATTAACAAAGACAGTATTTTTATGTTTGTTTAAAAATAAAAAGGCTAGAAGTTGATATAAATATAAATTTTCCGTTTTACACATTATGAACATCATTAGTTTTGACCATCACTCGATTTGTTTTACTATCGTCGTTTTCTTCTTCATTTCATTTTGAATTTGTTGTGCTAGGTGTTTTTTAAAAGCAATACATTTATATTTGTTTTAAGACCATTTAACAAAATCTCTTAATTCTTTCCATTGTATTGTTGGACTTTAGGACCTCGAGTTCAATAAAGAGCTTAATAAAAATAAGAAAGTGTATGAAATAAACTTTAAACAACTTCTAATTAAAACCACACTGAAATACTGAAAATATGTTTTGATAAATTCACGACTGTTTATCAATAGTAATTGGATTTTAGGAAAATAGGGAAACATTCAAGAGGAGATGACAGTGCACGTTGGTCTTAAGGTTTTAAATGTCAAAATGGAAGGGAAAAACAGCATAAAACCAATTAACAATTATTCGTTGTTATCAGATTTCAAATCACCATTAAATGGCTTTATTTACCAGATGTGAGCACTGCTTTAGACATTTACCGATTATGGGTTGTTTTTATTAAACAAATATAAAATGCATCTAAAGAAAGACACACGTTTAGATTTAACGTTATAGAAGCCACCCTTTTCGTAACTCAATTGGACACTGGAGCTGCTGCAAGTGAATTTCGAAATAACACACAAAAACAAACACTCCACTTACGAGACTTTTAATAATGCTCCCAGTGATCTGATAAATTTCGACATTTATTGTCTCAAATGATTTTTCAAAAGCTTCAAATGTATAAATTAGAAGGAAAGATCCTTAAATCTATGTGGTGACACAAAGGATCAACTACTTGTTTAGGTGTGTTGGCTTTTTGAGTCAGATAAGGAGGTCTTAAGTTGATTTTCGCCTTAAGACAAAGACGAGACGCCACTTAAGAGACTTTTAATAATGCTCCCAGTGGTTTGATAAATTCCTACATGTATTGTCCCAAAAGCTTTTTTAACAGCTTTAAATTTTTAAATGAGAAGAAAAGATCATTTAATCCATGCTGTATCACAAAGGAGTTGAAGTTGAAAGTTGAAAGCGTAAATTTTAATCGAAAGTGAAGACGAATTGCTAAAAAGGTTACCAGCCATATTTCTTTGGCGTTGGATAAGAAGGTCTTAAGTTAAAATATTGCATTTTAGGTTTTTGAGTTTATGTAACGGACTCTTTTTGGTCTCTTTCGTTTAATACTAACAACTTGAGTCTAGAAAACTGCTAAATATCGTATTAATTTAGTCTTTAAACAATAAGACAGAAATTGATTTTTGTTTTTGATATTAACGCCTTAATTTCATTGAGTCTGTGTGACCAGTTTCTGACTTTTCAACCTTTTTGCCTAACGTCAAAGATTAAAGGACTTTCTTCTGAAGTGTGGACCTTATCGCCGAAAAAGCTTTTCCTTAACAATTTAAGTTCATTAAATGATGAAACGGTTAAACGAAGCAGATGATAGTTTTTTTTGAAATAAATAAATAGACTGACATCTTGAAAATTATAACAAAAACTAAATTAATTTGTTTAATTGTTTTTTTTTTTTGAATCAGAAATGTTTGTAAAAAAAAATTATAAATAATATTTTAGACTTAAACTAAATAATATTGATTTGTTTTTATTCTTTTTCTTTTCTAACCTAATCAATTCACTTAACAATTATAGAAATTACAAAAATTAAAGGAAAACATAATATTATTTATTTATATGCATATAAAAATACACTATAAATAATAATAGATTACTAAATAATATTTGTTTAAATAGATTTGGCTTATATATTATTTATTAATTTATTAAGGAAAGGAAAAATAGTAAACATAATGAACACTAAAAATTAAAAACGAAAAAGAATTAAAAAACGAAAAAAACTTTTCTAGGTGTAGGTATTTTATGTTATGTAGGGCAAGGAGGAGCATTGCAAAGAGAAAAAGGATATTTTTTTTTGTTTTTGTTCATTTAAGCACGATCTTTATAAAAACAACAATTAAAATAAAACAATTAACTTGTCTTCTTTATCTTTATCTTTATCTTTATCTTTATCTTTGTCTGTTTTGTTTTGTTTTTATTTACCTACTCCTCCACAATTGACTCTCATTCTTTTTGTATGCCATGCGGTTGTTGTTGCTTTGGCTTATCGAATATTTGTAGCTTCGATTTTACAGCACCATCACAGACCATCAGGCGTTGTTGCGTTGGTTTTTTGTCCAAGTCAAAGCAGAACGCCTCGTAGTCTCCTTGACCATAGCGACTACGGAAATGCCTCGAATCGTATCCACTCAGGTATTCTGATCGTAAGTTAGCCGCAGCTACAGCTGCTACTGCTGCGGCAGCTGCCATGGACGAAGATGAGGTTGTGGAGGAAACTCCACTACTGCTACTGCAACTACTGACGGCGGCAGCAGCAGCTGCAGCTGAAGACGACGTCACTGACGAGGTCTTAAACGAATCAGGTACTTTAAAGTTGCTCAGCGTTTGCCCCTTGCGTTCGAAGTACTCGACGATTTTGGCAATTTGTGCCGATCGGGTATTTGGGTGTGAGGAAAACGACCGTTCGTCCCACAGCAGGGAATCCGATCCGGCTAAACTACTGATGTCATCCGAGCTATCGGTGTATATCGATGATGTGCGGTTTTTACTGTACAGCAACTGATTGGCAAACGGCGACTTTTGAATCAGAGAATTGATCTCAGAATCAAGCGCTAGGCGGTTAATAAGTCCCATGTCGATTGAGGTAGCGTCCATATTACTCAGCAGATGGTGATGGCAAGGATACCGCTTCCGCACATCGGCCAGTTCTAGGTCATCCAGACTCCGCAGCGAGCTGACATTCGTTGACGACGCTGCTACATCATCAATCATCAGCACCGAGGAGGAGTCATTAAGGGTTTGATTGGATAGTTGGCTATTTTGGAAATAGCAACACCGGCAGAGGTTTGCCAATTTATCACTAGACGAACCGTCTAGATTTAAATGTGTTTTAAGTTGATCCATACACGTGCAGGGTTGTGAATTCTTGAAAGTGATGGCATCTGCGTCCTCATTGAAGCACGAAAAGAAGCCACTCTCGATGGAATCGCGGCGGGTGAGCGTCTTGGGGGTGACAAAATCCTGCCCCTTCGCCTCGTAGTCTCCAGACTGCAATGTCGTCGACGGTGGTAGAGGTGGCTTCTCGTCTGATTTCACTTTAATGTTGTGCTCACTGCCCTCGTTTTCTTCGGACGAGTGTGAATCAGATGTGCCGCCGACATCATCGTTTTTTATGTTCCTAAACAGCGGGTGATTGAAAAGCGAATTGGCACGATACTTGCGCGGCAGCGGAAGGTTTTCCATTTTATTTGGCATTGTAGACTCTCCATCGCTGCTCGACTCACCATCGGCACAATTGCCACTGGCTCCATTCACCTGATCGTCATTGGACACACAGAAAGCTTCGAGTTTGCTCTTGGCCGATGGGGAGAGCTTTAGCTCTATAGCACTGAATTTGCGTGTCACATTTGGAGAGGTTGGCAGACTCTTTGGCTCTGTTGCGGATTTTGTCGCCTTTTGCAAAGCTGCGAGTTCTTTAAAGAACGGCGCCGACATCTCAAAGCACGAACTAAACAAATCACCCACACCTGCTGCGTAAGTCTTTGGATTTGCTCCCAGGATCTTTTTTACACCCCTGAGCTGAGCCAATGCTGTGAATGGATTGGACTTGACCCCATTGTGGTCTAGTTTGATGGGTTTATACTGAGGGTCTTTCAGGCACATCGTTTCGGCCACTTTTCGCAGCGTCAGGTTAAGTGAAATAGGCGACTCGGGTGTTGGAGTGCAGACGGTCTTTTGTCGTTGCATTTGATGACAACGCGCCTTGTCGCTTGGCGTTGTATGCAATGGGAAATGTATGATATTCTCGCTCATCGACCGCCTGTGTTGCAGCTCAGCTTCAAGCTTCTTTGTGGCACGCCGCACTCTGGTCTTCAAAATTCTCGTCTCGAACTCATCGTAGCCCTGACTACTGCTCTCATTGGAACTCGTTGGCTGTGGACTCATGCCATTGGCACCATTTGAATCGATGGAATAGCGCTTGCCACCATTACTACTACTATTATCGAGTCCATTCGGACAGCCGTTCATTAAGGTACTACAACTTCCACCACTGCCATTGCTGGTGATTGTTATTTGACTCTCCGAGTCACTGCCACTAGGGCTGCAGGTCAGTTCAAGTGAGCTCAACGGACTCACATCCTCACAGAAATTCTCCCACATGATGTTCAATTTCTTTACGATGTCATTGAAAGTCGGACGACTTTTTGGATCATACTGTAAGATAAAAAACAAAAGTGTTACTTATGGTTCTATAGGTTTTGAGTTTGATTAGACTTACTATACAACAATAAAATGCCAGTCTTAAAAACACAGGTGGTGTGTCCATCGGACACAATTCAACAAAAGCCAAATAGTCTAGACCAAAGGAATCGGTTCGTGGCATTACATCCGGATCGGCTTCAATTCGTGCAATTGTTTCACACAAAATGATGCCAAAGGAGAAAACATCACTGGTCTGGTCGTACCATTGACCTTTTAGGCACTCTGGACTTACCCAATATGGTGAACCGACTGTGTCAAGTCGTGTTTTAACACTGAAAGTACAAATATTTAAATACGCATGAGTATGATTGATTTATGAAGTACATATACTGAATTTAAGGTAACTTACCCTTTGTCAGGAATTTTCGCTGCTAAACCAAAATCACCAACGACAGCGTCAAGAAGACCATCAGGTAGCTTTCTTATTAGAACGTTCTGAAAATTAATATAAAATAGGAATTAATTATCACGTATTTTGGATTAGGAAAGCTAAAGAACTAAATTGATAGAAAAAAGATCAGTAGGTTTTGTTTACTAGTTGAAGAGATAAATGGTAGGACCTTTTGGAAACCTGATTGGTTGGTAAATCTCACTATAAAATTCAAATTGCTGCTGTATCAGCCTATGGACTTATGCATCTGAGCCTTGGTCAGTCAAAGGAACCTTAACCTCTTATCCCCGTTCGAGAAAATAGTCTTACAGACAAAAAAGGTCTAGTTTGTGAGGAAAGACAATTCAGGAGGAGGTATACCAATGAGTTATAGGAGATATACCTTGAAGCTGATATAGCCGCAAAGATAAAGCTTGGTAGACTCCTGTGTGCTGAGCACGTAGCACGCATGAGCCCGGAAAGTCATTTAAGGCAGTTTATGCGTCCATTATGATGCCTGAAGCCTTGGGGTAAGAAAATAGGTAGCGTGCGTCGGCCAACAGCCATGAAAGGCTGATATGTGCAATGAATAAGGCCCGGAAGTGATCGTTGGTGTGGCAGGTGTGATGTAGTCATCGGCAAGGTCGACGAAGCAATTAAGTAATATCTAATTGGTTGTGGTAATTAGATGAGATAGGGGTTTGCCGTTAGTTGACGAAATGGAAGCAAACATAAACTTGTAGGATAACAATGTTTACGAAGTAGGATTACGAAGGCAGACCGATAATTACTTAGCCTCACTGCTTGAGGACATCACTGGAGCAAGAGAAGTTTACAACATTTTCCTAGACTGCTACTGTCGAAATTTCAGTCAAATCGGGTTTGTAGTTTTGTTTTGACGGCGCGTAGAAGAAGAAGAAACGAAGAAAACGGTAGAAAAGAACAAAATCGGTCGGTGATTCGATGCTTGGTTTTAGAAGGGAAATCACGTAGCCAAGTCAAAGAACGCTTGGATGCTGTCTACAGTAACTCTTCTCTTTCGATTGGTATAAAGAGTTTTAGCGTGTTCGCACATCGCACACCGCCGATTGAAGGCACACGAAATACCTGAAATTTGGGTATGAGAAAGCTGTCTACGCAATTGGCGCGCTTTTACTCACTCCGGATAACAAGAGTAACCGTGTCCCCACTTCAGAACAGTGTTTTACGCTGTTTAAGCGCAATCCGAATGAGTTTCTGCGTCGTTTTGAGACCGTGGATAAAACATGGATCCACTGGTACACGCCAGAGACCAAGGAACAGTCAATGGACTTCACCGGCAGACGTGCTCCGAAGAGGGCGAAGACTGTCATATCGGCCGGAAAGGTGAAGGCCAATGTTTTCTGGGATTCACAAGATATGATCTACATCGACTACCTGGAAAAGGGCAAAACGATCACAGGACTGTACAATGACGAGTTATTGGCAAAGAAAAAAGTTTTTTTTTTCCACAATGAGTACGCACCGGCTCATAACTTCACCTCGCCACGGCCAAATTGTTCAAATTGAGTTACGAACTATTGTCCTGTCTAACGTGTTTTATAGATTTGGCCCCGTGCGACTTCTTTTTATTTCCAGACTTAAAAAAGTCAATCGCCGGGCAAAAATTTGCGTCGAATGAGGGGAAATCACATATGTGATCCATCCACAAAACGAACACGAGACGTTTGAAATACACTTGCCGGGAATTTCGATTTCCTTAATGCAAGTGTCACTCATGGATAGTGGCAAAGGTTGTAAATTATAAACGACATGAGGCAGCATAGAGTTTTCGAAGCATTAAATTCTACTCGATTTGTGAAGGGCTGAGAATCTAAAAAAGTGAAGTTGCAGGCAAAAAATCATTAGTTAAAATGAGAAAGAGTATGGGAGACAGAACAGAGCCCTGAGGCACACCATCTCAAAAAAGTAATTTTGAATTTAACGAACAGCAACAAACTCTTGTCAATCAGTGCAATTGTCTATACGAAGAAATTTGTGTTCGTTTATAAAATACGCTCACAAATGTTTACTTAAGCAGCATTCCAGAGCATGTCTTGAAATAGCTTAAAAACTGCAAAAGATTGTTTAAAACTTGAAAACAGTTTTTGTAAAAATTTAAGAATTTATTCAATTTGATTTCAATTAGATAGGTAAAATGTTACGAGTCTACCAGTTTATATAATTAATTATAAGTCTAGAGTTCCCCCCTAAAATCCCGATGACTAATAGCTATAAACATAAGCATTAACAAATAATGTTCCAACGGACGGAAAAAAGGAACAACAAAGAGCTGTACGTTACGCACAGTATACATTATAATTATAAACAACTTACCTTACTAGTTAGATCCCTGTGAAAAATACCAGCGTCATGCAAATACTGCATGCCTTTGGCAATTCCAAGCGCCAGTCTTATTTTAAGGGAAGGACTTAATACTTCATTCTTATTAGCTAATAATTGCTCCAAGGAACCACCATTAATGTACTCGGTCAGTGCATGGAGTTGTCCCTCTTGAACGCAAACACCCATAAAGCTGAAAGGAGAAAATAAGAAAAAAGAGTTTGTTAGTTTATTAATTGAAAACTGTCAGGACAGGGTGTTTTTTTTTTTGTTAACGAGAGAAAAGAAAAATGTGTAAAGATAGTTTTTTTTTTTTAATTTCGTTTCTGTTTGTTATGGCGATAACATATAAGACCAGTAGCTTCTATGGCTATTACTTAATCTATCCATCAATGTCAGATGGAAGGACAGTGATGTACCACCTCCTTCAGTTCCAGTCCAGACTGACTGCATAGGTAGGTACACATACATAGTAGATGCCCTAGAGAAGGAAGGTTAACAAAAGATTTTCTCGCTGAGTTGCTGTTACGTGTGAATAGTAAATGGTTAATGGAAGTGCAGCAAAGCTCAGGTTCAAAAGGATGAAAAGAACAACTACCGCCTGTTACCGCCTTCTCTTAAAAATAAAAAAAATAGTGAAGGTTGTGTCTTTGAGTAGATGGATTGCCACTTAAATGGCTTTGTTGCATGCGATTGTCTTGACTATAACAGAGAACGAACGAAAGCTATATTCAACAGGTGTTATATCTAGAAGTTAAATTCATTCAATTGGATTGGATTGACACTGACAATTGAGGGGTGAGTGCGGGTGTGAGTTTTGGTTGCTTTTAATGACATTAATACATTAATCTTGTTTCAAACATCAGAGGAGGACAAATGGGGATTTTTGAATTAACTATACGTGGGATTACATGAAATAAGCCCGTTGGGATCAAATGGTAGACCTCATGGTAAAATTTGACAACAAATGTTCTAAGGTATCTTCTGTGGTAAATATGCAACTAGAAACAAATGTACATCCAATTAGATATGAGGAATACTTAGAAGAGATTAGAATTGTTTCTACTAATGTGATTATGATGAGGTGCAGAAATGTGAGGAAAGTTCAATTCTGAGTTTTACTTACTACCCAAATAGTTGGAAGGAATTTTACTTCAAGCTAAGAAAGATGTAAATTCTTGCTCTTTATAAATTGTGTTGTTTAAATTGGAATTTAACTAAGGGTCATGTGATTCTATGATATTGATGGGAAATCATTTAAAAGAGGTGGGTTTGTAAACAAAAATAAGCGTTTTACTGATAATGTTACAGATAGTTAGTGTCAGCGTTTAGAAAACATAAGGGAGGAATGAGGATAAGTGAACATTTGTGAGTTGAGCAAGTAGTTCCACATTTGTGGGATAAGAGAATCAGTCTTTATACTTAAGGGTACCTTAGACATTAAGCTCAAGGGTAAACTCCCAATAAATAGTTAAAGATTCATAAGCAGTTTTTCGACAAAAGATTTAATAGTTAATGTTTTAGCAATTGTAAGAAAAATTTTAATTTTAAGGGCATACAAACGAAAGCATCGTTTTTTGACTTGAATGCACTTTGCATGTTTGCAGAAAAGGGTTAAGTTGATTTTGGGAAGGAGTATTAAAAACCAAGGATTCTTGTTTTAGGGAAATAGTTGGATAAGTTGTTTTAGACATGAGATTCATGACATTCATAAAGATAAACCCATGACATCTCCTGTGGATCTGTTGCTATAAAAGTCCAGGAGAAAGTTTGAGAACTTATAATATAATTTGTGAATGCACCCTTTCACTAATCATCAAACTATCATTGTCAATTTATTCAATAAATTCAACATTTCCATGAGGGTAAAGTACAGGAACTTGTAACATCTGCAATTATAGACCTTAATTCGGAGTCGGTATGATCGCAAGTTTTAGAGCATTAATTCTAATTTTCAACAATAACAAGTTTAGTGCATTATTTTGAGTTTTCATATTAGTTGTGCAATGTTGCTGAGGCAGTATGACAGCTGGAAGGTCAAAGTGTAGAAAATATCGCTGCCGTTAAGGTTTCCGTATCAGTAATTCCAAGGCATTCTCAAAAATTCGGTATCACACAGACAACGTTATGGCGTATTTCGCGTAGGGAGCTTCGTTTACAGCTATACAAGATTAAGCTGACTAAAGAATTGAAGCCGATAAACCAATTGGGCTCTGGAGAAGGATGAGTCAAGACGATGAATTTGATCGCAAAATCAACTTCATTGACGGAACTAATTTTTGACTAAATGGTTTCGCCAATAAGCAAAATATGCGTTATTGGTTGTTTGAAAATCCACATTTGCTTCAAAAGACCATTTTATCTTCAAAAAATATGGTATCGCAGCATGGTTACATATTCATTTTTGACACGAATTGGAAGATATGGACATGTGGTTTTAGCAGTCACACCTTACAATCGAATTTTTGAAGAGTTCTGGCAATTTAACTCCTCTAGACTATTTTCGACGTCAAGGTCGACATTTAACTAAATGTGTGCCCGAGTCATCGAAAAATGGGTGCAACGATTCGATCATTGCAAACGTGCAACATGAACGAAGTCGAGTTCTATTCAAAAATGTTTTGATTCTACTTCAGGCAGACAACAATGTTTTTGAAATATTTCAAATGGTTTGCGTAAGTCCTTATTGGAAACCCCTTTAGTTCATGTCGTTAATAGTTTAAGGGGTTATAACAGAGTAAGATTTTTTAAATTTTCAAATGAAAACTTCGTGACAATATACATACCTCTTAAACCCTAAAATCATTCGCCATTCACCGTAACGTCAGCTACGGCTTGATGATTGTTTTCACCTTAATATACGATTATTTTGCTTATTGACAAATCAAGAAACAAGCTTTATCACTAAAAGCAATTTCACGAACAGATCTTTTTATATTGCTGTTTCAAAGTAAATTTTGACAAATCTACAAAAAGTCGAACCTTTGTTCTTCGAAAACTACAGTGACATATCCCTGTTTAATGTGTCCTACTAGATCAGCCATACTCAACCTTTTTTTTTTATGGGCCACATTGATAATTTTCTAACTGTACCCAGGGCCACAAGACATTTTTATTTTCGTAAATAATAAAACTCATTTTAATGTGCATATATACATGTATGTATTACATTATGTATTTATTTATTTATTGAAAATATTTTAATGTGATTTTTGAAATTGAGAACACATTTTCAAAACTTTATTTAAATCTGGCTTGTTGCTGCATGCCAACCTAATGACATCATCTAGGTGGGAGTCCGTAAGTTTGTTTCGGTAAATATTTTTTGCATATTTCATTCTCGAAAACGAAGATTCGCAAACAAATGTAGATCCAAATAATGTCAGCAGAATCTGTGAACTTCTTTTGACGATTGCATATTTTTCGGGGACGATGCTCCAAAATTCTAAGTATTCCCCTTTTTCCCTTTTTTCCTTAAACAAAGCTTCAAGATTTGAATCGTTTTTAAAATCGATGAACTCATCAAAAAACTTTGCTTGATCTTGATTTAAAACAGAAGCCACCTGTGAGATAGTCGTTGTTTCCAGATGCCATGGGTTTTCTACAAGCGTTAAGCATTTTTTTATTTTTCTGATATCATGAAATCTTTTTTCAAATTCCTTTGTCAGTGCTGTTAAGTAATTCAATATTGTTGAGTAGTTTTCTTCAGAGATGTCGATGAGGTTCTTTGTAGCTATTACCATTGTTGGAAAATTTTGTAGCTGTTTACTTTTTATTTCTTCATGAAAAATATTAAGCTTTTCTTCAAAAGCAAAGATTTTACTTGCCAGCTGTGAAATAATGTTATTTTGTCCTTGTAAATTTCGATTGAGGCTATTTAGTTTTCCTGTGATATCGCATAAAAATGCTAAAAGACACCACCATTGATCATCTTGCAATTCTGGGTAAACTTTTTTATTTTGTTGTAAAAAGAGGATTATTTCTTGGCGCAAGGAAAAAAACCTTTCCAAAACCCTTCCTCTACTAAGCCATCGCACAGAGGTATGCAAAAGAACGTCACCATACTCACTTCCCAATTTTTCCAAAAGGCTTTTAAATTTTCTGTGGTTTAATTCTCTCGCTCGAATATAATTCACAATATCAATTACAATCTTCATCACAGCATCGATTTTTAAATTGTTAATCCGTGCAGCCAAATTTTCTTGATGAATAATGCAATGAAATGTAATTAAATTTGTCAAATTATATTTTTTTTTAAACAAGATTATAAATCCATTTTCAGATCCAGTCATGGATGGACAGCCATCTGTACATACACCCACGATTTTTTTAATATCAATATCATTCTGCTCTAGAAAATTTGAAATTGTATCAAGATAATCTATTCCCCGGGTCTGACCTTTCATCGGAAGGAATTTGAAAAATTCTTCGAAGATTAAATTCTGTTCTGTGCAATATCTAACAAACACCGAGCATTGAGATGTTGCTGAAATATCAGTGCTGGAATCGAAAGCCAAGCTAAAAAACATACAGTTCCTTAAGTTTTCAATTAAATTGTCACGAATATATTTGGAAATGTCTTCAATACGTCTCACACATGTTGAATCAGACAGCTGTAGTTTTGTTATTTCAGACAATATTTGTTTTTTGTTGCTAAATTTATCAAAAAGTATATCAGCAGCACTTACGAAACATTCTTTGACAATTTCTGCATCGGTGAACGGTTTCATGTGCTTACCAAGAGTATAGCAAATTTCGTAAGATGCCTTAGTTACCACAGAGTCTTGAGATAAAGCCACGGACATCACATTTTGTTGCTGTTGTAATGACCTCTTTAAAAAAGTCAATTTCTCACTTCTTAATTGTGTTCCAGGAGGATAAGTTTCGTTGAAAGATTTGTGTTTTGTGTTAAAATGACGACCAATATTATACTTTTTTAAAATAACTTTTTCACGGCATATTAAACAGGTAGCCGCGTTGTTTTTGCTTGGCACAACAAAATATTCTGTTTCCCATTCGTCTTGAAATGATCTATTTTCATCAGATATATTTCGTTTTAGTTTCGAAGAAATTCCTGCCATTATTCTTTATTTACTAAAATTCACTGCAACCGCACTAACTGAAATTCAAAATTAAAGTAAATGATTCCAACTCAATTTCGCAATGGCAAGTGTCAGAGATTCACAGCTGAGGAAATCTATTGTCACCGAGCGACAAACATATGAGCCATCCTAACATCCAACGGGACACCCAAAAACATCATCACCAAGTGAAAATTCTATTGCACATCAACCATCAACGGCGCCGCCAAGAAATTATTCTTCGTCCGGCAGAGTTTTGGGCACGAGCGCAACAACAACCACATTAACGCTGCGCATCCTCATCATCGACGACGTTGACGGTGGAATCGAAATCAGACCATCAACATACACGTGCGCAGGCCAAACCCTTTTTCATAGTGTCGTGATAAGCGGGACTTGCGACCGAGAACGACGTCATCGAAGGAAAATAAATATCAACGGGCAAATGCAATGGGCCAGCTGCAGCAGCAGTAACAAAAACAACAACAATCAACATTGATGACTGGAAGTGGTGCGATATGGCGAAATATCATTATGTGTGCTTAATTTTTTTATATTATTCAATATTCTGTATTATTATTTTCCTAGGGTTGAAAGGAGTGACGTCTAGAATATTTTTTGAAAACACACGATGTCCACTTTTCCGCTGATGTAGGTTCTAGTGTTGCTTCCATTTTGAAAACTCAAAAGGATATATTTTTCTCACGTTTTTCTGCAGTCACTCGATATTTTAAGAATTTATTAAACTACGCTGCGGGCCAAGTTTTATAAGCTCGCGGGCCGCAAGCGGCCCGCGGGCCGCAGGTTGAGTATAGCTGTACTAGATCCTATCCAACTTACTATGTGAGCGCCTTAAGCCTTTCTGCAACACTATGATCGGCTGTGGCTTTGAAAAAGGCAGATCAAATATTCACATTAAGGCAAATCTTGGAAAAGATCAACGAGGACCACCATCTTTCGATTGACTTCAAAGCTTCAAGATTCCGAAAAAACTAATCCAGCTATGCTACATGACGTTACAAAATACGAAGAGCAACGTGCAAATGAGTAAAAATTCATCCGAGCTATTCCATACATGTGCAGGGTTCAGGCAAGGAGATGTGCTATCATGTGATTACTTCAACATAGTCCTGGAGCAGAAAGTGCCCAAAAATGGTGTTGACCTAGAAGACACTATCCTTAACAGGTTTTCACAATTGCTTGGCTATGCGAACGACATCAACATCATCGGCCGCTCCAAGCGAGATGTTCTAGAAGCATTTACAGCTATAGATGAACAGCCAAAAAGCGTTGATCGTGAAGTGAATGAGAACAAAACAAATTATATGCTATCAACAATACAGGCTCATCTGTCCACAGCCTAAGACAAAATGTAACTGTAGTTTTGAGTTAGGGAAGAAGTTCGCCTACCTCGGAATAAATATCAATTCCACGAATGACACCTTAGTGGAAATCCGGAGAAGAATTACCCTATCAAACCACTGTTTGGTTTGAACAAACAAATAGGTTCAAAACTCCTTTCTTGAAAGACAAAGTGCACATTTTACAAAACCCTAAGTTTTGCCAGTTCTACTCTACGGCGCTTGACTAAAAGTAAAAAAGGAGAATTGATTCTCAGCACTTTCGAGAAAAAAAAATCATTCTGCGGATATTTGGTCCTATATGCAAAGAGGGCGAATGGAGGAGAAGATTCAATCGTGAACTGTTTGAGCTATATAAAGATTTCCAAACAAGCGGCCACATCGAGCGAATGGACAACAACGCTCCAAAGCAAAGAAAATCTTTGAATCGCCCGCAGGCTCGAGACGAAAACCGAACTTCCGCTTCAAAGACCAGGTCATTACTGACACAAGAGCGATTGGTATCACCGACTGAAGGGAACTTGCAAGGGACCGCAAACGATGGAAGAAAGTGATATTTCAGCCTAAAACTCCCAATAGATAGAGAACCGGATAAATAAAGTAAGTAGTTGGTAGTTTGTTGAATTCGAATTTTCAAAATATAATGTATATTCACTAATTTATCAGCTGAATAGTGTAATTTTGGTGCCAGTGAATCATCGTCCTTTTTTCCTAGTGATGAAAAAAACCATCACGTTACAGTTAACACAGATAGACAAATTAAGGATTTGACACTCCTAGACTTTCGTAGGATGCAAGAGCCACAAAAAGATCCTGGAAATTAATTCTACTCAGACAACAAATTGATACATTTTCAAATATACCTATTTACCTTACATACATATATAACGTGCTACAATTTTTAATTGAACTCATCCAATAGAATGAAAAGCACTTCTGTTAAATTTTTCTAGGAGACTTGTCGTTTAAAATCAACAGCGCTTACTTACCTATACTACTTTATGTAGACTTTAATTTAAATTCTAAAAATGGCGCCCAACCAAATAACATTTTTTCCTCTTTTCTTTCTGTCGACTAAATTTGTAATTAAACTTCAATGAATTTCATGTCGTTGCTTCATAAATTTGTCTCTTTTTTTCTTATTTTGCTTTCAAAATTAATTTCAAACAAAGGACAAAAGAAAAAAAAGTGTCAAAGTTCAAATAGAAGAGTGTTCACATTGCTTTACTCCTCCTGCAATCTCTCACCTTACATAGCGCGAGAAAAAGTTCACACATTCACAATAGGCAATTATCAAAAGCAAAGTAGGCATAACTACAAAGTAAAATAGCAAAAACAAAAATAGGAAAAAGGAAAAAAAAGAGGAGAAAAAAACGTAAAGATAAAAGAATGAGAAAAAAAAGGATGCTTAGGCCAGCAACCCTCGCATTTAAATTACAATTTACAAAATGACAAGCAACATGACACTTGGCATTTCAAGTTCTGTTTGTTTTTGTTTTTTTTTTCTGTCATCCATTCCAAGACTAATTTCGACTGCAGCGACAATACCACTGAGAGCCGAGTCAAGTCAACCAATTCGACGACACGACCGACGCACGACGACGCGACGCTGACTATTTCTTATTGTTTTATTGCCAAGGACAATAAGGAAGATGTTCCCACATGACATGTGTAATTTAACAACAACAATATGTACAAAAATAATTCAAAAAAAAAAAGAAGAAGAATAAGAATTTGTATAAATCTCCCATGATGTCGCGCGGGTAGGTAAATAATATAAAATGTCCTCCTACTGAGTGCCGGATATGACTTAAGCAAAATCCGGATATAAGAGCAAGATTCTCCTCGACTGCTGGACTGTGTACCATGGTCGGGTCGTCCGTCTTCTGGGTGGGCTTGCTGATGTCGTCTGCCGTTCGTCGTTCATCGTTTCTCGTTGTCTTCTTCCACCTGGGTGCTGATGATTACATAGAATAAACATTCATCATAAAGGAAGTTTATATAGTTCGAGAGGTAGAGTTTGGCGTCTGGGATGTCGCAGGTTTTTATAAATAATCGGGTCTATCGTGAATCTCCTTGGAAATTGTATTTCCCTCGGAATTTTTTCCTTAATTGGAAATAAATTTCCCTCGAACAAAAATTTTCAATAATTATAGCTCAATTTCCCTGGAAATTTTTTCCCGACAGCAAGTAACTACGAGGGAAACTTTTAAGCATTATTAGGGTTCCCAATGTTCGAGAGAGTTAAATATTCCCAGGGAAATTTTTATTCACGATAGCCCCCAATGTAAACTTGGCTGTCAAAAAATTACAGTTCTGATTTGTATTTTTTATTCTATAATCGCAGCACTCAAGAGGTTAATTAATGCCCTTATAATGTTTTGAAACAGCAACTAGAAAATATAGATGATATTGATTTACATTGGGAACTATAAAGCCAGGTAAAGCATTCTACATTCGTGTCGTGCGGCTAAAGAAAGAATCGCTATCCATTATTAGTGCGGTGCAAACTTTATTACAAAAACGAGAAGAAGAAGAATCTAGGGAAAATGTGTTTTGTTCGGCATTATATATACTAAGAAACCTGATACAGAAAAAAGGAGACCCTCTAAGCTGCACCAACTCCTTAACATCGCTTACAAAATCTTCTCTGCAGTTATATGTTAACGAATCAAACCCATCGTCAAAAACTAATAGGTCCTCATCAGTGTGGTTTTAGACCACGAAAGTTCACAGTCGATCAAATAATCAAATTACGACAGGTCCTGGAAAAAAACCCAACAACATCAAATCGAAATCATCTTTCCATCAATTTCAAGGCCGCATATGACAGCATCAACAGGGATCAACTGTATAGAGTCATGTCTCATGTGTTGGCATCCATGGCAAACTCTTCCGTTTGTGCAGGATGAACATGGAGAATTTTGCGCTGCTCCATAAAGGCTGGAAACAACGTTGTGATGTCAAAAAAGTCTTGAGACAAGATGATCGTCCTTGAATGAAGAGTGCAGAGCTTCAACAAAAAGTATGTCCAAGAAGTTTTGAGAGTATTAAGGCAGAGGCTGCAAAAATGGGCTTAGTGGTTAATGAGGGCAAAACAGAGTATATTCTGTCGTCAAGAAAGGACCTACAACAGCGAAGACGTATCGGTCAAAACGTCACCATCGGCAAACATAACATTGAGGTAGTTAAGGACTTTGTCTAAATGTGCTCTGATATGAATGCAGAAAGTAATACCAGCAATAAGATCAAACGAAAAATGTCTATTGCTAACCGCTGTTTTTTTGGGTTAAGAAAGCAATTGAGTTAGTAAGGCCCTCTCTCGAGCAACTAAAGTGTTGCTCTATAAGACCTTAAACATCCCCGTCAATCTATATGGTGTAGAAGTAGATGTTTGGACTATGACAAAAGCGGATGAAAGCATCTTGAATCGTTTCGAGAGACAAGTTCTTCGCGTGATCTAAGGTCCCATATGCATAGAAGGTAAGTGGAGGAAAAGATGGAACGACGAGCTGTACGACCTGTACAGCGACGTAGACGTAGTCCAACGACTGAGACGGCTGGGTAAATTAGAGCGCATGGAAACCAATGTTGCGGCCGGAAAAGTCTTCGAATTCACACCTACAAGACAGCGCAGTATATGAAAGCCGCGGATCAGTTGGTGTCACAAGTGGAAAGTGTCCGCACCCAACTTGAAGTGCGCAACTGAAGACATCTAGTTAGATACCGAGCTAGATGAACTAGTTTGTTGGGTGATGTCCTAGTTCACACAGGACTGCAGCGCCACCTTAAGTAAGCAAGTAATCAGGAAATATAGGAGATGAAAATTGGCAATGTTTCAAAATCTAAATACTGGGTAAAGCATCTCACATTCATGCAGTGCGGCCTAAGAAAGAATCTCCTATGCCTTAGAAGCTGGCTACAAACAATATTAAAAAGAAGAGATGAGAAATGTGTTTTGTTCGGCATCGTATAGATTGTTTTTCGTTACTTAGAAAGTAGGGACCATCTTTTCTTTTAACCTTCTTAAAGGTTGGGACTAAGTTGAAGTATAAGTTTTCTTTATTAATTTAACTAGATGATGGCAACTCTACTTTCTTAACTATGCAAAAAGAAGAGGAACGAACTCACAGCGCCGCCGAGACATGATGCTATAGAAAACATAACCTAGAGAATTTGCATAAGAAGGACAGTACATTAAGCCTTTCCATTTCGAACATAAAGAAGCACGTAGGACACGTTAAGCATTCAATGAGTTTAATAAATCTTCTGCTTACATCTTGATGAATTTCCGTATTATATTTTGTGTTCTTGTTAAACAAACAAAACAAAAGATAAAATACTTGAAATTCAATGCGGCAGAATTCTTTTTCAGTGATTATCTGATTATTATCAACCTGTCACATTGGGCAGGGCTTTACAAATGATGCAGCCAATAAAGTATTAAGTTTTATTGCAATCGATGTGCACTTTTAAGAGGCGCTTAAAATACATTTCATAGCTTTTGTTGTTTCTTTATCGACTTGGATTTTGATGGATGTCGTTGAAAAAATGGTTAACGAAATACTTGAAGGTCCTTTTTGTAAGTTTAAATTCTTCTTTAGATTTAATGGGTGTGTGATCTTGGGCAACAATCAGAAATGGGATGGAATTTTCTTTGTAATTCCTTATTGTCTTTTAAGCGAATTAATAATAAAAGAATTTTTTAATTGATTTACAAGAAAGATTGTCGGCTAAGAATTCTCCAAAAGAAAAAGAAGATTCCAGATAAAAGAATAAAATAAATGAAGCTATTGTTAAAATTCCTTGTAAAGTGTCTCGTTTTTCTTTTTTGATAAAAGACAGAAATTAATGATGTTCTCTATGATATGAAATAAAGAGAACATTATGTTTCATTTTCGTCCTTCGGGAATTTTCTATGTTTGCATATGAAGAAAATTGAATTTCTTACTAAATGAACATGCATTTTGTGTGCTATGGACTGACTTTGAGTTTGAGTTTAGTTTAGTTTATGACAATATCCTTATAATCTTTGGGGAAGCACATAATACAAATTATATATAGGGACAAAGTTTGTATTCTATGATTTGTCTTCTTCAAAACTTTACTACATTAATTTAGTTTTCATTTCTTTTTTTATTATTTTACTATTTCCATTTCTGTGTGTGTTGTTTTAAGTAGATGACATTTAGTAGATAAATATTTGAATACTTTTGTGGTATGATGAAAAGATTGATGAGCTTTTTTGATGGAAGAACATGCAATATTGTTGTTAAATGGAAAAGAACTTGGGTATGTCTGTCTAGACCAGGATAATTTTTCATTTCAAATCACGAGTTACAAGTATTTTTTTGGAGCTACCTTAAGATGTTGCATGTTGGATTCAATTTGAAAAACGATTTCTTTAGTGTCATAAAAGTCATATTAAATATTAAATATTAAATATTTATAAAATGTCGTGTTCTTGTTACAATTTTTTCCAAAGTGAACACATCTAAAACATTGTGAACTGTCGGTTATGAGTTCATATAAAAAGATTAGTGATTCATCATATTCAAAAGGTTGTCAGGTTTTCTAAGACATACATTAATAAAATGATGTCCCCGTTAAGCCGCATGCAAATCAATAACTATAAAATTGCGTATAATTGCAAAAGTAAGGTGTGATCAAATTGTATCAGGGATTCTAATATGGACTTGGCAGCTTTGAGTTTGAATTGTAAACGCACCCTTTTACAAATCATCGAACTGTCAGTGTCAATTTATTCAGTAAAATCAATGTTTTCACCATGAATCAACAAGAAACGTCACAAAATTATAAACAATTTCCACTCAAATTCAGAGCCCAACTTTAAGAGCATTAGTCAATTTCAAGGCTTTCTCAAGAATTGGGCATTGATCAGACCACATCATGTCGCATTTGACTTAAGGAGCTAGATTTACAGCCATACAAGATTAAGCTGATTATAGAATTAAAACCGATGGACCAATTGAAGCGATGCCATTCTTCAATTGGTTTATGGAGAAGATGATGAATTTCATCGCAAAATCATTTTTAGTGACGAAGCTTATTTTGGCTCAAAGGGTTTGTCAAAGAGAGAAATATGCGTAATTGGTCCGGTGCAATAATGATCGTTAGGTTACTGTGAATGGCCAGCGTTATCGGGCCATGATTACCGATTATTTTTAGTCCAAATTGGAAGATATGAACTTGGACGACATTTGGTTTCAATAGGATGGTGTCACAAGCCAAACAGCACACCTTACAATAGACTTATTGAAGAGTAAGTTTGATGAGTGTTTTATCTCAAGAAATGGGCTAGTTGATCAGCCGCTGATTAGACTATTTTCTTTGGGGCTACGTAAAGTCATTTATTTATGCCAACAAGCACACACGACGTTGGAAGAGGTCAGAGCCAAAATTAAACTCGAAATTGAGGCCGTCATCGAAAATTGGGTTCAACATATCGGTCGCTGCAAACTTGTCTGCGATGAGTTGAGTTCTATTCATACATGTTTTTAATTGTATTTTAAGCCGATAGTAAAGTTTTTGAAATATCTCAAATGTTTGGCGTTTTATTATAAAGTTGCCAAGTCGTTATTTGAAAACCCTTTATAATTGGATTCACTTTTGCTGAAAAACAATATTTTGACTCGAAATACTTAGTAAAAGATTATGATGAATGTTGTGTCTCCGTCAACTTTTTTTTTAGAAAATAAATTCTTTGCTTTAAACTGAATAATTATAAATAATAAAAATCTGTTTAAGAAATGGCTAGGAAGAAAATGAAAATGCATTAACTCGACATGACATTAATATCTTTTAACAGAAATCAATTTTTAGCAGCTCTGTATAGTTCGTTATTGTTAATTGGTCTTCATCGAGACACTTCTGTCTTAATTTTCAATAGTGTTTAAGTTTGAAGACTGTTCAAATCATTCTGTAACAAATCTACCCTTTTATTCAGAGATCAATTTTGGGCTTATTTTGGCATAGGTACTTTGGTTGATTGGTCTATTGAAAGACCCACTTTAAAGTAATCCCATTATTAGAGCTTTTGACTTCGCCCGCTAATTACCTGAAATAACCAATACCCAGGAACCCGAAGTTTACGGGTATCACACGAGTAGTCGGGTTCCCGAGAGGTATGCTCAATCAGGTACCCTGAACATCGTTTAGTACCAGGTATGGAGTAGGGTTTTCCTGTCTTAATAATTAAGGTTAAATGAATCATTTATTTAGATATACGAAAAAAGAGGAATTAAATAATTGAAATATAAAAATATATTTGCAATTATATTCAAATTTACCATTTGCAAATTTATAATTAACACCCACTTGCAACCAAAAGTATGGCGAAAGAAAACCAACTTGTACTCAAAACACACGTTTAAATGTCCGTTTAAAATGAAAGCAAAATAAATATTTAAAAAAGAGGCAGAGGTGAAAAACTAGAAACAGTGAAAGAAACCAAAAAAGTTGTTCCAATCTACAGTAAGCCAGTGACTTTACTAAAGACTTAGACTTCCCCCGCCAGTGTTAAGGGGTCTCACTCTTAGTTAAATAAAAGTGCATTAAGCTGTTGATAAGCCGGTAAAGAGCCGTTGGTAAGTTGGTTTAAAGCCCTTGATAAAAATTGCCAGCCAAGAACAACCTAGTCGACCGAATCAGAAAAGTAGAGCCAAAAATAGAAGGAGACCTATGAAGGAAGCAACTACGCTTTTGACAAGTTAGCAGACTATCGATGCCAAATAAAGGAGATTAATACAAATTAATATTATTTAAAGTTTTATGAAATTAAACTTAAAGTCAGAGTCATAATAAAGAAATAACCTTTATACTAAAGTTTTCACTACCTTCTAAAGTAAGATCCTGGATCCGACGAGCATACATTAGCCTGTAAACATAAGGTAAATCACAAAATAATCATTTTCAAATATCCAAATATTCCAAATGGTTAATTTCTACCACATAAATTAAGATCGGACGATTTCGAGTACACGTTTACTTGACTATCCGTTAACTTCGGGTACTTGATCCGTGCACCGGATAACCGGGTGTCAAGAGCTCAACTTTTCAGACGCATAAGGCAACATCGCCTTCTCATTATTTTGAAAAAATTTATTCGCGTTTTATAATTTTTAATGTCTACACGGAAAGAAATACATTGCGAATATTACAATATCAGTATGGGTGTGAACGCAATACTGTATGGCTTAGAAGATTTCCATTGGATAAAAAGTTGTAAGAATAGTTAATTTGGCCATACTGAGAATAGTAACGTCGACAATAGTTATAGCCGATACGCCAATGCCAGTATAGGAGTCAGGCCCATACTGACTGGCGGCATGTACAATGCTCCTAGCAGAAAAGTCTATACATTATTGTTATGTCCCTTATACTTACACTATTGACAGCAATCCAATAAGGGTATCGATTATTACGCCATAAATTATCGCGGGAAAAACTAGTAGCATTGCGATACAGTATGGGGCTGAAGGCAATGCTGTCTCGTCAAACGCACTATGCGCCCTTGTGTTACAAGTAAAGATTGTGGTACCATACAGTATAGTACATAATCCCATACTTATAGGAGTTGTTGCAAGACAATGTAGGAATATCACCGATACTTTTTTAATATGGGTCTCCATACTAGCATTGTCATAAATGCCATAAACTTCTTTCCGTGTATTTTGGTTATGTTTTAAATTTGGAAGCCATAGAACATAACCGACCGCGAATCTTTTCTTCTTCATCCTCTCTTATTCGAAAATATACCAATTATTTTTTTGTATCGCTGTTCCTGGCAAGCTTTTTGCTTACAACTCACGAATGTAATAATGGAATGCATAAAGTCGATCTCATCAATTTAAACATTTTTAAAAATCGATACCCGTAATTTAAACTTCTATTGTGGCATCCTCTGTTTGACTCCTAGAATTATCTTGTTGGAACCATATATCAATAATTGTGATGTAAATTCTTTTTAAAATTTTCGATGGAACTCTTTTTAAGTTTGTGAAAAATCTTTAGTTCGCTTTAACCTAAATCGTTTTATTCTAAACCTTATCCCTAATTACAACGAGCTTAGGCTTTTTATATATTTTCCTTATTTAAAAAAAATTTAAATTGGTTTTTAAAATGACTGCCAATTATTAAAAGTTGTCAAAATCCCATTTTAAGTTTTCAAATAAACCATTCATGAAAATATATTTTAAATTCAATTATGTACACTAAGGCGTATACGTGTTATTTTGACGATTTTTTTTTTCATAATTTATCTTTTAGGCAAAACTTCACCGAAAGATGTAATTGTATTATTTGGTTTTCTTTAGCTAAGGTGTAAGTGTTTCATTTCATATTAAATGTAAGGCTTAATTTAATTCTTACGAGAGGTAATAAATTAAAAAGTATGTGAAAGAAGGAAGTAATTAACTATTTTTTAGATAAATAAATTAATAAAATAATTTAAAAATTACTTGATTCCAATCTAATAAATTGAATTTGATTGAAAGTACACAACTTCATACCATGTTTGAATTATATTGAATGTAATTTTGTGATTAATTTTGCACAATATATTAATTCATTTATGTATGTATAGTATGAACTTCCAAGCCTTTATTTAACCTTTTATTTTCTATACTGTACACCAACAGTTTTATTCAATAAACTGAACCTATATTTGTAGGCATACGTAAAAACATAATTTATCATAGTTTATCGACAGAACCCACATGACCTACGTACGTAGTTTATATTATTTTACCTCTACATAATATACTAGATACTCGTGCTGTGTTATCAAATAGAGTTGTAAATATTTTCCATGGCAGCGATAAAACTCAGCAAACATATTTTTGTGTCGAGAACAGGTACGAGTACTAAATATATACAAAAGTACACAATTATATGTATGTACACTGTACATTATGAACGCGTATATTGATATTGCAACAATTATTTAATCATAAAATAAAGCTATTGGTAGAGTTTCAGTTTATTTACACTGAAAAAATATATCAAGTCAAAAATAAGCACCTTTTCTATATGAAGATGAAAGTCAACTTAAAACACAGGCTGCTATTAAATAATCGAGATGACAATTGCTTGTCCATCTTTATTCTAGTAGTCCATAGCTTTATTTGAAATTAAGTGCCGAATGTTATTATGTAATCTTCTGTATTCTTGAAATTACAAGTACGTAAACAATAAAGGGTTTTCCAATAACAAGTTATATATTGAATAGGACGACATTTAAACAGCTGTCTATCTTGGAGCTGTCATCTTTTGAAACTTCACAATTCAAAACTATGGTTTTACAAAAAAAATAATACACGCTTTGAGAAAGCAAAGCAATTATCGCATGTTCTCGCCAACTTAATTTTTGATTATTTATGAACAAATTTAAGCCGTTAGACTAAGTTAGCGATGTAAAGAAGCGAAACTGTTTGCGACGCTCAATTTTTAAGGATTTCCCGTCGATTTTTGGAATTATGTATTCCATAAGTTAGAACTAATAAACTTTGCAGCTAGACTCGTTAACTTTAATATTACCATTGTAATTTTAATTATTTGTTAACAGAATATAATAATAATAATATTGTATTACATAAATGGATATTTTAAAGTATTTTGGATAATTTTGACATCAGAGGCTACTTTAATAAGCAGAATTGTCAAATTTGGGTTTGGGTATTCCAAACATTATTATTACAAATCCTCTTCTTCGTTCTGATTCAGTCATCTCAAAGAGGTAATCACAATTGAATTTTGCAATGACAAGAAGAGACACAGTGAATTTAAAAATTTCACATTCGTGTAGTACTGCTAAAAAACGAATCTCTGAACTTGACAGTACGATCGGCTGCGGCAAGGCGTTGGGCTCGAGGGTAAACTGGTGAGCAATCATTAAGGAGCGAGTATTATGGATGAATTCTTTAGTGAGAGGAATGCAACTGGCTATTTCCTTTGAAGTAGCGGTAAAATGGAGAAAAACAAAAACTTTACGATGATATCATCACCAATTAGTTTGAATGTTCTTCGTTCAATACTTTCCACGAAAAAGTTGCAAAAGCACTAGCCCAGAGATGGAAATTATAATCAAACCTTTGACATTTATAAGTCTTATAGATAACAATCAATTCGAAGGGGGACACAAACTCCTTGAGGCATTTTTGGAGAGATTGCGTAAATGATGCTTTAAAACAGGTGGTTGTTGATACACATATCGAGAATTTTGAGGTTTTTAGTGTCCTCGATGCAAGTAACACTCATAGATAGTGGCAAAAGTAGTAAACTATGATTTAACGACGACACTAGGCATCATCGATTTTTCGACACATTAAATTCTGCTAGATTTTTGATTTTTCATTTAATTACGCTATCAAAATCAGAATTTAATGAGCTTATCATACAATGTTGTTGAAGGTTCACATCCGAAGAGAATAGTTGTAAATGTAAATGTAAAACGTATAGGTGCGAAGACAGATTAAAAGCTTCCGAAAAGAAATCGTTTATATAAAGAAGAAAGAGTATAGGACACAGGACAGAGTCCTGTGGCACACCAGCATTTACATTATGGTTTTCAGACTTGGACACACCGAATACTGTTTGTATTGAACGGGCCAAAAAGTAATTTTAAACTCAATGAAGGAGGAAATCGTCAAAACCAAAGAAACGCATTGCAATGTTTTGTAAAATTGTAAGCGCAATAATCTAATAATTTCCAAAACGATGTAAAAATTCGTTCTACTGTTCGGTACATATTATCGACATCGTTTCTTTTGTTTTAAACTTTTGAAATAAAACTGTGTTTTAAATGTTTAAGAAACTAATTTTAGAGCTTAAAAACTACAATTCTTTTTGAAATTTTACAGAATAAAAACTCAACTTTTTTCTTCAGTGTATGTTTACTTGTTCTTCATAAAATAAAATTTATTTACAAAACTTCTTATTGCTTTTGTAATAATTGGGTTTTTGCGATATTATACGTTCTTGGCAATATCGTGCCCTGGCGGCGGCGTTATTGGTGGGTTTTTATAGATAAAGTAAACATTCTTTCGTATTCGCAAACAAATTATTTAGCACATTTGCCGAGGAGGCTTATGAAAACTTAAAGCACTATATAAAGATTCGTTGTTTCCACCTTCTCTAAAACATATTAACTTTATTGGAATTTTTAAACTATTCAATGAAAATTCCTAACTAGGGAAAACTCTGAGAGATTTTTTATATGGTTTTGATGAATTTTTTTTGATAAGGGTGTTCCTGTTCAATTGAGTGAGGGTGGTTGACAGATTTTGTGTTCTTTTTTCAATTTTAATCAATTTATGTATCTTGGATCATTACAAGTCAATGATTCTTGATACTCGTAGCTCTAATTGAAATAAAAATAAGTCTCTCAGCTCGATGCACACTCATATCCTACATCATCCCGTCATCGAAGTCATCGATTTGGAATTTATTGAAATTCCTTGAGTGCATCAGGTTGTCTACTTTCAAGACTGCATTGAAAAATTTGCCCTCAATCGGGCAAAAAAGTAGAAGAAGACAATGATGTCAATAATGACGATGGCGATGCCGACGGACAAGGAGCGACGTAGAAGACTACGACGATGACTGGATATCGACAGAAATGCTACAGAATAAAATAAATGGGGAAGAGAAAAAGAAACTAAAAACAAGGATTTATCGTTTGGATGAATGCGTTGAAAGAATAAAGATTAGAAATCCGATGAAGGATGATGGAGCGTCTGTGTCTTGTCTTGTCTTTTTTTTGGCCTTCGTCTTCTTCGTCGTGTCCTTTTTTATGAGCTTGCTTCAGTTTATAGAACGTGATGCGTCTTTTGATGTTCACAAGATGGTTTTCTATTAAGGAATTGGTGAATTTTCAAGAGAGAAAGAAAGATACTTTATTTTTGATGAACCTGTTGGAGTTGCTTGCTGCTATAAGAACAAGGACAATCCAATATGGATGATTCTATTTTTTGTCAGGATTTTTGGATTATTTTATTGAATCTATTACGAACGAAGGGTATTCATGTGAATGTGGAGTGTATTATCTTTCTATTGAATCTATCATTTCATAAATATCGAAATTGGGTTTTTGATAGGACGAAAATACGAATATATTTTTTTTGGAAATATTCATGAGTTTTTGGGAAATCTATGAATTGGGAAAATATTTTGTTGTAACCTTCATCACGATATTGATTTTTTTAAGCAGTTTAGCAACTGCTGACATTTTATAATTATCAAATAAAAATACTCACAGATAAATTTTGTTTAAAAAAACTAAACCAGGGCGTATGAGTGATTTTTTTTAACGCATTTTGATTATACTGTTATTTTCAATCTGCAATCAATATTAAGTGCAAACAATTAAGTGTTTTTTAGTGTACCATGTTTCAATTTAAAAAAAATTGAATTTAATTGAAAAGCATATGTACGAATGTAGTATCCGTTGTGTTCCATTTCTTCAAGAGTAATTCTTGTCATGAAAAGTGCTTTCTCAATTTAGTCGTTCGGATTCAGCATGATACAAACTGTAGGTCCCCTCCATTTCTGACATTAGTTATACACAGAAATAGTTGAGAGCTGTAAATCACTAGACCTTTGTTCTCTACGAGCTGTTGCGCCACCTGCGAAAACACTTTTCATGACAAAAACTACTCGCAAGAGGCAATACCGGTGAAAAAAACTTTTGGTGGCAGTGATTAAACCCAAGACCTCTAGCATGAACGTCGGAAAGGGCGTGTAATGCTTTGATAAAGAGACGTTTCTAAGGCACCCGTACACTTTTCCCGCGACGACACCCATTACGTGATCATCATCCCATCTAAGCAACATGTTAAACCAGATGCTTAGAAGTGTTTTCTAGAGAAAAAATTGGAGAGTAGCTTAAATCCTGTTTATTTTGAAAAACAACTAAATTAAACTATTTCTTTCAGCCTATTCTACTATGCTTTGTAAATCAGAGTTAAGTTTAAAGGCACCATCTTTAATCAATCCGAGTTTACAAGAAAAGTGAAGCATACATGTGCAAATTAGATTCTCTAATACGTTGAAATAGATCATTCATATATATTTTAAAAAGCAGTGGACCCAATATAGATCCCTAAGGAACTCCACTCAATATATTTTTGAATTGTGAGCTAGAATCTTCATTCCCAAACACTAGTTGCTTTCATCCGTGTAAATACGATTGTTTCAATCTAGCAGAAATGTAAGAAAATTTTAAGTTTTGATACTAGAAGCATATCGTCGGTTGGGTAAAGTTCAGTATGTGCGTTTAGAGTGTATTGGAGATAATGAGGTATCAACGAATAATTTTAGTTTAAAATTTTATTTAATAAGCTTTCAATAAAGTTCAAAGTTAAGAAAGTAAAGTAAGGTTTTATAATTATGATAGACCTTAACTTTTCGCGTTAAATGCAATAGTTTTTAAGAAAGTACCAACAAACTCACATAATGACTTTTTCTTGCCGGATTGGCAGCCACGCATAGATTATAATGAATAAAAAATCTTTCGAATAGTGATTAACATTGATATTTTATTGAGATAAGCTTAAGAGAAGTCCTACAACATTACAAAAGTTGCTGATAAAAGTTTCAATATCATCTGATACTTTTATCAACGCAGATATGCAATCAATCAATGCTTAGGCCTTAAACCAAGAATTCGGAAAGTTGAAAGTGAGAAATTTGTCCATGACTTTTGAAAAATATGGCCAAATGGAAATAGGTCTATATTTAGATGGAGAAAGTCTGGTATCCGGAGTTTTTAGAACAGGAATAACTTTCGCGAAATTCCATACTGAAGAAAAAAAAAATGTCAAAATGACTGAGTGTAAAAACGGGTAGAATACTTGCGTGAATCATTTTAACAAATAGTGGATGGATATCATCTAAGCCAGCCGATTTAGCTTTTGTACTTAAGATAGGTTTTACAACTTCGATTTGTTCTACTCCTGAAAACTGAAAAAAAAACTGTATTGTATATATATTTTTAAAGTCTCTACGAGGGTCGTTTGAAAAGTCCGTGCAAAGTCAGACAGATGGCACTACTGGTGCATATCGAGGTTATTTACAGTTATTAGCATGTCTTGAAAGAATACACACCAAGTTTTAGCCAGGTCGGTGTATTGGTTTGTGTTTGACATTCGTTTGAATTGAGGAAGTAAAAAACATGAACGAAAAAGAATTTCGTGTGTTGATTAAACATTACTTTATGAAAGGCAAAACTCCTCAGGAGACTAAACAGAAGCTTGATTAACATTATGGTGATTGCGCACCTTCTAGTAGAACAGTTTACCAGTGGTTTCAAAATTTTCGGAGTGGCCATATGAGCACAACAGACGCTGAACGTTCTGGACGTCGGCTGGGAAGGTTATGGCGACTGTCTTTTGGGATTCGCAAGGAATAATCTTCATCGACTATCTGGATAAGGGTAAAACCATTACAGGTGAATATTATTAATTGCTATTGGAGCGTTTGAAAACCGAGCTGAAATAGAAACGTCCACGACTGGCCCACAAAAAAGTTCTTTTCCATCACGATAACGCACCAGCTCATACCTCAGCAGTTGTGACCGCAAAACTATTGGATTAGGATTCCAAATCGTTCCACACACCCCCTATTCTCTAGACTTGGCGCCGTCGGACTATTATTTGTTCCCCAATATGAAGAAATAGCTGGCGGGAAAAAAATTCCATTCAAACGAGGAGGTGATTGCAGAAACCAATGGCTACTTTACAGACTTGGACAAATCCTATTATTCGGAAGGGATCAACAAACTGGAGCAGCGTTGGACGAAGTGTATAAGCCTGAAATAAGGAGACTACGTTGAAAAAAAAAGGTTTATGCAAAAAAATTAAGCATTTTTTATTTTCGCACGGACTTTTCAAACGACCCTCGTATAAGTGTAGGTAGGAGGTGAATTTCGGAGTTCACTTTTTGGTGTCATAAAATAGAGATCATATTTGGAAAAACTGGAACAAATAATAGATCATAATTTTCAACGTAAGAACGGTCACTAAAAAAATTATTCTCAAACAACTGATTTACTTTACATCCACGATTTGACGATTTTTAAATATTAAAATTTTCGGAAATTCATTTTTTCGAACATATTATTTCAAAAAACTGTATCGACTTCTGACTCCTGAAGACAATTAAAATTCAAGCCTGCAAAAGTTTTTAAGTGGCATTTAAGTCATAGCTAGAACTTCTTCTAGGTCACTAGATAATTACAATATTTCGTATTTTTGTATCTTAAAATTTATGAACACAGCGAAGTTAAAATTTTAGTCAACTAATGAAAGAGAAGGGAAGAGAAAAAGATCGTGCGTAGAAAAAAAAGAGCATCCGCAACTTTTCAGCTCAGGAGTCAAATAGCGCAATACCCAATTTACAAAAGAGGCGATCTTATGTCCTCAAAAACAATTACAGAAGTATATCCGTGCTCAAAGTCACCTACAAGATCCTAACCAACGTACTATGTGTGCATCTTAAACCTTTCTGCAACACTATGATAGGCGCGTACCAGTGTGGCTTCAGGCCAGGAAGATCAACGATAGACCAAATTTTCACATTAATCCTGGAAAGAAATTGCACAACGACATACAGTAGGCCGCTACAAAGACCAAGAGGTTAATGACACAAGACCGTATGGTCTCACTGATTGGAGGGAGCTTGGAAGGGACCGCAAATAATCTAAGAACGTAATAAATATCACACTTATTCTCAATGGATCGGGATCCGGATAAGTAAGTATGCATAAAACTTTATTTATCTTATGAACCTGCTCTTTTTCTATTCGAAATTTCTTTAACAACCAACTGTTCAATATTTTATTTCCCGAGTTCACAAATTTACATTACCAAAAAGTTGTTTGTCTAGGGAAAGTAGCTTACAAAAATTTCAACAAGCTTTTAGAGTTTAGATTAACTTGGACTAAGTTAATGAGTGCAACAAGCGTCTTAAAGGAAAAAAAAATAAAAGTTATCCAAAATATTGCTTCAAAAATTAACATTTCTTGGTACTTTCTTTGAAATTCTTTAAAAATATTCCTAATGTCTCATCATTGCGTGTTAAATTTTATTTCTTAAGAACTTTTTAATAAACGAATACTCAGAAGTTAGCAATTTATGACCGCATATCGATTTATTGTATTTTCCTTATCAATAATGTTAATCAAATCCGCAATCTCAATTTTTAAAAATTGTAGACAAAAAGCCAATAAAGCTGAAATAAATACTAATAAATAAATCATAAAATAAAAATATATTTAATAGTCAACACCTTTTCAATCGCTGATATAAATATGTCTTCTTTAAAATATGGTTTAAAATTCAGAGAAATTTAGGAATTTGCTCATATTTATAAATACTATTTCAAGGTATTCATGCGGACGTCAAGTCATGTACTCACTTTACTTTTCAATAAGTTAAGCTATCGATCAACTAAAAGGTGACACTAAAATATTTCTTCGGTTAAGAGAGCCAAAAGGAAAAAAATGTGAAATTGTATTAATTTTATTGATTGCCAATAAAATTGGCTGAAATTCAAAAAATTATTGCAAATCGCAAAGAGATTTGAAATCATATGCACAGCAGAGGCAGACTGCTAAATTAATTTGCACTTAAGTAGGATGGAAAAATTTATTATTTTTTCAATCAATTGACTTTTGACGTAAACACGACAAAAATACGTAAGCTTCCTTAAATTCCATTAAATTTCTTCTTAAGAGCACGGTTAGGTTAGGAATTATAGGTTGGTACAAATATTTGAATTCACATAATCACTTAGAAAGAATCAAAATAAAATATCTAGTATCTGCTTCACAATTTATGATTTCAATTTAAAATTAAATTTTCAAACATCTCTTGGTTTTTAGGTTAAAGATGAAGACCTAAATTTTGTTTATAAGTCGTGGATAAGACGGTTAAAAGTCTTTGATAAGTCAGTTAAAATCGCTGTTGAGTTGTTCAGAAGTCGCTAAACAATCGCTGATGAGTCAATTATAAGCTGTACATACTTTCTTGATATTTTCTAAAAGGCGTTGATAAGCCGGTTAAAAGTCGTTGATAAGTCCTTTAAAAGTCGTCTATAAGACGTTGATAAGTTGGTTAAAAGTCGTTTTTAAGTCGGTCAGAGGTCACTTTAAACAATTCGTTTATGTTTGTTAAAAACGTTGATAAGTAGTCGGTTGAAAGTCGTTGTTAAGTCAACAAAAAGTCGTTTATAAGTAGGTTAAAAACCGTTGAAAAGTCAACTAGAAGACGTATATAATTCGTTGATAATTTGGTTTTAATGTTTTTTTAAAAGCAGTTCAAGTTAATTAGAAGTAGTTTAAAAGTGGGTTAAAAGTTGTGTTTTAATTTAGTTTAAAGCTACAGATAAATAGGTTAAAAATCTTTCATAATTCAGATAAAAGCCACTGATTAGCTATCAAGAACTGTTGACAAACCAAACCTATGATTACTTGTTTATGAGCCAGCTAGAAAGCACTCAGAACTTGTTATCAAAAAGTATACCGTACGGAATATAGAAAGTTTCAACTGAAGATTAAGTTTAACTATTTTACTCAGACCCTAGAATGTGACGAACATCTCAACGACACAAATGAGAAAAAATACAATTATTACTTAAAGGAGTTAAGCAGTTCAGTTTTTTAAAATGTTTATCAGTGGAAACACAATTTCTGTTCCCAACCTTAACCAAAGTTAACAAGTGTCAAACATTTTGTGTCCAAATACTGTTTCACATTACTCAAATTTGGTAGTTTTGAAAGAAATGTCTTGGGCAGAAATGTTTGGTCTGTCGAAAACCAACAATTCCTGCCCAAACATCTTGGGAACAAACCTGTAATGTTGTGAGTATCAGGTTACATTTTGTACTAATCTCAACTCCTGTCATCTGTCAGCTATCAAATTGCTTAAGTGTTGTCTACACCTTACAACAAAAATGGCAGCGAGCTTAAATCTTACGTTACGGGACGCGGCACGCCCTAAGCATTAGTAATTTTCTTAGTTAACAAAAGATAATTAAAAATGACACCTAAATGTAGGGATTTGACTTAATTCAGTATAAACCTTAAATTATTTATTATTCTGCGACATATTGTTCAAAATGTCACAATATGTTTTTAATGTCTTGTTTTTTCAAGAAATAATAAAGTTAATTTAAAAACATTGGTACGTTGCGTTGTGTTGATTTTTTCGAAATAAAAACAAAACTCTTTTGTAAAATTGAAGAACTTCCATCCCTGTTGAAGTACTCATCAATTCTCTTAAAGCCCCTTACTTTCATCCATCATATACATTTTCAAAGCTGAAAAAGTCTTAAAAATTATCATCTTCATTTCCGTCACATCACCACACATAGATAGTTATGTATATTTCGGATGTGGGTTCGTAATCCTTGAAGATTTGCATTCAAATATACAATTTCCTTCTTCTTCCAGGGATTCTCAAATTTCCTCTATAGAAATACCGCCATATGCATCACCCTTACCGCCATCACCATTCTCCTAACATCCTAAACGGAAGACAGAAATAACAAAACTCCTCCACAACTACTTATTGCACAGCATATTCCTAAATCCGATTACTTCCTACTTCTGTACACCTTCCAACTGGAAAACATAGTCGAGACACTTCATCATCTTCCATAAACCTTACCTTTTTCTACTCCTTATAGAATAGAGTTCTTATAATGTGTACGTTCCTACCTACGTTATAAGAAAGGCAATGACACCACTTGTTTCCTGCCATAGCTTGAAGTTCTCATATTGCAGCAGCAGCAACACACTTCACTTATGTTTATGTGGAGGAGTATAAAGAATCCTTCTGATCCCCAAACCCCTGAAGAAACACAACAAAAACCATTTCCATGTTTAAATTTGCCAAATTCTATTTACCAAAGTGTCAGAGGCAAAGATTTTTTTTCGATAACCGATAACAAAACAAAAAGGACTTAACTTAAGTCAAGTGTAAATTTACAGGCTTCTAAATTTTTGGGGTGGGAGTCGGGGTCTTTTTCGAGTTATTATTCTTCTTCTTCTTGAATGCAGATGATAAAAGTTTGCAAAATATTTATATTGAATTATTACCACAGAAGGGTTCGTACCCGATGACAGTCTGGTTGAAAATTCTTTTTCATTTTCGATAACATGCCACAATATAAAGTAGGTAAACAACACCAGGTCTCAAAAAGTGCCTTCAATTTCCAACTCAATAATTCAAATCGATTGTGTGGCATATACGAGTATCTTCCCCATATTTCATATATGGAAAGTGTCAAACCCATTTCGTTGCCCATAATTGCATAATCCTTATGATTTTACAACAAACAAAATCTCAAATTCTATAAGACTTAAGCAACCCTTTTTTGTTCGTATCTATATATGTTTAAAAATCAGACATGCAGTCAGGCACCACCAGTCAGCAGAAGTATAGAAGAAAAATCCTTCCCTAACGTATGCAGTGTGCAGCCGAAAGTAACTAAAGTTTGCTACTTTTTTTTATTATTGTTGTAAGACATAAATACGAACAACTGCTCTGCAACAATCGAAATGAGCCTTTCGACAAAATGTGGGCATGTTTTTTGAAATACTCGTACATATAAAAGAGTGCAAGCAAAGTTTAAACTTCCCTTTTCCGAAACAGCAGTATCTAAGTTGTAGGTGCATAGATATATTTGCTTTTGTCATCACCTTTTAACCTTTTCAATGGTTGTTGTCTGATGTGGTGTTTTTAGGTACTGTACTTTTTTGTGAGGGTTGCCAAATGAAGTGAAATGGAGCAGTGAGATTGAATAAACTTAGATCAATATTTATTCAGTGGTTTAGCAAATTGAAATAACCGGTAATTAATACTTAATTAGTATATTTTTTTATTTTTCAAATTTTAATGGGAACGTTCCCTTATTTTTTCAGATAAACCCAATTTACAGAACTACTTGTTTGACCAAACTGGTTTTTATCACCATACTGAAAAACTGTATTGAACTGTAATTCAATAGCGAGAGAGTTGACATGAATTGACAAAATGCTATTTTTTTAGCTTGGTAGGTACAGGCTTTGCAAAGTATAAGTTAAGAAAATATTTAATAAACAAATAAAAAGTAGGGGATCTAAGCAGCTACTTTGCGGAACACCACACATAAGGATTTCTAAAAGAACATTGTAGCGAAGATGTTTATTTCAATAAGACCCATGAAATTAAATAGCTTCATAGCATAGCCAGGGTAGAACTATACAAAGCCATAAAAGAATCCTAAAACCTGTTAGTGGAGGAAAAAACAAAGTACATGGTAGCGTAGACTGCTAGAAGAACAGTTGTTCAAACAATTGAGGTAGTTAAGCTTGAGTTTAAAGTTAGAAATCCTTAGGAATAGGAAATACGCATCCGCCATCGGCTCAAAGCCAACAGAACTAACTTTGATCTGTCAAAGTATTTATTAATCCAAAAAATCTACCATAACTTCTAAGTTGTTGCTGTACAGGACGATGGTTCTGCCAGTACTCACATATGGATTCGAGACGTGTGTGCTTAGCAAAAGGTACTTTGACCTCTTAGGCCCGTTCTATGAATAATTGTTGGTCCCGTATGAGATGAAGAACGATGCCGAAGTCGCTACAGTCAAGCACATATCATGAAAATTTATTTCGCTATACTCTAGTGGACCGGCCGGCGGACCATACTTACGCTTGACAGTAGACGTAGACCAGGACGCCCTGAGCAATGGTATTTGCAAGCGGATGCCGTCAACGATTGGGATAAACGCAGAAACTTCTTGGATGAGGCCAGTACCGGATGATGATTGTCGCTGTAATGGTGATTTTGAAGAACTAGAGCCTGGTGACTCACCCTTTCTTGTGTGGGAGTCATATCAGGAATGGAGGGGACCTACAGTTTTCATGCCGAATCCGAACATCTAATTTGAGAAAGCACTTTTCATGACAAAAATTACTCTTCAACTTAAGACCTCTGGCATGACAGTCCTATGCACTTACCATCACGCCACGGGTACTACAGTAAAGCTAGATAGTCTTTTTAATTTTGAGATATTTGAGGGAGGACAACATTTCACAAAATGATGTTGTCTAGCTAAGTGACAGCAAAATCTTTAGAAGTACAGATTTTGTTCTAGCAAACATTAAAGGTTTAACGGAAATCTTGGTACAGTCGATTGCTGAACAACAACGTAGCAAATATTTAACCACGTTTCTAAAAATGCTTGTTTCCAATTTTGTGTTCAACAAAAAGTATTGGTACCTACTGAAAGAACAGGACTTTTGACCCTTTGATCAGTTGTATGAAACGTTTTTAAAAAAAGCTGAAGGATAATCCTGAGATTGTAACCTTTAGTTGAACAAACTAAAGCGGATTTTAAAACGATACAATCATAACCAATCTACGGGAATTCTTGGAAATTTCGGAAATATCAAAGGATTTACCAATTCTCCGTCCACCTGCATTCCCATTTTGTAGCAAAAGATTTTTCTACACAGGCTTTTCGCACATCTTCACTTAAGTATTTTGAAAACCATTCTTAGGTGTAAATGTCCTTGTGCACAAAGGACTCAATGTTCATTTCTTGACAGAATTCCTTCCTCAAAAATTAGAATTCGTTTTTATGTAACTATTTTTATTATTAAAAAAACCTTGAAAACTCTGTCAAGGAATCGTCTTTTAATGAACTAAAATGGATCTTATAGCTTTCATGATGTATCCTTAAGATGTACAACTTTAAGAAAAAAGGGAAAGATTTATTCTACATTATAGAGAAGCTAGAGTTAGAACTTTAAGAAAAAGCTCTGTTTTTAACTCAATTGGCAACACTATCAATGCTACTATTACTGACTTTGTTGTCATCATCGTCGACTTTTGTTTCAGAACGGAGAAGGTAAAGTGATCTCTAGGTGGAGTTCTGTGATGTGATGACTGTAAAACACACAAAAAGCAAAAACAACAACAAAAACAAAAGCTAGAAGGAAAATACAGTACTTTGTGCTCTACTTAAGGTGTGTTTTTTCTACGTGCACTTTTCTCTCGTCGTTGTCGCCGGTTGTCGGTCTTCGTCGTCGTCGGTCTAATGGATAAATAGATATACCTTACCTATAGTTACTATTAGTGAGACACTCACTTTAGGGTGGAGTATAAGAAGAAAAATCAGTGCCTCTGCACCACTAACAGGCTTCATCATACTTCATCATATACACGATATTATAGAGGTCTGAGGAAAAACGTGCAAACGTGCCAATTTATAAGTTTTATTTATCCATCAACGCGACACGAGGTTGCACTGCAGGGTTAAGGAACAAACATCATCGGTTGTATGGTGTGTGGCAAAGTAAAAATCTAAGGAAATGCATTTAAACAGTTTTGTTTTTTGTTTTTTTTTTGACATCATTGTTACATCTCAATGTTTTAGATTTTTTATATTTTTTTGTTGTTGGGTTTTTAACAAAAGAATATTGTAAACAAAGAAAATATGGAAAAGAGATTTTCTATGGTACTTTTTTTTTTGTAAAAAAAGGTTTTTCATATATTTCCGCATTTGAAAAGTATCCTTTTTGAAAACATAAAACACTATAGGACTTATGGTATTATTCGAGGAACATTGAACTACTAAGTGGTTTGAAACAGGATAGAAAACAAAAATCAAGGAAATAGAAAACCAGATGTTTGAAAAATAGTAAAAATATGAATTTTAAGAAAATGTACTCACAAACGATTTTCATTCACCAAAAAATATGTTGTTTAACTCTTAACTCTGCGAAAATATATATGGAAAATAGGAACTAATCCTTTACATATAGTGACGCCTGCTACCGCAAATAGTGGTATATAAGACTTAAGAATGCAGGTTAGTCACCCTTCTATATCTGACTGTAATATAACGACGTCTGCTAACTCTGGCAGTAATTTATTGAAGTCTGCCACCACAGACTGTAACTAAAAGTGTCTGCTATATATGACTGTAATTTAGTTACGTCTTCAATACCAGACTGTAATACAGTAATGGATTTTAAACCAAACTGTAATTGAGATGCGTTTGCTACCTCAGTCTGCATTAGATTAAAGTCTGCTATCTTACAATGTAATTCAGTAGCGTCTTCAATATCAGACGGTAATTTAGTGACGGTTGCTTTACAACGCTGTAATTTTAAGCTGCCTTAATTTTAAATTATTTGGCGTCTGCTGTCTATTCTCTCAGACAGTAATTAAGTGAAATTTGTGTACTCCAACAGATATTAAACGTCTGCTATATCAGACTGTAATTTGGTTCGTATTTTCAATACCAGACTGTACTACACTGACAAGTGATTAAATAGGCTGTAATTTAGTGATATCTGCAATCTCAGACTAACTTAGTGACGCTACTATATAAAACTGTAATTGAATGGTGCTGGCTGCCTCATGCAGTAATTTATTTTATATTGTAATTAACAAGTGTCTGCCATATCACACTGTAATTTTTTAACGTCTTCAATACCAGACTGTAATATAGTGACGGATGCTAAACCAGACTATAAAAAAGTTGCGTTTGCTACCAGTCTGTAAAATAGTAAAGTCTGCTATCTTACACTGTAATTCAGTAGCGTCTTAAATACCAGACTGTAATATAGTGACGGATGATAAACCAGACTATAATTTAGTAGCATGCGATATCTAAACTGTACTTTGGTTGCGTGTACTACCTTACACTGTAATTCAGTAGCGTCTTCAATATACCAGACTGTAATATAGTAACGGATGCTAAACCAAACTGTAATTTAGTGGCATGTTCTATCCATACTGTAATTTAGTTACGTTTGCTGCCTCAGACAGTTATAAAGTGAAGTCATTTATCTTAAAATGTAGTTTAGTTGTGTCTTCAATACTAGACTGTAATTTGGTAACGGATGTTTTATCACGCTGTAATTTATAACTACCTCAAATTGAAATTATGCGACATTTGCAGTCTGCTCAATCAATAATTCTGTGAAGTCAGTCTACTCAGACGGATATTAAGCATCTGGTATCTCAGACTGTAATTTGGTACGTCTTCTACACCAGACTGTAATATAGTCACGGATGCTTAACCAGCCTGTAATTTATTGGCACGTGATATCTAAACCATAATTCAGTTACGTTTGCAACTTTAGACAGTCATATAGTGAAGCCTGCTATCTTATAATGTGATTCAGTAGCGTATTCAATACCAGTCTGTAATATAGTGACGGATGCTAAACGGGACTTTAATCTAATGGCGTACGATATCATGGCTGTAATTGATTGACGTTTGCAACCTCAGACAGTAATATAGCAATCTTTGCCATCTCAGACTAACTTAGAGACTTTTTTATACCAGACTGTAATTAAATGACGGCACCGGATATCAGACTTTAATTTGAGGGTGTTGGTTGCCTCAAGTAGTAATTTAGTGAGGTATGTCAACTTGAACTGTAATTGAGAAGCGTCTGTTTCCTCATACTATATTTGAATGACGTCTATTACCTCAATGACGCCACTTATATCTGTCTGTAATTTAGTAAAGTCTACTTCTTCAGACTGTAATTTAGTGGAGACAAAACAATTTCGAAGATTTTGTTTTTAAATGTATTTGAAAAACAATTTCGAAAATGTCACTAAAAACCTTCATGCTCTTCAAATTAATTATTGCCTCTTCCAACATATCATGTCCTTCAAAACATTAGCAACAAAAGCAAACCTCTTTCACTTCTAAAACACCAGACTAAAACCAAAACAATAAGAAACAACTCATCGCCATCATGGTTTAGTGCAAACAAAACATCACAGCGCGCGGCGTATTTATATTCACAAAAGGTTCAAAATTTTCGTTGATTAATTTGTTAAAAGTCTTCCTCAATTCACAACACCCCCACATCAGCGCCCAGGGCGGGCGCAGCGCGGCGTTGCGGTAAAAGTAGCCAACAATTAAATTATTTTTACGTTGCGCTAACTGAAGCTTGTTGGCTTGGCGCACACACAAGAAGCACCAAAGCACCACAAAAGTAGCAGCTGTGTGATTCCACAAATCACCCAAATGTCATATTGCAACAACATTTGTATGCAAATTTTTCCATTTGTCAAAAAAATTTAAACAAAATAAAAAGATAAACAATCCGTAAAAATAAAACCACAACAAAAACGTCAATTTATACAGATCTCGGTTTTTATTTTTGTTTTTACTTTTGGCGTGGGATGGAATCCCGTGATGTTGCTGATTTCTATAGTCATAGGGGGTCTAAGTTACCCCATAGCTATAAAAACCATACCAAAAATCGTCAGTTACTCATCCAAATGGCATTCACGATTTGCGATGATTTTTTGAGTTCAAAACACAACCGACCGCAGCCCAGTCAGACGTTCCGGATGTTCGCTTGATGCGATTCTATCGACAAACGAACGATGACGATTAGTGTTTTGGCATTCGAGACCGTGAGAAATTGAAAAAGAAAACAAAAGATATGATTTGTTTTTGCAGAACTAAATATTAAAATAAACAAGAACTGTGTCGCATGAAATTGCTCTTTTTATTTGCTTACAAAAAGAATAGGAAGTTGGCATTTTCAAAAATCACATTTTAATGTCTTTATCCGGATAATACGGATCTGAATTGTCTGTGTTAAGTATAGGATATCTAAGTTTTCTAGATACTGTGAAAAGTTCATGCAAATTTCGAATATTGTTTGAAGCGCTATATTTTCAAAATCTTTGGGTATCCGGATCCGAAGTATCAAAAAACTTTGAACATATTAAACACAAATTGTAGAGTATGCCATAATTTAAATTCTACAAAGTTCGGATTTTGATTTATTTTTTTAATTCTACTTCGAAAATCCGGATCCATGAATGGAAAATCCGAGTAGTTAAAATCCAACATTATCCGGACTATGTTTCAAATCCGGAACTAGACAGAGTGAATTAAACTATGTAGATCCAAACCTTAAACTTAATCCGGATAGTGTCGGATTTCAACTGTTTCGTGTAACTATCTGGATATTAAATTCATGGATCCGGATCTAAAGTTTCTATATGATATTATTAATGCGAGCTTTTTTTTCTCGTGTCTAATAATTCACCATCAAATCAAATAAAAAACAAATAAACTTTTTTAAGCTTCTAAAAAAAGACCAACAAAATGTAAAAATAATAATAATAATGATCTTATGGATGTCGCCTAAGGCTTGAAACTATAGCGCCACACAATAATTTCGCACGGAAAAGTCAATCAGCAATATGCGAAGGCAGGCACATCACATAACACAGATCGCAGATCGACTTTGAAACGCTGACGCTGGCGCTGTGCGGTTCAGATACAGTTTAAGATATGTAAACGAAATACCTCCTCTATAGATACTTTTGCTTATATAGCCTATAGGCTATAATTTTGTTTATGTAAATCACTTAAGATGAGTGATGGGAAGATGAAGTTGATAGATTTTCATGAGAGATCATGAGACAAGAAATTTAAAGATGAGTTTAAAATTCAAATGGAATATAGTTGATTGCGTCTTGAGAAGTATCTACAAATACGTGGCTTTATTATTTATCAGCTCATTAGAAATTGTTAAGTATAATTTGAATACGTTACGATGCGATGATGGCGGGTTGACTAATTGAATTCGATTGCTTGACAGTTGAAGTTTTTTGTTTTGTTTTTGTAGAATTTTTAATAGAAATTGAACTACGAATGAGGAATTTGTGGCGCCAATGACGATAACGAACGATAACACTTTGTAGGCTAAATGCGGATAAGAAAAAACGGCGACATTTAAGATTGCAGTGAGATTGTATAAGTTCACATTGAAATTGTATGATTGCGCTTTAAAGCAGATAAACCCAGTTTGGTGAAGTACTTTATAGGCATCTAAAATGATTGAATATAATTGAGCATTAGATAAAGATATTTAAAAAATAAGCGAACAATACTTTTTGATATCATGAAAATCAAATTGAGAGTTATGAGACTTGAAATTTGTACAACATAATTGACTTATTTAAAACTCTATTTATTATTATTTTTATTTTGAAAAACGAATATAAACTACTTAGCAAATCAGGAAATCTATTCGATAGTGCTCCATAAACTAGAAAACTCAATAACCCGAACTAGAAATGATCTTTATATCGATTATGCTGATCGGTCCATCTAGTGGTTTCTTTTTAAATCATGGGATATTTTGACGCTACTCGAAATGTTAGCATTATGTCAGAAATGAGTCACATGAACAACTTTGGAAAATATTGAAAACAGCATTGTCATATGTCCACCATGTACCCGTGGCGTGATGGTTAGTGTGTAGGACTGTCATGTCAGAGGTCTTGGGTTCAATCCCTGCCTGTGCCATCTAAAGTTTTTTTCACGGTTATACTGCCTCTTGTGAGGAATTAACAAACTCTCCAAGAGTAATTCTTGTCATGGAAAGTGCTTTCTCAAATTAGGCGTTCAGAGTCGGCTTAAAACTGTAGGTCCCCTCTATCCCTGACAACAATACTCGCACACAGGAATGGTTGCGAGTTGTAAGTCACTAGGCCCTAGTTCTCAACGGACTGTTGCGCCACCAATTTATTTTTTATTGTCTAGCATGTCCTTAAAAAAGCCGAATCCTTCGACCCCTCTAAATATTGTGTAATAGCACTCACGTCCCTTTTTTCCAATGTAATGGAAACGCTGATTAATTATCAGCTTAAGAAATATCTCGAAGAACGAAAGTTTATTAATGACCGGCAGTATGGCTTTCGTAGCAATAAGTCCACCGGTGATTTGAATCATGGAACAAATCTTAACATAGTTTTGGAGAAAGTAAGATTATTAAACTTGATATTTCAAAAGCATATGATAGAGTTTGGCACAAAGCTCTGTTATCGAAAATGCATGCTTTTACCATTGATGAATCACTTCTTCGTTAGATTAGAAACTACCTTTCTTATCGTTCAGTACAAAATTTATTGCATGGTTTCAGACTGAATTTCATTACAAAAAAAGCTGGTGTCCCCCAGGGCTCTGTTTTGTCCCTGTTACTCTTCCTTATATTCAAAAACAACCTTTTGTCTGCCACTTCTAATCCATTAAACTGTTTCGCTGATGACAGTTTTCTCAACTTTTCATAATCGATTCTTGGGGCATCGTCCTTTGAATGTGGAACTTTAACGGCAGCGTATGATGAGCTCATTAAATTCCGATCTCGACAGCATTGTCCAATGGGGGATTATTAACCGTGTAGAATGTAATGCTTCAAAAACTATATGCTGTCTCTTGTCGTTAAATCGTTACCCACCGCCACCCCTTATTCAACTCTCTAAGAGCGGCACTTGCATCGAGGAAACTAATCAACTTTTAGTACTCGGTATGTGTATCACTGATCATCTCTTATGGAGCACATGTTCAAAGTTGCCACAAATGCTGCTTATGCAAGAAATTCGTCACCACTTATGATCTGGCTGTAATTTACAAAGGCTTAATTCATCCAAAACTTGAATATACATCGCAGATTTGTGAAAGTGCCCCTAAAACAAGTTTAAGTCTTTTGGATAGAATCCAAAAAAGAGCTTTGAAAATGATAAGCAATAGAACTATAACCAAAACATTTACATCACTTGAACACCGCCGCAATGTTCCTTGACTTTCGTTGTTTTGCCTAACAATGTTCTGTCGAATTAGCCAGTTTTTCCTCCCTTTAATCAATTCAGCCGTAATACTCGCACTTCTAGGAATAATTATCAGTTCATTTGCTCCATTTTGGACGTACTGTCAAGTAAAAAGATTATTTTTTTAACCCGACATCGAGAATGTGGAATGCTTTATTCAACTTCTCTTTAATTCTTACCTATTTCAATAAAGCACCGTGTTTAAACTTTAAACATGTTAAAAATTTTAATTACCCCTTTAGTGCCTGTTAATTACAAAAAAAAATAGATTTTACGAACTCTAGGTAACCCAACAAAATTACCCTGGAAACTATACAATATCTAAAGCATACAAGAAGTACTCACTTATCAAAAACACCATCTCTTTTTTTACATACTTTCGAAGTTTCTTATATCCGTTTTGGACTGTACATATTTTGCGATAAATCTGATATAACTGTTTTAAATACTTTCATCTATTTAATTGGAAAGTATCATCAAGTAGTCACGTTTAAAGACCAAACGATTATTGTTTATAGTTTATAATATCGTCCTCAGCATCCAAAATTGTTCAATTTCACACTTCACACCAAATATAGCTTCATAAATACTTGTTGTTTCTTTTTTTCTATTTAGCCATTTTCAATTATTGACAAGCATCTCAAATGAAAATGTTCAATAAAAAATTCCAATTCCAATTACCTATCTATAAAATAAAAATGTGAATGTACAATAATTGACATTCGCAATTGAATGAAGAAAAAAAAGAAAAGAAACAATTGAAATCTCACCTCATTTTCAGATACAAAAATACAAGTATTACAACTTCCATTCCATTAAAAAAAATTTAATTTTGTTTTCATACGAATTTATGGATATTGGTAGAAATTTAAAAATTCCACTTCGAACAATAGCCATCCAGAGTGGTTTAAATGTTCGAGAGTATAATTTAATAATGGTTAAAAAGATTCTGTGTCAGATTTTAACCGTTTAAAGTCATCAGATAATCACTGAAAAACTGAACACAAAAGCCTTAATGGTGGTCATTCATCATCATCGTCATTAATAAATTTTATAATTTTATGGTTATTAAAAAAAAATATGGATTTAATTCAAATGTTTCTTCATGTGGGAAAAGAATACGAGTATAAGAGGGATAAAAACAAAATCGAGCGTATTCAATTTTAAAATGTGCTAATGGGTTGTGTGGACTTGCTCTTATATGGACTTTGAGTTTAAAAAAAGTTCAAATTGAAATGTGCTGATTTGAAAGTAGAGAGAAATATTGTAGTCCTTGTCAAGCAAATATTTAAAACTTGTTTAACTTCCGTTTGGCATTGTTTTTCACCGTACACCTAAGTTAAAACTGTATTAACTCACAAAAAGTCTAAAGTTAACTCCGGATTAGACTTGTTCTTTTAATTTCGAGGCTTTTCAGACTTCCGTGCTGTTTTTTGTTGTCAATATGTTCAGTAGGAGTTATTTTGTCGAAATAACATTTAATGCTGTAAAATTTAGGGACAAGACACTTAAAACCAGTTTGTTGACAGATGGTTAACTTTAATCCATGTAAATTAAAATTTGTTCATCACAAAATGTGCTGCAAACCGAAATATTAATTCAAGAATATAGAAGTTGAGTTCTAGAGCATATTGAATGTCATTGCTTTTGCTTGACTAGTCTGAATTAACTTTGGTTTAAATAAAACTAGTTGGAAACAAACCAACCCTTAATCCTGCTTTCTGTGTGGATCATGGTTTTTCAATAAGAGGTTTAATTTTGAATACCTCGCTATTTGGACAGCTGCCACTTTTCAAGCTGTCATGTTTAGACATTTTACAAGTAAAAACTACATCGTTATAAAAAATTGTACGATACAAGCTTCAATTAATTTTTTTTAAATTGACAATAAAAAATGTTGAAAGTTCAGCATTTTTGGGTGGCACCTTTTTGTCGGAAATAGTGAAATCAATGGGGAATCGAAACCGTGCCTACCTCAAGTTTGTCGATTCATTGTGATAATTTCGTGCGTTACTGTCATAATTCGAAACGCCAAATGATAGGCAAAGATGATGAAGTCCAAAAGCAGGAAGGACCTAATGATATACTATTAATTATTAGTGTTTTAAAAAAAGAATATATTGAATACTTGATTATAAATGTTACGGGCGGATCTTCTGAAATAAGGTGTGAATGAGATATTTTAACGTGGTAAAAAGTAGCTTAAAACACTTTCCAGCCTCGTCACCACTTCCACACAAAAAATCATGTCAAAATATTGTTCCCTTGTGACATGAAGGACGGACAAACAAACAAACAAACAAACTGACTTTATAATATTAGTATATATGTAGTGTAGATATTTTAAGACTAGTTTCTTAGTCTAAAATTAGCAGAGTTTCTGAGTTTATTTGTCATCCTCCACTGAAAACCTGAATCTAAGGTTCAAAGTTGGTTAAGTTCTTAACAAAAAATTAAGAGATTCTGATTCAATAACATCCATGATTAACGTAGCAAACTATGAAATCGATTGTAAATATTTTGGTTTAATACGCATTTGAGGATTAACGATTTAAAATAATTTAGTATGTAATCATAAAAATGATACATAAGCCAATTTAAGGCGATAAATTGTGCCTTAAACCAAATACAAATTGGAAAAAAAAAATAGTTCTTATACTCAGTTTGATAACCTTTGGTTATCTTTAATCCCTGATTATTACACATGATTAACTGCATTTAACTAGAGCTTGTGAAAATTATACCCTTTGTGGGCCCTTTGTGTTTAAACTCCAATTAAAATGTTTAAACTGCGATTAAAATGTTTAAACTGCGATTAAAATGTTTAAACTGCGATTAAAATGTTTAAACTACCATTACAATCTTTCAACCAATTATTTTTCATTGAATCCATTACTTAACCATTATGATTCCATGTCCAACGTCTACTTTATTTTGTATAATGGAAAATATATTTTATTAGGGAGGAGTCAATGGTTTATGGTGATGTCGGCTGGTGGCGTGGTGTGGATGGCGTGGCGGTAGCATGATTTTTATCGATCAATCTTATCCGTAGTTCCATCATTAAACAACAACCATTATCATTTAACAAGTTTAACGGTTGGTTGAATGGTCTGTCGATCGGTTCTTAAAATACCTGCCTACATGGACTCTGGCTGGACACATTGCTGATGGCACACTTGTCAAGATTATATGGAACTTCTGCCGACCACAGATTGTCCACCTAGTGGCATGGCGTGGACATACCACATCAAGACCATGCAACAAAAAAAAAGAAAAACATGTCGCATTACAGTTATTGGTTTTGTTAGCAATCTTCTATACGGTCGGTGGTGCGGTGTTGCCATCAGTTGCCATCAGTTGCAATATAATCTTTCCCTCATATCGAGATGGTGTTTTAATGAACACCAACTGCGCATCATTGGATTCAAACGTTGCGGAATACTTTAAAATTTACAAACATAGAAGACTTCCATAACTACTGCTACGAGGAGGTCTATACGACCATAATGGTAAAGCAGTGCAGTCCACATAGATGATTGATTGTCGACAAAATTGGTTTGGCATCATATCGGCTCGCTTATATACCTATAATGAAGAGACCAATTAATTTAATATTGTTTTTCTATGTGGATCGTGAAGAATTGATTGTATAGCTATAAAAAAATAAATAATAATAGTTGTACGTTGTGATCTTTTTAATCCCCTTATACCTTCGCAAAAGAGCTACTATTAAGTTTTCGTACCTACATATATTAAAAGGCTTGACTAATTTCAAGTAATAGATAATTGAGATGTTGTCGGTAGTTGTTGATGGTACCTACTACTACTGGAACTAAATGAGTTAATCAAGTGGTTATAGCCAATTTGTGGCACATGCTTAAAGAAATAACAAAAGTAATGATGAGACAGAAAAAATCTCAGAAATTTCAATTAGAAATTGGATTGACACAACACTGGATCTTAGGGCCACTACTTTTTTGCTAGATGTTTGTTGTAAAGTTTTTTTTTTTCTTATATTAGGATAGGAAGGTAGCACAATTAAATTAAACAAGTTTCTTTGTCTGAACATGAGATCTTTTAAAAAGCTTGAAAAGATTAGTAGTATTGTATCATTTAAAGTTTTAAATGGTTTTAAATTGAGTTGATTTTTGAATTATTACAAAACAAATTCAATTGAAAATTGAGGCAATATACAACTAACAACGCCACTAAACTGTCAAAATTGTTAAGTACTTTCTGAACAATCTTTAAGGTGTAGAGCATTGACCGAAAATTTTAATTGTTTTTCCGAAATCAGGAACTTGGAAATTACTTATTATTCTTAAACTAACTAAAGGCAAATCCACTTGATCAAAATCTGGATTGCAGATAAGGAGATAAGTAGATAAGTAATTTCCAGTCTTCAGTGAATACTGCGTTACCGACACGTACAATTTTGCCAAACTTTTCTGTTTTTTTCGAAATAAGTTACAGTGGTCGTAAAATTCCTTTAGAATTTAGCAGCATTTTTTTTTATAGTAGCGTTATCTGTTCAATACTTTCAAGAATGTTTTTATGGTTTTTCTAGCCTCTATTTAAGATGCATATTTAAACGAAAGATTGTTTTTTAGTAAAAATAGAAGGAATTATCGTAAAATACAGCTTAAGAGCTGAAGACTTTACCCGTTGATAGTTTCGGACTGTAGTTGACGCCTTTCTTTGTTGAAATTGGACTAAAGTGCTTTAATTATCGGTCCTTCATGGTTAGGTACAACCTGAACCAGAGGTCGGTTGTCCAAATCAATGAGTTCAGTTACAGTAAAAAAAAGGTCAGTTCACTGCCAATAAAGCCCAACGTTGGTCGAAACGTTGATCTTGGCTTCATTACGCAAAATTGTGGCCAATAATATGCGGGTTTACGAGTCCAATTAGCAGGCACTCAGAGAGTTAAAAATTAGTACCCGTAACATGTTTAAAGTTTAAACACAATGCAAGCTTTAGAAAAATACGGAAGAATTAAAGAGAAGATACCGGTGCATGTTGGTCTTAAAGTTTTGAGCCTCAAAATGAGAGGGCAAAACATAGTAAAGCATTCCACATTCTCAACGTGCGGTTCAAAAAAGAATTTCGTGGATAACGCTTTTGAAACACTAAATTCTACAGGTTATAATAATTCCCCATTGGACAATGCTATCGAGATCGGAACTTATTGATCTTATCACGCTGCCGTTGAAGTTCCACATTTGAAGGACAAGGATGTGAGTCTAGAAATGAATCTGAAAACCTGAGGGTACTGTCATCAGCGAAACAGTTTAAAAGATTAGAAATGTTAGAAAAGAGATCGTTTATAAATATAAGGAAGAGTGTAGAATACATTATTTACATTACATTATTTTTTAATCAATTTGTTAAGTTTCTAAAATATAATACTGCTTATAATTGGTTTTCTAACAAGTAAAGTTTGCTTTTGAAAGTTTATGGCTTCCTATTTTAGTTGAGTGTAGATCCTTTACAAAATTGTTACATATTGTTGGGTGTGTCTTTATCTGCACGAAAAGTTTTTATGGTTATTGTCAACTTGGCGTGCGAAACTGGAGACAGCTAGCTAGTGACCGAGCTGCCTGGAAACGCATGTTGGTTAAGGCCCAGGTCAGTCATGGACTGTAACGCCACCTTAAGTTAGTAAGTTGTGTGTCGATTCAACAATTCTGAATGCCAAACTGTTTTGATATTTCCGTTCAGAAAGATTTGGCAATTCAAAAATGACAAGCTTAAAATTATAAATTGTGGAAATTTACATCTTGTATTTTTCTGTGTTTACTGAAGCTCATTTCTGATTAAATGGCTTTTTCAATAAGCAAAATTACCGTATATGGATTGATGACAATCTTCAAACTCTTAAAGAACCAATTTTTTATCCATTTAAGTTGACGCATCAGTATAGAAAAAGTAATGACAAATTGGACTGAAACAAAATTAATTTTAAAAACATATCTGTCATGCAATACTATTTAAATTTCTCAAGGTCTTAAAAGAAACACCCATATGAACATATGAACGATTAGATAACTTGTCATCTTGACTTTTAAAATCTGACAGAAAAACTGTCCGATCTTCCTTCCAACAAATAGTACATATTATTATTATTATTATTATTATTTATTGAACTATACATAAATGTACAATACAATACTTAAAGCTAATAGCTACCAGGGCTTCTAGCTGAAAATAGTACATAAAAGTCATTCAAGTTGTTAGTTTCGAGGACCTATGCCTGTGCTAAGCTGTTTTCCTTCATTAACAATGAAGATTCTATCATTTGATGTTACTTTTAATTAGCAAGAGTATAAGGATTTACTCAAAGTGAATGTGTTAAGAGTTTCTCTAATAAATCAACTCTCTTGCAATTTCGATCTAAAAACTGATAGATAAGTAATAAATTTTATCAAAAAATTAACCAAACATGTTTTCGATACAAAAAAAAAAAAAAACATTAACAAAAAATACCAATAAAATACAATTGTATACAACCATAACAACCTCTGACATCGTATTTATCGCCTAGCAACTTTCCTTGTAAACGAAGACGAAGACCAACGGTGGACATATCTGCCGCATTGTGTTGCAAAGAATTTGTAAAACATGTTTCGGAAAGCTATTGTCACGTTTAACCAATTTCAAATTTCAACTTAAAGAAAATTACTCTCTAATGATGGCTAAATAATCAAACTGAAAAATAAAAAACAACTCGTAAATCTTGTTTACCAAACAATGGAAAGTCTAAAAAAGTAAAAATAATCTTATTAAAATTTGTATTTATATTAGCGGGATGAAATTTAACAAAAATCATTTTATAGGAGAAGTTTTAAACTAAAAGAGAAAAATGTATCATTGATACGCTAGAAAACAAGTCCTTCACTTATTGAATTTCGAACACAGTGCGGTTTTGATGATTAAACGAAGTTCAATATAATAAAATCATTAAATGATATGAAAACTCAATCTTATTAATATATCAAAAAAACGTCCAAAACAGTTAAAAAAGAACGAACTTCAACAAACATGAAAAACAATATTTGGACAAAGAGGAGGATTAAGGAGGAGATACAGATGGACATTGGTCTTGATAATTATCAAAATGAGAAGGAAAAATAAAGGTGAGTAAAGAATTCCACATTATTGATGTACAGCTGAAAAACAAATCTCCATACTTAACAGTACTGACTGATGGGCTTTCTTGATATTTCGATAGAACATTGCTTATGAAAATATTGATAAAACAATGAAAGTATTGCATCGGTTTTCAAGCGATGTAAAAGTTACTTACTTTTGACTGTTAAAGATTTATTTGTTTGATATATTTTATCTTTCATCAGCTTTTAACAAAAAGGACTTCAGATAGACTAAATTTTTTTTTTGTAGTTTTAATATTATGTAAAGGCTTGCATCCGAAGGCTACACAATGCTTTTTAATGAACAAGGAACTTAAGATCTTAGAATGAGTTGTAATGAATGTTTCAAAGGGGAGAAGGGCTGATAAGGAAGATTAAGGTGGTATGAACGTTATAAACTATGAGCAGCATTCTTGTGACAGGTTCAAAAAGGCCATAATTTGTATAATGATGAGGAAGGCAAAAAGAGGGGCCTGCCTGACGTTCCTAGGATTAGTACAAATATGAATCTTTTTAAAAAGAAATGGTGAGTCTATGGTCCCTGCTAAAAGCTGGTGTAGAAAGAGAATATCAGCGATTAAGCGGCCTTTTTGGAGTAATTGCAGATCAATAGGTTAAGAACAATCTTCATAAGGTGGTAAGAATAGATAGAAAGACTCCGGAATGAAAATCGAAGAAATCTGCGAAGTACAAATTCAGTTCTTTGAGAGTGAAAGTTCTAATAAAGAGACCTTACTTGACTAGCGTATTCAATGAGAGGTCTAACAAAGGTGGTGTATAGGGATTTAGTGACATAGAGGTCCGAGAATTTTTTAGACTAACATTTGATGAAACCAAGGGATGAGTTGGCTTTGTTTGTACTATAATCACAAAGGGCTCGAAAATTTAACTCCTAAGTCGCCAATAGAACGGACAGAATTAATGGTAACATCGTGCAGATTGAAAGTTGGGGGGGGGGGGGGGGGTGAAGATGTGATCGTTTATGGGAGAATAAAATGAATTGGCATTAAGCAGAATTGAGTTCTAAGAAATTTTTTGTCGCACCAAGTCTGGAATGAGTCAAGAACATTTTGGTGTAAGGCAGAACTCGATGGAGTAGAAAAATAACCTCTATTATTTTCATGTCATCAGCGTAAAGAGAGAGACATTTAAACTATCAATGACATTTATAACGTGGTTAGTAGATAAGAGAAATATTAAAGGACCAAGATGGTTCCCTTAAGGAACTCCTACAAGTTTTCAGAAATGGGATCGGAGATTGGGAACCTGAAAACAATTCCAATTCGGTTCTCTAGGTATGATCTGATAAATGAAATAAAAAAAAGTGGGATATCAGGGGCTTTTAATTGAATATAAATAATTTGGTGATAATTTTTTTCACAGACTTTAAAAAAAAAAAAGATTTCCCTAAAACTTGTCCAACGTTGACAAACCAAATGGGTTATGAATCTATAATTGTTTGATGGTTCAAAAGTATAGTTAGCCTATTTCTACTTTAATGTAGAAATATTGAATAATCCTGACTTATAAATGGGATCTTAAAAATTTTACTGGGTAGAGCAAAAATGTACAGAAGTTTTATAAACTAAGATCATGGTCAGGCAAAATATTTTCATAAAAAGCCAAGGGCACATTCATGGGCCTTAAAAAAGAGGCGCATACTAAGAACTTTATAAATTCTTTAGAATATGAACCATAGGCCAAAAATTTAACAACGGACTTGGTCCAACTCAAGAAATAACAGTCCGTTGAGACACAGGGCCCGTTGAATTACAACTCTCAACCATTTCTGTGTACCAGTCCTGTCAGGCTTGAAGGGGACCTACAGTTTTGTGCAGAATAAGAACGGCTAATTTGAGAAAGCATTTTGCATCAAAAAATGTACCCGTGTAGAAATTGTCAATTTCTCGCAAAAAGCAGTACCCGTGAAAAAACTTAAGGTGGCACAGGTAGGGCTTGAACCCTAGACCTCTGACATGACAGTCGTAACGATTACTACTAAGTAGGTCTTAAATCCTTATAAATAAGTTGATACTTATTGGTCAAGAGTGGGGACTCAAAAATATATCAATTAGCGGGTCATAAGTCCCTAATAAACTGCCATGAGGGACAGTGGGTTAGAGACAGAGTGGGTCTTGTTACTTACTGTTCCAGTTTGGGAAGACAAAAATGCACAAATGCGTCATAAATCCATATTCTCTCACGGAGAAAGGCGTCAAGCATTTTCTTTTTAACGTAAATATCTTGCTCCTGAGATTTTCCGTCCTTCTTATTGAATTCTATTGTTCCGCTAAGGTGGTGTTATGTCCTCAGGCTGGTTGCAATTAAAACTTGTTGCTCCCAGTTTGGGATTAAGTTATGATTGAATTGCAGACTTGATTCCTATAAAGTTTATTTAAATCCTATTGTGTGCATTTGAGCTGTGGACTTTTGACCCTACACCTAAATAAGAATATTTTAAGCTATAAGAAATAAGTAAATAACGTCTTAAATCTTATACACTGCACTGTATTTTAAATGAAAATAATACAAAAATAAACTACTATCATTTATCATCAAAGTGTGACATTGTAATGTTACTTCCCCTCTTCTCCCTACAGAGTTATTAATTTATAGAAAAAAATCCAAAATAAGACCTTTACAATTTTAAACAGGTGCCACACCATCACCATGCTATTGCCCGCTGCGGCCGCTAATATCCGCTAGCAGTCCATAATAGGTTCGTTCGGTCCGCGTGCTGAAAACAGGCCCCCGAGGGAAGATCTATTTATTTTGATTTTTATATCTCGCGCGCGCGATTACACCTCTGTTGCTGTATTTAATTACACGTCGTCGTTGATTACTTTGGCACAAGACACAAATTGGTGGATTCAGAAGTGACTGTATTTTTATAGACGACCATAAAAACCCCTTCGGGCCCCACCCACCTTTAGGGGCAGGTATGTTCAGGGACTTGTTTTGTTTGGGTGGGGGCTATAAATTCCAATAAAAAAAACCTAAACTCTATCCAGCAGGATGGTTATCATAAATGAAAATGTTTATAGAGTATGAAAACGCGTCAAGGCTGTAAATAAAGCTACCTAAGTGATTAGACTGTGTAACACTTTGCCAAGAATCTTACAATAAATCATAGAAGTTTGTATACACTTAGGGACCGATACGATATGAGGGGATAAATGATGGCTGCTATCGGGATAAGTTATGACGGCGGCGTTATAAATGAGAGTAAAGACAGAAGAAGCAGCGCAAAATTGTTGCTAATTTCTTGCAAAAAAGAACCAAAAAGGGGGAATGACTTCTTCGTACGTGAGGAAGCTCGAAGAAAAAGATGCACATCAACCAAACACAAAATAAAAACCGGAAGAAATGTAAGGAAATAAATTAATCTACAGGAATTTTCTTGGCGTAATAAAATAATTGACTTTGAGTCAGAAGAAGAAAAAAAGATGGAATGTTCTTTTCTTTTAGAGTTATTGAACTTTCTCAAGTTTATTCAACTTTGACCATTCATCTTTTCCTCAACATCTCGACCCCTGTCAGTTTGCCTTTCTATTAGGGTTTCCTTTAAGAAACTTTTTATTAGCAATTGAAAATTGAAGGAAAAATAAAACTTCGACCCAGAACTGAACTGACATTTCTACATAATCAAATTATTCTCATCATGTTGCTGGAATGCGCATATGCATGTTTATTGACTCTTACGCAACATCATCGCATCGTCTCCTCGCAAAAATCAAAAGACACCTCTTCTTCCATAACAATTACTGAAAAACGTTAAAGAAATAAAAACAAGTATAAATCTCATTGAAGCGGATGTATAAAGATTTTTTTCCTGTTTCCTGCGGCCATCGAGCGGCGCGGCGTGTTGGTCGTTTTCAAGTAAAAGTGATTTACTCAAATGAAAGTGATAGTTTGGTCATAAGAGGTCGCCAGCGAAGCGATGTGTGTTGCACATGATGATGATGATGATAGCGTTGACCACCATTCCGCAGCCGATGGCGTCCAGAGGAACATTAAATTTGCAAGCGTTCAACATTAAGTGATGCATGGACAATGAGACACGTAAGGATTAACGTACGTTCAAAATGTGTAAATTATTCAGGAAATGAACGTGTAACTAATCAAAATTATTTTATTTTTGAAAATATTTTATCTTGATCTTATAGATGCGATGCACGTCGCTGAAAGCTGTATTTTTGCGATTGCATCACTTTTGAATGAGTTTGAATGTGAACTAATTTCGTAATGTTTTTTCGGTCTCAAAACGTGAGATTTTGTTTTATTTTTTAAAAATATTTTGTTAAAAGATCAAAGATGGGTCGCATAAACTTGGTTATAAGGAGAAAATTAAAATGTATGAAGTTGTTTTTAGCCAAAGCCAACGCGTAAAATAACGTAACCATGAAAATTCTCAAGTATTCTGTACTAATATTGTAAATGGGAAATTAAGTTTGTTTGCTTGTTTGTTTGTTTGTCCGTCATTCACGTCGCAACGTAGCAATATTTTGACATCATCTTTTGTTTGAAAGTAGTTACGAGGCTGGAGAGTGTTTTAAGCTACTCTTTTCCGTAGTAAAGTATCTCATTCCCAGATTATTCGAGCAAATCCGCAGGTAACACTATAAGTGTGAGATTCGATTTTAGAACGCTTGTTAGTAGTATATCGTTATGTGCTGCCTGCTTTTGGACCTATTATCGTTGCCTATCATTAGGTGTTCTTTCTTCATTTTGGTGGGTTGGGTACAGACAAGCTTCCTACCTAATTTCCTATAAAAAAAGGGAAACGGGCGGTCAATTAAGCACAATGCCCAGAATCTTTCCATTATTTATGCCTAATAAACAAACTTCCAGTACTTTCAGCAGCACTATTTTAGACTGAGCAATGAGCATGCATAAAATGATGCACTGGCCTTACGACATTAATAACGCTTCTAATCTCTTCAAATTTCTTAACACTTTTACTGAATGATTGCAAATATTTAACTGATAATATGTATGACAGTTGAGTTTGACAGGTGTCAAATAGCAAAATGCCAAGATCTGTCAATTTCAAAAGTCACAATAACGCTTCTAATTTCTTCACAATTTTACTAAATGGTTACCAATATTTAACTAATAAAATGACACTTTAAATGACAGCTGAGTTTGACAAGTGTTAAAAGTCGCAATAACGCTTCAAATCTCTTTAAATTTCTACATAATTTTACTAAATGCTTGCATACATTTTACTAATAATATGACAGCTGATTTTGACAGGTGTCAAATGCCAAAACGCCAAGATCTGACAATTTCTCAAAAGCCTATGAAAGGCAATATTGACATAACAAATTTACGACTTTTGACGATTGCCTAGGACAATATTTTTACTGACAGATCTGACATTATTTTAAAATCTGACAATAATGTTCTACTTAGCTCCACATTTGTTTTCAGTGATTGCATATATTGAGAATTCTGACTTTTGAGCATATTTATAGTTGATTGTTTTTTACAACAAAACTGTTTAATTTTGATAAACAAAAAACAGTTTATTGAAGAAAAAATCTCAATATACGGTTTGAAGTCCATGTATTTGAATATGTCAATGTATTTTCTTTAAAATCAAATACAAATTTTCGTCTAATTTTAGAAACTTTTAAGATTTTTTTCTATGAAAACATAACTTGCCCTTAGAATAGAAATAACAAAGTCAACACCTCTTTTGCAATTGACAATAATTTCAAAAGTATGTCGGTCTAAAATCGCTCAAATTTTCAAACCACATCACTTTTATGTAGGTAAAGATACAAACATATTTGAATACGCGGATATATTTTATAATTTTTAAGATGTCGCCGTTCGTTGGTCGTTTGTCTCCCGCGAACAACCTCCAACTCGTGCACTGACTCAGACAACAAGCGGAATGCTAAAAGTGAATCTTCTTAAAATTTATTCAAAAAATGTCCGACGAACATTTGCGTTGCGATCTCGTTTAAGTTGTTTCTTTTTCTTGTTAGCTTTTTTTTTTAATTTTATTTGTAGGTTAAGTTTAGCGCATTTATAATAATAATCAGGTGGACTGATGGTATATACGAAAACGTTGAGTTGTGGGCGTTTTAAAGGCATTAATTTAGGGAAACAACAACCATTAGCCATCACAATCACATTGCAGTGCAGCACAGCACCAGCGCCAGCGCGCTTTATAATAGTGTTCTTCTTTTTGACCGCAGCCGCCGCCGGCTGTTTTCTGATGGATGAGGGGATTTATTAGTAAGACAGAATTTTTGTATATAAACAAAATTTCAGTATAAATAACGGATATTTATGAGGGAGGTTTTTTTGAACAATTTTCTATTTATTTTTACGAAATTAATTTTTGTCTACAAATTAATATTCATTGTGATTAGAACGCAAACATTGGACTTCATAAATCATTTGAAAGGGTTTGAAAAAAAGATTTTAAAACTTCAGCACCGCATTGTAATTATTATATAATTGGTGTTAAAAATGAGGGTTGTGACATTTTTCAATCCGTTTTAAAGATTGTTTTTTTGGAGGTTTACAATTTTATTTTGTCTGAGAAAAAAAAAAGAAAAATATTTCATGAGGGAAATGTTTTATGTTAATGATTGATGAGGGTTTAAGTCTAAGGGCGGACACCTAAGAAATGTTGGGAGTGGACATGAAGCAAAAACGTAAGAATTCGAGGGTTTAAGGTGCCCTATCTTAAGAAAATCATGGAACAATAGACATTTGTGTTAAACTTTGAATATTTTCAGCTTTTTTAAAAGAACTTTATCATTTTTTAAAAACCAAGCACAATATTTTTGTTTTTGGATAGAATTAAAAAAATGGTATTATGCAAAACCTATCATGCAACTGAAGTCTTGATGTTTAGAAATTCCTTCAACTAATTAAATAATGGCTAAAGCTTCCTCAAAAAGCGAGAAAATTCTCACACGTCTTTTCAAATCTTTTGGGATATCTAAAATATATTTAAGACCAGGCATTGAAATTAGACTTTTTTGTCCATCTCAGAGTGCCTACTGCATACAATCGGTGAAAAGATTGAGGACTGGCATAGGGTGTTTCATCCCTCTTCATTCCAGCTCGTCTGGATACGAAGGCTTTTAGGAAAGCTTTCCAGTATTTTTTTTAAAAATAATAAGCATGCTCTTAGAAAAAAGTGCCCGGTCAGAAAGTCCCCAATGTTCCCAAATTTCCCAAAAATGTATAGCAATAACAAGGAAAAGCAAGCTTATTAGGGTACCCCCCATTCGCGTAGTACGGCTCAAGAACGAATCTCTGTACTTAACGCTACGACAAAAATTGGCCTCGAGGGTATATTGATGAGCATTCTTAGAACCACGGGTATTACGGTTGAACTGTTAAGTTATATTTAAGCTATGGACGTATATAAGTCTTGTTGATAACAGCCAGATCTTGCATTACCTTAGAAAACCCAAACATCTTGCAGCATTTTGGCAAAATCACGTATGTGACACAAGATGAACGAGAATATTGACATGTTCAGTCTCATTGATGCAAGTTCCATCCATGGATACTGGCAAGGGACTTATATTTCGCTTTAAAGAAACAATACAAATTCCACGTTGTTTTGTATTCTCTTTTGTAATGTTAAAGTCGGAATTAAATGAGCTTATCATATTTTCTCGTTGCAGTTCCACATCCGAAGAAGAGGAATGTGAGCCTGAAAAGGAAAACGAATATGAAAAGCTAAGAGTACTATCTTCAACGAAACAATGTCTTGGATTAGTTACAGACAGCAGATCATTAATAAATATGAGAAAAAGTGCAGGACATAAAACAGAGCCTTGGGGCACACCAGTATTTATTTTGTGGTTTTATGACTTGAACTCATCCAATACTAATTGTATTGAAAATGTAATTATCATGAAAACCGAACCTACGTATTTTCGATAAGAGAATCTGATGCCATACCCTATCAAATGCTTTTGAAATATCAATAATATTACTTTCTCCAAAACGATGGAAAAATTTGCTTCACTGTTCGGTGAAATGAACCGTGAGCTTATCCGTGAGATTGCTGAGAAAGCCGTATTGTTTAGCTTTGGAGCTTCGAGATATTTCTTGAGCTGATTATTAATCAGCTTTTCATGACTTTGCAAAACAGGGACGTTAGTTCAATTAGAGGGTAGAGAGGATTCGCATTTTTTGAGATGGCTGGACAAATACTGTTTTCCATCTACTCGGAACGAGACCTGAGGATCAGAAAAGATGAAAAAGCAAGCGGTTTTGACAGAGTTGAAGAACACCTCTTTAGAAAAATAGCGGGGTTACTATCCAGACCAGACGATTTACGCTCATACGCTAATGAGATGGGCTGATCGATGTGGACTGGGGTTAATCCAAAAAAAAATTGTTAAGTCATTTGCTCTACGAAATACAAAACCCCAAACGTTGACTCTCCTTTATACGGTATCCAATTCTAATTTAGATTTGGATCTCATCATGTATAGAGTTAAAAATCTTACATTTGGGCCTTATAACTCTGAACTACTCCTTCGTTGAATTCTTCAATCAACTCCTAGCTCCTTATAATCAATTACAAAGCACAAACAGCCTCATCTCCGAGTACTTAAGTTCGATACAAACTTCCAGACTTTTATATCTTCCTAGATTTCTGGGGAGAGAATTCAAAAGCATTTCTAGAAGGCGATTCAATCTAGTTTTATATCGATATGAATAAAAAAGAACGCACTATTCCTTTGGCCATATTTTTCACTGATGGAATCGTGAGTTTTCACTATGATCTCTTAAACGCAGTACAACATGTTGATATGAATTTTAACAGTACTTTTATCTAAGCAATTAAAGTAAATGCACAGTGGGATTCCACAAGGCTGCATTCTGTCACCCATATTGTTTTCATGCATAGATTTTCAACTTTGTGTGACAACTGAACGAAAGGTTTATATTTGGAACGTCAATTGATGCGTTTTCAAACAATACTCGTAAATTTACTAATATATTTGTTTACGTGAAAAATAATTAAGCAACCAGAGCTAAGCCACACACTTAAATAGCGTAACAATTGAAATTTTTAAATGATTTCAAATAAACGTACAACAAATCAACAACAATAAGAAATTTCTAAGGCATATAATAAGATAAAATGTATGACGTAAGAAATTATTAGATAAAAGAAAAAAAAGTTGACGTACAATTTCCATAAATAATAATAAACCATATTTGGAAATTCCAAAAACATTTATAGCCATTTATAAATCAAACATTTAAGATTGCATCACTTTTAGCTTTTCTCTATACCTAGTCTCTTCTCTTACTTATCCTTCACTTCATCACAGTCTTATTTATTTACCTACGTTAACAAATCAAAATAATAACAAAACTGTGAAAAAATTCATTACGTTTCTTGTTATAAACATTATGATGACAGATGTGACAGTTGCGACTTTGAATAATTTAAACCTTTTGGATATCTTGACCCTTCAATGTCAGTTTGTTAAGAAATAAGTTAAACAAAATGAAATGACGCCACCACTTCGTCACAAGACGCACCTTAAAAAAAAAAAAAACACAGTTAAAGTTGCATTTATTACTTTATCATCGCATTCAAAAAATAAAACTGAAGGCAGTTGAAAACAATGCAAACTTTTAAAATTTATAGGTCCAACTTTACCCATCACCTGCCTCGAAAGAAAAAGAAAAAACACAAGAGAAGAATTTAATTTTAAACTTTTGTTTTGTTTTTCTTCTTCTTTTGACGGTTTTCACTTTAGCGAACCGTAATACAATAGGGAACTCCCGTCCCCGGAATCTGAATATGTTTCATGACTGAAATTTGTAATGGCTGCATACGATATACGAAAGGTAGTAAGATGCTTGCACCAGGCCATACTATACGATACACCATCCATTGCCTTACAAATTGCGTGACCAGAGACCTAAGACACTTAACTCGTGAACGGAACCAGTGTCTTGAGCTTATAACTCCACCTGCAAGTCATTATCTGCAATTTTATATACGAAAAAATAATGTTTTTTATTTATACAAAAAGAAGAAAAATAACGTGTATTCGTTGGGATGTACAGTGGGACAGGTTATATAACAATATCGGAAAAAAAGAAACAAGAATGTATTCGTGATATTTGATTATACTCAGAAGAATAAGAAACTGTCGTATATGTTATTGATGTTTTTATTGAGTGATGATTTACTTCTTTCAAGAAGTTTTAAATATCATAGAAGGCATTCGACACTTATGACACTGAACTGTCAAAAAAAAACAAACTCCATATGCCAAATAACTTATTCAGAGCTCAGGAAGTCTGTATCGACCTAACTTTAAATCTGAGCTAAGAAAAAAGGCACAAATTTGAAAGTTGACAGTTCAGTTAAGAGATTTAAAGAAGTCTTGACATTTTTTCAGGGAATCCGTTTTGAACTAGCTTTGAATTTGAGCTAAATAAAATCACAAATATGACTGTTGACAGTTAAGTTAATTAGACTTAAAGTAGTCTATATGACAGTTGACACTTTAGTGTTAAGAGATTTAAAGAAGTCTATACATTTTTAAGACGATATAAAAGGAATGTCAGGGAACAGGAATTCAGAGCTCAGGGAATCCATTTCGAACTAGTTTTGATTTTGAGCTAAAAAAAAGCATAAATATGACAGTTGACAGTTTAGTTAAGAGATTTAAAGTAGTTTTTACATTTGTAAGGCGATATAGAAGGAATTTCTTTAGAACACCAAAGTTAAGATTAAAAAATGTTTCAAGTGGTTCTACTAAGCTTGATCTTCATTAATCTCAATCTAATTTTTTAGCAATCTCGTCCCACTGTACATCAGTGATGTTAAACAGCACACCATGCTCTAGATGAAGGTTGCACTGCCATACCGATGCCGGTCGTTCGTTAGCGGCGCGGCGTTCGTTTATTCGTTCATTGTCGGTTGTCGGTTTGTAAACATGAACTTGACCTTTTTGTATTGGCTGAATACTTTGAACGACCATGGCTTAGCTGTTGAATGTCATTGAATTTAAAGCACTTATCGCTGTCTCTTTCATCTCTCAGTCTTCTGACAGACCTTTTAGCTTTTAGTTTTTAATAATCTGCAGATAGTGTAGTTAACAAAACAATTTGTTAAGCTGCCACATTGTTATTTAACTATTAAAAAACGTTGACAGTTTAATGTTGGGTCACACCTCAACGACGACGACGCGACGATGACGAGACGTCCGTTGACGGTCATTCAGTCGTCGCTAGTGTAGTCGGCATAATACCTAGGTCTAGACTTTGCTTAAACGTGTGATCGTATTATCTATTGTTTGTTATCTCTCGCACAATCTTTTTATTTACATTCGCAATTGAGGAACAAAACAATTAATTTATTATATTTTTGATCGAATTTTAATCGACCTCATGCAACTTTTTGTTTACGCTTCCATATTCACACGAGTTAAGTTATTAGTTAACATGGTTATATTATGGACTTAAGCTAAAGCAGGAGTGGGTGGTGTCAATTATAGATAATAATAAGTTCGATATTATAAATCGACTGACAAGACATAAAGACGGCCCAGACAGCTCGTTTAAATAATAATTAAAAAATCCAATAAAACACAGGAGATAAGTTTAGCAGAGCTATAAAATAAATGCCACAACAAAGTATAGATTAAATAGTAGCATTTTTAATTGAATTAAATTAAATTAAATTAACTACGAAAGAAATAATCAATATAATATAATTATCAGTTTTTTTTATGGTTGGCTTCCATCAGGTCGTTAAAGGTGGTTGCATCAATTTAAAAGCTATAAAAAATGTTTCGAATGAAATATAACTTAGAATATTTTTGTACGGATAAGATTTTAAGGTAGATGCAACGTTTATGACGATATGAAAGTGAAACAAGTCTCCATGTTATCTGTTTCTTTTTTATTTACGGCGACAAGGAAGGTTTAAGATTGGATTAGAGTTTAGTTTTTTAAAGACATTAAAATCGAGTTAAATTTATTTGCAGGACTAAGTAACTTTTATTAAAAATTTTGTTAAAGGGCCTCCAGTTTTGTCTGCGATGAATGTTCACTCAACTATTTCGAACTTTGAAATGCTTTCGAAATTCAATGACCTAGAAACTAAAAAACACATCTCAGAAGTTAAGCCGTTTCAAATAACAGGTTTTATTTTGAATACCCTGCTACTTGGATAGCTGTCGCTTTTGAAGATGTCAACTTTTGAAATTTGACCAGAGAAATCTAAGCCATCTTTAAAAATGGAAGAACAAAAAGTTATTTCTCGGAAAGGTGATTAAAATTTGCCACCGATATCTTTTTTTTGGGCCACGTGAAAGATAAGTTGTATGAATTCGAGTAGTTATCAAACAAATTTATAGAATTTAATCAACAGATTTATCGAAATATAGGGTCCGGCAGCAAGATGGAAGATTTGACAAAATTTGAGTTTTTAACAAAACTCAAATTTTGTTTTTGAATGTTTTCTATAGATGTTGCCATTACATAACCAGTCACAAAAATAGTAATCACTTAGTGACAAATCCGGTCACCGAGGGTGCCATTCCACATCTCAATTAAAGAAGAAGACGTCCAGGGAATGTTTCTCTTAAAACCCCTATTGTTGCTCTTGGTATTTTTTATGGCAAGTCGCCCAACGCAGCATCTGTAAGTGACGATCTGTGTTGACAGTGACATTCCCATAGTTTTCAAAAAAAAAGTATGGACCAATAATGAACAGTGACCTGGGACTCCGGAGACGTCGTTCATGGAGTTCTTGTTGGTTTACAGGGGCCCAATAACGATAGTTTTGTTTATTAACCAATAATGATAAATGAAAGTGCGCTTCGTCGCTTATTTATCAAAGCAGTGTCATCCGTCAAGAATAACAACATTGCTTCTGCAAACCTCATCTGTCTGCGTAGTTGTTTTGGTGCAATTCTTGGCTTCAACTACTTGGCGCACCTCCTCTCGCAGTTCTAGGTTCAAAGAATTAGTTCTGTGAAAGCTTTTCACCCACTTCATAGTCGAATTAAACTTTGGAACACGACCGAGGCGGCCAATATTAATATTAAAATGGTTTCGGAATCGTCTTTGTGTTTCAATGACCGATTGGCCCGTTTCAATGAACGTGTTATAAGCAAACACCCTACATATTTACTGAAATGGCATCTTGCAACGAATCGAACTACCCATATTCAAAACAATACAGTTTTTCTCACATTTCTTGACGCCCCGTTCAAATCTTCCATAGCTAGCTGCCGAAACCTGTATATAATTTATAAATATCAATCATTCACCTCGGTTTTAATCTCACCTCATTTTATCATTCAAAATAATAGAATCAACAACTGCAAACGAACGCAAAAGAATCTATGCTTTCTCAAAAGATTGAAATCAATTGATTGCAATCCTCCCAAATGCGAACTAAAAGATGATTGCATTCGAATTAGAGTAAGAGTCTCAAATAAAGTTCATGAGTGAAGTTTTATAAAAATATTTTTAAGATTGCGTTCAAAAAGGATAAGATTCTTTAACGATCCTAGAAGAAAGGGAAATATTTGGTAAAAATGGAAAATAAGACGCAATATCGAATCGAAAAAGATTTCAAACACAGATTTAATTATTTCGAAACTAAAGTTGATTGGGTTTAAAAAAAAAAATTATTACTATAATAGATAAATAAATTTATCTTACTTACAAATTATTTCATGTCATAAATAAGTAACAATATCAACTTACCTGAAAAGAAAAAGAAAAAAAAATAATTAATATTTAATTCAATTTTTAATCGTTGTGAAATATTTTATATTGTAATTATTCAACTTGAGATGTGGATAGAAAGTCAATACGAGAAATGTTAATAACGAACAAAAGTTTGTGAATAATTTGTTTCGTTTAATAATAATAGAATTACGGAGGAAGGGTTTTTCCCGATTAAACAAAAGATGAAATAAAGAATGCTGACAACATTTATTCAGCAGAATACTTATTGAATTGTACATATGCATATTTCTAATAATAGCAAAAAAATACCGCATACAACTTTTTTAGAAACATGTAGTAACACAGTTAGTTAGAAACCTTTACTATGGGGGAAAAAAAATTTTAAGTAGAAAAGATGAACAATGATCGTTCTTTAAATTTTTTCTACAGCTGCTGTCAAAATTAAACATTGTATAAGGCTGTCAAAATAATCAGTATTGTTTTGTCATTTCATCATGTATTGTTTTTGGCTTGCTAAAAATCAATAAAAACAGTTAAGAGATTTTTGTCATAAAAATTGGTCTTCAACATGAAATTTTGACACTTACACTTGTTTCCCATTAGAAATGTTCATATCATATAATATGGAATGAAATTAGTCGCTGCTTAAAGAACTTTTGAAAAATGTATTTTCAAAGTTTTGGTCGACTTTGTAGTTGAAGTAGTCGAGAGTACGAACGAGCCTGAGTAAGATTTCGCTAAAAAGATCTCGGATTATTGGTGTAAAAGCTCCAATTGATTCAGCAATTAAAGGCATACGACTATCCACGTCACAGTTGGAGCCTTAAAACAGCTTGTATTGGAAAACGATTAAAGGTAAAACATGTCTTTTCAGCATCCACGTTATAAAACTAAATTGCGTCACCGCTGAGGCTTGCAAAACCCTCAAAATGAGGCTAGTGACAACGCGTTCAGTTAAACGCTCTCAAAACTGTTTTTTTATAGCGATCGAATTTTTGTACACCAAATTCCTAAATCTTATTCTCAGGTGATTTTGGCGTATGTCGCTTCGGAGCTGGGATTTAACCCCCTTGGACTTTTTTTTTGTGGGCACTTGTAAATAACCAAAGTTATACAAACAATCCAGAAAAGTATAAGGTACTTAAGGCCAATTATCCAAGCAATTCATGAACTACAGCCTGATGGTATAAGAGAGTGACAGAATGCGTTAACCGAAGCCGTCCGAGGTGGATGCCTTAAACTAAAGAGGCTGGAATCCGGCCAACACTGTTAATTGCCTATCTGTACCCCTTTCTCTATTAATAACTAGATTATATTTAGATTAGATTGATTTTATTTAAACATAATTTTTTAACCAAAAATTTGGTTAATACAATCAATATGATGCATGGCATTGCCGTCTGCCTGATTTACAGCTAAAATTATAAGATTAAAACGCTTCATTTAAAATTTGATGTCTATATTTAAGTGCTTTTTTGCAATATGCATATAACTTTGTGACATCCATTTATGATTTGATTTCTTATGATTTCAGTATTTGAAAGAAAGCTACTGCCTAGGATAAGTCTTCTTTTTTCTCTCAATATCGCACATCGTCCAACAAAATGAAAAACATCTTCGCATAAAATCCGTAAGTCCTCGCGGCGAGGAATGTAGTTCAGATTATGGAGTTCTCCTCTTAGCCGGAACATGCACGAAATTTGTTCGATGGTATATTTGTTGTGGAAGTAATTTCTTTCTTAATCTACTGTTAATCATACGGTGCAGTGAACTTTTGGCTTGTTCCGTGTATTGTTCTCTTGAGGCTTCATCCAGCCGAGCTATTAAGTTGGTTTCCATGAGGCAAGGTTACTATAGTTCAGGTCAACATCCACAGCTCGGCTAGTTCTATCCAGTCTTTAAACCATCCACTCCGGGAATGGATTGTTTGATGAGCTACTTTCTTTGGAAGGTGATAACTTGGCATATTGAGAGCTTTGATGATGTAATCAACCTGCAGCTTGAGTGTCTTTATGAATAAAGGCCATAAACCCGTTTTCAACATGATCATGTAGTTTGGCGTACTCGAAGGAAGGTGGAAAATCCGTTTTAAGTAAAATCTGACTTTTAGATATTTGTATTCTTTTACAATTATAGTGCCATTGCTCACTTGCACACGATCTTCCTTCGCCAATCGTAAAGACCATTACTTTGGATTCATTTAAATTTAACACTAGGTTCCACCTTTTACAATATTCAGCTAGCTTACTTATCATTAGCTGAAGGGACTGCAGAGTGTACGCGAGCAGGACAATGTCGTCAGCGAAAAGAAGAGCTTTAATGTTAACGCCTGCGTACTCGATTCCCTATTGTAATGCTTCGACTATATCTTCAATGAAGAGTGCAATCAAACTTGGACTGAGTGCACAGTTCTGTCAAACTCCTGATATCGCTTGGAACCACTCTGATAAGCATGCCATTCTACACTGATGCTTTGGTAGTCTTGTATAAATTTTGCAATACTGTACCAAACTTAAGCGACATTCCTGTCTGGAAAAGCTTGTAAAATAAAGCATTGCTATCCACGGTGTCGAAAACAAATTTAAAATAACTACATTTTGTGTGAGATGACAAAATTTGAATCCAATATCTTTCTTTGTTGTCATAATACTTGAGTCGAAACCCATTTCATATCAGTTTCTTGGTGTTTTGTAAAAAAAAATGTGTCAATTGATTTTTTCAAACAAAGTAACTAAAACTTAGCAACAATATTTTACATATGAAAAAATAAGTTTGATTTCAAAATCTGCTTTTGTTAACGAGATGTTTAGTCGAAAACCAACTTTTACCAATTTCAGCAGCATTTTTTAAAAGTTTTAGTTTATATAAAAAAAAATACCTATTGGATTTTTGTAAGAAAATTATCTCAAGTTAACAACAAAATTTTGCATAATAAGAAAAAATTTGGAACATCTTCACCTATTTTCGACGTATTTTCGAATCCGACATCAGTTTTTATCAAACGTTAAAAAAAAACAATATTTTGTATAAGACAAAATTAGATTGAAGATATTAACTTTAATTTTTGTCAAGATATTCGAGTCGTACATGGAAAGTTGAAAATTACTACTCTCACTTAAACAAGTTAAAATTGAAAACATCTTTTCCTAGTAAGGTATTAAATAGTAAATAAATCAATCTGAATATGACGTTTCCAGAAAAGTACAATAATTGTTCCTTAATAACATGGCCTAAGAAGGTAAACAAAATAAACGTAGAAAAACAACAATTGTCTTCCTTATAAAAAGTATAACATTTATAAATTGCTTTAATCGTAAGTACTTCTGAGAACAGACCAAAAATATAAATCGGTTAAATATTTTTTATGAGATCATCCCTTTTTCGTCTTCAATTTTCTTTTTTTTTTTTTTTCTACATAATTTCACGCGCTAACTTAAACGGGAAAAAGTACTTAAACGCTGCTGTTCTGTTGTTCTTCTTCTATGTTTATATACATACATAAGTATATAAAACTTCCTCTCAACATGTCTCGCTGATGTTAATTGCTTAAACGCTGGTGGTGATTAAATTTAATGGCTTTGCATCTGTTGCACTCTTGTATAGATATGGATGTCAACATCATAATAATGCAGCAGTGTCAGCAGGGCATAAGATAATGATAATGTCATCAGATATTATAAGATTGCGGCGTACTGTGTGCATTCACTGATTATTCTAATCTCACATCATCATCAGTCAATGAAAATTACACTTCGTATCTGAATCTGAATCTTTTGACCTTTGTATCTTTTCTTTTTCTTTTTCTTCTCTTATTTCTTTAATTAATCACATGAAATTATTTTGCGATTATGATGCGAGTTGAATAATGTTCCTAGGAATTTATTTTATGGCATCTCATTTGACACCTGATAAAGTGAGGATTGAAATTCCATGATTACAAAGTTATTTCTCACTTTTCGCTGCGTACCACCCTCAGAGAAGATGCTTTATCTACAGTCCCTGGCCATATTATTAGACGCACTGCAGAATTTTTATAATTATTAGATTATACGCAATATTTTTAACGTTCAAAAATGGATGTATGGTTACATTTTTATGCAAGATGGAGCTCCATGCCACACAGCCCGGTCCATAAAAACTTATTTGAGGGAAGAAAACATCCCTCAGTTAGACTGGCTGGAAACAGCCCTGATATGAACCTAATTGAAAACGTGAGGGAGCTGATGAAGAGGGAAGTAGCTAAAGATGCGGTCACTTATTGAAAGAGTAATTCACGTGTGGAATCACCACCCACAAATGCAGGAAACAGTCAAATCATGCATTTAAAGTATGCCGCGCAGAATTGAGGCTCTTATTAAAGCAACAGGAGGTTCAACAAAATATTGAAACAAATTACAAAAATAACAACAACAAAACTGAAAATATTAATTTAAAAAAAAAATCTTTAAATCTGTTGCTTTATTTCTAGGAAGTAGTTTATATTCTGCATACAAAATAATTTAAATGCATTACAATATTCGAAAAACTGATTAAAATAGCTGGAAATTAAGATTTTGCATAAAATATAAAGTGCGTCTAATAATACGGCCAGGGACTGTATATTTACATTTGTTGTTCTGGAAATATCTTTTTTTGAAAATTGGGTCAGAAATACCTAAAGATACACCAAAAAACCAACATAATGTCACGAGATATGAACATTTTTATATATTTTTGGTTTGAGGAAAAAAACTATTTTCGATGCAAGAAGCAACACTTTTTGTGGGTCGTCGCTCGCGTCGTGTCGGTTGGCGAAGGCGATATGGATGGCGTGCAGTGGCATAGCGATGCGATGACGGCGCCATACTGAATGAGTTATAATAATATTTCTGTCGCAAGAAATTTAAAATTAATTTTAGTTTTTCATTATTTTTATTTCTTCAAAAACAATTTTGCATATGAATGAATTTTGTGACTAAAAATAAAAGAAGAAAAATCCTTTCTCTCTCGTGTTGTTGCTAAAGAAATTGGCATAATAACTCGTGTTGGTGGTTGCAAAATTTTTAAAAGATTTATGCTGCGAATGCCTGGCAAAAAATTAATATCAACGGACATTGTGTGGCATTGGTTTAATTAGTCGACGAATTTATGAAACTATACGTTGAAATATAATCTTCTTTTAAGTTTTTGAATTGGTTCTCATGAATTGTATTTGCATTAATTATTTTGACAAAAACTGATTGGATCTCACGTACCGATTGCTATTTTTCTTTCCCTTTCCATGATATTAAAGTTAAAACTTATTTAACTAACTTCGCAGGGCAGAGGACCCTTCTTCATATTGTATTTCACAACTAAATCGTATTTGTATAAACGATTTTCGTAGCGTTTTTAATTCAACAAACAGAAAACTAAAAATCATTGACCTTTCGAAATGATTACAAAGTTATTTGGTGGATAATTTGCTCTTAATTAGGATGTGTCGGTTTTGAATTCATTCATAAAAGTCTTTCGTTTTGGTTGCCCAACTGAACAACGCCAGCGCTAACCAATTTTAAACGTATTTATTTATTGTAAACGGTCCAATTTGTCGAATTGAAAATTTTAACATTTCTCGACGTTTACAGGTCCATAGAATCAAGCCTGGTATAGTATATACTGAAAAAGATATGTACGCTCAAAAAGGTTTTATATGGGTTGTAAAACCATTGCCGAATGGAATTGTCCCTAGAGTCTAAATAAAAGACTTTTAAAGAGAAGTATATGCGTGCGTGTGTACTTACGTCCATAGCTCAAGAACCAGAAGAGATATCGACTTCAAATAAATGTTGTTTTACAGATAATAAAGCAGAAAGATGCAGAAAGTACTCTCAAAAAAGTTGAGTGGGTGGTTTAAAAAAAAAAAAGTGAAAATGTTGGTTAACCCAAAATATCTAACGAAACAAAAATACTGTAACGTGATATCAAACAAGTATATATCCAATTAACTGTTTTTTTTTTTATAAATCAAAAGATGTAAAAAAAAAATAATTTATCTCCAAAATAATATGCAACCAAGAATAACGTTTTTGACATCTGGTAACATTTTAAGAAAAATCGAATTGACAATATTGATTTTGATATTGATATTGATTTTCGACTCAAATATCTTTTTATAAGTTTAAGATTATGGCTTCAAAGTAATTTTATTTTATAGAAATATTGTTTTCAAAATTGAGTACATTTTTTATAAAAACCCAACAGTCAGTTTTTTTTTTCATTAAAAAATTAAAATCTACAAAAAATAGTACGCAAATGCTATTCAAATTGTTAAAAATTAGTTTTCTACTAAAAATCTAGTTAATAAAAATAGATTTTGAAATCTAACTACATACGAGTATATGCAACATTTTTAATTTAATTCAACTGACAACTGCAAGCCTGTAGCAATTCCTATTACATCACACTGCAAACTTTCCAAAGAATGCAATGAATCTAAGAACCAATAATGTAACGTTCCTTATTGAGAGCTAAATGGTGTACTTATGTATGTATCTCGCAATAGCAACACATCCCGATGCAGCACATTCAGTTAGTGCTCTTAGCCAATTTAACAATTGCTATAATCAAGAACACTGGAGCTAAACAGGTGCTACGGTACCTGAAATGAACATCTCATTATAATTTTCAATACAACATAGATGATACTTTGTCGACACTGATTGGGGAAAATGTAATATAGATTGCTGGTCCTATATTGGAAGAGCTTTTGTCATCAGTGGAGCAGCCATTTCCCGGGAATCCCGAAAGCAAATAACGGTCACATTGTCTTTGACAGAGGGCGAATATATATGGCGGTCCGTAATCCAAATAAAGAAACAGAAGTTCCTAAAGGAATTAGGTTTTCAAAAACTTTGTTTAAAAAAAATGTTTAATGACAGTCAAGGCGTAGAAAACTGGCAGCGAATCCTGCTCCAAACACATTGAAATCAGATACCATTATATTTGAGAAGTTCTGAAGAGCTGGCCAGTATAAACTGTTGAAATTTTATATTCCAACTATAAACTTCTTTAAATTCCTTTGCAAAAGCGTAACTAACAATTTTCAACATCCTTTAAAAATTTAAAAAAGATCCAGCAGTCAGTTTTTTCATAAACATAAAAATCTATAAAAAATACTAAACAAAATTGTTGAAAATTAATGTTAGTTTCTCGAAATCTCGTGAATAAATAAAGGTATTGACAACTTTAAAAAAAAAACATGAAAACCTTCAAAAAAAAAAAAAAACAAAAACCAGTTAAGAAATGGTTTTCGAATAAAGTATTATGATAGCAAAGGAAGATATTGACTCCAAATTTGGTTATTTCCCACAAAATGTTGTAATTAATATTTTGTTGAACTTTCGACAGAAGGGCATGGAGGAAAATTGATTAAAGTGGGTCACATCACAGCCTCTTTTCTGTCTTTCGTTTTTCAAGCTGACGCATTTGTCGTTAGCTCCATTTTTGTACCGCAGAGTTGTCAAAAGTTATCGACCTTCATGACTTTTTGAACCTGCATTATCGATAACAATTTCTTTTACATACTAAATACTTTAAGTATATGGCAAAAAAAAAAAGACGTTCTTAAATTTTTTTCAGTGTATACATTTTATCTGAGTTGGCGCTTGATGCAACAATTATCATTAAATAGGGAAATGTAAACTAATTCATAAAAAGCAAATACTTTAAACGATAAGAATAATAATACCGCATTTGAAGGTATTTTATTATTGCCGAATGAGGGTGAGTTATACAAAACAAAAATTGCATTATTAATTTATAATATTCTATTCAAATTAAATAATAATAATATCAAAAACAAATTATGAATTCTGCTAACAAAAGATTAAGCGACAGATTGTGATGTGATGTTGATTTCGGATGACTACGATACAAAAAAGCGGCGGCGTCTATAATGTGATTGTAATATAATTTAAATATTTACTAATAAATTCAGGTGTAATAATCGTAAATTTGTATTCTATTTATTTTATAATGATACTGATTCAAGGCAATGAATTCTAATCAAGAGAATAATTGAGTCATCTAGCTTGTTGTACAATATGTCCGTAAAAGTAATCATGTAAATATCATAACGAGTTTTAAACGTTTAAAGTTGTTAACAAAAATTATTCTGGAATTTTATAACTCAGTGAATCGATGATCGATGTTAGAACAAATTAGAAACAGTCTTTAATGATAACATACTAGACACTAGACTGGGTCAAAAAGGGAGAACTTTTAAAAGCTAATTTATAGAGAGCTGTTTTCTAAACATACGAGAACCTATTTTTCAAACTGTCACTTCAAATTCGCAGTGGAATATTATTCGAGCGAAACTTCTGATAGCTTTTTAAAATCCGGGGAACAAAAATATTACGGATGAAACTCCAGATAGGGTTGGTTAATTTAAATTGAAATAAGTAGATACAAATTTTGTGGAAGTATTTAGGTTTGAAACCTTCCAAATATCATGCTAATGTAAGAATTGCAGCCGAACATTGCAACATAACGCCGAATTTTGTGTGATAGGCTCTTAAAAAGTTGGCCTTAGATATAATTATTTGTCGAAATATTGTCTTCGGCGACGAAGCTCATTACTGTTAAAATGAATACGTGAACAATCAAAACTGTCGTATCTGGAGTGATGAGCAGCCAGAAGCGTTGCAAGAACTACCAATGCGTTTAAAAAAAAAGCAGTGTTTGGTTGGGATTATGTACTGGCGGAATCATTGGGACATATTTCTATAAATATGACGCGAATCGCAACGTTAATTTGTATGTGTGATAACAACACATTTTGTTTGCCGAAAATTGAAGAGCTTGGCTTGCATTACATTTACGGTGCTACATGCCACACACCACTCGTTACAATGTATCGATTGAGAGGCGAATGTCTATAGCGACAATCCTTCTTTGATTTGCGCACTTAAAACGAACTAATTTTAGTAGAGGACTAAGCGGATGAACCGTTTGAGGAGCAACCGCGGCCAACATTAGCATGAAATAATTGTTAAATTATATCGATTCAAATAATGGTTTAATGACTTTTTTCCTAATTTTTGATAGCTCTTTAAAAATCACCCCTTACATTCAGTAAAATGTTATAACAATTAAAAAATACAACAAATGAGAGGAACTATTGCGTTGCGGTTTATTTTAATCATTTATTTTCTTTAAGAAGCGTGTATCTTCTATAGTTACATATACTCAAGTTTTGGGAGAATGAAAACTTTGAAGATTATAACCAGATCAGAAAAGGTTTCGGAAACGTCGGAGAAATCCTAAGCTCATAGCAGCATTTTTGTGAATAGGAGCTCACAAATCGAAAACATTATACATCATTTATAGGTGTTAACCACACATCCATCACTTCTTAGCAGCGTATAACTAGTGTTAGGAAATCTTTTACATTACATATGGTTTGAAGAAAAAAAAATATTGAGCAACTTTCTGTCTCGACAAAATTATCTTACACAATATGTTTTTTTTTTTTGATAATTTTTGGAGCAAATAATTATGAAAAACCCCAACTCCATTCAAAACTCTAGACAGCTCAATGTCTTTTGACCAAAAAAACAAAATACAAAACAAAAATACTCATTTTTGTGAACAGTACTTCATGTACGTTCGAGATTACATACAATATCTTAATCGAAGTACCTTTACTTCATGGGTTTTATAACATAACAATCATATTCTTTTTGTGGTCTTCACACTTTTACCTTCATCGTTGTTGTCATTTTTGAAACCACAAACAGCCAAGTTGGCGACGAGACGCGACGACGAAACGAATCTACGATTAAGTAAGATTGAACAAAAATAAATTTATTAAACAATATAGTACTTTACTGTATAAGTACAATAAAACATAACTGAAATCCATCAAAGATATTTTTTTAAAGCTGTTAAGTTGTAGACGGTGTGTGCTTTATGCGCTCCAATAAAATTGGAACCGCACATTCCTGGAACTCAACTTGCAGCAAATACATAATACAAACCCGAGTTGAATAGACTCTCTACTCTAACTCTACTGATATTGTTGGGCTTGATGAAAGATCCGGAATGACTATATGTAGAAGTTGAGGAAGATGATGATAATGATGCTGAATATATACGACATCAGAATAACTTCAATTTTATCGGCACTCCCTAAGATATAAAACATTATTTTTGATGCACAATATTTCAAGGTGAATGCATTTGTCGAAGATGACGTTGCGTTGCGTTGGTAGGAGAAGTTTTCAATCCTTTCCTTCACAAGCAGCTTAGCTAAAGGTACTTACGCCCACATTTTCTCTGCTAACTCAAATGAAGTCCAATCGAAGAAACATTCCATTTCTGTCCACTGCCAAACAGTGGGTGGTTTTCTCGATTTTTGAACCAATTATGAATTTCAACGAATGTATAGAGACTTTGGAGAAAACCCGTATAGCCCTCACTACTTCAATTCCCTTAATTCTAAACACTATACGGATATTTAATACCCTTAAAATGTTTCGACTTTAAACACAGAGTTGTAAAAGTAGGAGGGATTTAAGAGGAGACACCTGAAAGTTTGAAACAACAAAATGGCAGGGAAACACATTTTACATTCTTGATGTGCGGTTAAAAACATAATCTCTATACTTGAAATTACGTCCAAAATTGGGTTCAAGGTTAAATTGATGAGCATTTCTGGGAGAGCGGAAGAATTGTTTATTGTTTAAGGGGCGGGAGGGGTGTGGTGTATGCAACTGGATAATTTGATAGAACACTTTGGTAAAACGACAAGAGACATAAAGCATTGCGGTATTTGAGCGATGTCAATGTCTCTGTTACAGTTCCATAACTCATTATTTTCAAAGATCTAGTTTTAACTCTATCCAGAAGACTAACAACTTTCTTTTAGAGGCACCTATGTATATGCAAGTTTTATTCAAGTTTTTGACGAATGAATAAATAAATAAATTCGGTGCCACGACAGTCCTTTGTGAAAGTCATGCTAAGGATGGAAGGGACCTTAAGTTTTATACCGAACCCGAATGGCTAATTTGAGAAAGCACTTTTCATGACAAGAATTACTCTTGGGGAATTTGTCCATTCCTCAAAAGAGGAAACTTTAGGAGGCACAGGCCGGAATTGTACCTCTGGCACGATAGTCCTACGCACTATAACTATCAAGCCCTGGTTTAAGTTTTATCACTTATTGTTTTCAAAGATCCAGTTTGAATTCTATCCAGAAGACTTAAACGTGTTTTAGGGCCACTAACCTGAAAATGCAAGTTACCTTTGTTCATGTTTTGGGCGCATAAAAGTTTTGCTAATACTGCAGTTGTATAACGGTTAAGTTTTTAAAGCATTAATTTTTACACTATTGATAATTACTCATTTCAGAAAGCTTAAAAACGTCTGAGGGTACTGTCATCGACGAAACTGTTTAATAGATTAGAAGCTGGAGACAATAAATCATTAATAAATATAAGGAAGAGACAAAACGGAGCCTTGGAGAACACCAGCACTTGTATTGAACAGTTAGAAATTTATTTTCAAATCTAAAAAAGAAGGAATCGGTGGATATTAAAAATAAGCATCTTCGATTAGAGAACTTGTTGCTAAAATCTATCAAGTGCAATAATCTGACTTTCGCCGATGTACAGATTTCTCCCACTATTCGGTTATACAAAGTCTCAAATATCCGGAACATCTATTGGTACGAAAGTAATACGAAACTTTCGTTCTTCAAATTGTTTCTTAAGCTGATGATTAATCAGCATTTGGACGATATATATAGGCTCGCCAATAAGCTTACACAGTGATTCTTGCAGTGTCAAACCAACAGGAGCGATACTATCCGGGCTAGCGGAATTGTCAATAGCCCTCTTACTATAACCAGTTTCATTACTGGTGATAATGATAGTGAAAAGTTCAAATCGCTGATAATATTGAGACTATGAAACAGCGTCCAGTAAAGACTTAGGAAGGAAACTTTAAACTGTTTTCGTTAAGTTTAGAGTAAATTTGGGTTTTCGAAATCAGGAAATAAATAGTTTCAAGATTTAGTGGCCCTGTGTCTTTAACCAGTGTGCTGATTAATAGCTTTATCAAAAATTAAAAAAATTTACCAAAATATTTCTCGAAACGTTCTATAGTGGTTTTGATATGTCCGTCGATATAAGGAATGCATTTTGAAGAATTCGTTTCGTCTTCTGCATTCCTTTTCTCTATGGACTTAAAGCAACCATCACCTCACCGTGCCCTGCCTCTATGTTAACGTGCATATAATAATCTTTTACCCGAGCTTCAAGAAGTATTTTTACATTTTATGAGGAACATATTATACGCGATGGTGATGCCTGTGCAATTATTGACGATGACGGTAAATGACTTGTTGCGGTATAGAAATACCTTTGCTGCTGCTGCAACATGATTTGTGTGTGTGCTGCAGCAGCAAGCAGCAGAAAATTACTTTTCTGTTATAGAAATCAATGTATAAGTTGCAGCGACGAAGCGGCGAGCCGCCGCGGTGGCATGCAGATATGGAGTAGCAGTACCTACATAGAGTTGGTTCAAAAGACAGAAACATGTAAGTTGCCTTTGATGACCGGCTTGACCGCATGGTTAATGGTCTGGCGATTGATGTGACATAATACGAGCGAACGTACATCGAATGGAAAGACGCGAAATCACGTCTTAATATAGTTTTGTTTTTCTTTCTTATTTGAAGCCAAAGGAGAGGTACCTATATAATCTTGCAGTCAAAGAAATTGAGACCGTTTTACACGGAATGTGTTTGTGTCTCAATAGGCCTGCCATTTACAGAGAACAATAGAAATTTGGTGTGACATACTCGTTGGAACAGTATTTTAGAAGGTAGGGCTTGGCTGCTTTCAGATTGTATATAAACAAATAAAAATAATAATAGACAAGTATGCTTGTAAAACGGGAGGCAGTTACATGAATAAAATTGACTTAAAGGTGGATTGTTTTACAAAACAGTTTTATGTTAGGTAACATTACGTCTTTGAGCTCGTGGAAGCTTTAAAATAGCAATAATAATTGGAAAAAATGCACATAATAATAAAATGGCTTGAAATTGCTTGAAATGCACACAAATGTTTAAATGTTTATCAAGTATTTACTAACGAAACATTTTTTGAGAAAATTAAAATTAACTTTCAAGAAATTCCAATAACCATTTTCAGCTAAATGTTTCTACTATTTCTTCATTTCTGTAATGTGAGTTTTGCAATTTTATAATCAAAAATATGAATGCCCAATTATTGCATAACTTAGCTTATCCATTAGCATACAATATAATACTTTAAGTTTACCAGTTTAATTCATCGATTAGAGTCCAAAACGAAACAGAAGAAGTAAAAAAAAAACTTCTTGCTTACAATCCGTAACCAAAAAAACACAAAAACCTTCATTTGTTCAATGGCACAGAATTTGAATAGGTTTTTCCTTCTGTTTATTTTGTTTTTGTTTAAATTTTTTTGTTTAAATTTAAGAAAAACCTTCACGTATATAGAAGACCAACTTTTATTGTTAGTAATGCAGATTTTGTAATCAATCAATATTCTATTCCATTTGATAGCATCAGCACCCTAAATTTAGCCATCTCTCATCTTTCGTGAAATTCATGCTCATTCATCTTCATTGGCTTTCATCCGAATTAGGGTGGCTCAAAAAATTAAAAAGTTTTCCTATAGAATTTGTAACCACTGACAAATGACAATTGATTTTAAGTTAACTGGAAACATTTTAGAGGTTTAAAACAATATCTAGAGAATACGAACATTGTTCTAATTAAATTATTTGAAAAAAGTTCGATTCGATTGATAATTGTCATTCGTAATTGGAACCACAATGTAAAATAAATAAATCGGAAAAGTAAGAATAAGTAAGGTATTGGAGGAACGAAATGAAATACGCATTTAATAGAAGACTAAGCAAAAGGGAAACAATTTATTATTTAAATACTTGTTGACAACTTGCAATGATTCTTGACATAATTTTGACAGCAATAGATACTGATATTTCACTGGATAAATCTACTGAACTTCTGGTAATCGAAGACACTCATCATACCTACCTCAAATTTTTGAACGAATAGTACTCTAGTTACTGAGAAGGTTTTTAAGCTTTACAATTGTTCACACCAAAATCCAGGTATCATAACACAACTGTGTTTAGCCTTTTATGAAACACTAAAATTTTGATAACATAAACTATGATAATCTTGGAGAAAATGATAAATTATTTCAGGTTAGAAGAAATTCAAAAGAAAAAATTTTGATAACATAAACTATGATAATCTTGGAGAAAATGATAAATTATTTCTGGCTAGAAGAAATTATAATGCACGTGAGACTTATGAAATAACAATTATTTTTTCATGAGTTTCCCAGATGACTTAATCAATAATAGTCAGACAACTATCTTTAACTTTTGATAAGTTATAAGACCAAAAAGATTTATCGGATGAACATTTCGTATTTCGAGGACAATGTTCTCTGATACTCCGATCTCTGATTCTTCATTTCAAAACTCATGCAACTACTAATGTTCCTTTTCAAAGTGTGTCACTTTTGAAACTACACAAGGAGATTTTTTAGTTAAAACCTGAAGAAAGTGAGAGATAGTAAAGAAACCAAATTAAGGAACATTCGAAACAGCAGAAATGAGACTAAAAATACATTTCGTGACAAGTGCTTTTTCTCCCTTCTAAAAGAAATATGTAATCTGACATTAGTAAGAAAGAGGGAAGATTTCCTGGCTTCATTAAACAAGTCTCTTTATTCATCCCGAGACGACGCCATCTAGTTACGCACCCCAAGGCCTGGGGCGTCCTGGTTTACGCCATTTCTCAGCGTAAGCATAGTCTTCTACCAAGTTAAATTTTTGTGACTATATATATCTGCTTCGAGGTAGATTGCATACAGTTCTTGGTTGTAGCGTCTCCAGAATTGTCCTTCCCAACATAACGGGCCAACAATTCTCCGTAAGACTATCCTCTCGAACGCCCCTAAGAGGTCGGAGTGCCTTTTACTAAACACCCAGGTCCCAAGTCAATATTTGAGTATTGGCAGAACCATCGCCCTTTACAGAAGCAGCTCAGAAGTTATTGTAAGATTTGTGGAGTTAAAAAAGCTTTGACCGACGACAGTGGGTTTTTTGTTTTTCTATGTTGCTATTAGCTGCTACTATTGACCCAAGGTATTTGAGTTGAACTACTTCAAATTTATGCTCAGCTACCTTGATTGTTCTTCTCGCAATGGACTCTACCATGTACAGTCCCAGATTTTGTGTCAAAGGAATCGCATACAGCTTGTTCGGATCTTCCAAGTAAACAAGCTTCTAGTTGGACCTGGTGATGATGGTCCCTCTTGTTGACGTGCCAGTGTCACGGATTGCTTTCTAAAACGCCAGTTTGAAGAGGAGGCAGGCCAAATCATCGCATTGTCAGAGTTCATTGTAGATGTTGATTGGTCTGGATAGCAATTCGGCTATTTTAACTTGGCTTGATACATTTTTAATTTCCGAATTCTCTCATGGTTTTGCATAGTTCTACCTTGGTTATGCTTTCGTAGGCGGACTTAAAGTCTTAAAGCAGATGATAAGTTGGAATGTTAAATTCTAGAAATTTTTCCATCGGCTTAAAATCATATCGGTTTTTAATTTTACTGGGTCGAAGCCACACGAATATTGCCCGATGATAGTTTTAGCGTATGAGGCTATCGGTTCTTGTAGGATAGAGGACAGTATCTTATAGCCGGAACCACAACAACGGGATACCTCGTGTTATGACATTTCTTTTCTTGTGTATGGGGAAGAGGTAACCTTTTCGCCAGTCTTCTAACATTTCTCAAAACTGGTCCGCATTGTTGAAGCAGGTCGGCTGATTTGCCATCTTCATTTATTCGTAATTTTTTTTGTCAACCTTTTTATTGGCTTCTTCTTCTTGTGTTTTATAACAATGGGTATTTCCAAGTGTCTTCCTCAGAGAAGTATAAAACTTCCAAACTTTTAAATTAATACCTGGTATGAGTAAGCTAGAAAAGGTAATTTAGATCCCATTTACCTTCTAGGAGTTCCGAACCTGTACGCAATTCAAAGATTGTAAATTATTCTAAGCAATTGTTAAATAAAAGAAACTAGCACCTGTTTTTAAATTCCTTGTTTAAAAATTGAAGTTTACACAAGTCAGGAGCCTTTTATTTGAGGAAGAACCTGAATTTCGGAACTTCAAACATGGATTCAAAAGAACATATTATTTGATTTTAGTAACACATTTTGTATTAATATGGATTTGTGGCACTAAACGATTGCTTCACTCACAACATTTGTTTTCATGGTGCCGAAGTAAATAATTTGTATTAAGCTCAAAAATATATTCAGACGATATTTTTAAAGAAAACGTAATAGAAATCAAAGAAAAAAATGTTGAAAAACAGGAATAAAATAGGGCAACTAAACTTTGTCTACAATTACCCTATACTTATATTATGAATGGGAAACACAGTTTGCTTGCTTGTTTGTTTGTTTGTTTGTCCGCCTTTCACGTCGCAACGGAGCAATATTATGAAACTATTTTTTGTGAGGAAATAGTTACGGAGCTGGAGAGTGTTTAAGCTACTTTTAAACAAGAAAATATCTCATTTCCAACTTATTCGAGCAGATCCGAATACAATACTTATAATTAGATATACGATATATGCATTCTTTTTTAGAATAGAAATTAGAAGCATATCATTAGATGCTACCTGCTTTCTTTCTTAACATTAATGTACGAAATCATGCTGAAAACTGAACTGTTAGTGGAAACTTGTTTAAAGGTTCTTCCTTAAATGTTTCATTGAATCGTTGAACAAATTCCTATACAAAATATTCAAATTATATTTTTGAGCCACCCTGTTTTTTTTTTTTAAATTGTGTAATTTTTCATCTACAATTTTCCACTTGGACGAATTTTTGTATCCACATTCTCAAAAAAAGATACTTTTTACTTAAACAATTTCGTTGTTGCTTGGATGAATGGTGTTGTTATGTTTTTTATTTTATAAAATTTAGGTCAAGTCAATTGAAAACTGCACCGAAACTGATGACGATCGATGGGCACCTCGTTAAGATATGAGAAACAGTTGAAAAAAAGAGGCTGGATGGTGTTGATGGTGTCTTATATTGTTGTTTTTTTTAGAAGAGGGAGGCGCCCACAAGACTCAAAAAACAAAAAACAAGAAAATAGGGTAAATATTGTGCAGAAGGTATAATCTTTGTTATAATTTACGAGGAGAAAACGCACAATAAGCTGACTGAAGATTTATGGCATAATTATTGTTGATACTCCATGTTTGCGCGTCCGATTAAGAAAGTCCACTTGTTTCGACAGCAACAAAATACCAAACATCGTCGTCGCTTCTTGTAGTCTTCATATTAATACACATATTTTCATCTCTCAACTATACACTTCATATATTGCTTACAGATTTATTGAAAATTATGGTTAATAAATTTTCTTATATTGATAAAAAATTAAAAAATAAAAACAACACAAATGATGATGATGATAATGGTTTACTGGTATATCATCAGATGGTGCTAGTGATGGGAATTTAATTGGCAACATTTGTTGCTAATAAAAACACCATTTCGGTATCATCATTAAATTGTCTTTTTACTTAGTTAAAGTAATACGGGACCGGGACAGTGGCGATGGAAGAGGGGGTTCAGTAATTTCGACGATATAGAAAGTAGTTTAATTGAAATTTGTACAGTTGTCGTCGTTGCGGCCGCTGATGTTTCTTCAGTGAGCAGCGCAATTGCGGAAGAAAAATTGACTCGGAAGAAGAAATTCATAGCAAAATCACAAAATCACTGGGTGGTAGATATTGTATAGGTAAGGCTTGGAGAGATAGATAAGTGTTATGTCGAATGATGCTTAAACTTGTAATTTGTTTAAAAGAAGCGCGTGTTTTTTTGCAACTTATTATTTAAGTTTTTTTTTTTTGCAAAATTTGTAGAAGTGAAGTTTTAAATTAATTGCACTGTTATACAAATTTTCTACTGTAGTTTTCGTTTTTAGAAAACAAATGTTGCGCAACTTTTAATGAGGACAAAGAGACATTTTGGTTTTTCTTCCTGATAAATAGCGTGAGCAATTTTCTAACTAATTCATTCAACAATTTCGTTTAACTTTAAATTGAGACTCATGATGAATAGCTATTTCGTTTATGCAACAATTATTGTGCTTACATTATAAACACATGTTTATAAGAGTTTAAAATAGAAACCATTGGCTCTTGAAGCTTTAAGGAATGCTGTAGTTTGTTATTAAGCTTCACTTTGAAATTGTTAAGAAAAATGGAACATGTGAGACGTTTTTCTTTAATTCCAAAGTTTTCTTAATTTGTCAAAAAGCTCGATTAAATAAGTACTAACTTAGTGAAACAAAATTTACCGATCGAAAGGCTAATAATTGCACAATTTGCAGAAAATTCTTCGTAAAATCAGTTGTGGAAACTTTGGTTTTGGCGTTCTATGTTTTGTCTATGTTTTTTTTTAAACTTGTTTCATATCTTCAACTAAACTAAGCATCCCACAGAAAACGGGTGTTAAATGGTAGGTATACCTTAGTTACTGGCTAATGATAATTTGCTGTTTACTAGTTGTGACATTTTCAGTTGTATCGTTCTATGTTTGCTATGTTTTTATTAGGGAACTTAGCAAGTTACCTCAAGAAAACAATCTGACGGGTCTTTTCCGAAATATATATCGAGCCTTCAAGTTGTCGTTAATTAGTCGGAAGTTCATCTTGCAATGTTTTCTATGTTCTATGTTTTCACTGCTTCTAAAGCTTTGTTGAACTATACGAAAAATATACAGAAATTTAATTTTAAAGTTTTATCTTAACTAATAACAATTTACAATTTATTCGTTCTGACAGTTTTAATTTGTTCGTTCTATGTTTTCTATATTTGTTTCTTTTGTCGAAATCACATTAGCTAAGCGCGCCACAGCTATTCTACAGGTCTTATTTTGAATGTTTTACGTGCTTATAATTTGCCGTAAATTAGTCATTCATTTGTAGTGATAGTTTTGATTTAGTCGTTCGATGTTTTCTATGTTATTTTTATTGATGGCAATTTTTTTAAGCACCTATATACGTAAAAAGGGTATGCAGGAGTTATCCTTAATTTAATTCCGAATTCATATGCAATTTTCTTTCAATGTTCAAAGATGCCTTGCTCAAAGCAATCTACAGCCCTCCTCCTGCAGCAAACGGGTTTAGAGTATTGATCTTGAATAATTTCATAGCTAAAAATATATTATCGGTTACTAGTTGCGACAATTTGTGACAAAATTTTATGGTACATGTTTTCTATGTTTTTTTTTTTAGTGTTTTTGCGGACGAACATCCCTTGGAAATATAATATCAGTTTATTTTAAACTAGCGGCCCGTCCCGGATTCGCACGGGTAGACATAAATAGGTACAGATATTTAAGTTATAAGCATGCTAATTAAAACGACCATGAATCACTAAATTATAAAACATTTTTTGTCCTATCATTAATACTCTTCGAAGCGTATGCGATGAAAGACATTTAATGGCTAATTTTTTTACACCTTCGGTTGGTTTTATTAGGAATTTCTAAAGATTTCTATAGTAATCTAGTACTAAATATAGCTTAAGTTACTCAGTGATAATGTAGCTTTCAAATGAAAAAAGGAATTACTAAAATCGGTCCAGCACTTTTTGAGTTTATTCGTTACATACAAAAATACAAATCTTTCCTCTTTATAATATAAGTGTAGATTACTTGTCAATCTTTAGTAATATTGTAACTGGTGAAGTCATTTTTATGGTTTATTTGTTTGTTTGCTTGTTTGTTTGTTTGTTTGTTTGTTTGTTTGTTTGTTTGTTTGTTTGTTTGTTTGTTTGTTTGTTTGCTTGTTTGTTCGTACTTCACATTGCAACGTTTTAAATTACTTGTCAATCTATTGTAATATTTTAACTGGTAAAATGTGTTTGTTCGTTTATGTGTTTGTTTGCTTGCTTGTTTGTTTGTTTGTTTGTTTGCTTGTTTGTTCGTACTTCACATTGCAACAGAGTAAAATTATGACATGATTTTTTGTATGGAGGTAGTTACAAGGCAGCAGTGCCTTAATCTCCCATTTACGGCCGGCGGCGGTAAAATATCTCATTGACATGTCAGTTATAATAAGATATTCAATATATTAATATATCATTAAGCGTTTCTTAAAATGACATTAAAGCACGAAACTATGCTAAAACACTATTAAAAATGGAGATAGACTAATGAACTTATCGCAAGTGTTTACCATGATTTACAAAGTTATATACATACATGACAATTAATTTGTCAGTCAAATAGCGATTCTAGCGCCACGAAACTATGTTGCTTTAAAAAACAAATCCGAATAGCAGGAGATATGTATGTATAAGGAATTATTTGTCAATAGAGACGACCATGGACTCAGAATAGATCACTTTATACAGAGTACAGTTTCTTACCTGAGCTATCCTGAGTAATCTCACATAAGTTCCAATTGAAATTAGGCTCCTGCGGAATTTAGATGCAGGTTGATTAGGTAATGGTGCAAGACTTCGTGTCAAACAATTGGGGCGAAATATTATTTGTGCTAATGTCTTAACCAGCGGCGTGTGGAAAGGATGAAAATATAATTATTCCTCGAATCCCAAAAGTTCCTACAGATTTACCATTCCAATTCAAAAGGCTTCAATTCCCCTTTGAAGTTAGAAGAAAAGCAGTGCTTTATCACTTTAACAATAAACATCTTTACTTTTGGTTCCACTTTGATACTTTTAATTGTCGAAAGCTAACCAACTTACTTATGTGTACTTGCCCCTGGAATGCCTCTATGTGATGTTTTCATTTTTTTTTCTTATTGAGTTGTTCTTAACAAAATGTTAGTTTTAAACTTGATAGGCCTGCATGAATTGAAAAATCTCGTTACAGTCTAGTCCAAGACTTGTTCCAGGCTCATTTCAGATACTTCCCTCAAAGCATCCCAAACAAAATTTAACGAGTCTTGCCGAGATAGTAGTTTAAGAAATTGATCAACATTTCTTTAAACACTAAATTCTTGTAAAATGTTGAAACAAAAGCGACACCGAGACTAGATTGACAAACACCAAATTTAATGAGACCGAGACAAGACTGTTTACATCTTTTTCAATTTTTTGAAAAGAACTATTTCCTGGAAAAATTGGTTCGAACAAATAATTAACCCTTTTTTATTCGAATGGTAGTTTCACGCTTTATTAAATGAATCAGAGACAAATTTTTCGTAACGAAAAAACAATACACAAATTAAAGAATAATAGAATCAAAAATGGGACATTTCTTTTCCTGGAAACCCATCAAATAAGCCACTTTTTTTGTGGAGTTCACTTGAAGCCTTAAACTTATACTTTTACTTATTGTACCCATTTAACTGCTTGAAATATGTGCGTTCTTTTAAAATCATATTTTCTGCTCATAAATATTTTAACTTACTAAACTTCAACAAAATATCGCTAACAAATGATATACATATATGTTCCCTAGGGCGTATACGCAATATTTTTTATTTTATTTTTTATTTCTTAATTGAGACATCTCAGTTTACATTTATTTTCAAACACCTAATTCATGATGAAAATAGATACATACTTCCCTCGACAGATTATTTAAAAGAAAAAAATTAACTTTTACGCTACGTTACCTTCATCAATCTCTTGACTCGGCATTATGACAGCTTGTAATCATTTCTGACAGAATGCAAAACAATAAAATGTAAAATCTAATTATAGCTCACCATAAGCATCAGCATCAGCGATATCAAAGATCATGTATCGCTCTATGAGAATTAAGTATCTACATTTTTATGTTAACTATTTTATTTACAAGCTTTAAGCATGGTGTCAGCATTAGAGCAAAAGGCTTGTAGTAATAAAACCACCAAATAAAACTACAAAAACAAACAACATCAGAAATTCGATGTGCACGATGCGATTTTTTTTTTTTTTAGATAGAAATCATTAAGAATTGAATTCCCATACCTGTAGCTGTCAAGGTAGGTACCTACATATAAATATCTAAGCTTGGTTCAGTTATGGTGGATTATGAGGTTTTAAATCTGTGCTGTTTGACTTCGTGTAATTCGATTTCGATTTCTAGTTTTGTTTTTCTTGTTTAATTTTTTTTTATGAAAACATCATTTACTCAGTTGTGACCTTTGCATTGAAAGCTATCGTCTTTGGTCGGTAGATTGAAGTTTGTCGGATGAATGAATGAATTTTAAGTCAATTGAATAAAATAATTCAATTTTTATTTGCTTTTTGTTGTTTTGTTTTGTATTATTGTCTTAGTTTTTCATTTTATTATTTTTTTTCAGTGGCGCGCTTATTAATTGCTACCGAAGCATTTTTAAACGTGGGAAATTAGAAAATGAATTTCAAATCGATCGAAGTTGCTGATTTTGGTATGAGGTTTGTTTTCATTTTCATTTTTTATTTGTGTTATGGGAAAATTTAATTTGAAACTAAACGAGTATACAAGTACACTTGAAGACTGTTATGGGAGAGGTTTGCAATTATTAGTTGCCATATCAGTAAATGTTGAATTGATGAGTTTGTATTTCTTTTTTTTATTTTCAATGATTCATGACAAAGAAAAAAAATTAATTACTCCACTTTTTGGTGAAGTCTAGCGAGAATCTAAAAAATTCTCATATTTGAAAAATAAATACAAACTAGTTATAAAACACAATAAATTAATTACATAAATTCGACTCTGAAAAAAATCGCGAATGTTTTGATTCAGATGAATTATTAATAAATAATATAATAGCAATTGGTTTTGCATTTTCGAAGTTACTAACTGCTGGAAACAAATAACATTGTTTTGCATTGAACCTTAACAAAAGACATTATATAAACGGAAAAAGTCAGTACATAAAAGTTTGAATTTCTAATATTTTGGCTAAATGTACAACATTTTGTCAAAGTCAAGTTCTTGATAAAATCTTAGCCTACAATACACTAGTGTTACATCATCTTAATAAATGAGTCATTCAAATTATGAACATCAACATAAGCTCTAAATCAACGATATAAAAAATAAAAAGAACAGGATCGAAATAACTACCCTGTGGTACTTCATGATTTTTTTAGCTTAATCGAAGATTAAGATCTGTTGAGTTTTAAATAGTACTAGCTGTTACCCGCGGCTTTTGCTAGCGTGGTAGAAGAAAATCAAAACGTCACATAGAGACATTACAGCGGCAAGTATACATAAACAGATTCAAGGGAGAAGTATAGCTTGTTGCACCCCCGTTACAAACACTCCCTGATATCTCCTGCTGCTTCATCCAATACGTTTCAAAGCCGTTTCTTAGTATTATTATCACCCTTTCACAAATAAATTGATCGTCATGTATTATTTTTTTTTTTTAAATCAGGGTACGCACTTGTAATAAGTTCAGAATTACTCTTTACTTTATTACAACATTACAAAAACCTTCCTTTAGTGTCACATAGTTTACATCGGTTTATAATTGTTCATCTCCCATTTTTAATTGGAAATTAGGTGGGGAGGTAGTCTGTAAACATCCCAACAAATATAAGAAGAAACGCCTAAAGACAGGTAATGATAAGAGGTCCAAAACCAGAAAGCACCTTATGATATGCTATTAATTAGTGTATTAGAAGAATATATCGAATATGAAATTATAAGTATTATTATCGGTGGATCTACTCGAATAAACTTAGAATGATATATTTAATTGCGTTAAAAAGTAGCTTTAAACACTCTTTAGTCTCGGAACTGCCTCGAAACAAAAAATCATGTCAAAATATTGCTCCGTTGCAATGTAAAGGACGGAAAAACATACAAACAAACAAACAAGCTGACTTTCCCATTTATAATATTATTATAGATGTAGGTTTATATGTGTAGGTTTTTATTCTTTTCTTAAATTTTAAAGTATACATGCAGGGTGGGTCACCTAGTATTTCCTTTTAAGACCATAGGTTGTTCTTACACTGGATGCTGTTAACAGAACGAAATAAGATGCTTCCTATTTTCTACAAAAAAAGAAGTATCAGTCGAATTGAAGCGCCTGCTGCACTCAAGATGCTGCCAAAACTTAATTCCAGAACATCAATTTACCATTGATCAAAAACATCTCAAAATTTTACCAACTAGCCAAACAAGGCTCACGGATTATTTGCTCAAAAGGTTTAATTGACTCAGAAAATGAAAGCTAACGATCATTCGTTTCGGAAAACAATTTTGGAAAAAAAAATAATATATTCTGACGAATCGCAAAAATTTGCATCTGGGGCTCAGAAAACCCGTACGTTATTGTGATCGAGAAGCTAATGCAATGATGGTTTGGTGGAAATTTGAAGTGGACAGTGATTTATACTACTTGTGCTTCGTGCAATATGGAGCGCCATATCGTAATCGAGCTTTTGCGCCCCGCCTTTTAACCCCCTCGGTTGCTATTTTATCCTTTAAAATTATTTTACGAGAAACCGTAAAAAAACCGATGCTAGGCCCACAATCCAAAAACGACACGAGGGCTTGGATTTTTACGACGTATGGTTCATGCAGGATTGCGCACTAAGCCACAAAGCTCATGACACAATCGAGCTTTTGCGTACCGTCTTGAAGAGCGACTCGACTGCTATGGGCTTTTTTCCTTTAGAATTTTTCTGTGGGGAACCGTAAAAAAATCGAACCGAAATCCAGAAACGATTCAATCATTTAAGGTCAATATCATCGAAGAAATCTTTGAGGAACAGCCCGATACCACCAAAAAGGGCCGCAAAAAGGACCGAAAAATTCGATCCACAGAGTGCACTACTTCAAAGCCAGGCGAGGCAGCAACTTAAAAGACATTTTGTTCCATAATTAATAGGAATGTTTGATTTTACCTCAGTAAAAGAAAATGAAATTCTGTATTTGTCTCATTCTTAACATAATCGGTGTGGTTATTAATACATTTTAATATAAATAGTAAAGGTCCTAAATGGCTACTTTGTGGTACTCCAGAATAAACTTTGAACTTTTTTTACAGCAATATATGAAAATTTTAGATATAATGTTTTCAATTATGTTGGAAGCATTTATTAAATCGGTCATGCAAAAAAATGTTAAGCCAATCATTTCCGAAAAGAGAGAACTATTACTTTCCTGCATTATTAATTAATGAAAAAATGTTGATTCTACAATTTTTAATTATTTATATGTTATTACGAATTATTCGATGATAATGAAAATTAAAAAAAAAAAGCAAAACGTGTCATTAATTGTTTTTGCATATTAACGTGCAGCTATGATGTTTCAATGACAAAAAAAAAACCACAACAAATTTGAATCATCATTCAGCGTGAATTATTAAAATTAACTTTTAAATTACAATACAACTCAATTAAAACTTAGAAGACTTACCTTAAAATGTTTGGATGTGATAATCTATTTAGAAGTTGAACTTCTCTCAGCATATTTGGTCGATTTGCACGTAATTGATTCATTTTTAGTACCATAACTTCTCCAGTCGTTCGGTGTGTGACCTAAGAAATAAAAACAAAACAAAAATAGGTTAACATTTTATTTATAAAATATAAAAATTAATAAGTGTAAAAAAACAACAAGTCAACTTTAATAGAAACCCGAACGAACGAATTTTCCATAGAAATGAGTAAAGCACTGGTTTTAGTCGTTTGTATTATGAACTCTGGTGTTCTAAAAAGTACATAACATCAATAACAGCAGGAGCAGCCAAGTTGTCTACATCCATCCTCCCTGCGTGCATTTGATGGTTTAATCTAAAAATAAGTTTCAATACACAATATTGATTTTTTTTATTGTGTTCGTTATTTTTGAAAACTCTCACATGTCAATGAAGGCGTAGAAACATCAACTGAGTTTTTTTGTTGTCATATTTTTTAGCTGAGTCAAAACATATCCGTTTCAACCTTCAACTAGACAAGAGATTTGATTTCAAAAACAGTCTTTAAAAAAAAAATCAAAGTTTAACAAAAAGGATGATGGGCGGTTAGAAGAGTTCATGAAGCGAAAACTTTTGCCATGTCATATGTTACAAAAACACATTACACGCTGTATGTGGAGTTGACTTTTATTGAATTTAAGGGAAGTTGTGTTTTTTAGATTCTTTTTATTTTCTTCTTATTTGATTTTGGCATTGGAAAATGTGTGTTCTGCAAATGCATCCACAACGAGGAGGAGGACGACGAAGACGATAGTCGCCAAAGAGTCGCTAAAGCTGACAATATGATTTACTGGTTCATATTTTTTTTGTAGGGCATATTGCAATGACAACATTGACTTACTGTAAAGGTTTTAGTTGTGTTTTTTGGAAGGCAATATAGTCATTGTTGTGTATGGTCAGGGACGATACTGTGGCCTTGTATTGATTTTATGTCATTTAGAAGCTATTTATTGAGAATGAATAGCATGAGGACGAATATAGTGAATAGTATTATGACAAAAGGGTAGTAGTTTTGAAGGAAATCTACTAGCTCAAGGAAATATTTCATCTTTTTAGTTATCTTTGCTCGCAGTACTCAAGGGTTTATGAATGGACTAACCTACAAATATTGGAACACTATGCTAGCGTTTGGAGGAGATTCACATTCTTGAAGTTCAACTAAGGAAATAATCTCTGTGTTTTGTCGTGTAAACGATTGAATTGATTGAAATTAACGAATCAATAAAATTCTGAAAAATAGTTAAAAAAAATGTAATGTTGAGGCTGTGATTTTCAAATGAAAGTATCAGTTATTTTCGAATTCTGTCCAAAAGGTTAAAGTGGATATGGAAATTATCATACGCTGCCTTTGAAAATCGATATTATGCAAATCTAAAAACGGGGGGGTTTTGATATTAGTACAAAAGTTTAATTGATTAAACTTTTTAGACAGATATCATTGATTTATGAAAGGAAGAAATCTGAAGGCAATGACCTGATACACATCAGTACTTTAAATTGAAAGTTGATTAACATCAAATTTAAAAATTTGCAAAAAATATACAACTATAAAATTTAAAAATTGCTAAATTTCTTAACTAACTAAAGGCTGAATTTTCATTTAGAAACTATCAACTGACTGTATTATTATTATATTATTATTATATTATTATATTATTATTATTATATTATTATTATATTACTTTATATTATTATTATATAACTCTCATCTCTGGGCTGGTGCTTCAGTAAATAATTTAAGCCTCTTGGACAGAAAAGAGCTTTTAAAATGATTGGTGACATTAACATCATCAACTTTTTTACGTCACTCGAACATCGACGTAAGGTTTCTTCCCTTACCCTTTCTTACCGTTATTTTAACCGACTATGCTCTAGTGAAATAGCCAGTTGCTTTCCTCCCCTTAAACAATTTAACCGTAATACCCGCGCTTCTAGGAATGCCAATCAGTTTACCCTTGACTTCGGCCGTACTATGAAGTACAGAGATTCTTTTTTTAGCCGTACTACGCGAATGTGGAATGCCTTGCCACGCTCTATCTTTCCCTGTCATTGCAATGTTCCGAAATTTAAAATCAATGTTCACCGACACCTCCTATCCAACTCTTCCCTCTTTTCCTAATGCTCACACTGTGTCTTTGGCATATTAAAGGTATACAAAACCCATTTAGTGTTCGCTAATTATTAAAAAAAAAATATATTCTTATAAATTTCAAAAAAAGTAGGCAATTGACTTTTTCTGAAAAATTAACTAAAAGTTAGCAACAATGTGTTGTATTTTTTGAAAGTTTTTATTTCTTATTATAAAAAAATTACGGATTGCATTTTTCAAAAATTATTATCTTACGTTAACAACAAAATTTAACATAGAATGATATCATTTTAATGCCAATACCTCCATTTATTCACGTTATATTGGAAATAGAACATAAATTTTTACCAATTTTGTGTAGTATTTGTTCGTAGATTTAAATTTTTATAAACAAACTGATTGTTGGATTTTTATAAAAATTGTATTCAATGTTGAAAACAATAGTTTTTATAAGATGAAATTAGTTTGAAGCCAATATCGTTAATTTTTGAAAAGATATTTGAGTCGAAAATCAATTTTTACCAACATTTCATAATGTTTTTGTTTTAGTTTCATATTTTTTGTAGGAAAAAAACTATTAGCTACTTTGATTTTTTTTTAAATTTGAATATGTCAAAAACGGTTTTCTGCGTCACATACAATAATAATTTTTTGAAAGTACATATTCGAGGTAATAATTTGTTTCAGTTTTTTTTTTTTTTTTTGAAACCCGTTTATTGATTTTCCTTTCAAAATCATACTAGTTTGATATAACGTCAGTTTATAATACAATATTTAACTGAGTTATTAGGCGTGTTTTTTTGGCACATCTATCCGTATCTGCAGTGGGAGCTTCCATGTATTACAAATACAACACGCAGCTGCGGATAAAACTTAAACTTGAATCTGGCTGCGGATGAAAAATTGACATTTTTTCAAGTATCGATACTCGATCGAAGAAAAATTGAATTTCTTAGGTTGGTAACTCGGATAATCGAAAAACTCAAAGAGTCTCGAAGGCTTTGTTCACAGAGTGCAACGCTCTTTAAGTTCGTTCTTTTATTTAAGTTTATTTTGAATTCATATTGGAACGCATTAATTAAGGAACATGTCACACATAGTTGCTCTATGGTGTTTAATATTTTTTTCTGTAACGTCATTTTCTCTTTGCGAGATTTAAGGTATAACTACAACGGCCACTTTTTGCAAAAAAAAACTACAAAAGCTGTTTTTGACATCAAAAAATAAGCTTTCTGCATCATTACTTTTAATATTGGGGTGGAAAAACTGTCACAAAATGAGTTTGAAAATGTTTCACTTTTTGACTTTTTGCAAAAAGTGCTCGTTGTAGTCATACCTTTAGAGTCAAGTAAAATTTGTGAATCTGACAGTTAAAAGAGGTGGTAAAGTGAGGAAAAAGTAGAAAAATCTCAGATTTATATAATTTATTAAAAACTTGAGATTCAAAAAAAAATGGAGTCTAGATTCAAAAATGTGAATCTCAATTTTTATCAAAATTCACACATACATATGTAGGTACAAGCACACGCAATTTCAAAAACACACTTCTCTGTTTGACATTCTCTGTCTGAACATTTGTTATTGTTTTATTTCTTTATATGAAGAGATTTCGTAAACAATTACAAAACTAGATTTCATCTACTATTTGCCAGTAAAAATCTGAGATGTTTACACAAAAATTTCAAAAGAAATTAGAAAACGACATGTAAGTTAAAAATGTTTTTTAAGTTTTTCTGACAACAAAATTAAAAACAAGAAGGCTTAATTTTTGGTTAAAAAAAAACATTTTTTGTAATTTTTTTTAACAAATGGCGCTAGAAAGACAACATTTTTTTGTAGTTTTGTAAATTTACCACTTTTTGCCAAAAGTGTAGTTGTTGTAGTTAAGTAAAGTTAAGTAAAAGTTATTTATACAAATTTTGACAGTTCACGCAGCTCCATGAGTACCCCTATTGTCAAAATTAAACATCAAAAGTCTTCCACATTTCACATACGAATTTCAATTTCGATCTTTCGACCCTGCATATATGTAAATGGGCCCCCTATAAGAACTTCAATTTCATGAACGACGACTGACCAAATCTACGAACATACCCCAATATGTCAAAAACTAATCAAACTTTGAATAAATGCAGATGGATGTACAAATGAAAGATCACAAAAAAAGGTAAATTAGCATTTATTTAAAATAATAAATCAGGTACATAATAAAATTCTTTATTAAAATATGTAGCACCAAGAAAAAAAAACCTGGATAAAGGATAAGATGGAAGCCTTGCTGGACTTCTACACTTATTTTGTTTTATTATCTGACAGCTAGACAAGTCTACCAACTTAAAAATAAAATAAAACAGCTGAGGATGGCCAACTGCCGATACGTTTTTTTTGGGAAATCGAATTTGGCTGCAGAGAGCGATGTCAAAAAAACACGCCTATTGGTTCGTGAGATATTTTGAATCAGCCAAAATGTTCACTTTTTTATTAAAAACGCTTTAGTAAAAAACACCCACTTATTTTTTTTGTTTGTTTTATTATTTGTAATAAAATTGCATTTGTATTTTTATTTGTATGGACGACGTACAGAGGTACGAACACACACACTTCCTATAGGAAATTAAAAACAGACTTGGTTAAACAACTCCTCATTCTTCATGTGCGGCTGAAAAGAGAATCTCTATATCAGGAATAAACTGATCGACATACCTTGAAGTGCGAATATTAGGGCTAAATACTTTGACGGAAGGAGAATGCAATGGGCTATTTCGAGATAATTTTTTTTATAAAAATATATAAATAAACAACGGAATTCGAACAACATTACAGGCTATGGTGAAAATAATTTAGTTAAAATTATATCATCATTTTCAAAGCCCTTTAAGAGATTCAGTTAAAAAGAAATAGGGTCGTTTAAGGACACCTGATGAAATAAATTTGAATTAGATTAAGTTGTCTACAAATAAAGGGTTATAAATATTTTGTGTCTAGAATAAAATCCAAAACACAGCATTGTGTTCCAAAAGAGGTGATCTGCGATAATCACACAGAGAACTAAAAAGTAATACATAATGAATTTTGAGACTTCAACGAAAAACGTATGTTGCTGAAATATTTCACAAAAACAATTCTTAATATCCTACAATGTAACATGATTTCACTTAAGATACAAATTTAATTTCAACTCGAATAAAAAGAAAGTGTATATTTCCAATGAAACGGTTTGAGACACTTGATGCCTCTAAAATAACTTGCATGATCCACTAAAACATATTAAAGTCTAACCTGCAAACATATTTTTTTCATTTAAAACAGCTTAAGCTACAACTATAAATATCAGACATTAATATACATCTCAGCGACATCACTTCTTCAAAACGATTTATGACCAGTTTACCTAACCTATAATAACTATGATTTGGTTTATATTAACTGTGTCCCCAGCAACATGTCGATGTCTCAACTATGACTCTGACATACGATATAATTGAATTAGACGATTTAGCAAGCTTGTTCCGAATTCGAATTTGAATTCGATGAATTTGTTTTCTCACTTTTTTATGTTTTTCCTATGATTTGAATAACATCCTTAAAAAATACATGCAAACAAAATAATATGGCTTCACGCCACATATTAATATGTTTTTAGCCAAGATTATAAAATGTTGTCAGAGTCAAACTTGATTTAGTATTTAGTATATAGCTTTTTTTCATGATATTGGAATTTTTGTAAGGCGATTACTTTTTCATGTTTTTTGTTTTTTCTATGGTCTTGGATTGTATTTATTATTAAGAAACATATGTACAATACATACATACAAACATGCATATCCGTATTTTGTATGTCACAATTGTTTATACAAGTTGTTTTAGTTTCTTTTGAATTTTCTGTGATGGAAGGAATTAGGTAACATAATTACTAGGTCAGTGGAAATTTTAAGCTTATGGAAGAGGATTAAGTTGCTAAAAAATTAATTAGTGTGGTAAAAATAGTAGTTTTAGTAAGGTCTATTTATAGAAAGTGACTCCAGAAACGTATTTTTCATAAAAAAACGTCTTATTCTAGTTTTTTTCTTTAAGAAGCTTTAATGCCTCACAAATGAATTGTTTCATAAGTTTTATAAAATAAGAATACCTTCTGTTTAAGGAACTGAGTATGCATGTCTAATTTTGACCTTGAAATTTTGAATACAATCGTTGGTGGCTTCTTATTTTGGCTCACTAAAGACTTGCCAAGAGATTTTTTGAGAGTTTCAAATCGCTGAGAACGATTTGCTGATCCAAAACATTCATATTTCCTTTCTAAGTGAACATATAAATTAAAGTTGTGAAATGTATGTTTCTACAAATATTTACTTTGCGATGAAATTGCGGTACAATATGCATAAAGAAGTCATGTTATCTAATGTTTCTTTAAGAAAACTGTCTCATATTCATTAATTGGAGTGAACGTTTCCATCTGTTTGAGAGCTTATACTTAATACATATAAATACAGCAACCCAAATTAATAATTCCATAGTCTTAATCATTTAAGCAAATTAAATTTCTTCAATAGTGAACTGGGGCGTATGCGTAACTTTTTTTTTAATTTTATTTTTAACTTGCCGTAAGAAGTTATTGTAATCGGTCCGATTTGTCGAATTGAAAATATTGACATTTCTCGACGATTTAAAGCCCATAGAATTTAAATGCAAATTTTTTCAAGAAGTATGTCTCTGTGTGCTTGTGATCGTATTCTTACGTCTGTACGTTCAGGATTCCATTTTCCGTCATCCATAGAACCAGTAGAGATAACGACTTCAAATGAATTGTTGTATACAGATAAAAACAAAGGAAGATGCAAAAAAGGCTTTCAAAAAATATTGTGGGTGTTTTTTTTTTAATATAGCAATTTAAAAAAGGGAACATTTGGGTTGACATCCCATCGTTTTTTATGTTTTTGTAAACATGATATTTTTATAAAAAAAAAAGCCAATTGCATTCACCTCTCACTCAAAGCATTTAGCAGTAATATTCGCACTTCCAGGTATGCAGTTCAGTTTATTCCTGATATTGACATTTTTTTATCAGTCGCACATCAAGAATGTGTTCTTTAAGCGACTCTGATTTTTTTCCTGTTGTTTTGATTTTCAAAACTGTAAGACAAATTCTTACCGGTACAGCTAAAACTTTAAAGTAGTTGAGGACTTTGTCCACTTCAACACGGTTATAAATAACAACAACAGCGCCAAAAACTCTTGCTGGACTTAGAAGAGAGAATGGAGTGATAAAGTACTCTCTCAAGAAACCAAAGTTATCTTCTACAAGACGCTCACCATTCTTGTTCTCATTAATGGCGATGAAGCTTGGACCTTATCAACGTCTTAAGTTGTATTCACACCAAAGAAACATTTTTTTAAAAAGATCTTACTTAAATGTTTCCTTTAAGAAAACATTTCAGAAACATTGCAGAAATATTGCAGAAACATCTCAGAAACATTGTAGAAATATTTCAGAAACATTGCAGAAACATTTCAGAAATGTTTCTGTGTAGTTTTGTTTTGGTGTGGACACTTTGAGAAACATTTCTGAAATGTTTCTTTGTCTCCTTTTTATATATCCAATTTTGTGCGAGAAATTGGACTGTTTAAGAAGTAATCTCTAATCTTTTTCACAATTTATACTTTCGTAAATTTCAGACAAATTACCGGCTTTTTTGATTTTATTTTTAAAACGTTCGTCACGAAATTTTTTTTATTTCATACATTTTTATCAGTTGGATAACATTCTCATAAACATTTCAGAAATGTTTCTTGAGCGCCCAGACAAAAAAAAAACATTTCACAAATATTGCTCTGTTTCTGAAACGTTTTTAAATGTTTCTTTAATGCTTCAGAAAAGTTTAAAAGATGTTTCTTAAATTTTTCCGAAATTTTTCTTTGGTCTGGACGCATCTTTAGGTATGTTCGAAAGGAGAATTTTAGGTATGATTTTTGTGTCCCTTCAACATATATGGAGAGTGGAGGAGGAGATATAATAACGAACTATACGGACTTTACAACAACTCTGATCTAATCAAATGAGTTAAAGTCCAACAAGATAGATGGCTGGGTCATGTAGTATTGTAGAGCCAAATGACATCAACCCTCCCGCCCGAAAAGTCTTATTATGCAATCCCATTTAAGAAATACGCACGTGAGACAGGACCTCAAACAACTTGGCTAGTTAGCCAGTGATCGAGCTAACTGAAGACGCATGTTATTTGTGTCACCTTAAGTTAATAAGTGCACCGGACCGGTTTCTTCTCTGTGACCCTTCCCTATTTTTCTAACACGAGCATTGTATTTAAACTTTAAACATTTTATGGGTAACCAAAATCCCTTTAGTGTTTCTTTAATATTAAAAACAAATTAAATATGAACAAGTTGAAGGAAACATCAAATTTCAGATTGTTACACTTTATATTTTCGAGTACATGTTACATCTAGTTGAACATGACCGATTTCAAACATATAAACATCAATTTGTTGCTAGAATTATGTCTCTAAAAAATGTCCATCCACTTGTATATTCCAAGCACCATCAAGTTACATCAAATTCTAGGAACAGAACTGATGAACATTTCCAAATTAAAAAAAAAAAAGTTACATATTTCCCAATTGATTCTTATCGTTTTCACAAGAAATAATAATAAATAAAAAAGAACAACCTTATAACTAATAAATTTACAACAATTTATGGTCATTAATTGTCATGTTGTGTCTACAAGAAACACAGAAGTCCCTCTTTTCCTCTATGTTGCCATGGCTCTATGGTTCTATACATGAAAATATTTACTGTACCTATGTGTCATGTCGTGCAGATATAATTTTCCGCTCAAGTGATATTTTCATTGAGTAAAACGAAAAGAAATAACAACAACAAATATAACAAAAAAAATCCAGTACAACATGTTGGCGTCGTCGTCAGCAACCGGCAGCAGGCGGTAGCTCTGTGGTAGTGACGGACGGTGGCGTCTATATAACAACTTGTAATCGTCAGAATAGATGGCGAAGAACGGTGTTGGCAGCGGCGGAGGTGCTCGGCAGCGTCATCATGCGCGCAATTCTTTCAAAATTCCATTGCATATTGTAATTTATGACTTGCTCAATAGGGCAAGTAGTGGTTTCGTGTAAGAAAAATGGATAAGAATTAATAATACGGTGGTAAAGAAGTCTGAAGCAGTCCATCCAGGTTATGATTTCGAGCGTCTCCTATTTTTAGCGAGCTTAAGACTTAACATTAAAACTATCAGACGGTATATTTTTGTTTTAAACAAAAGGAGATTGGAAACCTTTAGCTAGGGTATCTTTATCCATTTGTATTCTTAATATGTGTCTAGCAACATGTGTCTGCCAACATTTTTAATTTTAAAAACTGTGTTACCTTTTGTTTTTGCTTAGTTTTTTTTTAACGATGTCCTATTGAATGAATGCGCCGATTACTTATTTTTAAAGTCATTTACAAAAAAAATTTGTTACCATAGCAACAAGTTGAAAAAATTCAAAACTTCTATATTTTGAATGTGTATCTAATCAAACAAACCTGACTGTGCCAAATACTTTTTTACTTTGGTTTAAATCAATCAACCTGTGTTCTCTAATGAAATTATCACGGGAAAGTTTTTGCATAGTTTTCATCTTGCAACATGTTGCAGCAGTATAGGTTTTTCTTTGGGTACATTTTGTTTTCAAAGAAAAAGTCTTTTGCCGGCGGCGTTATAATTTGGGTATATCCTCGTATGGGGATACAATAAAAAAAAAATGTGACTATAATAAATTATTATTATTATAGGGTGTGGGAGGTTTGTTGTCGTTATTCGAGAGAGAGACTCAGAAGAATTTACAAAAATGTTTCTGGCTAAAACCAAGCAACAAAACAAAAACAACTTCACAGAGATTGTTTAAAGTTTAAAAAAGGTGCAGCTAGTGTGGGAAAATATGTTCCAGTTTATTTATTTATAGACAAATTACTTTAGCACAAAAGTTAATACAATACGATATGGTATAGTAGAGCAACTTTAACTTTAAGTTGTGTAGGGTTTAACAAAAGTATCTTCATCAAACTCTTGTAATTTGGCGTGTTTTGTGTTTTTCTTTAAACAAAAATATATTGTCTTACATTGTTTCTCCATTATGCGTTTGACCATGATTCTTTTTTGTTTATTAAATTCTTCAGTCTTTACAAAATAAGGCGTAAGATACAAACCACAAGTTCATTAACATTCATAAATACGAATATATTAAAATACTCAGCTCAAACCGTGGGATTGGTATTTTGATTTGAATTCTTTTATTTTTCTTCAATAACCAATAAGGTGATATATTTCATATGACTATTTTAAAAGCAATAATTTTTAATTTATTAAATTGCTTTTGCTGTTTTATGAATGAGGAAAGTTAATTTTTTTTACGAAAATTTAATTAATTGCCATGTTAAGTCAAAATCATTGGGTTGTCAATTTAATTTTGTTAAAATTTCTGTGTGGGTTTTGCCAAATAAATAAGAAAAAAAGGCGGTAGTAAGTAAATTGCGACAGATCGTTAACAGAAAATTTATTTGTTAAGGAAGGAACGCGTGTTTTAAATATGATGCCATATTTGTAATGATTTAAATTAATAAACGCGAGCTTTAACAAAAATAGCAAACTTATATTAAGCTTACGTGGGTGGTTAAGTAGATTAATGTTGGTATTTATGTAAAAAAGTTCGTTTTTAAAGAATACGAAGATTTTGACAGTGACCATCTTCACAGAGAATTTCTTAATGATTTCGTTTGGAGTATTTGGTTTCACGTTATATTTCTAAAACATTCTCGAAACATTTTTAAAAACTCTCACGGAAAGGGTAACTTACTAAACATACGTTGTTTCTATTAAGAGTTTTTTTTTTTAAGTCAAAAGGTAAAGGTTATAAAATTGGTTCAACAGATTTTTATGCGTTCATAAATAATATTTAATTTTTTTGTACCCGTGGCGTGGTTAGTGCGTTGGACTATCATGCCACAAGTCTTGGGTTTAAACCCTACCTGTGCCTCCAAGAGTAATTCTTGTCATGAAAAGTGCTTTCTCAAATCGGCCGTTCGGAATCGTATTCAAACTTTAAAACCACTCCATCCCTGGCAACATTACTCGCACACGGGAATGGTTGAGAGTTTTAAGTCACTAGGCCCTAGCTTCCAAAGGACCGTTGCGCCACTTAATTTATTTATAATCATTCATTTCATGGTTTCAAATTGGTAGCTATTGCATTTGTCACTTGTCAAACTCAGTTATCATTTGAAGTGTCATATAGTTAGCTAAATATTTGCCATTTACAAAAATTTATTAGTTTAAAATTTAACAGAACATTAAAATTTACTAAAAATTTGATTTAAATGTAGCTACTTTGTTCGCTTATTATGTTCGTCTTAGTCGAATCGACTACGCAAGCAATCGGTAAAATTGAAAAGAAATGTCCAATCGAATAATCACCAAAACCTAGAAACATTGAAAATCTTTATTATTCAAGTTATGTGCAAAAAAAATTGGTTACAAATTACTTCAAAAGATTTACATCCAGAAATAAAAAATGTATACGAGTATTTGTTAAAGTATTTTTAGCTGAAATGAAAAAATGGTCACCAGTATTTCAGAGACACATTGTGAGCATTAGGAAAAGGATAGGGTTCAAAAAGATGTATGGGGGTACAAGTTTTGAATTCCTGAAAATTGCAATGACAGAGAAATACAGAGTGTGACATTCGCGTAGTACGACTAAAGAACCAATCTCTGTACTTGACAGTACGACAGATTTGATTCGTAAGAATCAATAAAATTTGGAGTATTACGGTTGAATTGTTTGAGGGGAGGAATGTAACTGGCTATTTCTCTAGAGCATAATACATACATTAAAGTAACGATAAAAAAAGGGTGAGACAAGAAACTTTACGACGGTATTTAAGCGGTGTTAATGATTTAACAATGATATCATCAGCAATCGATTTCAATGCTCATGTCCAAGAGGCTTAAGTAAGTTGCAAATGAGAAGAAAAACTTCTTGAATCGAATTGGGAAACCTAAAAATCTTGCGCAATTTTTGGCGACATCAATTTTGTGATGGTTCCACAAGAGGTAGTTGGTGATACCCATACCGGGACTACCGAAAGAATAAATCTCTTTGATATAAGTGCCATCTATGGATAATGGTAAGAGTGGTATATCTCGCTAACGATAAAATACAGCATTGGGTTTTCGAAAAATTAAATTCCACGCAGATTTGTATGCTGTTCAGTTCGGAATTTAATGAACTATCATATTTAGTCGTTGTAGTTCTACATTCGAAGAAGAAGGATGTGAGTCTGAAAGTAAATATGTAAAGCTTAAAGTACTATCGTCAACAAAGCAGGTTAGTAGATTAGAAGTTTCAAACAAGAGATAGTTGATAAAAATAAGAAAGAGTGCAGGAGACAAAACAGAATCCTGGGGCACACCAGCAGTTAGTATGATTTGATTTGAACCCATCCCAAACTACTTTTATTGAACGGTCAAAGCTAATTTCTAATCCAATGAAGGAGAGATTCGTCAAAGCCGAAGGCACGCATTTTCGATAAGAGGGCCTAATGCCAAAACCCTATCAAATGCTTTTGAAATATCGAGCGCCATAATCTTACTTTTTCAAAAACGATGTTAAGATTCGTTTCCCTGTTGGATGAGATAAAGTATCAGATCACCAATGGATCTATTGCTACGAAAGCCGTACTGACGGTCATTAAGAAGCCTGCGGTCTTCGAAATAGTTCTTAAGCTGTTAGTTTTTTTTGGTTGAAGTTTTATCGAGCAATAATCGCACATCGGTAGCCCGTCTTCTTGTTTATACGCCTCTGGAAAAAATCTATTAAGTTAACATAGGTTTGATTAAAGTGGCTCTCAAGAACAAAACGAAGGCTTCAAAGACTATTGAAGTTTATGTGCTTTATATCACTTCGATCATTATACTAGAATTATCCTAGAAAAGGTGGGCCATTTTTTCTTCCTCTTAATCGTCGAAGAAGCTTCTGCAAAAATCATTTAAGAATACTTTGAAACCTGATTTAATAATAGTCACGTTTCAACTTTTACACTTATTTACAAGCTACTACGTACTACTTCGAAAGTTTTAAAAACATGATTGCATAAAACTTCTTAGATGTCTGGGTTTAATCCCCGCCTGTTCCACCTAAATGTTTTTTGCACGCTGTAAGCTTCTTGAAAGGAACTGTTAAATCCAAAATTCTTGTCATGAAAAGTGCTTTTTCAAGTTAATTCATGTTCTCGAATTTAGTATTAAAACTGTATGCCCCCACATTGCTTCCTCGCAAGAATAATTGAGAGTTGTAATTCACTGGACCAGGTACTCCAAAAGCTGTAAGCCCATTAAATTCATTTATTTGTATCTTGTCTTAAAACTTTAACTTTGGTAAAATGAGCAATTTTTGACGATTTTATCAGCGAAAGATCGTTTTTGTGTTACGCAATATGGAACAAATTTTTAATATTAAATTTTCTTTCAGCCATAATGAAGCTTCTTTTATCGCGAAGAAGCAGAAGAACAGGTTTTGTTTTGTTTATTCTGAGTGAACATTTGTCCATCAACCGCATCATTAGTTTTAATAAAAGCTTTTCAAATTGTCTTCCAGAAATGTCATCTTCTTCTAGAAAGATCTGGAATGTCCACTGTGATGAAGTCTTAGGACGGAATGGCAGCTTTCGTAGCTATTTGCTTACTTGTAATATCTAGGGATGTCAGATAGAGAAGATTGTTCACAGAGTTGTACATAGTACATAATATGGAGTCTTAAAGTTGGACTATGCTTCGTCTGTCGCAGTTAATTGCAGTTAAATGGAAACTTTAAAGAATATTTTTAAATCTTTTTAATTTTATTTTAAATTCCACACTCGAGATATTCAATTACCAAAATCAAACATTCTGTATTTTTTTTACAAGTCTTTTTTTCAAAGTACTTCACAATCGTTATATATATTTAGTTTGGAGTCTTTTACATCGCTATGACTTAAATATCTAGTTTCATCAAAACGAAGCCTCAATTAACATCTCTCTCTAGGAGGCAAACATAAGGTCTTATTTGGCTTCCGATATTTTTGTTTTCTTATTTTAACTATTTGTCAAAATTGTCTCTAGGCATTGCAAAATATTAGAAATTTGTTCAGCAGCCAAAAAATGCTACATTTACAACAAATAAAAATTGGACACAAAATATTTTAAATACAAAATGTTCATTCTACTTTTATTTAAATTTGGTATCACGAAGTAATTTTTAATATTTTATCTATAATATCTAAGAAAAACGCGGATATTAGTTAATTTAGCTTTTTTTTTATTTCGAAAATAAAATTTACGACTTCAGTTTCATATTTATGTTCATATTTATTTCCCTGTCATCGTATTACCAAATAACTTGTGTATCGTAAATCCAAACGTTTAGTTTTCGTTTAAACATAAATCAAAACAAAAAAAATAAAACTAAACCTACGCAAAGAAATTCCAGCTGCAGTGCTGCTGAACTGCTTCATAAGAAAATTAAAATATTTTGATCACTAAAACCCCTGGAAAAAAAAGTATGCTGAATTTAGTTTCAAGTGGGTGGGTGCGGTTAAAATATTATCTTCAAAATATAGAAATATTTGTTAAGGAATTTTTCAGGAAATTATGATCATGTTAAAATTTAACAAAATATCTTGTACCTACTAAATCTATACTAATGTTATAAATGGAAAAATCAGTTTGCTTGATTGTTTGTTTGTTTGTTTGTCCGTCCCTCACGTCACAACGGAGCAATATTATGACATAATTTTTTGGGTGGAGATAGTTACGAGACTAGAGAGTGTTTTTAGATACTTTTTCCCGCGGTAAGATACCTAATTCTCAGCTTATTCGAGGTAACAATAATAAAAAGCAGGCAGTCTCTGTTATGTTTTGATTTTTTTTTTAGCACGCGAGTAAGGCCGAGAATAACACATAGGAAGGCTGAAGTTCCCTAAACCAAAATCTAAGTTTTCAAAAAATCTAAGGCACGATTAACCCCTTTTCTCTTCTGTTAAAGGCGCCCCTGCCAATATGTCATTTAGACACAGCCGATTAGATAATTTTGAATCATTTATGTTGCCGTTGCAATGCTGTTTGCTACTGCAGCAGCAGCAGCAATATGCTCCAACTATTATAACCATGTTAATCATATTGAAATAACCAACGACGCCAGATACCAATACCTAACTACCTACCTGGTCATGTGAATAAATAATCACCTTTAATTAGTGTTGTTCCGACGAGGGATCACGTATATATGTAGGTATGTGCTGAGCGAGTTAGGTATTAACGTTCGTATTCGTACGAATAGTCAAAGTCACGCAACATGACAAGCCTGCTTTAGAGTTATTTTTCATTTAAATTCCACACATCAGAACTCATGGTATACATGGTTTAATATCTGGTGGACTCAATCGGCTCATAGAACATGGTCATTTTAGTCGTCCGGCCTTCAAACCATCGCAGGTTATCGAACGAACGAACGAATGAACCAACGCTGCGGACTTGAAGCTCATCGCTGTGACACACAGAAAACAACGAGCAATAAATTCATTTGGAGCAAAATTCCTTCGCTATAAAAATATTTCTTTTTCTTTTGTATTTAATCAAAAACTATTCATATAGATATCGAGACAGGAGTTAGGCTTAATTAAAAGGGAATATAAGGTAGGTACACAAATAAAAAAGAGCCTCTTTAGCTAATCTTTTACGTGCAGATATGCACCACAGAATGTGTTTGGTGAATTCTACTGGAAATTATTTGCAACTAAAAATAAAAAGAAAAATAACCGGCAACATGCGACAGATATTAGATACAAAGATACAAGTAGATAGATATAGCTTAACTTATGCAATGCACGCCATATCATAACGTTACGTTCGTCGTCGTCGTTGGCATCGCAGCGGCGGCGGCGGCGGTCGATACGAGTCGCAAGTAACTCTATCCAAGTTACACAGATATTTCTTCAGTTGGAAATAGTCAAAGGAATTAAGGCCAATAGACTTTGATATGGTAGTAGTGCTGAGCTGATGAAGTAATATTCTTGATGAATGAACGATGACGTCCGTTCAATCCACCGTCAAGTCGTCGTCGCCGTTCCTCGGCGTAATCGATGTTAGATGCGAAATTATTGCTACAACCACGCATAGATACACTTAACGTCGCGTCGTTTGTTTCGTTTTTATTATTATTTGTGCAGTATGAAGTATTTTTAGAACCAAGTCAATTTTATTGGGACTCCTTCTGATTGCATCAATAGAATTTATGTTTTTATTTTCCTTGATTGACTTTTACTGTGGTGTGGTGTTAGGTTGATTGCTTCATGTACACTATACAGCAAATATGTTGTACGTACATTATAATTTAAATTGAGGTTAACTATTATATTGATGGTTTTTATTGTGAGTAAAATTAAGAAATTAGTTTTCAGTGATGCCTTAAATATTTGTATTATGAGAATATCTCATATATGGGATATTCATTCAAAAGGTTGACAAATTGTGGGATATTCGTCATAAGTGGTGAATTTGGTAAACGTATAATTCATTTCATGATTTTATTTATTATGATAAACAGTTTCTTATGAATGATAAGGCCTTTTGTATCCATTTTGTGGGTTATTCGCGAAAAAAAAATATAATTCGAGAACTTTATTAGATTATTAGATTCGGTAATTGGTATTTTTTGCAAGGATCGATTGAACATAAAAACCCTTTTTATGGGATATTCGAAAAGATATAGAACTAACCGAAAACTTACTCCTGATTCACGGTCTGGATAAATGATCAACTATAGCTTTTCTAAAAGGGATTTTTTCTTTTTAGAAATATGAGTTTCATAACAAATCATGTGGGATATTCAGCAAAAAATTAATCTGAAAAACCAGAAAATCTTTATACCAAATAAGTAAATGCATTTATGGTCATAAGGTTTTGTATGGATTTTGTAAAGATTTTTATTTCTAAAGAGTTTTCCATTAAAGACGGATCGATTTTAAAATTGAATACAAAAAACAAGTTGTTGTTGATATAAATAAGGTTTTATCTTTATTGATAGGGCTTTCTATCAATGACATTATGTCTAAAATGTTTCAATGGATGGCGCGTTTTCCAAAGATTTTTGGATCTTTTTGGCGCATGAATCAGGCTGACTTTGACCGATGGTATCGATTATTTTATCTGTTAGAGCCGAGCTTTCTTGCGCCTTATCCGTACACAGTTGAGACTAAAGAAAGACCCACAACAAAAAGTCTAAAGGGGTCAAATCCCACGATCTTGGTGGCCAATTCTCGTCGCCTTGGTGCGAGATAACCATGCCATGAAATTGCTCGCTTAGAATATCGATTTTGTCTTTAGCTCAGTTGCACGTATCGGCATCTTATTAAAACCATATGTTTTCGGTGCCCATATCATAATGTTCAGGCCACAAGAATTTGGTGATCAATGATGACGCCTCCAGCCCAAAATCCACGCCAAATAGTAACTTACTTTAATTCATTGGCACCTCGTGAATCTCGCGTTGATTGGTGTCATCCCAAATCTGGTAATGACAACGGCAAAAATGGGTCTTCATCGCTATGGATGATTTGTCGACCAAAATTGGTTTCAACATTTTAGTAATACATTTTTATCATTTTCAAGTGTTGCTCAACGCTGTTACTTGCCACGAAGATTTGTCATAAGTGACTGATCAAAGAAGATATTTTAATATAAAGTAAAAGAAATAATATGACCGCCACGAGCTATCAAAACAACCCGTCTTTAATAGAAAAGCCTTTATTTTGCAGAATAGTGATACATTTATGGGATATTCGTAATCAAAGTATGCCGCAAAAAAACAACCCGTCTATAATGAAAAAGCTTGTATTTGTAGAATGGTGTTACAAACCATTTATGGGATATTCGTAATCAAAGTATGCTGCATAAAAAATCCGAAAATCTTCAGGAAGATCAACTGATTTGGGATTTTCAGCCACTGATTATGGGATATTCGACAAAAAAAGGAACATCAACAAGCTGAATGATTATTTTTAATTTTTTCTACCGTTTATAGCTTTATTGTTATCAAACATTTATGGGATAATCGGGATTAAAGTAGTTATACTATTTCAAAAAAAAAGAAAATGGTGATAGGGGACAAATTTTTTGAAGGAAACTTCAAAAAGACATTTTGTTTACCTAATGATTTTTTCAAGTTTTAGCACCAAATTGTTTGGGTTATTCGAAAAGGGTCATAATATCTTAGTCGAGGTCAAATGATTCAGTAAGACGATAAGGGACAAGTTTGTTTAGTAAATTTCAGAAAATCATTTTTTTAATCAGTTTGAGCACAAAGTTTTCTGTTATTCGAAAAAGGTCATAATACCTTAGTTAAGGTCTAATGCTTCAGTAAGCAAACACAATTTTACTAACATTTCTGCAGACGATTTCTGATCATTAATGACAAATTGGTTTTTAGAATTAATTTTTATTTTGAGTTTTGAAGCTTTTTTTAACATGGGATATTCAAGATAAAAATCGATAAAATCCTTAAAAAAGGTGTCAATGTTTCAATAATTTGCAAGGTTCAAGGTAGGTAGGTAATTGAATAAGCAAAAGACAATTAGGTTATGTGTATTTTAATAAAACAAGTTGGATAATCTCAAAACCTAATTTATTAAGAAAATAATGTAGAAATGTATCCATTGTAATCAAAGTGATTGTAGATATAGTCAAACATAAGTAGAGTGGGATTAAAAATCAATTAATAAATAAATGATGTAAATGTAGTTAAGGTTCGTCATGTTTCATCCCTGCACCATGTTGGAAGAACACTCATCAAAGACAATCAGTCAGACCATTGTTGACGTTGCGAGCCTAATCCCGAGAGATCGTGGGGGCTGTGGTTATCCTATAAGCTTATGGTATTGGCTGGATTGCTTGAAAAACCAAAACTTAGATAGAAAAAATCAGGATCAAAGGATACCAAAAAAAAGGGAATTTTAAGAATTTTGGTAGCTTAGCAAAAAGGAGCTAAATCAAAGCACTCTCCAAAGAAGTGAGCAAATCCGTAATTGAGAATACTTTAAGTGTCCTTCAAAAACTAAGCGAAATACCAATGTCTGGGGGCAGCAAGCGTAAGAACCTGCCGTCAAACAAAGGCTAACTGTTTGGCGTTATGAGCAATTACTTTCTATATGCTCATTATTGAAACTAATTGAAATTCAACACAAAATTACTGAATTTTCACACTGAAGGTCGAATATCCCATGTTTGGGATTTATGTTTCAGGAGCCCGGATTAAAGTTTAATGATGATATTATTATATTGTTCCTCTTTTCCTATTAATGTTACAGCACCCAGTCCCTTTAAGGCTTATTTTTATTGGAGCAAGGGTTATCCTTTACAAAAACTGTATTTTGTAGTTGTATTTTGACACAGATAGGTGGGGTTGCTCATTTCTGATGCCTTTTTGATTCTGATTTCAAAATCCCATGAATCAGATAGGAAAAAAATACAAATACACACATTTAACTTTCCAACCAATTAAGTATAATTTGTTTTTACCTTTTTTGTAGATTGGCCATTAATTAACTTAGCAAATATAAAAAAAATACAACACCAAAATGAATCCATTTCAAATAACAACCATATCCTTTCCTTGTCGGTCTTTTTTTTTTGTACTCTTGATAATTGAAATTGTACCTATGCTCTTAATCCCCAATTGAAATACAACTGCAATTCACTTTTATGTAAACCTTCAATCCAAACAAAATAAGAATAACGATAAAACGTTGCATATGTTACCCTTTGTTTAAACTAATCACTTCCAGCACCATTTTAAGCCCACTTTTAAACCCCTGCAATTTAAACAAAACGTCAACAAAAGAAAAAAAAAACAATTACAAAAATAAAATAAAAATCCATCTTCCAAATTTCCGTTTATTGGATTTAATAATAAAAACCTAAAACCACCATGTGTGTAATCCGCGACACACGCCAGACGTCGTCATCCATCGGTCGCTAGTCGTTTCTGATGATGATGCACCGCAACCACAACCCACCCTTGAATAAAATTTGTTTATTTTTTGTTTCGCTTCTAATTTAACATTACAGGATTACTCATATATACTATAATACCCTCTGTTCACCCGCCACCAGAAAACTTAAATGTTGTTCATATTTATCCACCCACCCCTGCTTAAAATAAATGTTGCATGCAACAACATCAAAAGTAGTAGAACTCTTCGAGCAATTTAACTCTCGGCCATCTTTATTTTGCCGTTAAATTAAATTAAAGAAAAAGCAAAAATTAAATCTCACGGAAGTGACCACAGCTGACTGCTGCGGCGGCAGTGGCGTTGGCGCTGCTGGCAGTCAACACGTTAAAACGTCAAATAAAAACAACAAAATCACGTCGTTGTAGATATATGAATCTACCACTCACGTCATTGCAGTTATTTCAATCAAATTCAATAATACAGTTTTGTGAAAAAATTTATTCGGATTTTTAAAGATTATAGTGGAATTTTGTCAAGGTTTTATAAGTTGATGTTTTCAATCAACATTTAACACCACAAAGAGTCTTTCTAGAGTTGCAACGAAGTGAACAAGTGAACGCTTGGCTTATTGACATACATAGGCCCCGAGGCATTCAGTTCGTAGCGTGCATTGCATCCAAGGACCCGTTGACGTTGACTTATAAAACGGATAGTGACTCCATGCATACGTTTCATTATTTTGACAACTTAATACATGCTGATCTTTAAAGTTTTTCTTTTTTGTTAAAATAAAATGATTTATAACTAAAAATACATTTAGACGGCTCTGTGACTATCTCAACAACAAAAATTAAATAACCACCAAATTGAAGCTTTATTGCATTAATCTCCAAATCTCGAAATGAAATAAATTCCCAAAAAGGCATGAAATATAAGTACCTTAAAAATATTGAAATAAGTACTGAAAAAATATTGAAATAAGTACCTAACAAATATTGAAATAAGTCCCCCAAAAAATTATTAAATAAGTTCCCAACAAATTATGAAATTAGTTCCCAAAAAATAACATAATAATTCCCTAAAAAAAATAGTGAAATAAGTCTCCAAGAAAATAATTAATTAAGTCTCCAACAAATATAGAAATAAGTCCCCAAAAAATAATAAAATAAGCACTCAAAAATAATAACATATGCAAGTCCAGAAAAAGGTTTGAAATAGGTCCCCAATTTCAAGAATTGTCCAGCTATATTATTTTCCAATGCGCTTTTCAGCCGGCGGCGGCTGGTAGCAAAGCAAGGCGATCTTCGCGCTCGTACCCTAAAAACTTTCAAAAATGGATACAATTTTACTTTGCAAAAGTTAAATACAGCCAAAGTCCCCAATATTGTACTCTGACAAAGTGAAATAATGCCAAATAATTTTGAGAAATAATACCCACATATTTTACCAAAGCACCCTGCAATACGGTGAGAAGAACAACATGGAATAAGTTTTCAAATTGAAATTGAAAATAGCTCCCAAGAATTAATTCCCCAAAAATGGACAGTTTTTTTTTCATTTGTGAAGTTATTTCTTTGCGAGTTAGTTCACGGAGCCGTTGTAAATCAATGTCTAACTAATTGTCCTATATTACGATTATTATCCAGGCACGTAACTAATTAGATATTGTATTACTAACTTTTGACAACTGATTACAATGCCTAACTCTAACACGCCTATTATTATCAACTGATGTCATCGGACCTGCGGAAGATAACATTTCAGTAAATTTTTGCGTTGCTTTTGAAATAACATGGTTTTCAGAAATTTAAGTCTACAACTACCATTTGTTTGGAATTCGTGCTTTTAACGCTCTCAGAGACTCCTAAAAAAGGAAATCTCCACTGGCTTAAGCAAAGCTTTTGACCAAAGATTCGACAACTAATACTCTCTAAGCTTTCTAGTCTTGGCTTTGAACCGATTTTGTTGCAATGGATTTCTTCTTACCTAGAAAGCCGCGATGCGCTCTCTCTTACACTTTTTTTTACTACATCTGGCGTACCAGAAGGTAGTCACTTAGACCCTCTCCTTTTTATTTTCACCATTAATGATATGGAATTGATTTCTAAATAATCACATACCTCACTTTTCGCTGATGACACAAAATTTTTTAAGTCAATAATTGTCAGTTAATTACGTTTTCACGAAAGCGAGTAAGAACTTCACACCGTCAATACTTTCTCCAAAACCAACACATTCCCTCCGTTGAGGTTATTCGCGACATTGCGCTCGGTTTTGTACGACGTTGGTCAAAGGAGTTTTCCAGCACCTTTGTCAACTGATCTCTCTACATAACCTTCGTCCATCCCCTCCTTGAATACACCACTCAAGTATGGTCCCCTTATCAAGGCGTACATATTCCATGAATTGAAAGTGTTCAAAAACGTTTCCTTCGATTTTCCCTTCGAGACCTAACTTAGCATGATCTTTCCTCCTTATAGAGACCGACTGTTAATAATTAATCTCAAGAATCTGGAAGAATGTAGACAGATATGTGACGTCTTGTTCATCCATCTTCTGCTTTCTGGGTCTATTAACTGACCTTATCTTCATAACTCCATCTTCCTTAATATAAACCTTCGTTATTTAAGAAATACTCACTCTTTTTATCTTCATACCCACACAGCACCTCTTATTACTTAAATGAATCCATTACCCGAATGTTACGGAATGTCAATTTAAATGAAAACTTTATTGATTTTAATGTAAGCACTTCTTGCTTCAGACATAGGCTCCAAAACTGTCCCTATCCCTATTAGACTCATCTTTAGCTATAAGTTACTTAGTTCATAAGTTAGTTCAAGTTTATAGCTTGAATTAAACCGAATAAATGGAGGTTTGCAAACCAGAAAATTAAGCTAGAAGCCAAAAGAACACAACTTTTAAACCATTTTTGTTGTGTTTATAGCTCACTCTATTTTACACTAGCTCCAGTAAACTTGTTACTCAGACATTTTGCTCTAAGAAGTATGGCCTAGTTCTATAAGGCACTTTGACAATCTCGTTGATAAATGAAAAAATAGTTGTCTACACGTCTATCTGATGGAAACTTTATATACCCAACAGTGAAAAAAAAAACAAATTTTTTTTAAGAATGTCAGATGACCAAGGAACTATTAACTGCTTAAGTTTTCATGTCTTAATGTGCGTCCAGACCAAGAAAACATTTCATAAACATTTAAGAAACAGTTCAGAAACATTTAAAAACGTTTCAGAAACAAAGAAACATTTCAGAAATGTTTCTGAAAGCGTTCACACCAAAAAAAAAAAAAGAAACAATCAGAAACATTTCTGAAATGTATTTTAAACAATGTTTCCGGAAACGTTTCTTTGGTGTTGACAAACCTTTAGGAGAAGCAATAAACAAGGTTTCAAAAGGTTGAGCTCTTGCATTTGTCAAAGATATGTCATTAAATTTGTTATTTTCCTGTCAAATGCTGCCCCCAAAAACTTTTGTGGACTTATGACCCATTTCTTGTAAAATAGGAAGACTAAAAGCAGACTTGTGGATTTAAAACTTACCAAATAAGGTATTAAATCTTTTGTATACTGTTTTATTTTTTAACTTTTCATCATAATAAATTGTGGAATAAAATTGACAAAAGTAAGTTGCACATTACTGTTTGACCCGCAGAAATGTTAAGGGTGATTCGTTTAGTTGCTGGCGCTCCTGGTGTTGCTTACGACAACAATGACTGGGAACTTCGACTCGAACAAACAATTAAGCGGACATATGAGGGTATGCTTACGTACACATATGAATATTAAGGCTTCCGGAATAGCTGCTATTACTGGACAACATGAATTCTATAACTAAATCCTTTTGATAGTCCCCGTCAAATCACAAAAGCGGGACTCACTCAAAGTAATCAAATCAAACAATAGAATCTAACAAAAGTTCTTACTTTTCCTTTTCATTATTTTGATGACTTCTATCAAAGGATTAATGTGAATTTAACAAAAAGGGATATCACACGTGCAGAATTTTTGCCAACTAGGTAAATATAAATTCGAACTCTCATATACTTGAAATCATATCATCTAAACGAGTATTGTACCTATTTTTGTTGTTAGCCTTTTTATTCCGTTGTTCATTCTTTTATTTATCAGGATTTCAATTGGAAAATAAATTGAAATTGATTCTTAGAGGATTTTGTACATATTGCTCATATGAACGTACAGTACTGCACGATATCACGATGATAGGTTGGGCGTGTACAGAATTAGTAAAGCAATTTTCATTTTGCTGGAAATGCGAAAGGACAATTTATTCCATTAAAGTTGTTAACGTTGGCATAGGCACCCCTAACCACCTATCAAAAGATAACATTTTTAATGAATATAAATGAACGAGACTTGTACTACTAGTAGGTATATTGAATAGAAGACCGCTATAGAGTGGGATTTACATTCATTTCGAAAAACTAATTAATATTTTTATTAGAATTTTCTTTTTTACATATACTTGATAGGATGATTCGAACAGAAAATCCATTAGAGATACAAAAGGTGTGGGTGAAATATTCAAGTGGTGCTGAATTTTGCGTGATATTAGAAAAACAAAAAAATGTCTGCCCATCCTTAGTAATAAATAAATTAAGAAGTTAAAGTTATGATTATGGTTTTTATTATACATATGATTACATCAATTAGAAATAAGCGTGATCCATTATACACACATTAAGATGTAAGGTGCTAAAAGTAGGCTCTTATAGACCGTTTTAGTATTTTCTTTAAGTTTTGTGTGGGTAGGGTTTTTCAACTATAGGTTCCGTGTTGATAGTAACAAAAAGATGAGTTTATAATTTTAGGAAAATCAACGGATGTTTATTTTATTGTTAAGAGAAAGGTATTTGTTCGTGGCTGAGGTAAAGTCATCAGTGTCCAATGTTCTTCCTAAAGAAACGAAAAAACTTGGGTTTAGAGTTTTCGAACTCCGATTTGTAACCAACCAATATACAAGGATAAAATAACGCGGTATTGCATTTAATCTAATAATAGAAGGCTTACGGCCGTACAGGTATTAAGACATGCCTATAACAAATGTAAGAGAATGGTCAGTGGAGAACTAACCACGACGACGCGACACTAGGCTTGTCCGGTATCCTTTTAGACAGTGATTCCGGAATAATCGGTTGGGATTGCGTTACTTGTCCCTAGCAGCAAACTAGAGAACAATCGGTGAACCTACACTTTGCGCGTGGTACATTTAGAAGAAGTGGACAGAGGAGTAAACAGGACTAAATTCCATTCGTGCCCCTGGCAGCAAAGCAGAAGCTAATCGGTGCTTTGTCTTGCGGTAGCAAGCTTTGTCCGTGGCGCTCTTAAAAGAAGGTATAGCTACAGAAAAATCGGTTGAAAATGAAGCTCCCAGTCCCTAGCAGCAAACTAGAGAATAAACGGGTGACGTAAGCATGTCCGTTGAAATAGGGCTTAGTGACTTACAACTCTCAACCATTCCTGTGTACGAGTAATGTTGCCAAAGATGGAGGGACCAACAGTTGTGAAGGTACTTTTTATGACAAGATTTACTATTGGAGGATTTGTCAACTTCACGAAAGTGGCAGTACCCGTGAAAAATCTTTTAGATGGCACCGGCAAAGATTGATCTCTGGTATGAGAGTCCTGCGCACTAACCATCACGCCACGGCCACTCTCCAAACACATTGGAGAGATTCAACAAAGCTCAAATCGCACTCTACTCATGCAACGCAGGGGCGATGAGGACCACTTTCACTTCAGGAAGGAAGCAATGTACAATCTTTTCCAACTGGACTTTTGTGTAAACTGCTGCAAACAGACCCTTGCGGCTAGGCTAAGCCAGACCTGTTTCTGGAAAACCAGCCACATCGGGCACGTGCAGATTCTACAGGAAATCAAATGGAACAATGGTAGCAATGACTACATGATACTATGTCTAAACTTTAATAAACCTTTTAGTACTATCTTCCCTGATAGGAACGAATGGGTGAACAATGCTCCACAAATGAGTGAATCGACAATATCCATATATACTGTCCAATCGAAAACGGATGGTGGAATAGGTGCAGGTTTCTTTTCTGAAACACTTAATCTTGCCAACCCTTTCAAACTTCTCAATGAAAGCAATGTCTTTCAAGACGAAATATTGGCAGTTTTAACAAGCGTTGCCAAAAACTTAGGATTCCTAGTTCACATCATAACATCAGACTCTGCTGGGTAGCAGGTCACAGTGATGTGCCTGAGAACGACAGAGCTGATGAGCTCGCGATGGTAGAGACAAGACTGGACCAATAACAGATCACAAACTGTTGGGTTACCATAAAAAGAAAATGCGTCTTAACACCGATGATATGTTCAAAGTCTGTAGTGATGAGGAAGAGCAACAAGACACAGCCCACTTCTAACACCCGAAACAAATTCTTAGGCACACACTTCTCTAATAATCTTGAAGAAACTAGTAGACATTTCACGAAATAGCCTATTAGGATTTATCAAAGCCTCTAAATGGCTTAAACAAGACAATCTATAGGCATCATAGGTTTTTTAGAACATTTTCCAGTGATTAGAACATGTGAGACAGGGTTTCTTCGCCTGCTCATCGACTCCTAGGATAAATCGCTTTGGCAGTGAGACATTACTCTATTTTTTGAAACCATTGTGGTGTGGTGAACTTCGAGTTATTAAAATCTGTTGAGAAGGTAAATACGGCGTCTCATTAAAAAAATTGAATTGGAAAATATCATCGCACCCACCGTATTTTCCAAACATCGCCCGTCTGACTTCTAACTTTTCGCATCAATGGAACACTTACTCGCAGAGCAATACTTCGCCAATATTGAAGAAGTCGAAAAACAACTAACACTCCTGGTACAGTCTTGAGTTTTTGTGTTGTATTAACGATGTAATGTCAATCGACGAGGTCGAGACAAGCCTGTGTTTTTATCAACATCACTATTATCAGTTAATCTCTAGTGAGGCACACGGTTTTAACTACTTAAATCAATTACTTGTGCCAACAGCTCAAATTTTTTCACCAGTTTTACTATTGCTTGCAGAGAAGGTACTTCTAAACAACCCAAAAGTCATTTAGTGTTACGAACCCTTACTGCAACATTTTAATAACTTTTGTAGTGAATTTGAACAATTTCAGTGCTTTTTTTTGAGACGGCGACGACGACGAGACGAACCGAATACCGTTGTTAGGCAAGATGATCCATTTAATAAAGACGACGAAAGCCAACAATCCCTTCTTCTTAATTAGACGAAGTAGAGATTGCCATATTTGAACTGAAGTCTAATAAAGTCACTGGAGCAGATGGCTTAAATGTCGAGCTTTTCAAAGCAGCTGGAGATAATTTGGTTATGAGCATGCACCAACTTATCTTCGAAAGAAAACATGCTCCATGAATGGAACGTCAGTATTGTTTGCTTGATACTGAAAAAAGGAGACCCTCTGAACTACACCAACTATAGAAGAATTAGTCAACGTCGCATTCTCTGACGTAATATGTGAACGTCTAAAACCCATCGTCAACAACCTGATATGTCCTTATGAGTGTGGGTTTAGACCAGGAAAGCCCACAGCAAATACTCACATTACGACAAACCCATCTTTTCATCGGTTGCAAGGCCACATATGGTAGCATCTACAGGGACGAGCTGTATAAATCCATATCTTGCTTTGGGATCTATTTAAAAAACTCGTCCAATTGTGTAGGATGACCATGCAGAATTCGCGCTGCTCCATAAAGGTTGAAAACAACTTGACATACCTTTTGATATCAAGAAAGGCTTTAGACAAGTTTAGTGATTTCTTTAACATCGTCCTTGGAGGAATAGTGCAGAAGTCCAACGACAACACTAAAGTCACTATATTTCAAAACATTGTCTAATCCGCATATTCTGATAATATTGCCATAATCGGAAAAGCTCAGCATGATAACAATGGGGCTTTTGTTGTCTTACTATTAAAACAGAGGCGGCAAAAATTTGTTTAGCGGTTATTAAGGGCAAAACAAAGTACATGCTGTCATCAAGAAAGGGCCTACAACACCGCGGCCTCGGTCAAAATGTCACCATCGACAGACGTAACTGGTAGTTAAGGACTTTGTCTATGCTATGAACGCAGAAAACAACACCAATGCTGGGATCAAGCGAAGAATTACTGTTGCCATCCGCTGTTTCTTTGGGTTAAGAAAGCAATTGAGTAATAAACCCTTTTAAAACAAAAAGACTCATGTATTTCCATTTTTCTTTCCACCTTCAAATCAACTTAATGTTGGAATATAATTTTATCAGCAATTTACTTTACCTCACAATGACAACTAATTTAAGGGGGCAGTTATAGCTACCATTGGTTTTCATTATTGAAACCAATCATAGGAATTTTGTTGACAGTGTGATAATAGATTTCATTGAAAACTTCTGTCAATGGACACAATTTTTTTTTAATGAAATCAAGCATTTAAGGTAAGTGTTGGTCATTGAAAGGAACATTACAGATGGGAACACAAAGATATTGGAACGCTTTCAGTAGTGGAACGAATTTGTTCCAAATTATGACATTAAAAACCAGCTGTTCATTGAAAAAATAGAAATCATCTAAAAGAAAAGTACTGGGTCAAATAAAGTATTGTTTTTTCGGACTCTCTTAATCGCTTTGAAATCTCGAAACAAAATTTCAATGATGAAAACCAATGATAGCTATAACTGGCCCCTAAATCTTGCATGAAATTGGCGTGTGTTAAGACTTGACAAAGTTTGTATTTCATTAATTTTACAACTTTTTTTATGAAGCTTCTTTAAATTTCTAAGGAAAACAAAATAAATTAAAAAAAGTTAGTTCTAATTGAATCAACCCTTTCAACCAAATATTAGCACTTACTGTCTCTAAGTATCAGCAGACACCAAGAAAACAAACAAAAACTGATGTTCTACATAAAGTACTTTAACATATTGAAAGAATTCTTCTAGCCAATACTTAAAAATGAGCTTTCATATTTTTTTGTTTCACATTTCGTCTCATGCCAACTTTTGAACAAAATAAAAAATAAGAAGAAATATCTCATTAAACACAATTCACTTTCTGAATTCTACAACAAAAATGAAAAATGAAGAAAAAGTAAATTATGCCAAAATGAGTTCATTGATTCGAAATGAGTCTTCGTTTCATTCAGTTTTGTATATAGGGATGATACTACGGGTGTCCAACCCTTAATGACACATATTTTCCGGCAAACAAAACAATTGCCAGTGCATTAATTGAAAGATGGTGTGCCTCTGCTCCAGCAACAAAAGTACTGCACATCGAATTCCAAAAAACGAGGCCAGGTTTCTTGCAGACACCACCACCACCAACTCTCAACATACATAATAAATGTTTGAAGTATTTAACTCCCTGCAGCGCAAAAGAAGAAGAAGGAAGCCACACCATAACTGATACTTATAGCTTTGCAACACGTCCCACCATAGCATCATAACGTGCCACAGAACTCCACATAACATTCACATTGGAGCGAGCGGGGTTTCTTGAAACGACCCAACTTTTTGATTACTGCAACGTTAAAAAAAATTACAAAAAATAAAAACGTCTAAAGCGTGGGTGTTGAGTTGAAATTGATGCCCCATATCTGTGGCAATTCATCGACGTCGTCGTCGGCGGCGCGGCGTTCGTCAAGGAGTCATACAAAACACATGAAAAGTGCATATATACATATGTTGCTAGATACAATTACAACAGAGCAACATCAAAATATCAACAATCATTTGCGATTATTTAATTGCAACAAGATGCGAATGAGTGGGTGGGTTTGTGGGCGTGCGGGCGGTCGGGCGGTCGGGCGGTCGGTCGGTCGATGACGGTGATGTCGGTGGTGAGGGCTTGAGATTGAATGTGTTTGATGCATTTGCATTCGAAGTCGAATAGATTCGAGTCGAGTGGAGTGGAGTGGAATGAAGTAGAGTGAAGTGATGCGGTTTTGTTTCATCGGAATATTTATTGATGTCAACATGATGTACGATTGGTTGTTAATTGAATATTGCAACAACGTGTGTATTTATTTCTTTGGATATTGATGGCGCTGATATCCCGAGGATTAACGAGAAAAGGAGTCCTTTGAATAGCGATGGTGGTTAAAAGCTAGAAATCATTGAGAATACCTTGCAACTCCACAAATAAATATACATAAATATATATGTAATTTATATTGAGTACACCTAAATTTATCACCCACTCATGGTTTGAAGGAAAATAAATCAAAGAAAATGTATTGGTTTGTGATTCATTTCGAAACAAGCTATAAATGACAAATAAGCAATATTTGTTTTCAGTTTCGATACGTTGAAGGAGGTCTTGAGGTGGTTTGACGGCTGATACACTTCTTTGCCAGATGTTGTCCTCATTTCTAAGGATTTTAGTTGTTGAAGCATCAACTATTATACAAAAAAGTGTTAGCTTCATTTAAAAAGTGCCTTAAATTTCGAGAAAAGCAAATCATTTTAGGAAGGGGGGGGGGGGTGGAGAAGGGGTAAGAGCGAGTGAGGTAAAAAAAAAAACTCGAAAACTATAGGTTTCTTTATTGAAACACATTTGTGGTTTATGTAATTCTACGAAGAAAAAAACAACTTTTTTTTTCGAAAAACATTCAAAACCATTGGTATGTTACGCTTTTAGTAAAAAAAAAATTGTTCAGATGGTACATTTCAAAAAATTGTTAGTTTTCTACTGAAAAGCAAGTTTTTGTCTGGTAACGGCCGCCGTTTTTATGTTTAATTTAACAACACCAGAAAAGCGTATTTCTTCAACTTAAAAAAACATAGAAAGAACAACAGTGCAGGAAAGCGACGTCAGTACCTCGATTCTTTCTTTGTAAGTTTTTCGTCAAAATGGGGCTTGAAGGCTTAGACTTTTTCAAAAAAAAAAAAAATATATACTACTACTTGTAAGAACTTTAAGGAATTTTGGAGAAATGTGAAATGGACTATTTCACTCCACTGTCAGCGAATTAAATAGCCCAATTTCTTGGAGTGAACTGGGAACAAGTTTGAAAATAACAAAGCTCCAGGCATTGCTGCATTGCTAGAGTTTTATAAACATAATACTGTACCATTCAAAAATTATCTTCTCGTTTACTTTAATAGGCTATACAATAACTCTTACGTGCCAAACAACTTTAATGAAGCAGTCCGTTTCAAGAAAGGTGATTCAAATCTTTCTGACAGCTACAGAAGGATTTCTATATATTTCAGAACCTTACGAAAGAGTCTTACTTTCATTCTGTACGTTAGGCTAACCAAGCGTGGATTGAGAACACTAATCTTCTTATGAAGTTTCAAGGAATATCTCGGTCCGGATTTTCATTTATGGATCATATCTTTGATCTGACAGGAAGTCTCTTGAGAAAAAGAAAAAAGTATACACTTGTTTTGTAGACTTTAATACAGCTTTTGACAAGGTTAACAAACAGGCTCTGATGTATAAGCTTTCATAACTAGGAATCTCCCGGATATTCCTGTTAATGTATTAAAAATTTCTGGAGTCTCTCTAACCCTGTTTGGGATAGATCAGAGTTTTCAGACTGGTTTGAAAAGACAGCTGGTGTTCCTCAGGGCTGCATTTTAGGCCCAATTTTGTTTCCTTTGTTTATTGACAATATCTATGTTGTAGTTCCAGGAGAAATACTCTTTGCCGATATCAAAGTGACAATCCGTTGACTTTCCAGCTGCAAGTCAACAAATTAAATTCCTTTTTCAGACACAAGGCTTGCATGTAAATACAAATGATTTCTGAAGCACGTCAAAGAAGAAGACTTCCCGAAGAGAATTGGTTGCTCAATGATGTGTTTACTGAGTTAGTGCAAGTGTAAACAGTATATCTTGGAATTTTGCTAAAGCATAATTTAAACTTTTCGAAGCACACGAAACAAAAAAGCAATGAAGCTAAGATAGCTTTAAGTTTGATGTGGCCAAAGTTTTTTGGAAATCCAAAAATGAATCTAGTTTCCAAATACCGAGTGTTACAAGCGACTGTCAATACATGCTTCTGCTATGGGGTTCAGGTTTTTGGTTACTTGGTTTTCGAGGAATTTAAAGCACTTCAAAGACATTTCTTCAAACGCTTATTTAGATTACCAAACTCAACACCGAATTATGCTATCTATGTGGAGTCTAGCTTAACGCTAATATATACTCACAACCTCAAAGTGATATAAGAGATAAAAAAGTCTTCACAAATCGTTTATGGTGAGGCTACTTCAATCTAATGCCTCTCCTTTGGAGGAATGGAATCAGCTAGCTATATTCAATGATACTAACCTAAACTTAATGGAGTCTAATATAGATGAATGGGGCTCTTAGAAATTAGGCCCCAGGAAATAAGGCCCCAAACAATAAAATGAAATAAAGCCCCAAAAATTGGGTGATTTTTCATAATGAAATAAAGCCCCATTTTTAATGTGGAAATAAAGCCCCAACAAAATGAAAAAAGGCCCCAAGAAATAAATGAAATAAAGCCCCAATATTTTGTTTCCTAGTGTTTTTATTTTTAGAAATGAAATAACACCCCAAACTCATACAAATGCTTGCATAGTGTCCTGCACAGCCTGTCTGCAGCAAGGGCATTTGAAGCTGTTTTCATTATTTGCAATCGATTCTGCTTGTAATTTCAAACTACAAATTGAACATGTTTGCATGGCAAAAACACTATGTTGCTTCTTTGATCTTTGCAAATGACGCAAACGCTGTTCGTTTGTTTCACCATCAGCGAGTAACAGAATAGCTGAAAAAAATCGAGCGATTTTGTCAGCTTGATGGTTTTCAACACGATCCTTATATTGAAAAGCATCAGTAAGTAACAGAATAGCTGAAAAAAATCGCGCGATTTTGTCAGCTATTCTGTTACTTACTGATGCTTTTCAATATAAGGATCGTGTTGAATAGCTGAAAAAAATCGCGCGATTTTGTCAGCTATTCTGTTACTTACTGATGCTTTTCAATATAAGGATCGTGTTGAAAACCATCAGCGAGTAACAGAATAGCTGAAAAAAATCGCGCGATTTTGCTAATCCGTTAAACACTTGGAAGGGTTTAAATCAAAAATATGATTTTTTATGTATAGCTCTGGGTCCTCGATTAGCGGATTTTCTCAATACTTTTTGTGAAAACAATGTTGTTTCGGCAATTTTAAGTAAATTATGCAAAATGAAATAAGGCCCAAATTGTTTTTCAAAATAAAATGAAATTAAGCCCCAAATGTAATATTTAATTTAAAAAAAATGAAATAAGGCCCCAAAAAATGAAATAGCACCCCAAAATTCAAGAATTTTCATTGTTGTTGTTTTGTATGCCTTTTTTGGGGCCTTATTTCATTTTTTCTTTTGGGGCCTAATTTCCTGGGGCCTAATTTCTAAGAGCTGATGAATGGCATCTTACGTTTGCCAATGTTACTGCTAAAATTGGCGAAAGAAATTTTAATCAGCATCTTTCGAGAGCAACATAAACAATATCCAGAAATACCAATAGGTATACCTCAACCACCATATTTCATCAGAAGCAAACTATTTCAATAATGAAATGTCAACCGAAGCTATAAGCTAAATCTTTAGAGAGCGAGTTGAAGTCGGGCTGATCTACCATCAATCTGCACTTTATATAATAGAAGGGAAATTGAAGACATTGCCATATGTCTAATATTAGAAGAAATCCGTCGACTTCTAATTTTTGTAAACATGCCTTGAATTTCTGAAATAGTTTCTTAACCCCTTGATTTGCGGAGGAGGTATAAAAGTAATCTGTGAGAAGATTTCAAAGTCCGTAGTGGAGTTGGACAGGGCTGCATACTGTCACCTATTATGTTTTTTGTTTTTGGTATTCAGTGATTTTCTAAGGTTAACCTTGGCAGGAAGCGAGGGAATACGATGGACATCGAGAATAGACAGACAGTTTATGGTTGTTCCCTCATATGACAATGGATTTCCATCAAACGATAATAACTGTGAAGAGCGAAACAGAAATCCTGAGGCTGAGAATCAATTAGGAAAAAACTTAGACGTTCAGCTTTAAAACCTCTTAAGATTATACAACAAAAGGTTAAGAAAGTAGAGAATTTTCAGTTTCCTAAGAAAAATGTCTCTATCGAAAGCGAAAATCAGTAATAAAGTTATCGGTTAAATATATTGTTCTATGATTTAAAAATTATTCTCTCAGCTTAAAAAAACTTCCACAAAGAAACTATTTATAAATTAACATTAATAGATGTCTACAAAATATCTTACGTCTTTTCGTATCCAATCGTATTTTCAACGAAAAACTGTACAGGAAAAGGAGTCAGAAGATGTGTGGAAATAGATTAGAAATCCACTCCAAAAAAGTTAATAGGGGCAATCGTGGATGAAAATGTCCTCGAAATCTTTAATATCTTCAAAATTTGCCATGGTGAATAATTTCGAAGTATCCTTTAAAATTTATTCAAATCAAGAACTAAGTTTTAAGGGGCCTTCGAAAATTCTGGGCAAATAAAGAGGGAAATTGTATTCCCAATATGCCAGAATTTTTAGGGGAATCCACTAACTGGAGAAGAAAAAAGAGTCGCGAGGCCGAGAAGAAGATGAAGAGAAAAAGTCCACGAAGAAAATTGTCAGAACTCGGTTAAAGCTAGAAGGAGCTACAACTTACTTACTTACTTAAGGTGGCGCTACAGTCCGGGCGGACCTGGGCCTCAACCAACATGCGTCTCCAGCCAGCTCGGTCCCTAGCTAGCTGTCTCCAGTTTCGCACGCCAAGTTGGTTGAGGTCCTCACCCACCTGAGTGCGCCACCTGAGTCGCGGTCTTCCTCTACTGCGCCGTCCCTCGGGATTGGATTCGAAGACCTTCCGGGCTGGAGCGTTGATGTCCATTCGCTCTACATGACCCAGCCATCTAAGCCGTTGGACTTTTATTCTGCTAACTAGGTCAGTGCCGCTGTACAGCCCGTACAGTTCGTCGTTAAATCTTCTCCTCCATTCTCCATCTATACGTACGGGACCAAAAATCACCCGAAGAATTTTTCTCTCGAAGCATCCTAAGACGTTCTCATCTTTCTTTGACAGGGTCCAGGCCTCAGCGCCATAAATGAGAACCGGGATGATGAGTGTCTTATAGATGGTGATTTTAGATGATCGAGAGAGGACTTTACTTCTCAATTGCCTTCTTAGTCCAAAGAAGCAGCGATTTGCAAGAGTTATTCTTCGTTTGATTTCAGCGCTGGTGTCGTTGTCTGTGTTTATAGCGGTGCCTAGGTAGACAAAGTCCTTAACTACCTCGAAGTTATAGCTGTCCATGGTGACGTTTTGTCCAAGACGTCGTTGTTGAATGTCCTTTTTCGATGACAGCATATACTTGGTCTTGCCCTCATTGACCACTAAACCCATCTTCTTCGCTTCCGTCGCAATGCTCAAAAGAAGGAGCTACAACACTTTTACGAAAACGATGAAAAAAAATGGCGCGTTGGAGTATTTAAAAACCTTAGGACCACCAAAATATTTCGTAGATTTAAGGAGAAATTTGTAAGTAAGTTATTACAATTCTTGTTCCAAAAATCAAACTTTGGAATAGGATCTGTTCTTTTAATAAATATCAAAAATTGATTTGTTGTTTCTGACGAATTCTTCATAACCGATAAGTAAGTTTCTATTGGACGATCTAGAACACCTTCTATAGCCTTCTCCATCGCCTATTTTGCGATGAAAAATGTGAAATGTATATCTTAAAATACCCATTTGTACATTGTAATCTAAATAAAAATTATTCAAGACGTTAATTGGCAACCATATATGTTTTTTAAACATTTTTATATGAGTATTAACATCCTGGAAAATTTTCTATTACCCACTCGTATAAGCCACTAGTAGCTAAAGCGTCAACATAAATACATCCAATATGGTATTTGAAACGCTTTCTCTTGCATTTCATTTCTTTTTTGTAGTTGTTGTTGTTGTTATTATTATTTCGATGCAACATGTTGATAATAATATTGAAGGGGACATTGAACATGAACATATTAAAATTAATTCAATTCAATTCAATTATATAAAATTATCATATTACAACTTACTTTTTATCCATTTTAAGTTTCTATTGAAGTCACAGCACAGGCGGACAAAAAATTACCAATTCAATAAATCAAAAACTGTAAACCAATATCTTACCTGAAAAGAACAAGATACAAACAAAAGTTAATATAAAATTGAGACACAAAATTTGTTTAAAGATAAGGAAATACAAATAAAATATAAGATACATTTTCCCGCAAGATGAAGACGAAGATTGTCCCATATTTACAGATTCATTCATACAACATAACATCGGGCTACGTCTTTTTCAGAGCTTCAGAGGTGGGCAAAGACAGCCAACTCGAGCCACACAAAATATCATCACATCAGCAATCTGGAAGACAAGGCAACCTGGTGTAATATGCTGCTGCTGTTGCTGTTGAGCTCGAAGAGCGGTCCCATTTAACAGCAAACGAGTCATAAATTAATTTAAACAAGAAAGTCAACAAACTAAAGAAAAACGCATTATTCCAGAATCAAGTTCGAACAATGTAGGTTAAAACGTCATCTGTCCAGTGTCCATACCGCATCCATACCGAATACCGATACCGATACCAATGGACTGCTGATGGAAAACAAGACTATAACTATATAGATTCAAGAAATGTACCGCAAGGAAAACCGCATTACAATCTTAAGAAACTTATAAAGAGCTTCCACCGAAACGAGGAGCTAGAGGCGGACTGACTATAGCGGACTTAAAATGTTTGCTAATTGGAAACCATAAAGCGGTATTGCTCGCGTATAGCGTTTCGTATTTTTTTTAAATTTTAGAAGACGTCAACATCTTTGACACCAACCGACCAGTTTAGTCCAGTTCGGTTTCTTCTTCTTCAATTTCAGTATCAGTTTGGCTTGAATCAGTGAAACATAAAAAACCCACTCCCAGCAGTTTGACCATAATCAACCATCATACTTCTTCTTTTTTAGGGGGGCTAGTCCTACTCACGGAGTCACAAAGAGCCACCATCTGATGATGGAAAAGCGCGTCATCGAAAGTGAAAATGAAAACTTTTTTAAATATTTTACGTTCATAACCATTCCTAGAAGAAGAGAGAGAAAAAAAAAAAGGCAGTTACCATCAGTTATGCTGGTTGATGATGGGTGGGAAACTTGACTGGTTGTTGGCAGTGCAGCAGTACATTCACCTTTTGGCTAAACGAGCTACGGAAACAGGTACTCAGACTTACAGGTAGTAGGTGAGGCTAAAGGATGAGCAATTGGCTTTTATTTCACGTAGGTTGCTAGGTATAGCTGTGTATAGGTAAGGTATTCCCTGATGAAGTTTAACTAGGGTAGAGTCATTTGGTTTGATAGTTTGCAACTCTATGAGGAATGTAAAAATGGCTTCAAAAAAAAGTCGGAATTGATTTGATCTTCAAGTTTCAATTTTGTTTGAATTTCATTCACAAATAGGTAAGTATCGGCAAAAAAAAAAAGAAAACTGAATGAAACTCTTTTAAATGCTTCTCTTGAAACCTTTTTTCACTTAAAGTGGAAAATCAAAATTTCGGGAAAAGCTGAAATATTTTGTGGAAATAGAAGAACACAACTTTTTATGACATACATTTTTAGTGAAATAGTTTTTTAAGATTTTTTTTGTCGATAGTTAACATTTTCATTTCAATGGAGAAACAAATATTTGCAAATAGTTATCAAGTGTTTCGACGTAATTTGTCAAAGTTATTTTCTTTGAAATAAAAATAAAGACTAATTTCTCGAAATTTTGCTCAAATGAATTAATACTAATAAAATGTTTGGTTCATAGAAAATGATTTACTCTCGAAATGGAATCTAAATAGCGAAGTGCTTAAAAAGTTCCAACGAACAAAAAATGTAATATTCTGAAGGAATTTATGTTTTTTGCAACAAGTAGAATTTTATCAGTAATATTTTTTTAGTTGAAAGGCTAAGTTAAAAGAATCAGGAATGTTCGTTCGCTAGGATGAAATCAATGAGTTGTATATTTCCTGCTTTTTTCTATGACGCTAGAATAAAATAACAAAAGCATCAATCGAAATTTTGAAAAAGTGATTAGGAGTAATTTAAATATAATAACCTATTGAACATCTATTAGTCAAAGGATTGTAAAGATGTCTCCTATAAAAGGTTTCACTTTGAATTATGAACTTTTTGGCAGTTGTTACTTTTGAAGATGTCATCTTTTGACATTTGACAATTAAAAACTACGTAATTGATAAAATACACGCCTCAACAACGTATTTAAATTGTTAAAATTAATTGTTTATAATGGAGAGAATTTTGGGTCGTTGTAAAGTACCCCCTCGGCTGGCAACAGTGATACTGGTGGACAATTTTGAGCAGTTGGGACATATCAATGATGTGAAAAATCGAAACCGTGAGCGTCGTTTAAGACGAAGAATTGAGAATATTTCTGCCGTAGCGCAAGGTATTGACAAAAAAAAGGTTTGTTGATTTCTCTTTCTTTGGAATAGGGCATAAAACCTTACTGTGCATTAAAATTCAGGGGCCCTACTCTGTAATGCGTTTCGAAGGCAAATATTTTCAAAAACGAATAATTTGTACTCTCTATTTCTAATGCGGATAAGAAATCTAGTACTTACGGAATGACCAATACGCATTCGAATTTTTCTTACCTGGCAATGTGTTTCCGAATATCATTAGCGTTCGAAAACGGAAATTGTATTTCTACACCAAGAGAGGTAACAGATTGCAATTCGAAGGTCGTTTTTAGAGGACACAAAAATATTAATAATAATTGTATTAGGTTTTGTGAAATAGATAAAATGTAAGTAAGGAAAAATTAATTTTATTAAAAATTTAAACAAATAAATTTCATTACAGGGAATCATCAGTGAAAAATGTGCATACCAAACAAAAGCAATTTGAAATTATGGTGGAATTCATGTGTGCTCATCCTGATTTAGCCAAGTGACGTTTGAACACATCGGACGCCATAAACACTTCAAACGATTTGTTTATGTTTACCTTCTATCACACATTTCAAAAATATTTGATTTATCGCGTATTGTTCTACTTTCAACTCGTTCTTCTTTATTTTCTTCATCCATCCACAACGCAACCTAATCCTTTTTATTAAATTTGTATTAAATTTTATATTTCCTCTTTAAAAATTAATTTCAACTTCCTCGTCTTGTTTGTGATTTGTTTTGATTTTTTTGTTGTATTTTTGCTTTGACACATCTCATGAGAAATACTTCGAGACTCGACAAATCTATTCTATAAATAGAAAAAGTACTAGATGATTGTTTTGTTCGATTCGAATATTTTACAGAGTACGAAACTACGAATTCATAAACGAATCGAATATCAGATTCGAATCGGATTGGCTTTCGAAACGAATTACAGAGTAGGGTCCCTGCAGTTTCAATATTAAATCAACAGCACTATAGATTTTATATTCCATAGTAATGGTGACCGTGACACCCATTAATGAGAATCAACGAGAACGAAGTATGCAACTATATTACTTGAATATTCACTACAAAGAAGACCGCTCTGATTTTTTAGTATTTGCCGAGAAGACAGATTGACAATTTGGTCTTGATTAAAAAGCCTACTCATTGAATTCAATCAATCAATTATATTTCTTTATAAAAATTATTGGAATTTATGCACCGCTTTTATTTAATTGTCAATGTTCTTGTTAAATGAATTATTGTTAGTAATATTTGCAAACAAAATATGTTTTATAACCAAACTTTCAAAAATTAGCTCAAAATATTACTTCTTTAACAAAAAAATCATCAATTATAGTTTATCTATAAAATTTTTTTTAAATACATATCGCTGAACTACATTTAGGTTGATAAGAACTTTTTAGCGGCGTAATTTCCAGGTAAATAATTTTTCCTCAAAATGATAAGATACGACTTAATTTCAAAATAAAAAAATAAAACGGGTAATGAAATAAAGAACTGAAAATAAAAAAAATGAGTTATGTTTAATTTGTAATACCTTTGCACAGGTTCAAGCATTTGGGTACCTACTACAAAATTTTAAGTCAATGTGAGTACATCAAACAGGTAATTTTTTTTTTCAAAGACAAATTTATATACAATTTAAGAATGACCTTTTAAACTTTAAACAAATGTAAATATTTTAAAAATGACCTGTGTCGAATTAATTGAATGGCAACATGTTATGCGTGGTATTGTCCAATCTATAGACACTTTTGTCTCACTCAATCTTCAAAACATGACACACGAACCACAAATCTAGCATAATAAAAACTATGTGTGTTCGCACAATGTGAGATATTTTATAAGATAAGTTATTAAAACTAAAAACAACAAAACCTAACAATAATTAAGATCTACTCGGATGTATATCTGGTTGTCAGAAATTAATCAAAACATATTGCGCATTAATAACGATACTTGTCGCTTGTATTAAAAGCAAATAATACTAATAAACAAATTGCCTCAATTGTTAGTATGAGCAAAGTACATTTGATGTATAGTATAGGTCTATTTTAGGTCTATTTTACGGCATCCAGAATGGTAATCTAAGATTGTGACTTTTGTGTTTGTTTTTAAAAGAAACGTACATTTAATTAAATTCTTTTGATGAGTTTAATTCAATTAAAAATTACATAAAATTTTTTACTTATAAATTCAAGGAAAACTATGATCTAACTGCGTTGAATAGAGCCACGCTTTGCTTCTTGTAATATTATTTTTTTTTAAGAAGTTATTTTTCTCCACTTACATTATTTTGTTTTCCACAAAACACCGTTAAATATTAAACTTGAACTTAAGTCTATCACTTGTAACGTTTTATTTTGAACAATTTAAATTTTCACACACCGGACAGCTCGAGTTAATAAACTTTACTGGTTATGAAGTGCTCTACCTGGGTCCATGACTGTGTCCATTGACCGATGATCCGTCATATTTACTATGATTTTACCAATGTGTTTGAATTTGAAATCGTTTCTTGTTGCTAGGTTTTTAACGGCCTATCTAATATTTTTAATACCCAACCACCAAATAAAAGAAGAAACGGTTAATGATAGGCAACGATTTAGATCAAGGCACGAAGTATTTAGCGATATGATATGATACTAATTAATGTTCTAAGAAAAGAATAGATAATCACAAGTGTTACCGGCGGATCTGCTCGAAATAGCTGGGAATGAGATATTTTACCGAGGTAAAAAGTAGCGTCAAACACTCTTCAGCCTTGTAACTACTTAAACACGGAAAATCATGTCAAAATATTGGTCCGTTGCGAAGTGAAGGGCGGACAAACAAACAAGCAAACAAACAAGCAAACAAACAAACTGACAATATTAGTAAAGGGTAAAGCAAAAATAGGCTGTTGAATCGTTTCAAATGCTTGTGCAAGCTTATAGCGATAGTGCTTAAGCAGAAAGAGTAACAATCGATCCAAAAAGATTGAGGACAAACAAAGACATGATCCAAAATTACTTTAAGGCACTTAACTGGGGGGTTCTACTTCATCTTGATCCATCGTTTACCACCTGTTTTCTTCAATTGGTCTCGACGAGCAGCAGTTCCATTTTTACGAAGACATCCAAAAATGGCTTGATGATGGGTCTGAAGTTAAATGAAAACGACTTATTTTACAAAATGTAATTGTTTTTGAATTCAAAATGTTGATTTATTTGCATTCCTAACCAACTTTTCTAAAAAGATAACGTCGACGACCTTGACAATCAGTTGTTTTGACATTAGAATTAACTTAACTTCGGAAGATTGTATCTAGAAACTGAAATAAACGAATAAAGTTTTTGCTCCATAAACATGCCCATGTAACGGTTATTATAAGAAGGTACATCTTAAAACACAAACAGAAGACACCTTAATCGGAATTTCATTGTACATTCCCTGAACATTTTTCAAAACCCATCAAAAGCCATCTTTGGCATGCACTTTGTTGTTAATAAATGTTATCTCTTTTCATTCTTCGTCGTCATCATCTTTAAAGAAAACAGAACCTAAATCCCTGACTTTAATCTTCTCACGTTAAATCTCTAAAAAGACAGCAAGCATCTAAATGTTATGTACAAATATATTATAAATTTTCATTTTCATAACTAGTTGTTTAGTGCCTTAGTGCTGCTGCTCAATCAACTTCAATTAACACTCAAAGAGTGCGCGGCGCGTTAAATGGAAAAACCTTTTTGAACTTGGAACTATTATAACTTTAGTTGGGATGCAAGATCGTCATGATGGGATCATCATCAATCTTTCCAGCACGACGACTTTATGACGACTCCCTCTTGTTTGTTTCTAAACTATCTTTACCAAAAGGTTGATGACCTTTTTGCCACATGAATTAAAGAAAAACTTTTTGTTGTTCATATCGAATGCTTCTATTCCGATGAAGAATTCCCAGTCTTCTTCTTCTCTTGTGGTGGTTCCCCACAAGTCCCTACAATGATGACGTCTATCCGACGACGACCATTCTTCTTCACCATCCCAGCACCAACCATCATCAGCACTGCCAACAGCGCTTCCAATGCCATGGGCCCCTCATTTCGTGAGATGATTTCAATTGAATTGCTGATTCGTTCGGATTGTGGATATGTGTACCCAGGATGGTGGTATAGCCTCCATTGCACATCTTCCCCCCATCAAATTCCATTCATTGTCATCTGTCTGTACTTTGAAGTTTTGTTTTCTCTGGAAAAGTCATGCCATTGAAATGGAAAATTAATTTGCTGCTTTTAGATGATAGATGGCAGCGGCGGCTGTGGCGGTGGAGGTGGCAGTGGTGACATAGCGATTGGTAATGAATATCAAAAATGTTAAACCAAAGGAAAAACAATTTCCCAGGGATTAATAGAGACATAAATGTCTCGATGATGAAGAAGATTTCTTTGCAAAAGAAAAAACAAAACAAAAACGAGAGGAATAAACTATAAAGGTAATGCTTGGATAGATTTGACGAATGTAGACATCACCCTAATGACAGGTGTCAGTAGAAACTTTTCCTTATAACTTATGCTGGTGTTTACACTACTTGATAAGTTGGTAGACAAATTTAATTCTTTAACTAAGAAAATTCATTATTAATAACATTTAAATAAAAGGTGAGCTAAATAAAAGTTTAATTTTAAAAACACATTAGCAAAATAAAATGTTGTCTAGTAAAAGCAACCATGCTTTTAAACAGAAACTGTGAAATGATAAAGAAGTCGGTCGCACGCCTTTAATTGCTGACTTAATTTTATACCTTTTAAGCTTATAATATATGTACACAATTCTACTGAGGCTATTACGTGAAATGTCCAAATCTTTTGTTTAAATCGATGATAAGTTAATGTCCATGAATTGAGTCTTCCATTATCGGCTAAAGAAGACAACACTCTGTGGGTACTGTACGACGACTACTGAGACCATGACTGATATCCACTATCAATTCGAACTTACGAACCTGCAGACGCTGTGGATGTTACATTTCGGTTAAAACTTCTTTTCAAAAAATTCACGATTTCAGATACATAGCAATTATTTTTGAAATAAGTTTCATTTTCTCACGTTGTTGAAGTGTAAAGCAACTTATCACTTTCCGCGTAGTGCTAAGGTATGATAATAACTTGTTGTCAAGAATTTAAGCGGAAAACAGCTGTCAGTGTCAAAACAACCTATGATTTTAAAAGAAACAAGTGCTTTTTTAAGAAAGTTCAATCGATGTATATCTGATTATACGGAGGAAAATTTGCCATCAACAACGGAAAACGATTTCAACCAAATGGCTTCTAAGGCTACGGTTGCAGCACCATGTCATTTTTTATGAATTTCGAATGACCAATTCGCACATTTGCTAATTCTGTCTTTAAAATCTTGAATCGAATGAGGGACATTTCAATATACTTTATCGTTTACGTGACCTTGACACCCTCTGCGAAACATAACTTCGTCAGAAAACATTTCTTCGGTAGCGTAATCCATTCACGGTAATAGTTCCAATCGCAACTGCCTCAGTTTCAAATAAGAAAAGTTCAATCACACTGCCCTAAGCCCCTCCAAACAATGACACTTTGGAAATGAGGAGGTTTCAAAAATAATTCTTTGAATTCTACATTCGAAGAAGAGGGATGTGATTCTGAAAACGAATATGAAAAGCTAAGAGTACTATCGTCAAGGAAACAATGTATTGGATTAGAAGTCGCAGACAGGAGATCATTAATAAAAATGAGAAAAAATGTTGGAGATAGAACAGAGCCCTGGGGCATACCAGCATTTATTTTTTGGTTTTCAGACTTGAATCCATCCAATAATACTTGTATTGAACGATTCCAAAGGTAATTACTAATCCAATAAAGAAGGGATTCATGGAAACCAATAGCACGCATTTTCGATAAGAGAGCCTGATGCCAAACCCTAGCAAATGCTTCTGAAATATCAAGTGCAATAATCTTACTTTCTCTAAAGCCATGTAAAGATTTACTCCACTGTTTGGTGAGATGAACCTTGAGATCAACGGTGGACCTATTGCTTCGAAAGCCGTACTGACGGTCATTAAGAAGCTTTCGATCTTAGAGATATTTCTTGAGCTGATAATTGATCAATGAGGAAGATTCGCCTTTTTTGGGCATGGGCTGGACAAATGCAGATTTCCATCCGCTCGGAACGAGACCTGAGGAGTAGGACAGATTAAAAAAGCTTACGCAGTGGTTTTGCCAGCGTTGAAGAAAACCTCTGCAGAACAATAGCGGAGATACCATCAAGACCAGCGGATTTATATGTGTTTAGATCTCTAAGGACTCTTCTTACAGTAAGAGAGCGAAAAAAGATTGGTCCCATAGAATCACTAACTCGCTCAGGTACAGGCGGAGTCATAACACTAACTGGCAGCGTTGAATTGGCGGCGAACTGCCTAGCAAAGAGATTAGCTTTCTATAAAGAGCTAACAAGCGGAGTGTCATTGACAACGAGTGTAGGAACCGAGGAAAAGGAAGAATTCCTCATGTTTTTTACAAATGACTTAAAATTTGAACTGCATTTGGGACATTGCAGTATTTTTTGCCGTAATTTTTGGTGATGTATAAATTTGGTCCGTCAAATACGGGCGTTGCAGGCCTTCCTGGCTTGTTTGAACTTTTTCCCGTTTTCCTCAGCAGGGTTGGCTTTATAGCAACGGAAACTTACTTCTTTGGCCCTAATAACCTCTTTGCAGCTGGCATCAAACTATGCGTTTTCCTTAGGTCTGATGCGTTTAACCCTGTTCGGGATAAAAGTTCTCATTCCCAGGAAAATCAAACTTGTGATCATATCAGCGCTGGCATCAACGTCACTATCGAGGAAGCATAGTGTAGTGACCGATTAAAGATCCTGAAGTAATTATTGAGACCGTCCCAGTTGGCTTTCTTGTATTGTCAAACGGTCTTCCAAGGAGCTCTTTCTTTTACTGGACAGCTTAAATATGATAACAACTTTGCTTGCATGTCTATTAACTTTTTGAACAACTTATTGATTTCAAGATTTTTTTAAAGCTTCAAATTTTGATTTTAAAGGTACTTGAAATATTCGTTAAAAAGACACAACTCGTACGCAGTACGTTGTCATATTTATAATGACAACCTACCTTTCGAAAAATCTTGAAATTTAACTCAAAATATCTGATTTCTATACACCATGTAATAAACTTAGCTTAAATAAATCATAATTTAATAAATAAAATATTTTCTATTTTCTAACCATAAAACTGCTTTTTCCTTTATAAACTTGTTGCTTATAGCTTTCTCAATGTTTACAAAAACAAACAAAAAGATTAAGTTGATCATCTTTAAGTATCTATCCATTCGTTAAATGTTGCTAAAAACCTAAATCAAATTTATGCCGTTTTAGTGTTAAATTTTTATATGTAACTGTCCGTGTCCAATGATTAACATAAAATAAATCAGACATCAATATTATTATTACAAAAATAAGAGAAAAGAATATACCAGCAGGTTTATGATCTTGTTGTTACATCTTTTAAATGTTTAAGATATAAACTCGCCGAACACAGCTACTACTCCATTGATTTTCTGATAAAATACACTCTAAGTTGCTCTAAGGACTCAACATTGGTTCTTTAGAAAATTTAAAAGGATTTTCGGTTTTAAAGTTTAAGTCACAACTTAAATACATTTTACAATGACAAAAACTTACAACAATAAATTTCTCTCTAAGTTATCTGAACTTGAAGCCTTCAGTTTTAAGACTTCAATCTTGGAAGAGCTAGTTTATACGACCAAGATTGTTGAGCATTTTTATTTATTATGTCTGAAGATTGCATTCATGTTTCTTAGTCATGTTAACATTAATATATAATTTTAACTTATCTTTTTTTTAAAAAATGCATTTCTTTTATGACTTTTAAACCTATAACCAGTAACATAACATTAAACTTGTACACACTAAAACTTTATGTATATTTAAAATGATTGGTAGACATCTTAGTCGATGTTGACGTGCGTTGTGTGGATTGGCGTTGCAAATCTTCTCTTAAAAAACATCAATCGTTGCGTTTCAAAGACGTCGTCGTAGTTAAAGACGACGACGAAGACGACTATGACTACGACAACTTCTTCTCCATAGCTCATCGTCGGGTTGGTTGGATCGTCCTCATCATCAAATGAAAGTACGTGCAACATCAACAACATATTAACCAGCCTTTCGGTTTGAATTTAACTTTTTGCTAAACATGCGTATCTAATCAAACGCGATGATGGCGGCAATCTTCAAAGGAAAATGATTTCCCTTTTTTTTTCTTTAGCAACATATACACACTTCACAATACACATGTTGCCAATATAAAGAGGAGTACCATATGCCATCTTTAACTATGCAGCAAAAAACATGGAAGAAATAAGTCGAAACATCTTGTTACAAGTTCTATAATAGAAACTATATCTAAGTGCAACTAACTTCCTTAAATGTTCTGATACAATTTAATCTAGGAAATCACTTAACTTAGTTTCTTATAGTTCGTTTGTTATAAACATCAGAAGACATATACATAGGTCTTCAATTGAGTATGAGAATTAGAGGATTGGTAGTTGCTTGTATAAAGGAATGATTAATTGAATGCTATTAAACAAATCTAATAGCTGTCGTCGATGGTTCATTTAGAAACTATTATTATTGGATGGATGTTAAACCTTAAAAGAAGACAAAAGGGTTTAAGTAGGAATAGAAATATGAGCATTACAGCAATTTTGATATTAAATCCATTTCCTTGATCGATTACTGCAAAAAAGTCCATTAGAGGGAAATAGCGAAACAATTTAGATACATGCATAAAGTACCTTCTGTTGCTGATATTTGGAGAAGATTAATAAAAAAAGATATCTTTAATATAATAAATGGTTTTTGGCAAAAAAACTTTCATACTCTAGGAAGTGAAAGGGTTTGGCCCTTCAGATAAATATATATTATTTACATGCAAAACAAATGCTAATAAAAAGTAAGGGACCTAAATGGCTTCCTTAGTGAATACCAGAGTTAATGTATACAAATTACTATCTTCCCATTGGTGACTTTTAAAATAGACAGATTTTTATTTGCAATAAGCCAAATCAGAGAATTTCGACGCTATGTTGGTAGGTACTTAGCAGTACGCCTAAAATTGGGCTTGAGGGTGAACTGTAGTGAATATTACGTTTGAATTCTTTGAAGGAAAAAATGCAACTGGCTATTTCGCTAGATCCTCGTTTACAACATTGGGTGGGTGTTTAGGATTTGCAAATACTTCAGTGCGACAATGTTACCTATAAGTTTAAGAGTTTTATGAAACACCTCCCCAGGTTTGGGACGAATAAAGGTTTTATAGTTTATAGCTAGATCAAACGGGTTAAACAACTTCTTGCACTGCAGGAAAAAACCTAAGCACTTAGCAGCATTTTAGGAGATATCAAATATTATAACTCCATGACAAAATTATTTGAAATGCACATATCTAGAACTGATAGCTGTTTGGTATCCTCGATGTTAGTATCATCTGTGGAAAGTGGCGGGTTACACTTTAACGACACAAAAGACACTACTGAGTTTTCGAAGCATTAAATTTTACATTATTTATGGTTTTTCATTTGTAGTCTATCTTCGAAGAACAAAGATGTGAATCAAAAAAATTAAGTGGGTTAGAAGTTTCAGACAGAAAATCATTTATAAAAATTAAAAAAAAAAGTATCGGAGATAAAATGGAGCCTTTAGGCACACCAGCGTTTGTTTTGCGGATTTGAACCCGTACAAGTACAATACTACATGAATTGAACGGCCCGAAAGATAATTTCTTATCCAAGAAAGTAGAGATTCAACGAAACCAAATGGAAGCATGTTCGATAAAAGAGCTTCTTTTTATTGTGCGCGCACAAAAAGGGGTTATAAATACCCTTATAACGATTAGAGAAAGTGCGAGCAGTTAGGAAAGGGGGATAGGATTAGAAAGCAGAAACTGATGCACAATAATTTTGAATATCTATGAGTGGGAAATATTGAGACAGGTAAAGCATTCCACATTCGTGTAGTACGGCTAAAGAAAGATTCCCTGTTCTTAACAGTACGTCCCAAATTGGGCTCAAGGGCAAATTGATGGGCATTCCTAGCAATACGGGTATTACGGCTGAATTGTTTAAGGTGAGGAATGCAACTGGCTATTTCAGTACACCATTAATTATAAAAATAACGATAAAACATTGATAGGCATGAGGACATGCAGCGGTGTGCAAGAGAAGCAAATGTCTCGGTAAGAGAACAATCCCTTATCATTTTCAGATCTCTCTTTTCAATTCTATCCAGAAGACTCAATAAGTACTCAAGTATTCTCATATTTGGGCAAAAGCTTTGTAAGTAATAGCCCGATCAGAAGGGGTAAAAAAACTTCTTGCATCGTCTGAGAAAACAAAACTAAACACTTAGCAGCATTTTTGTTAATGTCGAATATGTGATCACTCCACAACAAGTGGCTTGTGATGCACATAACAAGAATTGAAAGCTGTTCAGTCTCTTTAATACAAGTTCCACCCATGAATAGTGGCATTGGGGGAGGGTTACAATTTTGAGACAAAAGACAGCATTGAGTTTTCGAAGCATTCAATTCTACACGGTTTTGTATTCCCCATTGGACAATACTGTCAAGATCAGAATCTAATGGGCTTAATATATGCTGTTGTTGGTAGTCCACATCTGAAGAACAAGGGTTAGAATCTACAAACGAATATGAAAAGCTGAGGGTTTAGTGGGTTAGAAGTTTCAGACAAGAGATCATTTATAATAATAAGAAAAAGCGTCGGTGACAAAACGGAGCCCTGGGGCACACCAGCTTTTTTTTTTTTTGTGGATATCAGATTAGAACCCGTTCAATATTTACTTGAATTCCCAAACTTTTTTAAACGGCTTTGAAATATCAATTCTACTGATTTAGGTCTGAAACCAACCGTAAACAAAATCGAGTTCACTCTCTTGCGGTTGCTTGTTCAATTGATTGGCGATCAATCGACATTCCTGAGCTTTCTTCCTTTTGCACCAATCTTTCTCCAGTTTGTAGTCTTGAGGAGGATATAAACACACTCACAGGATTAAATAAGCTAACTTATTTTAAAACAAACATTTCCAAGTAACAATAGAAAAAAACAATGCGAAACCACTTCCCCAAAATATTCACCAATCCTCATAAAGTTGAACCCCGTATTGAAATGATTAAAAAAGAGAAACTATTCAACATTTCCGAAGACCACCTTATGGTTCAAATTATAAACAACAAAACAATTCCGACATAGACTTCCGTTTTTTACGGCCAATTCCATGAAAACGTTTATGTTGCTGCCGTAAGATATGCCTGCCACCTAAATACTCGTTATGTTGCCTCAAAACAAAAACAAAACAAAACATTTTATCCATACCACAACGAGGCAGTGTGTATACATAATTTAATGAAGTTTATTCCATTATTACAGTTCAAGTCCAAGTGCATATTAAAAATAAAAAACAACAACAAAATTTGTTGTGTAATGTTAAAAAAACCGTAGACTAGTTTTCTATGTACGGTGAATAAACAATGCAAAATATCCCTAATTCGAGGTGTTGTTCCGGATTTCTGCTGAAATCAGCAACTTGTTGCTAATAGAGTAAGGGGGTCTTGAGTTCCCCCCTTCTTGTTGGATACTCGTTTAATTTAAAAATAATAACAGTTTAACGGTATATGTATGTATATATAACGGAACACTCTTGTAAAGTGAGTGTTATTGTTTTGGAAAAAATAAGAAAATATAACAACAACAAAAAAAAAGTTGCAAAGGGGAGATTGAGACAAATCGTGTCTGGAAACATTTTTTGTATGTTTTGTTATTACTCTCCTAATGGTCATTAAAAATTCCACCTCCACTACAACTATATTGAAAATTTCTTAGATTTAATGCTTATCTAGAGTTAAACGTTGTTCGCCGTCGTCGTTGAAGTTCGAAAGATAGTTACGAACAGATGGGCGGACGGGAAGTTTAACAAACAGACAGACTTAGACAACATTGTTGTTATCATCATCGTCGTCGTGAAATGGAAATGAACAAAATTGGAATTCACTTCGTGGATAGCCATCACGCCAAAAAGAAAGTACTTATACCTAGGTTGTGTTGTGTAAAAACGTAAAATTTCCAAAGATCTTCACAAGTAGAGCCTCTTTCTGCGTTCAAATCATCAAAATGCATGGAGCCAGCAACAATTTGATTAAGACATCACCAGACTTTACCATAAGGACGGTATATCGCAGGCTCTACTCATTTGGAGTTTATACTTGGAGTGCATACTTGTTGTGGTTTAAGTTTCTTTTGGTTTGCTGATGATGATGATGGGTGGAAGTGGGTATACCTATGATGATGATGATGATGCTGGTGGACTTGCATCACTTCTTCAAGTAGCATACCGGTATCATAGACTTTTTAGGGAGAAGAGATGAGAAGTTGACTGTTTAGTTGATGCTATTTAAGTTTCATACTTTTGCTTTCTCGCGTATAGTATTCGTACATATAATTAGTTATGTAAACAAGAAAAAATAAAAACAAACAAGACTTAAGTAGCTAGCGATGGAGATTCAAAGAAAAGGAAACTACTTAAACTCTGGAAAAAAAGTTGTTAAATAAAATTACTAATGTAAGGAGTTGCTTTCAACAACATTTGGTATGAAAGTTAAGTTTTTTTAAGTCTCTTATGGTTAAGGTTAGGCAGTTTTTATGTATTATTTTAACAGATGAAGAACGTTTTCAGGACAGGATTTTGTTTAGCAGTCAAAAATATAAAGAATTGAAAATGGTGTTATGCTGGTTTTCAAGAAGTTTCTCGAAAATTAACAACACATTTTGAAATAATGATTAAATACTTAGTGGTTTGTGCAATAAGAATCTATTAAACCCAAGAAAAACTCATGGTTTGATTCGAGGTGTAAGTTGTTAGTATCACAGATGTAAGTTTCTGTCGTTATAAAGCTTCTACACTGAGGAAAACCGGAAAAAGTTCTAACAATCTAGAAAGAACTTCAACGGTCATATAACTAAGACAAACCAAATTTTTACGCGTCCAGAAATTACAGAACAAAATACCACAATGTCCCAAAAGTTGTAAAAATATTTCCTTTGTAAAAAAAAAAGTACGTAACACCATATCATCCTCGTTCCTTTTCGAATTTGCTGAAAGCAAAGTTTGTTTTTAGTTCGACGCTACTAAAGATTGCCATGAGACCTCCTGCAAACGATTTTATGGAACGGATCATCTTTCGTACTCGTGGCTTTTCCATCTGCCCTCCCTCTTATCTTCCAAATCCTCCTTTCTTCTCAATTTTCAGCTCATGAAATTGTATAGCAGTGCTGATGGTTTTGGAGAAAGCAAGGTTTTTGTACTTTACTTTATAATAAGCGCAAACTCTATACAGATTGTGGTAAGGCATTCCACATTTGCGTAGTACGGCACCTTACAGTACAAGTAGACGTTTGGACGAGTTCAATTCTGATATTCTGGTGTGCCACAGGGCTCCGTTTTGTCCCCGACACTGTTCCTTCTTTTTAAAAATGATTTTTGGTCTGAAACTTCTAGCCCATTCGATTGTTTCGCTGACGACAATACCCTAAACTTTTCAAATACATACGTTATTAATATCGAGGACAGTTTAGGATTATTATTTAGAAACCTGTTATCTGTCCAAAACTCGAGTACAATTCGAATATTTGAACTAGTGCTCCAATAACTGATTCCATTCTATATTTGTGCGACAGACTACTGCAACCCTGCCGTTAACCTCAGTAAGAATTTTAATGTCACCAAAAAAATTTCGATACCACTATTTTTACTGAAGGGTCAAAGATGGAGTTTGGAGTTGGGTCGGGAATTTTCCACGAGTTCTAAAATGTCTCTGAGTCTTTTCGGCTACTTGATTTTGCTAGTGTATTTCAAGCTGCATCACAAGCAATCAGAGAAACATGCAAAATTATCAAATCGAACTCAAATTAAATTAAATAGAAACACGGCTATCTGCACTGACAGCCAGTCGGCATTTTAATAGCGCCCTATCCGGCCAGCTTTCTTCTTTCCACGTTGAACAATTAATAACTTCTCCATTTCATAATATGGAATGTATTAAAATCATTGAAATTTAATTACAAAATGGAGAAAATTTTGGCGGTCATACAGTTCACCAACTAAATCCGATTCAGAAACTTAAAGATAGAATTCAAGAACGTTTCATGAAAAGGGTATGGTGATGCAATCGTAACCGTGGCTGCTAGTTGCTAGATATTGTCTTCAATGGCATACTTTTATCTTTACAAAAATTAAAGACCTATTGATTTCTCTCAAAAAGTACTCCTTTTTTTTAAATATCAAAATGTAAAATCTTATTGAAGCTTTCGTTGACGCATAACGTGTTTTCTTTAAAAAGTTCTCAATAAGCCTAATCATAACTAAACGCGATCGATCGCCGGAATCTGAGGGCAAGAATTTGTCCTTGGATAAAAAACTTCGTACTGCAATGGCAGGTACAAGTCGCCTCTCTAACAATTCTTTTTTTCCTCTTCAATGTCTCCCGGACACTGACAATACTGAAGAAATGGACGAATCTTCTGCAATTGTTGAAAATAAAAAAGTGTTTGTGCCCCCTATTAAATTGTTGCAAAAAAACCCTGCATTTGTTCATGGATTCATGAAACAACTTAATATTATCGATTATTCCATTAAAAAACTATCCATCGGAATTAAAATTATCTGTGCATCACTTGAATCCTTTAATGCTGTTCTTAAACATTTAAATGATCAAAACTGTCAATTCTTCTCACATGATTTGAGAAGTGTTAAAGCATTTAAAGTTGTTCTTTATGGTTTGGATAATATAGAATCACATGATCTAAAATCTGAACTTATTCGTCGTGATCTTAAGTGCGTCGAAGTTAAAAAAATTGTTAAGAACTATGAACACTATAGCGACAATTTGTATGTAATTTCTTTTGAAAACGGTTCTGTGAAATTAAATGACTTAAAAAAGAACATTAAATCTTTGTTTTACACCCAAGTCACTTGGAGTTATCAAAGAAAACTCAAAGGCAAATTGACCCAATGTCACAATTGCCAAATGTTTGGTCATGGGGAGCGCAATTGCCACATTAAAACCTACTGCGCGATCTGTGCTGGTTCACATAAAACATCCGACTGTGACAACATCTCGGCACACAAATGTGCAAACTGTAATGGCAATCATAAAGCCACCGATATAACTTGTGCAAGCAGAGCCACATACTTGCAAATCAAAGAGAAAAAATCTCTCCGTTTGAACAATCAACAAAGAATTTCTTTCTCCGCACCTACAACCACGCAAGTTCCTTCACAAGAACCGGTTTTACTTGATTCAATGAGCAATTTTCCATTGCTTCCCACTCCAAGAAAGAGAGGAATTACTGAGAGCCAGCAACCTGGAGTAATCAGATCTCAGCACTCAACAAGACCATTGGAAAAAAGCTCTGCGCCTACCTGCAGTCCAATTTCACCAATTACACCAACCCTTGTCAACACAAGTGCAAGTACATCTAACAACAACAACACAACTTTATTTTCGATGGAAGAACTCAACAGCCTTTGTATGGAAATGATCACTAGCTTATCTGTTTGTAAAAACAAAATTGAACAATTCAATGTAATCGCACATTTAGCTTGTAAATTTCTATATCCCAATGGCAAGTAACATTTTGAATAATTTAAATATTATAACTTGGAATTCTAAGTCAATAAGGAACAAATATTTTGAATTTTTGAATTTTTTAAATAGCCAAAAAGTAGACGTTGCTTTAGTAACTGAAACATGGCTAACAAATGTAGATACACTTCCTTCTTCTGATTTTCAGTGTTATCGAGTAGATAGGTCTGAGCAAAGGGGTGGTGGAGTAGCAATTTTCGTGAAGAGATCAATTCAACATTCACTCTTACCTGTGATAAGAACACGCTTGATAGAGAATGTAGGGATATCGGTTAAGCTTTTGAACGGAAATGAGGTTAAGATTTATTGTATCTACTTTCCTGGTGGAACTTCATCGGATCTAAAAAAAGATTTCTTTAAGCGTGACTTAAGGCAGCTTTTCTCTACTAGTGGTGAATTTTTGCTAGGTGGCGACCTTAATTGTCGACACAAAGATTGGGGATGTATAAGGGCAAATTGTTGGGGGAATCTACTAACTCAATTTCCACATTTCTTTCCTATTAATATCCTTTTCCCTCCTAGTTCCACGTTTTTTCCCGCTGGTTCCCATGGATCTCCATCCGTCCTTGATTTGTTTTTTACTAACATGTCTTATCAATTAGTTAACCCAATTTCTATAGATGCGTTGAGTTCCGATCACAACCCTGTTCTTTGTCGTCTCCCTTGGTCGGGTGAAAAAAAAGTGCAATATATCCAACAATTTCACAAAGCAAATTGGAAATTATTTCAAACAACCATGAATGCAGAACTTCAAAATGTGTCTATGGATTTGAACAACATATCTTCTTTTGATGATGTAGATTGCGCTGTACAAATCTTTACTAAAGGTATTTTATCGTCCGTGGAAAAATGCGTTCCCAAAAAACTTAAAGAAGATTCTTTTCTTAACAAAACACTTCCTTCTCATGTTTTGGAAATGATAAAACTGAGAAATATTCATAGAAGGAATTGGCAAAGATACCGCCAGCCTTTTTCGAAAAATATGGTTTCTCATTTCAATCAATTAATTTCGAGAGAAATTTTACATCTTCGAAACAAGGAATGGAACAACAAATTGAGTACGCTTGATAAGAATGGAAAGCCCTTCTGGAATATTGTTAAAATTACAAAAAATAAAAATAGGAAAATTTCATTCCTCAGGGAAAATAATGAGATTGTATGTTCTAACGAGGATAAAGCTAATGTGTTCGCTAAGCGCTTTTTAAAAAATCATAGAGTCTCAGAACATTTAGGTAATAGTGAAACAAACGCATTAGTTGATTCAAAAATCGACAATTTCAATAATTTAAATTTATTAACACCTTCAAATGCATTTGTTTCAACTAAAGATATCAACATCATTATCAAAGATTTAAAACTTAAAAAAACAGGTGGGCTAGACAATATCAAAAACACCTATATCAAACATCTCTCGAAAGAAGGCATTCAGTTTCTTACGTTCATAATAAATGCATGTTTAAAAATGCAATATTTTCCAATTAAATGGAAAATTGCAAAAATCATTCCAATTTGTAAGGCGGGAAAACCTCCCGATTTAGCTAGCGGATATAGACCCATTAGCCTGCTAAGTAGTTTAAGCAAAATTTATGAGAAGATTCTTAAAGAAAAGATGCTAAAATATATTTCCGATGAAAAAATATTCCCCGATCAACAATTTGGTTTTCGCACATTTCACTCTACGTCTCATCAGGTGAAAAGAATCTGTCAACATGTCAAAAGTAAACGAATCCAAGGTAAATCGACGGGTATGATACTTTTAGATATTGAGAAGGCTTTTGACTCAGTATGGCATAAAGGAATAATTTATAAAATGATTAAATTTAAAGTTCCGTTATATCTTTGTAAAATTGTTCAAAGTTTTCTTTCCGATCGATGTTTTAGTGTTCATGTCAACAGTGGTATTTCGTCTTTATTTACGTTCAATTTTGGTGTCCCCCAAGGCTCTGTTTTGGGCCCTCTTTTGTATAATTTATATACTTCAGATATCCCAACCATTCCGCTCTGTGAAATTGCCATTTTTGCAGACGACACAGCAATATATTCTTCAGATAAACTTGCTCTCAACATTGAGAGTAATTTAGTTCAAGCTGTTGAAATATTAAGCAATTTTTACAACAAATGGAAAATCAAGTTAAATGCTGATAAATTTCAAGCTATCTTTTTTTCAAGGAAAAGAAAGTCTTGTTATCTCCCCAGCAACCAATTTATTCAGATAAATGGAATAGACATAGCTTGGGAAAATTCTGTAAAATATCTAGGTATACATCTTGACACCAAACTAACATTCAACCACCATATTAATTGTACTATAAAGAAAGTAAATATAGCTATCAAATTGCTTTACCCTTTTATAAATCGAAGATCTGCTCTAACTATTGAAAATAAAGTGATCATAATGAAAGTGATATTTCAGGCAATTTTGTTATATGGAAGTCCTGTTTGGGGAAGGGCTGCACTATGTCACATTAAAAAACTCCAAGTTTCACAAAATAAATTATTAAAAATGATGCTTAATCTACCATTCCGTTATTCCACTTGTGACCTTCATCAAGAAACGAATGTTGAATTGATCTCCGAACGAATTCAAAAGCTAGAAACAAACTTTGCGCTTAGATGTAATTCATCTGATAACCCTCTTATAAACCAAATCAATCTGTGATAAATATTTGTTCAGTTACCTATCTATTTACGTTTTTATTTATTTTTTTTTTATTTTTTTTTTCACTATATCTACATATAAATTGTTATTTATTGATCTCTTCTTTTGCTTCTTTTTTTTTCGTAATAATTTATCCATTTATTTATTTATTCGTTCATTTATGTACTTATTCATTTATTTATTTATATTTACTTACTTTTTTTATTTATAATTTATTTATTTATTACTTATTTATTATTTATTTATTTTATTTATTTATTTATTTTTTTATTTATTTATTTATTTACTTATTTATTTATTTTCTTTTTATTTATTAAATCATTAATTGTTTTTATTTATTTATATATTTGTATATTCACTTTTGTGTTAATTATATTGATTTGTTAATTTATTTATTATACTCCATTATCCAAGAATTCAATTCTATTTAAAAATGTTTGTTAAACACAACTGAATCAAATTCTAGTCATTTTTTTTTTTTTTTTTTTTAAATAATTTAAATTGAAGGTTTTTCTTTGCTTTTCCTTCAAGTATTTCGTTGCCCTAATATTTTTTGTTTAAACTATAAAATAATATTTCAGATGTAAGACATATTTATCAAATCACTGTATTGTAAAATGTGCGGTTACAACACCTATTATACTGATTTATGCAAAATAAAAATACTACTACTTATTGGAAAACCCTACACATAATATTTATTACACAAATTTATTACAACTACGAACTCATTTTCCCCACAATTTCCATCGAACAGGTTAAATTTAGGAGTTTTCAAAGAAATCGTGAAAGTCAACAAGTTTCTTTTTGCAGGCTTAACTTATCCTTCCGTTGCTTGGGTTCTTGAGCTCTTTTTTTTTCAATCGTTTCAATCCGATTACACCTCTAGAAAAAGAACAGCACGTGCTTCCAATTATTCACACTCTGCTTGATCAAGATAAGATCAGCAATTAACTAATTGCGGTTGGGTTAGCCTCGGCCTTTTAAGTCATGAATGGAAAGTTTCATAAAACAAAACAAACCAACAACAAAAAAGTCAATGGTGAAGTCTTCTAAAAGTATAGAGAACAATAATTTAAATCGGGTGTTAATGTTAATTCAATAACAAACATAATATTCGTACATAATTATAAACCACAAAATGTGTCATGCACAAAGTAGTATGCATTTAGCATATGCCACAATATGTTGTTTTGCATATCAACTTTAGACTTATTGGGATACGTGATGAGATTTGATAATTCTATTACTCTTCAATTCTGATTCATTCATAAAGTCAAAACGTAGGTTCTCAAATGGATTTGTTTTATCTGCACTTTTTGATCAAAAAATTAAAATATGAGTTTTGAATTTTAAGTTTTTTGAGGAAGGTGAGGGTCATTTAAGCTGAAATAGATGCAAACTTAAATAAATAACCCGAAGTATTATGCATTCACTTGAGGATATTTTTTGCGATGGTTGTAACCTTAGATTTAGATAACACGAAGACAATATTTGTTAATAAGGTGAAAACTGTTTCGAATTTAAATGTTGAGGATATGATATAATCTTTTTAAAAAATTGGAAACTTTTCAAAAATCTGTTATCGCAAGACGTAGTCAAGAAATTCATCGATTGTTTCGGACTTGAAAAACAGTCTTGTTTCTTATGATGCACATTGAAGAATGTTTTTTAATTTGATGAATCAGTTGGTGAACTTGGCAGGAAATTGACTTATTTACGCTATAAATTCTTCTGTTATAAAATTCTCGGACTCGTTTCATTCCCAATTATATTTTCAAATCAGCACGGTTTTAAAAAGGCCTCTCTAATCTTACTTTTCAAATGGAATTAGCAGATAACTGTTTTGATTAATTCAAACTCTTCTACTTGAGCGTCGAACTTTCAGAGTTTTAGAAGATGAGTAAGGTCAATGATTCTCGAGAACTTTCTCTAGATAAGTCGAGGCAACAAAGGACGCTCCATATCCTTCACCCATCCACTATTCATACCCCTTTCCATACAGATAAGACATATAATTCTGCTGATGTCACCAACTTAACTCAAAAGATGGTATAGCGAAACAGCTTCCAAACGCTTCTCTCTTCTGTGATCCTTCCAACTCTCTCTTAATTGCTGGCTACGGAACTTAACCTTGTTCCCTATATGTCAACAGTATATTAACAACATTGGCTGACACCTCAACTTATCTCTCCCTTACAATTGGGCTAGATTAAGGAATAAGGTATTAAACTACCCGTGCCAATGATGAGACTGAGCTGGGTGCCCAATTCAAAATTACCGGATTATCCGTATAGGTACCTAGCGACCTCCGGATTAACTAGCCTTATATGTATAATGCGAATCCCTGCACAGACGGAACTCTCTGTCTTCCCAACTAGTGGGACCAAAGAAACTGAATGACAGATTAAATAAAGTAAATATTTCTGAGACTGGTACCTCCTTTAACAGGCTTTAAAGCCCCAAGATCATGATTAGCAACCAATACCTGTGGACTGACAACTGAAAGTTTGCTAAACTCGAGGAAATGAGGGGTCTTTATAGGAGTGAAATTGTGTTGATAAATATAGGATGGATCCCTGGCTATTCTAGCGAGCACCGAAGGTTAGATTCAATACGGGTTTAAGATGAGGCTGCAGCAGTGAACAAACCTTCACACCCACTCCAAGGCGAGCTTGTGGTCGAGAGGTTTGAAACGTCGTCATCCCTCACACCTAAGGTTGGCGATGTACTCATGCCATCCCCGATTACTACTCAGACTTCTACTAAAGTCGACAACAGTCAGACTTTCATGGAGACTAAGGACTATAGGTAAAGTATTGCGTAAGGATCACTGAAATCAACACACTTTCGTTTTAATACTACAACTGAGTTAGCCCTTCCAATAACATAATACTTATTTTAAATGATTTGTGTCGTCCTGCAGCAGCTTGGAAGCGTGAAGGCAATTATTAATTTTTAGAAGAGTTTCAAATCATCAGCATTTAGAAGGCATTGAGAATATGTTATCACTGTAGTTATATTATTTATAAAAATATTAAAGAGAAGCGGAACTAAATGGCTCCCTTGAGGAACACCTAGGCTACATTGTATAGATCTCGAAAAAGTGTTATTTCTGAAGTGTTAAGATTCGAGCCAATCAATAAGAGTATAATGGAAACCATATAAGTATATTTAAGTGGAATTATCCACCCAATTAAAAGCTTTACTGAAATCGGTAAAATAAAAAAGCGGGTGCCCCATCAGCTCAAGGTATAGTTTTTGGCTTTATAAACTATACTGAGTTATAATCCCCTGATATCAACTATATTCAATATCCAAGAGCGTAATATAAATGTTATTTCTAGCAGGTAAATATACGGATTGAAAAAAGTCAGCACACAGGCAAAGAATTGATGATACTTTTGATGATTCAGTGTTCAAAAATGTCATTTGTTTTGGGTAGCCAATTACTTACGTCCAATAAATCTTAGTGTACACTTTTTTAAAGGTTTTGAATTAAACAAACTCCAAGCAAATTCAGGCATCCCACAAGGTAGTCAGTTAGGACCTATTCTTTTTATTTTTACTTATCAATTATTTACCTTTTATATAATCTAAGTCATCAAATTCAAATTGATGGAGTTTTTACTTATGACAGCTTCAAAAGTGACAGCTGTCAAAATAGGGGAATATTTAAAATTCATTGGAAAACTGTTTATATTTTTCATCCATTTATTGTTGCAGGAAACCCCTGATCCCGAACTAAGATCATCACAACTAAATCAGAACAAGAATATGTAAAAATTCCACGGATTTGTAAAATTTATTTGGTTTGATCAAAAACTAAAACAAAATCAATTTGTATTACAGCTGAACTTCGCAAAAAGGCATTTTTAAATAAACGTCCACGAAGATATAAATTGAAGAGCCTTAAGCAGTTTCTGGACTCAATTAATCCACCTCTGTACCAAACAATCAAAATAAAAAAAAAAAAAAATAGAAAACAATTCACGTCCGGAACAGGATGGACATGGACATTGGACAAGGATAGTTCAACGTCATAGACATGAAAATAGGCAAAACATTAAATGAATGATGGCGACAAAGACAACAGACAACAGAACTACTATACCGACGACCGACGCGACGTGAGACGAATCTAGTTCGTGATCGTCATTCCGAATGGAAAATTGAATTCGTGCGTTTATAACTTCAAAAAAAAAAAAAACAAAAACTTAGCCAGGCGCGCGAACCATCACACAAATCCCCTTTGTAAACTGTCACGAATCACGATTTCAAGATTTGGTTGTTTATTCTCTTCTCCTCTACAAAGAAACATAGTTTTGCCCTCTAGTTTCCTTTTAAGGGGCGGGTTCAAAATGAAAAAAGAAAGATGAATTTGACCGTTTTTGGATTGTCTTTGCGGAGATCGATTCTACCCTCTGCAGAGTATATTGAAATCCATTAAAATGGGCTTGGTTCGGTTCGTTGTAAAACTCAACTCAAACAGGCCTCTTTTTGACAGACACGGTGTGGTGCATATACCTCCGCTGCAGAGCTGGGCGCTTGAGTCGCACCGCTGTCAAACAAAATAAGAATCACTTCAAAGTGGTAGATGGATCTAAAGAACGACCCTTGGCTTTATGGTCTTCAGACGCTATGATGTTGTGAATGAACATCACCAACAACAACAATGGCGACGACGACAATACAGACCGACGAACGGACATAGTGGAATAGTTTCGGTTTATTGACTTTAATGTCCATTTGGCACACGTTTTCCATGTCGCCGATGTCGACTCACGCTGCAGATCATTGATCACCACATTTCTTGTGTTTTTCTTTATTTTTCCTTTTCTTTATTTTCATTTTATTGTTGATTTTAAGCACGAGTGTTGTTCCTTTAGCATGAAAAATTGTTTAGTAATTATTATTCATTTTGAATAAAATCAAAAAAGGTTGAATTTAATTGTGACTTCTTTTATAAGCATGCGGAGTTTTTAAACAAGATCAAAGTGACTTGTTTTACTTTGTTTTTTTTTTTTTTTGAATGGCTGTTCCTAGAATGTCTTCCATTCATGGAAATTTTTATAGTCCAGAGAGGTATAAGAAAAAGGTGAAGGAACCATCGGCAATAAAGAAATACTTTATCCAATTCGAGACCTTTTTTAATTGATATCAGAGTTTTATTCTTTGATACCCTTATGATGCGAAGACACAGTGTGAGCATTAGAAAAGGGAGAGAGGGTTTGAAAGGAGGGGTCCGTGCACATTCGTTTTGAATGCCTGAATATTGATTGGTGATGACAGGGAAATACAGAGTGTGGTAAAGCATTTCACATTCGTGTAGTACGGCTTAAGAAGGAATCTCTGTACTAGATATTATGACTGAAGCAGGGCTTGAGGGTATACTGATGTAAATTTCTGGATTCGCGAGTAAATGAAACAATGATGAGATTATTACCAATCAATTTAAATACTCTACGTTCAATGCTGTCTAAGAGACTGAAGTAAGCTGCCCAGAGATGAGAGTTATATTTAAGCTTTGGAGTAAGTATATAAGTCTCATAAATAACAGCCATAATAAGAGGGAGGGATAGAAACTGTTTGCATTATCTTAGGCATCCCAAACATCTGGCGGCATTTTTGGCAACATCGCATATGTAATGCTTTCACAATAGGTGGTTGGAGATACATATACTAAGAATGTCAAGGTTTTCAGTCTCCTTGATGCAAGTGCCATTCGAGGAAAAGTATGGTGATAGGTTATGTTTTAATGACAGTTTTCGAAGCATTAAATTCTACTAGATTTTTGATTTCCTATATTTAACAATGATGTCTAGGTCAGAATTTAATGAGCTTATCATACATTGTCGTTGAAGATTCATATCCGAAAACAGGGTTGTGAACCTTAATAAGAATATAAAAAGCTAATGGAACTATTAGAAGTTTCTGACAAAAGATCATTAACAAAGAATGTTGGAGATAAAACATAACCCTGTAGCACACCAGCATTTATTATGTGGTTTCAGACTTAAAACCATCCAAAGGGACATAAGTTTGGTCGGTCGAAAATTCGGAAGGGATTTTTCTTTTTTGGGTATGAGCTGGACAAATGCTGTTTTCCTTCTAATCGGAACGAGACCTGAAGAGTAGGATAGATGGAAAAGCTAACACAGTGGTATTGTCAGCGGTGAAGAACACTTCTTTAGAATAATAGCGGGGATACCACCCGAACCAGCGTATTTATTTGTTTTAATATATTTTTTATTATTATTATATTTTTATTATTTATATTTAATATTATTGTAGTATCCGTGGCATGATGGTTAGTTCATTGGACTGTCATGCGAGAGGTCTTGGGTTCGATCCCTGCCTGTGCCACCTAAAGTTTTTTTCACGGGTACTGCCTCTTGCGAGGAATTGACAAATTCTCCAAGAGTAATTCTTGTCATGAAAAAGTGCTTTCTCAAATTAGCCGTTCGGATTCGGCATATAAACTGTAGGTCCCCTCCATCCCTGCAATTACTCGCACACAGGAATGGTTGAGAGTTGTAAGTCACTAGGCCCTGGTTCTCTACGGACTGTTGCGCCACCTAATTTATTTATTTATTTTTAATATATTTAAGGACTCTGGCACGGGTGCAAAAAAAGATTAGTCCAATAAAATCATTAACGCTCTTAAGTACAGGCGGAGGCATAGCACTCTCATGCAGCGTTAAATTGTTGCCAACCTGCCTAACAAATAGATTAAGTTCCTTCCTTAGAGCTAATAAATGAAGTTTAATTGACAACGAGCGTACTGAGGAAGATTAAGAATTCCTCAGGTTTTTTACAAATGACATTCAAACATTGCAGTATTTCTTGTAGTAGTTTAAAATAAAAACAAGATGGTGCAACAGTCCGTTAAGAACTAGGTCCTAGTGACTTACGACTCTCAACCATTCCTGTGTGCGAGTTATGTTGTCAGGAATGGAGGGGATCTACAGTTTTAAGCCGAACCCGAACGGCTAATTTGAGAAAGCACCTTTCATGACAAGAATTACTCTTGGAGGATTTGTCAATTCCTCGCAAGAGACAGTACCCGTGAAAACAACTTAATATGGCACAGGCAGGGATCGAACCCAAGACTTCTAGCATGACAGTCCAACGCACTAACCATCATGGCACGGGCACTACTGGTAGTAGTTCTGGTTGAGCATAAGTTCAAACTGTCGAGTATGGGCGTTGCAGACCTTCCTGACTTGCTTGAACTTTTTCCGGTTTTCCTCAGTTGGGTTGACTTTATAACAACGGAAATTTTCTTCTCTAACCCCTTCTTAATAACCTCAAAATGAAACTTTTAACCCTCTTTTGATAAAAGTTCTTATTCCGAAAAGAATCAAACTTGTGGTCATATCTTCACTGGAGACAAATCTATATCGAAGAAGCATAGTGACCAGTTCAAGATCCTGAAAAAAAGAGATTGGTATAGGACTCAAACTGATAACTTATTCCCATTGGTGCCTTTATGCAAATAATATTTTCTTTAACACCAGACTGTCATTTAGAGAACTTTAAAAAGTATGCATTAAAAATTAAAGATTGGATCAAGATGATCGCGAAGTAAAATAAGGTTTTTATTTTCTGTAAGAAAAACTGACACTTGGATTTTTATAAGAAATTTACCAAACATCGGCAATAACAATTTGTATGAAATGATATTAGTTTGATATCAATATGTGTCTTCGTTTTCCAGATATTTGAGACTAAAGTCAATTTTTACCAATTCTTATTAGTTGTTTTCTAAATGTTTATATTTTTTGTAATAACAAAACTGTCAATTCGGTTCTTTCAAAAATGTTCCTCACATTTATAACGACATTTCTCGTCGTATAAAATTGTCCTAAAGGTAATTCATTATTCCACCCAAAAACATGGATTAACGGTCCTTTAAATAACCGAGAAATATCGAAATGTTCAATTCGATAAATCGGACCGATTTTTTTCTTTGAGAAGTTAAAAACGAGAAATGAATTATTAAAAACACGACAACTGACACATTCCAATAACTTTGACACACATTTTTTTGAATACGCATTTTTAAACTTGTTGAGACAATTTTAAGTAATCGAATATCTTGAATTTTCATGTTAAGGTTATCAAAAAAAAAAAAAACGTTACCAAACTTTAACATAAACAGAGTTCAATTTTGTATTTTTTTAATATTTGAATGTGAAAAATGCAAACGAATTTTTTAAAAAAAATTTCCAGGGATTTTTTTTATAGAATTCACAATTCTTCAGAATCTCCGAGAATCCAAATTAGTTGCTTGAAATTTAAACAGAGTGAAATTAATATTTTTTTCTTTATTTAAACAACTCTAGGGCTTGAACATTCGTATAGTATTTTAACGTTTTCACAAATAATTTAAATATATAAATACTGTTTCCTCGAAATTTTGTTGACATTTTCAGCAGAAAAAAAAAATCAAGAGCCAAAGAAAAGTAACTCATTGATATTCCAAATTCAAAACATTCTTATAATTTCTTTCTGAGAAACGATTTTTATTTTTAGTTGATATTTTTAGGTTTTCTTTTCTGTGAGTAAATTTACTGCCTCGAATGATTTTTTCTCGGAAACATCAGCTTCAAAATTTTAATTTGCTTAAAAAGGTTTTATGAATAAAAATGAATAAACAAAAAATTATTGATTATATCAATATCGTTATCGTTTCCACTTTTCAAACAACAAATTTTCTAGGAAAATAATAAAAGTTATTGAATATTGTTAATTTTTTCGTAGTTAATTCCAAAAATTTTTAAAGAACTTTGAAATGTATACGAATAGTAATGAAAATCTTATCTCTCAAGACCAGGTTTTCTTACACTAGCAATAAAATTACACTTTTCCAATGGGTTTTGATGGCCTTGATTCAAATCGGACTTCAAATTTAATGTATCAGGTCAAGTTTTTGAGATATCTTATTTTTTAAAATTTGCAATAAACACGTATACAAGACATTTTAAGGCTATCTAAATTTATGAAGTAACTTTGTTCAATAAAGTCCGTGATGGTTTTTCAAATCGATAATCCCTTCCTTCAATATTCAGTTGAAATATTTATATTATTACATACTAGCGGCCCGTCTCGGCTTCGCACGGGTAAACATAAATAGGTACACATCTTTAAGTTATAAGCATGCTAAATAAAACGACCATGAATCACTAAATTAGAAAACATTTGTTTGTCCTATCATTAATGGCTGAATCACAAACACGCTTCAGCTTCGTCTGCATTACGGTAAGCCTGCTTCGAGGTTGCTTTGAATGACATTTCTATTATTTCATCCCTCCAAAGAGCAAACATTTTGTTTGTTGACATTTTTTTACAGCTCTTGAGCTGTCAGACAAAGCAAATGTTCAGAAAATTGAACTAGAGCTTCCGTTTGGAGCCACATTACGTTACATTACGTTCTTTTCCTTACGATTGTCAAACGAAACGTGAGGTCGAAGCTCCATTGTGATAGCATGCATTGAATTCCTATGGCTGAACTAGTAAACGTCAGGCGAAGCCAAAGCTGAAGCGTGTTTGTGATTCAGCAATAATACTCTTCGCAGCGTATGTGGTGAAAGACATTTTATGGCTAATTTTTTTACACCTTCGGTTGGTTTTAATAGGAATTTCTAAAGATTTCTATAGTAATCTAGTACTAAATATAGCCTATGTCACTCAGTGATAATGTAGCTTTCTAATGAAAAAAGAATTATTAAAATCGATCCAGTACTTTTTGAGTTTATTCGTTACATACAAAAATACAAATCTTTCCTCTTTATAATATTAGTGTAGATAATATTCAAAAACCTTAATAAGTTGTTAGATTTCACCTGTTTTATAAAAAATCTGAAATAAATGCTAAGCCATTTATGCTCAAAAAAAAAAAAAATTATGCTAAAAAAGGGTTCAACAGAAAAAGGAAAAACGGTTTAAAAGTAATTTTTGTTCTTGTAACAACTCTGTTGCCTACACAATTCTATTAAAACAAGTTTTTGATATATATTAAAAATATAAGAATAATGTTTAAAACGGGTATTTTTAAAACTTGAGCAAATAATTAAAATTCAAAGGAGGTTTTTGTATGAAATTTTTATACTCGCAGTTTAGGCAGCTGCTTGCTTGTTGTTGTTGTTTCATTCTAAATTTTCAAGTTGTTGTTGTTTCATTCTAAATTTTCAAATTAAAATTTTAGTTGGAATTCAAAATCAGCACTTGAAATTAAGTACAAACCGCATTTTCTAAAACTATGAAAAAATAAAATTCAAGGTTTGTTCAAAACTTTATATTGAGTCAAATAAAGACTTATAACTAATGAACATTTCTAGAAACTTATAACAATACTAAAATGATTTAAATTGTATGTATCTAGAAGAAAAAGATTTGTACTTTTCAAAATCAGCAAACATTTTATCACCGTTTTTGATTATTTTTAGCATTTTTAGAAACCTGATGTGATGAAAAAATTTGAATTTGAATTGAGATTTGAATTTAAGACTTCTTAATCTTTTGAAAAAGTATTGTTTTGTTTTCGAAACAGAAAAAAAAAAACTTAATTTTTTCGACCAGTGATAATTAAATACTCTTACCCATAAACTTATCATCCATTTGAAAAAATCTTACCTGAAAAGAGATAAAAAAAAACAAATTTAAGTATTTTGTAATGAAACAATATGATTATATAAGATAATATTTTTGTTAATTTTAAAATTCCATGAATCTCGTCAATGATCTGTTTACATTTGTTTACCCAACAAAATTGCACCTATTTAAAAATAGACTTTATTATTTTCTTCACATCATTTATTCTGTGAATCTTATTAAATTTTATTAACTAATTTGGCTGTGACAAAAATCTGATGGGAAAAAAAATATTGTTCTATATTTTAGAAGCTCCCATGACACATTAATTAAAATCTACCGTTCAATTAAAAAGTTATAAAATGTTCTTCTTCTAATCAGTAATACAGGTATACAGGTACCCTTACACACTTATTCTATTTTAAAATAAAAATAAAAAAACTTTATTGCATTTTAATGTTCTTCTCAGGTTGTTTAATATAAGTTGATGCGCCAAAGGGCAAGCAACCATAAAAAGAAGCAAGTTCTCCCAAATATATAGAACCACGTTTCTCATAATCCAAAAACTAAATGTTACATTGCATTGTGAAATTTAATTTTCTCATGATTTCGGTATAAAATAACTTCATTTGTATAATGTTACACCACACACCGTGATGAAGAGTTTATAAACTTTAACATTAAAGCTATACATTGCTCTTGATTTTTGATATCAGCAGTTGAATAGAAGATAAAAGATCTGATCTCTTTTTCTAAATGCATTCAAATTTATATCAAAAGGCGATAGTTAAGTCAACAAAATCTGAAACCCATAGGAACTAGCTATTACGAACTAGCTATTAGTTCAAGAAGGTTTCAGGTTTCTAAAGGCTTTTGATAATGTGTTTTTGGTTAGGTGCAAACCACTTCATTTACAAATTATTATAATTGTTTGGTATCATATAAGGACGCGAGCTGCTCGCAAGCTCTATGAGCAGAAGAGGAGACAGGAACACTGCTTTTTCAAGAGGAAAAGGAGAGAACATGAGAACTGTCAGTCGAAGATGTTAAAAGGTTCAGAAGCTGAAATGAAGTTCGAAATTTTTATGAGGAGGTAAAATGAAATTGACAAATGCCTTAATCTCGAACCGAAGTCTGCAAAGAGAACTGAGGGTATTGAAGAACTGAAGAACTACTTCTGCAGACTGCATAACGGCGACGACGAACCGAATTTCGCTGTCAGGCAGGATGATCCATTCAATAAAGACGATTAAGGCCAACAATCAAGTCATCCCGACTTAGACGAAATAAAGATTTTATTTCTTAGCTGAAGTCTAACAAAGCCTGCTGGAGCGGATGGTTTAAATGTCGAGCTTTCAAAAAAAAAAAAAAAAAAAAAAAAAAAAAAGCGATTTGGTTGGAAGCATGTGCCAAATTATATATAGTCGAAAAAAAGCATGCCCCATGGAAACTCAGTATTGTTCGCCTGATAAATTTAAATTGCATCAACTATAGAGGAATCAGTCTCCTTAACATCGCTAATAAAATCTATGTCAACGTCTAAAGCCCATCGTCAACAACCTGATAGGTCCTTATCAGTGTGGTTTTAGACAAGGAAAGCACATAACGGATATAATATTCACAATCCTGCAGATCGTGGTAACAACAACATCAAATCGAAACCCATTATCTTTTTATCGATTTTAAAGCCGCATATAACAGCATCTACAGGGTCATGAGCCGAACTGGTGTAGAGTTATTTCTAGTTTCTTAAAGGCCCAATCTTTCAAAAGTCTCGCATATGCTAATGACATTGATATAATCTGAAGAATTAAGCGTGATGTCAATGTGGCTTTTTAAAGTATTGAAATTACTCTTGCTAACCGCTGTTTCTTAGGGTTAATAAATAACGTTACTTACGAAACGAATGGACCTAACTAGAAAACAGCATATACATTTCTTTAATACTTAAAAACATTGCTTTGTGTGAAATTTCAGAAACTGGAAAGTTCTTCAGATGATTTGTATAAGATTAGATAGTTAGAAATTTTGAAGTTCTGAATCAAATTAAACATTAGTACTTTGAAAATACAAACAAAAAATACAAACTTATGGAATGTTTCAAATCGGTTTTTTTTAAAACTATTGGACTTAAATTAGAGTAAGTTTAAAATTCAGCTGACTTTTTTTTTTAAAAGAAGAGAAAAATGCTTTAGAACTTGTCTTTTTAATTTCATAAAATTTGAAATAATATTAAAGTCTGCTAACTTGTCAAAAGTCTTGTTTTTTACTTGCGACATATAGGAACTATATGGCAAGTTTTGCATTCGTGCAGAATTTTGTCTGTCTGTCCACGCTCCTACAGCCTATACCATTGGGTCGATTGAGTTCAAACTTGGAAGTTAAGGTTTTGAGCAGATTCGCGTTAGGCGTTTTTTTCATTTTTTTTTTAAGATCAAAACTAACAGTGGCCCCCATACAATTTGTTTGGTCAAAAAACGATAATTCGAGTTTTCTCAAAAACAAACCGATAGATTTTTTTTTAATTTTCTCTAAAATTTTATTTTTTAACTTGGCTTCTTTTAATAAGAAAAACATATTTTTGTATTGCTCAGGAAAGGTACCGCTCATAGAACCGTTATTTTGTTTTTTAATTTTCTCAGCAACTTATTTACTGATTTCAATAATTTTTTTTGTGAATAAGCTCTTATATTGCCCTAACAATATTTGATTATCAAAAGTGCAATTTTTTTTTGTTTGGATTTTTAAAAAAATATTGAATTTTTTTTTTTCAAAATTCTATATCTCAAAAACGGGTTAATATTTTTTTACGAAATTCAAATGTAGAGCGTATATTTACAATCACTAAACAACTGCATACCAAAAATATTTTTAGAACAAAATTGAAAAATTTTATATATAAAAAATTAATTAAAAAAAAAACCGCTCTAACGATTTTCGAAAAAAATTTTTGAAAAATCAAGGGCTTTTTTATTTATAAAATGGCATTTTAATTTTTGAAGACAAACTTATTTTTCAGGTAAAATTTTGAATCTTAAATTAGTTTTTTTTAAAAATTATTCTAACTGTATTGAATGTAACCCCCTCCCAAAAAAATTGAAAAATGGAGGTTTTTTCGACGAATCAAATGGCATTTATATCTTTGAAGACAAACTTATTTTACAGGTATATTTTTAAATCTTATATACATAGATACTTTTTTAAACAGACTCTTTGAATACAGGAGCAAGTTCGTGCGACCCAGTCGTGCATTTTATTTTTTTTGTAGATCTTTTACGACTGCTGGCTTTTTCTTTCTGTTTCTGTATCCTAGGTTGACTTGTACTTGACTGGCAATGTTTATCATCGGCTTTCAATCGGGATATCAACTGCTTTTATCTGGCTTATGAAGGGATTTTAACCGGCTTATCAACAACTCCTAACCGACTTATCAATTAAATAAGGTACATACAACTTTAGAGATTTTTGCTTTAGTATGACTCTAATTTGACTCTTTGTTATGGCTTTAATTTCATGAAACTTAAAATAATACTAAAGAATATTAATTTTCATGATTAAGCATTGATAGTCTGCTAACTCGTAAAAAGGGCGGCTCTTAAGGTTATTGCTTCTTTGGTAGGTTTCCCTCGATTGTTGGATGTTACTTTCTGGTTATGTGGCCTAGGTTGACTTGTTTTTGGCTGGCAATGTTTATCAACGGCTTTTAACAGGCTTCCCAACGGCTCTAAAAGACTTATCAACGGCTTCTAACCATCTTCTCAACGGCTTTTAACCGGCTTACCAACGGCTCTAAAAGACTTATCAACGGCTTCTAACCAACTTCTCAACAGCTTCAACCGGCGTATAAAGGGTTAAAAGCTCCTAACCGGCCTATCAACGGCTCCTACCATGCCTTACCAACGGCTTTTAACTGGCTTATCAATAGCTTTTAACCGGCTTAACAACGGTTTATCAGCTGCTTTTAACCGACTTATCAACAGCTTCTAACCGGCTCATCAACTGATTTAACCGACTTATCAACGGCTTCTAACCGGCTCATTACCTTCGTTTAACCGACTTATCAATGCCTTTTAACCGGCTTATCAACGGCATTTGACCGTCACCGAACAGTGGAACAAATCTTTACATAGTTTTGAAAAAAGTAAGATTATTGCACTTGATATTTCAAAAGCATTTGATAGGGTTTGGCATTAGGCTCTCTTATCGAAAATGCGTGCTTTCGGTTTTCATGAATCCCTCCTTCATTGGATTAGTAATTACCTTTCGAATCGTTCAATACAAGTTGTATTGGATGGATTCAAGTCTGAAAACCACAATATAAATGCTGGTGTGCCCCAGGGCTCTGTGCTATCTCCAACACTCTTTCTCATTTTTATTAATGATCTCTTGTCTGCAACTTCTAATCCAATACATTGTTTTGCTGACGATAGTACTCTTAGCTTTTCATATTCGTTTTCAGATTCACATCCCTCTTCTTCGGATGTGGAACTGCAACGACAAAATATGATAAGCTCATTAAATTCCGACCTCAACAGCATTGTACAATGGGGAATAAGAAACCGCGTGGAATTTAATGCTTCGAAAACCCAATGCTGTCTGGTATCGTTGAAGCGAAATATACCCCTCTTGCCATTATCCATAAATGGCACTTGCATCGAGGAGACTGAACATCTCGATATTCTCGGTATGTGTATCACCAACCACCTTTTGTGGAACGATCACATACGCGATGTCGCCAAAAATGGCGCAAGATGTTTGGGTTTTCTAAGGCGATGCAAGAAGTTTTTCTCACCCTCTGATCTGGCTGTTATCTACAAGACTTATATACGTCCAAAGCTTGAGTATAACTCCCGTATCTGGGCTGGTGCTCCTGCAACTTACTTAAGCCTCTTGGACAGTATTGAACGTAGAGCATTTAGATTGATTGGTGATATTACCATCATAAGATCATTTACTTCGCTTGAACATCGTCGAAATGTTTCTTGTCTCACCCTCTTTTACCGTTATTTTAATGGTTTATGCTCTAGTGAAATAGCCAGTTGCATTCCTCCCCTTAAACAGTTCAACCGTAATACTCGCGCTTCTAGGAATGCTCATCAATATACCCTCGAGCCCAACTTCGGTCGTACTGTCAAGTACAGAGATTCGTTCTTTAGCCGTACTATGCGAATGTGGAATGCCTTGCCACACTCTGTCTTTCCCAGCCATTGCAATATTCAGGAATTCAAAACCAATGTGCACCGACAACTCCTTTCAACCCCTCTCTCCCTTTCCTAGTGCTCACACTGTGTCTACATAATAAGGGTATTATTATCCCTTTGAGTGTGCGCTTATTATTATAAAAAAAAAAAAAAAAAATCAAAATTGCCATAGGTATAAGAAGTGAAGCCAATCCTTAAATTAATGTATTAAAATTTCCGATTTGGTGCGGTTTAAACGCTGCGCTACTTTACTACACTTTTTGACTTAGTCAACAATTTCCTCGAAAAAATTTCACGTCTTCAAACAAAAAAATAGCAAACCAATTCTTGATTTTTAAGCTTTCTCTAGGAAATTCTTCAATTCCAGGAAAAGAGCCGTCCCAAAGTCTCCCACAATTATATTTTTTTTAAATTTTGTTCGTTTAAAAATCCACAAGTTTGTTTCTCTTCATTGAATGAACAGCTTAATCAATCAAAATGAAAATAAAATATAAAAATAACAACATCCCAAGTCGAATCTTTCTTTTCTTTCCGAAATTGTTTTAATATCTCAATTTCACGAAACATTAGTTTAAATTCTGGCAAATTTAATTATGAATGGATATTATAAACTTATGAAATCTCATCGTAATGTGAATTTGTTAGGGTTGTCCATTTTTATGATGAACCATGAAATGAGTTTTGACTTTGAAGTTTACATGTTAATCGAGAAAGACTAAAAGACATATGACTTGGAAATACTTATTAAAGACTTTTGACTTTTTAAACGAATTTTACTTGACGATTTATACTTTGGAATTTATGTTAAAGTAGACGTTTGTGATAAATTCTTTTGAAAAAAACGAAATCCATCACAAAATGCTCAAGACAAAATTAAAGTTTTAAGTAAACTGTCATGTTTATCGTTAAAACAGTCTCTTGTCTTTCTGTTGTGAATAACTTGATGATATAGAATGAAGAAATATTTGATAAAATCTTCATTCCTCAAAACACGTGTGGATTACTTTTAACAATAAAACCATAAATAAAATTAATAACCAGTTATCAATAAATCCGTTCCAGCTTAAAAGTAGATTATCAAGCCACTAACAATAAAAAACGGAGATGCACAATCTTGATTTTTTAATCAACTTGTTTTTTAGCAACAACATCAACTCAATTGTCAATCATATAATATTAAATCAAGTCAATCTAAATCTAAATCTGATCTGGTCTCGTCTGATGCAACATTTATAGGAAAATGATTATAAACCAGGTTTTATGTTCAAACAACTTTAAGCTGCTTCTCTACTTCAGCGCTAACGTCAACTGTCAACGCGCAATCATGTTAACCTTTTCATAGAACTAAAACAAAAAAAAAAATACAAAAATACGAGTAATATTTTTAAAAACAAAAATCCTGTTTCTATAAAACATCATCAAAATTTTTGCTCTAGAATCATCACGAACAACAAAACAAAAACTTGCACCAGGCAACATTTTGCAGCAAAACAGAAATAAGCAAAGATGTTTAAAGTTTGCAGAAACAATTTTCATCGCAACAGTTAAATAATATTAATTAAATTTTAAATTAGATACATGCACAGCAAATTAAGGAAAAATTGTGTGTTGTTTTGATTTATTTCTGTGTTTTTTGTAATGCTGGCAACATTAACCTATATTTAACATAAAAGGCAAACAAATCAATCAACAACATCAACCGTAACCGTAACGTTTGTTTAGCTGTCAAAGATTGTTGAATGTTGATGCAGCATCAAGCTTCCATCTCTCTTTCTTTCTCTTTCTGTCTTTTCACGGTCTTAAGGTGTAGTTACATCTAGTGCTAGTCCCACTTGAGGTCAATAGCGAAGCGATGACTTGGCGCAACGTTCAAGACTTCTCGTCCGCGTCGCGTCGCTGCTGTGGATACTCTTTAACACCGTTTTTTTTTGTTTTGTTTCGATAAGTTGCTAAACAAGAATGATGCAGCAACATATCAGCATTTAAAATTAATGGCGCTGCGATCGCATTGCAAAAGTGTGATAAACATCTCATTCTAAGAGAGGTGTGTTTTTTGATTGCGAAGAGATCATTCATTATTGTCGTCATTGTAAAACAAGATTTGTTTATATGTTTAACCGCATTATATTAATAGAGGAAATCTATAATTTTTGTTGTTCTTTTATAAACATGCGGTAGTAGTAAATATGTCAAGAGACACGAGTGGAGATTTAAATAAAATTATAAGCTAATTTACATTTTGCTTGAATGATTTTGATTAATTGTTGACAAAGTTGATTTAATCAATCATAATAAGGTATTATAAGACCACAGTGAATTAAGAACTGAGTATAAAGATTAAAAGGAGCTTTAAAGTTAATAACCACCAGGGAACATACCTAATGTTTATAAGCCTTTTATTACGGGGCCCCCATAAAGCACATGGCCTTGAATTGAATTTTTTAGAAAGTAACTTGATGAAGTGAAGTTGTATGAATGATGCAGTCCCCCACGTGGACCGTCTTAAGATCTTAGACTTTCTTTTCATAGTTTCAGAAAAGACTCCAAGCAAACATTTCATAAACGTCAAATAAAAGACTATTAAACGCCAATTAAAATTGTCACTTACCCGTAGAACTTCTTCAAATATTTCAACAATTTATTTAATTAAACAAAGATACCTAACTGTACCCACAGCCAGCGATAGTTAGATAGTTTATCTAAGCCAAATTTAATTATTGTGATCCTAAGCGATATGGCCAAATAAGAGTCGGAAAAAAAAAAGAACTCTAAGTTGTTTTTCTGTTATTTCAAGTTCAACCCGCTGCAAGTTAATGGTTTTCTCCTCTTAAGTGACATTGCGTCGAAAGACGACGCGGCGCATAAAAATGTCTTAAAAGCAGTTAAAGAAAAAAGCCAGAAGACAGAATACATTTACTTTGTGAGCTCCTACTGATGTCTTGATGTTGTCCCCATACCCATAGCACTTTACATTCCAGATGAAATTGGAATACAAACAATTAAACGGTTAAGTGCAAAGTAGTTTTGGTAGCAGCAGCAGCGCTAAAGGCAGCCAGCAGCGTGAGGTAAGGCCCGGTTACACTATTCAGCAGTTACATTTGTTGAAATTCTATGCACAAGCAGTAGTGACAGTAGCAAGAAAAAGAGACATGACAATTTATATTTTTGGACGTGTTTTTTCTTTTAATGTAATACCAGGAATGTTGACACAGTGCTGAGCCCATTAAGAGTAGAATTGAAGTTTAGGTCCAACCTGTTTCGACTTGGGTCAAGGTGAAATAGGATTTGTACAGAATGACACAAAAATTGTCACCACATCCGACATAAAAAAAATTCTTTTGAGACTTTTTGACGTTTATTTCGTATCTTCCGACTCCACAAATGTAAAAGTAGAATTGACGTTTACCAACATTTGTCAAAATTATATCATCTATCGATCTTGATCTACATATTTAAAGATTCTGTGTTTTTGTTTTTATCAATTTTAGAACACTAACAAAGATCTTATCTTTAACGTTTTTCCAAAAAAAGAAATCTAAAGTTGTTAAATCAGAATAATAGTGATCAATTCTTCAAGAAATCACAAATTCAGGAATTTTTCCTTCCGAAATTTCGATTCTTTCGGTGCTTGTGTGGCACGTAGAATCGTCTTGTATAGAATCAATATCTTTTATTTCCGGCCATAACAAATCATAATTCAGAAGCTCAAACTAATAACCGCAACAAGTTGTGCCAGTAAGGTAAAATCAAACCATCACCTAGTCCAAAAACCACATCAAACGTTAACGTTGGAAAAACTTTTTAAAATCATTCTTGGATTTTCCGTGACCAGTACTACAGTTCAGCTTATTCAATAATCACCTTGGAAGAAAGATGATTTTTCGGTGAAATGCGAATCATTTTAAAGCATTTCGAAGAACCAATCAGCGAAGAAACGTAATTGCTGGTGAGTCTTGAGGTCAAATCTTCGGTCGATAAGTCTTCTTCCGAGCATCAGCAAAGTTTTCGAAAAGATCATCAATAGGGCTCTGACTAAGTGGGTTGCGGACAACAAAATAATTCCGGATAAACAGTTCGGGTTCAAGGCGGGTCATGACACAATTCATGCTGCGTCTAAACTCGTTTCTGATATCCAATGGAACAAATCAAAACAACAATGCACAGGTGCTGTTCTGGTTGATTTGGAAAAGGCCTTTGACACCGTATGGTTAGAGGGTCTTTACCTAAAACTGAGCAGGCTTGGCATAAGCAAGCCATTGTTGTATATACTTTATGATATGCTTAACGGTAGAAAGTTTGTTGTCAAAAGTGGCAATGTAACTTCTACCACAACATTCTTAATTACAAATGGTCTTCAACAGGGAGCGGTGAATTCGCCGATTCTCTTCAGCATTTACACCAGCGATCTGATAGGTAGTCTTACAAAGGCAATTGCGTACGCCGACGATCTAATTGCGTACAGAACGGCCCGAAAGGTTGAGGTTATTAGAATTCTCTTGCAGCGTGATTTCGACAAGATTCAGCGATATTGCGACGGCTGGAAACTGAAAATAAATGTCCAGAAGTCGGAGACAATTCTGTTCCGGACTCCGTTGGCTAGGGCCACGAGGGATACGTGCAAGAATTGGCGCAAGATGGTTATCGTTGATCTTCACGGGCAGCCATTAGCGAGCAAAAGTGTAGTAAAGTACCTCGGTATATGGTTAGATCAGTATTTATATTTCGACAGACATATAAATGCTGCTCTGAATAGGGCTAGAGGAGCCTTCGCTCTGACGAAACGGCTGTTTTTTAGCAGTCGGCTTGACCCCAGAGTGAAGGTAATTTGCTACATGGCCCTCATACGGCCGATGATCGTTTATGGTTGTCCTGTGTGGTTCAACGTTGCCCCTTCCCAGATGGAGAGGTTTCGGGTGTTCGAGCGGCAGTGTTTACGACGCTGTACCGGCTTATATCGAACAGCCGAATCTTCTTACGTGCATTACTATTCCAACGAGGTCCTATACAACGGGGCTCGAATCAACAGAATTGACAATTTCGTGATAAAACTCGTCCGAGGTCACATTGCAAGAGCTATGTCTTCGACCAACAATTTAATTTTCGGGGCGTTCTATCCGAACGACGAGTATTTTGAAAGTGCACGCTTGAGCGGCTTCATTCCACTAGAAGCATTCCTCTTTCTAGATAGATGCGGTCTGATACAGGATAGATTGGCAGTTCCGTTAATCTACCACGTCAGACGACGAACCGTGGATAGGCGACTCCTGTACAATCGGGACGTCATGGCACAAGGCGGAGCAGAGCTCCTTCGGTTCAGTAGGGCTGTGTCCGAACGGGACCGGACTGATAGGGTGAAGCAGGAGAACCAGTTTTGGTGGCTTCAATCGGCACTTGATAGTGGGTAGTCGGGATGGGGTTTTAAGCCTTGGCCGGCTTACATACTTGTTTTATAGTTTTAGGATTTAGTTTTAAGTAGAATAGGCATGGTGGCACAAAAAAAAAAAAAAAAAAAAATACAAACAAAAAAACAACAAATACAAAAAAATACAAAAAAAAAATAAATAAAAAATAAAAAAAAAATAAAAAAAACATGGAATAATAAAAAAAAAAATACAAAAAAAAACAAAATATGAAAAACAAAAAACGTTAGATAGTTAGATTTGCTGCTGTGGTTGTTCTAGTCTTAAGTAGGTTATAGGTAGAATAGGTAGTTTTAGTTAGCTTTAAGTTTTATATTAAGGACCTTATTTTAAGTAATTTTTTAAGTAAAAATAAAAAACGATATTGACATTAGTTTTTTCTAAATTTTCTAATGAATACAAAAATAAATAAAATGAATTGAAGTTAAATAGATCTTAGGGCCGAAAGGCATTAGCATTAAGTATTATTGTTTAACTTAGAGCGTCCGTATGGGACCAGTAAGTTAGTTGTAAGTTATGGTTACTTAGGCTAGTTTTATGAATTTTTGTCTAGCTTTAAGATAGATTTAAGATTGAAGTAATAAAAATGAATTAAAAAAAAAAAAAAAAAAAAAAGTCTTGAGGTAATGTGTTAACTTAACTTTAAAAGCCTTAACACTTGAGTCTTTATGCAAAATACGATGTAATGTCGTTTGTGCAATGCCTTATTCTAAAGATCGCCAGTATTTCGGAAAACAGGATTTGCGTCAAAACTTCGGGCTACATTATCAATATTTTCAGTCGTATTGAGTGACACACGCGGTTTCGTTTTTTTAACTTCACTATGTTGTCCCAACAGATTTAATTTGTTCACCAATTTCACTACTGCCGGATGAAAAGGTGAATTACGGCGGTGCAGCAACTCAAAAATGCTTTAGTTTAACGAATAGATGTGACTTCAAAATTGTTACTGTTTGTGTACTGAATTTTAACAATTTCAGTGTTTCGATGAAGCTTGCATTGTTTGATTTTAAGTAATGACGTATACTATTGACAATTGATGACAGCTTCAAAAGTGACAGCTACAAAAATAACAGACAATTGGATACCAAACTACTTATTGCATTACACTTTATATTTACATAAATTAATCGAAGCACCCTCTCAAAAGCAAGTAAAGACTTTTGTTTGGGAATGTTTTATTGCATATTGATTTGACATTAACTAACCATTATTGGTGAATTGTTATGAAATAAACTTTGTTGGGGAGTTTTGTATGATATTAATCGAGTGACAGATAAGTTAACTTGGTTAAATTATATTACGCGATAAACAAAAACATTTGTACAACTAATTTACGACTAATTAGGGACAAATTATCCACCTAAAAACTACTCTATCATGAAAAAAGACAATAACCTTCATTAATTACTCTTTCAAACATCGAAGCGAGAGTATTGAAAACAATATCCAGAACTTATTTGTCTTTAACACTCCCTTTACCAATAATTTATCTTCATCGGAAGCATGAGAATCATCAAGACAAAGACAACTACACCGAAACATATAGTACCAACATTCACCACCACCACCGCCACCGTCATCGACACCAGCAGCGCCGCGCCATCAATGTCATCGCCATTTTTCTCATCAATGTAATAACTGTTTAAAATATGTCCCGCGCTGTCAGTTAACATTTCATAGAAGTACTTCTTTGCAATTAGATACATTCGCCCGCCATGACTGACTTTAATTCATCTTTGTTTTCTACAATTTCTTTAATTTTTCACTTCAATCTATGTGAATATGGTGCGTGTACTTTTCTTGATGTTGTTGAAGATAAGGTGAGATTTTTCTTCGTTTAGTTCGAGTTTTTGCACTCTCACTGCTGCGCTTGGCGATCAATGATGACAGTTACTTCTGAAGAAAGAGAGAAATATGTGTGTTTGTCTCATTAATTCAAATGTCCCGTTTAAATCGTAGTGCAAGGAACTTTTTGCTAAATGGAATTGGAACAACTAGCACAGCGGGCGGTCATATATAGATGGCGCTATGGCTCGTTACGTTTAATTGCGGTGTTTTATGATGTTTGGTGGGATCATTATTTTTCTAAACAGGTATCCATATGGTGGTGTTAGAAGAGGTGTATCTTTCTAAGAAATAAAGACGAAGATAATATAATACTTACAGAAAAATATTGGATGAGAATGTTTTTTGATTAGACAGTTGACACTTTTGAAATGTTTGTGAACGTACCCTTAAATTAATTACCAAAGTATCAATGTCAAAATAACTTTTTCATCATAATCATTTACAAGTAAGGAAAATACATACCAAATGTTTTTAATCGGTGAAGTTTTTAACATTCAGCCGAATGGTGAATGTCACAATCAATTCATATAAAACTTTTTTCATGCAAGTTTTATATGCAGAAATTAGATTCGTCGCCTAAATTTTGGGATTTAAGAAGGGAGCTTTGTTTAATACGAGTATGACACAAAAAGAAATAGAACATTAACTGAAAAAGACAAGGACCTAGTATTGCTCCCTGAGGTACTCCGTGGGACATAAGTTTAAGGAATCAAATTTAAAAGAATTAAGGGAATTAAAAATGTGAATTGTGGTATGTTTCATTTTTTGATTGTCCGATAAAATAAAGAAGTATTCTAGTGTTATTATTTTAGAGCACGCAGGGTACCATTTTTTGAAATACAAAACTGTAAGTTCGTCATTTTTGGAAAACAAATATGGAGTTGTCATTTTAATAAAACTTAAAATTTGTATTTAAATAAAAAAAAAATAGACTACATTGAAACCCCAACATTCAAAATATAAAATACAAAATTCTCAATTATAACCCACAAAGTCTCTTTAACTCTTTAATCCTATTTAAGAGCTAACCTTAAAAACTTATGTGAACATAAAAAAAACCACCCAAAGTATCAATTTTCCAAAACTCATCCATTAGCATTTTGTAAATTACTCGTACTACCAGAAGAAGAAGAATACGAACAAGAAGAGTTCCTATACATTAAAGACTAAAAGACTGTTCCGCATTCAAGTCTTTAAATTAAAAAAAAAAAAACCTGTAACCTACTTATAGTTGGCCCTAATCTATTCCAAAGTAAAAGAACACATAGCAATGCTTTTGGTTGTAGGGTAAGATATTATAAGGGTAGCCTCATCCTCTTCTTTTCTCCTCCGTCTTGTTCTTCTTGTTTGTTTTCATGTTGGCGGAAGTGTTCCTATTTTTAAATCGTATAAAAACGAAAGTGCAGAGGTAAGGATTTAAAAAGCGAGAAAAAATAAAAAATCGATTCCCACATTGAAAAGTCTTCTATTAAAAAAAAACCTTCAACCACCCTACCACCCATCAAGTTGTTAACCCATTTTCAAAAGAAGAACAAAAAATAAGGGTAATACTCAGAAATCCGTTCTTTGGAAAATGATAGAAATAATGTTGAGTACGCTGCTTCTGCTGCTTCTGAAGGAAGATAAAAGCTCAAATAATTCAAACAAGTCATCGAGACTTCCGAATAATGATAGGATAGGATTTGTCGCGCTAAAAGGGAGAGTATATCCCTACATAGGTACCTAAAGCATAAAATATGGGAAACTGAAGCAGATTGGTCTCATTTGTTATTTTGTCAAAAACACGCATCTATAGGGTTGTTTTTGTGGTAAGACGAAAGTTGAAGTAAAAGCAAAGGAAAATCAATAATCACACGCTATATCGCACTGTTTAGATAGAAGATAGAACATAGAAGATAACCAATGTTTTCCTTTTCGAAACGTCTATTCCAGCTGAGATAGCTTAAGCTGCTTTTCGGCCATTCTTCTAACCATTTTATGTAAGGGTTGAAATTAAGGACGAGGACATTTAAGAAATGAAAATGTTTTCGGATTTAACAATGCAATTTGCAATCTCAGTCATCAATCTCCGTGAATTCTTCAATCTTGCTTGAAATGACGGAATTGAACTTAATATTGTCAACTTTATTCTTTTTTAATGATTCGTTTGTGTTTCATCAGACATTTATTAATATTTTTATCTTTTTTATATTTGTTTTCTTTCAATACAAAAATTAAATTATGGCATTGATTCGGTATTGTTTTACACACAAAAGTTGTTGCCTCATCCCTGACATAAACCCAAATTCATTATGGCAGACAAACATAATTGTTTTATTTAAAAATTTAAAAAAAAACCACATGTCATGCCCAAATGCATTCTGAATTTGGAAAACAACTTAATACCTTATAAATGAGTCACTTTTTCGGGACGTTTTTTATTTTTTCTTCTCATATTGATTGTTATATGTTTTGATTTTTCAATGTCATTAACAACCGAACAACAACGCCCCTTTTTGGGTATTAAACAGAAACATCAAAAAAGGTCAAGATTTTTAATTGGAAGCAATAACCTAAAGCAAATTGTGTCCACAAACATGTTGGAAATTACCTTCAGTTAGTCGAGATGCATAAATTTAACATAAATTTAAAATTGATTTAAAAAAAAATAATTATATTTGTGTTATTGGAATGTTTTAATAACTATGTAATAGTACCCGTGGCGTGATAGTTAATGCGTAGGACTGTCATGCTAGAGGTCTTGAGTTCGATCCCTGTCTGTTAGGTTTTTTGACGGTTGCTGCCTTTTGCTAAAAATTGACAGATCCTCCAAGAGTAATTGTTGTCATGAAAAGTGTTTTCTCAAGTTCACCGTTTGGATTCGGTATAGAAACCGTAGGTCCTCTAAATCCCTCAAATATCTCGCACAGAAGAATGGTTGAGAAGCCCTGGTTTTCTGAGGACTGTTGCGCCACCTTATTTGTTTATTTAGCTTGTAACCGAACTGAAGTGAGAAGTTCTTGAAAAAAAAATTATAACTTAAGGTAAGTCAATAGAAATTCTTAAGCTACTCATTTTTTAATACACAACGTAATTAGGAAAAAGTTTGAGCTAGATTACCTTAAGCTACAAACTGGGCAGAGATTTGAAATAAAATGAAGAAAATAGTACCAAATTGTGTGGTTCGTAGTCCGATCAATGTGATGTTTCAAAAGAAGTTTTTTAGACAAAATTAAGAACTCACAGGGTCACAAGGCTTGCTACAGGCAAGTTTGTGCAAAATATTCCTGAGAAGCTGAGACTTGTATGCTTAAGGACAACACTTATCTTCCCAGCTGTCATACGATGCGAATTGACAAGAATGAGAGATCCAATTCACCAACATTTCACGCATTATCATGATAAGTATCCTGCACGAAGATCTTGGTTTAGTACTTACAATTGGCTCAGCATTTGAGGCTCGAATTTGAAAACGATTTTGGACAACAAATCATTTCTGACGAAGTTTATTTTTCATTTAGGAAGTAATTTTAATAAACAAAGTTGTAGCATCTGTGGCTTAAAAACCACAGAGACAATATTTGTAGAAAAGCTAATGCATAAAAAGGGAATGTGAGTTTGCTGCAGATATACAGATAGAAATAACGTTTCAGTTAACATTGATCGCAACAGAGCCATTAACCAACTTTTGTTTTCTAAGTTTGAAGCTACAGATTTGTACGACTTCTAATAACAGTGCGCCACTATCGATCTTTTGTCAAACTAATTCTCAAATCGTGTTAACAGTAGTCTTGGATATGTCAATTTGCAGCCTCAGACGGTCTTATTTTTGTAGGGAAGCGTAAGGAATCGAAATAATGTAAACTATCCGGAAACTATTTAAGCACTAATGAGGCCACAACATCTATCGTACTACCTCGCCGTTTGTGAGAATTAAATCCAATTCAATCATTTTTGAAAAAGACACTTTCAATAAACGGGATGATACGATAAAATAAGGAGGACCTATTGAAATTTTCTTAAATTACTTTTTACCAAACATATACCGCTGAAAACAAAACTTTCACTTAGTGGTAAGCAGCGATCAAACTTATCTGCATTAGAAGCGATTTAGCCTTCCTGAAATGGTCCTAATTTTTTGCTCACTAAGATACAATGTATGTTAGCAAAATAGAGAAACAAAACGTATTCTATATTGAAAGCGGCTGAGCAAAAATTTACCCTCCAAAACATTATGGTAAAACATTCGGGAACACGGTGTTGATAGGCAAGAGTAACGTTGTTCCTATAGGATGTTTGTTTCAACTATCTTAACAAAGAGTTTGCAAAAACCAACTTAACAAAGGTTTAAGCTATCGGATTGTTGACCCCAAGATGAGGATGTTCGATGGGCTATACTCATAATTAAATCTTCAGCCACAGGCTTTGATGAAGTACACTCAAATTTGATAAAAATGATCTAGCAAATTTATTTAACACAATAATTATGATATCTTCATTTCCATCGTCCTAGAAAATTGCGAAGGTCATAAAAGATCTTAAAAAACTCTTACGTCTATCGCAGCAAGACTTTAGACCAAGGGTATGAAAAAACCACTACATAAACAAATGTCAGTTTTTTTAAAGACTAACAAACTCTAAGGTTATGTTCAGACGGCGACTATTCGATTCGATTTTTTCACGTATGCCGTTTTATCGAATACGAGACGGCGTTTCACACGAGACATATTCGATTCGATTTTTTCACGTACGGGTTTTGAGGCGTGGCAGGGGACACAGCACTGTCGGCAGTCAACCGACCATCGTCATCATGGATTCACGACGTAATGAACGTAATGAACGAATTCGATTAAATTTTGTTCGTGTGAACGACACAATATGTATACGATCAAAATACATTCGAGATTTATCGAATCGTAGTGACAAGTTCGTACGGTATACGGAAAAAAATATTTCACGAATACGGGATTTTCCCGCATGGGCCTCGTGTGAACGTACAAATATAACACTCGCTGACACTGCTCTATTCGATAAAATCCCGTGAACGGTATACGAGAAAAATATGGTCGTCTGAACGTAGCCTAAAGTAATAAACAAATAAGTTATAGACAAAAGTTACAGCTGCATCACGGCAACTTTAAAGGTTTCAAATGCAATGGATAAAGAACTAGTGTCGTTTTAAGTACTTTAAGATTTTTCAAGGGCAATCGATACCGTCAACTACAATATGGCCATAGGGCCCGGGATTTTCTAGGGGCCCGTTAAATTGAAAGCAATAAAGAGAGTGTATTTTTTTAATATACTCTATATTCATCATCAACAAACCTATTCCCACTTATTTTTAGGGGCCCGAAAATTTAAAATCATTCATGCTTCCGCAATCGGGCCCCTGTTTGCATGTTATCTACCAATCTATCAGTCACAAGATTGCCGATCTGGGCCCCTGATTATTATTGGCGTACATTTTCGTTAATATTTAATGACAAATTGGGCAACTCTGAACTATTGAAAGAAAGTTATAATAAATTATTTCGCTTTTCTTATTTAATAAACGTAAATTTAAAATTTATTTTATTTTGAAAATTTTTAAAGTCAAAATAAGGGGCCCGGCAACTTAAAACAAAACACAAATATTTATTTCGGTTTCTGTTTTTATAAAGTATCTTTTCTTCTATTCTTGTTTCTGCTGGGAACGAAATTTTTGATTCGGTTTCACGCAAAGGTTTTTCAATTAGTGGTTTTCGTAATATAAATTAATTAATATTTTGAATAAGTTGTTTACTGAAGATTTGAAGGATATCAAATCACATCAAAGTGTGTGTATAATGAAATGTTGTAATGCCGCAATCACATTCTTTGGTGATGTTTAAAAGTGTTTCAACTTGTTTAGCAGCACACACTTTCCGATACAAGATGGTCAGCTAGAATTGAGGCAGTGAAACCATTTGCAAATCATCTGAAAAACCTTAGAACATCATTAGAAGCCTAAAGTGATATTAATTTAACTGCTGAAGCTCGAAGAGATGTAAATGGCGTTTTAAAATATATGCACACATTTGAATGCGTCCTGATGTCTTCGATTTGGTGCAAGGTTCTTAGCGCTATAAATGAAAGAAGTATCATTCTTCAAGCCAGAAACATGACTATTGACGTTGAAATTCGAAACCTCGACAACTTGATCTCCGATTCGAACATTATTCGAAACGGATGGGATCAAATTTTATCTGAATGCAAAGCAGTTGTTACTGGATTGGGAGATGTTCCAGAATCGTTATCATCGAACTGAAAAAGGCAATTAAAGAGACATTTTGTAGAACATCGAGGAGCCGGAATGCAAATTGAAACAGACGCAGAAATAAATTTCAAGAGAAACACCTTTTACGTCATAGTTGATTCAATTATATCTCGAATTTCTCGTCGGTTCGATACGATGAAAAATTTGAATAATTTTTATGGCAGTTTTCAACAATGGACAAAATTGAGATTAAAAACTCCGCTACAAGGGTTATTTAAAAGTATAACTCGCATGTGTCTCAAGAATTGAAAGAAGAAATAATTCATCTGAAACACATTTATGAAGCCATTTTTGAAGCAGAACTTCCGCCATTGAGTTTGTTCAATTATATTTATTCCCCAGAACTCGAAGACGATTTTCTCCAACATTTGTGTTGCTCTCTGTGTGTTTTCCACCATACCTGTAATCGTAGCTAGTGCCGAACGTTCATTTAGCGTCCTTGCCAGAACAAAGAATTTTCATCGTTCGTGCTCATCACAAGATCGTGTTTCTGGACTTGCTACACTATGCTTCGATGCAATTATTATAAGTTGTTTTGCTGCTCAGAAAGCTAGGAAAGCTCGTTTGCAAAAAGAAAATATTTAATTGAATGCAAACTAACTTTAATGAAAACATTGTGATAATATTTTAATATAAAGTAAAACAATAAAGAGTATTTAATGCAAACCTTTTAAAATACATAGTTTTTTTTTAAAGACAAATTTCAAATACTTTTACTTCGCTCTATTTTATTTTCATAGTAGGTAATAGATCTACATGCTAATTTTTTTTTAATAGTTAATCGACCGTATTATCAGTTACTAACATGTCGTTGGCAATATCGAATTGAATGTATGATTCTGTTCGGAATCTGATCTACTCGCATGTAGAATAATTTTCTATCCATCCTCCATTTCAACTAAACTGGACGATACCCGTGAGATTGATTTGATGATTAACACTTTTTTTCGGTTCACTTTGCAAACAAAAAATTATTATTTCCGTCAATTCCAACCAATTTCATTCTATTCGTAAATGAAATTAGAACGTACCATATCAGTAGGCATGAACTTTGAAAAAAATGGTAAATAGGGGGGGGGGCCGAGATTTTTCCGTCCCAGGCCCGGAATTCCTCTCGACAGCCCTGTTTGTTCCTAAAAACACTTAATGAGATAAAAATAACTTTTAAACCTTTCTATACCTCTTTGAAAAAATTAATTTTCTGAACTCGTATTGGTCTTTTATATTGTTGCAACCAAAACTTAATTGCATAAACTCTGAACCTCACTTTTCGTTTATGTCATATGGCAGTGGAACACTTTATCCTTTTCTATCAGAAGACTTCGCGGCACCACGCAGTTTGCATGACTAAATTTTTCGTTTTTTTATATAAATACCACTTTAAGATCACTGATCACCCTGCAATATAGTTCGTTAAAATTAAAGACAATTATGAGAAAATATAACTTTTACCACCTTCAAACTTTAATTTTGTTTGTTGTAAATATAAGTGCGAAAAAAAACGTTTCTTTATGTATTAACTAAAGACTATTAACTGGTACTTGCTTGAAAAACTCATATTATCTGTTCGTTTTGGAACACCCTTTAAACATTTTCCGTTAAAACCTGACCAAGTCTAAGCATCAGGCATAAATATTTCTCATCTTCTGTTATTTATTTTTATGTGTCGCAAAATCATAATTTTCCAATTTTCACATAATCTTTATTTAAAATATTCGAAATTTATGCTAAGCTCCTCAATTACTTTAATTTATTCGTCTTCATGTCTCGACAACTTTATAAATTCTTTAAAATCCCCAACATTAAAGAATTAAGCTTTAAATATTCTAACTTTCAGTTTTCTAACAAAAATTCTTCTTTTTCAAAAAAAAAAAAAGAGTGTTTATTTTATGTATATTTTTATCTTCTATAAATATAAAAACAAAAGCTTAAAAACTTATTATTATGCAAAATAGCTCACAAAACAAAAAAAAAACATACAAAACCATTTTAAAGATACAATCTCTTCTTCAGAAAAGTATCTCAAAGATATAGAATAGACATAGACGTAGACGTGCCATAAAAGTGATGGTGGGCTTTTATGTGTCGACTCTTTTTTGAAGATTCATGGTGGTGACACGCCAAACAACAACAAATCACTTTCTTTTGATTAATTCAAAGCGTATATAATATCAACAACGGGAGTGATAATAATCACCATCATATGACATGCATCACAGATTCACAGACCACCTGAGAAAAGATCAAAAATACAAAACAGAATTTCTTAACTTGGCGCGGCTGGCAGTGCGTGGTGCGTTTGGCTATAATAATATCTTTAACATTTTTGTGAATCTGCGTGCATCTATTTTAATTACAGACGCAACGGAGAATGTTTTTTTTTTTTTTTTTAAATAAATCGTCTGAAATATTTATGACCCAAACCAAATGCGTATCCATATCCATATCCAAAGCCCAGTCCCATCCTCTTCAACTGCAAGTCCAAGCAAACTTTTTATCCACCACGAGACTGAGAGTTTTGATTTTGATTTCAATGGAATTTGAATGAATATTTTTACTGTAATTTTCCCTCGCATGAAGAAAGTAAATTTACAAAATTTTATTACTATTTTTTTCACGGCAGATTTCTTCAAATAGATACGTAAGTTGAAGTTGAAGTAGTTGAAGACTTATATTGCTTTGCACTTGACTGCGAATTAAATGGATGCACACGAAATATCTTTATATGCATTTTTATTGTATTTTTATGTTGAAAAGAAATTCACAAAACTGATTTGGTTATAATAGCTTCAAAGTTGATTGTTGTGTATATCTTTACCGCTTTTTATTTATTTTTTAATTAATTCTCGCATTGTTTGGCAAATATTTCGAAATCATAAAAAAAGAAATAAAATCAAATAAAAATAAAAATAAAAATAAAAATAAAATAATATCTTTCTTTGAAGTGATAAGTGAATTATAATGATTATTGTTCTTCTTTTTTTATTTTAAATAGAAAGTGAAATTGGATCATTGATCTTAATACAAGTCTTATAGCATACTGATGTGTTTGATGATGAGATTTAAAAGTATTTTTAATTTTTATTCTTTTTTATTCATCACGAATAAGTTTAAAAAAAATAAATGTATATCATTCAATTAATTATTATTATAGCTGTCTTACATTTTGTTTGTTTATTTTTCATATATGACATGAGTGTAATAAATTAACCACAAAATTATGAATAAACAAAATGCTTAATTAAATATTAAGACAAGACATTAATAAATCCAAGAAAAAAGTATTACAATAAAATTTCGAAATAAAAATTATTTCAGTAATTTTTTCTCTTTTTCATATTGCATGATGCAGAAATTGTGAGAAGAGATTTATTTTGATACATAAATTGAGGATTTAGAAGAACAATTATTCATTTGTCGGGATATTTGCAGTTATTTTTTTAAAGCGATTAAATAAAATGTATTTTGAAATTCGTGAGATACATGTTTATTTGGAAAGGGTGTCTAGAAATCTGCAAAAGAAAAGTGACCGAAAAATGTGATTTCGGGGACATTTGAGGTATTAACAACCCTTACCAAGAAATTTAGGCTGGGATGCGACATAAATGATAACTACCCAATACCCATTGGTCAATAAGAATTGTTGAATGAAATTTGTTGTACTTAGGTAAATTGTCATTTCAAAAACTTCAATAAAGTATTTATATTTAGGTCGCTGAGATTAGACTTTTAGAGAGATGTCAGTGTGCGCGTATATTCGTACGTTCGGAATACCATTTATCGTCATTAATATCTCAAGAACCAGTATAAAGATATCGACTTTAAATACATTTTGTTATACAAATAATGGCACACAAAGATGCTGAAAGGAGTGTGCTTTTTTTAAGTATAGCAATTTAGCTTACGGTTTGGTTGGGGGTCCTTAAACTGGGAAAATTGAACTACCGGACCGATTTCGATTATAAAATACTTACAGCCTACCATTGAGTCATAGTAACTGTCAAAGTTACAGAAAAATATAAGCTGTCAAAAAATTCAGTCAGGTTTGGCTTTGTATCGTTTCACTCTTTAGTTATTTAAAAATATCTACTTCCCTCGAAATTTGTATGTTTGTAATGTCTAAGACAAAAAAGCCAGATTACCAGAATTTCAGACTATTCTTCGCTTTTGTAGGATAGCTTGAACGTGAGCACATCCAGAGGACTTCAAACCGCCAACCAGAAAAATATTGGTACGGTCAGAACTTTAAAATGTCAAGAAATATCTATTCGGTGAGGATCGTTTGTGCGGATTTGTACCTTAATTCGTATATAATTCTGTTATCACAGAATTGGACACCGAATTATTATAAACACCCTTTCAATTTAAAACTGGAAATACAGGCTCATTCGGATTCCAAAATATAGCTTAATAAGACGTTTTTAGCAACATTTCCGGAGGCGGTATTTCTTGGCTTTCTGTGGATCTAAAAATTGAGATTATTCAAATATTATTATTTTGCGAAGCCTCGCAAAAATCGTATGATCTTGCTGACCAATTGATTGTGAACCAGAACCAGGAAATTTATAAAGCTAAACAAACATTACTGTTCGTGTTGTGCGGCTTGATTTTATGCCCCGTCTTGTTGGATTCAAATATCGTTCAAGTCATGATCTTCAATCGTAGGCGGGGCCCGGCCCCCGTTGTATGACACATTTAACTGCTCTGAACGCCGGGAACTCGATAAATTCCGATAATCACTAGCAGCAACAATATTTTCGACTAAGCGTGAATTAAAACGTTAATATCAAAAGAAATATAAAATAATTAGCAGTTGTTCTTGTTCTAAACTCAAGTTGTTAGTATTAAACGAAAGATACAAAAGAGGGCAGTTACACTAAATCAAGAACCTAAACCGAAATTTTTTGACTTAAGACCTTTTTACCTAACAGCAAAAAGTTATTTTGTAATGCGTGAAAAAGGCCTTAATTCTCGAATTTTGCAGTAAGTTTTAAATAATTTTGATGTGTTGATTGATTCTTGAGCGATCCACTATCGTGATTGACAAACATTGGTATGACACTTCAAATGACAGATGAGTTTGACAGGTGTCAAATGCCACAGCGCTAACAACTTGAAACCATAAACTATATGACTATTATTATCTACTTTTGTCAAAAAATCATCTTCTATTGCGAGCGCTAGTTTTGTAATCAGCAGTTATGTAAACTCCATCCCTGACAACAGTACTCGCACACAGGTATGGTTGAGAGTTGTAAGTCACTAGGCCCTAGTTCTCAAAGGACCGTTGCGCCACCCGATTTATTTATTTATAGTTATGTAAACTTTCAAAATGGCATCGAAAATAATCCACTCCAACAGTGTTCCACAAAGCATCAATGCATTTTTAAAGATTAACTGTTTTGTGCGTACAATTAGATGGCTTGGTCAGCAGACCTTGTTTCTTTTTCCGTCGTCAACAATTTCAGGTATAAGAACTTTCTATATCCAGGATCCATAACATCGATAAATCTTAATTGTAGTTCAAACATGATGTACACACGAGTATACAAAGCTCAAAGTTGTGTTAGAAGAAATTTGACAACTTAGCGAGTGTCAAGGTAAGGAATTTAGACTCTTTCTTCTGAGACTAGCAAATTAGATTTCCATCGTCGACACTACTTTCTTCGGACTATTTTTGAACATATCAAACTAATATCTGTTATATCTCCTGACCAGGTCATCTCAATTTTCTTACTAGTTTTTAAGCCGCTTTAAAAAATGTATAGCGACAGATGCTTTATTTATATTTAGATTTAAAAAGACTTACTTTATTTAAATTTCTTTAGATTGATTGATTGATACTTTTCCCGTTGATATCCATCCGATATCGAGTAATATTGATAGCTCATTGGAAAACTGGAGATTTTGACTGTCATCCTACTCATTAAGCAAAAAAAAAATGGAGAAACTGCGTTCAGCCAACATACTTAAGAATAATTTGCTTTCAATTTTGTATCTTCAAGATTGTCATCATCGTTTAAGATAAAGTATATGGATGCTTAATTTTGCATAAGTTAATTTTTGTATTTATTTCTATTTCTAATTCTTTTTTTTTTTAATTTGTTTTTGGAACCACGCACTTTCACTTACTATCGAATGAATATACCTTCCTACAACTTTAACTTAACTAAAATAATATCAAAAATCAAAGAAGAAGAAATTCGATTCAGTGAAAAGCATTGACAGAAACGATGAATAAACTATCAGAGATAAATAACAGCCAGCGACCGACCGACCGACGTAACTGTTTAATGCATAAATCAATGGGACAGTCGATAAAAAAGAAGAAAACACAAAAATTTAATAAAAACGTGGCCAGCCTGCCAAATCAAACAACCACCACCATATTGGTTAGGCTTGAAATGGAGGCGCGCAACGCGGTGGCGCACAATATGCTAAAATTTTCTGCATGAAAGTCAAGGCTGTTTGGTGGGTTTTAAAAGAGGCTTGCCACCACAATAGATAGTTGCAATGAAATTCACGAGGAGAGAAGTAAGTATCAATGACAATGATCGAAACAATTTTATTTCCAGATCTTCAACTTATTTTGACAGCTAGTATGTATTTCACATTCTTGACATTGAAGAATCAAAATCGAATTAACTTTGATTCAACTTGAAGTTCTTGTTCAATGTGAATTTCATTATTATTTTATGTCAAATCAGCTGACATTTAGAATGAAGGCATTCAGTGCAAAATGGATGCGTTCAATGATTGAATTTTCTATTCAAAAATCAAATTTAGTTCGATTCAACTCGGAGTTCCCGTTCAATTTGAATTTCATTATTGTTTGACGTCAAATCAGGCAACTGGCGTTTGAAATGAAGGCATTCAGCGCAAAATGGATGTATTCAATGATTGAATTTTGTATTCGAAAAGTTATTTTACTTCAAATCAGGAAACTGACATTTTGAATGAAGGCATTCAGCGATTAATGCATGTATTCAATGATTGAATTTTCTATTCAAAAAGGTTCGGGTATTAAATTTTCTCATGAGATTTCTTGAAATAATTTGCTTTATTTTTAACTTTACACTTGAATGTGGCATGTGGCAACCCTATTGATTGATATTATGGAAGTTTGTTTTTGATATTGAAGTCGATGTACCGATATCGATGTTGCTGCCAGCTGCCACTACAACAACTACTGCTGCTGCTGCTGCTGTTGGTGGTGCTGCCATCGACTTCAAAAGTGACACGAGAATGGAAGCTCTGTTAAAGTGGAGGAGCGTTGAACTTGTGCAGAATGTTTACACGTATAGCATTCAATCGATGCGATGCAGTAAAATATGCGGGAGACGTAAATGTTTTTGTATCTTGAATGTTTTTTGGCTTCTTCGATGTTTTCTTCTTTGATTTTTGCTCATTTTCTTTGATTTTATTTGTTTATCGCGTGGTAATTGTTTATTTGCAAATCAAATGTTGATGGAATTGATTAAATTAAATGCGGTGGGATGTTGATTTGGACGCTGCCTGTGCCGTGTGTCGACTGGTTTTTTTGGTTTGCATTTTTTGTAATTTTCTTTTTACATGATAAATACGTTCAAACATGGCTGGCATTATGGTGTGTACACACCAGACCTTCAAGATCAGATCAGAAAAAGATCGGAATTTTTGTAGAATGAATAAATAAAATACAACATTTTAATGCGCGCCAAACTCGCAATGACCAAATAAAAAAAAGACTGAAGGCAAATCATCAGTTGAAGATATTTTGAATGAAAATTTAAATGTAAATATTTATAAATGTTTATTTAATTTGTTGATAGTTGATTGTTTTTTTTTTCGTTCGAAATGTTGATGACAAATAAACAGTTAAACTGATATACTCGTACGAGTGATTATTTACTGAAATTTTTCAATGCAGTTCAATGATATTTGCTTTTTGGATAACTTGAAATATTTACATGGGATCTGCAGTGAATTTTCAATTATCAATGTTAAATATTTGATTTTAAAATTACACGAATCAATTTAAATAAATTAAACCCAAGATTAATATGATTATATGAACTCTTATTTCTTGGGATGATTTTTATGTGGAATAAGTTGAGTTTTATGAAATAAGCTCTATAAGCCATCAATTAGTGCCTAAAAGTTTTAAGGTGAAGAGTTGTTTTTATCTTTCAACATAAAAATGTCAAATAAGTTTGAAGGATCACTCTTATAGGATTGTGAATATAGAAATTAAATTCTTAGTTTGTTGATTTTTTAAAATAATATTGTTGTTTATCTTAAAATCGAAAAGACTTCGAGAATTTTGCAATATCACTGCTTCTAGTTTACTTTTACTTCGTAAAAGTTAGGTACCATGAAATATTTCATAATGTGGGTTGTTCTACCTGAGTGTAAAAATGATTCAAAGAAAATTTGAAGGCTGAATATTCAAAGGCTCATTATATAATTAAAAAAAGACAAAAAGGATACGCGAAGAAGGTTCGAAAAAGACTCAACGAAAATTCGTAGAAAATACAAGGAAAATTTATTGAAGATTCAAAGAAGATTTGAAGAAAATTTGACAAAGATTTGAAAAAGGTTCAAAGAAAATCCTAAGACGATTTAAAGAAAATTCGAAGAAGATTTAAAAAAGATTCGAAGAAGATTCAAGTAAGATTCGAAGAAGATTCAAGAAAGATTCGAAGAAGATTCAAGGAACATTCGAAGAAGATTGAAAGATGATTCGAAGAATAACTGATGAATAACAATTTTCACACAACTTCGAATTAAAAAAAGTCAGGTGCTGGTTACGAAGAAGTAGATGACCCAAAAAAAAATCGAATACAAAACAGAAACAATTCTAAAAAGATTAAGTAAACATACAAACAAAATTCGAAGACGATTCCAAAAAATTCGTAGAAAATACAAGAATTTAAAAAAAAAAAAATTGAAGAAGGCTCAAAGAAGATTCAAGCAAAATTCGAAGAAGATTGAAATAAAATTCGAAGAAGATTGAAATAAAATTCGAAGAAGATTGAAACAAAATTCGAAGAAGATTGAAACAAAATTCGAAGAAGATTGAAACAAAATTCGAAGAAGATTCAAGAAAGATTCGAAGAAGATTCAAGAAAGATTCGAAGAAGATTCAAGGAAGATTCAAAGATGATTCTAAGAACTACTGATGAATGACAATTATTACTGAAATTCCAATTAAAAAAGTCAGGCTTGGAAACGTAGAAATTGAATCGAGGATAAATTTAATTTGGCTTTAACACCAATTTTATTAAACACGATTGGCCTGTTAAAATGGAACTTATTTATGTTCGTTATTTTAGCTCGTCATGAGAACAAAAAATCTTCAACATGTGACTTTGGATGAATCCGTTTATCGATCGAATAACTTTTGGAACTCCTTAAGCTAATGGGTGATTTTTTTGAGGTTAGGATTTTCATGCATTAGTATTTGACAGATCACGCGGGATTTCAGACATGGTGTCAAAGAGAAAGATGCTCAGTATGCTTTGACATTTCAAGAACTGAAGCCGAACGATCTGCCACAACGTCGAATTTTCAGTGAATGGGCCCTAGAAAAGTTGGCAGAAAATCCGCTTTTTTATCGACAAATTTTGTTCAGCGATGAGGCTCATTTCTGGTTGAATGGCTACGTAAATAAGCAAAATTGCCGCATTTGGCGTGAAGAGCAACCAGAAGCCGTTCAAGAACTGCCCATGCATCCCCGAAAAATGCACTGTTTGGTGTGGTTTGTACGCTGGTGGAATCATTGGACCATATTTTTTCAAAGATGCTGTTGGACGCAACGTTACGGTGAATGGCGATCGCTATCGTTCAATGCTAACAAACTTTTTGTTGCCAAAAATGGAAGAACTGAACTTGGTTGACATGTGGTTTCAACAAGATGGCGCTACATGCCACACAGCTCGCGATTCTATGGCCATTTTGAGGGAAAACTTCGGAGAACAATTCATCTCAAGGAATGGACCGGTAAGTTGGCCACCAAGATCATGCGATTTGACGCCTTTAGACTATTTTTTGTGGGGCTACGTCAAGTCTAAAGTCTACACAAATAAGCCAGCAACTATTCCAGCTTTGGAAGACAACATTTCCGAAGAAATTCGGGCTATTCCGGCCGAAATGCTCGAAAAAGTTACCCAAAATTATACTTTCCGAATGGACCACCTAAGACGCAGCCGCGGTCAACATTTAAATGAAATTATCTTCAAAAAGTAAATGTCATGGACCAATCTAACGTTTCAAATAAAGAATCGATGAGATTTTGCAAATTTTATGCGTTTTTTTTTTTTTAAAGTTCTCAAGCTCTTAAAAAATCACCCGATTTAAGACAAGAACTATTCACAAAAAAACACCGATTTATTAAAATTTCTGGCGATGTAATGTCTTGGAAAAAGTAACGTTACTCCTATGCAAATTAATAACTTATAGTGAGTTCAAAACTTATCCGATGCAATTAAATTACTTATGGTGAGTTCAAAACTTAACTTTAACTTTTAAAGTAAATACTTACACGATGTCACTTTTATCTGTAATTGTTTATGCGTTCTTAATTTAAACATTAAAACAAAAAACAAAATATGTAACATTTTAAATGTTTAAACTTAATTAACGTCAAATTACCCACCAACCGATCTTTTGTCGGTAAATGTTGTTTCACAAAACTAACAACGCTCATATCAGAAAAACTGCTTTTCAAAATAAAACCAGTAATTATAAGATTTATTTAAAAACAAAATAAAAATGACACTCATATTTTATTTAAATAGATCAGCTATTATTAAAAGTTATTGACATTAAATTAATGTTAACTAATATCTATAAAATTAAAATGTTAACAATTTATAACTAACATTGATGATATATTAAAAACACTTAGTTGCAAATTTAAATACTTTATTTGAAGAAATCGTTTTTAACAGTGTCAGATAAAATATAACATTACTTATTTATTTTTATTTTTTTCTATTTGAAAGTCCTAAGGCTTTATTTTTGAAACTAAAATGTAGACGTAGAGGCATCATAACTTCGAAAGTTGCTAATGAAATAATTCTGAAGTTATATAAACTGGAATTTTTAGAGTTCGAACGAAAATACGAACCAATATCGAAAAAGTAGAATGAAGGCTTTTGTTTAAAAAAACCTTCATTTGCTGAATATACAGTTAATTCTTTTTAGATTCATTTTTTCCCAACAAAATTTATAGAATATTTAATTTAAATATGTACATATATGTTCGACATTATTTTTTTGTCTTTTGTCGTTTTTCGAAAAATATAAACTAAGTAATTTTATTTATCTCGAAAGGATACATTTTTATTTACAATGACATTGCAACAAATGCGAGATATTTGGTGTATAGAGTCGTCAGAAATAAGTTTTGAAAGCAAGAAACTTAAAGTGAGGGGTGTTTGTATTTGCAGGAACTTTCTTTTTTAGGCCTGACACCTAAATTTCGAAAAATTCGAACTTGAACTTCGAAAAATGCACACAATTAAGATTATTTTTACACAGAGAAACATATGAGTCTCTTTGAATTTTTTTATTTGCAGTATCTTAAAATGTCTTTAAATATTAATTCTGTTTTTTTTACAAAATTAAAAAAAAAAGAAGTATGTAATTTGAAAACATTTTTCTTAACAACACTGTATTCTTCCAAAATTTGAAATTCAAATTCATTTTCTTGTTAGTGAATCATGTGTTTCCTGTTCAATATAAATCATAGTCTCGCTTCTCTTTTTGTATACGATGTTCTTTTAATATCAACAAATTCAACTTACTTCAGCAGCCTTGATCTTTTCAACAATTTGTGCTATGCACGTAGTACTTTACTCTATTTATCTCTGTTGAAGATGCGCAATTCATATGCATTCAATTTAAATCATCAAAGGATCGATAAGTTTCTAAATGACGCATTGTGTCAATGTATAACAATATAGCTCACCTATACGTTAACACGGTTCTTCAAATTATTGTTATTATTATAAGAATCTATTGTTGATAAGCGAACGCATTAAAATAGAATCTATATCTGCAGTCCACACGATGCAACTAATTCGCAATTGATTTAATTTAAATTATTATTATTGTTTAAAAAATAAAAATGAATTAAAATTATTTTAGAATGAGAACAAATCATCAAGAGTATTTTATTTGAACTTTTTTCTGTTTTTCTGTAACAGCAGTGTTGCAATCGCAATCGCGTAGTGTAAACAAAGCTGCACCCTTGTTTAAAAATAAAATATCTCCCTCCTTCTTTTATGTATTGCTATTTATCTATCTCTCTTTGCCTTTGTCTATTTCCGAAATGAAACAGGAAACTAACAACTGGGTGAAAGATTAGATTTTTAATATCTGATGGTTTTGTTTTACTGTTGTTGTTGTAACGCACGCCGCCACCGCCAATAGAGGGCGAATGCAATGAATACAAGTTTGTATTTATTTAGGTGATGTTTTGATGTTGCATTTCGTACTCTCGTAGATAAGCAGATGCTGTTGCATTTTGTTGACATAATTTTGTGTCTTTGAGTTCATGCGCGGGCACAAATTTTATATACATATACATACATATATTTGGATATTGGGTGTCTGCAACTTTGTATATATAAAGTAAACAGATTGCGCCAACGCCAACGCCATTAAGTCTGCGTTTCTTTGAATCTTTTGCCGCGATCACTGACTATATGACTGCGCATGGGGTAGTGGTGCAATGACAGATGCTACTAGGGAACCATTTGAGAATCAACTATGTACTGTGTGTACGTATTTCGAGAGGAAGTACTATGATACTCATCTGCGGGCGGGCTGGCGCGTTTAAATAAACAAAAATTAAGGCCATTTATGTCGGAGGACAACCTATAATTGAAGTAAAATGAAATGGACAGTGAAAAATTGTGCGATGATAGGCTGGACAAGGCCAAAATACACTGACATAATTCTATTCTATACAAGATCGAACGGATTTAATACTGTTTAATAATTCTGTTTCGCGGCAGCTTGTTAGAGTAACGTTAAATTCAACTGTCATTTGAAATGTCATTATATTAGTTGAATGTTTGGCATTTACAAAAATGGATCATCTTAATCGACCGAATACGAAACCAATCGCTAAAATTGTGAAGAAATTCGAAGAGAGTGAAAACGTTACTGATGCAACTGATGATTATTTAAATTTTTTGGTTTTCTGGCGTTTGCATTAATTTTGTTTTTCATACTTAATGCCAAGCTTTGTAATGAAATTAAATTTTCATCTTTAGCTTCACCTTCGATAAATTAATGACTCCATATTATATTTCAGCAACTGTCAAACTAACTTATATCCAGCTGTCAAATATTTTTGACGGTTTACTATGCACTGTGTGGAATTAATGATTTTTTGTCGTTAGGTTGACTGTCATTAATCAATGAAAGAAAGAAATTCCCAATATAGAAGAAAAATGACAAAAATGTTGATTTGACACTGGTTATCGGGGTTATGCATTATAACAGTCAATCTAGAGTAATTTTTGTCATGAAAAGTGCTTTCTCAGACTTATCTAAGCCATTTGTTAAGGAAAATGTGTCCAGTATCGTGGCGGAACCGTTCAAGATACCCTCAGCCGCATTGGAAAAGAAAACACTGCGTTCAGGATAAATTGAAAGGATTTATGTCATCATATAATGTTTTTGGCTGACAGTTTAACTTTAACAAAAATGGCGGCCATGGTTTTTGGGTTTATGTCACCCAAAACCATCTGCTGCCAAATGGTTTATATTTCAACTATCAGTTGAATTAAAAAAAATGACGTCATTTATTTTGATTTGAGTAAACAGCTGACACTTTAGGTTCGATAGAAATAGGGCACATTTGTAACCGTCAACTGTCAGCTGTCAGAACTTACTTCTTTAAGGGAATTGACAGTTATACGTCCATAGCTATGGTTTCAGTAACCTTCTACTGTTAGCTGACAAACGAGTGATTTAAAAAAAAAACATACTTGGCATCTTGCTTAGAAGCAATAGAAATGGTGGACAAAATATTGGTTTTTGTAACCCTAAACTGTCAAAAAAGCAACTGACAGCTCAAGTTCAATAGACGTAGCATCCAAAGTTTTTATGTCAGTACCCCTTAATTCTCAATTGTTAAATACTTAATTTAAGGGGTTATCATCAATAAACCACCCAAGGTGCGACATATTCGAATGTTGTTTCAATTTTGGAACACCCTTTATGATTTTTTAATGTTCTAATGAATTATTAGCTGACTCCGTGCAATATTTTTCTTTTTCTTCAGTTGTCATGCAAAAGTCTCGCCAAACTTATGGAAATCTTTTGATTTAACCTCTTTTACCTTTCGAACATTAAATTTACGTTCAAAATTCCATAGAATTCAATTAAAACTTTTCGTCAGGGATCATTCTCTTAACTCTTTCCTTCCAAGAAATAGTTTCTATTCAAACGGCTAATCGAATTCCCACACTTTACTCGTGTTAAAAGTTTCCATAATTTACTCTCAAAACACTCAAGAAGGTCATTACCTACTATACGACTATGAAATCCATAAAGAGAGGTGGGTACAAGATATAACTCTGTGTGAAGACTGTAGACTGTAAAATATTCAAAGTTTTGAAAGAAAAAAAAAAAACAACTAGAAGCCACATAGGTAGTAATTTGAGTCTCCTTTGAGTCTTGAAAAGCTGGATATGGCTAAGCTGACCTATTCATATCTTCTCAACTCTCATCCCACAACGACGACGCTACGTGACGTGACGATGACTTCGATGAATTTTGCGCAAAAACTCTATATGCGGCTTGAACCTTTTTTGGTTTTTGTTTTATTGAGCGCTAAAGGAACTCTTTCGCCCTTCTACCTTCTTCTTTTAGTTGTTCGGCTTGGAGAAACCCCACAAAAGACAGCAAAGGTATCATACCCAACTCAGCTCATGCCAAGGACAAGATGGGAGTGTTAGTTGTATAGACATACAAAATAAACCTTTATCCAAAGTGAAAGAATGGGGGCTGGAGGTGTATACCACTCCTTTTGGTTTGGCTTTGACTTGGTTGGGTGTAAATTCTTAGCGTTTTATCGTGGCAATTTTAATGCACTCACAACAAGACTCCAAGTGCAAACTATTCTTGGATCTCTAATGGCGTTGTTCCCATATCCGTTCTGCACTGTTGCCAGTTGCCACACATAACATCTATAGACGAGACGGATTGGAATTTCTAGCTCTCTTTCTCATACCCGTCAGTCCAGACCCAGGTTGCATTAAGTTGTGGTGCGATAAAAGGAAAACCTCTGCATGGTTTTTCAACGTCGTCGTTGGACGTCTCTTCTTAGCTTGAGCTTAGACTCAAGGCTAGGCGTAGAGCGGTGGTGATTATGATGGTGGTGTGGGGAAAAATCATTCACTTATGGTTCATTGATAGTGGTTTTGTCTGCAGTCACGTTTAAGCTATCATCATCGGATCGTTTGATTGAGAAGACCACCACCAACCAAAGCCATCGCGCATCGGTTTTGGCATCAGCAGAAGCCAGCAGCAGATGTCCCGTGTCCCGTAGAGCACGATGAGCATCTATGTCTACGCCGCGCCGGCCACAACATACAAATAATATAGAGTGATGAAGTGGCCAGAGAAGTGAGATTCTATGTTAGGAATAGATCCCAAAGAATTATGGTGATGGAGTTACCCACGGGAATTTTCTACGTTACGATGGAAACCCCTTACTTTTTAATGGAAAATATTCCAAGTACAAATACATAAAGTGAACCCTATTTAAACGTTTAGTCGTTCCGTCGCGTCGTTCGGATCGATGGTGATGACGATGGTGGTATACCGATTACCAAAAAGAAAGACGGAATTTCTGGGTTTGGGTTAAGCATCATTTAACATTGATTCCGATTAAGTTTGGGAAGAATGAGGGTGATGATGGCGGCGATGGGTGTCACACATCAATAGATAATTCTTAATTTGTCGGAGTTGGTTGAGTTTTTATTTGAAAGACGAAAATATTGAAACTTTCAAAAGAAATAAAAATTAATTACTTACTTTCGTGATGAAAAATGTATACAAAAAGAGGGAGTCTTTTTTTTTAATTTTTAAGGAAGAAGATTCAAGAACTTTATTCACACTGACGAGTTTTTGTATTCTATGGTATCGAAGAAGTTTTTAATATAAAGGGCCTCTTAAACCCTAACGCTGTTTCGTTGAGAACTAAGGCCTCAGGGATGGAGGGGACCTACTGTTTAAGGCCGAATCCAAACGTCTAATATGACAAGAATTACTCTTGGAGGATTTGTCAATTCCTCGCAAGATGCAGTACAAGTGAAAAAAAACTTTAAATGACACAAAAAACTTTAGATCGATCCCATGACAGTCAAATGCACTTTTTTTTTTTTTAAATTTATTTTTATTAATTTATTCTTAAAACTATACAGTCAAATGCACTAACCATCACGTTACGGGTACTACTTAACGCTGAGGAAGGTTATTGTGGTGATTTTTGGAAGGTTACCAAAACTACCACAATATTAGTAGTTGATTCACAAATTAATTAAATTCTTCAAGGGAAATTTTTCCGACCAAATGTTTAACATACAAAGTTACCTTTCGGAGTTCTTCACAAACATACAAATTAAAAAGCCTTTGAATTTAAAAGTGGATACTAGAATTTCAGAGAAGAACTTTTAAGTCAAAGACCGGTACAAGTATTCTGGAAATGATTACTTTTTAACAAAAAGGTTTAAGCACAGTCAACCCGGGTGACCACCGGCCTGGTGGGTTGACATTGGCTTATGGATACTTTTTGAAAAGAAAAATTTAAATATGAAGGAGTTTTTAAATTTGTTTCAAACTTTGTCGGGCATTTTGGATGGTTTTAGCTAGGGGCCCAAAGTAACCTTCTTAAATTTTGCACTAGACTCTGTTTTTTAAATACAATTTTTTTTGCAGAATATATTTTAGATGCCGCAAGTATATAAAAAGACGGCCACGAAAAGCCTTATAAGAACTACAAATCTCGACATCTTCAACATAAAAATAAAAACCGCCACACAAAATCACCTGGTGGACAAACCGCGCTCTCGGAGAATGAAGAAGCATGCATCGTAAAAATGTTATTAACAACGAGTAACTCGGGATTTCCGCTCTCGAAACTTGATCTTCGCCACATAAAATTAACCAGGTTAAATTCATTTTTACAAAGGTAAAAAGACAATATAACATCTCGAATGTGCCAAAATATACCTCCATCAAGGGCAGCCATATCTGTTTCAAAAACGTGCAGCTTTTTTAACAATTTGAAAATCAGTTTGGAAGGTTTAACACCTAGGAATAACTACGACTAAACCAATTTTACAGATGATCCAGAGGCCAGAAAAGCATTTTTTTCGAGAGGCGTTAAATATCCAGAGCAAGTTATGGTCCATTCAAAAAGTTCAATATCACTCATTTTTTGTGGAACCTCAACTGGAAACTTGTTGCTTGTTGTTTATAAAGCCAGAAGACGGAAGTGGCGGAAGACCTAAATAACCCATAAGCTTAAAAAGGTTCGGCACAGCTCACATGAAAAGGAGACAAATTTAATGTCTGGCTTCCTTCAACAAATTTTAACTAAACTAGAAAAAACTGATCCAAGAACATCTGAAGATAATACTACCAGCAAATTAAGACCCTTAGCATTTCAGTTTTGGATTATATGAAGAGCCTCCGGAACCCGAATAACTCGAGCAGAAAGCCAAGAAGGAATAAGGTTAACACTGGACCTGGCGATAGTGGCACGGACTTCACTTATTCTTCTCCGAGCAGCGTATTTATGCAGTGGAAGCGACTCAGGAAAAAACTCTAATAAGATGGTTTTTCGAAATTTAAAAGATTATTATTTACAAAACCTTACGAGATAAAGTGTTTTTCAAAGCCAAATTTGGAAATAAGTCACACAAAAATCTTCGAAAAGGTAAAGTTACAAAACCTTGTTGTCGAATTTGATGAATTAAAGGTTTAAAACACAAATGATTTTTGTATAACTTTAAAAAATTACACATACGATTAAAAAAGTAAGCTTGTACTTATAAAATAACTTTTATTTTGGACTCACCAAACCACTTTAGGTTTATGTAATTTTTGTATTTCTTGTCTACATCCGAATTATTGGAGTTTGAAGTTTAAATTAATTCTATTCGATTATGAAGAAGGTCGTCAAAAGTTTATTAAAGTTCTCGATATTTTATTTAAATCAAAGAATAATTGCATGGAAACCTATGTATCCTCAAGGTTGCACAAACTACAGATCGGGCTAGAGTAACTTATGTGTGCTTTATAATTTAGATTAAGCATTTCGGTTCTTGCTTTGAAAATAATACTTATTTGGTTAAGGGAGAGTTTTTCATTAAAATAATTACTTTGGAACAATATGTGGTTTATATCTTTAAAAACCAATCTTGTTGAAGATGTTTAAGCTCTATTAAATTAATGAAGATAAAGAGGGTTACCAACCTTAGCAACACATCTTTAGAACGCGTTCTGTTGATCGGTTTAAACTGTATTAATGAGATAGATATTCATAAAATGGCGATTAGCTAACTCCTTCCATTTTTTGGAGGTAAAAACTGACCTTATAGAGTGTTAAACTTCTTCAAAACCATTATTTTTTTGATAGCCAAATACCAAATACGTCCTAATGGTAACCTCAAACACTCTAAAGTTGGTAGATCCATCAACATATTTGTCGCTAAACAAATTTATTCGCTTAAAATGTACTGCTGTTTAACCTGCAACACATTTTTCTTTAACATGTTGTCAAAGATCAAAGTAGTATGTTACCAGGAAACTAAGTATTTTATACCCCCTTTACAATTTTTAATGGTTTACGCTCTAAGAACCACCTTTCGTGAGGAAGTCTTCGCTTTGAGCTTTCAAAAATCATTATTTTCAAATTTTTCAACCAATATAACAATATCGTCCGCATATAGAAGCGTCTTAATTAAAGTTCCATCACTCTTAATTCCACCCAGGAAATCTTTGGGAACATCATCAAAAAACTAAGAAAATATAATCGGACTTAACCCACAACCTTGAGGGACATCAACAAAATAACTACATCGATACTAAGTAGCTGATATATATTAAGGAACTTCATCGAAAAACCTTGGGTTGAAAACACATAAATCAAAGATTTGTTGACAGTTTTAAAAGCCGCCCTAGAATCGACAAAGAAGCATATACTTTTCTTCCTGTCTAAAAGCATTTCGACTATACTTGTGAGCGCAAACTCATGACCGAACGTGAATAGTCCCGCGAGAAAACCAGGGGTGGAATCGGCTAAGGTGATTGTTGATTGTTGACAGTCAAAATAATCGAATTTGATCTGTGTAAGGTGATAATCAAATTGATACCTAAAAAGGTGTCACTAGAAAAATTTGATAGTCATTTTCCTACAAATATGTCGGTTCTGAATAGAGCTACCAGACGCTTACAAAAAACGAATGAAAAATTTTTTCAGTTACCCTTTTTAGGTACAAAAACACATTCTTGTGACCGACAAAGCTTACGTAATTCGAAAAAACACAAGAGAAATAAGAATGTTATTCAAACACAGCCAATTTGATACTTTTATTTAGATATTTTATAGTAATCATTTTAAAATTTCACCATAGCAACAATGAATTGTGACAATTATAATCAGAAATTGTTCAATCGCATTGAATTGAGTTGAATCATTTTACACAGACGGAATGAAAATGATAGTCAAATTTGACTATCAAAAATATCATAGTCAATTATCAGCTTAGCCGATTCCACCCAGCTTGAAATATACTTAGGAATTTGTCCTATTTAACCCATTTTAACCTTTTGTATAAAAAACAGGTGAATATTTTTCTAAGACAAGTTATGGTCGATATACCCCTGTAATAACTTAGAAGTTTCAAATCATCTTTGTCAAAAATAGCACAAATCCATGATTTTAAAACGATTTTAGGATTGTTTCATCTTCTAGAAGACTTGCTGTAATTGGCCCGTCAAGTTCACGGACTAAAACCAGAGATAATGCATACTGGATTGATTGATAAGTTGTAGTAAAGTAGTCTGTAGTAGTTTTTCAAAACTGATGATGATAAAGCTTTACAGCAACACTGTGCGTCTATATTGATGTGCTTTACAGCTTTGCTGGCCTTCAAAATTTAAATTAAATTAAATGTGTAAAAAAAACTACATTATAAGATAAAAACACCACGTCTCGAATTTTTTAACTACGTATAACTCAAAATTAACTAATTTTACAAAACCTAACTCTTTCAAAAGATGTCCTTATTTTTAAATCAATCGGGAAATGTCAATTCTACTTTGACACTCGTGAAGTTAACTTCACATAAAATACACGTCAACAAGATAGGAGTTATGTAGTTATTTTATTTCTGTAATTATTTCTTGAAAAAATTTAATGAAATACTTAAATTATTGCTTAGTCAAAATGTTTCAATTTAAGTTTGTATTTCAAAAATATAATAAGTTTTTTTCAATACTGTGTTACAAAATAATTGCTTAAAATGTCATAAGGGCAATCCATTTGTTTCTTTTATTTAATTATGCGCTTGTTAACAGGTGATTTTTAACCTTCTAATATTATTATAAAGCTTACCGGAAGTAATTATTTTAAATGTGTGGTTTCGTTGTTTAAACATTTCAACTTCCTTACCTGAAAAAAAAAAATAATATCATAATTAAAATATTGAATAAAATCAAGTCAGGTTTAATTAAATAAAATAAGTTTTTAAGAATATATTGATTTTTTTAAAATCTAAAATTAAAAATTTGTTGTTTATCTTTAATTTGACTCCAAAAAAATAAATCTATTTATAGCAACCATTAACATAAATTGATAACACGTTCACAATTTTCATAATCGAAGATAATTCAAAGTTCATCAACCTCAAATATTTGTGTATATAATATTGTACTTAAGAGAACTTCGACTTTGTTATTTACTTTCATTAAATATCAATTAAAACGAAGTCCAAACTAAAATAAAAACATTCTTATTTGCATTAAATATTAATAAATAATATTTGAGAGAGATTCAGATTCAATCTTTTGAGTAAATAATAAACACAGCGCAGTGCCATAAATCAACATTTAAATGGTATAAATCAAATCTTCTATTAATAAAAATCTTAATTTGTCCTTGAAATCGTAGGTTATCATTAAAATAAATGTATATGTATGGGAATTTTTAAATTTAAACTTAAAATACTTTTTTTTCTAAAAATAGTTAATTATTTATGTCCGAAACTAAAGTCTAAAAATAATATTAGATGAATGCTATCTGAAAGTTGGCAGTCAGTCTAAAGTTCAAAGTAATTTAGATATTTTAATAATTTATAAACAACAATTCGAAAAAATAAAGTAAAGCAAAGAAAAGTTGATAATTTTAATTTGCCGCAACTAATTATAGGCAAATTAGCGGAAAATTATTAAATAGCAAACAAGTATTGTTGCACTCAGCTTCGAAAATGTGTTAACTTTGATAATTTCTTAAACTTACACTTAAATATAATAAGATGATCAAAACAGAACTTTATAAAACATCGCACGTGGAGTTTGATACTATCACAATTAATTCAAAACTAATTAAGTGCATTATTAAATTTTAAACTACATAAATTTAAAGACTTTTAAACAAACTTCGTGGGAAAGGGTTTACACTTCATCCTAAGTTGACACCAAATAAGCAAAGTAAAACGTTCTCCAATAAGAGATTTTATTTTAAACAACCCACCATATGGGCAGCTGTCACTTATAAGAGTGTCATCTTTTGACATTTGACAACTAATAACTAAACCATTACTATTTACCATTGTTAAAATTCACTAAGAAATATGGTGAACAATTTGTGCCGACAATTCGTAGAACTAAAGTACTGTCATGTGAATCGAAACCGTGTGCGTCGTTCAAGAACAACTGAGAAAATTGCTGATGTAGGCAGTAGTGTCGATTTGTCGATTCCTCATCGATTTTTGGAAATATACATCACACAGCCGACATTTTACCGTATTTGGTATAAACATTTAGAAGGTTTTCGGATTTTGAAACTTTAGTTACCACAAAAACTCAAGCCGATTTACAGCACTTTTGTATCTCCGCTCAAAAGTGCATCAAAATTATCAGAATTTGAATTGAGAAATCATCTTCTGTATCTCATTTTCAACTCGAAGACTACGTTAATAAGCAGAATTGGTGCATTTGAGGCTCGAAAAATCCATAATTTGATTATTAAAAAAATCTCTCCATCATAAACGTGACACTGTTTGGGATGGTTTTTGGACTGATTGTTTCATTGATGTTTGAGATACACTGCGACGTTTACTTTCAACTAGATGGCTTCAGTATATTTCCACAAGCAATGAAATAAATTATCCCGACCGTGTTATTTCTGGAAAAGATGAACACAATCACGAGAATTATATGGAAATTTTGTTTTTGAATTCTTCAGTTAAGTGAAAACATACTAACATGTTCCAAAGTGGTTTTAGGACAAAACCAGTCGACTGTAGATCAAATTTTTACCCTGTTCAACATTGCCGATTACTTTAGAAACAACAAGAAGAAACTGTATGATTCTTCGAGGATTTCTGAGCTGCCTTTGATTCCATTGCCTGTGCATCGTTATTTTATAAGCTTTATACTGTGGGAATCTCTAGTAAAGTTGTGAATCTGCTGAAAGCACAGTGCCTTATTTTCGCCTATGACATTGTTTTTCTGGCGGAATCAATTGAGGGAACACAGAACGAAAAAAGTCATCCTATTGACTATTTTGGTAGTCAAATTGACTAATTGGTAGTTAATTTTAAGCCGATAACCGCGATAGTCAATAGAAGAATTTTCGGTTGTCAATATGACAACTTTGGTTAAAGGAAATTGAAACTACAGTTGTCGTATTGACTAATGTGGTAATCAATACGACAACGGCGGTAGTCAATATGACAACTGCGATAGTCAATATGAAAACTGCGGTAGTCAATATGACAACTGCGGTAGTCAATATGACAACTGCCGTAGTCAATATAACAACTGCCGTAGTCAATATGACAACTGCCGTAGTCAATATGACAATGTGACAACTGCGATAATCAATAGGAAAATTACGGTAGTCAATATGACAACTGTGGTAGTCAATATGACAACTGCGGTAGTCAATATGACAACTGCGGTAGTCAATGTGACAACTGCGATAATCAATAGGAAAATTGCGGTAGTCAATATGACAACTGCGATAGTCAATATGAAAACTGCGGTAGTCAATATGACAACTGCGGTAGTCAATATGACAACTGCGGTAGTCAATATGACAACTGCCGTGGTCAATATGACAACTGCCGTAGTCAATATGACAATTTGACAACTGCGATAATCAATAGGAAAATTGCGGTAGTCAATATGACAACTGTGGTAGTCAATATGACAACTGCGGTAGTCAATATGACAACTGCGGTAGTCAATGTGACAACTGCGATAATCAATAGGAAAATTTCGGTAGTCAATATGACAATTTGTTCTTTAAACCGTAATCTAATTTGACTACCAGATAGTCAATATAACAATTCTCGATAGTCAATTTTGGTAGTCAATATGACAACCACGGCAGTCAATATGACAACTGCGGGAGTCAATATGACTTTTTTTTTTTTTTTTGAAAACCGAAATCTAATTTGACTTCCAGGTAGTCAATATAACAATCGTCGATAGTCAATTTTGGTAGTCATTGACTACCGAAATTGTTCTATTGACAACTTTTGTTGTCATATTGACTACCCAAAATTGACAATCGAAAATTGTTCTATTGACTATCCAGTAGTCAATTTTTTAAAATAAGGTTGTCATATTGACTATTTTGGCAGTCAATGGCCAAATTTCAAGTTGACTATCAAGGATTGTTAATATGACAATTTTTTTTTCTTTGAATGCAGCGCATGATCGCCCATTGTAAGGCTATTGCGATCTTTGGGATCTGATTGTTAACCTTGGAAAGTCCAAAAAAGGTAGATACTCGAGAAAGGAAAAGACCTACAGTATTTGGAAATTATTCGAGAGTATAAGTACCTTAGTGTATTGATCTAATCTAAACTTAAATTCAGAAAACAGTTTGATAGTAAATTAGCTGAATCGAAAAGAGCTATTTCTTTAATTTTGGGGACGTTGTATAGAGAGCAGGTTTGTGGACTATAGCACAAAGGTTGAGATATTAAGTGCCACTACTTCTTCCATCATGCTGTATGGTGCTTAAGTATGGGTTTGCTGGGAGTTCGATGTCGTTGAAAAGTTTCAAAGATACTTTCTCAAACGCATTTTTTTGGTTGTCAAAATTACATGGTTCATCTTGAAACTACTGTGCCACCGCTATACTTACATACACTAAAATTCCACTTCGAATATATATTAAAGCTGATGGAGATGGATGAAAGAAGACTACCCAATTTGATCCTCAAGGCGATAAAAACTTTAACAGTCAACCTAATCAAGAAATGAGAAGAATTAGGGGTAAATTGTAAAGAAAGATTCTAACATCTGAAGAAACATGTTTTATAAGCTACTGTATGGTGAAGAGCGCTCAGCTTATAATGGTTATATCCTGAAAGCTCAATTTTCTCAGAATAGGATGATATATAGCCAAATCGGATACAACTTTCACGAAAGCTACTACTGCTTAAATGGTTTACCACTATCAATAATCAGTGTGATATTGAAAGTTAGAAGAAAATTGATCAGCTTATATTCCACATCGTCAGGAATTATTTATTATGTGTGGTATTTGCAAACTCAAGACAAGAGAAGATATTTACCAGTTTAGTGACAGATGTCCGATTCTAAAAAAACGTTGTGTCAGATTCTTCGGTAAATGCGTACAATGAGCATGAAAGAAGTTTGGAAGAAGTTGTACAATTACACACCGAATTATAGAACCCGAAGAGACGAAGGCGATTTTTAATCTTAAATTTTATTTTATTAAAAGCCAATTGTATTTTTTTAATATTATATCATTCTGGTAGAAGACCTTAAGCTAAACCATTTTATACTCAAGAAGAAATATATTGTAGATATGGAAGGAACATAATAAACAAGTTTCTATAACGAACTAATTGATTAATTATAATTGGCCACCGAGTTCTTGGAATTGAACATCTTTTTCCTTTGAAATCACGTCAGAAGTAAGTTCTATGCCAATTCTTGACAGCCAATTTAAGACCTTAAAGATGAAATTCTCGAAGATATGGATGACATACAGAAGAAAATGTCATATGGTGCTGCATCGGAGCCGTGCCTGCCAATTGGTTGATATCGTTTTTCATTGTTAATGTCACACTTTCATTGGAAAACCAATTTAAGGAATCTATTTCCTTAAATGTCGTTAACGTGACATGTCACTAGTTTATAGAACACACACAAAAATGTTCTTTTCCCAAAAGGAGATCTGAATTACGCAACTTACAAACGTGCCATTTTGCATTATTTCAAAATCTTAACAATTCAAGGTATGTTATTAACACCACTTTAAAGAAATTTCATAATTTCTTCTATACATATTCGAAAGTATACAAAATTTCACATTCCCTTTTACCGCTGCTGTGCTAATGAAGCAATATTTTAAAATAACAATAGACGTATAAATAAATTGAACTTTACTTTTTCTTTAAGATTTTCAAAAACAAAAAGAAAAGACATTCCAATCGATTGTTGGATTATATTTATATAATTTTTCTTATTACAAAATGTCACTAGAAGTGTTATGCAGAAATAAATATTTCGCAAAAATATAAATAAAAATAAAATGCCTTCACTTTACAAAAATAACTCTCTTGTCATTTTGTGTCATTTGTTGTCTATCTACGAGATAAAGATAGAAGAATTATTGTCATATACCTCTTTTTATTTAACGAGATATACGATATAACAAATATCAAAAGCAAAATGGACATAAATATTTATTGTTGTCTAGTTTTTCTTTTTGTTTGTAAAAATAATTCATATGTCACCTCACCTGGATTGAAAGGAAAATATACTTTGCAATCGATATTATATTTTTGTTTGTACAATTCTCAACCTTAAGACACATGGAATGCAGAAAATAAGTTGACATATTTATTTACGTTGTCACCTTCTTATAGTTACATATAAGTATTTGCAGAGCTCTAACTCAAGTTCCTCTAGCCCCTTCAACTTTTGTTTAATGTCTTTCTTTGAGGCATTTTGACGATGGAAATATAATGCGGGTGTTATTTATTTTTTTAAAGTATTTCGAATGGAATGGAATGCGATTAAACACATATTTAACAGTGGAACAGATTTTTGTGAAATTGGGAATAATTTATGAATTTTTTTATTTTATAAAAAATTAAATTAAATTAAATTTAGTTTTAAATTAAAGCAAAAATTAGAGAAGTTAATTTATCGCAGTTCTCTATCACTAAAAGAGGAAATTTTGTACAACTTATGCTGAAATCTTTCAAACTAAGATTTTTTTAAGATAAAAACTCACTGTTACAACCATAATTTGTTAGTGTAAAATTGGAAAGACTCCTCTGTGAGTTATTCTTCGGATCACAAATTTATTCTTTTCAATGTAAATTTCAAATATGAAACTTCTGCTTTTTATAGAAATCCTAAAAGAACTGACTGGAGGAAATGCCGTGAAATTGTTAAGTCCAAGCTAGACAAAATTCCTGAATCTGTAGAAGACCTAGAAATTAGAGTTGAAATCTTTGAAGCATCAGTTTAAACTGCTTTTAAGATCTCATGCCCAGTTAAATATAAATACAACTGTAGAAAAAAATCCCTCCCTGGTGAAATGAAGACCTTTCTGCTCTAATTATAATAACCAGAATGATCTTCCATGTCTGTCACAAACAAGATATTAACTATTTAAAGATTACCTTAAAGTTTATAAGCGAGCCATAAACAAGGCTGGAGAGAGTATTGTCAATCGATTGAAGTCATACAAGATTCCGTCAGAATTAATAAGGTCTTACCAAAGAAACATTGTTATTCATCATTTCTGAACAAAACTTGATGGATTATAGACAGCCTTTCCAGCTAATTTCTTGGAAACACTGATGACGACTAAATTTAATGGTTGTGAGAATTGCAACTTTGAAACGCTTAAAACTAGAAACACTAATCTATTTTCTTTAGAACAAATTAATAACGTTATTACAAGAAAAAAAAATGTCCGTATCATGGCTGGAGATTATCTTCAAAAGATGCCTTTATTTCAATCATGTACCTTAGTCATGGAGATAGGTGACATTGGTTTTTATCCAGGAATTGTTTAGGCGTAGTCATGAATCCTCCAAGGATTTTCGATCAATATGCTCATTCATATCTTAAAGACAAGTCTTCTACTGAGACGGCTCTGCGCACCATGGAGAAGACAATTTAAAAAAAAAAAAAATGTACTTTTGCTACCTTCCTAGACGTAAAAGGTGCTTTCAATAAAATCCTAACTGAATCCATTCATGAATCACATATTCACTTCGGGGTGGAGGATTTTATTAAAGAATGGATAATTTCTATGCTTAGTAATAGAAGGATTCAAGCTTCGTTAGAGTCTTCCAAACATTTGAGTAGAAGAACGCCCCAGGGTGGATGTTCTCTTTTCCCGCTCCTATGGGTCTTAGGTATGAATCATATAAAAAATATTGGTTTTCCAGACCCAAAGACTTTTCTTTATCTTAGAAGTATCGTCTCCATCGAAGGTGGAATCGAACAAGACGTCATCTGCAGCTTCGACAAAACAAAAGGGGCGTTCGGTATGCTGTTGAAAATTTGGAGGAATAACTCTATCAGCTTAAGAAGAAAGCTACGACTGTTTCGCACAAATGGAAGGTTACTTCAGCCATTACAAGGAAGCTTCAAAGCTTCGTGAATAGATGTCTTCGCAACATCCTAAGGGTTTTCTGACCAAATCGAATATCCAATGAGATCCTTCATAGAAGGACAGGTCAGGAACCTATAGACTCTATTATACGAAGGCGTAAGTGGAAATGGATTGGACATACGCTTCGAAAAGGTAACGATTGGATTGCAGGCCAAGCAATGCAGTGGAATACGCTTACACAAGAAAGAAGAAGAGCTGGAGGACCGAGAAGCACATGGCGCAGGACAGTCGAAGAGGAATCAGCGTTATTAGGCAAGAGTTGGAGGGAGTTAACACATACATATCTCCAGAAACCGCAAACGATGGAGCGTAGGCGTAGAAGAGGCCCTATGCCCTTAAGGGGTCCCCAACAAACTTAAGAGGTCTGAGGACCAAAGTATATAAGTATGACCGACCCAAAGACCTGATTTTCTTTCTGAACGCGACAAAATGGGTCCGGGGTTTCTTTCCAGCACTAATTCTGCCACGCAGCAATGACAGCTTGTGACTGACATCTCTACCCACCTACCTATCTTTCTTGAAGTTGTGGATAAAATTTATTTTAATTCTCAAATACATGAATTCTTTAACAACTATAATTCTTGTACCATTAAAGAACCAATAGCCAGCCGCTATATTTCGTCAACTGTTATGAAAAATTAAAATTTTCGATTTTTCAACGTTAAAGTTTTACAATAATCGAAAAGTCGGTTTATGATTATGGTTGCAGACTTTCAGGTGAATCAGCTAGAAGAACTATGTCGTCTGAATACAAAAGTGTATTAATATATTTGTATCAGCGATTTCAATGCCACTTTTCAGGTATGCAAGAAACTATGGCATTCACGAATAATAAAAAAAAAGTAGTGCACTAAGCAGGCAACCTTGTTTCAATCCGTTAAACCATTTCGAGTAACCTGATCTATTCCAAACCAAAACTGCTTTTGTATCCTTGTAGATTTCTTTCAAAAAATTAATGAATCTAGAAGATACACCTATTCGAAAAAGCTTATACATTAAGCATTATTCACATGAGCACGACCAACGACCAACGAATGAACGAATATTCGTCGATTTTGACATTTCTTTCACATGAAAGTTTTTAATTCGTCGCGAATGAAGTTTGACATTCACCACCGAAACCAAAACAAGAATGATTTTTTTAGGTTAAGTACGCGCGATTATTTTATTCGTTGCAAGTGTGGATGATGTGGAAGGCGAATAAAGTTTGACAGTTCGTATCAACTAAAATTTTGTTCGCAACGAATAAATTTGTTTTCTTAAATTTATTAATATATGATATTGAAAAGTAAAAGTATTCATCATAAATCAAATAGAAACTATTTTGCTATCGTTTTGTTAAGATTTTGTGTGGAAATATGTCTTTAAACGTATATAAACTCACATTTTGTAATTCATTCGTCGTTCGTTGGTCGCGCTCATGTGAATGCTGCTTTAATGCTTTTCGATTAACTAAATCAAAACGCAACTTGAAAATCTACAAAGCACGAGTAAACCTTCCTTTCCCTAGCGTCATGTCAGAAGCCTTAATTATTGACATCAAGCAGAATATTTTTAGTCAACTCTGGAATAGCTTTTTTTGAAGAAAGATTTCAAATCTATAAGAATTCTGTTCTCGTCCAGTCTACTTATAAAACGCTATAGGAAATTTTTAATATCATGTTCATAAAAGTTATTCCAAGGTAATTTTCGGAATCTTTTGGATCACCTTTCTTGTGAACTGAGAATATAACTGATTTTTTCAACGAATCAGGAATCGAAGCTATGAGGCTTATCTTAGAATCTAGAGTTCAGTCAGCATATGGAAATGACATTGGCTTTAACTAAAATAATGAAAGCTTTCAGTTTTGTAATATGATTTGATGTTTTTCCTTTATTCAATGCTCTTCCTTTCCACTGTTCCTCCGTCATTACCGAAGCAAATACTTTTCTTATTGGTTTTTATTTTATTATTTTTGCACTTATTTTGTTTTTGTTTTTTATCAAAACAAAAAAACTGAAATAAATATACATTTTTTTATCATAAAATGTAAGAAATTTGTTAATACTTTTACTTTAGCCGTTAGTCATGCCAGAAACTCAAGAACAATGTGATATGTTCAAATATTGACTTTGAACTCCATAATATTGGACTGGCATTCTTGGCCTTCTTCTTCTTATCATGTTTTTGGTTCGATCGAAAAATAAGCTCTTTTAATTTTATTTGTTTGCGAAATATTTTATTTTCAGCCAACAAACAAAAATAAAAACAGGTAAAATTGCAAAAGCTAAATTCCCCAGATATAAAATAATTACTACTTAATTGTTTTGGTCTTCAATATTGTCGTTGTTATAGCAACAAAAGTTGAGAGGGCCAGCAGTGGCGAAGGTGGAAGCTATGAAATTGCTTGAAATTAAAAGAAAACTTCCAAATAATAATAATAATAATAATAATATTTAATAATTGAATTTTAATTAGAGCAAGCGTCGCGTCTTCGTCTTCGGGTGTCTGGGCGAAAGGGAGAAGCCTGAAATAGCCTTAACGGCGCGGCCGGCGGTGTCTTTTTAGTGTTGATTGATATTCATGCTTGGGGATTTATAATGGAAGTATAGACGTAAAGGGTAATAATACGGTTCATAGAGCATAAAGAAATTTAATTGAAATTTTAAAGAAAAAATAAAATGATTTTTGTTTTGTTGTATTGATTTGATTTTTTCATTGGAGGATAAATTCCTTCATTATTTCGTTACGATTTATGATTTTCGTTAAGTTTTAAAAATCAATCAATAACTTTGAAGGTAGGTAGAAGTACATGAAGGTAGAGTTTTATATCGATGATAACATTGGTCGACAAAATTACAATACTTTTCTGAGGGATCGAGATGTTCTAAGTACGAATTTCATCTCAAAATTTTTCTATCACTTTATTTAAATATGATTTTTTACGAATTTTAAAGAAAACCAAAAACCATGTTTTTAAGGATAAAAAAAAACACAACATAGTTCTTTTTAACAATACAATAATTTATGATAATTTTTCAAAAGTTTAAATTAGCTCATACTCTATAAGAAGTTTTAATAAACCTTGAGTTTAATTTTTTTTGTGGTTTGTAAATTAAGTTTTGGAGTTAATTGTTTGTGCTAATTTCGACTCCGAATTTTGATTTTAACTGTCTGCTAAAATGTTTCCAATATTTGAATGCCCAAACTCAAGGTGCTGTTTAAGATTGTCCAGGGTATCTGTGCTAAGTACTAGCACATGGTTCAAATGGACTTAAATCTTACGTCAATTTTTGTGGTTATAATTTGCGAATAATCACTTTTATGATTAAAAAGTTCCTTCCCAATAATTTTAGCGTGTTGCAGGTGGAACTTTTGTCCTGGCTTAAAGAAAAAATCTGCTTATCAACATCTGATATCCGTATTTTATCACATGGTCCTGCCGCTATCAATTCTCTGGAATCTGTCTTTACAAAATCTATAACAGTCCAAAACTGCCGGTCACCTCTAATGGAGCTGGGGCAACAGTTTAACATTAACCTTTTCTGGGTATGCCGGGCCATAGAGACATTCCAGGAAACTATAAGGCAGATGAACTCGCCAGAAAAAGTACAGTACAACCCATTCTACCACGTTTGGCAAATGCTGGAATACCAATCGCTACATGTTAAATATTGCTAGTGCCAGACGCTATGAAGAAGGCAAACACCAGTTGGAATAACATCACCACGTGTAAGGTTACAAAAAACATCTGGCCTACACTAGATTTAAAGCGATCAAGGTGCTTGCAATTTCTAAGCGAAGGCATATAAGCTCGATTGTCGGTGTCATAACCGGGCTACGCCGCTATTCTCAAATGACTTTTGTAGAAGCTGTATGGATGAGGAAAGGGAGAAAACAGTTTTTCACCTCCTCTGTACCTCATCTTCCCTGCTCTTGCTCAAAAACGCAAGAATTACCTAGAAGAATTCTTCTATAATGATCTTAACAATTTCAATCATATTAACATAATCGGTCTTTCACGTTTCATAAGGGACTCAAACTGGTTTCATTGAGCTCAGAAGAAAGCCTCGAGATTCATGTGGTAATGGGCCAATAAACTGGCCTAATGTATCCTACTACATCACTGCCTGCCACTTTAACCTTACCTAACCAAGAGAGTGTAAAATATTGAGCCCGTGAGGCTTTTCACATTCGTGAAGTGCGGCCACAAAAAATCTCTGTAATTAACAGAGTTTGAAGTTGAATTTAAAAGTTAACTAATAGTAATTAATAGAAGTAAAGGTAATACGATTGAATTGTTTGAGGAGAGGAATAACTTTTTACTTAAGAATTGTTTACAAAAAAATAGAGATTAAATAACGTAAATCTTTCACTTAGACAATAACGGTCCTCTATCAAACTTAAAAACAGTCTTTTAAATTCAGTCCAAGTGATACAAGTAAGGGGATGTTTTTAAATACAAGAAAAGTATCCAAAAAAAAGCTTTTAAACTTATTGGTGACATTTTAACATTACTGAGTCATTTACGGCATTCGAACATCGTCACAAAGGTTCTTGTCTCAAGTTTCCTAACAGCGATTTTAACGAACCATGCTCTGAAATAGCCAGTTGAATTAATCTTTACCTGTAACACACACTTGCGCTTCTAGAAATGCCTATTAATGCACCCTTGAACCCCAGTTCGGCCATAATGGAAAGTAGAGAGAGTCGTCTTTGGTCGTACAACACGAATGTGGAATGACTTTCCCGAACATTGCAATATGTCAGAATTCAAAACTAATGTACTCCTTTCTTTTTTCCTGATGCTCACACTATGTCTTTGGCATGGTAAAGGTATACAAGACCGTTTGAGTGTGCTCTAATTATAATAACAAATCTCAGATGAATTAATTCCTACAGATTACGGAAAAGTACAACCTGTTCAGTTTCCTCGTGTACCAGCGCCAGTCATGGAAAATAGCATTTGGGAACGGTTACGTTTACGTAGAAGGCAGTTTTTTAAGTACTAAATTGAACTGGGTTTATGGTTTATAATGGACAAACCTGCCAAGATCAGAATTTATAAGCTTATTATACATTGTCGTCGAAGATCCACATCCAAGGTTGTGAATCTAAAAAAGAAACAGGTAGGTGGATTAGAAATTTCGGAGAGGAAATCATTAATAAAAATGAGAAATAGTTTCGGAAACAAAACGGAACCCTGGGGAACACCATAGTTTATTTTGTTAATTTCAAACTAAGAACCATCCAATATAATTTGTAGTAAATATTTCGAAAGGTGACTTCTAACTAAACTAAGAGGACATCATTAATAAAAATGAGAAATAGTTTCGGAGGCAAAACGGAACCCTGGGGAACACCATAGTTTATTTTGTTAATTTCAAAATAAGAACCATCCAATATAATTTGTAGTGAACGTTCTGAAAGGTGACTTCTAACTAATCTAAGATTTATGTATGTACATCGATATTATAAGCACACATTTTTGTTACGAGAGCTTGACGACAAACTCAATGCCTTGGAAATATTAAAATATCTCCAAATGTCGTTGTAGAGATTTTGTCCAAAGAGATAAACCATGAAATAACCTGTGGGTTTACCACTACAAAAGTTTTATTACCGGGTCATTAGAACATTTGATCCGGAACACTAGAAATTCTGTACAAGCGACTTGCAGTCCTTTGATTTTCTTTCAAAGCCTCCTATATCACTAGCTCGCAAAACTAACATGACATGTCATTTGTCAAACTTACCCACAGTTTGAAAAAAATTAAAGTTTTTGAACGTAGGCCGCTCAGAGAATCTCACGCCGTAATTTCGATAAGTTTTTTAATAATTACTGCACATTTGACACATTGAATATTTTGACAGCTAAATGTCATTGTGAATTTTGACAGTTGCTAAAATACTACCAACAATAAGTGATGAATACACAAAAGCCATTGACTTAAAATTAAAAACAAAAGTCCGGAAAGAAAAAACTATTCTGATAACTTAAGCTTCTTGTTAACGCTTGTTCCAAGTCTAGACAACATGCAGAGCTGTCAAAATATCAATTCTTGTCTATAGCTAATATACCATCTGTGTTAAATAAAAGTATAGAAATGCTTTATATTCGTATATTCTTTGAATGAAAAATTATCACGCAATGGAGTATCTTTTTTCACGGCATGGAGTCGGTATGTAAATTTTGTATATCCTGATACGAACTTAAAGAAAGAACAAGCGCTAATACGACAAAATATCTATAGGTATGGTAGGTCTACATATATATATGGTATTCTTTCTGTAAATGAATTTTAAGCCGTCTCGAATGTGCTGACTATGAGCTACATAGTTGTAGGTTGGAATTTAAATACATATTGCGGTATCGGTACTGCAATCATTTAAAGATTTATTACATCCAAATGAAAAAAGGAGAGAAGATGGGCCAAGGGAGTGGTGAAAGAATATAGAGCTAGGCTCTATATCAAACAGTGGGGCTTTTAAACTTTGAAAATGACTAAAAATCGTTTTCGAATCAGAAATAAGAGGTTATTCACAACTATTGAATGTCAAGTTTTTAGACTTCACTTAAACAAAAAGTTTTCTACTTTTTTTAACAAAAAGTAGTAAGCAATTTCAAAATTTTTGGAAGTCCTGTTTTATGCGAGGAATGTATCAATACTTTGAGTTCATATAAGAAGAAAATTTACACTGACTTTTTCATTTCTTGTGACCATTTTTAAAACCATATTGTATATCAAACTACCCCACTGTGTGTTCATGTCAATGAAGGCAGTGTCGGCGCGCGTACAAATATCTTCTCAACAAGTAAAAAGAATTATTGAAATGCAATGATAAACTAAATAAAAACAAAAAAAAAACGAAGAAAGAATTTTGCGATAAATTGTGTACAACTTGAAGCGTCCGTTGAGGAGGTTCCCCACATTAATTTGGTATCGCCACCGCTGCAGCAGTCTTGTCCGATGGTCATTATTCTAAACTTGGACAACTGGAAGTGCTGCTGCTTGCAATACGAGAGAGTATACATTAGTATCGAAGACCTACCCTATATCCTGCCTTGGAGGACCTGGGACAACGAAGACGACGCGAAGCGACGCAACGGACATGAACGCTACGATCATCGAACCAGAATGGTCATATAAGTCAGTCGCTGAATTGTAAAGTAAAAAAAGGAAGAAGAAAAAAGAACAAGGAGTGTCTAGGGACTAAGGCCTAAGGTTTATTATACCCCAACCTTCTTGCAGCTCTAAAATAGGAATCCTTCCTTTTTGATTGTTGCTGTTTTGTTTTTTTTTTTTTTTCAAGAACTCAAGATAAACATGAAAAAGAATCCCAAAAACCTAGCCCTAAAACACTTAGGCGTAATTAAATTTATTAGTGCGTGTACTTTAAGATATAAATGAATGGGGGCGCATATATTTTTGTTTTATGATTTTATTTTAGATTTTAATTTATATTCGAGTACGAGTTGCCATGCCATTTATTTAGCAGAATATATGAGTATGATTTTTAAGAGCCTCACGCTTGGTTGAGTGCACATTCGTTCCTGTTGCTATTACTACCGCCTGGCGTGTCGTCGTCATTCAGTCACTGTTTAAAGAGGGTGGCCTAAACCAAACGCCCTACATTAAAGAAGTGAAATAAGAAGGGTTTAAATTTTAAGTTCTTCATTTAATTTTGTTTGCAATGAAAAAAAAGTTTTTCCTTTTAATTAAAGGAACTACGCCCTGTGAGCGGTTTAAGTCTTTTCCTTTGGAATTCACCAAGAAAATTCTTTAAATTCCTGCTTTTCATGACTTCTTTGAGTGACATTGCGAAAATGATAAGAAATCGCTAAAAACAATAGAATTGAACGTAGAATACAGTCATGATGAAAAGTAAAGTACTGGTTTCAATTAAAAACACAAGTTTATTTGTTTTATTTTAAACTTTGAAATTCTTAGTATTATAAAGTTCTTTAAGGAACTTTTGAAAATCAAAGATTGAAATTTTTTTTTATTTTTCACTTAGTTGTCTACTTTTGGTTAAGACTGTATTTTAAAGCCAACAACATTCATACTTCTTCAGAAAACACACGAATAAAATCGGTGCGGAGTAATTAAATTGATAAGAATTCTATAAATGGTGTCTTACGTTTTAGCTAGCTTGAATAAAGATAAGACTGTCTATATGAGGAGGTTTTTATATATTTTGTCAAGGATTAAGGTTACCTAGTTGTTGGAAATAATGAGGTTAAACGTGAGCTATAAACATTTTTTTTTTCTTTATGATACTTTGGAATATGGGTACTATCGATTTATTGTAGCAAAGCAATACTAGAATTGATTATTGTATATTTATGGGTGCTATTTTGTAAACAATTGTTGGAAAACAAATATTGAAGCATAAACTGTTAAACTGCGTTTAAAAATGTCTCTGAAGTTAGTGAATGAAGTTCGAAAATTTTGAAAATCAATAGAACACAATCAAAAACTAGTTAAAAAATAATTTGACTTCGAAGGTCTTTGATAGAATCCAAAAGAGTACTGATAGGCGACCGTAGTCTTACTGAAACATTTGCATCTCTCGAGCACCATCGTGCAATTTTTATATAAAATGCTATAAATTGCTAACCTTAAACAATTCAAGAGTAATAAAAGTACTTCTAGAAATGCTCCTCGTCATCAGTTTATGCTTTATCCCAACTTTCGACGCATTGTTCAGTACAGAGATTCTTTTTAAGCCGCACTACACGAATGTGAACTCGATATTTCACACTCATTGGAATGTGCAGAAATTACAAACCAATATGGATCGGTATCGATATTAAAATTTTATCCAAACTTCTTGATTGGTCACACTGTGTAACATTACAGCATGTGAAAATATAAATAAAACAATGATGGCATAAGACCTTGCAAGGGTCTTCAACAGAAGCAAATGTCTCACTAAGAGACGATCGCATATCACAATTTAGAAACAATTTAGTTGGTTAGAAGTTTTAGACAAAAGATCATTCATAAAATTAAAAAAGAGTGTCGGAGACAAAACGGAGCCCTGAGGCATACCACCGTTTATTTTAATGATATCAGATTTGAATCCGTCCAATACCACTTTAATTGAACGGTCCGAACGGTCATATCCACACGTTTTCACTTGAATCCAAACGATTTATGGGTCAAATATAAAGACGACATGTCTAAGAATAACAGAAGATTATTGATAAAAGTTGTAAGCAATGGAACTGGTAGAATTTTTTTCTTAGATGCTCCCGGAGGAACTAGAAAAACTTTGTCAATATCACTGATTTTGTCGACACCCCACAAGAGGTCATTAGAAGCGCTCGATATAACTTTGAGCGATCTTCGTGACAACCAAAATATTTTTAGTAGAGCTATGATTTTCCACGATCAATTGCAGCTATTGTTTAAAAATATCTGCCGCATGTTTGAAATCATCTAATTTGCGGCGATATACAAAGACACTTAGATTGACAGCTGTTATGAGTTCACATTTACAACAAGATCGAAGTACAGATGTGTTTTCAAACCATTTCTAGATACTGGTGATGGGGAAGTTGCGGCTGATATTTTGACTGAATTTATTAAATTCCCTACCGATTTTTGTTAGCTTACGGAATCGAAGGAGTGCGGAATTTCTCAATTCTTTTTCGGAATTAATTTTTTGAATATCCGTAATTTTCTTGCATGGTTAGCTAATGTGGAATGCTTGGGTTTAGGATGACATCTCTCTATTTATTATGAACGAAACTAAAAATATTGTTTAGCAACAAGTCTTAACTTAAATGTATTTTTCCCATATGAAAACAAACTTTTAAATTTTTGTTAAATGAATTAATTTTTCCCAATGATAAAATGGCTGAATTTTTTAATCATTATAAAGTAATGTTTGAAATTTTAAGTAAATAATTAAATATTTCAAACAGATATAGTGCAACTAGCCATCAAAAATAAAAGATTGAACAAAAAAGGTATAGGTGATACGAAGTTCCCCGGGTCAGCTAGTTAATAAATTAAATTTAAATTAATGTTTAGAACAGTATTGGTCAAGGAAAACACTGCACACCAGAGGAAAAGTCTTCCAATTTAGCTTTACGTAAATCAGGAAAATCACTTCGAGAAATCGCTAAAAGCGTTTGTAGATCTCTCAATTAAATTGCAAACGTTATTAAGCGACCGAGAGTTAAAAAACAGCGTTGCCAACCAAGAAAAACCACCGCAAGAGAAGATCACAAAATCTTTCGAACTTCAAAAAACGATCCTTTCAAGCCTTCAAAAAATACTAGAGCTGAAATACAACTGAATATTTCTGAAAGAACAGTTCGCAAAAGACTTGTTAAAGGTAATTTGCACGAAAAGGTCACAAAAAAAAGTGCCTTTTGTTAGAAACAAAAACATTACATCTAGTTTAAAATTCGCTAACGATCATAGTTAAAAAGTGGAGAAATGTTTTTTTGGACTGACGAAGCAAAACTGTTTGAAGGCCAGAAAACGGTTAAGAATGGAGGCAGTAGTATTATTCTTGGTTATTCTTTTTCTTGGTTTGGCGTAGGCCCAACTCAATTGATAGAAGGCAAAATAGATCAGGTAATAGTAATGTACGTTAACATCATGAAGAACACTGTACCGCCTTATGCTGAAAAGAATGTGCCTCTAAGATGTGTCCTAAAACAGGACAACGTTCCGAAGAATTCATCCAAATTTTCTAAAACCTACGTCAAGGACTAAAAAATCAATGATTTTGAGTTTTATTTTTCAATCATATTTTTGTTTGTCTACAAATACGAATTTAGAACAAAAATGTTGAAATTTACTTAGTTTATCTTATTTCCAAAAGCTTTTTCCTAACTTGACAGACATAAAATTTCCATTACAGGCAATTTTTAAATCATGTGTTACCTTTTATTAAGTAAAATACAAAACAATAACCAAAAAATAAAACAACAAATATTTCTTTCCGTCGTTTCGCCTCATTTAAATTGTCGCCACCACAGCCACAAAAATATATTATATTCATTTGTTTCATTAAAATTTTCTCAATTTTTGGCAAACAGTTAAGGTGATAATTTAATTTCTTATATACCTCCATATGTATGTACATACATATTATTGTTTAATATATTTTTGTTTTCGTTATTTTTTCAAAGTCAAGGCCGTTTGAAAATGAAACAATTCAAAATGGATATGAGTAATATTTTAGAAAGATATTCATCACGATGACAAATGTTTTTTCTCTTCCCATAACATAGTTCGAGTTAAAATATTAAAAAATAAAAACAAAAAGAAAAGAGAAACAAAATATATAGTTAAATGGGGAAATGGGTTAAAGTAATAAATTAATTTTGACATTTTTGGTTTGGTTTGGTTTATTTTGTTTGTGTTACAAATTGTTTAATTCCAAATACAAAAGTATTTTGAAGTAAAGAATTTGAAAAATATTTACTTTAAGGTCGTTTTAGTACATTCATCAACTTAGACGAGATGTGATTGATTGTAATTTCATAAGCCACAGTACTCCCATGGAACAAGCTATCCTGCTTGTTTTTTGAAAATCAAGGATTTTCCAATAGCAGGTTTCATTTTAAATAACCCCTATTTTTGGGCAGCTGCCACTTGTAATGAAGCGTTACACTTCTAACCTATCACCTAGAACATGAGACTATATATAACATAACATCATCCAATGCAGTAGGTACGACCATTGCATACACTTATAAAAATGCGGAGGAAATATATACTGTAATGTGTATACACTCTTTATCTCTTTTAATATCGGATTAATAGGAGAACTCGCTTCTTTAAGCATCGAGAAACATCTAGTGGCTAAGAGGGGAACTCAATTCATTCAGCGCATACAAGAACCTCGAAAGGGGCAACATCTAGGGATTAAGAGGAGAACTAGCTTCGTTAAGCATCTAGTGATAAAGAGGAGAACTTCGTTAAGCATCGAGAACAACCTCGTAGATTCTCGAACCGATTTGAGGTATATAAATAGGCGCTCGAAAGCGAAGCGGATTATTATTGATTATTGATTATTGGTTGTGAACTGCGATAAAGACTGTGTAAAATAATAATTGCAAGTAAAGACTGTGTTTTAAAAGTAATAATTGAAAGTGTTGAATAAAGAATTTTTGGGAGTAATTTGAAGAAAGTGAATTTGTGTTTTTATTTACGAAGTTTGAATAAGTTTTAACTGTCGGACCAAGCCGAATATTACAATACATATACATATGGTATAGAGCTTTTTCCATTCACCTGTTTTTAATTCACAGTGACTTTTCACAGAACTTTTTATATAGCGAGGTGAAATTTCAATACAAACTTGCCTTTACCCAGTTGCAGTACCAAACTTGTGTACATTAAAGGAAAGAATTCCCCAGCACAGTTAGTACTTTAATATTAGTCTGGTATTTGTTGGGCTATGAAACTGAAATACCTTCTTCCTTACCCCCATTCATCCCGCCATCCACTTCTTTTTAGTGCATGACCATTAGTCTTAGGCACGGTTGCCACTTAAAAAAAAATTGCATGACCAAAGCTACAAATAAAAATGACCAATCGTACCAAAAAAGGACCAAAATAATTTGTGTCCGCAATGGCTTTTAACTTCCCAGAGAAAGTTATTGTAATCGTTCCGATTTCTTGAATTGAAAATTTTGACATTTCTCCGAGTTTCAACGTTCCTAGAGTCTAAATAAAAGATTTTTAGAGAGATGTCTGTGCGTGCGTGTGTACGTACGTTCGGGAAGAATAACGTTTTTGACATCTGGTAGAATTTTGAGAAAATCGCATTGACATTTTTTTACAAAAAATAAAAACCTTAAAAAAACATTAGTAAAACTTGGTAAAAATTTGCTCTCGACTCAAGTATCTCTTCAAAAATTAAAAAAATATTGGCTTTAACCTAATTTTATCTCACACAAAATATTGTTTCCGACATTCCGTAAATTGTGCATAAAAATTAAAATCTACAAAAAATAGTACGCAAATGCTACGAAAATTTGGTAAAAATTGGTTTTCGACTAAAAATCTCGTTAATAAGAACAAATTTTGAAATCAAACTATTTAATCATACTCAAAATATTGTTGGTAATTTTTAATTTTTTTTAGAATAATTGAACTAACAACTAGCAAATCACGAAAGCCTACAAACCTTTTAAGCAAGACAAATCGGCAAACGGGATGGAAAGTTATCAGTATGGGACGCACCCCAGCCTCTTTTTTTTTAAGATCACAATATGTTAACATTATGCCAGGAGATCGAATAAGTCAGGAGATCGAATACTATCGCTAAATAAAATTCACATAAAATTAATTCAAAAAAAATTTTTTGCAGACCATACGCTATGGTTATTTTTGTCATCTTGACGCTCTTTGGCCAGCATTATATTATTAATGGTACCCAAATTAAGTCTGCCTTTCTTTTTTATCAAAGTTAATTCAGCACAGCAGCAGCTGAGCTGTGAGGAAGTAACATCAAGTTATAAACGAATTATTCATTTGAAGCGTTTTTATGATAGTTGAACTTTTCCCAAAATTCTTTAGGTATGTATTTTATTTTTGAGATTATAAAAGGAATCGAGTTATTTTTTTCAATTTCTTAAAAAAGGGACCAAATGGAATAAAAAATGACCATGCGACCAAGTGAGAAAATAATGACCAAATTTGGTCTTAAATGACCAAACTGGCAACCGTGGTCTTAGGTTACCCATTTATTCTCTATTTTACTTTTACTACTAGGGCCCGAAAGGAATTTAAGCCATGTACATGTTTTTAAAGCAATAAACTTCTCGGAGTATGTGCTCAAATGGTAGACATGTGCATTCAAGAGGACACAAGCGCCCACAGGTTTTTCTTAAAACCCGCCTCCAGGGTTCAAACCTCACTTCGATCGAAGCAAATCTACTCCAGTTTTGAGGGAGAAAACAAATCTACTTCGCCACTCCGCTTTTTTCAAATCTGCTCCTTTTTTCCACACTAAAAAATTGTTAAGCCAAACCAAATGAAATTAAATGACAGCACTGTGTATTCTCCAAACAACTCTGCTCTGACTCTCTGTCTCTGAACGGAATCATAATTTTTCTTACTTAATATAAGCAACATAGATCAGCAAGATTTAGTTAGCTTTTGGTACTCATTAAAAACAACCACTAATAAAATGGAAGAACTTATGTTCCAAAACTTATCTGACTATATGTTAACTCTAGCCGTTTTACCACACAGCAGCGCCGCAGCTGAGAGAAAGTTTTCCGAAATGATTTTATTGAAAACTAAAATAAGAAATCGTTTGCATGTCAATACAGTTGAAAAGTTAATGTTTTCACGATCATTAATAGCAGATCGAAAACAAATTTTTGAATCACCGCTTGAATTGATTAAATTTATAAGAGAATTTAAATTTGTCCAAGGCAAATACATTCTAAAATAAAATCATTAAAAACCAAAAATATTTATAGTATGTATTATGAATAGTTTTTAGTTTCTGAAGTCTAAAACCGTTTGTGATTCATTTTTTGTTTAAAAAAATTAATATTTTTGTTAAAAATATAGTTTTTGAAAACTATAGTTTTTTTGTTTTCAACTATAGTTTCTTATTTAATTTAGTGTATAAGATATTAAGTTTAAGGTATTCAAGTCTGAATGAATTTATGTGATTTTTTTGTTAAAAATACCTATTTATTTCCGTTAAATAAATTTTTGTTAAAAATACAGTTTTTGAAAACTTGAGTTTTTCTTTCATTTTCGAATCTACTTCGGAAATTTTTGATTTACTTCACTTTTGCTGCAAATCTGCTCCGAAATTTTGCTACTGAGGTTCGAACCCTGCCCGCCTCTGTCTATCAACTCCTACTCTCACCTCCCCGTGGGGAACATCGGGTGCCTAGTACCTCAACTGGATATTGGGTATGGGTTCCAACCCCAGTGGAAAGTTGTTGGGGGTAAGAAACAGGAGAGGGGGGAGAGGTGTTTCCACTAAGGCACCTCTCCTTATCAAGACGGCAGCGGAGAAATTCCAGAGATGGAATCAACGGTGGCGTCTACAGTTCCAGTAAGGTTGAACAACTTAGTTAACACCTTATAGGGCTTCTACGACTTATTCGGAGCCCAGGCCTATAAGGAGCGGTTTATCCGGCTCCTCGCCCTTGGAGTTATACTAAGGATCTGGCCCTCCATTTTGGGGGTTGTGCCGTCGGGGTGACTTCCTGACCACGTAAAAATATCCTAGTTGCGAAGCACCAGCAAGCCTCGGATACGGACGGATTTACTGTTGACAACCCACGCAAATGAAATAAGGACAACGAACTTCGGATCTGTACCTGGAATGTTAGGTCCCTTAACAGACCACGTGCAGCCGAAGAATTAGCGCAGGCCCTAGACTGCTATAAAGCAGACATCACCGCCATCCAGGAAATACGATGGGATGGGCGGGCAAAAAGAGGATGAAAAACTGCGATATTTACTATGGTGACTGCTACCGAGAAAACCAACAGCGCTTATTTGGATGCGGCTTTGTCATTAGAGCCAGACTTAGGCAACAAGTCTTGAGCTATAGGTGCATAAACGAGCGCCTTATGACCATCCGCATCAAGACTAAATTCGGCAACATTAGCCTGATATGCGTAAACGCCCCACATCAAGTGCAACAGCAGTTGCAGTGTCCTAGCTACGATATTACAATAATTTTGGGAGATTGTAACGCCAAGCTAAGAAGGCAAGACATCTTTGAAGGAATAACTGGGGAAAATATCCTGTACGACACCACTTTCGGTAACGGATTCAAGCTCATAGATTTTGCTGCGAGCGAAAATTCATGGTAGCCATTACGCATTTTCCCCACCTTAACATCTACAAAGGAACTTGGAGTTCTACAGATCAATCAACCGTCAACCACTTTGCGATCAACGCCAGATGGTTCCAGCAACATGGATATCAGAACTTTCCGAGAAGCTAACATCGACTCGAACCACTACCTCGCTGTAGCCAAGGTAGCCTTTCGGGTTTCCAGACCCAAGGGAAAACAAAGAGATGCTCAGAGAAGATAGAATGTCAATGGGCTACAATCGCAAGAAATCGCCAAATCCTTTTCCGACCGAGTGAGAAGTAACCTCTTTCAAAGTTCTCTGCCGCCAACTCAATGTTTCGAAAACCAGTGGCAACATTGCCAAGGTGCAATCAGAAAAGCCTCCTCTGACGTGCTGGGTTTCAAACAGCTACCAACCCCTGGTTTCATGAGGAATGTCGGCACGCAAACTGGCGCTGCATTTAAGGACGAGAGCTGCTCACGAGCTCTATGAGCACAAGAGGAGAGAGGAACACGAACTTCTCAGAAGGAAGAGGAAAGATCACGAGAAGCGTGCAGTCGTAGATGTTGAGAGGTTCAAAAGCCGAAATGAATTTCGAAAGTTTTATGAGCAGGTTAGACGAAATATACAAGTGCATAAACCTCGAACCGAAGGCAGAAAAGACGAAAGTGGAAATATCATAGTAGAACCGCAGTCGATGCTGAGGAAAGGAAGGACCACTTATGCAGACTGTATAGCGGCGACGACGACGAATCAAACTCCGCTGTCAGGCAGGATGATTCATTCAATATATAGACGACAAAAGCCAAAAATCCCGTCTTTCCCACTCAGGCGAAGTAAAGATTGCTAAAGCCGCTGTAACAGAGGGCTTGAATGCCGAGCTTTTCAAAGTAGCTGGAGAAAAATTGATTAGAACCATGCGCCAGATTATCCTTAAAATATGGTCCGAAGAAAGCATGCCCGATAAATGGAACCTCAGTGTAGTTTGCCCGATACTGAAAAAACGTGGCCCAAATAAATAGACCTCATAACTCCACATTGGAAATGATATTTCAAATTTTTTACATTGTTATAGGCGACATTTCAGAATTTATTATGCTTGGAATTTTTGTAAAAGGGAGATCAAATTATTGTTAAAATAAAACATTTCCCAGCAAGATCTTCTTCGTTGAATAGAATTTTTTTACATTTGGTATCGCTCAGGGTTTCGTTCTGTTTCCTATACTATTTTTTGATATTTTAAATGTTCCTTTTATGAATTTTTCATTCTGATTTCAACAACATTTGCAGATTATTCAATTCAAGGTTATCTTTTTTTTTCAGTTTATAAAGCTTGAAAACTTAAAACAAAACTTTGATTGACTTATTTTCTATCACGAATTAGTTAAATATTGACTTTTTACCAAATTTCTGTTTTCCTTTTTCCCATCACATTTGAAGGCTTTTTTTCTGAAAACAAATTTTAAACTTTAATATGATTTACTCCACTTGCACGTACACCGCCGCCTACACATTGCCATGTTTTTTGTGCCGCACTCAAGTTCAGATGGCTCATGATTTAACTTTCAATTTCTATGGCGTTGATTTTTGTTAAACTTTATAAAGCCTCATGTATACGAAGAGCATTGAAAAAATATCCAAAAACGCCGCCAAGCCGCCCTATGCCAAACCAAAAGAAGACGAACAAAAAATATAAAAAGAGAACTTTATCCAGATCCAGAACGCAGACACCCTTTGCGTGATACAAAGATAGACGTTTTCAGCTGGTGCATTATAAACGATATACCGCATCTGCTGGCTCTGAGGACATGCTGCGGGCATGGCTATGACGATGGCGATGGCGATGGCAAGGCACGGCGGACAGGAAGAACTGCACCACATAGCACTTTTGTAGCACCGTATGCTGTTGATGCTCTTGTTAGGCCGGCTGGTTAGCTGGCTGGATGGCAACCTAGCTGGCTGGCATTAGGGCTTGACCACCACCACAGCACTATTGACCGCGTCCATCGTTGTCGTCGTTGTTGCTTGTAGTCGACGCGACAAGAATTCAACATTTGGCTGGCAATTAAAAATGCTTTTTTTCAAATTTAATTTTCAAAGTAATGTTTTTTAATCCTTGTGCAAATGTTTGCCGATAGTTGCTCTGGACATCACGCTCTCAAGGCGTAGGCAGACCAGGGCAGGATGATGGCAATGAAATACCAATCGAGGTAATAAAATAAAGTCTAAAGTTTGTTCGAATGCCCTCTGCATGCATCACAATTTTCGCGCTTCACACCAGCTCTGTCGCATCGCGCCGAGCCGAGCCGCACCGCTCCGATTTCGATTGGGGTTGCGTTTTTACTTTAGTATCTTTTGCCAGAATCACATGTACTGAATATACATATGTATATAGAGGAAGAGTGCAATTATTCGGTACTTCAAACGGCATGGCATCGAGGAGTAGTTGGAGTCCTATATAGGCTTCATGAAGCACGTACCTACATATATGTCCACTTTGGAGTGCATATTTATATTGGATTTGCATTGGTCTGGTTTAGGTCCGAACTGGGCTATGGAAATGTCTAGATTGCTGCCGACGAACGGCACCGTCCTCGTCATCTCCTTCATGACTCCACCACCATCACCATCGCCTTCGCCGGTCGCCTCCTGCTGTCTGAGTTGAAGTGATTTGTAGTTTTTAAAGGCTACGCTAGCTGTTTTGTTGGAAAAAAATGCTTTGAAAATTCTAGGTCGATGAGCGTGGGATTAAGGCATCAATTGATAAGGTTTTAGCATGCAGGACATGGACTTTGTATACAACGAGACGCCCGCTGATAACACGGCAGATGCTTTTGTTTGGAAACTTCAAAAAGAAAAGCGAAAGCTTTGACATTTTGTGCCTATCTTTAAAAATCACTTATACGGATGGGCTTAAAAGATTTTCAAACAAAAACCGTGTTAACCATCAAATTTGGACAGACACCTTCCTTTTAACATTTTATCCTCCTTTAAGCCAAAAATTAATAAAAACAATCCAAAAAACAAAACGTAAAGTTTGACCATTAATTACCGTAACCACAAACTCATATTTACCCTTTGCGTTTGAAATACACAACATCCATACTTTTCCCCCTTTAAGTGATGATACCTTCAACCATATTCGAAATATGGTCTCATGGATTTCAAAAGCACATAATTCAATATTGTGTAAATATAAAAGGGGAATATTCAAAAAAGGGATGTTGGTATTTTGTAACGTTTGGCTAATGGACAAACGATTGTCATTTCGATTGACCCTTCCTTCCTCATTGCTGTATAGAAGGGACGAGGGAGGATGAGAGAAAAAAACTTGGTTTTGTAGCGACGATGTTCATTATAATTGTGCGGTTATTTACTTTGACTAGACTATAAGGCTTTTTAATTGTTTAATTTTAAATCTTTTTCAATGTCGAAGCAGATTGCCGAGGGGGGTGATTAGATAAGTCTTCAATTTGTATCAGCTTCTAAAAAAAATTTGAATTAAATCTTCATTTAAATTTGTTATTGTCACTCTCTGAAATGTGAAGGAAAAAGAAAAGAGTGCTTGAAAAATACAGAAACAAAATTAACTGAATGCAAAAATAAAAAGACATTTTGGAATAGGGTTCGGACGTAACCGAAATGTGACAGTTTTTAATTTACAAAAGCGCAAATTCAAACCTACCTGAAAATTACAGAGGAATTTCTTTTCTAAACAGCTTAAAAAAGATTTTTACTTTAATAATCTATGAAAGGCTTACAAAATCGAAGATCGAAGACAGAAACCTTCTAGCAAATGTTTCAAACCGGTTTTCGAGCGGGTTCCTCAACAATGGACCATATATTTGCCTTGAAAAGTATTGCTAGAAAGTCAATTGAAAATAAGGAAAAAAAAATATACGTTTGCTTCGTCGACTTCAAAGCAGCATTCGACAAGATCAATAGACAAGCTTTGATTTACAAACTTTCAACGCTATGAATCTCTCGAGAATTCTTGATGACATCATCACTTTAACTTTCTTCAAATGCATGGGACGAATTTCTCAGGTGTTCCCCAAGGCTGCATTTTAAGTCCATTACTTTTTGCTTTATTTATGAATGTAATTTGTAATGTACTCCCAAGAGGAATACATTTTGCGTAGATAGGTAGGTAGGTAGAAATGGCGATCTCAGGGCAGACCTAGCCTGAGATCCAATTAGCGCTGTAGTGCGCCGTTTTGATACCAAAACTCGTTTGACCTGTGAAGATACAAGTTAATGTTCTAATTCAAGTTAATGACTTCGTATTACTTTTCACTTAGCAATTGCAAATAAACAGGCTGAATACCTTTTGCGAGGAATGGAGGTTAGTCATTAATACAAGGAAGGCAGTTCAAAGAATATTAGGCACTCAATAATGTATCTAAATATTGAATTTGTACAAGAATTTTAATACTTGGGTATTTTAACTACACATAAACTTAATTTTTAAAGCACTCTAAACAAAACAGCAGTGAGGCCAAACTGACTTTGAGCATAACTTTGCCTAAGTTCTTTGCTTAGCAGGACATCGATTCCCAGGCAAAACACCGTGTTTTTCATGCAACGGTCAACGGCCCAGGTTTTTCGTTATGTGTTCTTTGAGGTGTTTGAAACGGTACAGGATATTTCTTCAGACGCTTATTCAGACTGCTTAATTCTACGCCATACTATGGTATCTATGTGGAATCTTGTATAATGCCTCAGTACATACAAAATCTAAAAGCCACCTATGATTTTTTAAAAAGTCTTCATAAGGGTATCGTAGTAAGACTTTTGCAAACACACGCTTCTTCATTCAAGGAATACAATGAAATGGCCCATTCGCATGAAATTCATCTATCACTTATGGAGTCAAACCTTGATGAATGGCAGGGCATGTTTAGAGATAATCAAAATAGATCAGAATCTTTACACTCTGAATCTATCCAGAGCAACTTCTACATCGTCCAAGAATACATTCAGTAACCTTCATCACCAGTGGTCTTCAGGAAATCATTTCAGATACGAATACTCTGTCGAAGCTATTAGCTTAATTATTAAGAACACGTGTTGAAGTGTTTGACTTAAATTTTATGCCCTTTTTTAATCTTTGCAAAAGTCGGGAAAATGAAGACGTAAGCCATTTTATTGCGAATTGTCCTACACTGCAGGAAATCCGGAGGTTGTATTTTGATGGAAGTTACCTTTCTTGAAGTCGACTTTAAAAAAAAACAAAAATCGGGTGGCGCAACAGTCCGTTAAGAGCTAGGCCCTATTGACTTACAACTCTCAACAATTCCTGTGTGCGAGTACTGTTGTCAGGGATGGTGGGGACCTACTGTTTTTAAGCCAAATTCGAACGGCTAATTTGAGAAAGCACTTTTCATGACAAGAATTACTTTTGGGGAATTTGTCAATTCCTCGCAAGAGGCAGTATCCGTGAAAAAAACTTTAGATGGCACAGGCAGGGATCGAACCCAAGACCTCTGGCATGACAGTCCAATGCACTAACCATCATGCCCCGGGTACTACTAAGTCGACCTTATGAAATATTAAAGGGAGCACTAAGATGGTAGTATTACAAACACGCACAAATATAGGCGCGACAGTTTTTGTTTCTTTTAAGACAAATTTACAACAAATTTACAACAAGTTTACGACAAATTTACAACAAGTTTACGACAAATATACAACAAGTTTACGACAAATTTACAAACAATTCACGACGTTTGATCCAATTATTAGTTCCCTAAAATTCCCTAATTAGACCGTAAGGATTTTAAAATCTTTTTTTTTTTGAACGAAATGCCCTTTTTTTGACTGGGGAATCTGGAATTGAATTTCTCAGTATTTTTTAAAGCAACATACAGAATTTTGTCTTAGGAATCATGTTCCCATGTTAATGAGATTGCTCGGATCTAAGAATATCGTTCGTTTCTATATTTTAACTCCTATAGGTTCAATGGAGACTAGAATCTTTATCCCAAGTTCTAACACAAGAATCTAAATGTGGATTTATATCCTAAAGAATAGAAACATGATCTATGCAAATTCATCCGCAGTATCGTAAAGGCTATCGGCTAAAAGTATCTTTAAAAATTAAGATTACATTTAAATATGTATACGAGTTTATCTGTAATAAAATTGCAAATCATCTATGATACTGATGTTGATGTTAATGATGCACCATCACCCAGACATAAGACTTGTCTGTCTGATTTTTGTTTCTTCTTCTTTTTATTTTTATTATGGTGAAGATGAGATACTTTTTTACTCAAAGAGATAGATACATAATTTATCCCTGGTTTGTTGTCGTTTTAAGTGCTCCCCATTCAAACGAAATATAAAATATAAAAAAAGAACGCACTTAGCCATTCATTCATTTAATGTATATTTTATATTTTTTCTCCCCCTTTAGGCAATCTATTCAAATTAACGATTATCCCGGGTCTCCGGACGCCCTGGACCTGGAGAAGCATTTGATGGACTGTCTTAGTTTTTTTTTTCTTTTATACTTTATGTGAATTGTATAGGATTTTTAAGGGTAAGTTATGGATTCGTTGAAGAAAATGACAGTAACACCAAATACGAGGGGCAAATGATAAGTAATGCACAATCGTGAATTTTTCGAAAATGAAGAGAGATAATTGAAATGAAAAAAAAAAATAAAAATACACTTCTTTAGCTAGAAATGAATACCTTTATTTTTCAATATAATCACCATTTACAGATATACACTTCTACCAAGGAGTCACAAGTTTCTTCATACCGTCACTGAAATATATAGCTGGTCTCTCTTTTATCCAAGACTTTACTGCTTCCTTGACTTCTTCTTCCGACGTGAAATGGGTGCCTTTGAGGTCTCTATTAAGGTCTGGAAAGAAGTGGAAATCACAAGGTGTCAAATCTGAAGAATACGGTGGGTTTTGAAGAACCTCGAATTTCAACTGTTTGAGAGCAGTATTGGTTGCATTTGATGTGTGAGGTCGGGCGTTATCGTGATGCAACAAAATGGTGTTAGTGGATCCACGAACGCGATACACTCGTCTCCTCAATTTTGTCAGTGACTCAATGTATCGGGCTGAGTATACACTTATCCCCTTTCCAAATAATCCGTTAAAAATAATCGGTTGAAAATTCAATCACAGCTCGTTGTTTTAATTTCGTTGACAATACGTCAGTACTAGGCTCCATTCTGACACGCACTGATTAGAAACAAATCGAGTCATGTTCAAATGGGTATTTCTCAGTTATAAACGATAACAATAGCTACATTTGGGTCTAATTTTGAAGTATTTATCTTATTACAATTGTGAGTTATTGGCGATTGTGCATTACTTATCATTTGCCCCTCGTACAAGCAATTTTTTCAACGACTTTAAACATATTTTTCAAAAATTTTAAACATACCAAAAATAGAAAGTAAAAAAGTTTAAAAACAAGAAAACGAACGTTTGCGTGGCTGCGAATATTTCGAAAAAGTAATGGAGAAGAATTTAGAGCCCAATACATTGATGCATTTAAATTTTATAAAAATTAGTGTTGCAGTAATAAAAAGACCCATGCAGAAGAAACAACAAGAAATTTAAAAAGAACGCCGTCTGTATTTGGAAACAAGTTGGAAGCATTAGTGAAACGAAGTCCACCATAAGCAAAAACTTAGATGCTGCTACTTTGTGTGAGCAACTCAAAACATTTTTAAATTCACTAAGTTCTTCGAATTCGGTCCAATCTGCTTCTCCTCCCTTCGAAGACGTTATTTTGCACAAATAACAGTAGCAGAAACGTAAGCAGTGATAAAAGATCTTAAAGATGGTAAAGCACACTGTTTGGATCTCATTCCGGTATAATTTTATAGTAATGACATTTTGGCAACAGCCGGCGTTATCCCTCAAGAGTTTAAGAAGGATTTGATATTTTCGATAAAACTAATCCAAACAACTAAAGGTGAATCTCCTCTTTAAATGTAGAATGTAACATTTTTACCTCCGTCTACAACGGCATCTTACAACTTGGATCAACCATACAAATCTGGAGCAGGATACTCAACAGTAGATCATATATTTGTACTTCGGAGTATAGTTGAAGTATCTATGTTACAAGGGAAGGAACTGTACTCGTTTATTGTGGATTTTAAGGCCGCTTTTGTACCCGTGGCATGATGGTTAGTGCGTTGGACGGTCATGCCAGAGGTCTTGGGTTTGAACCCTGCTTATGACATCTAATGTTTTTTTCACGGGTATTACCTCTTGCGAGGAATTGACAAATTCTCCAAGAGTGATTCTTGTCATAAAAAGTGTTTTCTCAAATTAGCTGTTCGGATTCGGCTAAAAATTGTAGGTCCCCTCTATCCCTGACAACAGTACTCGCACGCAGGAATGGTCTAGAGTTGTAAGTCACTAGGCCCTAGTTCTCAATGGACTGTTGCGCCACCCAATTTATTTATTTTAAGGCCACTTTTGTGGATAGTCGTTGTTGTTTAAATTATATTGGAAAGGAATTTCACATATATTTCGAAAAGTTATAGAAAACCTTCTAGAAGATCATGGGCTGCCATCTGGAATGGGGAAGTTCTATCTGAATTGTTCCAAACTAAAATGGGAGTGCTACAAGGGTGTTCTCTCGGTCCCTTGCTTTTTGCACTATTCATCAAGGATGTAACTGAAATACTCCCTGGTGCAACTGATAACGATATAATTATTATTAAAGCACTTTTGTTTGCAGGTGATATAGTTATCCTAGATCACTTACCGAAAACGCTGTAACTGATGACCATCATTAAGTTAATAATACGCCAGATGGAACTTAATTGTGAACCAAGAGAAATCTAAGATTATGATCTTCAACAAAGGGAGAGGCAGACTACGAGCAAGCGAGAATTGGAGCTATAATAAGAAGAAAACACTTTAAAGAGAAGCTGGCAAAAGCACTGCAATGAATTCAACCCGGAAGATATGTTTCTCCATCAAATATCTAAGCCACAGTATTAAGTTGAAAGGTTTCGAATCAGTTGCAGAATCAGTAATGATTTACGTGGTGCAGGTTTGGGAAGGTCAATAATATGATGAAACTGTTCCGCTTCTACTTAAAACGCACATTTAGACTACCGTTAAACACACCAAACTATGCGTTGAACCTAGAGACTGGATTATCAACGTCTTTTTACTGAAGCTCGAAAATTACTGGAAGATTACTTTATCAAAGTATTAAACATAAATGATAGTCGACTTTCGAAGCGAGAAGTAAAGTTGGCTGCTATGGAGATTGGCTGGAGCTAGCTCTTTCGTGTAATTAAGATCTAAGGCTAGATCAAGAGCTTCACAGGAACTAGAAACGAATACTTTACGATATGATATCCGCAACAGATATAAACACCAGGAATGTATAATTGCATACTAAAGAAAAGCAAGAGATTCTGTCTATAGATCCGTGTGAAGCAGACTCGACTACAACCTACAACAGGCAAACTATACTTTCGAGATGTTAATATCGTAGAATCAATTTCATTCATGATGGTAGAACTGCTGCATTTCAACTAAAGACCGTACCGAGAAGACCTTTCAATATCTGCAATATATGCAAAACAGCAGAAAGGGAAGACGTATTCCATTTTGTGGGTAAATGCCCAACTCTTCGCAAAATAAGACGACACTTCATCGGCAATGATACGCTTTCAACCGATCAAGTTTTCCAATTATTAAACTAAATGAAAAACCCTTTTTTGCAATTTTGCAAAACAGTTTTTACCTATTAGGACAGAATAATAAATGCTAGCCCCTAAGTTAACAAGTCTTCTAAGAAAGTAATATTTTATTTACAAGTTTCCTATATATTTATAGTTAAAACCAATTACTTTTTTTTTAATTTTCATAATTAGTAATTTTCATCTAAATCTAATTCTATTTAATTTCCTTTTTTTTCAAATTCAAAAAATACATTTTTTTGTAATACAAATCTTGATTATTTTAAAAATCTTTAATCCCTATCTTTAAAATTTTTGAAAAATTGTAATACCTAACTAAGTTCTTTGATTTTAATTATTTTAAAAGAATCTTAAAAAAACATTGCACCATGTTAAAATAAACCATTTTTAACAGAAACACGCAAAAGTTACTTCAATTTTCGTAACGAATTCGCAGTCTTAACTATCACATCAAGTTCTTAAAAGATATTAAAAAATATATAGATAAAAATAATGTTGGAAATGGGTATTTTAAAAATTTTACCAGATAATAAATTTGAAGCTCTAAAAATTTCCTACAAAACGTTTTTTTCAAAACCATGAAAACATTAAATTTAAGTTTTTTTTAAAACTTCATAAAACTCATAGCTACTAATGAGAATTTTCAGAAACTAGGTTAGGTTAGACAATGAGTCTAAAAGATAAAGATTTGTGCTTTGCAAAATTATCACAAAATGTACCTATTGTTAGGAACTTTATTATATTTCATTTAAGCCTTAAAAACATTTTTTTTGGTTGTATTTAAAACTTTTAAAGATGTATATTTTAAAGACCTAAAAAAAATCATAAGTTGAGATTCGAATTGTGGGCAGATTAATTCTTTTAAAAATGTATAATGTTGCTTATGGAACAGACAAATATTTTAATTTTTTGGTCATAAGACCCACTGGGAAAAGTATTTAAGCCCCACTCCATTAAAGTTCTTTTTTTAGATGTTCTTCGACTGAATCATTTAAGAAACTTCTTGGACGGCAATATGGCAAGTAATTCCCTAGTTCTAATGTGTTTCCCTCTTCCAAAATCTAATTGTGGACTTATTAACCATTAACATTTCATCGTTATGTTCCTGAACCAAAATTACAAGAGAGGTCATAACTCAACTTTCCGAAATTGAATATTTTCAGCAATCTGAACTTATGACCTTGTGCCAAGTTTCTTTTCAACAAAATTGTATTTTAAGGAATTTTCAAGAAACTTATCGCCGTCGTCGCCCCACATAAAAGCAAATACCAACGACTCCGTTGAATGGTCTTTATTCAAATGTATCTGCTTGAATATCCATCGAAATAAAAATGTGAATCAAGAAGCATTTTTATGGTCATCTATTTATCGAGGGCGATAGAATTTTACTTATATGTTATTTATGCACTTATGCAGTCTCCCAGTCTCTTCTTACTTCTACGAGCAAAGTATTGTTGAAGTTAAATCAGACAGAAAGCTGTCAGATTTCATTTTATGATTTTTATGGGGTTAGAATATTTTATGAGAGGATCAAAAGTTCTCTGTATACATTTTTGTATATTATGTGTAAGTGTTTATTGTAGAAAATATGTATGTATACATTTAGTTGCATGCAACCAAAGTGCATGAATGAGTGTAAGGCATTGATAAACAAAAATAAACAGCAAAGCCTTCTTCCGTTTTAGTTTGTTGTAAATACTTTTCAAAAAAGAAAATATTGTAAATGTTCGTCTATAGGCAATAATTGCTTACACGCTTGATTTGTAACAAAACGCATAATATTCTTTTTCATGTGTGATTAAGCGCGATTACAGTGAAATAGGGTGAACAACTCATTTCTTTCCATCCGGAGGGAAGTCAACTTAAGATAAGAACGAACCACCACTAAGTGTGGTAAAGAGTTCGTTTTTGAAATAATATTTGAGACTTAATTGAAAAATTAGAATGAAAATAGTATAAAAGTCGAAGGGAAGAAGAAGGATCTTATGTTGGAGGACAAGGCGCTTGGAGAAGCATTTCTGGTACATTATATTTATTCACATAGCTTTAGCGATAGCTAATCAACGAGGTTTGTAAAAGAGGTATAATTACCTAGGTTCAATCAAAGACAATGGAGTCTGATGGAATTACATACAATGGCGCAAAATGTTAAACAAATTTAATATAATGTTAAAACGTTTTTTAACAATTTACTTAGCTTGAAAGATGTGATTTAGCCAATTTTAAACGATTTTAACATCTTAGTATCTTTTAACATTTTGTTTAAGTTAAAATCACGGAATGGCTTCTTTAACTTTGAGCAATATTGGCCGAATCCATATGACATCTCTCAATAAATCTTATAAGAGCAGTAGAAGTTAGGAATTCCAATTAATAGGTCCGTTTACGTTTTCTTGCTAATTATCTTGAAATGCTATAAATTCCTTCCTTCTTCCCAAAAATTCAAGAAGGCGCCCCGATTAAGGTGCTGTTTTTGGACGGCTTATTGTTTTTTTTTTTCGGTGGCATGATGGAAACTTGTTGGAAATGCCAAAACAAAAAACAATTCCCTAAAAATTTTGTAGTATACCCGTGGCGTGATGGTTACTGTGAAGAACTGCCATGCCAGGGGTCTTGGTTTTAATCACTGATACACGTACATTTTTATTGTCAGGGTTTTTTTGTATATTAAAATATAAAACATATACAATACAAAAAAAATAAAAATACAAAAATACAAAAATACAAAAATACAAAAATACAAAAATACAAAAATACAAAAATACAAAAATACAAAAATACAAAAATACAAAAATACAAAAATACAAAAATACAAAAATACAAAAATACAAAAATACAAAAATACAAAAATACAAAAATACAAAAATACAAAAATACAAAAATACAAAAATACAAAAATACAAAAATACAAAAATACAAAAATACAAAAATACAAAAATACAAAAATACAAAAATACAAAAATACAAAAATACAAAAATACAAAAATACAAAAATACAAAAATACAAAAATACAAAAATACAAAAATACAAAAATACAAAAATACAAAAATACAAAAATACAAAAATACAAAAATACAAAAATACAAAAATACAAAAATACAAAAATACAAAAATACAAAAGTACAAAAATACAAAAATACAAAAATACAAAAATACAAAAATACAAAAATACAAAAATGCAAAAATGCAAAAATACAAAAATACAAAAATACAAAAATACAAAAATACAAAAATACAAAAATACAAAAATACAAAAATACAAAAATACAAAAATACAAAAATACAAAAATACAAAAATACAAAAATACAAAAATACAAAAATACAAAAATACAAAAATACAAAAATACAAAAATACAAAAATACAAAAATACAAAAATACAAAAATACAAAAATACAAAAATACAAAAATACAAAAATACAAAAATACAAAAATACAAAAATACAAAAATACAAAAATACAAAAATACAAAAATACAAAAATACAAAAATACAAAAATACAAAATACAAAATACAAAAATACTAAAATACTAAAATACTAAAATACTAAAATACAAAAATACAAAAATACAAAAATACAAAAATACAAAAATACAAAAATACAAAAATACAAAAATACAAAAATACAAAAATACAAAAATACAAAAATACAAAAATACAAAAATACAAAAATACAAAAATACAAAAATACAAAAATACAAAAATACAAAAATACAAAAATACAAAAATACAAAAATGCAAAAATACAAAAATACAAAAATACAAAAATACAAAAATACAAAAATACAAAAATACAAAAATACAAAAATACAAAAATACAAAAATACAAAAATACAAAAATACAAAAATACAAAAATACAAAAATACAAAAATACAAAAATACAAAAATACAAAAATACAAAAATACAAAAATACAAAAATACAAAAATACAAAAATACAAAAATACAAAAATACAAAAATACAAAAATACAAAAATACAAAAATACAAAAATACAAAAATACAAAAATACAAAAATACAAAAATACAAAAATACAAAAATACAAAAATACAAAAATACAAAAATACAAAAATACAAAAATACAAAAATACAAAAATACAAAAATACATAACTACAAAAATACAAAAATACAAAAATACAAAAATACAAAAATACAAAAATACAAAAATACAAAAATACAAAAATACAAAAATACAAAAATACAAAAATACAAAAATACAAAAATACAAAAATACAAAAATACAAAAATACAAAAATACAAAAATACAAAAATACAAAAATACAAAAATACAAAAATACAAAAATACAAAAATATAAAAATACAAAAATACAAAAATACAAAAATACAAAAATACAAAAATACAAAAATACCAAAAATACAAAAATGCAAAAATACAAAAATAGAAAAATACAAAAATATTCAAAACAAATAAAACAAACAGCCTATTAAACAGCATGGTGGACAAAATTAATTTTTTTTCTGTCCTACAAAAAACACTTTTTTAAATGATTAAGATGTCCTAAATTCATCCAATAACGGGCTTTATAAGGCTAAGTTAAAACTCAAAATATTTCTTAACAATAATTTGTATGATGATTTTGCAAAGTACAAATGAGTCTTTGTTTGCTTTTATGTGAAGTTTTGAGCAAACCTTGAATTTGTTAATTTCATAGTTTCGGGCTGAACTTTAGTGCTGATTTCAAATACAATCTTTTATTTTAACTATTTGCTCAACTTTTAAATATACCTGTTTCCAAAATTATTTTTATTATTGATTTAATAGAATTGTTTAGGCAATAGATTCGTTACAAGAACAAAACTTACTTCAAACCGTTTTATCTTTTGTGTTGAAAACCGTTTTAGCAGAAGTGGTTTAGTGTTTCTTTCAGATTTATGTAAGAGCGGTGAAATCTAACAACTTATGAAGATTTTTGAAATAGCATATGAAATAAATATAAATATTTCAAATATTTTGGAAAACCATCACGGATTTTATTGAAAAAAAAGCTATTTCATAAATTTAGATAACCTTTAAAAGCCTATATGTATATGCATACGTGTTTCCTTTTTTTCTAATTATTTTAAAAAGTAATTTCTCAAAAACCTGACGTGGTACATTAATTATGAAGTCGAATTTGAATTAAGGCAATCAAAACCCATTGGAAAAGTGTAAATGTATTGCCAGGAAGAAAAACCTTGTCGACCATTGTTTTTTAAATTTTATTTATCAAATTAAAATAATATTAGACCAATAACAGTTTTTTCGACATTAAAATCAAATTTCTGAAAACAACTCGAAATCATTTTAAAACTCAATCTGCAGTGAAACTAATTTTGAAGTAACTCAATAATATGAGCGTAAGAAAAATTAAAAAAATTACAACTTTTACAAAAATAAAACAGAGTAGAAATAAAAATAAAATGCATGACTGGGTTGCACGAACTTGCTCCTGTATGCAGTCTGTTTAAAAAAGTACCTACCTATGTACATACATATATAAGATTTAAAAATATACCTGTAAATAAGTTTGTCATCAAAAAAACAGCGCGGTTCATCCCAAGACACAACTCATCCTAGGACAACTCATCCCGGAAATGAAAAATACCTGTAAGCATACTTAACGAACACAATTGTTTGTGTATTCAACTATAGTTCGTTCAAAGCTTTTTCCTTTGGATAGCTTTGTTTTAATTTCATATTAGAAGAACCAGGATGGAAAATAAATAAAGAAAGATAAGAAAGAGAGAGAACATGTATGTTTAAATTATAAAGCGATCGCTTATTGGCTGTGTAGTTAGGTAGGTGTCTAAAACGAATATGAAATAGTTCATTGGCGTACTCAGCTTTATGCAGATATATAGATAAAGACATGTGTATGATGATAATGAAGGAATGTTATTGGTAGGTAGAAGGTACTTAATACAATCCAATCACATTCCTTCTATCCTACACACATGGCGCAAACATGGAGTTATTATACGTTAAATTTATTTTTTTCGTAAAAGTTTAAAAAAAACAATCATACGAACAGGTACAAGAAATTGCTATTCATGTGTTGTTTACAGTCAAGGTCTTGTGCGTTTTGGATCTTAGTTATGAAGTGACACGTAAGCAGTAGTTGTATAGGTTGTACGTAATACCTATATATGTATGTAGGTATACGTTGAAAAAGTGGTTCTAATAGAAAATACATATACTCTTTCTGGCCTGTTTCGTTAACTTGTACTAAGTATTTATTCTTTTATTTAGTCGAAGGCAAGTAAAAGAATAATATTTTAAAATCATATATGCAAAGGTACCAAGATAATACTTCTTGATAGACACTTTAAAATAGATTGTTGATTAAATATGTCATATTCGTTAATCCGATGCAGTGGCGCTACACCGCCATCGTTGGTATTTACAATAGTTCTAGTTATAAAAATACATAAATATGTACCAATTGCATTAATTTGGATAAAAGATAGGAATGTAATTAAAATTTTGTCAAAATAATGCGCTCTTTCGGGCTCATGCATAGTTTAAATAATTAAAAAAAAATTATTTTAAGATTCAAAATTTTACCTGAAAAATAAGTTTGTCTTCAAAAATTTAAATGCCATTTTATAAATCAAAAAACCTTCGATTTTTCAATTTTTTTTTTGAAAATCGTTAGAGCCGTTTTTTTTTTAAATTAATTTTTTATATATAAAATTTTTCAATTTTGTTCTAAAAATATTTGTGGTATGCAGTTTTTTAGTGATTGTAAATATACGCTCTACATTTGAATTTCGTAAAAAAATGTTGACCCGTTTTTGAGATATAGAATTTTGAAAAAAAAAATTCAATATTTTTTTAAAAATCCAAACAATAAAAAGTTGCACTTTTGATAATCAAATATTGTTAAGGCAATATAAGAGCTTATTCAAAAAAAAATTGTTGAAATCAGTTCATAAGTTGCTGAGAAAATTAAAAAACAAAATAACGGTTCTATGAGCGGTACCTTTCCTGAGCAATACAAAAATATGTTTTTATTATTAAAAGAAGCCATGTTAAAAAATAAAATTTTAAAGAAAATTTAAAAAAAAATCTATCGGTTTGTTTTTAAGAAAATTCGAATTTTCGTTTTTTGACCAAAAAAATTGTATGGGGCCACTGTTAGTTTTGATCTTAAAAAAAAAAAAGAAAAAAAACGCCTAACGCGAATCTGCTCAAAACCTTAACTTCGAAGTTTGAACTCAATCGACCCAATGGTTTAGGCTGTAGGAGCGTGGACAGAATTCCAGAATTTCTGGAATAAATTCCAGAAATGAGTTTAAACAAATGTTTTTAGAGCAAAAGAAATTTAAAAAAATAAACAAAATTGACAAATAAACAAAATTGACAAATAAACAAAATTGACAAATAAACAAAATAGAAAAATTAACAAAATTGGAAAATAAACAAAATTGAAAAGTAAACATAAAAAACTTAAAAGAAATAAAATAAAAACAATAAAGAAAATATGTATGTAATGGATGATTTTTTTGAGGTTAGGATTTTCATGCATTAGTATTTGACAGATCACGCGGGATTTCAGACATGGTGTCAAAGAGAAAGATGCTCAGTATGCTTTGACATTTCATCATGAATAGACTTACTAACGAGCAACGCTTGCAAATCATTGAATTTTATTACCAAAATCTGTGTTCGGTTCGAAATGTGTTTCGCGCTTTACGTCCGTCAGCGATGAGGCTCATTTCTGGTTGAATGGCTACGTATATAAGCAAAATTGCCGCATTTGGAGTGAAGAGCAACCAGAAGCCGTTCAAGAACTGCCCATGCATCCCGAAAAATGCACTGTTTGGTGTGGTTTGTACGCTGGCTGGTGGAATCATTGGACCGTATTTTTTCAAAGATGCTGTTGGACGCAACGTTACGGTGAATGGCGATCGCTATCGTTCAATGCTAACAAACTTTTTGTTGCCAAAAATGGAAGAACTGAACTTGGTTGACATGTGGTTTCAACAAGATGGCGCTACATGCCACACAGCTCGCGATTCTATGGCCATTTTGAGGGAAAACTTCGGAGAACAATTCATCTCAAGGAATGGACCGGTAAGTTGGCCACCAAGATCATGCGATTTGACGCCTTTAGACTATTTTTTGTGGGGCTACGTCAAGTATAAAGTCTACACAAATAAGCTAGCAACTATTCCAGCTTTGGAAGACAACATTTCCGAAGAAATTCGGGCTATTCCGGCCGAAATGCTCGAAAAAGTTACCCAAAATTGGACTTTCCGAATGGACCACCTAAGACGCAGCCGCGGTCAACATTTAAATGAAATTATCTTCAAAAAATAAATGTCATGGACCAATCTAACGTTTCAAATAAAGAATCGATGAGATTTTGCAAATTTTATGCGTTTTTTTTTTTAAAAAGTTCTCAAGCTCTTAAAAAATCACCCGATATATACAATTTAAATATGAAAATGTACAAAAACATGAAACATAATGTGAAATATGAAAACATACAAGATTTTTTTTTTAAATATTCATATTCTTAAGTTTTTTTACCTGCTACCCTAATATTGCCGTAGTGTATTATAAGTTGGTAGTCAAGTTATTTTAACTGGGTACCATAGATTTTATATTATAGTTTGATTTTCAAAAACAAAAATTATTTAAAAACACCTTCAAAACAAGTTACGTCCTTTATTAAACACAAAGGCCGGTTACTTGGCAATGTCTGAAAAAGACACATTATTGCCTGAACTTATTTAATACTCCTTATAGGAGTTTGTTAAAGATTAGTCCTATCGTATCGCATGCACCATAGCTTCCTCTGTGATTGCAAAAAGACAATTTTCAAAGGATTTTCATTTAGTTGCATTTATATCCACAAAAACTGGTATAAAATAATTTGTTTTTGCGTAATGAACTTTATGAACGTATATGACCAGGAACTATCAAAAAACACCCTTTATCATATCAAAACAAACCAAATACGTATCTCAAAAATCTGCTTTAATATCAAAACAAAATAAAGAAGTAAGAAAAAATCAAAGAACTTTAATACGACAAAGTCACGTCCGAGCTGTGCAAATCGATTCTAATAAAAATCGTCCACCGTATAACCTCCAACCAACCAACATCATAAATGCATCAAGACAACATCGATAGTTAAATTGCACTTTGGATACAATAACAATAAAAACAAAAACTATACAAAATTCAAAAACTAAAACAATAGAAAAATATCTCCCTCTTTATGTTTTATTTTTTTAGTTTTGTTGACCGCAATCATTTGTTGCCATTTAATTCAATTATCCGATATAAACAATCAGCTTAAATGGTCCATCTACGATATCTATCTTTTTGTTTTTGTTGTTTTTGCTTTGTTTTAAAAGCCGACAATAACAAAATAAAGCGACAACAACGACAAACCACGACGGCCGGCGGACAAAGTGGACGAGCGTCTTCTGTCACGTTGCGATACGGTTTTTGCACTTTGAGAGATGAAATAAATTAACGTCGCGTCGTCTTCTGTTCTGCCATGATGACGGTCGGTAGGGTAGAGTATCGTCGTCCGTCGGTCGTCGTGTCGTTGCACCGATCTATCTTCGATGCTACGCCATTGTTTTGACTTAAGTTTTTATATTTTATAAACATACATTTTCTACACTATCGGTCTTGGCTAGATGTACTCTACTGTACATAGGTTTCTATAAGAGTCAGTAACTAGAATGAACCCCAAGGACTTGAATTCTAGGTGATGGAAAGATGAGATAGAGAGAACGAGAACATTAAATGCTCAAATGGACAGTTCGTGATTTTGTGTAATTGCAATTTTTCGATTATACTTTGACTTTGGATGTTTTCAGGTCGATTTAGACAACAAAAAAGAAACAACTCTTTGGCTTGTCCCAGGGGGAGAACACAAAACACAAAGAAAGAGAGAGTTTCTTTATCTTTGAAAATCGATTAGTATAAGAAAGAAAAACGAGAATTAGTGAGTCAAGGAGATGTGGGAGGTTTAGGTCCCCCTTATTTCAAATTCTATAATTGAAAAAAAAAAAAAATTAAATTAGGGAATTTCAATTTATAATTTAGCTATTTTTCCTTTTTCAACAAAATAAGCTGCATGACCCCCCCTCGACAAATGTTGCACATTTTTACCCCTTTCAATTTAAAACAACAAATCACAAAAAAAAACATTTGTGAATTTTTAACACGTTTTTAAGAAAATAAAAAGAAAAGAAAACAATATTGCACCTTCTCAAATTCAAAAAATCAAACATACGGCCTGGTCAATTTTCTTTTTCTTCGATGGAATAATGGAATAAAGATTATAAGATCTTTGCAAAATGAAAATTCAACTTCAACATAAAAACAATAAGTTTCTGGGTCACTTTAAACTTAACCAATAAAGTATCTATACATATCTATACACATGTATGTAGTTAAAAATTTGTTTAGACTCATAGTTAAATAAATAAGAAACAACAGAAGAAAGAGGGTGGAGACTCTCAATTTAAAATTGAAGTTCAATTTCAATTTCAAAATTGGCAAGTTAAATTGGATGCATGTTTTATTTTTTGGTCTATGCAAGCAAGTTTGTAAGTCTGTGTATAATGTCTTTAGTGTTGCCTGTTTTAGGAGTTTTGAATTAACTTTTAATTGGAACCGGACTAACATTAGGTACGGTCATGGAGCGGTCGGCGAGTAATTCTTTATAAAAAAAAAGGAAAAGACTTTGCTTTAGTTGGTATAGTTATCAAGATAAAAAAATATAAAAGTTTTTCTTTAAGGAATTGAGGCCATTTGTCATCTTTTATTTTACTTTTTTTCATTCTTTTCAATTTGTGGGTCGTTTATTGTTTAGAGAGAATAATCTGATTAGTTGGTGGTGGTGGAGAAAATTGTTGGTATTTTATATAAATCCGTACTTTTTTCTATTCATTCTAAATAGAAATCGCACAAGTTAGGTATATAGAGTGCTTTAGTCGACTTCTATAGACGAAGAAAAAGTTTTGCTAACAGCGGACTTGGTGAACTGGTTTTATATTATTTAATTTTGTTTTAATTTTTTTTTTATTATAATAAAAGTTTTTAAAAAGCAGTTAAGAACAAATTGTAAAAGACCAATCTAATGGTGTTTTGAAAAAATCAAAACGGAAGAGAGAATATTAATTTTTGTCAGAACTCTTTTCCTTCAGCCTTTTTTTAATGGGAATTGAAAAAAAATTAACAATACTTCATGTTCAAATGGCAGACCTTCCACAGTGAACATCGGGTGCCCAGTACCTCAAATGAAAATTGGGTTCCAACCCCAGTGAAAAGCAGTTGGCAGTAGCAAACGAGAGAGGTAGGAGAGGTATTTTATCCACGGAATTTCTGGATCAACGGTGGCGTCCAGAGTTGCTGATCGGTTGAACTACTTAGTCAACACCTTAGAGGGCTTCTACGACATAATCGGAGCTCAGACATGTAAGGAGTGGTTATGCCTGCTCTTGCCCTTGGAGTTCATAACAAGGACCTGATTAACCAGGTTGGAGGTCGGGAGTCAGGGTGACTTCATGACCTCCTAAAGAAAAGTTATGTAGTTGCGAAGCATTAAGAAGCCTTGGATACGGAAGTGTTAACTAGTGATGACCCACGAAAACTATTTACGGGCAACAAACTTTGGACATGTACGTGGAATGTTAGGTCCCTTAAAGACCAACCCAGCCGAACAATAAACGGAGGCTCTAGAATGCTATAAAGCAGATTTTACCGACATCCATTAAATCCATTGAAACCAACAACGCCTTCTTGGATGTGGATTTGCCATTGAAGCCAGACCTAGGCAACAAGGTGCTTTAATGAGCGCCTCCTGACCAACTGTATCAAGGCTGAATTGGGAAACATAAGCCTAATATGACTACACGCCGCCGCCTAAAAAGATAAGTATGAAAATACCAAAGTCTATGATAAAAAAAAATGAACAAAGTCTATGATCAGTCTTCTAGCTACGTTATTATATTTGTCTTGGAAGATTTTAAATGTCAAGTTAGAAAGGGAAGACATATTTGGTGGAATAATCGGGAAAAACAGCCTATACGACACCAATTCCGATAATTGATTTTGCGAACCGAAATACTATGGTAGGCAAAACGCATTTTCCACATCTCAAAATCCAAAATCGAAAGCCAATCCGATTCGAATCTGATATTCAATTCGTTTATGAATCTTTTACTCTGTAAAATGTTCGAATCGAACTAAACAATCATCTTGTACTTTTTCTATTTATAGAATAGATTTGCCGAGTCTCGAAGTATATACATTATGATTCCCTGTAATGAAATTTATTTGCTTAAATTTTGAATAAAATTATTATTTCCTTGCTTACATTTTATCTATTTCACACAACTTAAAACAATTTTCCTTTTGTGTCCTTTAAAAACGACTTTCGAATTGCAATCCGTTGCCTCTGTTGGTGTAGAAACAAAATTTCCGTTTTCAAACGCTAATGACATTCGGAAACGCATTGCCAGGTACGAAAAATCCGAATGCGAATTTGTCATTACGTAAGTACTAGATTTCTTATCGGCATTAGAAATAGAGCGTACAAAATATTCGTTTTCGAAAATATTTGCTTTCGAAACGCATTACAGAGTAGGGCACCTTTTTTCCAATTCTGAAAAAAAGGAGACCATCTAAACTGCACCAACTATAGAGCAATCAGTCTCCTTAAAATCGCTTACAAGATCTTCTCTGCCGTGATATTTGAACGTCTAGAGCCTATCGCCAACCTGATAGGTCTTTATCAGCGTAATTTTAGAGTAGGAATTAAGTCCACAGTCGATCAAACATTCACATTAAGGCAGATCGTGGAAAACCCCCAAGAACATAAAATCGACACCCACCATCTCTTCATCGGTTTCAAGACCACATATGACAGCATCTTCTGGGACAAACTGTAGAGCTATGTCTAGTTTTGGCATCTCCGAACCTTTCGATGTCAAAAAAGACTAAAGACAAGGTAATGTGCTGTTATGCGATTTACCACGTCAACTCTAGAGACAACTAACCCAACTTGTAGTGCGAAACTGTAAACATCTACCTTGGGACTTATAGAGAAGTTTGTTGGGTGAGGCCCTATTTCACACAGGGCTTTAGCTCCACCTTAAGTAAGTAATTATGAATGAACATATCTTTTGAATTATGGATTCAAGAAGAAAGAGTATAATTACCTTTTCAATGATGAAGAATAACATGATCTTCAATTGTTATCAAAGATCACACTTTAACATGAAAGTTCTATGTAAACATATTTTGAATTAAATTTTAAAAACTTTCACTTTACTACAAATTTCTTAAAATTCCTGTCTAATTTTTTTTTTTAAATGCAATAAGTTTGCGAAGCAGTTTTTCATATTACCAGATAGATATTCGGATTTGCCATTTTGAGACATGAAGCATCTGTTAAAGAAAACACAGTTAAAATTGTTAAAAATGTAACCCTAAACTCCGACCATGACAGTAATACAAACTTCTTTATCTAAATTTTCTGCAATTTTGAAAACTGTTCGGTGTAGAGAGATTCCACTGTTTTCTCACTCAATAAATATCAAAAACAAACATTTTAAACTTAAACTTATCCCTCATCGTATACAAGCAATTAAAAAACATACAAGTTATATTTATAGTTGAATATTATACGAGTATAATATAATTAAAAGAAGCAACAATAACAAATAAATATTGTATAAAATTTATTGAATAAACAAAATAACAGAATACATAATATTTAACTTAAAATGTAAACATTAGAAAAAAGCTGTTACAAAATATTTCTGTAATTATTTATGTTAATTGGAAGAAAAGGGGAAAACAAAAAAAACTTGTTTCTTTCTTACTTTATAGCTATAAGCCGACTTCCTTGACTTTAAGGGCTTGACTTTTCGGTTATATAGAACCTTGTTATATTTGTACAACAAAATTTTCTATAGATGGAGATATAAAATTTCAAGGTCGATTGTAGCAAATAAAAATACGTAGTTTTTTTACAAATTATATTTCATCATCATCAACATCATCTTCGGGAAATGGCAAAATGTGAAATTTATATGTATATCTTTTAGGGGTCGGTCGGTCGTCCCCTCCTGTGATGCATTTCCTAGTATCTTGGGCGATGTTGCCTTGTTGGCTTCATAGTTGTCGTCGTCGTCGTCGTCGTTGTACCTTGACATTTCATCATTTTATTCTTCCACATCTTTTAGCCGAGTCGAGCCAGCGCAAAATATACTCGACTCGTGCGTCCGCCCGTTCGTCGTCGTCGTCGTCTTTGTATGAAAGGAAGACACAAAACTGTGTGGAACAAGTGAAATGGCTTTTTCTTCTATATTCTAGACTTAGCTAGATATAGGTCTTGGTTAAGACTTATTTCTGGCTTTTTTGTTGTTGTTTTGTTTCTTTGCTTTAGCACAACATTGAAGAAGAATCAAGAACAGATAGATTATTTTAATATGTTTGTTGTTGAATATTTTCATCCGGCGGATATGTTCTCTCAGATTTCAAACGTAGAAGGAGCTATATTTGAAAATAAAAGACGACTTTTGTGTTATGGTTTTATGGTCGTTGGTGGTGGTGGTGGTGGCTGAACTAGAACCATGGAATTTGATCTTAATGCGACCACATACTTTTTTCAGTCTTCCAGAGACGTATACATAAGGATTATGGCAGTCCTCATAGGTTAATATACAGTGGTGGTCATACAAATAGACCATAAAACATACAAAAACATTTGTGTCTCTAATTTTCTGTCCCACAAACAGATTTTTTAAAGCTGAAGTAAAGTATAACATAGTTCTCAATAGTAAATTATATAATAATAATTACACAATAATACAAAATTCATATAAGTTATGAAATGAGTCTTCATTTGATTCCATATGAAGTTTGTATTTAATGTTTTTGTGGTTTTAAAAAATACATTTTTGAGTTCATTTTTAGAGCTGCTTATTTCGAATTTAACAATTAACTGGTAAAAATAAACGTTTTTAACCTTATTTTTATATTTTTTCACTATATTATAAAAACTTCGTTACAAAAACAAAAATTGCTTTCAAACCGAACAGAAAAAACTGTTGAAACCCGTTTTTGAACTCTATATTAAAGACAGTGATTATAGATTTGGAAAACCATTTCGAATTTTATTGAAAAAACTAACAACTTTATGAATTGACACGGTCTCTTTTACTAATTTTTAGTGTATTTTAATCTAAACTTTTACTTATAAAGTTGAAGTTTGCTTGTTTGCTTGTTTGAATGCGCTAATCTCATGAACTACCGATTCAATTTCGGAATATTCATTATTAAAACTTTTTCATTCGTAATACATGAAGTACTAAAACCTATTATCAAGCTTCAGCTTAAGTGCAGTTAACAGATTTCTATTATGACTTTGGGCATACACTTTTGATTCGTCGTTTACGATAAAAGTATTTCTGGTGATAACGATAATTTGGCGGAAAAAGCTCGATTTATCTAATGACTAAACCAAAACCATGCGTTATGTGGGTCGGGCTTTTGACAGGTTTGTATGACATTTTACGATATCATAAGAATCCATTGTTTCTATTCAATATGTCAAAATCTCCACGGCGGCGTGATTATGGTTTAGATATAAGACTAATACGGCGGAGCACCATCGGGGGTTTTGCAAAAATAATGTTTGACAGAATTGTTCTCAAAAAGATATGTTTATCTTTTAAAGTTGGCTCTCTATAACCTTTTTTATGCTACTAAAAATGTTTTCGCTCAAAATCATCTTGCAAAAAGCCCGTGTTTTTGGAATTTTTGAGTTTGGAATGACGAATATAAGTTCAAAGTTTTTAAAAATGATACAAGACCCTACGTCAGGCGTTCTTCAGTATAACAAATAAATGTTTTCTCTCAAAAACATCTAACTAAAAGCTCGTGTATTTGGAATTCGGTCGTTTGAAGTGATGAAATAATAGATGACTGTACGTCAGGAATTTTTCAGTAAAACAATTCTACTAAAGTCCTGGAATATCCGTCAAATTCTTGATTTAAACTCCATTGAAAATTTATGGGTAGTAAAGTAGTTATATATATAAAGTTAGTTATATAAAGTTCATTGAAGTAAAAATAACTTTAATTTCAATGTTCTGATTATATGACCACCACTGCATGAACAGAAGAGGTGTACATAATTCTACATAATACAACTTCCCCCACATCAATGTTTGTATTTCTTTGCAATTTCCGTTTGAACCCCAAAGACATGTGTGTTTGCTGGCCTTCTTTTTATTTATTTTTTTTTTTTGTTCTGAAAGACCTCGTTGTCTGGGGCACAGAAATATATAGAGTATAGACATTTTGAAAAAGGTTAAGTTTGTTGCCTTAAGAATAGACCGGCCTTAAGGGAATCTTGAGATTGAAAAAACAAAATTTACAGAAGGGGGCTGATTTCTTCTTCTTCTTATTCTTGTTTTTGGAAGGGTGACGATGTTTTCTTCGGATATTTTTAATACTCTCATATATCGGTTTGATTGGAACTTGAAGGAATTGATAGCTTTTGTGTGACGAATTCAGAATGGGAATGTGCAAAAACGTGAGTTTGCTATGGGTAATTATTTTTATTTCTTTCAAGTGCGTCTACACATATGTACAAACAAAAAAAGACCTAAAGGCTTCATTAGGCGAAAAGTATAATTCGGGAAACTTAATTGCAATATATTATAGGAAGGGGTATCTAAAGCTCTAAGATGCACGTGTCCTGATGGAGTAAAGTTGACAACTTTTTGTGATGTGTGGGGGTGATAAATGAAATTTTATTTATCCTTGAAGGTTTGTGAAGTATGTTTTTGGTGCGATTGATGGTGATACCTGTCTAGACCATGATGCTGAATGCTGTGGGGTTATTTTTGACTCGATTTATCTTCGTGGTATATGCATTTAATTGATTTCAGAAAATAGAAATCAATTCTGAAAAGTTGGCTTTTTTTTCGTGATTAAAATTTATTTTTAAAGACACATTTGTGAATTGTTGAAAACTTTATAGACTTCTTGTTTATGAATTTTACACAACTTTCAAACTTACTTTGTGGGTGATTCTGTTAAGTGTGGTAAAATTTTCGGAGCAATAGAACTTGTAAAGGACATAACGAAGTCTGCTGGATCAGCTAGATATAGGGTTAGTAAATGACTTAAAATCGAATTTAAAATTCAATATTTGTTCCTTGTTCTTTAATCTTATTTAGAGAAAAATTCCGTTATATTTTTAATATATCAAATAAAAACTCAAATCTTAATTCATTGCAATTAATCAAAATTTCAATCGTTTTACAAAACGAAAACATTTTGGAGAGCTTATGGCCAAACAAAACTTAAAGTCTTACCTCTCAAAATTAATGTCTGCTTATAATAGACTGAGGCTTATTTAGGGTTAAAAAGGTGAAATAAAATGTTCTTTAACGAATGAGAGCAATTCGGAAGGAGCGTTACAAGCATAATGTCGGTACAGTACCTTGAAAGTGACGGTTATCAATGAAAATCGATTTCATAATACTCGTAGATACCACCGGCCGGTATGAAAACCAGATCATTCAGTTGTTTACATGAAAAGATGAACAGTGAAATGATTTTAAATTATCTTAAAGTTGCTGTCACCGATACGGAATTTTGTAAAGAAATTTTAAATTTCTATAAATGATTTTCCCTAATAAACATTCACAGAGAATATTCAAAGTTTTCAAAACTCCAAAATTGAAAAAGTAACACCTCAAAACAAAATAAGATACCAAATACTTTTGAAAATAAAGAGTATTTAAAATATTTAGACTTTTCTTTCTTAAATAAGGTAAATAAGGTAAGTTTGAAATCACAATTTCAAAATTTTTAAGCGCCGAAATATTGATGAAATACATTTGAAGAAAGGATTTGAAAAATTCGAATAGACTGAAATAATAACACTGTTCGATAAGTTTTTCTTACTGGCAATAAAATTGCACTTTTCCAATGTGTTTTGATGGCTTTAATATAAATCCAACTTCAAAATAAATGCATTATGCCAGATTTTTGAAAAAAAAAAAGCACGTTTATAACTTTTTTCCAATAAAATTCGTGATCGTGTTACTTATCCATAATCCCTTTCTGCAATATTCAGTTGAAATATTTATATTGTTTCATATAATATTCGAAAAATATTCAAAAGTTGTTAAATTTGACCTGTCTAACACGAATTTGAAAGAAACGCTAAGTCATTTATGATAAAACGGATTTCAACACAAAAAGGTAAAACGGTTTGAAAGTAATTTTTAATTTTTGCAAGGTAGCAAGGAAATTTTCCTCATATGGTAGCCCAGCAGGTTGTGACCTGTTATTATGCTTACAATAAGTTTTATAGAATCTTTGTCTTAGGTGCATAATCGAGCGGGGTGTTTTGTCGAAATTGGGCTATAGTTGACCTGGCCGTGATATAGGTTTCAAGGCATTTCCATCTTTCATTGGTTTCTCTTAGAGTATCCTATCAGTTATCACTAATGATGCGTTTGTATTTACAGAATGGGGTGTCTGTGGTTAAGTCTATACTAGTTCGGTGTTGTACCAATCCTGGCCAGCTCATCAGCTTTCTCATTCCCAGGTAGACCATTGTGTTCTGGTACCTGGCAAAAACTAACGTTATGCTAATTGTAAAGTTCCCTGCGACAGTAATTTACAAGCTTCGGTTTTAACTGAGACATGTTTTTCAGCGTATGTTACTGCCAATACTTCAGCTTGAAAGACGTTACTTAGATTGGGAAATCTGAAGGAGTTGGTAAAATTTAGAGTCTCAGTGAAGAAACCTGCTCCTACTCCACCATCCGTTTTCGAACCGTCGCGTCAGTTGAAGACTTAGTCATATGAGGAACATTGTCTATACATTTGTTCCTGTCAGGAAAGATGATATTAAAGGTTCTGTTGAAGTGAAGACAGGGTAACATGTAGTCTGTGCGTACATTGTTCCCTATGTATTCTTGTAAAATCCAATGGGACTGGTTTTCCAGCAACTAGAATGGCTTAGCCGTAGGGCGCTGTTTGCTGCAGTTTCCTTTAAATACATGTTAAGGAGTAAAATATTGAGTATTGCTTCGATTTCTGTAGTAGGAGTGGTCCTCGTTACTTCTGTAATACATATACATGTCATTCTCTGTACCCTTGTAAAAATTGTTTGAATATTATATATTTAGTTTTCATATTTTTTCATTTGTTTGATTAATTCGTATCTAAATTTATTTGATAATGTTTGTTCTTGTTGTTTTAATGTTAATTAATTTAAAACTTATACTTTTAAAGGATTAAAAATAAAATCAGTTGCTAAATTGTTTACATAATTCATTACAAGCTGATCTCTATTAAAATTAATAAATCCATTTTTAATCTTAATGATTCTTCGGATTGTCTAGGAATGTTATATTTAAATTTTTGCAAAAAAGTTTGCGAATTTTTGTTATTACAAATTCAAATCAAATTTACTTACTAAGTCAACCAAATTGAATCGCTTACCTGAAATTTAAAAAAAAAATACATTAATAAAGAAATGATAACAAAAATATACAATATCTAAATTAATTCTACATTATATGAACCATCTGATGAACCATCTGTGTTTTTTCTTGTTGAGAAAAGATTCAAGATATTCAAACATGATGCATTTATCAAACAAAAAAAAAGAAAAGAAAAAAAAAGAATATTAATGGAGTTTTTATTGTTAGATGCTAAAAGAAAAGGATCTCAATTTTGAGAGATGAGACTTTATATGTGGCTATTAAAATTTTAATGACGTTGTTAATTTTTAGATGTGAAAGATATTATGATTATTTTTTTTATTCAAAGTGCTAATGACTTTTAAAAATGTGCGTTTTCGAATGTGGATTGAATATATTTGGAAATAAAGTGTTCTCTTTATTTTATTGGTTTTTATTATGATTTAATATGTGTGTTCACAAATGGCCAGATGCAATGTGTTATAACTTATAACCTTCTTCATTTGAAACACATAAAAACTAGGTCATAAAGAGCACAAAGATGATCAATTTTAAATGGTTTATACACAATCATCAAACAAAAAATTGATGAAATTAATTAAAACTAAAAATGCGATGCTCATTCTATTCTAGGAATTACATTTGTTTGACTAGAAACCATTGAAAATGCATTCATAATTAACATAACATTTGTTTTGTTCACTCAATTGATTGCCTTTAATTGATTGTTTTCGTGCTTTGTAAAAAAAGTTATCTATTCATTTTTTCTAAAAAAAATTAACTAAAAGTTAGCAACAATATTTTGCATATAATGAAATAAGTTTTTTTTTTGTTAATTTTTTACGAATTTTAGTAGTATTTTTTGAAAGTTTTTATTTCTTATAAAGGGTTTTTCAATAAGGGCTGGTAGGTGTTGAAATGGAATAAAACAAGCTGTGTGTGAGGTATTAACAAAATAATTTTTTTATTTGAAGTCATTAAGTGAATAATATGACATCATTCAAATGCCCGCTCGGCTTTTTACGGTGGCACGGATCCTAGTGGTCCAATTTTCAATGACTACCACATAGCTCCGGCTGAATTTGATTGATGGCCTGTGTTATGTTCACCTTCAGGGCATCATTGACCTGCGACTTCAAGAAACCCCACAGAAAAAAGTCTAGCGGGGTCAAATCGCATGACCTTGGCGGCCAATTCACATCACCCCTCAAATCGTTCATGCAAAATGTCAATCATGGCGTTTGCTGTGTGGCATGTAGCGCCGTCCTGCTGGAACCACATGTCATCTAGGTCCATATGGTTCAATTTGGGCCATAAGAAATTAGATTAGATTTAATTTCGTACTTTCTTCAAAAGTAAGCGAAAACTGACTACAGAAATGATCCTGTAAAGTAGTCTTACATAAGAAATTAGGTATCATCGCCTCACTAACGTCGTTTTCAAGCCGCGCCGCCAGCCCAAAATCCACACCAAACGGTAACTTTTTGAGAATGCATTATCACCTGGTGAACCTCGCGTGGGCTGGTGTCGTTCCATATACGGCAATTTTGCTTGTTAACAGAGACATTTATCCAAAAATGAGCTTCCTCACTAAAGATGATTTTTCGGCCAAAATTGGGGTACTCTTCCAAACAGTGGTCGTCTCAAATTTGGCCACCAAACGTTGAAGAGTCGACTGTGAAGGGCCACCATGTCTACCGTAAAATGGGCGCAATGCGCGCAACGTTTGCGTTAACGAACACACATTTGATAATAGAGTTTTATCATTTAAGCAACAGATTTGACAGATGTCACCAAAACAAAATGGCTGCCACTGGACGCCAAAATCTACCCGCGCCAATTGAAAAACTCCTTATATAAAAATACAGATTCCGTTTTTCTTTGACCATTTTTACGTTAACAACAAAATTATAAGCACAGAATGAAATCAATTTAAATTCAACACTTTCATTTATTCCCGAAATATCGAGAATCAATAATAAATTTTTACCAATTTTGGGTAGTATTTTGTTTGTAGATTTTAATTTTAATAAAAAAAACTGACTGTTGGATTTTTTATAATAAAATTTTAACTGAATGTTGGAAGCAATATATTTTTTATATAATAAAATCTGCTTTAAGTCAATATATTTAATTTTTGGCAAGATAATTGACTCGAAAAACTTTTTTTTATAAACTTTTAGTAATGTTATTTCTAGGTTTTTATTGTCTATGGAAAGTTAAAAAAAATACTACTTCATTAATTTTTCTAAATTTAAAAAGTATACGCTGGAAAAAGTGACTTGATAGTGATTATGAAATCGGGTTTGAATTAAGGCCATCAATTTTCCACCATTTGAAAAAATTAAATTTATTATCTTCATTTATAGCATTGATTAAATCCACTGCATTAGATTGCGAATCCATATCCTCCTTTAAAAGAACCTATATACCATGAAACAAAATCAAGAAAGGGTGATATTTTTTGTAACTTATAATCTACGGATGTACAATATTGTATAAATGAGAAACAAAGTCACTTCTTCTTGGCTCCACAATAATTATTGCCATTTGACGTCATTAAAAATGATTCAACTATTAATATTCATATTCTCCTCGTTGTCTAGGGTAAATGACCTGTCATTTTATTTGCTTAGAGACAAGGTCCATGTGTTTTTTTCTTTTCATTAAAATTAATATAAATGGTTTTAATTTTGATTTATGACAAAGTTTTGACATAGTTTAAACTTATGGTACAATCAAAACCATAGAATGACTGACATTGGCGCCATCTACATCAATCTTATAAAAAAACAATTTATTTTGTTTTTTCCTTAAGTGAAACGAATTTTTTCGGCGGTCTCCAAGTGCAGAGCGAAATGAAAACGAAAACCACAGCGGAAAAATATTTGTGGAGAGTTCTGTCTGGAAGTTGAAGTTCACTGCTTGTCTTCATCACTTCTTGCACATCACCAATAACATCCTGAGTTTCCGATTCAGAAATGCAATGTTGGAACACATTAGAAAAATCCATTTTATTTTAAATTTAAAATCAAAGATATATAAATCCAAATCAAAACACTGAAAGTCACGAGTAAACATTTTTTTTTTTTTAATTTTAAGCCTAGTACGCTGCTGATGCGAAACGAAAATTCCCATACAAAAATGACATGACGAAATCATAAACGAAAAATTTCGAAAAATTTTTAAATAAATAAATTAAACGTCAAAATTTCGGAAGCAATTAATATACCGGGCAATTAAATTGGGACCGAAAAGAGTGGAGAATTGTACTAAAAAATCTAGTACAGCTATCCACTAAAATGACACATTTCGTCGTTCAGCAGCGTACTGAAAAACGAAAAGCACAGCGAAATTTTTCCTTTATGATTTCGTCATGTCATTTTTGTATGGGAATTTTCGTTTCGCATCAGCAGCGCACTAGGCTTAAATATTGTTAAATTATGAAAGTTTTGTTGAGAATCAAATCTGTATATTGTTAATTTCGACTTCGATCATTTATGGTTTTGATAAGTTTGTAAACATTGTTTTCAAAAAGAACAAACATGGACATTTAAAATCGATTCCTAAATAAGCTTAAAAAATCATTACGAAACAAAAAAACGTAATCATTATTTAGCATTATTTTTTAAACCAAAATAGTTTGCTTCAGTGATATTCATAGTTGCTACCTTTAAGTAAAAACAAGAAGGTGTTAATCTTGCGGTGGAATTGCCACTACAAGCTTGGTTAAGATAACACTAAATATGGTTTGGTTACATTTGCTCAGCTTAAAACAACGTTGAACTGATTTTTATTTCTATACCTACATATGTACGTTACAAAACAAATTAGGTCTTCTATAGCTTACAAATTTAGGTAAACAAAAAAAAGCTTTTTACATAAGCAAATTGACAAATCAAGCTTAATGTTTATGTTTTTGTTTACCAAAAATAAATTACAACTTTGCACGTGACCGTTGCGACGCTATGTTTTTACAAAACTTATTTTTTTTTTAACTTATTTTAAAGGAGAAAAAAAAACGAAATGTGGGAATTCAGAATTCTTTGTTTTGGCACTGTTAAAAGGTATCTGCAGTCTTCCAACGGTAAATAAAACATTAAGAAATGCAAATAGACTACCGTTTTGTTATTCACAAGTAGGCGTGAAAATTAACTGCGCTAAGAGTCTCAGTAAACCAATGATTAGGTATATTAATTCAGCATGCATAATGCATACGTACCTATTCCAGTAATTTTTGCATGAGTGATAAACTATACAAGGTGTTTCAAAAGTTTGTTTCCATTTAAAAAAAAGGTCACAATTTGTTAGTTTCCATTCCTTACCTTAAAGTTCTTACAAAAAGATGGGAACATTTCTAAATTTGGGCTTTAGAGAAGACCTCTGCAAACATGATTACGGGACTACGTAGCACTATTTCGTCAAAAAGAAGCTGTAATTGATCATCTTCGAACTGGAAGACCAAAGCAAATGTGGACACTTTCGGGCAAATTGCAAAATATCAGGATTTAATTGGCCTTCACGTTCTTCGGATTTGATAGCAACAAACTTTTATACTGAACGGTTTTTTTAAAAAGTTAAGTGTACATAAAGAAACATACCACTGTCTCGAAGCTAAATGATAAAATTCGTGCTGAAATATAGGTGGCGCTTAGCCCATATGCCCTACTAAGTGTTATAGAAAACGCTTTAGAAAGAGTCCTTCTTCTTTGTCAGCATAAAGCTGGTTCTCATTTAAGGAACATTATATTCCAAACTAAGCTTAAAAAACTTTCCAAAAATCTTTTCTTTCTTTCGTGATTTTAAAATAAACCTAATTCAAGATAAAAGTTAATATCACTTTTAATAAGAGAATCACTTTTGACCCACCCTGTACTCGAGCTTGAATGAAAATATTTTAAAAATGTAAATTATTAAGTCACTAAATTGATAGCGGAAGACAAAAGATTCATGTTTGGAAAAATTAAAAAGAGAACAAAAAAAAGAGATTTTCAATGAAAACAATTAAAATTATAACAATAATTCTTCCCTAAACCCGCCGCCACTGCACCATGCGCCGCCGCCGCGCCAGTATACCTTTCCTATGCCAATGATGGGGTTACTCAAGTGTTTGATTATGCGGTTTATTGAGAAGGGAAATGTAGATAAATTTACATTGGAAGAGAAATGCAATTGAAACAACAACAACAACAATACAACAGAAACAAGCAAACCAAAACAGCGTAAAGCTGAAGACATTGAAAAAGGGAAACCTAGCACGTTTTTCAAGGACGATGCACAATTGCGGCAGTGATGTTTTTTCTTGTTTCCCATTTCAATGAACAAATATAAAAACACAAACCTAAATGCAAATAGAAATAAGTAAAACGCTAAATCAAGGATATGAAAAGATACACAATACGTGGGTTTAGAGAATATCTCTATAGACAAATCCAATAATCTTACTTGAAGAAGGGTATATTGTTACTAAGATATGAGAACTTGACTTTCAAAAACAAGACGAACTTTTTGGTTTTCAATATTTACCTGAATATGGGAAGAGATAGAAGGACTCTTATTCACTCTACAGGCACAGGGTTAACCATTAAGAGGTTTCATTTTGATATTAAAAAAGAGACAGTATTTTTTAAGAATGGATAAGAGGAACATATCAATAGCCAAATTGCCACCCAGATTACGGATGCTTATTGTGAACTGTGACTTCAAAATGTTCACCATTTTTTTTCTTATTGAATTTTGACAACTTTAATGTTGAAGCGTGTATCATTACATTTTCAGTAATGACGCAGTTTTTACTTGTCAAATGTCAAAACATGACGCTTCAAATGTGACATCTGTCAAAATCATGCGCTATTCAAAATGAAACATTATATCTCGTTGTAAATTGTACTTTATAAACTGAACTTGCAGATTTTTAACTAGAAACAAAATTTGATATTTTTACTTGGAAGAATTCCCAAGAATGCTAAAACCTCGACTTGGACTTATTTGTACTTCTAATTCCATAAACGTATTAAGGCATTTTGTATTGATTACTTTTTTAGTGCTATTGATTTCTTAAGTCTTCTTTTGAATGTTTGAGAGTCATAGTCAAGACATCAACTGAATTTTGCGTTCTACAGACTTGAAGTAGATTGTATGTGGAAAAAAAAGTTATTTACAAATTGTAAAATCACTGATAACTTGTGCTGTAAGAAATTATAGTTTTTTTAATAAGACCAATAGTCTTTAAATTGCCTTAAAAAATAACTATTTTTTAATAATTTAAAAAAATTGAAACAAATATTTGTCACCTCGAATATTTTACGAAAAAAAGAAATTATTTTAAAATAATTTTACGCAACAAAATTAAAGTTTTTGGCATCTGTTAAAGTTTTTGTTTACAAAAAATAAAAACTTAACAAACATTACTAAAAGTTGGTAAAAAGCGATTTTCGACTCAAATATCTTGGCAAAAATTAAAGATATTGGCTTGAAACTGATTTCATCTTATAAAAAAATATACATTTAGTTAAATTTTTTTTATAAAAATCCAAAAAAAAAATAATACAGAAAATTGGTAGAAATTGATGTTCGATTCTCGATATCCCGTAAATAAATGAAGGTATTGAATTCAAAATGATTTCATTCTTTGATAAATTTTGTTTTTAACGTCTGTGTTAGAAAAATCCAATCGGTAGGTTTTTATACAAGAAATAAAAACTTTCAAAAAATGCTACTAAAATTGATACAAATTGGGTTTCGACTAAAAATCTTAACAAAAGCAGATTTTGAAATCAAACTTATTTTATCAAATGCAATATTGTATTGCAATAAGTATTGTCGCTAACTTTAAGTTAATTTTTAAGACAAATTCAACTGGCATCTCTTTTTACAAAAGACAAAAACCTACAAAAACAAAAAAAAAATCTGGTAGGAAATGGTTTTCGACTCAAGTATTATGAGAACAAAGAAAGATATTGACTTAAAATTTTTCTATCTCACATAAAATATTGTTGATAATATTTTGTTGAACTTTTGGACAAATCTACAGACAGGCACGGATGGGAAGAAATCAGTATGAGTGGCATCCCAGCCATTTTTTTTAAAATAAAATCAAACATTGCAGACAATAAAATTGTTTAAAATTAATTGACGAGGTACTTAATAATTAAAAAAAATTAATTCAAGTTAAATTTAGGTCATATTCATCGAAAAATTAACGAACAAAAATATTGTAACCAATTTATTCGAGCTTAACCAACATAACAAATATTCGTGTGCTTTTTGTTTGCAAAAAAATAATAAAAACATTACACAAAATTATAAGAAGAAAGTGCAATAGAAAGTAAAAATGCCAGATAAAACTTAGATACCTACAAAAAAGAAGATTGACAGTTAAATAGAAAAATAATAAAACAACAAAATAGAAAAATTAAAAAAATAAAAACGTGCACAAATTCATAACAACATAATAAACCCATATGCCTATTGCATTTGTTAACACTGAGAGCTAATTAGTTACTATTTTATATGTTGTTTCTTCATCTCAATTTATAAAAATCATAAATAATAATAAACTCCAGTAACATACCAAACTTTGTAAGAAAAAAATGAAAAACCCTGTCATATAACTTCAATTAAATGGGACTCAAAAGAAAGCCTATTGTGAATGGATCAAAAATGTAGCTATGCTCGTATATCGTAACCGTGCATTTTATTCACACACGATGGTTTCACTGGTTTTTGTTATTTTCTTGCAGGTTTTGAGATTTTTTTTTTTCAAACAAAAAGATACTCAGATACAAAAATGATGACAGTCTCCTCTTTTATGTGATGTGATTTTAATTTTAGTAAATATCTAAGAGGTTGGTTTGGAGCAACATGTCATCATCTTATCGTGCTTAGGAAGACACCACAATGCCGCGTGCCTTTGCTGACACCATCAACATCAATCGAATGAAAGTTATATTTGTTTTCAGTTTTACCAAATCAAGATTGTTTTTAAAGATACAATATCTTTTTGCATGACAATTTTTCACTCTCCTTAGAGGTTAAAGAACGAAAGTAAAATTTCAAAGAAGCAACAAATAACTATTCAAAATTGCTGCGGCTTTCTCAAGCCGCCTTGCCTGATGCAGCATCTAAAATATAAATTTAATGGATATCCTTGGAATCTTTCAAGATTCATTTATCAAAATAGATACGAAGCCCTAAAGGTGTTAAATCGCCACTTTGCATGTGAGAGCGAGAGTGTTAAAGATAAACATCTCGAATTTAAAGATATCAGATTCTTAAGTCATTACTCAATGTTGCTGCATCATGTTGCTTAAAGTAGTTATACAATATATTGTGGATAAGATAAAGATAAAGATAAAAGGCCCATGCTGCGTCTAGTACAGCTACAACTAGATACAGATATAATTTAAGGACTTATAGAGGTGTGGAAAGAAAACAGATACGTAGACCACTAGTTTTCTTTTTTTTTTTAAAGTGGTTAATGATGGAGCGCCCATTACTTGACTTCTTCTGATATGCAAATATAATGGTCAAGCTAGTCAACCCTTCTTTGCACTTATTTTTTTAATAGTGATGATGAAAAATGGGCGCGGAAGTATTTGATTAGACTAAAATGGAAAATATTATATAGAATTTTAACAGGCATTACATTGGGGTTGCATAAAGTTGCTTCATATGCAAAAAGGCCATTATTTACAAAAATCATGCCATGTTTTTTATTCGAGCTGGAACTACATAAATTGGAGGACCAATATTCCTTAAATTTGGTACACAATATTTTTTTGTGATTTCATGTGGAAAACAGTTTTCCTCAACTTTTATGTTTTTGCATTTCTTCCTAAAAAAAACTGCCTAAACTTTAGGGGTTATGTGTATCTATTTTCATAAACTAACTAGTTTAAAAAAAAAAAAAAATACAATTAAATAATATAAAAAAGAGGCTGGGATGTGACCCACTTTGATAATTTACTATCCGTACCCGTCTGTCGATTTGTCTTAAAGTTCAAAAAAAATATTGATTACAATATTTTGTGAGATATGAAAAAATTTGAAGCCAATATCTTTCCTTGTTCTCCTAATACTTGAGTCGAAAACCATTTCTTAACAGTTTTTTTTGTTGTTTTTGTAGGTTTTCGTGTTTTGTAAAAATAGTTCTCAATTTAATATTTCAAGAAAATATTTTGCATATGATAAAAAAAAAGTTTGATTTCAAAATATGTTTTTTTGTTAAGATTCTTAGTCGAAAATCAATTTTTTACCAATTTTAGAAGCATTTTTTGAAAGTTTTTATGAAAAAATACCAATTGAATTTTTATTAGACCACTATTAACAAAACTAAGCACAGAAGGAAATCATTTTGAAGTGAATATCTTCATTTATTCACGAGATATCAAGAATCGAACATCAACGGAAGTCGCTAGCGTTATTAGTTCGTGAGATATTTTTTTGTCACGTTTTTTTTTTTAATTTTTATAGTTAAAAAGAAGCCACTCAATTTTTTTTGAAAGTCCTTTCCTCATCTTTCGATACTATTATTTGTATAATTAAATATATTTGAAGTCCATATCTCTACTGGTTCTTGAGATATGGATGACAAAAAATGGTATCGCGAACGTAGGGACGTTCGAACGTACGTACACACACATGGACCTTTAAACATCGAAAAATGTCAACATTCTCAATTCGAAAAGTTGGACAGATTACAAAATACAATACCAACAAAAAAAAAACTTATAAGAAATTGGTTTAGAGTCAAGTATTATGAGAACAAAGAAAGATATTGACTTTAAATTTTGTATTTCATTGAAAATATTTGAATTAATATTTTGTTAAAGTTTTAGACAAATCAAGAGACAGGTGTGAGTCGCATTAAATCTCTTTTATATTTAAATTTATCTTAACCTTTTTTTAAAACCTTTTTTACCAATTTCGAAAAACATGTTTTGTCAGTTTTTGTAGGTTATTATGAGTTATTATATGGTTACTACCTCTTGACGTTTGGCATAAGTTTGAAGCTCGATGAGATTGCTCGAACATAGGAGTTGTTAATACCTTGTCTTCCGCCTACCAGCGGATATCCCAATACAAAAATTTACTGTTGGACAACTAAGAAACAATCGTACCAACATTCAGCAATCCTGTGATGTCTTCCACAATGCAGGCAGATTCCGAACCATTCTATCCAACTCCTCGCACAATAACTCTATTTGGTTTATATCAGGTGATTTGGCCATGTCATGACTTCGTCTTCTCTATCTTTTAGGTAATCCACGTCCAGACGTGTATTTGGAATCATTCTCCTGTTGAAATACGAATCCGTGGATCACATCATTTTTCTTTTCAATATCTTCTTATTAATTTTTCCAATAACTCGAGTCAACTCTTTTACTCTACTTAAAGAGAAATATCCCCAGGCTTGGCGGTAGGAACCATAAAGTCAGGAAGAATCTTTTGTTCAGCGCTGCGTCGCACAAAAACCCTCTGTTTCCGTTCAGTCTCTATGCTTTCTAGCCCACCCTAACCGTTTCACCTTGTTTTGTGGTCGAAGAAGTGGTTTTCAAACTGCAACTCGTCTTAGCCTATGTTTGACAAGTGTCAATGACACGTTCATATCCCTAGAGCTGTTTTTCGACTATTTCGTTTGCTTGTTGTTACTATTAGCAGTTTATCTTGTTAAGGTGTAAATCTAAGTCGTCCTGAGCGTGGTTTATCCTCAAGAAATTCGATTTTAGAATATCGCTCAATGGCATTCAACGCAGTCTTTCGATATTTTTAACTCCGAATCAACTTCTCGATGTAATTTACCTTTTAAGATGAGAGTGATAATGGCATACCGTTTTTCAATCGTGTTTCCGGTAAAGAACTCTAACGAGAATCATAATATTTTATTCAGAAAGTCAAACCCCATACCTGAATGAAGTCAGTTGACTACGTTGGACTCAAACTTTTGGCCTACAGCGTATGTAAAAAAAATTATCCAATGTTTAATGATAAATTTGAAATATTTTCCGAACTGGAATTGACCAAAATTCGATTTTCTGAACAACAAATAAATCTATAAATGTAGTTCTTGAAGGACAATAATTAAGTCTGCGATGTACTTTTTACCCTATTTTATTAGAAATCATTAATAATTTAGTTTTCTCTCTTCACATCTCAATTTTCGAAAAGACAAAGAACAATACAAAATTTATTTTTTCAAAGAAAAATTGTAAACAACCTTTGTTTTTTAAAAACAAAACAGCGTATTTACTCACTCACGATTTGTGACTATTTTTATAAGAAAATCCCTAAGTTTCCTTATCAATCACCTTAAATTCTGAGAAGAGAACATAATTAATAAACGGCTATACATATAAGGAAATAGAAAAGACTATACATAGAGATGCATATAAAAGGGGCAATCGAATTAACCCCAAAACTTACTTACTTTATTGTTGATAAAAAATATTGAATGATCAATTTTCACACGCTCCCTTCAATCACAGCAGTACTTGTCTTGTATTGTCGTTACAATATACATGCCTACAGTTGTGGTCATATAATTAAGCCACTAAACAAATATATTTTTCCCAATATTTGATTTTGCATGATCAAATGTAGATCATTTAAGTTTACCAGACAAATTTGGATAATTTTATCCTCCAAAAACTTTTAACCAAATAATTGTGTAAATCATTGATCAAGGAAAATTTGACAGTTCATATAGCAAATGGCAAGCTTATCCAGTGTTTTAAGTCATTCCGTAAACACCCTTATTATTTAACGTAAAAAGGAAACAATTAAAGCTCAACCCAACCATTTGGTACGAAAAAACATCCGGGAATGGTTTCAAAAACTCCAAAACTTTGTCAATAAGTTACCAAAATTAAGTTAGGAACGCATTTTATATAATTTAGAAGAATACAGATTTTGAGGATTTATAACGAACAAAACTTCTGGCCGGGATTATAAAAGTGCCGAAATAAAATATTAACCAAAGATATTGATCTCTTTCCGTTCAAAAGAAATTTGTCTCCGAACTGTTCGAAATCGGAGAATTTAAGGTATCCGTTTAGATAAGAATTTCGAATAGATCTTTCGAAAAAAATACATCGCAATGCGAATAACCAACAATTTTTGACAGCGTTGCGGTGTACTTCTTTAGAAGTTCTCTGATGAAAAATCATTGCGGAATCTTTCCGAAAATGGAAAAAACAAAATTGTGAGCAAAATATTAATAGTTGCTTTCCTGCATTATCTAATATTTTAGCGTATAAACAACATTAAGGGCCCAACAAGAAAAACTTGTAGAAATTTTATCCACGCAAGTAGATGTAGTTCGTAACGCTACTTAAAGACCAAATGAAGTTGCAATTTTTTGGCAAAACATTGCACACGAGGTCAATTTACTTGGGCCGCCAAATCTTAACGTAAATGGCTGGAAAAACGTTTAGAAAATTAGAGAATAATATTTTTATGATGACTTTTTTAAGATGGTATCAAGAAATGTTTAATTCAATTTCCAGGTCTAAATTGATTACAATCTTATGTAAAATAAACTGGTGGTTCAATCAAAAAACAATAAAGAAAGATACGATTAATGGTGTGATAAGTAAAAGGTGCCCAGAAAGACAGTAAGAACCTATTAGTGACCTTGAAAACTATATTTGAAATTTAATTTATGTTTAAGAATTATAAACATTCTTCATTTTTGTTTCTGCATTGTCCTTTTGTTAAGAGTTTCTGCTTCCAGAAATAAAGTCATTATTAATTTAAAAACTGTTTTTCACAGCTGGCTGATATGTCAAACGAAGGTAAATTTGTGCTTCATTTCATTTCGTTGAGCTACGGTTATCTTCACAGTAAACAGAATTCCGAAAATTCTTGGAACGAATACCTCGATAGGGCTTATTGTTTTAAAAACATCTTTTTAAACGTCCGTATTTTTGGATTTGATCGTTTGGAGTGACGAAACAGAAGACTATTTCGTCGGTAGTCGTTCACTTAAATAGTTGTACTCTAAGAAAACCGGCGGGGCGCGGCGTTCGTATCATGAGTGATGGTTTTAAAATGTATCATCTCAAATAGTGTAATATATATAGATAAAATCTATCTCGACTTATGATTATCCATTTCGTCCCAAAGTAGTACTATCGGTTTAGCGAACCCTGGTTTATACCAAATTTTTTTAAAGTTCTGGAGAAAGCCCTGCTGAAAGTCCTTATTTAAAATCCATACAAAATTTAAGTGGTGTTATAAAAAAGGTAGAATAGAACAGATAAGCCGAATTTCTACAGAAAAAAATGCATTTCCAAAAAAGCACCTATAGCACAAACGTTAAGAAGTTATACTAAACGTAGTAAATAAAATCTTAAAGTTCTTTATTGAAAATCGCTTTTTAACACAAACTGCATTTTAATGTTTAATTATGTTTGAAAATAAATTCATAGAAAATATATTTTTCCAATAAATACTTCATTTTTAGCTTTAATTTCGGTGGCTCAATTATATGACCATAACTGTGCATGATATAAAATATATAAATAGTAAAATACATTATATAAAAACAAAACACGAGACGATGGGAAAAAATTCTCAGACGATACAAAATGAATACATTGTGTAGATAGACGGATGAAACCACGACGCGACGCGACTTCACTCCCCCCCCCCCTTCAACATCACCAACCCCATCCACCTCCACCTCCACCTCCACCTCCACGCCGCCGCGCCGTCACGCTACTGAGACTGACACTAAACTCAAACTCAATTTAACTCTTTATCTATAATAAACATCCCAGCACCAAACAAAAACAAAAACAAAATGTTTATGTAAATCTTCTTCTCATCGAATTCATTCATAAAATATTTGTTGTAAAAATACGAAGAAACAAAATAACAAAACTTATTTATAGATTGAGACATACTTTTATTATACATACATACTCCTATGTACCATTCGCTTTATGATGAATAAGACGATGGATGGGGGGAAATTCAATGAGGTAAAAACAATTTTTTCTAGAAAATACCTTTAAGGCGAATAATGCTACCAAAGTTTTCACATTAAGAAGAATCCACATCCATATGTGAAGAGTTTTCTCATTGGGACTTAAGAACTTTGAACTTTTATGGTGACCAAACCTTTGAACGAGTGTCCAAAACTGACGGAATAAAAAACAATCAATAAAAAGAAACAAACAAACAAGATGAAGATACTACCTGAATCATTAAACCCTAGACATTTCAATTTAGAAAGAAATCAACGTAAATCAAAACAAGTATAGGCCCTAGAACAGATCCGTGCGGAACCCCTGTATTAATTATATTCTAATTCTATATCACTTTTGATTCCATCTGATTTAACTCTTGAAGTTCCACTCTTAATGTAGGATTCAAACGGAAACTTTTCAAATATCAGGCTACGAAAACACGCTTTATAGATTCTGTCGAGCAAAATAAGTATAATGGTTTACTATATCATATGCTTTAGGAATATCTATTAACTGAATGTATTGGGTTCTAATACTACATAATCCTAAAGACTGTTAGTATGAGTTTTTTCAATAAATGTTATCACATCAGTGGTACCGTTTTTATGCTAAAAACACAGTGCGGGTATTAAGAATTGAATAGAGGGTTTAAAGGAGGTATCAGTGAACATTGACTTAACGTTCCAGAAATGTGCAGCGACGGAGAAATACATAGCGTTGAAAAAACATTCCAAAATGGCGTAGTACGGTTAGGCGCCAGTTATAGCTATCATTGAAATCGATCCTGAAAAATTTTTGAATCGATATTTGACAGTGTTTCCCTTTGATTAGAAATGAAAATTATATTCTGATCGATCGGAAATCTCACAAAGAATTTTGTTTGAGGAAAAAAAGTGTAATTACACATTTATTTTTCTCTAAAAATGTATTTTTCTATTTTCCGGACGGAAATTCATTTTCCTGAACAGCTGATACTTTTATGTTCAAAAGTGAAACGAATCGTTCCACTGATTTGTGATCCAATTTCACACAGTTCCAATGACAGATTTCTGTCAGTAAAAAATTTTAGGTGGCTTTCAATCAGGAAATTTTTTTCAATGACAGAAATTTTGAATGATAGCTATAAACGACCTGCCAAAAAAATTCCAATGTTTGTTTTCAATGATGAAAACCAATGATAGCTATAACTGGCGCCTTAAAACCAATATCTGTACTTGACAGTACCACCGAAGTTGGACTCGCAGTTATACTGATTAGCATTCCTAGAAGCGGTAAAAAAGAGCGAGACAAGAAACTTTAAGACGATGGTTAAGCGACCTATGTAAATGAACCAATGATGGTCATGGTAGTGTCACCAATCAATCTAAATGCTCTACGTTCAATACTTTCCAAGAGTTTTAAGTAAGTTGCTTGAGTACCAGCCCAGAGATGGGAGTTATACTCAAGCTCTGGACGTATAAAAGTCTCGAGATGATGGAATTTGATTAGCTTATCATATTTTTTCATTGCAGTTCTACATCGAAAGAGGAACAAATATGAAAAGCTAAGAGTTTTATCATCAGCGAAACAAATAATTGCAAACAAAAGATCATTAATGAAAATAAGAAAGAGTGTCGGAGACAAAACAGAGCCCTGCGGCTTACCAGCATTTATTTTTTGGTTTTCAGACTTGAACCCATCCAATTCTACTTGTATTGAACGATCTGAAAGGTAATTACTAATTCAATGAAGGAGGGATTCATGAAAACCACGTATTCTCGATAAGAGAGCTTGATGCCAAACCCTATCAAATGCTTTTAAAAGTGCAATCATCTTACTTTCTCCAAAACGATGTAAAGATTTGCTCCACTGTTCGGTGAGATGAACCATGATATCACCAGTGGACCTATTCCTGCAAAAGCCATATTGTCGGTCATTAAGAAGCTTTCGTCGTTTGTGGTATTTCTTGAGCTGATAATTAATTAGCGTTTTCATGACCTTGGAAAAAAGGGACGTAAATGTTATTTTCCATCTTTTCGGAATGAGACCGGAGGAGTAGGACAGATAAAAAAGCCTCTTCAGAACAATATCGGTGATACCATCCGGACCAGCGGATTTATGTGTGTTGAGTTCTTCGAGAACTCTCACCACCAGTACGAGAACTGCGTAGCAAATAGATTTGCTTTAGTTAAAATGCTAACAAGAAGAATTTCTCAAGTTTTTTTTACGAATTACCAACCAATTACCAATTTTGCCGTAAGTTTTGGTAATGTCAAAATTTGGTCCGTCGAATATGGGCTCTGAAGGCCTTCCTGTCCTTCCAGAATAACCTCTTTACAGCTGGAATCAAAACAAGGGGTTTCTTTAGGTCTGACGCTTTTAACCAAAACCACTAATAATGATATAAATCCTCGGTAGCCATCTTGGTTTGCCAACAAGATAAAGCGAACAGCTGATTCATAAAGTCATTAAAGTAAACGTGAAATTTCCCTTCAAAATTGTGATAGTTTCTCCTTAAAAACTCAATAGTTAATTATGTGTATGAGTGATCCTTTCGTCGGCATTACAAATACAACAATGTAAGCAAATGGGTTTTGGAGAGTAATACGTACGAAGGATTTATATCTTCATATGGAGTGTTTTTGCTTTTAGCCCTGATCGGGATAAAACTTCTCACTCCCAGGAAAATCAAAATTGTGATCATATCAGCACTGACGTCAACTATCGAAAAAGCATGGTGACCAGTTAGAGATCCTGAAATAGTTATTGAGACCGTCCCAGTTGGCTTTCTCGTATTGCCTAGCGGTTCTCATAGGAGCTCTTTCTTATAAACTGGAGAGTTGTGAAACGAGAAATATCAGATACAACACAATAGTTAGATGTGCCTAGAAAACACTAATTGTGTACTTATCGGAGATGTAACTTGTTAGAGGTAAGAAACAAGTCAAGAGTGTTTTCTACTCGACCTTCCACGTTCGATTTTCTAGTGACACGTTGACTAGCTGAGTTAAGTGGTTTAATTCAGCACATATCTCATAATATGATCAGTTCGAAAAGAACCGAATTTAACAACATGATATTTTGAGATCGTGATTTACCAAAAATATACCAAGCATCCAAAAAGTTCAAAATTCGTATTTGCGCTATAATTTAGAATTATAAATATGGGTTGGGGTCAAAATTCTGCCGGGGTCAAAATTCTTTTGTCAAAATTCTGCTTTCAAAATTCTGCTTTTCAAAATTCTGCTTTCAAAATTCTGCTTTTCAGAATTCTGTTTTTCAAAATTCTGCTTTTCAAAATTCTGTTTTTCAAAATTCTGTTTTACAAAATTCTGGAAATAATAAAAATAAGGTTTGGAAAATGTTAAAAAGCGCGCGCTTTCAATGTTTGCTCTTTTAACTTAGTCAGGGTCTAAGACAATGGTTAGAGTCTTTTCTTATCCCTTCGTGATAGTGTGTTATTTTTATTAAAAAGCAAAAATGAACGTTTCACTTGTTAAATCTAATAAAGGAAAAGAAAAGCTGTGCGTGGATGGATATATGTTTTATTTTGAAAAGTTAAATAAATGTAAAAACTATAATTCGCGCTTTTTAACATTTTCCAAACCTTTTTTTTTATTATTTACAGAATTTTGTAAAATTATCCTCTCGCTTGCATAAGCGAGATGTTTAGACGCAATTAATTTTTGCTCTCTTATCTTAGTCAGGGTCTTAGACAATGGTTAGTGTCTTTTCTTATCCCTTCGTAATAGTGTGTTATTCTTTTTAAAAAGTTAAAATTGAAACAAAAACCATGTTAAATTGACTTTTCCGTTAATAAATATAGAGTAAGTGCGGCAAATATGGCCCACCCTTAACATTTTTTTAAATAAAACCATAAATTTAAGTCTAATTCATCTATTTTTTTTTAAACAGTGTAACAAAACATTTTTAATTCAGCTTTTAAAAACTTTAACTAAAAAAATAAACATAACAAAAAGTTAAAAACAAAAACGTAAAGGAACTTCATAAATCATATTACAAAAAATTGCGGCAAATATGGCCTACCTGGTGTTAAATATGGCCCAGGGTGGGCCATATATATAAACTTTATCAACTTTTTTTTTAATCATGATACCAAACATGTTAACAAAATATTAAACACAATTTAATTGAAAAAAGAAGTTACCAATTTAAATCAAAATTTAATGTTAAAACACTTAAGAAAACTTACCAAAAAATTACAACCAAAGTAATAAAAAACAAAGTGCCCGTATATCTTTCAAAACCGTCGCGCCACATTAAGCACGAAAGACTGAGGCTAAACCGGTTTGAACGTGTTCGTAATGCAACATTTTTTTTTTCGCTCCGGCTTCCGGTTTGGGAAATACCGCTATAGGCCATATTAACCACGTAGGCCACATTTGCCGCACTTACTCTACTATTAAAAAAAAGCAGAATTGGCAGAATTTTTTTTTAATATAAATTTCCAGAATTTTGAAAAGCAAAATTTTGAAAAGCAGAATTTTGTAAACCAGACAAAAAAAAAAAGCAGAATTTTGAAAAGCAGAATTTTCGTTAAAAAAGCAGAATTCTGAAAAGCAGAATTTTGAAGCCAGAATTTTGACCCGATCCCTATAAATATTCATCATCTTAGCCTTTTATAGGCTTCTAAAACCAATTCTCAAAGAGATGCATACCAAGAACTCCAAAATAAAATATCAGTAACCTACATCAAACCTTTAACCTGACTGATATTTGGATAATTCTAAGAATTATTGATAAATTGAAATCAATATCTCTAGTCAGCATATTGACTTCTTCACAACAACATTCCATCAATCATTGTAAAGGCATTAGCATCTTTTCAACACTTAGCATATCAACACACTGCAATAGAGTTTGATCAATTGAATTAAATCAATATAAAAATTTAAATTTCAATGAACCATGAACATGACATATCAACATAAAACGTTGTACATTATTTGTATAGGCTCATAGAAAATTGAAGAAGAAGAAGAAAGCGTGCATCACATTAACGCCAACGCATTGTAAGTTTTTCATAGTAGAAAAGTACCCTCTCTTCATGTGAGATCAATTTCAAACTCAAGAGAAAAGAAAATGCTGGATTCTATTGTCTTCTATGTCCGGTCAATTGATTCTTGTCGGCGGCGGTGGCGTGGTGGTAGCGGTAGCGACAACGACGCACGGTGTCGGCTCTGCACAGTACAGGCTCGTCGTCGTAGACTTTATAAAGGTTGTTAGTCTTTCGCAGCTTGAAACAAAAGAATCCGCCTTATAGATTTAAATGCTGGAATAAAGTTTAAAAAATAAAAAAGAAATGAGGTTAAGACTTGGAAGATTTCTGCAGCCAGCAATGGAGATGTTGATCTCTATGTACGCTGCAGCTAAATAAGTTTAAAGTGTTTTGTATCTAACATACAACAGAACTCAACACAAAACACCACAAACTCGAGCAACAATCTCCCCCAGAATTTGGCACAAAAGGAGCACTTGTGATGGTGAATGGTGATGTTGGAAAGTGTAAAGCGAAATGCTGCAGATTAGAAACAACAAAAACAATAAAAATTGATGCGACGACGAAACGGCGATGCTGCGGCCGGCGCGGCCGGCGGCTGCTATACAACTTTTAGACCTTCTTCTATTTCTTAAGGCAATACATTGTCACGTTGCGTTAGGCTTTGCTGAACTGAACTGCATTCTGGGCTAGCTAGATAGCATATTGTGCGGCTTGTGCTTTGCTTTGGTTTGCTTTATTTTGCTGTTGATGGTCGTCTTTGTTTTTATCATAATCTTATTCACAGATAGTCATAGACCCCGACAATGGAATTAGGTCTTTGAAATGCAAATCTCGTCTATCATTTGGTTATAATGTGATGTACGCGATGGTGCGAGTTGAGCATGTTAAACAATCGAACGATACATGAGGAGGTGAATTTCACAATGTACATTTTTTTTCCACAAAATAATCAATCTTTGTTAATTCGACGCAGTCTTGATTTGGATTTCTCCTTTGAAAGAAATGTCTGCCTAATTTAATTTCGGAGACATTGGGCAGGTTCAGACGACATAAGAGATCTGAAGGTAAGGCAAGTTTCTAGTATCTGATTAGCCAGCTTCCAAAAAAGGCAACTTTATTGGAAAGTTGACTGGAAAAACAGTGAAGAAAAATCTACATAACTAATAAGCCAATAGTAAGTAATAAGTATGTCAAAATGACAGTTGACATGTTTTTTCATTTAACTGAAAGTTGAACTTTATGATTTATTTTTTGCACAATTCCATTTAATGTTTTGTGTAAAAAGGTTACTGTCAAATTTGTGAAGGAATAAGTAATATTTCTTTTTACAACACAAAATACAAGTCGTTATGGACTTGTAGCTTGCTTATGAATTGTTTTGTAGACAATAATGTTTTTAGTAGTTTTTATACGATCAAAAGAAGGTAAAAATATAGTTCCGAGTTTGAAATTTATGACACTTGAAAAACCAACTAGTTGCCTTGGTCAAAAATACAGTTGACTGCAAATGAAGTCTCTTAAGTCTGTCTGTCTGAACGCATCCATTTATATGTCAAATGATACTTTTAAATATTTTTGGAAGCCTAAACTGGGAAATGTAAATTTGTGTTCTTAGAACTTTTACAAAATTTCATTTAAAAGTTCAAAATCTTTAAATTTTGTCATTTTCTTTTGGTTGTGTATAATACCACTGTGTGATTTCTTCTACCTTTTCGATACTACTTTTATAACCAAGTTGCTAACCGACCTTCACAATTCCTAATGGTGTTCTTCACTACTACTTCGTTTTAGAGAACGTAAGATCGTTGTACTTGATATTTCAAAAGCATTTGGTAGAGTTTGGCATCAGACTTCCTTCCAAAAAATATGTTCCTTTGATTTTGATGAATCCAAAGAAGTATTAAAAACACAAAAAAAGTTTCATCCAAATACCCCAAGGCTCTGTCAAGTCTCCGATATTTGTTTTGCGTTTTGATATTCCTTCTTCTTTGGATTAAAAATACAACAAAGGTTCATTCACGTACCGCAGGGTTCTGTCATGTCTTCGATACTTTTTCGCGTTTTGATTTCGATTTGTTTAATGATCTCCTGCCTGAAATTTGGTTGACAACAGAACCCTCAGCTTTTCTAGTTATCTTAGATTCACAAATCTACTCTTTGGATTTCATGTCCACTCACCTCTCGTACCCCCCTCCCCCCTCCTTCTGATCTAGCTAATATCTAAAAAATGTATCTTTATACTTCCAAGGCTTGATAATAACTCACTTATCTAGAATGCTCAAGTAACAACTAAGCTCTTGGTAAGTAATCAAAGAATAAAAAAGATCGTTCAAAATGATTACTGACAATATCTTGGTAATTCAATCATGCCGTAATCTCTCCAACCTCACCATTTTTAAGCGGATAAAGCTTGAGTTAAACAGCCGCCTTTACTGAATCAATTTAACAGTAATACTCAAACCTCCAGGAAGGCCCATCGGTATAACTTCCAGTCCAATTTCTATCGTACTGTTTTGAAACAAATGTGCACCGACACTTCCTAAGGCCCGATTTTTCAGTGAGAAATGATCTTAGTTTCGAAGTTAAGCTCGGGTTAACTACTGAACCATGTTTTTCAGTTTTGTTATTATCTTGAAGTTAACTCTGAGTTAACTCTTCAAATTTGGAGATTTAATTCTGGTTTAAATATTCAGAAGTTTTTGCCTTTTTTTGGAAAAATTAATAATTTGTTTTAATATTCAGACTACGACTTAAGCGATGGGGATTTATACGAAATTTTAAGTTAAACTGTTTTGAGAAGAAAAAGACTTCTCATCGCGGTTTAAATCTTTTTAATTTATTTGAAGAAAAAGTTTGAATTTCAACTGTGTCCTTAATCCCCTTGAGTGCGCACTTATTTTAAAAAAATAAGAAATTTGTAAGAACATTTCTACTGCTGAAATACACCAACTCACGATACAAGCTTCAGCACTTTTCACAACAACAAAAATAAATAAAAAAAGAAAAATGGGGAAAAGTGCTGAAAATATTCCGCAAAAGAAAAGCTATGCAAAAAGTACAAGATTGAAAGAAAACCCCATTCCGCAACAGAAACAATAAAAAGAAAAAGATGGATCTGTTGTATCTTATGGAATAATGAGTTCGAGCAATGCCTTAAGTTAGTTGGTGCTATTGTCTGCTGCTGTTGAAAGTTTAATTGTGATCAGATTAGTCGTACTATGTTCCCCATTCATAGGTATATACCATTGTATGTACATAAGTAGAGCTCTAGAGGTATCGAGGCATCCAGCTTCTTCTCTTCTTTTGAAGATTCGGTTGGTTTGATGCTACTACTGCCACACATGCGCTGCTGTTCGTTACCATGCCATGCCATACCGCGCCACTCCACCACCCCACCTTATGCCTTTTGTTTCAAAACAAAAGGAATCCGCTCTGTTCAATTTTCTAAGTAAGGTGATCACGGTTTTAAATTAGTGTCTATGATCTTTTCTTTTCTTAGCTTTATTTTTATATTTTATTTGAATTTGCATTTATTGAAGGCAACGAAAAAAGAAATAGGAGGCGAGAGAAATTAGTGCAATGGAGATGCTATGGAACATAAAAATATGTGCGCAACTATAATAACTGGGGTGCTATAAATTACACACGGGAGGGAATGCAAATATGGAGCTCTACGTACGTTTACACCATAATATAAAGAAAATAGTGACCTGTAGTGTAGTAGACCGACCTATTGTTGTTTGTTGCAAGAATTTATGATTTCTATTAAAAAAGAAGAAATGAAAAACACTCATGCCACCGTTCGCCATATAGACTCACAGATTATAGGGTATAGAAGAGGTGTTGCACAATTTACTCTAGCGCTACATGTTATTTCCGCATTGGAATTTGATTTAGTAAAAATGAGTTTTATGATAACCCGCAAAGGCATGTGTGTCGAATCGGTAAGATATTTGCTTTGATTGGAAAAAGTTCTGAAACCAAAGTATAATGGATTTGACGTTGGTATAGCTCAAACACAAACGTATACAAAGCAAATTGTGAAAGCTTTTAGCCAAGAGTTGCTTTATCGTACGACTAAAAGAACTCTTTTTCTTAAAGCGTAAGATGACAATCAAAAGAACGCGCGTCTTTTTCAACAATCAAATATTTGCTTCTGAGTCGAATTTTACTCTTACTCAAAATTGTTACAAATATTTTTGAATTTGTTTAATTTTAGTCGAAATCTTCTTAGTCGAACTTTCCTCTACTTCGAATCAATTGTCTAGCCTTTTGGAACTCTTTCGACTTTTTGACGAATGCAAACATAATTTATTTACTATTTTCAATTAATCCATTTAATTATTTCATTCGATTGGGAATAAAATTGTGTGGAAAGTAAGAAGACTGTGTTTTATTGGCAACCTATAGATATCTCAGTAATATCTTCAATTCAAAATAAGACCTTTAGATCATTAGAAACTTATTTTGAACTTAATTTTTAAAGTTGGTATCAGTGGCAATCCCAACATAGGATTTCTTTTGTATATTATACGCGCACTCAAGGGGATATCAATACCCTTATAATGATTAAACAAGGTGCGAACAATTTGAAAAAGAGGATAAGATTAGACGCACATTGGTTTTTAATGTGTGCACATTGTAATGAGAGGGAAATAGCCTAGTATAGCATTTCACATTCGTGTAGTGCGGCTAAAGAAAGAATCTATATACTTAACAGTTCGGCCGAAATTGCGCTCAAGGGTAAACTGATGATCATTCCTAAAAGTACGGGTATTAGTTGAATTATTTGAGGGGAGGTATGCAATTGGCTATTTCACTAAGAGCATTGTTTATAAAAATAACGATATAATGATAGGTATGAAAACTTGATGCTATGTTCAAGAGAAACATAAGCTTCAGAAATTGAACAATCGCCTATCAGTTTTAGAGCTTTTTTTGCAATTATACTCCAGTTTTGAACGAATAAAAGCTCTATAAATTATAGCCAGATGAGAAGGGGTAAAAACTTATCCCTCCTTTATGCATCGTCGGAGGAAACCTAAACACTTAACAGCATTTTTGGCGACGTCAAATATTTGATCACTCCACAACAGATGGTTTGTGAAGCACATACCTAGAACTATGATGCAAGTACCACTATGAATAGCAATTCCGCAATTCCGATAAGAATTGCCAAACTTTATCAAATGTCTTCGAAATATCAACTGCAATAATCTTACTTTCTCAAAAATGATGTAAGGATTTATTCTACTTTTGGGTGAGTTAAACCATAACATCATTAGGAAGCTTTCGTTCTTCAAGATATTTCTTAAGCTAAAAATTGATCAGCGTTTCCATGACCTTGGATAGAAGTGACGTAAGTGCTATTGAACAATAGTTAGAGGGTGAGGAGGATTCGCCTATTTTAGGGACAGGCTGGACAAATGCTGTTTTCCATCCGCTCGAAAAGAGACCTGTAGAGTGGGAAAGATGGAAAAGCTTACGCAGTGGTTTTTTCAGTTAGGAAGTACATCTCTTCAGAACAATAGCAGGCATATTATCCGAGCTAGCGGATTTGAGAATGTAAAGATCTTTAAGTTCTCCAGCAACTGTACGAGTGCGAAAGAAGATTTATCCCATAGAATCGTTTACATTTTCAAGAACAGGAGAAGTCATATCACTCATTGGCAGCATTGAATTAACTGTAAACTGTGATTCAAGCAAATTGGTTTCATTGGAAACGAGGGTAGGAACCGACGAAGATGTAGTGTTACGGGCATTTTTTTACAAATGAACAGACATTTTACCACCTTTGGGACACTGTAGAATTTTTTGCCGTGATTCCTGGTCATGCAAACATTTAATGTGTCGAATATGTCCGTAACAGGTCTTTCTTGTTTAAACTTATCCTGGTTTTTCTCATTGGAGTAGGCTTTGTACATACGGAAGCTTATGTCTTTGATCCTTATAACCTCTTTACAATTCAAATCAAACCATGAGTTTTCTTTGGGTTTGATAGATTTTAGCCTAGTCGGGATAAAATGCCTCATTCTACAAAGAATTAAGTTTCAAACCATATCTGCGCTGAATTCCATGTTATTATCGAGAAAGAATAGTGACCAGGTAGAGTTTCTGAAGAAGTCGTTGAGACCGTCCCAGTTCACTTTCCCATATTGTCGAACGGTTCTCGTAGTAATTTTTACTTTAACAGTTTTTTTTTTTTTTTGGCATGAGAAACACAATGTTCTTAGGATCAGAGTTAAGTGAAACAAGTCTAAAGAGGATTGGCTACTCAAATGTTAGTTCCTTATTTTTTTTTAGCACGGGTATGTTCAATGTGCAGGAAACCATTTCATGATCATACAATTTTGTATGACCAATTCACACATTTGCGCTGTTTGTTCTCGATACATTGACATAGATCTAATTAGTCAGGTGGCATCAAGAAAAAAGTATAAAGGTGTTAGGGTACTAATTGTGATCAAGTCTTCGAGAACGAACAAGATGAATAAATTTTGTTTTTTGCAAAATTGCAGCCCTGGCCCAAAATTTGCATCTAACAGCAGAGGAGTTGTTGCAGGACTATCAAAAAGTACTTTTGCTTTTGGAAACTCTGACCGCAAAATGTTCTAAATTTTTGAAATGAATTTGGACTCATATTTCCATTTTTATTGGGTTTCCATGGTTAAAATAAATTTTAACTTATTTTTGATCTAGATCTGTCAAAAAAAGATGAGACAAAATAGATTAATTTTCTTTTTGATCTAAGATCAAATCTGCTGATCTCTGAATTTCTCGGCTGATTTACCCCTCTTTGCACTTATACTAATACCATTATAAAAATATGTTTAGCTGGAAATTTGACAGCTGCACAAAACAAATACACGAAGTTGCAATAATACAATGACAAGAAAAACAAACAGTTCCAACCCAATCGTGTTCCATGCGCCACGAAAAAAAATCTATTTTTGACAGAAATCTGAATTTGCCCTTAGAAAAACCCATAAGTTATAGTGTAGATTTTACATGTCAAATGTAAAAAGATGATGCAGCAGCGCCCACTTACAAATGAAACAAATCTTGCAACTCCAAAATCATAAACTTTGTATAAAGATTTTTAAACATTCACCTTTTTCCTCTGAATAAATCTCCCTTAACATTTTTACCCCTAAAACATTGACAAATCCCCCAAACATTATTTCATATTATAAAAAAAACCTTCATTTCTGTCATAGCACGCGCATAAAAATAATAATTATATGTACATATTAATGCATTTTATATTTTCATCGTTTACCAACACACAAAAATCACGGAAATTCCTGTGATATTTTTTTCTTTTGTTTTTGTTGGCAAAATATTTAAAACAAACAAAACCTCTTTAAAAAAATATTAAATGCTCTTTGACAGATAAAGTAGAAATATGAAAGCTCTAAGAACATCCAATGACATGTGTCATTTGAAAAAAAAAGAAATGATTTGACATTTAACCTTGGTGTGGTTGTGGCTTATGAAAAAAATTACTACTGTCATAAGAGTATTTGCAAAAATATTATATTTGTCTCTAACTAAACTTACTTAAATGCAAGACTGAAATGAACAAAACGCCTTGAAAAAATAAGAAAAATGATAAAATTTAAAATTTAACTCAATATATGTCACTTTGAAATATCAATATGTATATAAATACAATATAAAACAAAAATATAAACATAGATTCTTTAAGAAAGCCCACTTAAACATTATTTAGTCTAAAACTTGATCTGAAATTAAAAACATGACAAGCTTTTTGTTGTCTTTAGGTTTTGAATATTCAATTAAGAAGCTCTAAAGATAAAAGTGAATGTTTTCATTTCAACTCTCAAAATACACATCGACTTATGTCAAATTTTAATTAGCAAACGAAAAAATTTATATTGACATTTAGAAGCAATAACAAAATAATACTATGCAAATATTTGCATTAGAGATAATTAAGTCTTCTGTTAAATAAAACAACAAAACAAATAAAAGAATAAATACAAAACCGAATCAGCATATCAGCACGGTTAGACTTTAGAAGAAACACAATCTTTTGTCTTTTGCCTAACAACGACTCTCTTATTTTCTAAAAACAATAAAATTGAAATTAGTTCAAGAATGTCAGAGTGTCATCTCATGGATTGGTGATTGGTGTTTGGGATTTTTGCATAAAATGCAGGTTTTTGATATGTCTACGTCTTGTTCTTGATTTTAATCATCATCATTATCATTGAATTCAAATGCAACAACTTACCTTATAAACTTCTGAAAAGAAGCCTGATCCAATTTTCTCCTTGACAAAATCATCCACTGAATATAATGCTGAAACCGCGGTCTTTAATGCTCGACATGATGGTCCAGTAACTAAACGGTCTGAGGATATGGCTCGTGCCACTGGTGGCGGTGGACCATTATTACTACCACTTCCGCCACCACTTCCACCAACACCGCCATTACAATTAACCATCATTGAAACGCCCAACGTTGACATTGGCGGCGGCGGTCCTGGTCCACTGTGTTGATTTAAATTCATTTTTATCAGCTTTTAATTGAACGCGACGAATAATTGACCATAACTTTTTTAAAAAAGAGACGCGGTTTTCTTTTTATTGTTCTATTACTACACTTTTATTACGACGAGCGACGTTTTAAACTTTTACAAAATAAATATGATTCTTTTTAATTTTATTTATTAACAAAATTTGGCACACTTCACTATGAGAATGTGAAAACTAAATTAAATTAAACAGGTCTTTTTTAGTGGGTGTGTTGTTTGTTAATTTAATTTTATTTTTTAAATTGATAAAAATTGGCAATCGATTGTGTCAATCAATTTTTGGAAGAAAGTCCTTCTAATGTTTATCTGCAAAGAAACAAACAAAATAAGTTTGATTTAGTGAAATAAGAATTGTTTAAGAAATTCGAGATGATAGCAAAGAAATGTCGACCAAAAGCAAAACAAAACCCAAGCGGTTTATATTTCCTTCTAAGTCAATTTTACGAAAAGGAGGTAAAAGTATGTATTTCTCTAACCAAAAGTCTTTATTTACTTTTCTGCTTAACTAAGTCTGTTTGCATAATGAACAAAGGGTGGGTCAAAAATAAGTTTCTTTTTAGTAATGTAATAAAATTAAAATGTAAGTTAGAGGATTCCCATTCATTATGGAACATAACTAGCTGGCTTCACATTTAGCGTATTCTGTCACTTAAATTTTCCAAGACCTTGTTGATGGGTTTTGGGTTCAAAATGTTCAAATCGTCAAGACGGATAAATTGCTAGAACAAAAATACCCAAATAAAACTGCGATTCTTGTTTTTTTGCCCACTTGTAAAGTATTTCATACGTAAAGAATGTTTTTTTTGAGTCAACTGAATATGTGCAACGAAAATTTAAATGATGTTTATGAGCGTTTTCATGTACTCGATAGTTTAAATAAACAATTTTAGTGTTTTAAGTTAAATTTAATTTCTGATCTAAAATTGTAAGAACAATGGGTAAATCTACATGGCTTAGCAGTGTTTCAAAAGCTAAAATCGACTTGATTAGACACCAAGACCTAACCGAACTTGCAGCAGCTGATAAAATTTGCCAAAGTCTTAATGACTTTTATTCTTACTTAAAAAAAAGATAGATTCGTAAGTTAAAACATAAAGGGAGGTAACAAGAACCGCAAAAACAACAGCTTAAAGACGAGCAATTTTAGGGTGTACATAGGATTCTTGTGATTTTGGTGAAAAAATAAAATGGCGTAAACGCAAATCTCTCAACAGTTGTAAGAGTTATAAAAACTCGAGATATCTTAAACGAATAAAACTAAGCAACGACAAGTTATGGGTTTACAGTTTTTCAAAACTTAAATAATCTGGAAAGAGAATGGTTTAATGTGATTTTTTCAGGCGATAAAACTATTTAATTTCGGTGGCCCTAATGGGTCAACCTTTTATTTTTAAGAAAATAAAAAGGTGTTAAAAGCTTCATCACAACCGTGAAAGAGTTGTTATATTGAAAGCTGTCAGTTATATCAAAAATTACTGCAGCTGGGTATAAGGGATTCTGGGAAAGCAGTTTTCCTAAATAATATAATATTTGTTAACCCATAAACTTTGCCCACCAACATCATAACGCGCCTATTCACCTGGTGCGCATAATATAAGCTTGGACAGGGGATTTTGTATTTGCAATTTCTTCAATAACTGCCGTACTTATCTGATCTAAACATAATTGATGGTGGTTATCAGTTTAAAGACAAAGAAGATAACTAACCAGGCATTTAGCGAAATATTGTTGAACAATATCAAAAGGCTGTAGGATCCATACCGAAACTAATTTACGAAATGATTAAAAGTAAAGGTTGAAGTACCAACTACCAAACTTAACAGAAAATTGTTTTATTCCAATCCAATAACAATTTTAATTTTTCTTGACTCTTCAGTTGACTCAAAAAAATGTTAAATTTTTTCCAGTATAGACAAATTTTTCCCAGTATATAGAAAGCTTTGCAAATGGGCGAAAGAAAAACTAGTGGTTAATTAAGGATAAATCTTTTCAAATTCTTTTAACATCTTAAGGGAGGAAGGGCACAACGCCCATCAAAATTTGAAAAAAATGTCAAAAGTATTTTCAAAAACTTGTGTGCGTATTCATTTGAAGCGGAGTGTATTTGTTATTTATAACACCAGTTATCCAACGAGATTTGCAACGAGAATTGTATCCCAAGCCTTCTTGATCTGAATATTATATCTGATACATCATCTGTTCTACTTTTTGATGAACTATCTTTGTATTTTAGTGTTTTAAGTTGTACCCGTGGCTTGATGGTTAGTGCGTTGGACTGTCATGCCATAGGTCTTGGGTTCGATCCCTGCCAATGCCATCTAAAGTTTTTTTCACGGATACTGGCTCTTGCGAGGAATTGATAAATTCTCCAAAGGTAATTCTTGTCATGAAAAGTGCTTTCTCAAAATAGCCGTTCGGATTCGGCTTAAAACTGTAGGTCCCCTCCATCCCTAACAACAGTACTCGCACACAGGAATGATTGAGAGTTGTAAGTCACAAGGCCCTAGTTCTCAACGGACTGTTGCGCCACCCAATTCATTTTTATTTTTCATTTTTGTATTTTATCTCTGATTATGATCTTTTATATTATGCTTTTAAATTAGATTTTAAACATAATTCTTTTTAAAAGATTTTTGGTCGATAAACTTAAATGATCTTCAACATGCTGCGTTTCTAGCATCTTGGGATGACTGTCGTTTTATTTTTCGATCGTTTCTAAGAAGTAGTTTTAGGACTGTTCTGTAAAAGTTCGTAACGTCATTGTTAAACTTCAGAGGTTGTTGAAAATTTTCGAGGTTGTATGGAAAATGGAAAAATGATTCATCTGATTCAAATCAGTCCCCTGTGGGGATTAAAAACTCCAAAAAAAAAATAACTATACATCGAAATTGAATACGAAACCTCCCTCTAAAACGTTTTGGAACAGTTTACGACAAATAGGTATTTTTTCTTCAATGAGTGTTTCTAAATGTGAAATTGATGCTGATGTGCTAAATACTTCTGTTCTTGAAAACAATTTCAAATACAGAGATTCGTTCTTTAGCCGTACTACGCGAATGTTGAATGCCTTACCACACTCTATCTTTCCGAGCCACTGCAATATTCAGGAATTCAAAACCAATGTTCACCGACATCTCTTTTCAAAACCTCATTCCTCTTCCTGGTGCTCACACTGTGCCTAAGCATAATAAGGCTAGTAATATCCCCTTCAGTGTGTGCTTATTATAAAAAAAAAAATTATTTCGATTTCTCAGAAAGAATTAATTCATACCTTCAAACGATCAGAAGTTTTCAATTTGAACCGGTTGATGAAGACTAATGTTTAGAACTTATCAAATCAAACGCTGTGGGAGAAGTTGGGATACCACTCCGCTTTAAAAAAAATTCTGCCTTACATAAAACCTTGTCTAACCCATATTATTAACCATTGCCTTACAACTTCAACCTTCCCAATATCATAGAAGAAAGCTAGAATTATGCCTACTGGCAAGAACAACAATTCTGTGGCTGCAAGTCGGCCAGTAATTATTTTACCGTGCTAAACAGATTCTTTAGCACTTTACCTTATATAACCTTTTATTTTCTGGCCAATCTGGTCTAAACACAGTCGTTTTACTTGCATGGTTAAAATATTGGAAGATATAAGACAGAATTATTATAAAGGATACATAGTATATTACGTTTCTTTGTCTGCTTGATTGCCCGAAGGCTTTCGAGGAAGTGCACCATAAAATTCTTTGCTGGAAACTCAGAAATCTGTTTGGTTTTGGAAACTCTGTAGTAAAATTACTCGAAAGCTATCTTTCTGACAGACCTAAGGCTTACGACAGAGTGTTCCACAGGGATCAATCATAGGTCCTATTTTGTCTTTATGTTTATTAATGACTTGCCATCTGTTTACAAACATTCCGCTGTACACCTCTATGCTGATGATGTTTAACTGTACTTGTTTCGGCCAGTTTAAAATGTAGAAGGACTTGTATTATATTTAAATGAGTACTTTTGTAACATCCGTAAATAATCTATTACAAACTGGTTACAACTTACTTCTTAAAATTCTCAAGTTATCCCAATAATTAAAATTTAAATAGCCCTGAAAACGTTTCCAAGCAATTTACGCTCTAAGAAAAAAGTAAAAATTGTTGAAACTGTAAGAAGTCTTCGCTTTGTTCTTAATTGTTACTTATCAGGATATAATCATACTAACTATGTTATATAGGAAGGATATATGAGTTTCTTTAAAAGTTATGGATTACTGCAATCTATACTCCAGTCGATACTAGATGACTGCATTGTAAAAGTCTAATCTTACCCCTCATAACATAGTCTAAAGTAGTTTATCCTAACGTAAACTTCAGGTAACCTTCAATGACTTTATTATTTATAGTATTTCAAAAAACATTCCAAAAATATTCATAAGTAAGATTCCGCCTGTCTTATCGCTGAATCATTTAAACTAAAATGGTTTTCTAAACAAAGAGGCAAAAAGATTCGAATGTAATTTCTGTTTTTGTAACATAACACTAGGGCCTAGTGACTTAAAACTCTCAACCATTCCTGTGTGCGAGTACTGTTGTCAGGGGTGGAGGGGACCTACAGTTTTAAGCCGAATCAACGGCTAATTTGAGAAAGCACTTTTCATAACAAGAATTACTCTTGGAGAATTTGTCAATTCCTCGCAAGAGGCAGTATCCGTGAAAAGAACTTCAGATGGCAGGGATCGAACCGGCCTCTGGCATGACAGTCCCACGCACTAACCATCATGCCACGGGTATTACTTTTGAAGCACTTACATGGATAATAAAATAATGTTAAGAGCGAGTATTTAAACAATTTAAGAAAATAAAATTAAACGTTAAAGGATATAAATTGTTTTACCCTAGCCTTAAAACGCGTTTTTAGTTGTCGTAAGCATTTTTAGAGGTGCGTATTTTAAAAACCTTATGTGATTGCAAAACTTTAAGGGAAGTTTCGAATTCATGACAACTTTACCTTAGAAATTGTACTGTTTCGTTTGTGTGACAGAAAGTAAATGTAATTTTGTCGACCCACATCGTTTTTCAAATCAAACTGCTATAAAACCAAAACTGCGAAGCGACAACGAGATGATCATGAGCCTTCAATTACTGAGTAAAGTTGAACTTGTTAGCGAATAATAAACTTCTGGGCAGAATTCTTCTCAGGGTAGTGAGCAAAAAATGTTTAGCTATTTGAGATTGTTGGCAAGTTGATGATGGTCAAAGGAGTTTTACACTCCCAGCTACAGGCAAGACCATTGTAAACACATATAAAGATGCCGAGGAAATATGGAAATATATATGGTTTTTGTCATTCACCTGCTTTAAATTCAAAGTGACTTTTCACAGAAAATTGTGTATAGAGAAGTGAAATTTCTCTGCCTTTACCCAGTTTGACTACAAATCCTGTGTACTTTAAAGGAAATAATTTCCGAGCACCGTTAATATAGTATTTGGAGTACAGAAACATCTCGTAATTTTGAATGGCGTTTATTCCATCATTCACTTCTTCTAAGTATATGTATGACGGACAGGCTTAGGCCACCCATTTATTCTCTAGTTTGTTGCTAGGGACAGGCAGCTACTCTCCCAACCGATTATTCTGTGGCTACCTTTTTTAAAGGGTGCCCGGACATAGCTTTTCCTGTGAGGCAAAGCACCAATTATCTTCTGGTTTGCTGCCAGGAGTCCGAAGGGAATTTCAGCCCTGTTTTATTACGCCGTCCACTTCATCTAAATGTTCAACGGACAAGACTAAAGCCGACCGATTATTTTCTAGTTTGATACTACAGACATGGAATGCGATTCCAACCGGTTATTCCGGGGTTACTGTTTCAGACAACATCGGACAAGCCTATCGTCGTGACTAGTCCTCCACTGACCATTCTCTATTTTTAGTTAGGGACAGGATTACGAGTTAAAGAAAACACACTTGGTTACAAATCGGAGTTTGAAAACTCTAAATCCAAGTTTGTTGTTCTAGCAGTCGCGGTGGATGCTTTATTCCATCCAATAATTTAGAAACAAACCACTAGAAAGCCCACCCTGTATTTAGAACCAATATTTACACTTGACTTGAAACAAGACAAAAATCAATAACCAAAAAATAAAAACATGATTTCCATTTTAAAAATGTTTTATTTTTTGAATTGCCCTTCACTGTAAAAATATTATTGGTTCACGTTTGCAAACAAAATTTTAATTCCAAATTGCAATTTTTAAGAGCTAAGCTTTTAAATAAATATTTAAACAATTCCATTGAGTTGGTAGGTAGGTTAGGTAAGGTAAGTATAATATCTAAACTTTTCAACCATAAGACTTACTCAAAAGTATACTCGTACATATTACGCGAACATGTTATTGCAGTTTGTTTACCCTTATTTCGATTAATACCTACATAAGATAAACAATGAGGCTTTTTCTATTATTTAATATTTTATCAATAAATAGTTACTTTTTAAAATAGAACTGTTTTTAAAATGCAGCTGTTTTTGAAGACGAAAGAATTAACTCAATGAACATTCTTATCATATTGAAAAATAAACAGGAATAGAATTTACTCGTATGATGGCTAGATCAAAATAAAAAAATCAATAAAATGTCAAGCACTTGCCATAAATTAAAAAAAGTTTAATAATAAATTAAATAAATAGATATGATTATTGTTATGTTCAAACGTTAGTTGTAAGACCGTTTTTGAAATATGTATTTTTGTTTTCTAGTATTTACACGAATGTATCGTTTCGAATTGAACTCAGAAGTTACAATAATCAACAAAATAAAAACCGTATCTATTTGTTATTCAATATCTTATCGAAAATCACGTGGCTTAAAAAATAAGTAAAACAAATTTAAAACACCTGAAATATTTCTAGATAACAATAAGAATATTCTCATTGGCAAATTTTACCTTTGATAAAATTCAGTTAAATGCGTTGGTGGCAAAATTTGTATTTTTGTAAGATATATAGATTGACATTTATTACAATATTTTCCATAAAAATTTGTTTTTAAGTTCACAAACGCAGATATTTGTTTAATCAGATAAGTTCTAAATATATTTACAATATTGATACCGTAAAATAAATTATTAATTTTTCACCTGTCGCTGCGTAAATTTCCCTCATTGGTAATGATAAGATAAGATTACATTTAATCAGGATTAAATAAAAAGCTTATATTAAAAATACATATTTTGTGCGATAATATAAAATCAAATTTATGTTAAATGAAAAAGTTTTAATTATTTAAAGACTAGCTTTTACCCGCGACTTTGTCCGCATTAGATAGTTTTTTTGGATAGTAGTATGAAAAAACCTGAGCTGTACTTTTTTGTACGTATATTTGAATTGTGCCGAGATGGGATGAGGCCATACTTAGTGCGATTATCATAGGTTAGGTTAGGTTAGGTTTATACATTTTAAAAAGAAGATAGGTTACTGCAATACATTTTTATATACGACGTTTTTTGTTTTTCCTTCCTTGGCCGAACGTAAAGATTTTGTGGGTTTGAGACTCGTGAGCACGCTACATATATTTGTCCATGGGAAAAACAGTTTTTTTTCCAAATTTAGACCTGCAACTTACAGCGTTTGCCCCTGAGCTTTATCAATTGTTATTGCAAATGCTGCTTTCAGAGGAAACTGCACTCTTTTAAACTGAAACGGCAAATCGGTTGGAATTATCGGAATGCGGGGAATTAAAACATTTTTTCCTTTTGCTATCCAGTCGTGATTAAAGCTTTTATAATATTTCGTCCTAGGTGAGTAATCTGTAGCCGTGTACCATTACATAACTTTGATACGTCAAGATTTCTCACTAACAGGACTGGACCAACCTTCAATCTCAACTTATGAGAAGGGTTGGGAATGCGTTGTTTTCCCGTAATACCAATTTTATCTAAATATTATTCAAATATTTGGTAATTTAGGAGTGAAAGAGATCAGATTCCCCGGAAAGTAATTTTTCCCATGGGAATGCGCTGTTTTCCCGAGGTCAAAAGTAACTCATGTCCTTTCTTAAGTCTCAAACTATCTCCTTACCAAATTTCATTTAAATCTGTTCAGTAGTTTAGGCGTAAAAGCGATCGGCCCACCTGAATTTTCCCATGGGAATGCGTCATTTTCCCGGGGTAAAAAGTAGCCTATGTCCTTTCTCGGGTATCAAAATATCTCCATACCAAATTTCATGCAAATTGGTTCAGTAGTTTAGGCGTGATTGAGTAACAGACAGACAGACAGAGTTACTTTCGCATTTATAATATTAGTATAGTATAGAAGTATAGATATACAGCTGTGGACAGCTAATTAGAAACACAAATTGAATTCACTTTTAAAGCAGTAGGTATCTGTATTTTTTTTTTTTGTTTAGTGAGCCGCCTCCATGCTTAATTACCTACTGGCAAAACATATTTAGGGTGGAACGCTGTTCCTTTTGGCCTTCGGACATATCGTGCACCATCTTGGCTCATCCTATTTACTATGTACTTCCATTTGTTTGTTGTCCAGTTGGCGTGTGATCTTGCGAACTCTATTCTTAGTCTACGTTGCCTTGCGGTTACTAATGGTTTCTTTCGAGAAATACGACCATGTAACCCAATTTCCACCAATCTTCTTCTGATTGTGCGTGGGCCTATCGGGACATCGAATGCAACCGAGAGTTGGCGTTGTATCTCTGTCGAGCTTATTTTTGGGTTTTTTTTGGCCAGCCTACTAATTGCTCGATCCATTTGGCAGCTTGTCTTACGGGCCCGTTTTTTACGAGGTACATTTTCAGCAGTCCCGAAGTTTTGAAAATGCTTAATTGCATTGAAAACTTTCTTTACAGAACAGTTTGTTTGAGATGCAATTGCTCTATAGGATATTTTAAGCTTCCAAAGCTCAAGAATCGCTTTCCTTGTAGGAGGATCACAACTCTTTAATTTTCCCATTACAATTATACTTCCAAAATTTAAAAATTATTCTTTAAAAACGTTTGCAGACAATTCAGAATTTTCTACTTATCAATGCAAAATAAAAAGATAGTTTTTATTTCACCCAAATCAAATCTAATTAAACTGTTTCTAATTAGTTGACCAGTTGAAACGAACACTTTTTGCACTCTACCTTGAAATTTTTTTGAACTATGCAAAGACTTATGCACAAATGATGCTTTTTCAAACAATTATCTAATAACGCTTGCATTATACCGTTTAGGATACCGCTATTCTAGTCACACTTGACAAAGTGAATGTGGAAATGAGAAGCAAGTAATGTTTCTAATTAGTCCACAGCTGTAGATAGTATAGATTCATGGAAATTTTTGCAAATCATGAAACATTGATAATATTTGTCAGATTTATCTAGAAGAAATAAAACCGAAAAACCTTACTAAAAAAATAAATATGTTGGCGGAACAGTCCGTTGAGAACTAGGTCCTAGTGACTTACAACTCTCAACCATACACAGCTCTAATAAATGCAAATTTGGTGGTGGCCTGCGTCGTGTCTGATCGGGTATCTGTTGATTGCTTATAACTTGGCGTAAACCAGATTCAAGAAACAAAGGGTCACACACATTCAGATTCTTTTAATTGGAGAAGGAAATAGAGTTCATGCGTTATAAGATGGATATCTTAGGGTTTAGTGAAGTAGGTGGCTAGGATCGGGAAAGTATACATAAGTCTCCAACGCGTAACACTGTATTTCTCTATTACGGAAAGACACCTGAGAGCGCTCGGGAAGCTGGAGTTGAGCTGCTGCTAACTAAAACAGCTATCAAAATTCTGATTTCCAGGAAAGTGCTTTTGAAGGCCAGATTTCGGAGTGTGGTACGTAACGTGACCATCATACAGCTTTACGCCCCAACGGAACTCGACCCAGGCGAAGAGAGAGAATGCTTTTATAGCCGGCTAAGTGCCGCCTTTAACAACACAACGCGTGGAGACATCGTAATCGTAATGGGAGACTTGAATACTTAAATTGGCAATAACAACGAAGGTCTCAGACACGACGTCATGAGAAACAATTGAGTTGGCAGTTGCAACGACAACGGTGAGAGATTTGTGGATTTCTGCAACGCTAATCATCTTGTGATTGGCGGAACTAAGTTTCAACACAAGAAGTGCCACAAAGTAAGCTGGATGTCGACGGATTGAAAGATTCTTCAAATCAAATTGGCGATAAGTCGACCCAAAGATTCAAAAGCAGTCTTTTGGTTGTCAGAAATAGAAGAGATGCTGAAATGGGGCTAACCCCAATCTAAAGGCTAACGTAAGATTACGTACAGCTGCAGTTGGGAGATCGAAATTCAATAAGTTTAAAACGGACAGGCTGAATGACCCTACCACTCGCCAACAACTTAAGGACGACATACGAGAACAATCAGCAGCACGAGACCCGAAATCATAGAAAACCATTAGTGCTGTGAATATTGTTTGACTTGTGACTTGCGTAAAGATTAACAAAAGGAGAAAATTAAAAGCTCATTTAACAATTGCTCGCATTGAAGAAAGAAACGAGCTAGAATCCTCATACCGCATGAAGATGAAAGAGGTTCGACGTAGCGTAAACGTGATAAGCGCACAAACGCTTTGGTTCAAGAAGCAGAAAAAGCCGAAAGTTGTTGCGATAGCAGAATACTCTATAAGGTAACCAAAAAGCTCGCTGTGTTTCAGAGCTCAAAACAACACCCGGTGAAAGATTGTAGGTAGTTCCCTGCAGATCTTGAATGAGGACGAGCTGAGAAAATAAATAAATAAATTGGGTGGCGCAACAGTCCGTTGAGAACTAGAGCCTAGTGACTTACAACTCTCAACCATTCCTGTTTGCGAATACTTTTGTCATGGATGGAGGGGACCTACAGTCACTTTTCATGACAGGAATTACTCTTGGAAGAATTGTCAATTCCTCGTAAGAGGCATTGCCCGTGAAAAAAAAACTTTAGACGTCATAGGTAGGGATCGAACCCAAGACAGTCCAACGCACTACCCATCATGCCACGGGTACTACAGCTGATAAGATGGAAGGAATATTTTGCTTCGGTTTTAAACTATGTATTCGACAGTAACGAGTTCCCGAATTCGCACCACACCCCCCAGTATGTAAGTGAGGAAGAAATATTTACCGCGATAAAAGCACTGAAAAAAATGCGGTTGGGTTAGACGGCGTTCATGGAAGCAGCGTGGGTCTCTAAACACTTCCCCGAATAGTTGAAAATGGAATAATTGTCAAACTCCCAAAAAAAGGAGACATGATGAAGTGCGATAACTGGAGAGGTATTTGCATTTTGCCTGCAGTCAACAAACTATTAGTGAATATTATCTTAGAACGTGTGAGAGAGCACCTGGAAGCAAAACTGCATTGATCACCATCAACACCTTATAGATCATCATCGGACAGTGCGTCGGATATAGGTCACAAATTCAGAAGAGAGAAGCAGAAATCGTATTGCTCAAAATCAACACGAAAAAAAGTAAGATTTACAGCCTCGGAACCTCCCACTCGTCCTCACTAGTAAACATTTTTCAACAGCCAGTAGGAAAAGTAGAGATTTTTCAGTATCTTGGAAGAATGGTTTCTACCGAAGGAGGAACCGAACAAGATATCGCTAGCCGTATAGGGAAATTAAAGGCGTTCGCTGTTATCCAATGTTTAGATGAATAACTCTCTCAGCTTGAAGAGATAGCTACGACTGTTCCGCTTAAACGTCGAATCAGTACTATTATACGGTTGCAGCACCTGAAAAATAACAGCAACCATTACCAGGAAACTGCAGACCTTCATTAATAGGTGTCTACGAAACATCTTACCGGTTTTCTGCCTTTATTGAATAATCGATCAGGAACCCATTGACAATGGTAGTGGATTGGACACACGCTTCGAAAAGGTATTGACTTACAGGACTGTCAATGCAGTTAACCCTACTCACTCAAGAAGGCAGAAGAATCAATAACCGAGAAGCGCATGGAGAAGAACAGTCGAGAAGAAATCGTCTTGATTGGGGAAGAGCTCGAGGGAGCTCAAACACATTGCCAAAAACCACACACGATGGAGCGTAGGAGTATTTGAGGCCCAATGTCCCGCTAGGGAACACCCAGGGGTTTTATAGGTCTAAGTAAATAAGTAATAAATACAAGCTGCGTCTTTCATAATGAAAGGTTTTACTATCTCAACTTAAAAAACCTTGCAATTGGGAGCTTGAATGTTAAAGTAACCAAGCATTAACCTAAAAGGATTTAACTTGTTTGCATGGACTTAAACTGTCTTCAAAATGTTGGTACCCTAAGCTGGTGATTGCATTAAAAATCCATAGGTCGTCATTATTCGAAATATATTCATGAGCATTTTCTTTAAATTCAACACTTGAAATCACCAAATCATAAAAATTCCATTGAATTTTTAAATATTATTATCATTTCAATGTTTCACACTTCAAAAAAACACAATCTCCACTCTTTTCATGTGTCTCTGGTTTGGACTGCTTTCTCAATTGAAAACCCCAAAAATATGCAGAAGGCAAAATATTTCTCCAAGACCTACAAAAAAATAATATCATCGTACGAGCTTTATGGTGCACAAGCAAAGCAGTTCGTTCTGTAATAAATCTTTCTGTTAAGAAATTCCGGTTCTGCCAAAAGAAACAAAACCAATGACTACGGTATAAAGCCAACATAACCAGCACCAGTTCCAGCCATCCAGCACCAGCACCAATGATTTCTTTTTATATTCAGATTCGGTGATGTTTCTTTTGTGTGGTGGCGGCGGCCGGCAGCGGGCTTGGTGCTGATGCTGACGTTGATGCTGATTCTGATTCTGTGCTCCACTTGAAATTCAAATGCTCCTCTCTTTCTCTTTGAAATCATTCAAGTAATAAATTGTTTCACACGCACTAAAATCTCTGATTCTGGGCCATAATCTGGAGGAGTGGTTTTGAAGAGCACCAACAACAACAAAAACAGAAAAAGGGAAATGCATTGCCGAAATGACCTTTTTACTTTTATTTGTCTTATCGGAGTTGCAATCTTTTTGTGTTTTGAAGATATTCTTCCATTTGGTTAGACCACCCACAGATATCTTTTGAATGTGAGGAGGTGGAAATTTCACTTGTGTACTGTGTCACAATTGTTTCAAGCCGCTTTCCTTGGTAATGGCCTCCTCTGGTGAGCTCTTGAAAGTAGATTCCAATAGAGTGTAGCTATAGAATGCTTTTTTTTTTTAAGTGTAGCTCTTTGAAAATGCTCCTCTTGCCAAAAGAATAAAACTAAGGAAGAAAATTATTTGAAGTTCTGCGCCTTCAGAGGGATTTCTAAAAGCAAAACACAACCAGAAACTGTGGATGTGCAATTGTAAATTTCGAAAATCGATTTTCTATTGCCGTCTCGTATTGTACACATAGTTTTATATTGTTCTGTCTTTTTATTTTTCAACGTGTGCCAGTTTTGAAATTTTCCGAACGACGCGACGGAATTTACAATTTTTTGTCTATTTTTGAGTTGTTTCTTAGTTTTTGTTGTTGTTTATTTTTCTTCCATTTAATTTGCACTCAAATGGTACAAAATTAGAAATAGATAGAAATTTAAATAAAATAATTAACATTGATGGACAGGGAGGAAATGGCGTCTCTTCATTCAAATGTGAACTTGTCGTTTTAGAAGGTTGTGATGCAAAGATTGAAGAACGTGTAAGTGTACATAGAAGACTTTCTTTTATAAAGAACTATAAAAATAGAAAAGAATTCAAACAAAAATATAAACAAATTGTAAATTTAAAAACAAAAACAAAATAAAACAAGACTTAGAACTCAAATGAATTGAAATAGTTAAGTCTTTTTTCTTATGCGACAAACGCATGCTTTAAGAAGACTGGTAGTAAGAAAATTAGAAATAAAAATTGATAATAATATTGCGATAGGAATAATCTTTGCAATAAAAAACCACTTCCACAGCAGACACTCAAAGGTCGGCCTTTCAATCAAAGTCGTATAATATCTACTTTTATTGAACATTCTTTAACCTATGAATGTTATTATTTTTTATTAACAAGCAATTAAAATTACAAGCCAATCTAAAGTTTTTAAAAGCCTAGGAACTTAAAATACAATTCTTTGATTTCTTTAAAAACGTTACGTGACGTTAATTTTATTTTGAATTTAATTACACTAAGCTTCTAGAGAATTTTATTTATTGAATTGTTTTTCGAATATTTTGTTGATAATGGACAATTTATAAATTAAAATTAATTGCACCATATTTGTCTGTTAAAAAGCCTGTTGTTAAAAACCCTATTGTTAAAAACCCTGTAGTTAAAAACAAGAGCAAAAATGAAACTCCGAGCGTACCTGCAGCCAAAATCCTGACCCTCCCTAGACAAACTAAGGATAAATGGAAAAAAGGTCGTTGCATATGCTGACGACGTTGTAATAATGGCTTCTAGGAAATTTATACTTGCACTTTGTAAACTTCTAAAATTAGGTCTTAATAAGTTCCGTAACAAGGCCAGTAATGGTAAGCAGAATTTTTGAAAGAAAATGGGGTCCAAGGCCCAAAACCATTCTGTAGATGTGCACAGCCAATATTGACATACACATCTTTGGTATGTTGGCCAGGTCTGGAAAAGGTCACCAATCTTAAAAAATAAACAAAGATTTAAGGAATAGCATGTATAGGTACTATTAGTGACAAGATGACTACAACAACTGCAACCCTAGAGACATTCCTCTCGCTAGCCCCTCTTGATACATTCGTTAAAGATATGGTGGCCAAAAGCTCACTACGTCTAATAAAGTGTAATAACTGAAAACATTCTTCTTAGGGTCATAGGAACATAATAAAAACTATTGACATTGACCTAGAAACTCAAACAGACTATTTAAAGCCTTACATAGATTTTAACCCAGTAGCCCTAACATAACTCCCTATTAGAGAAGAATAGATAGAAAACAGGGTCATAGTAACAAATCACGTATTGGCTTTTCAACGAGTCCAAAACTGAGGGGGTATGGTCTGGTATCTTTCCATATACTCCTCCTCTAGAAAGATCAATTAAGCTCGCGGACCACTGCAGAAGTGATTGCAGTCTCTGAAGGGGCTAATGACCTTTCTGCCCACAATTTGGTTAGCAAAAACTTAGATATTTTTTATAGATAGCCAAACAGCAATCCATATTCGCCACTATCACAAAGTCAAAACTGGTAAAACAGTGCCGAAGGGAGCTACGTTCACTCAGCGAGGTCAATACGGTTACCCTTCGTTGGGTCCCAGGGCATTGTGACATTGACGGAAATGAAGGAGCAGACAAACGGATCAATGCTTCATCCGAGCCATATTGTTGATATAATCTATAAGCGAATTGATCAAATAAATGGACCAATCCACCAAACAACAGGTGGGCGGCACTAGAACATTCGATATACCCAATTTTGTATGCGGTTTCAGACAAAAGAGTCTAGAGATCTAAATTACAAGATCTCGATAGCCAATTGTGATCACATCTTTGAAAAATTACACTGTCAGGAAACTTTACTTGAAAATTGCAAATTACTCTTGCTTTTGTGGCACGTAGCGTCATCTTGTTGAAAATAAACATCGTCCACATCAAAGAAGTGCAATTCATTCAACGTTACATTGTTTTTAAGCGAAGCAAACGGTTTCGACTCTTCACATAACTAACTTGACCCATCAGTGGAAAACTTTTCCACCATTCACTATTGCCAGGCGGGGGGGTGCTTCACGACAACCCAAACGTTTTTCGAACTGTGACTACAGATTGTTTATCATTTAGGTATTGAATTTGAACAATTTTAGTAAGTTGTTGAAACGTTTATCGTTCTATTTACGGTAATTGGGCAAGTTTTGACAGCATAAGGGACTTGATTTGCAGTCAACTGCATTCTTTGAACGTACATTTTGTTTTTCAAGTGTCATAAATTTCCAACTAAGAACTTTACTTCACCAACTTCTAACTTAAGTTCATTATTGTCTAAACAAACATTCCTCAGGCAAGCTTTAAGCCCATCACGAATTTAATTTTGTATTGTTAAGAAATATTACTTATTCCTTTTCCAATTTGACAAGGAACCCTTTTACAGAAAACTTTAAATAGAATTGTGCAGAAAATAAATAAATCATAGAGTAATAAAGGTTAGCTTTCAGTCGAATGAAAAACCATTTTCAACTTTTATTTTGACAAAAGTAAACTTGACTTGATAGTTAGGGAGATTTTTCTTGACCAACTTTCCAATAAAATTGCCTTAGTTAAAAGGCCTTAATTAAAAGGCAATTTTTGACTGCTGGCCAATCAGATACTAGAAACTTGCATTGCTTCGATTCATCTTTATGTCGTCTGAACCTGCTCCATAGTTAGTGGGATATTCAAAATGAAACCCACCTTCTTTGTAAAGTAACACCTAAAACAGTTTTCAACAATCACACAATCTGATATCGTTCTTATTATTAGATTGCGAAATCATCGTCGTCCATCGTCGTCGTCGTTAAAAAACTTCTTATCTAACTTATTTTTATTTTCTTTCTATAGCAAAGTTGCTATTTATCGTAAATGTTAGTAATTATTATATTTATTACTATCACGAGCTTAATAATTCTACTTCAAGGTTAATTTCATCGCTTGTATTATATCAATTTAATTAAAAAGATTAACATTTTCATTGTGATTAAAGTTTAGTTTATTTTTCGCAAGTCTTTAAAATAAATTACCTGTGGTAATATAAATCTCCTCTATCATTTAAAAAAAAAAATAACAATTTAAAAGAAAACAAAAAGTCAAAAAGATCATAATCTGGATGAATTGATTCAATTTCAATTTTTATTTTATTTTTGTCGGTTTCTGTTTTTTGAGACTAACGATGAAAACCAAATAAACTTGTCTTACCAGTGATCTTTTTAGTGACAAGGTTTTGAGTAAAAGGAACAATATAAAATCAATCTAGATCAAAAAATAACGATTTTATTGAAAATAAGCTTAACCGGAATTGCAATCGAATCGATAAAATCATGATTAAATTTATTCATTAATTGCTATGCAACGCATGGAGTTGTACTAAATTATATCAATTAATAAACTAAACTAACGGTTGAGAATTAAGATTATTGTTCATCGTCTGAGTAAAATATTGTATTTATAGACCGTTATTATTTCTCTAAAATTGATTATGGATGATAAAAGGGATCTACCTAGGTCACATCGTTCTTATAGTTTGAGAATTTTAATTGCAGATTCGCAAAAATGTTGACTAGTGTCTTAAAATTATACTTAAAATCTAATAGGTCAAATTTGTATTATTTTTTTTTTCTCTATATATACAATTCGAATTTCTCTAAAGATATAAATTGTTAGCTAGAGTTAGTTCAATTGATATCAATCAATTGGTTATACCAGGTTTTATTTTTAAGTGAAAGGTGCTTTTGGTTGGTTTGGCACATGGTTAAGATCTACAAATATATAAATTACCAAACAACAACAGGAAGGTATATTTAATCAAATGAAGATTGAATTGAAAGACGATGACTTGAAGTTTTTGCAAAAATTAGTTGATTGGGTTTTTCCCAATTATTATAAAATGACAAATTATGTTCCAGTTTACGAGTAAGTTTATAAAATTAAAGTTAAACTGCGGCAATATTTTTTATTGATAAAACCATTAATTTCGATTTCAAATAGACAGGTATAAAGATAAAAATTGATTTGATGACGTAATTGTTTGCTTAAAATATAATTTTATTGTACCTGTGAACTACTTTAAAGTAGGCCAACATAATAAAATCAACTTCAAGTTTGGTTCTTTGCGGTCTACAGAAAATTGACAACATTTAGGGAGGAAGAAATGAAGAAATCCTTGACAAATTATGGAAAAGTATCACATGCAAAATAAAAAAGAAAGGAGACACCTCCTTGCTGAGTACCACCTTTTAGAGGATCTCCTCTATTTTACAAGAACCGACAGCCCCTAAAGTTAAAAGTATAACAGTGTGCGAAGCCACAGGGGAATACCCTTGGACAGGCTTACTATAGAGGTAGAACCATACAAAGACGTGAGAGAATTCATTAGCTCAAAAAAATTACAAGACTATGTAGGTTGAGCAAGACCAATATGAAAACCCATTCGTATTTATCATCTCTATCAAATCTTTAATGGACTCTAACAAGGTAATGGTTTGTATTATTGTTTGACTCAGCAAAAAAAATCATCATTATAAGGCTCATCCATATACTCGATATCATGGAAGAACCCTTCCTTCATACAGGTTGAGAAGGTTGCATAGGTATAACCCGAGGCTACAAATCAGTGCAGGGTCGCGAGGAGGATGGTTGATGAAAAGAGTAGCGAAGCATAAAATTCGGATAGTTTTCAAGCTCCCAGGGTCAATAATCGCAGCCGATAACAACATAGAAGATAATTACTCGTGGTACTCCTAAACATCTCTACATACAAAATGCTTCAATACTCGGACGATGGGTATTCCAATAAAATTGGGACCAAAACACATAAATAGAAAAGCAAAGCAATGATTTCCACGTAAAAACACTGCTCATTTTCTCGACCTTAGTCTCATAGAGAATCTGTGAATAGTTATCAAAGGAAAGGTTTGGAAGGCCAAACCGAAAACATCAACGAGCTTAACTTAACTAAATACAATCTAACTCGGATGTAGACAAATTTAAGGCTCGCTAGCTCGCAAAAGCAAAGAGCAGGTTCTCTTATCGCACTTTGTATGGCAGGCGATAGCGTGGGATTTAAATTCAGGACAACTAACCCGTTTCTAATTCGATCCGAATTTAATTTGTTTTCTTTATTTTAATTTGTTATATTATATTATTTGGAATATCTACATTTTAAAACTATTATGTCTTACATTTGCCATGATTTGTTTTATGGTAAATTCAGATGAACAAGTAGAATGTTTGCAAAATAACTAAAGTGACCTATTCAATATTCATGTACTACTATAGACAAGAGTTGTAAGGCATGCAGGCAATTCTGGGTTTACTTTCGAAATCAATTAATTAATTTGAAAAAAATCAACGATTCAAGTTAACCTAGTTTTAAAATTATTTTCATTTTCTATGTACTTAAGTGCCTTGCACATGAGCAACGAACTGCGAACTGCGAATGGACGAACAAACGTGATTTTACACATTTCAAAAAGTCAATTCCACACAAAAACACATTTAAATTATAAGAAACCAATTGACACTAATATTAGGATAATAAAATTTGCATTTTGTTCTCTAAAACAAGAGAATTTTGTAAAAACAATTTGGTAGTAACGAATCGCAGTGTGGTTGCTGCGAACTGTCAAACTCTAATCGCGTTCCACATACCATCCACACTGCAACGAATAAATTGTTCGCGCTCAACTTAACCTCAAAATTATACCACTCTTGTTTTGTTTTTGTGTGAAAGATGATGGCTGAGGAAAATATGGAGAAAAGGGTTGACAATTCGTCGCTACCTGCGAATAGAAACAAAAGCTCATGTGAAAGAAAAGTCAAAATATGCGAACATCCACAGTTCGCAGTTCGAAGTTCGTTGCTCATGTGCAAGATGCTTTAATGTTAATCCTAAAATACAACAAGCTAAAAAATTATACCTATTACTCCAAAATACTTGATAGTAATCTGCCATCATCAATTTTATGGACAAATTTGCGGAAAATGGAGATCGGACGTAATAAAACGCAAGATTTAGATTATATTGATCCGAATAAGATTAACAACAAATTCTTAAGGTCGCAACGAACTTGTACTAATTCTATTGCACCTATAATCGAACCAAAACGCACTAATAGTTTTTTTAATTTTTCAGAATTAGAACCAACCGATGTTGTAAAAGCTATCTAAAGTATGATATCTAAATCGACTTAGATAATATCCATCCAATATTTGTCAAAATGATTTTCCCACATAACATATTCTATCCGTTTTGACATATGCTTTCAACTCGAAGTTATATAGAAGTTCGCAAAAGTTATTTGCGTTCTCAAAACGCCGGCTACAAGACTTTTGCACCTGAATTAGACTTATTTCAATATTGACATATTTTGCAAAAGCCATGGAAAAACTTCTTTACTTTCAAACTTTCTAGTTTCTTGAAAACAAATAATCTTATATGTAACAAACAGTGTGGTTTTAGGCATAAGCATAGTTGCCTATCTGCGTTGATAAAAGTATCACATAATATTCGAACTTCTATCAGCAATGACTAGTATCAACACTTGAAAGATTTTTCAATTTCACAGATAGTTCTGATAGTTTGATACAATCGTATTTGCACGGAAGAAAATAATTAGCGTTTTTGAATGAAGATTCTAGATCATGGTTCAAAAATATTTGGATTTCCTCAGGGATCTATATTGGGTTCACTGCTTTTTACAACATTACTAAATAATCTACCTTAAAGTATTAGACAATCTAGTTTACACATGAAAGCTGATGATGTGCAGCTTAACTTTTTTTGTAAAATCGGATTGAGTGACGGCGGTCCTTCTAGGCTTAACTCTGATCTGCAAAGCATAGTAAAATGGGCTGAATGAAATAGTTTACTGTTGAACCCAAAAAATGAAAGTGTTTGGTTATTTATAAAAATAAAAATAAACTGGATTTGAGTCAATTGTTTCTCTAGGAAATATACCAATCAAATAATGACGACAAAACAAAGAACTTAGGGATCTAGTTTAACATTACGCTTGGATGGGATGTCAGTGTTATGAGTGTAGTAGGGAAAGTATACGGGTGCCTTAGAAGCCTCAATTTTTCAAAGCATTATACCTACACCCTTTCTTACTAAATTGATGCTAGTTAGAGCTCTAATAATTACAAATTATTTATTTTAGTTTTGGAAATCCAAAAAGAAAACTTTAAGTTGCATTTAACAATATTTGCGGTTATGTTTATGACCTTAAGATGTATAATTATGTTTCAACGTACACACAGAACATACTCTGCTGTAACTTATAAAATTTGATTGTAAAAAGCTTTTTCAGTTAATTATTTCAACTAAAGAACATTACTGGCACACAGGAATGATTGAACGTTGTGAGTCACTAAGCCATAGTTCTCAACGGACTATTGCGCCACTTAATTTATTGTTTAGGAACCAACAAACCTCTATGGAAAAAAGAGGATTTACTATGTTTTTAAGTTCATTAATCCTTCTACAGCCTACTTTCAATTCTTTATCTTCTGAGCGTCAATTTTTCGTGGGTACAACAAATTCTCTACCCCTTGGTATAAGAAGACAGTACTGTGCATCTGGTTTTGATGATATTTTGCTATCGCATTTAAGTAGTGAGTAATTGATAACTTACAACTAACTTACTGGTCCCATACGGACACTCTAAGTTAAACTATAACACCTGGGAACCGAAGCTTTATCAGTGACTAGGGCGTTGCATTAATTGATTTATATAATTTCTGTATTGCTTCCTTTATTTAAAATAATCTGCATGAAAAGAAGTTGCCTGGAAAAATTTTTCAAATTCCAATACCTCACTTTGCGTCGTGGTTACATTCCAAAAAAAACACGACGCAAATTGGAACGACGCACGCAAAGTGAATTATGATTTTGTATAGGAAGCCATATAAAGATTGAAGATATGTTCCAGAGGCTCGAAAATACTTCTTTTTAAAAAGAAAATTCAACAAAGTAAACATTTTAACAAGTACCCGTGCCATGATGGTTAGTGCGTTAGACTGTCATGCCAGAGGTCTTGGGTTCGATCCCTACCTATGCCATCTAAAGTTTTTTTCACGGGTACTGCCTCTTGCGAGGAATTGACAAATTCTCCAAGAGCAATTCTTGGATTCGGCTTAAAAAACTGTAGCTCTCCTCCATTCCTGACAACGGTACTCGCACACAGGAATGGTTGAGAGTTGTAAGTCACTAGGCCCTAGTTCTCAACGAACTGTTGCGCCACCCAATTAATTTTATTTATTTTAAACATTTTAAAAGCGAAAATAATTTTAAATTCTATTACATTCATATAAAGAACAAAACAATAAATCCAATTAAAACAAAATAAAATAGTGAATCAATAATTTATAAAAAGAAAAACAAAAAATTAATCACTGCCTGATGAGTCCATATTTGCTGTCGTTAATCTACTTTCTTTATCAAAATATCGGTCCAATGTGTGCTGAACAGCTTAGAATAGAAAGGGAATCCCAGAGTTTTGATGGCATGGCGTGTAATTTGAATCAAAAGTCATGGCCATCTTTTAAAAAAATTGTTTTAATTCAAAAAAAAAAATTAAGACTGCAACCTAAAACAACGCAACTTCGAAAATCTAACGACGCTCAGTAAAAATTAGTACTAATTCAGCATCGACGTCGAAAAAACGCAAAACGAAACGACGCAAATCGGGGTAGGTATTGGTGTACAAACTTAATACTTTTGCAACTTAAAAGATTCAACAATCTAATGTAAAAGATTTAAAATTTATAGAAAATATTTGGAAGAGAAGTGTTAACCAGACGAATACATAAAATATGTTCCCTATTGCCCTTAGTAGTACCCGTGGTGTGATGGTTAGTTTGTTGGACTGTCATGCAAGAGTTCTTGGGTTCAATCCCTGCCTTTTTCACGGGTACTGCCTCTTGCCGTGGAATTGACTAATTCTCCTAATTCATGACAAAAGTAATTCTTGTCATGAAAAATGTTTTCTTAAATTAGCCGTTCGGATTCTGCTTAAAACTGTAGGTCCCATCCATCCCTGACAACATTACTCGCACACAGGAATGAATGAGAGTTATAAGTCACTAGGCCATAGTTCTCAACGGACTGTTGCGCTACCTAATTTATTTATTTATATTATCCTTAAATTGAAGAGTTCATGGCCGACTACTTGAGATAGCAAACCCTACATGCCAATGCCATCACCCTATACACAATAAAAACGTTATCCTCTTCGAAAGATTCTGGACAAACCTTAAATTACCTAGAATAATATGTATGTAACTAATAAAAGCAGGTACCTATTAAAAACAAGAAGTCCCTCATTATCTACTGCGAAAGTGTCTGGAATTCCTATAAATAACTTTATCTTAAAATTAACATCTATGTTTCTGATCCAAATCCAGCTTTGCTTTATTTTATTTCTTCTTTTGGCATATTTCAGTGAATTGGAGCAAATAAGAATTTACGACCGAGTCCAAACATATTAAGAAAAAAACAAAATAAAAGAAGAAGTACCTAACAGTAATTCATTCTTCTCTGCTCTAGTTCTTACTCAATTCTCTACTTTTATTGTATTTTTTCGGGTATGTAAGTTCCTTTTGGTTCTCGTGAAAAATCTACGAGACAGACAATAATAATAAAAATAATCCACAAAAATGGCCAAAAAGCAGATGTTATCAAATTTATCAAAAGTACCAAGTAGGTATCCATATCCACCACCAACAAAAAGTAACAACAACGAGACATGAGCAAAACTGATGTCAATTAACCAGACCATGGAGGTAAACAAAAAAAAATAAATAAATTTAGATTTGGAAATAATCAAATTTCCAATTCGCAAAAAAAGAAGAAAAAGAATGGACAAAAATTCTATAAATCTAGGTTCTTGGAGTTGTATATTTTATTTTATGCGTCCTTACATTTTATTTTACATTGCAGGCGCCTCTGGTTCTGCAGCAGAAGAAGAAGATGTCCCTGCCAAAGGGTTACTCCAAGTTAATGTATCCATTTTCATATACAACTTTTTAGAGGGTTTTATTTTTACTCTTAATCAAAATTCCATCCATTTATGAACAAATCGAAGAAACCAAAATAAGAAAAATATTTTTATCACAATTTAATTTACTGCTCTTCGGTTTCTTGCACTATTTTTTTATTTTCTTTTATCACTATTTCACATTTCTTATTGGATTCTTTTGGCACTTTCTTCTTGCAGCTCTCTTGACGTGTTTCTCCTCGTTTAGCTTGGATTTTTGTTAAATATTTTTCACACCTTCGCTTCGTTTTGAATTTGGAAAGACGAAAGACACAATAATTGCAGTTTTGCTTTGCTTTATTTAACTTTAATTAATTAATTTACTTTTATCAAGCCCCCTTTTGAACGATTTGTGGGTCTTTTGCACTTTTGTATGTGTATTTTTCAGTACAGCCGTTGCACTTTATTTTCGACAGTCGACGGACGACGACACAACACAGGAATTCGATATCGGAAATTCTGACAGCCCAAAAAACGTAAAACAAAAATGATAAACGAGGGGAGATAGAATGATGCCAGGGCTCAGGTTTAGTTGAGTTGTGGCTTGCGGTGCGGGTGCGGGGCCAACAAAACAACTAGAAAAGTAGAAAGAAACAAAACGGAACAGATACAGATGAGAGGTGCAGGTGAAGGAGATCGAAATTTTGGTTCTTTTATTTATTTATCACTTCGACTCTCTTCTTCTACTTTTGGTACACAGTACAGAATTGCACGAATAAAAATATCCCTTCTGGTCTGGTTATGGTCGGCGGCGCAGCGCGGTACTTGTATTGTAGTCGTACTCGATGGAAGTGGAAGTGAAAAATTCCTTCAAAAATGCCAACGCTTACGATGTCTCGTTTTTACTTTTGGGTTTTTTTTGAACAACAATTCAAGGGTTGTCCTTATCGCACGCACATAAACAGAGGGCTCATAATAAACATGAAATTTTTCTTGTTTTTCTTTTTTATTTTATTTCAATTTCGTGGAAGCCCTTGTTTTTTCTTTTTAATGAATATATTTTTATAAACTTTTGTTTTTTTAATTTGGTACAAATTTCTCTACAATTTCACTTGTAACTTTATTGACACTCCAATTGAAATTAGAGAATAATTATTTTAGTTGATTTTCTTGTTGGAGTTGAGTTTCGTCTTGGGTCTCGATACTGCGGCGGGCGGCATTGCCAAGAAAATTACAGCGAATGAAAAATAGAAATAAAACGAACGAACCAACGGCGGAGTAACGGTTTGCGCTACAACAACAGTAGGAAACACAACGGAACGACAACAGAAAAGCAACTGAAACCGATAGATTGGAGAAAAATGCGAGAAGGACAAAACATGGCAACTTTTTCAACTTGCATGGGGTGTTTACAATGCAAGAAAAAGCAACACATAAAATAAGAAAAGAAAAAAAGAAACCAATTTTTGTGGTATTTTGCTTTGGTTGGGTAATTCGTAAATGTAATAGATGAGTAGTGATGCCAAGTTTATTCTTTTGTTGATTAATTTGTAGTAGATCGATCAACCAACTATTATAAGAAATAGATTTATATTTTGAAAACTGCAAACAAACTTTAGGCTAAAAAAGATGTGCAGCTGGTCTACACGCATCTTTCCATGTTGTTCTCCATAAATGATACATAGTTCCGTAAAATGAAGTAAGAGCAGCCGATGTATTTTAATTTGTTTTGCCTTAAATCACAATATTAGTGATGCCATCCCATATTATCTGCACCATTCCTGTAATGAATGCATACAATTAAATAGTTGTCAGAATCATTGACATACTAGATATAGACTTCTAGTAGCCAACTTCGCGTTGGTGCCATCTATTCCATACCGCTACTAGACCTTCTGTAGGTACAGTGAAAATATGAAGACACTTTGAAACTTGATTTTTGTATTTTGTGAATTTTTGTCAAACTTTATAATAATAGATGTCCTTAGTTTCTTCTAGAAACAAGAGATGGCGTTTAAAAAAAAAATTGAGTGGCTCAACAGTTAATTGAAAACCTAGTGACTTACAACTGGTGTTTTAAAATAAATTATTATTTTTTCCACCAAACCTACAAGAGAGGAAGTGTAGCTATTTAGGTGGAATCACTTATAATTTTTAATTTCTATGTGAAAATGAACTGAATAGCAGTCTTTATCTAGTATGTTAATGGTCAGATTAATAATAATAAAAAGATAAGCAAAATTCAGACCAGAACTAATTTTGACTTAATAAAACCGACAACTATCAACAATAAATTATATATAATTTGATTGAAATAGGACGTAAAGAAAAGGCTTCGTTCGTAGATGGCTGCATTCAATCTCAAACTGTTACAGTCGAATTAATAAAAAAAAACGCTTATTCCATCTTTATTACGCGAGTTTATTAAACTAGGGAATAAGAGTTAAGCTGTGAGTTAAAAGTTCCACGAATAAAACCAAAACGAATAGTAAAGTGACGTTTATCAGAAATCCCTTTAAGAATACTACAATAAATACGATTCCTGTTTGGTAACATGAAATTTCGACCAAGTTCCGCAGACTTGGTTTTTTTTTTCGTATGGGTTGTGACAGCAAATTGTGATAATTTGTAAAAACAACTTGTTTATATGTTTTTGTCAAAATTATTATCATTTTTTAATTATGCAGTCAATCGTGCCAATGACGCTAGGGAATCCACTTTTTTTTTAATTTGTTGGATAGTTGATAACTTTTCAGAAATAGTTTGGGCCATTTTTATGAACTGCCTTGCTTTTGAAGCAAACGCTTTGGCTATACGAGTAGAAATTATGCTTAATGCAGACTGACTAAGGCCGTACATATCAGCACAATCGTCTAGAACCTTTTTTATTTTAGTAATTTCAGATTCTGATAATATACAAAGTCATTATTCGTACCTCAATACGACCCCAGTATCTGATGGAAGCCAAACCGTGCAAACCGACAGGAATATGTCCACCTCTTATGTCCCTATTTAGGTCATCTTCAATAACCTTAATAAGTTTCCTCATATTTTCCTTGGAAAACCCATATTTCTTCCCAAAATCTTCCTCGCTTAGCACTTGCGCTGGATCATAACTGTTTTTTTTTTTTTTTACTTATTTTTGGTTTTCTGTTGGTTGATGGCTAATTGTCCAATAATTGGAACTGGTTTAAAAACTCGACAAATCACTTTTTTTTTTTTTTTTTTAGAATAAATTTGACACATTTGGATCTTATTCCTTAGCTAATAAACTTCTTCGGTGGTTTAACTTATTAGAAATTTTGTTTTATTCAGAACATTTTGAACTTAGTTCCTTCGCTATTCCACACCCGTGGCATGATGGTTAGTGCGTTGGACTGAGAGTAGTCGGGATGGGGTTTTAAGCCTTGGCCGGCTTACATACTTGTTTTATAGTTTTAGGGTTTAGTTTTAAGTAGAATAGGCATGGTGGCACAAAAAAAAAACATACAAAAAAAAAAAATACAAAAAATACAAAAAAATACAAAAAAAAAAAAGAAAAAAAAAAAATAAAAATAAAAAATAAAAAAACATGGAATAATTAAAAAAAAAAAAAAAAAAAAAAAAAAGACAAAATATGAAAAACAAAAAACGTTAGATAGTTAGATTTGCTGCTGTGGTTGTTCTAGTTTTAAGTAGGTTATAGGTAGAATAGGTAGTTTTAGTTAGCTTTAAGTTTTATATTAAGGACCTTATTTTAAGTAGTTTTTAAGTAAAAATAAAAAAGGATATTGACATTAGTTTTTTTAAATTTTCTAATGAATACAAAAATAAATAAAATCGAATTGAAGTTAAAATAGATCTTAGGGCCGAAAGGCATTAGCATTAAGTATTATTGTTTAACTTAGAGTGTCCGTATGGGACCAGTAAGTTAGTTGTAAGTTATGGTTAATTAGGCTAGTTTTATGAATTTTTGTCTAGCTTTAAGATAGATTTAAGATTGAATTAATAAAAATGAATTGCAAAAAAAAAAAAAAAAAAAAAAAAAAAAAAGTGCGTTGGACTGTCATGCCAGAGGTCTTGGGTTCGATCCCTGCCTATGTCATCTAAAGTTTTTTTCACGGGTACTGTCTCTTGCGAGGAATTGACAAATTCTCCAAGAAAGTTGTCATGAAAAGTGCTTTCTCAAATTAGCCGTTCGGATTCGGCGTAAAACTGTAGGTCCTCTCCATCCCTGACAACAGTACTCGCACACAGGAATGGTTGAGAGTTGTAAGTCACTAAATCAAGGATCTTAGAGAGATGTTCGAGATACAATTTAGCGTCGTCCATATCTCAAGAACCAGTAGAGATATATGGACTTCAAATAAATTTTGTTATGCAGATAATAACACTGAAAGATGCAGAAAGGATTTTAAAACAAAATTAGCTAGTAGTTTTTTCACTATAGTAATTTAAAAAAAGTGAGCATTTTGGTTGATCTTAAATATCTCTCGAATCAATTACCTTTTTTTTAGAAATAAAAAAAAACTGAAAAAAAAAATGATTTTCGACTCGAATATCTTGCCAAAAATTAAAGATATTGGCTTCAAAATATTTTATCTTATAAAAACAATTATTTTCAACATTCAGTAAAAATATATATATGTATAAAAATCAAATAGTCAGTTTTTTTTTCATTAAAATTATAATCTACAAACAATACTACACAAAATTGATAAAAATTGTTGTTCGACTCACTATATCTCGTGAATGAATGAAGGTATTGACTTCAAAATGATTTGATTCTGTGCTTAATTTTGTTGTCAAAGTAGAATAATGGTTTTAGAAAAATCCAATCGGTATTTTTTTTTATATAAGAAATAAAAGCTTTCAAAAAATGCTACTAAATCTGGTAAACATTGAGTTTCGACTAAAAATCTCTTGACCAAAATCAGATATTGAAATCAAACTTATTTTATCATATACAAAATATTGTTGCTAACTTTTAATTAATTTTTTTTATTTTTAGAAAAATTCAATTGACAAAATTATTTTAAGAAAACACAAAAACTGATAAATGGTTTTATACTCAAGTATTTTGAGAACAAATAAAGACATTGAATTTAAAGGAGATTGCTCATTTTATAAGGGGCATCCGGCCCGGAGTGTACACCAAAGAATTTGGTATCAAATTAAAGGTTGTTCTAAGCCGGATATGTCTGCAAAAATATTTTGTCGATAACTCATGGGAAATCCAAGATATTTAAGGTTGAAGTTCGAAATGTCCAACCATTAAAAATCAGCACTTTTTCGACACAAATGCTAATATCTCCGGATACAGAAAAGCTAGGAAAATCAAAAAGGTATTAAAATAAAGGTGTTAAAAATATCTTTTAAATGAAGCTGAAATTACATTTCTATGATTTATATATTTTGAGTAATTTTTATCAAACCTTTGAATAAAAGCATTTTTTAGGCAAACTTTTGTACAATAATATCTTTTAAAATTCAATGATGACATTAATTTTTTTTGGCACAAATAAGTAGCTTAGTTCACAGCCTTTATTTTCATATATAATTTATTGGGTTTTCTTCAACAATTTATTCATTTTGACAATAATAATTCAAAAATATGCTCCCAGAATACAAAAAAAATCTTATACCTAACACTAAAATAAAAATAATTCTTATAGTAATAGTGGAAAAATTAAAACAAAAAATAAATAATTCTTATTAAAGTGGCGGAAATATTTGAATAAAAAAAAGTAGTTGTTATCACAATATCGCCAAACCAAAATTAAATTAATTCAAAGAAAAATAATTAATAATTATAAACTAAATTAAAAAAAAATAAACAATTTTAATGGCAATGGGTTTGGCAAAACATAATTCTAATCTGAGTCATAGCCATAGGTCACTAAAAGGTTATTTATGAATTGAGAAGGGAGTCTTAAATTACTCTCATATCTTGTCATAACATGAGCGCAGCATCCAACCGTTCTTCGACCTACTAGGCAATTGCAATAATATTGTTCAATCGCTTCTCTGCCCTGTTGATTATTATTATATAAAATGTAAACAAAATATACTCTCCGGCTTATATGCCTGCTCTGAATCCTACCACGTAATAATTTAGCATATCTTGTTAAGGGTTAATCTTCTGGGAGACTGCTGGTTGGGTCCATGTTTATTTCTATAAGATATGAGCCATCATTTCGGATATGCTCCCCGTAATAAGATCGTGCTTGTTTCAATTGATTGGTTCCACAACTAAACAAAATAAGGTCATTATAACTTAAGCGTGGGAAAGAAACATTATTTGTGTTTATATCTATATTAGTAAAATGAATTCGTCTTCTGTTTAAATTGTTTTCTGTTACAAAATCTGCTAGAATATTATTCATATATGTACATTCTTTCATTTACTACATATATTCAGAATTTGAACTGCATCTTCTCTATCTGTTACCCTTACGTGAAATTTATTAATCAAGGCGGCAGCTATTTTAAAATCAATCATGATATGTCTGCACGCCAAACTAAAAAATTCATGACGAAATATTTTGAAAGAATTCTTGAAAATTCCATTTACTACTTCAACCACCCATCTGCAAATAGTAACTGATCTGGATTTATTAGCTGCAAAAGTTAACAGTTGAGATTCATTTCAGCTCTAGAAATGTGATTGATCCCCAGGTTATGAGGAACAAAGTCCTCACACATAATATTACGAGCTTTATTTATAAGATTATTTAATGTTTGCCGTGGAATATTTACCAATGTTGAAATCCTATCATCGCTGTCCCCAGTTCGCAATTTAATTAAATAAGCACAAAGAGCTAGTGTTCCTCTTTTCATTTCCGACAACCTTGGTAAACATGATTCAAGAATGAAAAATTGGGGTTTAGACAGCCCGAGCCAAAAATGAACAGTCATCCGACATTGCTTCAATATAGTTGAAGTTAAACAAGCTGTGTTTTTCTTTAACAAAAGTAGCAAAATCCTCAATATGGCAGACGTGTAAGTATGGTTGATAATAGAATTATTTGACTAAATATCATGTCATAAATTATTTTGTAAATGAAATCTGCATATTCTGCAATTTTTGGGAACATAATAATTAAAATCAATAAATAACTTAATTCTAAGCCATGTTGGAACCATCAGTCTCTCGGACGAAGAACAGTCAGGTACAAAGCAATGATTTTGTGATTCTGAAGCTCTTGTGAGATGTGGTAAGGTGATTGAGCATTCGGGTTGCGTTGCATTTACAATCATTGGAGCATGACCTGAAATTCTGTCAGCGCGCACCCAACATCTATGGCAAATTCGATCTGAATTATGCACCTTTAAGAAAATGCATGAAAATAAAAGCTATTTCACAAAATAACGAGTCTTCTATTTTTATTAATTTTACCTGAAGAGGTGCTACCAATTCAATTACGATGTTCCTTATTCGAACTTGTCTCTCATTTGATGAAAGCATATGCGATCTAAAACGTAGAATTGACCTTTGTCTTCGATTTCCCATACCTGAGCTAAGTTCGTTTCTTTGCACTTGGGAACTATTTACGTTATTTGGATTTTCATTAAAAGTTGAATCGTAATCCATTTTTGTCAAAAAACATATTTTAAGAAGAAATCACATCAAAAAACCAAATATCAACTGCATCAAACCAAATAACGAAAAAAGCTTATTGACAGATATTTAATATCGTGAGTGGTTAACTTTTTCCTGTATGTTAAGCTTATACCGCTCACTAAGCTATGTACTTATTTGTGCCAAAAAATAAATGTCATCATTGAATTTTAAAAGATATTATTGTACAAAAGTTTGCCTAAAAAATGCTGTTATTCAAAGGTTTGATTAAAAATAACTCAAAATATATAAATCATAGAAATGTAATTTTAGTTTCATTTAAAAGATATTTTTAACAAATTTATTTTAATACCTTTTTGATTTTCCTAGATTTTCTGTATCCGTCGAATGTCGAAAAAGTGCTGATTTTTAATGGTTGGACATTTCGAACTTCAATCTCAAATAACTCGGATCTCCCATGAGTTATCGACAAAATATTTTTGCAGATATATCCGGCTCAGAACAACCTTTAATTTGATACCAAATTCATTGGTGTACACTCCGGGCCGAAAATGAGCATACCCCTTTAAAGATCTCACATTGTTGCGATTCTTTGTTGAACTTTTAGACAAATCCGAAGACGTTTACTTATGGGAAGTTATCAGTATGGGTCGCATCCCAGCCTCTTTCATAATTTAAGAATTGATACAGTTGAACAATTGTCAGAATATTTTAATTACAACTTATTAAAATGGACAATTACCAATAAATATGCAAAATAATTTATAAATATTGACATTGTTATTGGAAGGGAATAAAACATATTTCGTTAAGTTTGGTAGTTGATACTTTTCCACCTTTACTTTAAAACAGTACTTAAATTAAATGAATCATATATCCTTTTAATTAAGTTCATGTTCAACATTAATTCGCTCCACACTAAACTTAATTGCAGAATGGACCTGACGACCATCCTCATTTACTTGGGATTCTAACCATTCCCAAGTATATTTAATAATCAGATGAGTACGGCAGCCATTGAAGGAAGGGCACATCTTACTAGCTTATCCAATATTTTACTATGGCTATGCCCACTGAATAAAAAAGCACGTTATTATGCTAATAGGCCAATTTTATGGATCAAAAAATGTTAGAATAATTTGGAAAATTTCTTTTCAAGATTTCCTTATACCCGAGCTGAAGTCAGCTCAACTGTTCCATACTAACTGACAGCCCTTCTTATCACAATACCTTCTTTTTAAGGCTATGATGCAGCTTTAAAAACCTTTTTCCGGAAAATGAAAATTTAAATACTTACTTTCGTAAAAACTAAAAAAATGGCTTTTAAGAAAGTATCATTATTTTGCAAACAATTTTGAATATATTGAAGTCTTAATTCTGTCCACAAACTTACAATCATTTCTGACAGTATAATTTCAAAGTTGAAAAAAAATACATTTGGTAAAATAAGTCTAGTAACTTTGAGAAACAGGCCTTAATGGTTACGTTCAATCTCGTGTTGAATAGTGTATCCTAAATAGGTGAATTTTTAGATACCTCATTTAACGACTTGGATACCTAAATCGAGATATGTAGCTAAATAAAATGAAAATAAATTAGGTGGCGCAACAGTCCATGAAGAACCAGGGCCTAGTGACTTACAACTCTCAACCATTTCTGTGTGCGAGTAATGTTGTCAGAGATGGAAGGGACCTACAGTTTATATGCCGAATCCGAACGGCTAATTTGAGAAAGCACTTTTCATGACAAGAATTACTCTTGGAGGATTTGTCAATTCCTAGCAAGAGGCAGTACCCGTGAAAAAAGTTAGGTTAGGTTAAATCGAGATAGCTGGCAAAAAATAAAAACAACTTTCAGCTGTTTACAAAAAGCAGACAAAAATTTAGATTTTGAGGTCCAGAATTATTCTAAAATAAAGTTTCCAACGGATAATTTCAATAGCTCACTGAACTTTTATCAAACCTACAAATTTAAGCTCCTTAGCTTTTCTCTAAAATACTCACATATACCAGGAATTTTATTGTAATAAGCTTAAATTTCATAAAGACCTTCAGGAAGTTTCGTAGAAAAATTACCTTTTGTACTTTCTAAAAATGTTGTCATAATATAATATGTTAACAATTTTTGAACAATTAAGAACGACTTTGAAGCTAAAGAGACCTAATGTAAAAAATAATACTACTTTCTGAGACGTAAAATATTTCGTTCCAATTCTGATTTTTTGATTTCTTAAGTTTTAAGTTTAAGTCGACTGCTCAACGTATTTTTTTAAGTTTCTTCTGCACATTTATTTCAAGTCTATACGATATCCTTGCTCTTTCCTGAGATATTGAGGATGAATAAATAAGAGCGATTAAAATAACTCCCAATATTGCAAGTTGTTAAAAATTCATGCTTCACGACTTACACTTTAAGTTTTCAGGTGAAATTTCGTATCCCAGGTATGTTGGGAACATGCACATAAAGGCTGAACTACAATGAGCTTTTTTTGCAAAAATTAAAAAAGTATATGCCACTCTTGCAAAAAATTAATTTTTCTGTAAGCCAAAAGATCCTTGATTGTATTTTGTATTTTAATTTATAATGTTGGTATATTTATATTTTTTGAAAGCCCATTTAAAAAAAAAAAATGATTTTAATAGAACCTATTCTTTATTGTTTTCGAAACTATGAAACTCAATGGCCTTCTTAACTAAGTTTATAACAGCTTTTGAATAAGGCTTTCATGTGAGATTTCAAATCACGGTTTGATTTTGTTATAACAGTTGTTGGTACCAGGGCCACATTTAGGGGAGGGCAACCGGGGCAGAAGCCCCGGGGCCTCCACAAACGGGGGGCCTCCACAATAGAGACTTCGGAAATTTTTTGTTTCAAATTCCAACTAGTAAACACTAGTAAACGTCTTTTCCTTTGATATGTATTTTTTTTTGCTCTTTTACCTTTACCTACAGCCTACAGTACTTTGTACATACATGATTATTTAATTATATTTATCTTAAATAACAGAAATCATTGATCTATATTTGTTCACTCCAATCAGGCAATCAGTGAAATATCAAAATCTCAAATGGCCCTGATAAGAAGCACTTCCAATTGCATTGAGAATGTATTTGGTTTTGATGGTAACAAATTGCACTGGAGAGCGCTCATTTTCAAAAATAGGCTTCGAACCACGATGGGACAAAACCGTCTATCGAAGCTTTCTCTCCTGAGCATTGAAAGCGATTTACTCCGAGAACTGGGATTTCAACGAAATCATCAACGATTTTTCGGCGAAAAAATGTTTAATTTCAGATAATTATTTTTTTATATGTATTTATATGTGTTTGTTCAATACTAAAGGAATCTAATTGGTTTCACAATAAACTATTTATTGAAAAACTCGAGTGAAAAAAAATGGTTTACTTTATTTTGAAAATAATTTGGGGCGAGGGGGCCTCCACTCCTTTATTGCCCCGAGGCCTCTGGGCCTCTAAATCCGGTCCTGGTTGGTACACTCTTTATACCCAAAGATACAGTGAGTAGAGCATTAGGAATGAAGTGAGGTGACTGTGTAGTGTGTAGGTACATAAGTTTTAGCATTGTTTATTATTGCAATTGTTTAATTGACAGTACTAAAAAACTGAGTGTGATAAAGCACTTTACATTTGAGTACGGATAACGAACGAATCTCTTTACTCGACAGCACCGCCGATCTTGAAAGCACTGTCCAATGGGGAATCAAAAACAGTGTAGAATTTAATGCTTCGAAAACTCAATGCCGTCTGCTGTCCCAAAAGCGTAACCCTCCCCCAATGCCACTATCCATGCGTGGATCTTGCATCAAGGAGACTGAACAGCTTCCTGTTCTAGGCGTGTGCATTCAAAAACCATCTCTTTTGTAGTGAGCACATCTTTGACATCGCCATAAATGATGCTAAGTGTTTAAGTTTTCCCCGACGATACAAGAAGTTTTTCCCTTCTGTAATAGCTTTAATTTAAAAAGTTTTTATAGGTCCAAAACTCGAGTATAATTCTTATTTTTGGACTGTTGCCATAACTTACTTGAGTCTTTTAGATAGAAATAAAAATGATAGGCGACCATTCCGTTACTGAGGCATTTGCTACTCATGAACACCGGCTCAAGGTTTTATGCCTATCATTGTTTTATCGCTATTTCAATCTCAATACCCGTACTTCTATGAATTCTCATCAGTTTACTCTTGAGCCAAATTTCAGACGTATTGTTAAGTATAGGGATTCTTTCTTTAGCCGCACTACATGAATGTGGAATGGCTCAATATTTCCACTCAATACAATGTTCATGTTATCCCTGTTTTCAAGGTCACAAACATAGAAAAGTGAAAAAAAAAAAATACACAGATATAAGAAGTCTAATTAGCAAAAAAGGTATAAGAAGGATAACGGTTTGTTTGTGACCACCTACAAATCATTTAATTGAACAATATCCACTTTTAATAAGTTTTGTTTTTTATTTGTTAACGAAAATTTAATTTAAAACAAAAATGCCTCTTGATGCGTTTACTTCTTTTTCTTAATGTACTTCAAGTATTTTCTCGAGCTGAAATTGTCTTCAACTTCCTCCTCAATCTTGATCTTCTTTCTTGGTTTACGAGCATCGATGCGGGCTTTGCGCTCAGCTTCAGTCAGGGTACTTAGGTCTAAAGGAAGCTGTAATAATTGAATATTTTTTTCAAGAGATGTTAATAAGACTTTTTTAAATGGTTGTCAATCTCGAACCTTTATAATTTTCCTTGGTTCATGATAACGAATGTTGATCGAAGAACCATCCGGCAGAACAACCACAGTTGGATACATTCTAGCGTAAACGGAACGATGAATTTTTGTAACAGATGCCGTCGCCGATGAAATACATCTTTGTTGATTTGTTATTATTGGACTCGAAATAAATCGAGTTAATTGTTTAATAAGCATTTTAATAAATTCAAACCTTAAAAATTTATTTGTGCTTAACTTATAGGTATTGATGTTTTATAACTACGACGAATATGGGTGTGAAAAGGAAATGTCAGATGACTTTGCAGCCATCAGCTGGTTTGCAGCAATGCCATACACAATTATAGGAACATTTGTCTAAAGGCCTGAGTACACTTAGAAATTGCGTTCGTCTAAGATTTTTGATGTTGAATTTACATTTCTGGTCGCATAATAGTTTTCCAATAGTCACAAATTGCCAAAAGTTAAAAAAATGAAGGAAAACTTGTTATATAAAACAAGAAACTGTTAATTTGATCAATTTGTGCAAATTTAAGCGATCTGTATGGAAGAGCACGTTTGCAAAATGGATGCCCAATTCGAATTAAAGTGTACGTCAATAAGCTAAGGACAGTTCAAGAGCTAAACGACGAGTTGATTACATTAACGACATTGAACCTCAATTATATTTGTATGATACTGTGTTTCTATCCATAAATAAATAAATAAATTAGGTGGCGCAACAGTCCGTAGTGAACCAATGCCTAGTAACTTACAACTCTCAACAATTCCTGTGTGTGGGACCTACAGTTTATACAGCCAATACGAATGGCTTGTTTGAGAAAGCACTTTTCATTTCAGAATTACTCTTGGAGGATTTGTCAATTTCTCGAAAGAGACAGTACCCGTAAAAAAAACGTTTAGATTGCACAGGAAGGGATTGAACCTAAGACATCTTGCATAACAATCCTACGCACAGTGCGATTCATTAGTCTATCTATCATAATAAATAATTCAAAGAAAAGTTTATGTTGGCTTTACATCTACATAAATCCGCATAAGCAGAGAATGTAATGTTGGATAGAGATATTAGTCCAAAAATGCAGATGTCTTTTATTTATTTACTTATTATCAATTGATAAAAGATCTGCTGATTATTAACTCTACATTTTACAAGCGAACTAATTACATACATGACTACAAACAAACCTTTGTCCAAATCTGCCCGGCATACACGACCGAGCAACAAATTGTTGCTTTGGCAGATTGATTATTTTTATATTTTTCATTTCGAGCACAAGCAAAAACATGTTCGCCTCGATATAGTCCAGTAACTATATATATCAAACCATGTGTTAAATCCGGCATTTTTGATTTTTTGGCTACTTGTTTATGATGTTGGCCTAATTAAAAATCCAAGTTTCCGACCCCGAGCGCAGAACGCAAGATGTCCTAAAATCAGAAAAACCACGACGAGCTTTTTCCTCTTAGGAATTTGTTTCATTTCATTGGTTTCCATGCGCTCTTTGTGACCCAGCCATCTAAGTCGTGGGACTTTTACCCTTTTAGCTAATTCTACGTCATTGTACAGCCCGTACAGCTCATCGTTCCATCTTCTCCTCCACTCCCCTTCCATGAATACGGGACCGTAGATCACACGAAGAACTTTTCTCTCGAAACGACCCAAGGTGCTTTCATCCGCTTTTGTCATAGTCATAGCTTCTGCACCGTATAGCAGGACCGGGATGATGAGGGTCTTATATGGCGGCACTTTGGTCCCTCGAGAGAGGACTTTTCTACTCAATTGCTTTCTTAGCCCAAAGAAACAGCGGTTAGCAAGAGTTATTCTTCGTTTGATCTCAGCACTGGTGTTGTTTTCTGCGTTTACAGTGGAGCCTAGGTAGACGAAGTCCTTGACTACCTCAAAGTTACGTCTGTCGATGGTGACGTTTTGACCGAGACGTCGGTGTTTTAAGTCCTTTCTTGATGACAGAATGTACTTTGTTTTGCCCTCATTAACCATTAAACCCATTTTTGCCGCCTCTGCATCAATACTCATAAAAGCCCCATTGACATCAGGCTAAGTTCTTCCGATTATGTCAACGTCATCAGCATATGGTAGTAATTGGACGGACTTTTGAAAGATAGTGCCTTTATTTTAAACGTGAGTGCTCTGCACTATTCTTTCAAGTACGATGTTAAAAAAATCGCATGACAGCGCATCACCTTGTCTAAAACCTTTTTTGACATCGAAAGGTTCTGTTAAGTTGTTTCCAACCTTTATGGAGCAGCGTGAATTCTCCATGGTAATCCTGCACAAACGGACGAGTTTGGCAGGGATGCCAAAACTAGACATGGCTGTATACAGCTCGTCCCTGTACATACTTTCATATGCGGCCTTGAAATCGATGAAAAGATTTTGAAAGGGATGCTAAGTAGACTAATGCCTCTATAGTTGGTGCAGTTTACAGGGTCTCCTTTGTTTCATTATCCAAAAAAAGGGTGATTGTATTTTCACATACATTAAGCACTTACAGCACTTCAATACTGTTGTTAAATCATCAATAAATAATATGAAGAGAAGTGGATCCAAATGGTTTCCTTGTAAAAGACCCAATATGTGTGGAGGCACATGTACCTATTTTAACAATTTTGTTTCCTGTTTGATAAATAGCAATTTATCCATTTCATTAAAGCTACATATATTTAAACCAGATTATCATGAAGAAGACCATGATGAACGCAGTCAATTACCTTAATAAAATCTTAACCGAATAATATAGATAGATTATGAATAACTGTTTTTTCGAAGAGTTTCGGAATCACAGATAGGTTTGAGATAGACCTATATCTTCATAAATGCAGATTACAGGAAGTATTAGAATACAACTATAAAGACGGACATTTCCATCTTTGTGAAGTCATTCTTATACATATTCGATTTATTGGCATAGAGTTATCTCGCTTTACATCTTTTCAGAATTGCAAATGCAGGTTCCTTTAAATCCACCATTAGTGTTATATTAGGCGTTTTTCCTTTTAAGATCAGATAAGAGAAATGAGCTGTGTTTCTTTTTTATCTCAGACATATTAAAGTGCTTAGTTTGTGTTTCTTCTTTCAACTAGAACTATCTCGGAGCACACTCTATGAGCTCTGAATAAAAAGATGATCGTTGATGACTTCAGGTTTGTTTCGGGTGGTTTAAAAGATATACATATGGATAATTTTTAAACTATTGACAGTTCAGTTCTCTAGTTTGTTTCATGTTTAAATCGGAGAGCTCTGTTCAGAGCGTACTCGAAGTGCTCATTCCCTGCTCTGAGGTTAAGGCTAGGGTGAATGTAAAAAAATAACATTTCCATGATAATACTTTAGATTTTATATACAAAGATATCAACTTTGGAAGTTAGAAGTTTTATCTTCAAAACTTAAGTACAAAAACCTGCAATTGCTAGTGTTAGCCGTAGCCACTAGGTGTCACCCCATAAAATGCAATGTAAAGCCTTCATCCTGTACGTTCTTCCACTCAGCTCAATCATTTTTACAGCAAACGAAATCATTTTCTTCACACGTTGTCTTTTTCAGCTCCAGTTGGCAGCAACAGCTTAAAATTTATAACACCTACAACCCATCCCAAATCCAACACCTACTTGAACCTACCTATTTCAATAAATGTTCCCACCAAAGTAAATCGTATAAGCAAATCTTAGATTGTAAGATTAGAGAATTAGGAAACAATAATTTAAAATTTATAAATCAGTTGTAAACTCAACAAGAAAGACAACTGATCTTTTATTTACTTAAAACCCAACGATGATAGTACTATAGATTTTTATATACAAAGTTGACATATCTTATTTGAAAACGATATTAGACATACATGATAACATACCTTAAGCCATAAAGAAACTATAAATTCCATCTGGAATGCGGTACTATACAGCTGGAAGTCCATTTTCGTTTGACATTTGACAGCTCATGCGACATCTTTGATTTTTCTTACTTGTCAAAAGTGTCATCTTGGGTCGTAAGTAGATAATTTTTGCAAAATTTTTATAAAATTATTTCAAAACTTTTTTATATCATTTTATTTTGTAAAATTCGATTTATCAGTCACTTTTATTGGTAAATTTCTAACATTCCCTCTCCAAACAAATTTATAATATCCAATTTCTTACTTTGTGCTCTCTCCAAAGTGTCTACTTCCAAACTTACATAACACCCAATAAGCTCCTACCGAAAAATGTAGACTTATTCAACCACTTAATTAAATTATTTTCCAAATCATTAGAAAATTGTATTCGCAATAATTCTCAAAAAACGAACAAATAATCGTTACGCAATTCCAAAACAAGCATTCCCATATTTCTGGATTAGAAGAAAAATCACCCTCTTTTACATAACCTCAATTTAACAGTTAAACTAAAAAGTTTTTATTTTCAGATTTATAAAAAAAAACTCTTACTTCACTATGGCAAAACGTTTAGCCCAATCATCGATCAACTGGGCCGCTCTAGCCGAGCGTGTTCCCCCAAACCAAAAGGCCAACTTCCAGTCCTTCAAGACCAAGTCGGACGTCTACATGCGCGCAGTTATGGCTAATCCCGAAAATCCACCAAAAATCGATTGGGCTCACTACAAGGCTATCATTCCAATTCCCGGATTGGTTGATAAATTCCAAAAGCAATACGAAGCTTTGAAAGTCCCCTACCCAGCCGATAATGTGACTGCTCAGGTTGAGGCTCAGGCCAAGGAAACCAAGGCCGAAATTGAATCCTTCAAGAAGGCATCCAATGAACGCATTGCTAAGTTCCAAAAGGACATTGAGCACTTGAAGTCTCTGCTGCCATACGACCAAATGACTATGGAGGACTACCGCGATGCATTCCCCGAAGAGGCTTTGGATCCAATCAATCGTCCAACATTCTGGCCCCATGCCCCTGAAGATCAACTCGGTCATGTCGACAAGAATGCTCAACCCTCTGAAGGCCATTAAGTGTATTCGAGTCCACTGAAGAAGAGTTTTATGTGGTGGATAAAGTGAATGTTACGATACGATGATAGATTTTTCTCAAATTAAAAAAAAATGAAAATGTTAAATTCAGAAAAATAAACGAAACCTTTTGAAAGTCTTTCACAATTGATGTTGTAAAATAATTTTTTGACTTTGACTTTTTTAGAGGGTTTTATTAGAACTTATCGAATGCATTTGTGCTCTTTCAATAACACAAAAACAATTTTGAGGGAGTTAAAACGTCTGTTGAAGGGATTGTTCATTATAAGAACATTAACTACTTCTAGCAAGACCTATTGATGGTATATCAAACAAGAAAGGATCAGTTTTTTTTTTTTTAAAGATAATGAACAACAACAGTTGGAAGCTAATAAAAAACAGTCTATATACGTATGTCAGTCTTAAATAATTTTTGCATTGGTTTTGGCTTCCTATAGATTTTTGATACGTGAACTCCATAGTACGGCCGAAGTTTGCTTTAAGGGTAAACTGATGGGCATTCATAGAAGCGCTAACATAACGGTTTAGGAGAAGGAATGCAGATTGATATTTTACTAGTCTTTTAAAATAACGGTAAAAATATGTGAGGCAAAAAACTTTACAACGATGTTCGAATGCCTTAATTGAGTTAACTGTCACCAATTACTTTAAAATCTTTTCTTTGAACGCTGTTCAAGAGTCTTAAGTAAATGGGAGTTATAAAGAAGACAAATTTCTTCAATCGCTTTAGAAAATACAAACATCTTTCGGCATTTTTGGAGACATCGAGCATGTCGTTTCACAAGAGCTGCAAGTACTATTTATAGTTAGTTGTAAGGAGGGATTATTTTGACGTTGTTGGTGAAAAATGCATTTAAAAAGCTTAAAATGCGCCAGGCAAGCAGAAGGCTGAAAACTAAACGTCTTGGACAGACATTTTTGTAATCAGGGGATTTTTTAATGCATCACTTATGTGATTATCATTTGGACCTGAAATTTTGGTTATCACTTCACTCCCAAAGTTTACTGCCGGCTCTAGGTCTAAATGGTAAAAATGTGGGGGGCTAGAAACTTTACACACAAATGATGAAGCTGAAGCTTGTGTTACTGTCAAAGTTGAAAAGTACGAAAACAACACACGTCGCTACAATGCGAAGTTGAATAAAAAGCTGAAGCTCAAGTTGGGTGAACTTTTATTTTTGACTTCATGCTGCTGAGATATTTGAAATTTGTATGGTGATATTTGATATGTATGTGTATGATCTTTGAAATTTGTATGCGCCTCATTATTGTGGACAGACGAAACCAAAGAGACTACTTAAGAACATAGCCAGAATTACTGAACGAAGAAATAATAGAACTAAGCGAACTTAGAAAAACTATCAAATCTAAAATAAATAAAATAAATAAATTGGGTGGCGCAACAGTCCGTTGAGGACTAGGGCCTAGTGACTTACAACTCTCAACCATTCCTGTGTGCGAGTACTGTTGTCAGGGATGGAAGGGACCTACAATTTTAAGCCGAATCCGAACGGCAAATTTGAGAAAGCACTTTTCATGACAAGAATTACTCTTCGAGGAATTGTCAATTCCTCGCAAGAGGCAGTACCCGTGAAAAAAACTTTAGATGGCATAGGCAGGGATCGAACCCAAGACCTGGCATGACAGTCCAACGCACTAACCATCATGCCACGGGCCAAATCTAAAATAACGAAACGTATTTGTGAATATAATGAAAACATTTTAAAGGATTTTTTGCCCGATTCTGAAAAAGGAGACCCTCTAAACTGTACCAACTATAGACGAATCGCTTACAAGATCTTCTCCGTAATATGTAAACGTCTAAAGCCCATCGTCAACTACTTAATATGTCCTTATCAGTGTGGTTTTAGACCAGGAAAGTCCACAGTCTATCAAATATTCACATTACGGTAGATCTTGGAAAAACCCCAAGAACATCAAATCGACACCCACCATCTTTTCATCGATTTCAAGGCCGTATAGTACAACATCAACAGGGACTTTTAGATAGCTGTTTAGAGCCATTACTAGTTTTTGCATACCTGCCAAACTCGTCCATTTGTGCAGGATGACCATGAAGAATTCACGCTGCTCCATTAAGGTTGGAAACAACTTAACAAAACCTTTCGATGTCAAAAAAGGTTTTAGACAAGGTCATGTGCTGTCAAGCGATTTTTTTAACATCGTACTTGAAAGAATAGTGCAGAGCTCACACGTCAACACTAGAGGCACTATCTTTCAAAAGTCTGTCTATAATTACTAGCATATGCTGATGACATTGACATAATTGGAAGAAATCAGCGTGATGTCAATGGGGCTTTTATGAGTATTGAGGCAGAGGCGGAAAAAATGGGTTGAACAGTTAATGAGGGCAAAACAAATTACATGGACCTACAACACCGACGTCTCGGTCAAACCGTCATCATCGACAGACGTAACTTTGAGGTAGTAGAGCGCATGGAAGCCAATGCTCCGGCCCGGAAAGTCTTCGAATCCACATCCACTGAACATTCAGTAGAGGAAGACCACGGATCAGGTGGCGCGCACAAGAGAAGTTTGTTGGGTAAACCCCTAGTTCACACAGGACTGTAGCGCCACCCTATGTAAGTAAGTGTTATAAAGGATAGAATTAGAAAAATAAACAATAAAATTAAGAAAGAACATATTTAAATTATAAACAAGAATGGATAAAAAGTATTAAGGACCAAAACACTGTCATCAAACCGAAAAGACATAAATGAAAGTGCTACTATATTTTTTGAAAAACTGTTCACATCAACCAAAACTATCATAGAAAAAGATGCATGAATAAAAACAGAGAATATAGGACGTAAAATGTTTATAACAAAAGGAGTTAGAAAAAGAGATCCATTTTTACCACCTTCAGTCCTTGAAAACTTTTCAAAAAAACTAAATGGAAGAAAAACTATGATATAAGGATAAGGGTGGACAACTTCTTAACTATTTAAGACAACATACATAGTTCTTATTTCTACAAAAGCTACACACATTCAAGAAAGTTGACAGAACTCACTACCTTGTGTAAAAATTATGGAACTTATGTCATGACAAATCACACGTTGGATGAAGACAAAATTGAGTACGTAGAAGATGACATATGTATATTTAAAAAAATCATTAAAGGACCAAGAATATGAAGAAATAGCTGGAACAAAAAGCTGCAAACAATTCTGGAGCCTTAAAAAATTTTTAAAATTGGACCAAAGTGTAGACACAATGAAATATTTCTTCGACTCTGCTGTTTCTTACTAACGGACTAGAAACTATGAGCTTGACTGCAAAAAAACATTTGACCACCTAAAGGATATATCAAACTAAAATGTAAAGGAAAATTCTTAACATATGACCAAGTCAAAGGGTACGAAATTAAGGTATCCGTAATAGACCCAAAATTATTGACATCACAAATAAAACAAGAAGCCCGAAATGGAGTTGGGAAGGTCACATATGAAGACTTCAGGTTTAAAGATGGACAAAAAAGACAACGAAATAATGAATACCAGAGAAAAAAAAAACATCCAGAGGAACGTACCAATAAAAGATGAAGTGATGATCTATCCCGTATACATATGTAAGTACACATTGCCAAAAATAGACACATGGGAAGTAAAAGGTAGTAAACGAAATCACAAAAGAGAGGATATTGAAATTCAAAAACGGACCTTAAAACGGAATATCTTGAGTTTTTAATGCCCCACAGGGCTATTCTAAAATTAAATAGGGGCAATCGAGAATAACACTCATTTTTCAGATCTGTAGATTTGATCTTAAATAAAAAATAAATCAATTTATTTTGCTCCATGGAATGCAAAAATTGAGGATATTTGTGTTTTGACAGATCTAGATCAACAGTATATTTATTTATTTTACTCAGGAAAAACCTTAATAAGTTCCCAAATTTTGAAGATGAAAATAAATCTTTGTATTTACATACATACATACATATATTTACGGTTGCCCTAGCCCTAAATATACCATGAGCATTTAAAAAATCATACTCAACGGGCTCAACGTCAACGGTCATGTATGTAAGTGTTATATTTTTTAAATTTCTTATGAAAGTGAAACTGTGTTAAAAACGAAAGCTCAACTTAAAGCTTTCTTCCAAAGTAGTTCTAGAATATTTATTCCAGTCTGGATGATGACAAACGTTTGCGCGATAAAATGTGCTTATGCTCAATAAACGCTTAATTGAGTTTTCTGTTTTGGTTTCGATTGTTGTGTAGAATATTTACGGGCGCTGACCGTAGCGATTTTTAAGAAATTTTCTAATGAAATATGAAACACTTTATTGAAAAATGAAAATAAACAATCTCTTAAATTACCTATGATTGTGAATCCTTAATAGTTTATTTGTTTTATAACAATAACAACAGTGTCAGATAAGAATAACATGTAATGTGCCGCTGTTTTGATTTCGCTGAGGGATCATATTTCTTTAAAACAAATGTTAAATGTATTCTTTTGGTAAGCAATATTGTTTTTCATTTCATCTATCAAAACAGTGATAAGACAGCTTTATGTAACTATGTAACTCTATGGTGAATTTAATTCTTGTTTTGTTTATCAATTTGATTATTAATTGAATTCAGCCTTGGATTTGTGTATAGAATTACAAGTGGCCAATGGGTATGCAAATGCAATATGCAAAAGTTTAAGTTAGTGCAAGTGAAAGTATAAAGAGACGTAAGGGGAAGGGGTGATTGTCAGCAAAGAACCACTGGTTTGTTTTGTTTACGTTCCAGTCTTCCAGTTGTTATCGAAACAGTGTTGCCAAGCTTATTTAAAAATTGTGTTAGTTGTTTTAATTTTCTTCGCATAAAATCTAAGGCGTTTTAAATATCTTGCGTGTCTATTGAGAGAGAAGTAATTTTTACTTAAATTTTAGTTTGGATGCAAAATAACTTGATTATCTATCAACAGCAATTAAAAGGGTTCGCAAGGCTTGACAGGCATATTATATCAGCACCCTCTTTTGGGTGAGCTTAAAATTACTCGGGCACATGAATAGTTGAGGGCTAGTAGATGACTTACTTACTTACGTAAGGCGGGGCTACAGTCCGGGACGGACCTAGGCCTCAACTAACATGCGTTTTCCGCTAGATAGCTCCCTAGCTAACTGTTTCTAGTTTCTCACGCCAAGTTCGTTGAGATTCTCTCCTTACTGCATGCTCCACCTGATTCGAGGTCTTTCTCTACTGCGCCGTCCCTCGAGATTGGATTCGAAGACCTTCCGGGCTGAAACGTTGATATCGATTCGCTCTACATGACCCAGCCATCTAAGTCGTTGTACTTAGTTTCGCTGTATAGCCCGTGTAGTTCGTAGTTATATCTCCTTTTCCACTCTCCATCTATGCAGACGGACCAAAAATCAACCGAATAATTTTTCTCGCAAACCATCCTAAGACATTCTCATCTTTCTTTGAAGAGGTTCAAGCCTCGGTGCTAGAAATGAGTACCGGGACGATGAGTGTCTTATGGATGGTGACTTTAGATGCTCAAGAGAGAACTTTACTACTCTACTACTATGTATGTCCAAAGAATCAGCGATTTGCAAGAGTTATTCTCCGTTTGCTCCCAGCGCTGGTGTCGTTTTTTGAATTTATAGCAGTGCCTAGGTAGACAAAGTCCTTAACAACCTGAAATTTATAGCTTCCATGGTCACGGTCTCTCCAAGTTGGTGTCGTTCAATGTCCTTTCTTGATGGCAGCATACACTTGGGCTTGCCCTAATTGATCACTAAACCTATATTCTCCACTTCTGTTGCAATGCTCAAAAACGACCCACTGACATCACGCTTTGATCTTCCATTTATGTCGATATCATCGGCGTATCTGAGTTATTGGACATACCTTTGAAAGATTGTGCCTCTAGTGTTGACGATTGAGTTTTGTGCAATTCCTTCCAGAAAGATGTTGAAGAAGTCACATGATAGTGCATCGCCTTGTCTAAAACCTTTTTTGACATCAAATGCATCGGTGAGATCTTTTACAACCTTAATAGAGAAGGGATGCCAAAACTAGGCATTGCTCTGTTAAGTTCTTCCCTATAGATACTACGCGCTCTTGAAATCGATAAGGAGATGATAGGTATCGATTTGAATTCCTGGGTTTTTTCCAATATCTGCCGTAATGTGAATATTTGGTCAATGGTTAACTTTTCTGGTCTAAAACCACACTGATATGGTTATTGACGAACGGCTTGAAACCTTCACATAATACTGCAAAAAAGATCTTATACGCGATGTTCAAAAGACTGATGCCTCTGAGCGCTGTGCAGAGGGTCTCCTTTCTTGGGGATTGGGGAAAATATTCAGAGATTAAACTCATTGGGCATCTTTTCTTATGACCATATTTTGCAGATTAATTGATGCATACTCCATAACAAGTGCTGCTTTGAATAGTTCGGCGCCGATGCCATCAGCTTTGTTTGACTAGTAAATGACTAGGCCCTGATTATTCACGAGCTGTAGCGCCGATAAGTTTAAATTTTATGCCTTTATGTGCCCTTATGGCCTTGAAGTTAAATATGTTTTAAATTTAAAGAAACTTGATATAGAAAAATAAGAGAAGAAGAAGTTAATTTATTTTACAAAAGATAAAATTGTCTTCTCGATAGAAAACACGAATTTATATCAATTAGGAAACGTTTATAATGAGCGGTAAAATGTGTTATAGATTGATTATTTCAAATATTTCCGGATTATTTTTTTAGAATTAAATGAAACGGATGCATTTTATTTCTGTTATCAATTGGCGTATTTTTTGTTCCTTGGACTTTTGTCTACTCAATGATTGTAGACACTACAATACGCTCATAAAAACACTTGAGTTAAGCTATAGAATGTAGGATATCAAGAAAAATGATTTTATTTATAGCGTTTGACGTCAGTTATCTATTTATGACGGAAATTGATAAATTATTTTTGATTGTAAGAAACGATAACTCATGTTATACAGGATGTTTGGTAAAGAACTTAGTATAATCAGGAAATTGGATTTGAATTCTAGTCCAGTAAAATATTGATTTCAATTCGGAATAAGAGATAGTAAATAGTAAGCTGAAAATTTGTTTGTACCTTTCTTTTTGTGTTTTGTAAAATGTCTCATAAAATCTTCTATACGATTCATAAGTTATGGATCACTAAAGTTGGTGAAAGAATAACGTCCAAGGTACAAAGAAGAAGATGAAAATGCGCTTTATCTTAAAAGATATTTATTTTTCCCTCAAAATGTTTTTTCAATTCAAGCCTCCAATTGCTGAATGAATTGAAACTTGTAAGCGAATAATCCTATGAATTTTGATGAATTTTAATTAATTTTGGTCCCATCAGCTTTAGGCAACAAAAGGCTTGAAAGTAAGACAAGTTTCTAGTAATACATTGGCTAGCTTCAAAAAAATGGCCTTCCATTTAAGGCAACTTTATTGGAAAGTAATTTTGTGGCAGCTGGCCAATCAGATACAAGAAACTTGCCTTACTTTCAAGTCACTTATGTCGTCTGAACCTGCCCAATCTCTCTTACTATCAAGTCAAGTCTACGTATGTCAAAATGACAGCTGATCATGTTTTTTCATTCAACTGAAAGCTGAACTTTATTACTCTGTAATTTATTTATGTTCTGCACAATTGCATTTAATATTTTTTTGTAAAAGAGTTCTTTGTCAAATTGGAAAAGAAATAAGTAAAACTTCTTTACAACACAAAATACAAATCGTGATGGGCTTGTAGCTTGCCTAAGGAGCGATTTTGGTGTTTTTGGTGTTTTTTGTACGATGAACTGAAGTGAAGTTCGTTCCTAGATTGCAATTTATGACACTTGAAAAACTACCTTGTTGCCTTGGTCAAAATTTACGTTCAAAGAATTCAGATAGCTGGAAGACTCTTTATGTTGTTGGAACCTGCCCATAGGTTTTTTTTTTTAATTATTGATATCCGCCTCACATCTTTATCTTTATTTCACTATTAAGAGGGATCGAGATAATATGAAGATAAGTCAATATGATCGCCCAAATCGAGCCCAATGTGTGAATCGTTCAAATTCAAAGTGACTGAAGTGGCACTTTATTGGAGACAACATGGAAGGCTTTGAACCAGAAGTACACACTTATGGAATTAAAGTGGAATATTATTTTCTCATCAATTACACTCTTTAGACTAAGCTTAACGGTCTCATTAAGTGGCACCTACTTAAGTGTCTAATGCAAGATGTTCCCCACTTATTCTTAACAGTTTACTCTTCAAAAATAAGTTTATAAGATTTATACATATACGTCTTTACCATTTTTAAAAACGGCGTTAGATCTTTTTGCCAAAAACCATAACTATAATATCATATAGCCCAAAATTGGCCAAAAAGTTAAAAAAATCGCCAACAAACGCAAACCAAATGTCGTAACGCCCAAATAAACTTAAAATAAAAGAGCGCCCAATATTTTAGTTGTCATTTTGCCTAAAATAGTTTTTACTTTGGAATTTGGGGTTTATGACATAAGGTTTGGGCGGCACGAGTACGATAACTTTGGCGCCAAGATATAATGACGGTTTTTGGTAGAGGGGCTTAATACAAGCATTTTTTACTATGGGAGGGGGGGTCTATCTCCCCCCGTTTAGGCGGGAGGGGCAATTTAAAAAAGTTATTATTTAAAATGGAAAAAAATAATTAAAAAATAACGGTGATACTAACAATTAAGTTGTATACATTTGTTTAAAGCCAACATTCTGTTCTATTAGCCAGTTTTTAAATCAAGTCAAAACTATGCGTAGTTTTTGAAAAATTTAATTTTAAACTCAAAATTTAAGTAAAAAAAGCTAAAAAAGGTTTAAAGTGTAACTTTTTCAATACTTCAAGATTATCTGCCATTGTTTTTATTTCAGAATTTATTGCTCTTATTTGTTTTTGATCAAAAACTGAAAACTAGAGGATTTTATGTCTTTTAGTTTTTGAGAAAATTGAAAATAAAAATTTAATTTTAAACTCAAAATTTGAGTAAGAAAAGTTAAAAAAAGGTTTAAAGCGTAACTTTTTCAATACTTCAAGATTTTCTACCATTGTTTTTATTTCAGAATTTATTGCTGTTATTTGTTTTTGATCAAAAACTGAAATCTAGATGATTTTATGTCTTTTAGTTTTTGAGAAAATTGAAAATAAAAATGTAATTTTAAACTCAAAATTTGAGTAAAAAAAGTTAAAAAAAGGTTTAAAGTGTAACTTTTTCAATACTTCAATACTTTAAGATTATCTACCATTGTTTTTATTTCAGAATTTATTGCTCTTATTTGTTTTTGATCAAAAACTGAAAACTAGATGATTTTATGTCTTTTAGTTTTTGAGAAAATTAAAAATAACCACAACTACTATTTTAATTTAATTCTTTTTTTTGCTTGAGTGGTCTTATTTTGATAGTAATAATGGTATTTGCGTATGCGTAATGCGTGTTTGGGTGTATGCAACAGTAAGGTGTGCGCGAGTTTGGATGTATGCAACAGTGGGATCTGTAAGGGGGGCATGCTGCCCCCCTGCAACCCCCCTGCTTGGGCACACTATAGGATTTGGGGTGGGTGGGGGGAGGGTGAAAGGTGCGGTGGGTGCAAGATGGGGTGCATGCAAAGTTTCTTTTGCATTTAAATAAGCTGGATTTAAGAAAAATTAATTTATCCTTGGTATATCTTAATCCATATTCGATTATTACTATCAAAATAAGACTACGTTAATACTTAAGCAAGGAAAAAGTAATTTAATTAAAATATTTGTTTTGGTAATTTTCAATTTTCTCAAGAACTGAAGACATAAAGTCATCTTGTTTTCAGTTTGTGATCAAAAACAAATAAAAGCAATGAATTCTAAAAAAAAAATAGTAGATAATCTGAAAGTTTTGAAAAATACACTTTAAACCTTTTTTTTTAACTTTTTTTGCACAAATTTTGACTTTAAAACAATTTTTTTCAAAAACTATGCATAGTTTTGACTTGATTTAAAAACAAGCTAATAGACAAAAGTGTTGGCTTTAAAAAAAGGTATAATACTTAATTGAGGGTATTACCGTTATTTTTTAATTATTTTTTTTCCATTTAATGTACATATTTTTTTAAACTGCCCCTACCGCCTAAACTGGGGGAGATAAAATGCTTGTTTTTAACTGTTCTATACAATTCCGTCATTAAACTTTGTCGCCAAAGTTATCGTACTCTCCCCGTTTGGGCTTTGTGACATTTATTTTGGGCATCATGATTTCTATCGTTTCTTATATTTTATTACCCAAAGACGTACATAAAACCCAAATTATAAACTCAAGCCCAAAAATAGAAACGTCGATCACTAAAAAACGCCACAAAGTCAAAATGTCAATGTCATTAACGCCCAGAAGATTTTTGGTGGTTGGGCCTTAAGGCTCGTACACACAGTGAGGTATATACTGTGGGGTTTCTTTGCATTTAAAGGGTCAGAATGCCCCATATACATATTTCACTGACAAACCAAACCATTTCGTTTTATTTCACTTTAAAAAATTGGTCTTGTTTCAATTTCTGAAAGTAAAATAAAGCCAAACATATTTGTTTCTTGACGTTTTGAGTTTTTTAAGCGATCTGACAATTTTTTGGATAATATTTAAACTCAAAATGTCGTAGTGCCCAAAATAAACAAATATTTTTTTAGGATTCCCATATCATATCTTTTGGGCGATATGTCAATGGCTGCGTTCAATCTCAGACAGATAGGGTATCCGGATACCTTTTTGTTAGTGTTTTACGTGTAAAATAACAGCTGATCAAAAACAGCTGAGATGTTAAAAAAGGAATCCAAAGGTATCCAAGAATTTCTGGGGTATGTGGGTATCTGACAGAACAACTGATTCAACACAAGAAACTTGAAAATTGATTTCAGCTTTTTGTATTTGTTGGTAAACAAAAAGATACAAAATGTTAGTTGAAGTTGTATTTGAGGATGTTCTGTACATAATAGTAATGAAAGAAATAGAAAGAAGCTATTTGCCTCCGAGTTTTAGAAGGTAATTATGATCTATTTTTTTAAACTTAAGCTTAAGAAGCTTAAATGTTTCTCTGCTTTTTGTGAACAGCTGAAAGTTGTTTTTATTTTTTGACAGTTATCTCAATACAGCTATCCAACTCGTTCAACAAGGTATCTAAAAATCCACCTAACCAAGATACCCTATCCAACACGAGATTGAACGCAGCCAATTAGTAATGTGGGCGTTATAATATTGATTTGGGGCAATATGACAATGATTTAAGGGCTTTGTGGCAATTTCTTCTGAAAAAGTTTTTGGGCAATACAACCATTTTTTTGGCGATATGGCATTTTTAATATTTTGATGTTATTTTAATGGGCAATAAGACATAACACTTCTTTTTATTTTGAATGTCATAAAACCCAAAAAAGATTTAACGCCCAAAGTTTTGGCATTATTTCCCAAATTGTTCAACAACAAAATCTTGATAAAATTGTTGTGGGCGCTATGACATTTTTTATTCCGGCGATATGGTCTTTAATTTCTCAGCAGACCAAAAATAACTCACCCAGATGGGATCATGTTTTGTTCAACAAAACGCCCTCAATTTAAAAACACTTCTATACCGTTTAATTACTAAAATGATATACAAATTTAATTAATTCCTTCTTGTCAGACCTTTCTGCAATGCTATCACTCAAAATTCATAACATACCAAGACCTCACACAATAAAATCATTTCCTTATCACAAAATTGACAACTTTGTTGATTAAACAAAATAAACCAAAACCAATGCACTCTTTTAATTATCATTATCTGCTAAACTAGAAATAATGTGTCTTTTTGATTACTCTCGAACTACATACATTATATGAGCCATCACTCAACCAAGTCAGTCTTCTTTGCCAAACAACACGTAATTAAAGTTGTAGGTACTCTTTGTTTTTTTGATAAACAAAATAAAACTGATGCAATTCCAATCGATCATTAACGAAACGAAAAAAAAAAAGATGTCAAACCCCTCGTTATCAAGGTCTCGAGCACTGTCTCATGCCTCTCGTGTTTATATAGAAACGTGATTTCATTTTTTCCCCATATTGCAAATAATACATACAGATTTTCAAACTTTCAGAAGAACACAAAATTACTAGGTACTGCCAAAATTTCGGGTTTATTCTTTTTCCCTGTAATATGAGAATACCATTGAAATGCATCAAAAGTCTGTCGATGAGAGCAATTACTGGGAGATAGAGACTAATTGGTTGTTATAAATCGGAAGCCATTCATGAATCTTGTTCGTCTGGAGTCGAAAGTTCCAAAAACCCATTAAACAACTTCTCAAAATAAACGTACGTCACTACGTCAGTCAAAAAAATTCTTACCGCGTAGCTACACTGCTACAGGTGCGGATCGTTTAAAGGGTTTGAATTTGAATATACAATACAAAATACAAGTCGTGATGAACTTGAAGCTTGTTTTGTAGACAAAAATGGTTTTATGGTTTTTTGCACGATCAACTAAAGGTTGAGATTAGTGAACTAAAGTTCCGAGTCTGAAGTTTATTAAGCTTGAAAAACTGACTAGTTGTCACAAATTCCATAACAGTCTACAACTGTCAAATGGAGATGGCCCAATAGTTTAATATTGACTTTTGCTTGGTGCCGGGTCATAGAGGCAATCGAGGAAACTGTAAGGCAGATGTAGTATAAATTCAGAACTGCACAAACCTCTACTTAAAGTTCATAGTATAAAAACTACCAAAAACATTGTTGTCTACAAAACACTTCTCAGGCAAGCTGCAAGTCCATCACGATTTGTATTTTGTATTGTAAATAAATATTACTTATTTCTTTTCTTAATTGACAAGGAACCCTTTTACAAAAAGCACCAAATGAAGTTGTGCAGAAAATACATTGGGCAGGTTCAGCCGACATAAGGGACTTGAAAGTAAGGCAAGTTTCTTGCATCTGATTGGCCAGCTGCCAAAAAATTGCCTTCCAATTAAGGCAACTTTATTGGAAAGTTGACTGGAAAGTTAGGCAAGAAAAATCTCCCTTACTATCAAGTCAAGTCAACTTATGTCAAAATGACAATTGATCATGTTTTTTTATTCAACTAAAAGCTGAACTTTATTACTCAATGATTTATTTATTTTCTGCACAACTTCATTTAATGCTTTCTGTAAAAAGGTTCCTTGTAAATTTGGAAAAGAAATAAGTAATATTTCTTTAAAATACAAAATACAAATCATGATGGACTTGTAGCTTGCCTAAAAGCTGAACTTTATTACTCAATGATTTATTTATTTTCTGCACAACTTCATTTAATGCTTTCTGTAAAAAGGTTCCTTGTAAATTTGGAAAAGAAATAAGTAATATTTCTTTAAAATACAAAATACAAATCATGATGGACTTGTAGCTTGCCTAAAAGCTGAACTTTATTACTCAATGATTTATTTATTTTCTGCACAACTTCATTTAATGCTTTCTGTAAAAAGGTTCCTTGTAAATTTGGAAAAGAAATAAGTAATATTTCTTTAAAATACAAAATACAAATCATGATGGACTTGTAGCTTGCCTGAGGAGTGTTTTGTAGAAAATAATGATTTTGGTAATTTTTGTACTATGAACTTGAAGTAGAAGTTTGTGAAGTAAAGTTCTGAATTTTAATTTCATGACACTTGAAAAACTATCTAGTTGCCTTCGTCAAAATTTACGTTCAAAGAATGAAGTTGACTGCAAATGAAGTCCCTTATGTTGTCTGAACCTGCCCATTATTTGTTGAATGAAAAAACATAAACACCTGCCATTTTGACAGACTTACTTTCCAGTCAACTTTCCATTAAAGCTGCCTTAATTGAAAGGTAATTTTTTGGCAACTGGCCAATCAGATACTTGAAACTTGACTTACTTTCAAGTCCCTTATGTCGTCTGAACCTGCCCAATGTTTTAAGTGTAAAAGAACAGCTGGGATGTCAAAAAAGGAATTCATGGATTAAAGATGACCCACCATGAAAAACTTACCGATAAGATAGTCCTTTAAAGTCATTCCCAATAAGTCTAAATTTCAAAGAGATAAAAGATGTAAGAGAAGCTTAAGTTAAGCCTTTTAAGAACTTTACTATTTATTTTATTTAATCCTTTGAAATTTCTTTTGTTTTCGAAAGTAGTTGATTGAATATTATAACTCTTATTGTTGACACTATAAATGGTTATTTCTTGAATATTCAAAAAATCGAAAAATTTAGAATTTTCCCCCATTTGCAACTGTATAACCTCGGTAACTTCACGAATTCCGAATTTAAAGTCTTTGATCTATGGTGGGGCATCGACGACGTAGAAACAAGTCTTAAGATGGTAAATCATAAGAGCTCGGTGGCAATTTGTGATCGAAAAATAACACGTTGAAGAAACGTTTTTTGATTTTTTCCTAAATACTGTGATAATTTAATCCGACATTGATTTAACTGTTAACCTTTTTTAAGGCTGACTGAAGCGGAAGTAGTGCAATACATTGACGACTTAAAAAGTACATATTCATTTGGTCCTGATAATGTTAGTGCTACAGTCACATTAATATTTAACTTTCTCTTTTACTTCTTCACAAGTGTGGAAATAAAATGAATGCTGAAAAAATTAGTGGTATTGCAGAACCACCAAGCACACCAAAGATTTTGAAAATATAGCATATAAACACATTTAATTTTTCTGTAAATCATTTATTGTTCCTGAACAACTTAGTTTTTCCCGCAAAAGTCTACAGCAACGAATCTTGTGGAATTCACGAATCAAATTAATATTAATTTGCAAAATAAACTGACATCTTTTACGCCGATCTTAGCAAACATTTGCTAGAGTCAACCACTCTGTACTGCTAAAATTAGTGAGAAACTGATTTCCAGAGTGGATCATAACTTGGATCAAATCATATGTAAAAATCCGTACACAGTTTATTAATTTTAAAAGCTGTATGTCTAACATTATTTTTGTGTGGTCTAGAGTTCCTTAAGGCAGTCATATTGGACCTCTGCTATTTTTAGTGTTCATTAATGACTTTGGTGAAGATCTACACTACCCAAAAATCCTTATCTTTGCAGATAATTTTAAGCTTTTATATAGCTTCTCAAATCCAACCGAATATCTGTTTTTGCAGAATGATATTGAAAGAGCTTTTTCAATGGTGCTCTTCAAATGGAATGGACCTTAATATAAAAAAATGTAAAGTGATGCGTAGGACTATCATGCCATATGTCTTGGGTTCAATCCCTTCTAAATTTTTTTCACGGGTACTGCCTCTTGCGAGGAATTGAAAATCCTCCAAGAGTAATTCTTATCATGAAAAGTGCTTTCTCAAATTAGCCGTTCGAATTCGGCTTCAAACTGTAGCTCCCCTCCATCCCTGACAACAGTACTCTCACACAGGAATGGTTGAGAGTTGTAAGTCACTAGGCCCTAGTTCTCAACGGATTGTTGCGCCACGTAATTTATTTAATTTAATTTATTATTTATTATTATTATTTTATTGATGACTAGCGGCCCGTCCCGGCTTCGCACGGGTAGAAATAAATAGGTACAGATATTTAAGTTATAAGCATGCTAATTAAAACGACCATGAATCACTAAATTAGAAAACATTTTTTTGTCGCAGCGTTTTAATAGGAATTTCTAAAAATTTCTATAGTAATCTAGTACTAAATATAGCCTTTGTTACTCAGTGATAATGTAGCTTTCTTATGAAAAAAGAATTATTAAAATCGGTCCAGTACTTTTTGAGTTTATTCGTTACATACAAAAATACAAATCTTTCCTCTTTATAATATTAGTGTAGATTGATGTGGTTACTTGATTGCGAGAACACATTTATTGATTTGGAAGTCTTATTTGATGTCAAGCTCTCATTTAACTCACATATTGATGTCATCACAAGTAAGGCAAGAAGCCGCCTTAGATTAATCAAGAGGTTTTCTAAAGAATTGAATTATCCCTATACATATTTCAAAAATCCTCAACATTTTCAATTCGACAAATCGAAAGTTACAAAATTATTGTGTTTTTATTAACCTCCTCTATTTACTGAGTAAGAAAAAGCTATGTTACGCTCCTGGCTAAATAGCTCGATTTAACGCGTATTCCCACAAGTCAAACTTACGTACAAACTAACATCACCTGCCAAAACAAAAATTAATTTAATCAGATCATCGTTGATAAGCTACCGCTACCGTCATGCCACATCGACGCGCCACCGCCGCCGCGCTTTTTCCTGCAACACGTGTATTGCATTTTATTTTTCTGTTACAACAACAACAAAAAACGTTATTAAAACTCTCCTTTCTTTTTGATGACATTGTGCTTGCTCCAGTTGCTTAATGCTTTAAAACATTTTTCATCAGCAGCTAGGGCTATAACTCTCTCAACTCGAGAGCCGCTACTCAAGTCTCAAGCCCCGACTTAGTAATCGCAGTTAACACCATACCACCAAACCAATCAGTCTGAAGTTGTTCATTCAACCGCAAACTTCGGCCAAGTTCAACCTCAGTTAATCAATTTTTTCTCTCTTGTTTAATATATTTTAATTTTTATTTGAAAACTAAATGAGTTCGATTAGAGAGTTTATTGTTGTTAATAATTAAAACTGTGCTGTACGACTTTTTATATAAATTTTATCTTTTTCTGTTTGATCGTTTGATAAAAATAAAGAACACAAATTATAGAGAAATGCGTTCATAATATGTGGATTAACACCGTTTATCGTTCTACTATTTGTAAGTATTTTTTAATTAAAATTATCAATCAAACTTCCAGTGGTCTGTAGATATTGTAAAGACTGAATCACTTTTAACTGGTGTTATCTGTTTTTAAAACTTTGTTGGGCATAATTTCCAATAAGACGCTGAATATGGGATATGAATTGAGTGTGTTTTTCACCTGCAGTTAATAAATGTGCTTGTTTTTAAATAGTTTGGTTTTTTTTTATGCAACATGCCACAAAAAGTCAAGGTAAATAAAAGCTTGTTGTAAGTTTATATACAAAACTGTGTATTGGTATACCTATGTATGTAAGTCATTTGTTTAAAATTATGCATAAAAGTGATTTTGACTTGGGCTTAACTTCTTTTTGAATATAGAATTTTTGGATACATTTACGATACCTACCTATTTGAAAATCTTGAAGTTGAAAGTGTTCAAAAGCAGCTGTTTCAATGTTGTTTATTTGTGTATACACAAAATTGTTTCGGAGTTTTGAACAAATATGATTTATACATACATTTATGTAGGTATTTACATAGTAATACTATGCTACTAGAATTCTTTGCCGGGTTTTACCAAATTTCTATTTAGAGGATTAATTCAAATATGTATTTCTTTTCTACTAAAAAAAATTCCTTTTAAGGCCGATTATTATGTTCTTTATAAAGAAACCATCGGTTTAGTAGTGATAAGTCTAATATTTCAATTTGGAAATTGGAAGCGGTGGAAATACTGTTTTTCAGAACTCCGTTGTACAATACTGTTTGGTAATAATAATGCGTGTCTTAATTTTTATATTGGAAACCCTTCAAATTTAGAGAAGTGTGTATGTAAAGGCGTGTTGAATTTTAAGGGCCGATGTTGATTTTGAATAAAACACAAATCATTTAAAAAATGACTGTCATTTCTTTTTATTATGATAATATTGGTATGGTTCAATTGTGTATGGTACAACATATTGTCCAAATGGCCGCTGCGACCTCGGCGCTACACCTCCATCCGATGGTCCAATTTTCGATGACGCTGATGTATAACTAAGGTCTATGCCGTTAATAATGTGCCAAATTATCTCATCCTTCAGCTCTTGAATTGTTGCTGGCTTATCGACGTACACCTTTTCTTTTGAAATAACTCCAAAAAAAGAAGTCCAACGGTGTCAAATCACATGATCTTGGCAGCCAATTGACTTCGCCAGCACGTGAGATAACAAGGCCATTGAATTTGTCGCGCGAAAGAGCCATTCTTTTGTTACTATGTGAAAAGTGGCACCGTCCTTTTGAAACCACAAATCGTCCACATCCATGTCTTTCAATTCGGGCCATAAAAAGTTCGTTATTATCTCACGATAGCGAACACCATTCACAGTATCAGCCGTGACGGGCCTCATTTCGGAAAAAATACGGCCCGATGATGCCGCCAATCAATAACGCGCACCAAACAACCACCCTTAAATTATCAAATGCAGCAATTCTGCTTATTGACGAATCAAGTAAGGTGAAAATGTGCTTCATCGCTGAAGATAATTTTCTTCGAAAATTGATCATCCACTGTTGCCACCATTCTGCTCATTGACGACCGTTAATGAAAAAAGTCACTTGACCCTTAAAAGCACAAAATATTGAAACATATTATTGTCTAAAAATATTAAGCCAAAGTTTGGTGGGAATGAAAATGTTTGAATTTGTATTCTAAAACATATTCTGTTACAAAAATGATATGCTTTAAAACGCTGAAAAAGACATTTTTTGTCCTACAGTATTTTACCCATACGCAGAAATTTGACTTGCTGTTTTGTAAATACAGTATTATGTAACATACAATATTTTTCATCCGAACCCTATAAAATTTTCTTCTTTCTCGTCGTTAAAAGTAACTTTAAAACTCGTTATTGATGTAAAGAACCATTATTTTGTTTAATTTCATTATCATTAACGGTGTTTAGTTTTGACTTCTTTAAAATGGGCAGGTTCAGCCGACATAAGGGACTTGAAAGTAAGGCAAGTTTCTTGCATCTGATTGGCCAGCTGCCAAAAAATTGCCTTCCAATTAAGGCAACTTTATTGGAAAGTTGACTGGAAAGTTAGGCAAGAAAAATCTCCCTTACTATCAAGTCAAGTCAACTTATGTCAAAATGACAATTGATCATGTTTTTTAATTCAACTAAAAGCTGAACTTTATTACTCAATGATGTATTTATTTTCTGCACAACTTCATTTAATACTTTCTGTAAAAAGGTTCCTTGTAAGTTTGGAAAAGAAATAAGTAATATTTCTTTAAAATACAAAATACAAATCATGATGGACTTGTAGCTTGCCTGAGGAGTGTTTTGTAGAAAATAATGATTTTGGTAATTTTTGTACTATGAACTTGAAGTAGAGGTTTGTGAAGTAAAGTTCTGAATTTTAAATTCATGACACTTGAAAAACTAACTAGTTGCCTTGGTCAAAATTTACGTTCAAAGAATGAAGTTGACTGCAAATGAAGTCCCTTATCTTGTCTGAACCTGCCCAATCTTTCTCACTGGGAAGGGGGGCAGACATTGGGCTTGTTCACTTCAGACAACATAAGGAACTTCTTTTGCAATCAACTACATTTTTTGGACGTAAGCTTTTACCAAGGCAGTTAGTTAGTTTTTCAAATTTCATAAATTCCAGTTGATCTTGTCAAATACCATTGTTGTCTACAAAAAAACTTCATGACACGAAGAAATATTACTTATTACTCTTCCAATTTGACAACGAAACTTTTTAAACAAAACATTAAGTAGCATTGTGCAGAAAATAAACATTACAAAGTATTAAAGTTTAGCTTTCAGTTGAATAAAAAATCATGATCAGCTGTCATTTTGACATACATACTTGATAGGCAGTTAGATTTTTCTTTAATAACTTTCCAGTCAACTTTCCAATAAATTTGCCTTAATGCGAAGGCAATTTTTTGGCATCTGGCCAATCAGATACTAGAAAATTGTCTTACCTACAAGTCCCTTATGTCGTCTGAACCTGCCAATTTTTGGGAAAAAGGTGAAACGTCAAAATAATAATAAAGCGCAAATTGAGTTCAATGGGAACACTTTCAATAAATTAAAATTGCGTTTAAATGTTTTATTTTAACTTAAGCTACTTTTATCGACCGCCAGGCGACCATATTCATTTAGCCGGCTGCGATTCATTTAATCCAAATCAGGGGCTTGTGCCAAGATAAAAACATGACAAGACGAGAAGTTTGCTTTGCTTTGCCTATGATTTTCACACATAACACCTTAACATAAACTTAGATCTGGTCAACATCAAGGTTAACAAATCTCTTTGAATCTTTATCTCCAAGCATAAAGTTGTATTTTTCTTTTAACTTAAACTAACAATTAATTCTCTTTTTTATTTTCTATTTTTCTCTTTCGGGTGTTAATAGGTAGAATAAATAGAAAGGAAAAAAATAATGAAGTGTGCTTAAAAAATAAGACGCGTATACACTTAAAATAAAATTCTACAAGATTTTGTTTCGTCAGTGATAACGATGATTAGTTAAACGTTATTGAACTTTTCACTATTTTTGTTTGTGTTCATTAAACGTTACTTAAAGATGATTTTTATTTTGAGTATCTCGGTGTTTGAAAAAATTAACCTTTTATTGAGAAACCCTATGGCCTCTTTCACACGAGACGGTTTCGTCCGTACGATTAAAATTCGTACGATTTTTATCCGTGAGCCATGGATAGTAAACTAATAAAATTAACTAAAGCTTTCACACTGGACGGAGACGGTTTTTTTTCGTACGGTCGATTTAAAACAGCCGTCTCAATGGCTGAGATATACTTCGGCCGTGTACGGTTTTTTTCCGTACGAAGAAAATCGTCATGTGTGAAAGGACCTATGTATAGAATAATAGAATGCACAAGCTACTTAAAGACAATCACATTGAAAAGAGGATCCGATGATTACGCTGCGGGGAAGAAAATCAAATATGAATTTTGACATTTCTTTCGTAGTACAAATGTCAAGAAAACACTTCGAATCTATCCGAAACTCATTTTTCGGGTTCTGTCATCAGTATTTTTATTTATTAAATCAAACGTGAGCTATAGAAAACCGAAAGTGGGTCAAAATGTTTGTTAACGTGTGTTCACTCCACTTTTAAGTTTAGATTATACAAAACAGCTGTCAACTGTCAAAATCTCTTTTGTGGATGATACCTTTTTTTTAAAACAAAAATGCTTTCGCTGACTTCAAAGCAACTTAAGAACACAACGAACAGAGCTATTCAATGATTAATCGTTAACAACTTTTTTGTAAAAAAAAGTTTACGAAAAATTATAAAATGATGACTCATTGACCTAAAAAGTCTTTGTTTGACATTTTAATTGTCTAAACAATTAAAAACAGCTGTTAAATATGACTGTTGCTCGCTTAAAATGAATGCTTTGCAGACTGGAAAACAACATTTTATGTATCAACAGTTGTTTAAAAACGTCTCAAATTAATTCAATAAAACAATTATTATTGTAGGTTGTTTTCTTTTAACAAATAACACTTATGCATACATACTATGTGTCATAAATAAGACTGTTTCTTTAATTTTGCAATAGAATAAATTGTAAACAGGGTGATTTGTAAAACATACATGTGCATGCTTTTTCACAGAATACAATACATAACTCTCCACCCCAACCAATGAAAGATTTTGCAGGCATTTTCTTTATGTTCTGTAATTTTGTTCGCGCTCTGTGATTCTACATTCAAATAACAGAACTAAAGTCTAAAGCTTAGTTTACACAGTTAAAAGATCTTCCAATATTGGCCGAACTGTCAAAAGTCTTCAAATATCATCCAATCAGGTGATTAGGTAGATGATATTGTTTGGAAAGAAAGAATTAGTGGACAATCGTCCAATTATTTGAAAATACAAACAATTGGATGCTTAGACGAGTTCCAACGATTGAGATAAAGTGAGATAATTTTCTTTCTGTCAATTTTGACAATTAAAGTTGTGTGTTTATAAGGTTGCTAGAAAATTGGTTAAATTTGTCTGCGAAAAATCGGCTACTTTTGGAAGATCTTCTAATCATGTAGACTTAGCTTAAGATTGGGCATGTTCAAAAAACATAAGGGACCTCATTTGCAGTCAACTGCATTCCTTAAACGCAAAATAAGACCAATTCAGCGAAGTTAATTTTCCAAATGTCATAGACTTAATTTAATTGTAAGGTATGTATATTTTTCTTGACTAACTTTCTTGATTAATTTCCAATAAAGTTGCCTTAATTGGAAGGACATTTTTTGGCAACTGACTAATCGGATACTAGAAACTTGCCTTAACTTCAAGTTACTGATATGTTAGAGGCCACTACATCCGATATTTTCACCGATTATGAAAGATTCACAAAATTAAAATTTCATTGGCCCAAATATTGACATAATAAGTGTAATTTACATCACTTTCTTGTCTATGTCAATATAATGCAGCTTGAACGAATTTTTCTACTAACAAAAATATTTTTGGTAATGGAATTTTACCAATAAAATATTTAAATAAAAACCTGAAGAACTAATGATGACGCCTCTATATAATGTAATCAAATGCAACCCTGCTTAATGTAAATATAAACATGTGACAGGTGCTTCTGCTACTGAATTGAATGAATAAGGTGGCGCAACGGTCCATCGAGAACTAAGACCTTGTGACTTACAACTCTCAACCATTCCTGTGTGCGAGTAATGTTGTCAGGGATAGAGGGGACCTATAGTTTAAAGCCGAATCCGAACGGCTTTTTTGAGAAATCACTTTTCATGACAAGAATTACTCTTGAAGGTTGTGTCAATTCCTCGCAAGAGGCAATACCTGTGAAAAAAAGTGTAGGTCCCCTCGATCTTAAACAGGAATGGTTGAGATCGATGGTCACCCAAATTATTTAATGTACTTAGACGTATCATAAAGGATTTAATTGTGGTTTGCTAAATAAACAATTGACCGATATAATAGCCCCCATCATTGAACTAAGAAAGAATTTTAAGTCTCTTTAATAATAAAAAAAAATATAGATTATTATTAATTGCAGACTTATTTATTACTCCGTTATCGGACAAACAACCATTATAATTGTATACTAAAAATCCAAAGTTATTTTTAAACCACCTACAAACAACTAATATAAAAAGTTAACGTTATATTAAGCTAATAAACATTTGGATTTCGTATGAGTGCTGATAAAATTTAAAGTCTAATACGACATGCAATTTTTTAAAATGTCCATGTGTACTTTCCCATTTTGGGTTAATTGTTTTTATTTGTATTTGTTTATAATTTTTATAACGTAACAGTAGACTAGAACGTGCTCGAAGTGGTTTTACTACACATCAGTATGATATTTTTTGATTTATTATAAATTAAAAAAGTTATAATTATTGTGTGTACTTATTCAAGTTAATTGTTCGCTTCAAAGATTAAAAAATAATGAAAGACCTTTGAACATAACATCATAACTATACAAATTCAGGAATTTGCAGATTATCTTTGAATCACTTTAAATTTAAAACCACGAACACCTATTGTTGATAATCCTAAAAGTCGTATGTAATTTAAGAAAATAGAATTCTACGATTTTAACTATTTTATTTTATCAACATAATTGACAGCTCTTGTTTAGTTTTGTTTAGTTTTAAGATCGAAATTTTTTTATTTTTGTTGAAAAGTTTATCCAGAAAACCAGGGGTGGAATCGGCTAAAATCTTAGAGTTCACTGTCATTTTTTGACGATAAAATTTAATAGTTTATACTTTTCCGTCTATGTAAGATTTCATTTTAATAGAACTTTTTTTCTTCTACTTTGGTATCACTTAAAAACAATGATTCATATCATTTTTGAATAAATCAAAGAGTCATTTATTTCGTGCTTTTAAATTTGTATTGCGATGACATTTGTCACCTGTCATATTCAGCTGTCATTTGAAGTGTCAAAAAAATGTATCGCTGTTTTATATTTAAAAAATTATAAATTTAAAGCAAATATATATTTTGTGCTTAGATATGCTTGATTTGTTTTATGAATTAAATAAAGGGTGGTTAAGTTGTAAGTGCTGATGTTGATTTGGAATGAAACACAAATTATTTAGGAAATTACATTTCTTTTTATTATTACCAATATTATGGTATGGTTCAATTATATAAATAACAAAATATCGGCCAAATGGGCGCCGCGACCTCGGCGGCACACCTACATCCAATGGTCGAAATTTTCGATGATGCTGAGACATAATTAAAGTTCTATGCCGACGTACACCTTTTCTTTTAGATAACCCAACAGTCCAACGGTATCAAATCATATGATCTTGGCTGCCAATTGATATCGCCTTCACGAGAGATAACACGGCCATTGAATATGTTGCACAAAAGAGCCACTGTTTTATTAGCTGTGTGGCAAGTGGCACCGTCCTGTTCTTTCAATTTGGGCCATAAAAAGTACGTTATCATATCACGATAGCGAACACCATTCACAGTAACTGCCTGACCGGCCTCATATTGGAAAAAAATACGGCCGGATGATGCCACCAGCCCATTAATTGCACCAAAAAGTCACTCTTCTTGGGTGCATTGGTTTTTCGACAATCGCTCTTGGATTATCATTCGCTCAAATGCGGCAATTCTGCTAATTGACGAATCCACTGAGTTGAAAATGTGCTTCATCGGTGAAAAAATTGATCATCCACTGTTGCCATTTCTTGCCACCATTCTGACAGTTGACGACCGACGGTTGAAATAGTCAGGAAACTTTAGTTCTTGAGTCAATGGCGACAAGCTTGAAAGGTGCAATTGTTGGGCACGACGCGACGACGAGTTGATGTGGAAGGCTCATCAGGCACACTATCGTGAACAGCAGCAATATTTTCTGTACGCACATTTGGACGACTATATTGACCGAAATAATCATGTTGTGCATGATTTTAACGCCCATTTTCATAACAAGCCTACATAACTTTAACGTGTTTCTTGATTGTGTACCTTTCCATGGTTCAAATTGAGTAAATCTGAAATTGAGAACTGTCAAATGAAATTCAGAAAAAAAAACTTGACGTTTAGGTGTGGTTCACATTTAACATCAGCCCTTAAAATTTAACCACCCTTTATTTAAGTTGATCATTAGAGAAAATATTTATAATTACTTTCTGGTTTTTATAGCAAATATTTAAACGAGCCCTTTTATATTTTTGTTGTCCACTTAATACAGCCATGGAATTTTAATTGATTTAAAATACATAAAACATATTCGAAAGACATTCAGTGAAAGCATACTATAGTGAAAGTGAATAACCTTATCATGCAGCAAACCATTTGTATTAATTGTAATAACTTATGTTTTCGTCTGCGAATCGTTATTTTTGAGGTTATTTAACTTCCAATTATTTAATATCTTTATTGATGTGTCATAATCATAATTAAATCATAACTTGAACAACATGATCAATAATTTTATAATACTTGTTTTACAAGTAATTTACATATAATAAAAATAAACCAAATCACGAAACGTATGTTTTTTTTTTATTAACAATCAATAAATGTGTACCATAATTTCTTATACTTGCCTTTCTCAAAATGTATTTACAAGTATTAACTTTGTTTGATTCAAAATTTCAATTTACACGTGAAAAAAGATTGTCACCAACAATATTTATGTAAGCTTTACTATAGAGTTTATTGTTTTGTTTTTATTTTGTTGATATTGTTTTTGGCTCCATTCAACTTGCAGAAGTTGAATGAACTTATAAGTGTGGTTAAGGTGCATATATGAAGTATTTTGAGTTATACCGAATAAATGTGTGATAACTTTGACACTTTTGTAACTTTACTTACTCACAAATGCATTTAAACTTATTAAAAGAGTTTTTCAAAGAGAAGTTTCATTTTGAATAGCCCGCTATTTGTATAGCTGCTACTTTTGAAGTTCTCTTTTTTTGACATTTGACAAGTTAAAACTATGGCAGCCATATTGAATCTCAGGCAGATAGGGTATCATGATACATTTTTGTTAGTGTTTTACGTGTTCGAGAACATCTGATCCAAAACAGCAGGGATATCAAAAAAGTATCCACAAATTTCTGGTATATGTGGTTATCTGACAGAACAGTTGATTCAACATATGGTTGAATTTAAAGAAACCTGAAATTTGATTTCAAATTTGTGTGTTTTGGTAAAAATCCATTTGGACAGACTCACCTGGATAGGTAAATTTTAGATACCTTATGGAACGAGTTGGATAGATAAATTGAGGTAGCTGTCAACAAATAAAAACACAACTTTCAGCTGTTCATACAAATCAGACAAATATTCTGATTTCAAGTTCCACAATTATTACAAAACAAAATTTCGATGGATAATTTTAATATGTAATTTACCTAGTTTATCGGACGAAGTACAAAAACTTAAAATTAATTTTCTGCTTCCTTCTTATTTAATCATATGTTGAATACGCTGTTCTTTCACATAGCCACATAAACCAGAAACTCTTGGACATTTTTGGATTTCCCTTTTGGTCCCTGTCTGTTTTGGGTCAGCTGATTTTTTTTTTTTACAAAAATCTACTCTGATACCATATCTACCTGTCATCTGAGATTGAACGTTGTCATTCACTACATAAAAATGGCGATATGTCAAACACAAACAATGGCGATATGTCAAACTATCACAATGGCTGCGTTCAATCTAGTTTTGGATAGGCTATCCTGGATATGTGGACTTTTAGATACCTTATGGAACGATTTAGATACCTAAATTGTTTCTAAAAAAAAAAAAACAAAATTTAAATCAATTTTCTGGTTCTTTCAAATTCAACCATTATGTTGATTCAGCTATATACCAGAAATTCTTAGATACCTTTTGACATCCCAGCTGTTTTGGATCAGCTGTTCTTTTACACGTAAAATAATAACAAAAAGGTGTCGGGATAGGTGTCGGGATAGTTTCCTCAATTTATCTATCCATCTCTGAAACTAATTTTACAAGAAAAGTTTTCTGACCTCGTTGTGTCTCGTAGAAGAGATCACAACCAAGACCTTGTGATTTAAAATTTTAAGAATTTGTGCTTGCACAACACGTGAAAGATAAGGGATATATCAATGTCATTGTCAATGTTAATTTTTAATTTGGATGTTATTAATAATTCGCTGGTAAAAATCTTGATGGTATGATCAAAAATGTATTGTATTTGTCAAAAGAAAAAGCCTAAAATAAAAAGCTGCGATTTTTATTTGTAAAACAAAATTAATTTCCTCATTTTTCGTTTTATCGAGTGCAATAAATGATTTTAAGTGTTTTTTTTATTGAAAATCAAGTTGAAATTTCGATCTTAGAATATTTTTTGAAAATAAAATATGTACATATATATTAAAAATTTACTAGATGTCAAAAACAATTGTTAAGTTCATTCAATTCTGTAAGACGCCGCATTCTTGAATATAAAATGTCATTGATGCTGATAACGTAAGTTCGTAAGATATTTTTGGGCACAAAAATGTTCCCTTATTTTATATTTCTGATATAAAAACACACACTGATTTTTTTGAAAGTCCATTCTGCATAATGTTGATGTTGGAATCTTTAGATCAAAATTCATTTGAAGTCAATATTTCTCCTAGTTCTTCAGATATGGCCGAAAAAAAAAAGTTTCCCAAACGTATGTAACGTAACGTCGAGAAATGTCAACAATTTCAATTTAACAAATATAATTAATCATTCGAAAGGAAAGTTAAAAAACTATGTACATACATACATGTTATTTTGTATTAAGCAATAATTAATTCTCACAGTCACGAGAAACTATTGTATTTTAATTAATAAATGCATTGTCATGGTTGTTCTAAGGCATCACTTTAATTAATATAAATATTTTTTGTCCCGGAAATATTTGAAAGCTCAATGCTCTATATGTATTTTTTGTTTCCCTATAAGTGTAAAATAAAACAAATTCCTTTAAGTTCTACATAATAAACTAATTCTAACAATAGAATATAATTCTTTCAATTTATTTACACAAACAAAAATAAAACTAAAACTAATCCATTTGCCATCGAACTCGAAATCGTTCATTGATTTCATTAATTTGCTGGCATCAGCATCTAAACGTCCATCGACACCACATGGCATACGTACCACTTCTGCACGCATTCTGCAAGTAGGTACATACATCAAGGAAATGCCTAAGGCATGTCTTTCAAGCAAAACTTTCATCTTACTTACTTACCCTGAATCAGGGCCAATTTACTTTCTTCTTCGTTGAGCTTATTTATATGTGCATTCGTATCGGCTCACCAGAAGCAGTTGGCAGCATTAACACAAAACACACAAGTGACATCGTCATCATGGACAGTGCTTGGCGCAAATCACAATATACAATTTGTTTGTAGTTAATAAAGATAAATAAACATATGTACTATTATCTAGGGTAAACATGGGTAAAATGTCCAAATATGTATCGAGTTAATTTAAAATCAATGTCTCTTGTCAGTCAAAATATTAAATTTGGTAGCATTTTTTTCTTGACAGCCGATTTGACAGCTCTCGGATCTTTTAAGTTTGATCTGCTTATTCCTTATCAATGCGAATGTTTAGACAACATAAGGGGCTTCATTTGCAGTCAACTGCATTCTTTGAACGTACATTTTGACCAAGGCAACTAGTTATTTTTTCAAGTGTCATACATTTCAAACTCAGAACTCTACTTCACTAGCTAAAATATTATTGGTTATAAAACACTCCACAGGCAATCTACAATCGATCCGATTTGTATTTTGTATAAATGACAAGAAACCGTTTTTTCACAAAACATTAAATAGAATTGTGAAGCAAATATAAAAATCATGGAGTAATAAAGTTCATTATTATTGTCATTTTCGCATAAGTAGACTTGACTTGATAGTTAGGCATCACTGTTTTCTTGAATTCAGATTTGACAGGTCTCGGTACCTTAAAGGTTTGTTTGATTTGGTCATTCATCATTTATAAACATACAGCCTTATTTATTAGCTCCTATTATCTACGGCGTAAAGTTATTCCGACTTTACAACGCGTTTAATTCTAAAAAGCTTATTTTTTATAAAGAAAATAAACGAGTATTATAAAATAAGCTAAAACTGGTTCATAGGAGTATTAAATCCGGGATAAAAAGAGAGAAATTTTTTCATTTTCACAATTTTGAAAAAATATGGAAGGTTTTATTAAATTTGTGAATGATATAAATACTTTAAACGACTAAACTACGAGAAAGAGAAGGCCAATGTAGTGTAAAACTAGGTTTAATCCGATATGGGGAGGGCAAGTTGTTTGCAATGCATCTTTAAAAATTACTGACATTGTTTGTAGTTGGACTTTCCTTTTGAGAAATATCCCAATTTTCGGAACTTTTCCGCTTATCTATTTTTTTGGCTTTTAAAAAATATAACCTTTTATCAACTAAAATGTAAAATTTTGTAAATCAGCTGGGTTTGTCACTGCTCTCATAAAAATAATTTCATAGATGTCATATGGATTTAGCAAATTGCTAAAAGTTAAAATAGCCATTCCGTGAGTAAGAAAAAAAATCTTTTAAAATAAGTTAAATCACAAGAGGTCATATCCATTTCAAGTGGGGTGAAATATATGTACATAATATTTTCTTTTTGGCAGCACTGTTTTCTTGACTTCTGTCAAATCAGTCTCGGTTTTTTTAAGGTTTGTTTGATTTGGTCATTCATCATAACATAATAACATAATAATCTACTACTACTATAACTTTAAGTTGCCTGTCAAATTAAAAGGAAATTTAAAAAATAAGTGAGTAGATGAAGTTACATAAGTTATGAAAATTAATTAATAATAATGTTGCGATAACCACATTTCGTCTAGGTCCATATGGTTCAATTTGGGCCATAAGAAATTAGTTATCATCGTTATGTAGCGCTCGCTGTTGACGGTGACCGCCTCACTAACGTCGTTTTCAAAAAAGTACGGACCAATTACCCCGCCCCGCCGCGCCGGCCCAAAATCCCCACCAAACGGTTCCTTTTTGAGGATGCATTATCACCTGGTGAACCTCGCGTGGGTTGGTGTCGTCCCATATACGGCAATTTTGCTTATTAACACAGCCATTCATCCAAAAATGCGCCTCGTCACTAAAGATGATTTTTCGGCCAAAATTGGGGTCCTCTTCCAAACGAACAAACGGCGTTGTCTATGGTCATGAACTTTGAGCTTCTGGGTCAGTTAGATCTTGTAGGGGTGTAGGCCCAAGTCCCAACGCAAAATTCGTTAAGTTGAAGTCTACGAAAGGCCGAGTTCTTGTGCGCCGCGAGGAATAGACTGCCTCGGGTTCTGCTGTAAACTTTCACGGACCGTGGCAATGTTCTCGGCCGATCTTGCGTTCCTTGAACGTACGGGTGTTGGCTGATTGTTTACTGAACCGGTCGTCTCAAATTTCTTCACCAAACGTTGAAGAGTCGACTGTGAAACGCCACCACGTCTACCGTAAAATGGGCACAATGCGCGCAACGTTTGCGTTAACGAACACTCATTTTTATAATAATAAAGTTTTATCAATTGAACGTGCTGTTTAATCGTGTAACTTGCCATGATGATTTGGCATAGAAAACTGAATAATAAATAAAAGATTTGACAGATGTCACCGAAGCAAAATCTACCCGCGCCATTTTAAAAACCCTTTATAAGAAAAATATAACTGGAGAGACGTGAGAAACACGTTTCAATTGCAGTTCATAGTTAGACGTATTATCTGCTAGTAAAGAGCGTCTTTTCATGAAGAAACGCTGCAATTTTTCGAATTGGTTGTATATGCGGTATGTATCTACAAACTTGAGTACACAGTAAAACATATAATAGTTTTTGAGGCATCTAAACTTTGTAGAGTGTTGGATTGTATTGTATCGCAACATTCTCAACCACATTGCATTGATGGAATTTTTAGATTTAGTTAAGGCCATTTAAGCTTAAAAGAAAATTTAGCTAATTTTAAACGATCTTAACGTCTTATTATCTCTTAACAATTTACTATAGTTAAAATCACGGAATGGCTTCTTTAACTTCTAGCAATTTGCTAAATCCATATGACATCTGTACAATTATTCTTATAAGAGTAGTGGATGGAATGCTCCAGTCAACAGTTGGAAATTCCAATTAATAGGTCAGTTTAAGCGGAGTTGCTTTGTTTATTTTCACGAACTGTCACTTTTTGGACATGTTTGGATACTTGTTTTTTAATAAAAGGCAATTAGCAATTTACTAGTAAGCAAATGTTTAACATTTTAGACTCCCTTAGTAAACTGTTAAATACTTAGCAAATTGCTAACTAATAAATTATTAAACCCTTAATAATGGTTTCTTTAAAATAATGCGCCAATGTCTTCAAGTTCAGATTAAAATTCAATGTAATTTATTTAAAAACACCATTTTTTATTCTTTACTTGCCATAAAAACTTCTTTATCCCATTCTCTCCTATCGGCAGCTACAAGTAACATTTGCTGAGCTTATTTTCTCAGTCTACTAATTGCATTAAATTGACCACCACAGTTCGTAAAAGACCAACTTCACACATCATTCGCAGTTGAAAATTGGAATACCGGCCGGCAGCAGCAACCATATACTTCAACCGCTTCAAAGAGTTACCTCTTCTTCACCACAAATTAATCAAAAAGGTTGATATTTTTGTTTATTTATGTTAACATAAGAGAGTGTAGATATACGCTCCATACAACAACCGCTAAATATTTAAGATCAATTTAAAGTGTCGACGGGCATAATATTGTATTATCAAACATTATGATTATTTTTATTTCAACTTTGTTTTTTTATCTTTATCTCGATAAATTAATGAATGCGTCATCGATTTGACTTTTAATCGGACTAATTTACGAGAATTTATGACAATCAACTGACAGCACATGCATTTTCAATACGGTTATTGTTGGCCCTAGTTTAATAAAACAACAAAATTAATGTCGGATCACATCGCATCGTAGTGTCATAAAATAAAAGGCATACAAATGTTTTTAATGACATTTGTTTTGTGCGATAAACGATTCTTATTTGATTGTTATCTTTATTACGCCAAGAGTGTCGAGTCTTGTATACTATACGCTTATGACTTAACGATAAAATTGTGCTCAGACAAATAAGCGGTAAGTAAAAGGTACTTGAGTTGAGTATTAGCCGGCATGCAGTGCGTATGAGTGTTTTTATTTTTGTCTCCCGTGAAGTCCCGACAGTTTTAATTTTCTTTCGATATTGGTGAATGAATTTTAATTTTAATTCATTGATTGATTTTTGTATTCGTATTTATTTGTTAAAAGTGAAAATTAAGTTAAACAAAAGTTGGATAACATAAATGTGAGAAATTCAAAAAAAGAAGGTATCAGCTTTGAAAGGGGAAATAAATAAATGTGTAACTCGATTGGAATTATTTTTTGAGATTTTTGCTAGCCAAGTAAATTTAGATTAGATTAATTCATTAATAACTTAAAAAAAAAAATGTTAAAATGATTTAGATTCTTTTGAATTTTGAATACAAAATACAATTTAACTAAAATATTCAAGTGAACACAAATTTTAATTCAGTTTTAAGCAAAGACGATAAAATAATAAAGAAGATAAAACAACATGCGTATGTTTTTTTTATGATAACTTGATTGCTATGCAAAGATATAAAACACTCAGTACTTATGTATATTTTTTTACGAAGGAAGTTATTTGATATCTTTTATAGTATATCACACAACATTGCTGGGTAACACGTTACATCAAAATAATGATTATATTATTAACTTCCCATAGAAAGTTATTGTAATCGGTCGGATTTGTCGAATTGAAAATTTTAACATTTTCCAACATTCCAAGGTCCCTAGAATCTAAATCAAAGGTTTTTAGAGTGATGTCTGTCTTGTCGTGTTTAAGTACGTTCGGAATACCATTTTTCGCCGTCCATATCTCAAGAACCAGCAGAGATATCGGTTTCAAATAAATTTTGTTACACAGATAATAAAATCAAAAGATGAAGAAAGGACTTTTTAAAAAATTAAGCTTGTGGTTTTGTACAAAGCAATTTTAAAAAAGTGAACATTTTGTTGAAGAACCCAAAATACCGCACGAGCTAATAAACCTAACCTAATTTAAATAATGTGACGTGATACCAAACTAGTATAATTTTGAAAAAAAAATTAATTAACGTTTTTTTTATAAATCAAAAAAAAAACTGAAACAAAATATTTGTCACCTCGAATATTTTACGAAGAAAAAGTGATTTCCTCTCAAAAATAATTGTATGCAATGAAGAATAACGTTTTGGACATATGGTAGAATTTTTAGAAAAATCGAGTTAAGGTTTTTTTTTAAACAAAACAAAAATAAAAAAACAACAAAAACATTACTAAAAGTTGGTAAAAATATATTTTTGACTCGAATATCTTGACAAAAATTATAGATACTGACTTCGAACTAATTTTATCTTATAAAAAATGTTGTTTTTAACATTCAGTAATTTTTTTATAAAAATCCAACTGTCAGTTTCTTCATAAAAACTAAAATCTACAAAAACTGCTACACAAAATTGGTAAAAATGACTTTAAAATGATTTTATTCTGTGCTTAATTTTGTTGTCAAATTAAAATAACAGTCTTAGAAAAATCAAATATGTAATTTTTGTACTTTCAAAAAATTGGTTGTTGACTAAAAATCTAATGTCTACCTTCGTTCAAAATCGTTCAAAAACTACCAAAAACTTACAAAACACTCTTTAGGCAAGCTACAATTCCATCTCGACTTGTATTTCGTATTTTAAAGAAATATAATTTATTCCTATTCTAATTTGACAGAACAGAACCCTTTTACATTAAACATTAATTATGATTAGTTGTCAGTTTGACATAAGTGGAATTTACTTGATAGTTAGGAAGATTGTTCTTTTTAAGCTCAAAGAAGAACACTGAGCAGAGACTTAGTACATAGGGTACGTTCTATATGCAGGGTTTGATCAGATTTCTCCGATTTATTTATGAAACAGAATTTAGCATTTGTCTCTTTCATACCATACGAAACAAACGTGAAGTTAGCCACGCTCAGCTTTTGGCTCGATCAGTTTATTCATATACCGCCCTTCGAGCTAACTCTGATTTGACAAAAAAAACTCAAACTGGGTGCACAGCACAGATCTTTTTTGACAAATCAGTTCTCTGCTCTGAGCTTAAAAATAAAAAAGTTGCCTTAATTGGAAGGCACTTTTTGGCAGCTTATTAAACAGATACTAGAAACATGCCTTACTTCCAAGTCTCTAATGGCGTCTGAACCTGTCCAGTACCTAAATATAAGTTGTCAAAAATAATTAGTATAATTAATTAATAATTATTAAACATTAGGCTCTTTCAAAAGACAGACGGGATTTTATATTCACAAATTTAGGCCATTAGGCAACTAAAAGAGTTGTTAAGACAAAAGCCATTTAATAACTGCAAATTAATTATGACTTAAAACTTTTTTCAAAGTCTTTTGCTTTCGGAAATAACGTCAAAAGTCATTTTTAAAGTCAACTAAAGAAGTCAATGTAACTTAAGTCAATTAATTAATTTAAAAATCAATTGTTTGTACCTACATTCCTGCATAAAATAGGTTACATATTTAAGTAATTTAAAAAATAAATGGATTTGAGCTGTTAAATAAAATCCTTATGTCAAAGCAATTGAATTAATTTTAAAGACTGCATTTAAATGACTTGAAAAATTTAATTTAAAATTGATAAAGTCTTTAAAAAATGAAAATGAGTATTAACTTTTATTTAAAAAAATAATATATTTTATATACACAAATTGAGACCACTAGTCAACTAGAAGAGTTGTTAAGACTAAAGCCCTTTAGTTACTGCAGTTAAATCGTGACTTACTTTTTTTTTTAAGTATTGTACATTCAAGAATAACTTCAAAAGTAAGTAATTTTTAAAATCAATTCAACCTAAGTCAATTTTTGAATGCAATCTTTTAAATTAAGTTCCTGCATAAAATAGGTTATCTATTTAAGTCATTAAAAAATAATGGAGTTTAGCTATTGAATTCCTTATGTCACAGCAATTGATTTAAGTTAAAAGACTGCATACAAATAACTTGAAAAATTGAATTTAAAATTGAAAGACTTTATTGAAAAGTGTGCAATAATTTTTGGCAAATATTTTTAACTTTTAAAATGATTTTTAACTTTTATTTAAAAAAATTATAAATAATAAATTCGTTTCTTATATGTATGATTAGTTTTAATATTTGGACTTTAATTCACTAACCCTTAACTTCACTTGTTCGCACCGAAAATACTAACACCTAATTATATTTTTTATAGTAAAAGAACTTATAAGAGTAATAAAGTTCAGCTTTCAGTTGAAAAATAAACAATTTGATCAGCTGATATTTAGATACAAGTAGAATTGATTCGGCAGTAAGGGACATTTTGATTGGCTAAGGGGTCGACTTACATATAGACTCCGTCGAATGCGTTGCGGGAAGGTATATAACTGACGGCTCGATCAATTTAACACGTTCTTATCACAAGCGGTCCATAAGGAACGTATTTACCGGACACGACGAAAAAAGTAGCTAAAATTTTGATTTTTCTCTACAGCATGTCCGTTCGGAGGGCATCGCTGCCCTCCGAAATCGTTCTGTCAGAACAACGAATGCAACGTATCTGTTGGGTCACCCCAATCCTTTCCTACGCCAATGTCAACGGATTCGTTGCTGCAACGCATACGACGGATTCTATGGGTCGGGCCCTTTACTTTCCGGTCAATTTTTCAAAAAAAAAGTTGTCTTGATTGAGTTATTTTTTTGATTTTTGACATCTTACATATGAACTGCCCCATTGCGAACATTCGAGCTAAAGTTAACCTGAATTGAATGATGAAATAATGTTATCTTATAGAATCAAACTGTAAAATGATGATCTTACTACTTTATACGAATTGTCTTTCTTAATATTCACAGCAACAAATTAATATATAATTTGTTGTAATAAAATAAATCAGAGTAGTTATGACGAATACCTGCGAGCGATGTGTTATTTTTATCATCCACGCGACTTTATATTGTTACAATTGCATTTTTAAGTGTCTTGACCTTTAAATATAATTGAAATCTTAATTGAACTGAAATGCTTTAGAAGCATTCTATGTAAGTAGATAAGCATCAAATTACGCGGATAAAAACAAATAAAGTTTTGCAAGTTAAGAGAACGTGTTTTTGCTAAAAATAAATTAATTTTTTCTAAGTGTAAGGTTATTCAAATTTTGGGATTAAATTAGAAGCGCTGACAACTGGCAAACAAAAGTAAAGTTACATAACACTATTTAGACTACAGCTAAGTATACTGGAAGACCTTCTAAAATTGGCCAAACAGTCAAAAGTCTTCCAATAGTATCAAATTAGGTGACAATTGTTATTTTCTATCAAGTCAAAATTTAATTGAAAATACAAAAATTTGTTTGTTTATAAAATTTGCCGATAATTGATTTTTTCTGTCACTTTTGACAGATAAAATTGGATAGAAAATTAGTTTAAATGTTTTGCAAAAAATAAGGGACTTTATCTGCAGTCAACTGCATTCTTTGAACGTACATTTTGACCAAGGCAACTAGTTAGTTTTAAAAGTGTCATACATTTCAAACTCAGAACCTTCAGTTAACCTGAAAAAAAAACTAACAAAGACATTATTGTCTACAAAACAATCTCCAGGCAAGCTATAAGTTAATCACGATTTGCATTTTATATTGTAAAGTAATTTTACTTATTTATCTTCCAATTTGAGGAGGATTCAAGGGAATTGTGAAGAAAATAAATAATTCATAGAGTGATAAAGTTCATCTTTCAGTTAAATGAAAAAACATGATCAACTGTCATTTTAACATAAGTAGACTTGACTTGTTAGGGAGATTATTCTTGACTTTTCAATAAAGTTGCCTTAATTGGGAAAAGATTTTTTGGCAGCTGGCCAATCAGATGCTTGAAACTTGACTTACTTTCCATTAGGCGCTAGTTATAGCTATTATTGGTTTTTATCATTGAAAACAAGCATTTGATTTTTTTTGACTGGTCGTTTATAGCTATCATTAAAAATTTCTGTCATTGAAAAATTTTTCCTGTAATTGAAAATTTTTATTACTGACAGAAATCTGTCATTGGCATTGTGTGAAATTGGAACACAAATCAGTGTAAGGCGCCAGTTATAGCTATCATTGGTTTTCATCATTGAAAACAAACATTGCAATTTTTTTTGGCAGGTTGTTCATAGCTATCATTAATATTTCTGTCATTGAAACAAATGTCCTCATTAGCTGCGTTCAATCTCGTGTTGGATAGGGTATCTTGGATAGGTGGATTTTTAGATACCTTGTTTAACGAGTTGGATAGCTGTATTGAGATAGCTGGAGGTAAGACCTAGCAAATTGGTCATCTACAAAACGAGAACAAAATAACTCAATTTTGAAGTTTAAAAAAATTGATCATAATTACCTTCTAAAATTCGGAGGCTAAAAGCTTCTTCATCGCCTCTTATGTACAGAACATCCTCAAATACAACTTCAACTAACATTTTGTATCTTTTTATTTACCAACATATACAAAAAGCTGAAATCAATTTTCAAGTTTCTTGAAATTCAACCATGTGTTGAATCAGCTGTTCTGTCAGATACCTACATACCCCAGAAATTCTTGGATACCTTTGGATTCCTTTTTTGACATCTCAGCTGTTTTTGATCAGCTGTTATTTTACACGTAAAACACTAACAAAAAGGTATCCGGATACCCTATCTGTCTGAGATTGAACGCAGCCAATCAAAAACTCTGCATGAAAGTAATCAAAAACCAAAACACTATATGAATAAATAAATTGTTTTTGATCAAAAACATAGTAGGTATTCAGTATTTTTGATAGTAATTTGTGAAAAAAATGTATGTAAGTCTACATACATACATATATTGTATTGTAGTTGTCGCCGAGACTCATTTCAGTCTTTCGAGGAAGATAAGAGGAGCTAAAAGCGATAATAGCTGCAGTGGCCCTTAAGCGGAACCTAAAGGTACGTGAATTTAAACAAGGCCTTTCCATATTTATATTTTAAAAGCTACCATTCACAGTGCCGAGGTTTAAGCGAATGACGAACTGGTTAAACTCAAAACCCCATTGCTGTAAACTTTATATCTTAATTAGACACCAACAATGAATGAAATAGACAAGGAAATGTTATTTGCAGTTAAGTGTGGAAAACTGGAAACTATAAGGGATTTATTAAATCAATATGGAATCCGTGCATCAGAAGCAAATGGATACGTTCTTCTTCGTAACTCTGTACGTTCAGGGTACCGAAAAATAACTAAATTGCTTTTATTCCGTGGTGCAAAAGCCAATAGCAAAAGAAGTAAAACATTTCCTTCAAATACTCCACTACACTATGCTGTTGGATGTGGTGATATAGAAACTGTTGAATTGCTTCTGAATTATAATGCTGACATTAATATGGCAAATGAATGGGGTTTGACTCCTCTTATGTTAGCTATCACCAGAGGCAAAAAAAAAATAATTGATATTCTTTTAGATAGAGGAGCATATATCAGTGCTTCCTGTATTCATCTGGCATTACAAAACAGACAAATTACTGAAAAACTATTGCAACTCGGTGTTTATATAAATTGTACTGATGATTCAGAACAACAATTTACTCCTCTTCTCAGTGCAGCACAATATGTTGAAAACTCCTCGGTTGTTGAACTGCTTTTAAAACATGGAGCAAACGTGAATACTGTATCAACGGAAGGAAAAACTGCTTTGCACATAGCATCTGAAAGAGGTCATGTTGAAACAATGGAAGTGCTGTTGAGAAGCAAAGCCGATGTCAATGCTCGTTGCAAAGATATGTTAACTCCACTTTACCTGGCTGTACAGGCATGTAAGAGTGAAGCCGCTAAGTTGTTGATTAACCATGGTGCCGACATAAATGTCGAATTCAAAAATGGAGAAACGATACTTAACTTAGCTGTTTCAAAAGGATTATCCTTAATAGTCAAAGAAGTTCTTAAATACAGCCCAGATAAAAATAATGCGACCAACAAAAGTGCACTTGCAATTGCAGCAAACAAATTGGGAAAAAACAATTTGGAAATTGTTCAAGACCTTATAAAATACGGTTTTTCTGTTGATCAGGATGACGTTGAGATTTTAATTCCAAAAGCCATCAAAGCTTCATATATTAACATTTTACAACATATTCTTGATCATGGACTTCATGAGGTCTTCAATGAAGATGCCGATTGTAATTTTCTACACATAGCTGTACAATGTAAAAAAGTTGAGATAGTAGAACTATTTCTTACCCATGGATTTAATGTTGATGCAACAGACGAATTGGGGAAACGCGCTTTATATTATTCAGTTAAGAATTCAGATGTGGTTATGACTAAATTGCTGCTATCGCACGGAGCCAGTGTTCAAAAAAGTCCGGAGCTGCTTAGGATTGCTACCAGAAATGTTTGTAAGGATTTAGTTGAGATTCTGCTTCAAAATAAAGCTGATATTGAAGCCACTGATGAGCACGGAAGGACAGCATTGCACTTGAATGCTTCACAAGATCTATTTATGAATTTCGTTGAGGTGAGCTACAGCGGTAATTGTAATTTTGAAACGAAGGCCGAAATAGCCAAAATGCTCCTTAGCATGGGTGCAAATGTTGATGCTAAGACTAAAGACAAAAACCTAACTGCACTTCATATTGCATGTTCTCAAACCATCCCAAATGTTGTTGAAGTACTTTTAGAATACAAAGCAAATGTTAATTGTCTTGTCGGAGATCTTTCACCATTGATGATTGCTGCAGAAAAAGGTAATGCTTCAATTATGAAAATGCTCATAGCGAATGGGGCTTGCGTTAATTTAAAGCGAAATAATGGCGATTCAGTTCTTCATATTTTAGCAAAGACAAATCATACAGATGCGTTAAAAGTATTACTTGAAAACGATGCTGACGTGTATTCCACAAACTCTTACGGTCTAAAGCCACTTCACTATGCTTCATGTTATCCCAATTACGGAATAGTTTTGCTTCTCTTGCAAAACATGTCTCATATTGATTTGAATGACAACGAGGGTATAACATCTCTTGTTTTGGCCGTTAAATCATTTCAAGCCTCGATTGTAAAACTACTGCTTGACTTTGGATCCGATATTAATGTTGTGTCTCAGGATAATTACACAATTCTTGAAAGTTTACAAAGTTATAGAACCCAACAAATGTATATTAGCGACGACGACGACGATGAGCATTATGTTGAGCATTGTTATGATACTAGATACATCGAAACCGTCAATGTTCTAAAAAAACACTTAATAATGTTAAGAACTGCGGGTTTATATGTTTCTAAAAGAAATATTAATTCTCTGCGTTATGACAGTGAGCAATTTGACGATTTATTATTTGATTGTGAATGTGAAATAAATGAAATAAAGCAAGAGAAAATTGCAAATAATAAAATAAGTTTGTACGATATTTTGACGAAAAATATCCATTCATTGGCAAACTATGCAAGAAATGCAGACGTAATACAATATTGTAATTCAAAAGACTATAAAACAAAGTTCGAAATATATGCTCCTTTTATTGAACGAAACTTCAAGAATGGTTATAGAAGGCGTTTATTGCTTGAACAAGGACATGAGTTTTTCCAATGTTATTTAAAGTTGCCAATTGATTGCTCTGAGCGCATATTAACGTATTTAAGTGATGCTGATTTGGAAAGTATAATTAATATTGTATCAAAGATGCCTTAATCAATCAAGGATTTACTTCCATATATGCATAGTCCTTTGAATTAAATTTAAACTCAACGAAATATTTTTGTATGCAATAAATAAAACGGTTTAATATTTTTGTATAAATAAAGCTATCACAATTTTTTGACACTAGGGTATTTACACAATTTGCCCTTATGTCAAAATAAAATTTGTTGGGAATCATGTGATGAACAAAATTACGGTCTTTGTATTTTATTTATTTTTACTTGAAAGTTCATCCAGAAGATTTAGAACATCTTGCTTATAGTTAATGCACCGTGAACTTTCTTCTGATGACATCTTAAAAATACGTTTTTTAGTTATTATTAACACATCTTTTTAACTATGTTTAATGAACCGCTGTTGCTTCTTTATTTATTAACTTTTTGTTCTCTAAGCTGATTTTCGTTATTCTTTCAAAGTATTTTTTGAAAGTTAAGATTAATGTTAACTAATCTGCATTTGATTTTTGCAAAAAAAAGGGATGCTACATATAAAATTAGTGTTTGTGAGATAGAAAGAAAAGACCGAAATGCAGAAGATATTCACTTCTGCATTATATGAAATTCCTATAACGCAGAAGTCAAGATTATAGTGAAGAGAAACATGTTCTCTTTATTAGAGAATTTTTGTCTTCGTCAGTTTTGCCACAATGTTGAAAGTGTTACAAAAGCTTTACATTTCTTCTTTATTTAAAAATGTTGTTACTATGTTAAATTTTGTACATTTTGTTACACCTTTTTTAATTTCATTGAAATTAATTTCGAGGTTCATGCAATTAGTTGCAATATTTTTCTTACATTTGTAAGATACTTTTTCGAACATTAATGCGTTTTTACTATATGCAAAAATTATATAAATAACTTGTAACAATCATTTTGCGACTATGGAAAGACACTTTGTACCAATAATTATATCCCACTTTTTCTTTTTTGGTTGTCATAAAATATTTTACGATTTTCCTACCATATTGTAGCTTTTGTTTGTTTTTTTTTTTTAATTTATTGTATTACACACTTGTGAGGGCTTGCGGCAACTCAGTACTGTCAAAATGTTTTAGTATTTTTTAGGAAGTAAAAGAGAGTTACCACTGGGGTATTCTTTTTCACTTTGGAGTTCCGTCATATACACTTCGTGTCACATGAGTAGGGACAAGCTTTTTTAGTTTATTATTTGACGATATTTTTTAAACCATTAGGTTTTTTGGGAAAACCCAAAGGTGGAATGAATGTGGTATGTATTAAGTTTATATTGCAAACACAAAATTTGGATTAAGTTGATAAATACAAGTTTTATGGCGGTTTTTCCGAAGAAGGTCATACAAAGTACCTGTTTTTTTGTGTCACATGAATAGGGGCAAGATCTAAATTTACCTATTACCGTGTTTTAAATCAGATAAAAGGATACTGTGATTTTTTGGGAGCTTAGTACGTGTACATATTAATTTGATAGAATGAAGAAGTATGGGTCAATAGTCAGAATGGTGGCAAGAAATGGCAAAAGTGGATGATCAATTTTCAAAGAAAATCATATTCAGTGATTAGGCACATTTTCACCTCAGTGGATTCGTCAATAAGCAAAATTGCCACATTTGGTCAAATGATAATCCAAAAGTCAATATGGGAAAACCAATGCACCCATAAAGAGTGAATGTTTTGTGCGGTGGCATCATCGGGTCGTACTTTTCCAAAATGAGGCCGGTTAGGCAGTAACTGTGAATGGTGTTCGCTATCGTGAGATGATAACGTACTTTTTATGGCCCAAATTGGATGAACAGGACAGTTCCACTTACCTCACAGCTAACAATGGCTCTTTTAAGCAAAAAATTCAATGGTTGTGTTATCTCACGTGGTGGCCTTGTTAATTGGCCGCCAAGATGATGTGATTTGAAAACGAGACTTTTTTCTTTGATGTTATTTGAAAGAAAAGGGGTACATCGTTAAGTTAGCAGCAATTTAAGATTTAAAGGATGAGATAATTCCGCACATTAACAGCATTGAACCTCAATTATGCCTCAGCGTCATGGAAAATTTGGTCCATCGGATAGAGGTATGCCACCGAGGTCGCGACTAACATACTTTGATTCCACACCGATATTTTGTTCCATACATACTTGAACCATATCGGCCCTTACAATTTAAACACCCTTTACAAACTCATTGTATCAAATTCGGTACAGTTGTATCGAATTTTTCATCCCTGATTAGCACTTCTTGATTCTAGAACTGTCAAGAACCGTCAACAATGGCTGCGTTCAATCTCGTGTTGGATGGGGTATCTTGGATAGGTGGATTTTTAGATACCTTGTTGAACGACTTGGATAGCTGTATTGAGATAGCTGGCAAAAAATAAAAACAACTTTCAGCTGTTCACAAAAAGCAGAGAATCAATTTTGAAGTTTAAAAAAATAGATCATAATTACCTTCTAAAATTCGGAGGCAAAAAGCTTTTTCATCGGCTATTATGTGTAGTACCCGTGGCATGATGGTTAGTGCGTTGGACTGTCATGCCAGAGGTCTTGGGTTCGATCCCTGCCTATGTTATCTAGAGTTTTTTTCACGGGTACTGCCTCTTGCGAGGAATTGACAAATTCTCCAAGAGTAATTCTTGTCATGAAAAGTGCTTTCTCAAATTTGCCGTTCGGATTCGGCATATAAACTGTAGGTCCCCTCCATCCCTGACAACAATACTCGCACACAGGAATGGTTGAGAGTTGTAAGTCACTAGGCCCTAGTTCTCCACCGGACTGTTGCGCCACTCAATTTATTTATTTATTATCGGCTATTATGTACAGAACATCCTCAAATACAACTTCAACTAACATTTTGTATCTTTTTGTTTACCAACAAATACAAAAAGCTGAAATCAATTTTCAAGTGTTTTGAAATTCAACCATGTGTTGAATCAACTGTTCTGTCAGATACCTACATACCCCAGGAATTCTTGGATACCTTTGGATTCCTTTTTTGACATCTCAGCTGTTTTTGATCAGCTGTTATTTTACACAGCCAATCAAAAACTCTGCATGAAAGTAATCAAAAACCAAAACACTATATGAATAAATAAAGTGTTTTTGATCAAAAAACATAGTATTCAGTGTTTTTGATAGTAATTTGTGAAAAAAATTTCGTAGGTTCATACATACATAAGTCTAAATTGTATTGTAGTTGTCGCCGAGACTCATTTCAGTCTTTCGACGAAGATAAGAGGAGCTAAAAGCGATAATAGCTGCAGTGGCCATTAAGCGGAACCTAAAGGTACGTGCATTTAAACAAGGCCTTTCCATATTTATATTTTAAGAGCTTCCATTCACAGTGCCGAGGTTTAAGCGAATGACGAACTGGTTAAACTCAAAACCCCATTGCTGTAAACTTTATATCGTAATTAGACACCAACAATGAATGAAATAAACAGGAAACTGTTATCAGCAGTTGAGTATGGAAAACTGGAAACTATAAAGGATTTATTAAATCAATATGGCATCCGTGCATCAGAAGCAAATGGATACGTTCTTCTTCGTAACTCTGTACGTTCAGGGTACCGAGAAATAACTAAATTGCTTTTATTCAGTGGTGCAAAAGCCAATAGCAAAAGAAGTAAAACACATCCTACACATACTCCACTACACTATGCTGTTTTGCGTGGAGACATAGAAACTGTTGAATTGCTTCTGAATTACAATGCTGACATTAATGTGCCAAATGAAAGTGGTTTGACTCCTCTTAAGTTAGCTATCACCATAAGCAAGGAAAAAATAATTGATATTCTTTTAGATAGAGGAGCATATGTCAGTGCTTCCTGTATTTTTCTGGCAGTAAAATACAGACAAATTACTGAAAAACTATTGCAACTCGGTGTTTCTGTAAATTGTACTGATGATTCAAGACATCAATTTACTCCTCTTCTCAGTGCAGCACGAAATGTTGAAAACTCCTCGGTTGTTGAACTGCTTTTAAAACATGGAGCAAACGTGAATGCTGTAACAACGGAAGGACAAACTGCATTGCACTTAGCATCTGAAAGAGGTCATGTTGAAACAATGGAAGTGCTGTTGAGAAGCAAAGCCGATGTCAATGCTCGTTGCAAAGATATGTTAACTCCACTTTACCTGGCTGTACAGGCATGTAAGAGTGAAGCGGCTAAGTTGTTGATGAACCATGGTGCCGACATAAATGTCGAATTAAAAAGTGGAGAAACGATACTTAACTTAGCTGTTTCAAGAGGATTATCCTTAATAGTCAAAGAAGTTCTTAAATACAAGCCAGATAAAAATAATGCGACCAACAAAAGTGCAATTGCAGCAAACAAATGGGGAATTAACTTGGAAATTGTTCAAGACCTTATAAAATACGGTTTTTCTGTTGATCAGGATGACATTGAGAGTTTAATTCCAACAGCCATCGTAAGTTCATACTCGTATATTGACATTTTACAACATATTCTTGATCATGGACTTCATTTGCTCTTCTATAAGGATGCCGATTGTAATTTCCTACACATTGCTGTACAATTTAAAAAAGTTGATATAGTAGAACTATTTCTTACCCATGGATTTAATGTTGATGCAACAGACGAATTGGGGAAACAGGCTTTATATTATTCAGTTAAGAATTCAGATGTGGTTATGACTAAAATGCTGCTATCGCACGGAGCCAGTGTTCAAAAAACTCCGGAGCTGCTTAGGATTGCTACCAGAAATATTTGTAAGGATTTAGTTGAGATTCTGCTTCAAAATAAAGCTGATATTGAAGCCACTGATGAGCACGGAAGGACAGCATTGCACTTGAATGCTTCACAATGTCTTTTTATGAATTATTACAGCAGTAATTGTAATTTCGAAACGAAGGCCGAAATAGCCAAATTGCTCCTTAGCATGGGTGCAAATGTTGATGCTAAGACTAAAGACAAAAACCTAACTGCACTTCATATTGCATGTTCTCAAACCATCCCAAATGTTGTTGAAGTACTAATGAAGTTTGTCAACTTGTTATAGTTTATTAAAAACTTCTTTAAAAGGAAACAACTAAAAATTTGAATGAAGTTTGTCAACTTGTTATAGTTTATAAAAAAACTTCTTTAAAAGGAAACAACTAAAAATTTGAGTCTTTTCTGTTACTCGTCTTTATTAGAACTAAAAACTAAATCTACTTAAAATTATGAATTGGTCTCACCATTCTATTTTTTTATCCCCACCTCGATTGAGGTTAAAGATAAGAGAATAGAATAAGCCCTTTGGATAAGTCACACACATCGATATGTATCTCAATGTGATGTGAAATATACAAACCGAATTCTTTTACAATGTTTGTTTATGTTATCGTATTTCATATAAAACGATGCAGAAGGCAACTTTAAATATCGTTAGATGCTGAGGACAGCATCAGATACATTGGAATGCATAATAAACAAAGAGATTTTTATGAATCGTCATCAGTTTACAAGTGGTTAATTAAGATTTGTTTATATGACAATAATTTTTTTACGATTTTGCATTCCAGATAAATCTTATGAATTTAAGAACTTAAGCATGACTTTTTTAAAGTGTATGATTTCTTGGTTTCTTACAATTATGTTTTGATAAAAGTGCTACAAAATGAAATGTGACCTTAACTACCCCCCTTCTTAGACAGGAACGTCCCGGATCTGTTGCAGGTTATTTTCTATCTTTTTAAGGATAACGTTAACTGCTTGGTTCATTTTGAAATCATTGTTATTGAGGACAGGTGGATCTATGTTCCGAATTAATACCTCTTGTTTACGGCATTTGATATATAGTAAGGTAACAACTATTAATATGATCATAGCTACTGCAGTGATGAACCAATATGTTTGTTGGGTTTCTATGGCGGAATCAAACTTTTCTATCTTTTGTAGGTTCACTAAATGCATCTGTTGGAGAAATGGAATAGTTATAATTTCTGAATGTTTTGAAACGTTAAGGTTAAAATATTTTGGCGTTTCAGGTTGCATTGATGATTCCATTGAAGTAGTTGAATATTTAGTGGAGTTTATATATATATCATTTGAATACTTCAGCAAGTATGTTCCGTTAATAGTAATGTTATGGCCATCTTCATTTATGGTGACCTGTTGATCGTTTATTAGAATAGTGTTTTCGTCTATCACCTCGATTGGCTTGGTTTGATGCGCTGTAGTCGTCTGGCATGTAGCACTGCTGTTATTCATGATTTGTAGGAGACATTCATCGAATTCATCTTCTTGACAGTAAGTTATCTCCAAAGATTTCTTGCAGTTTTTTAGGGGGCTGCTTCTAGATTTACATAATGAGACGTGGTTATTTCTTAAATCTAAAATAACATTCTTATGAACAACCGGATAGATTTTTAGTAATGGACATATTTGTTTTACATTCGGTACTTTTATTAAGTACTTCAAAATTTCTTTATCAGAGTATACTTTTACATTTGATGCTAACATTAGGTCATTTATATTTAAGTATATACCTTCAAGTTCTAGTACTTTTGATATTTCAGTCCCCGTTAAAATAATCGGGTTTACAATATTTAAACGTGCAAAGGTAACCGAGTAAACGATATTATCTAAAAGAGTTATTGCTCTTTGATTGCGAATTGTTATTAATTGAAATAAATCTGGACTGCTAGAGTCTTCAACTTTTGCATAATGATTGCGACTTAGTGAGTTAATTTGTGTAGTTAATTCATTAATCTTTTCCATAAATTCTGTATTTATTTCGATCTGTTGATTCTCTGCACCAATGAGTCTTGATTGTCTTTCGCTAAGTATAACGAAATCATCGTGATCCGGCGTGCCGGCGATAAATTTTAAAGTAGATCCAATAAAATCAATTGATCGGGAAGGTCTTCTATGAGGCCGAAGTGCAAAAAGAAGCTTATTTATTTCATTGTAGTCAGCATCAAGTGATGCTACCATGTCCTGATTACTAAACAGTGGTATCAGTATTTCGAAATCTGTTAAATTAACAGTGTGAACTAAATATATATAATTTTCAAAAATTGCTACTTCCCCTTTTCGGAACGGAATATACAGAGCAGAAGAGTAGTCCATTATTTTAGAAGAAACGGTTGTTAAGAAGATTAATCTGTAAATATGAAAAATTTAGCGAATGTTATCTTTATGTATTTGTTTTCCGTCAACGAGGACGTTTGTACCTAAATCTTCTTGAACAATTTTTTTAATAAATCTACTAGAAAGTTTGTTCCCTCTTCGTTTGTCTATTTTAACAAAAATTTCTTGCCCTGGTTCGAAATTTCGACAGGTTCGTTTTTTGTTCCTAAGCTCGTTTTGTTTATTTTGTGCTTTTCGAAGCAATTCGTAAACTTCTTTTTTTTCTGTTTCACCTAGAGAAAAAATTAGATCAAATGGCCTACGCTTAGTGACCGTATGTATAGTATTATTATACTTATATACTGACATTTGAAGTATTTCTTTGATATCATTTAAGTTGTGTTGCAACTTTACAGTTCTAGCGATTTCACTTAATGTTGAATGGAAGCGTTCAACTTGACCATTACTTTGACTATGCATAGCTGGTACTGTGTAATGTTGTACATTAAAGTTATCTCTTATAAGAGATTGTATCGTTTGGGAGCAAAAAGTTGGTTCATTATCGGAAACCAACCATTTAGTGCCTTTAAAATATCCTAAAACTTTAAGAATTGGTACTTTCATGTCCACAAGCGATCGTGAAGCTATGGGTTCAACAATAGCATATTTTGAAAATTTATCAACACATGTAAGGAAATAATTTTTATCTGTATTGAAAATATCAATGTGGAGTATTTCACCAGGCTGAGTTGGCAATGGTGTTGATTCCATTATTTGTTTTTGTGGGTGTCTTTCATATTTTGATTTTATGCAGATTTTACAATTTCTAACAAAGCTGTTAATTTTATATCGCATTTTTGGGAAAAAATATCCATCTAACAACTGTAGTAGATTTTCTCTTGGTGAACGGTGAGCTCTATTATGCTCCATGGCAATGGCCTCCATTTGATCATCTTCGTTAATAAGGTCTATGACCCTTTTCTTTGTATGTTTGAATCGAACAGCTGGAAATAATTCAATAATCTCATTTTGAACTTTTCCTAAGGTCTCCAATCGGCATTGGATTCCATTGACAGTGTCAGAATTAATAACTTTTTGAAGAATAGGAAACAAAGACTGAAAATCTTTGAAACGAATATCATGACGACGATATCCTTGAAATGGGATTGTGGTTACGACGTCAGTTGTTTTGGATAGTGATAGTATAATCTGGTTTTTAAAACAATTGATAGGTTGTATGACTGAGAGGATATACTGTGTATATGAGATCTCACTAAGATTGGTACAATATTCACTTTGATTTGATAGTGAGTTATCCGACAAATGTTGTATATACTGTCTTGACAGTGCGTCTGCAACTTTGTTTTCGTGCCCTGGTTTATAATGAATTGTAGGAGCGAACTCTTCAATGAAGTTCTTCCAGCGCTTTAATTTCATATTTGGGTTTTTATCAGAGATTGAAAACGTTAATGGCTGGTGATCAGTATAAATATGAAGGTTACTAACACCATAAAGGTAATTTCTAAGTTTTTGGAGAGCCCACACAATCGAGAGCATTTCTCGTTCATTTGTGGCGAATGCCTGTTCTGTTTCAGAAAGAGTTCTAGAAATAAATGTGATCGGTTTTCCTTTTTGAGACAGAACTGCCCCAATTGCTACTGATGAAGCATCAGTGGTTAATTCAAATGGTAAGTTGAAATCTGGGAATAGGAGAGTTACATCTTCGGATACCAATATGTCCTTTAACTTATCAAATGCTTCTCTTGCTTCCTTGGAGAGTGTAATTTTCTTATTTTTAGATTGATTTGCACTTATATTACCGTTTTCGCCTCTCAATATTTGAGTTAGAGGTTTTGCTATTTGAGCATAGTCCCGTATGAAACGCCTATAGTAACCCGATAATCCTAGGAAAGAGCGAAGAGCTCGAAGAGTTGTAGGAAGCTCATACTCAGTTATAGCGCGAACTTTTTCCTTAGTCGTTTTAAGACCACCTTGGCAGACGATAAATCCTAAAAATTCTACACTGGTTTTAAAAAATTTCGTTTTTTCTAGGTTAACTTTCATATTTGCATTTGAAAGTTTTTTTATTACGCTTTCTATGTCCTTGACATGTGTTTCAGCGTCTGGAGAAAATATTAAAATGTCGTCAGTGTATACGTGACAACGGACGCCTATATCTTCTCGCAAAACATCATCGATAGTTCTTTGAAAAATACTAGGGGCATTTTTAAGCCCAAATGGAAGACGACAAAATTCGTATTTTCCATTATTTACAGAAAAAGCTGTTTTTTCACGGTCTTTTTCAGCAAGAAGGATCTGATGGAATCCAGATTTTAGATCAATGGTACTGAAGTACTTTGACTTTCCTAAATTAGAAAGAATAACTGAAGTGTCTGGAATCGGATAACGATCCGAGATAGTATTTTTGTTAAGCTTCCGGAAATCAATAACAAGTCTTAATTTTTGATTTCCAAATTCATCTGTACCTTTTTTATTCACCACCCATATTGGGTTATTATATGGTGAACGACTTTTACGGATTATTCCGTCTTTAAGAAGAGATTGCACTTCATTATTGACAAACTCCCTAGCCGACATATGGTAAGGATAGCTTCTTGAATAAATTGGTTCATTTGTTGTTGTGCGAATTCTTGCTACGACATTAGTATTAAAGGTCAAAGCCTCATTTGGATCTGCGAAAACAAGCATGTTTTCGGTTATTAATGTGTTAAAAACAGAGCTTACTGCTTCTGGAACATCTTTTATTTCCGCTAATAAGTTATTGACTTGAGCGCAAGCCATAAAATGGAGTGATTCTACACCATTATTATAAATTATTTTATTAGAAACAGTATTTAAAGCTGCACCAATTTGTTTTAGAAAATCATAACCTAAAATTGCATCAAAGCTATCAAGATTAGGTAGAATAAAAAATTCGGATACTACACCAAATAAGTCTATAAAGCATTTTTTATTTATACGAGTCGAGCCGTTAACAGAAGAAATGTCAAAGGGTTCATTTAAACATTCAATCCCTTTAAGAAACGAAAATTCCTTTATATAGTTTTTTGCTGCACCAGTATCAATTAATATTTTAATCCACTGGCCGCATTTTAACTTTTTTACTATATAAGGCAACTGTGAATTTTTATTTGTGTAATAAATTTGATCACTATATTTTTCATGAGATTTATTGTCACTTGTTATGACATGATTAACGCGTTGAATTTTGTTAGAGCCTGTTGGCTGATCATATTCTTTTTTTTGGAATTCTGAACGAGAATTGAAATTATTTCTTCCCGAACCACCATTCGGGGTCATTCCATTATTTATACCCTGGTTTCTAAAATATCCAGATGTACTTGGCCTAGGATTCTGTCTAAATTTTGACGATGTTGGATCTATGTCCATAGGTTCAACTTTTTGTTGAGTTTGTGAATTATTATTTTGATTAACATATCTGAATTGCGGTTGATTAGAGCGTGGTGAAGGTTGTTTGTTATTATTACCTCTTTCAGCAAAGGCATTCGCAAATGCATAGCGTTGTTGGTTCATATCCAACTCTTGTGCCAGCGCCAAAGCGCTTGGAAGATCGGCTGGACGACTAGAAAATAAAATGTTTCCTAAAGGACGGTTAAGTCCAGATATAAAAACACGAAGAGCATCGCTCCTATATTTTTCATTAATCACTCTTAACGCTTCTCTATTTCCGCTAAACTCCATTATAGCCTTATTGGTTATAAGGGTTAGTTGTTTTGAGACTTTGTCATAATATTCATTAATTGACAATTTACCTTGTCGAAGAGTTGACAATTCTTGCTCTAATAGATGCAATGGTCTCTTATCACTGTACGTATGGTCAAGCCTTGCTAGGATAGCTTCAAAATTTAAGGGAGTATCAAATGAAGAAAGCACATTATCGGCGTTTTCAATGATTTTATTCCTAATAATAGCTACTGCTTGATAGTAGCGATTAGAACCTATATATCTTTCAAAAGGTTTTATAGCTGCTTTGGAGGATTGTCTCCAAGAAGGATATTTTTCTGTTGCACCATTAAATTCAGGGACAGTTTTAACGACATCGAGACTTATGTCGCATCTGATTTCATCATTAATTTCTATATCGCGATATGGTTCGACAACAGTTTGATTCTGAGAGTTAAAATGATTTGTTATATCATTAATTGAATTTTGAATTTCTTGTTTTGTTTGAATTGCGAGAGCTGTTGCTACCCTCGTTACGAGGTCTGTAATCGCTTCAGCATTCAACGACATGTTTTATAATTAAATTGAAGTGAAATATTAATTTTATTTCTATAGGATATAGGGTTGTGTTGGTTTTCACAACAAAGCAACGAACAACAGACAAAACACAAACAAAATAAAAAAAGAATAAAAATCTACAGACAGAAATTCAGGATTTAATCTTTTATCACTTAAACGCGCACTGGTCACACTTTATGCACAAAATTTAAAAATAAAATATGTTTCTTTTTACCTATCGTTTACAAGGTTACTTACATTATCAATATTTCATTATTCTTTCCCATTACTATAGAGTATAGATATTTTCTCTGATGCCTATGTTATGTTCGATTGTTGCTGCTGCTGTATCTACTGCTTGATCTACTGCTGCGCTCGTTGCGGCTGGATGCTGCTGGTTGTTGTAGTTCTACCTCTATGAGGTTTCAAATTAGAGTTGTACTTCGTATGAAGTTTAGAAAAATTTACGTTGGGCGCCAATGAAGTTTGTCAACTTGTTATAGTTTATTAAAAACTTCTTTAAAAGGAAACAACTAAAAATTTGAATGAAGTTTGTCAACTTGTTATAGTTTATAAAAAAACTTCTTTAAAAGGAAACAACTAAAAATTTGAGTCTTTTCTGTTACTCGTCTTTATTAGAACTAAAAACTAAATCTACTTAAAATTATGAATTGGTCTCACCATTCTATTTTTTTATCCCCACCTCGATTGAGGTTAAAGATAAGAGAATAGAATAAGCCCTTTGGATAAGTCACACACATCGATATGTATCTCAATGTGATGTGAAATATACAAACCGAATTCTTTTACAATGTTTGTTTATGTTATCGTATTTCATATAAAACGATGCAGAAGGCAACTTTAAATATCGTTAGATGCTGAGGACAGCATCAGATACATTGGAATGCATAATAAACAAAGAGATTTTTATGAATCGTCATCAGTTTACAAGTGGTTAATTAAGATTTGTTTATATGACAATAATTTTTTTACGATTTTGCATTCCAGATAAATCTTATGAATTTAAGAACTTAAGCATGACTTTTTTAAAGTGTATGATTTCTTGGTTTCTTACAATTATGTTTTGATAAAAGTGCTACAAAATGAAATGTGACCTTAACTTACTTTTAGAATACAAAGCAAATGTTAATTGTCTTGTCGGAGATCTTTCACCATTGATGATTGCTGCAGAAAAAGGTAATGCTTCAATTATGAAAATGCTCATAGCGAATGGGGCTTGCGTTAATTTAAAGCAAAATAATGGCAATTCAGTTCTTCATATTTTAGCAAAGAAAAATCATTATGATGCGTTAAAAGTATTACTTGAAAACGATGCTGACGTGTATTCCACAAACTCTGAGGGTCAAACGCCACTTCACTGTGCTTCATGTAATCCCAATTACGAAATAGTTTCGCTTCTCTTGCAAAACATGTCTCATATTGATTTGAAGGACAACGAGGGTAGAACACCTCTTGTTTTGGCCGTTAAATCATTTCACTCATCGATTGTAAAGCTACTGCTTGACTTTGGATCCGATATTAATGTTGTGCCTAAGGATAATTACACAATACTTGAAATTTCACAAAATTTTAGAACCCAGCATTGCTATGATACTAAATACATCGAAACCGCCAATGTTCTAAAAGAACACTTAATAAAGTTAAGAACTGCGGGTTTATATGTTTCTAAAAGAAATATTAATTCTCTGCGTTATGACAGTGAGCAATTTGACGATTTATTATTTGATTGTGAATGTGAAATAAATGAAATAAAGCAAGAGAAAATTGCAAATAATAAAATAAGTTTGTACGATATTTTGACGAAAAATATCCATTCATTGGCAAACTATGCAAGAAATGCAGACGTAATACAATATTGTAATTCAAAAGACTATAAAACAAAGTTCGAAATATATGCTCCTTTTATTGAACGAAACTTCAAGAATGGTTATAGAAGGCGTTTATTGCTTGAACAAGGACATGAGTTTTTCCAATGTTATTTAAAGTTGCCAATTGATTGCTCTGAGCGCATATTAACGTATTTAAGTGATGCTGATTTGGAAAGTATAATTAATATTGTATCAAAGATGCCTTAATCAATCAAGGATTTACTTCCATATATGCATAGTCCTTTGAATTAAATTTAAACTCAACGAAATATTTTTGTATGCAATAAATAAAACGGTTTAATATTTTTGTATAAATAAAGCTATCACAATTTTTTGACACTAGGGTATTTACACAATTTGCCCTTATGTCAAAATAAAATTTGTTGGGAATCATGTGATGAACAAAATTACGGTCTTTGTATTTTATTTATTTTAACTTGACAGTTCATCCAGAAGATTTAGAACATCTTGCTTATAGTTAATGCACCGTGAACTTTCTGTTGATGTCATCTTAAAAATACTTTTTTTAGTTATTATTACTAACACATCTTTTGAACTATGTTTAATGAACCGCTGTTGCTTCTTTATACATTAACTTTTTGTTCTCTAAGCTGATTCTTGTTTTTCTTTCAAAGTATTTTTGAAAGTTAAGATTAATGTTAACTAATCTGCATTTGATTTTTGCAAAAAAAAGGGATGCTAAATATGAAATTAATGTTTGTGAGATAGAGAGAAAAGATCAAAATGCAGAAGATATTCACTTCTGCATTATATGAAATTCCTATAACGCAGAAGTCAAGATTATAGTGAAGAGAAACATGTTCTCTTTATTAGAGAATTTTTGTCTTCGTCAGTTTTGCGACACTGTTACTTACTTTTATTCTTTATTTAAAAATGTTGTTACTATGTTAAATTTTGTACATTTTGTTACACCTTTTTTATGAATTTCATTGAAATTTCGTTTTAATTTTGAGGTTCATGCAATTAATTGCAATATTTTTCTTACATTTGTAAGATACTTTTTCGAACATTAATGCGTTTTTACTATATACAAAAATTATGTAAATACCTTGTAACAATCATTTTGAGGTTATGGAAAGACACTGTGTACCAATAGTTATATCCCACTTTTTCTTTTTTGGTTGTCATAAAATATTTTACGATTTTCCTACCATATTGTAGCTTTTGTTTTTTAATGTATTGTATTACACACTTGTGAAGGCTTGCGGCAACTCTGTTCTGTCAAAATTTAATAGTATTTTATAGGAATTAAAAGAGAATTACCACTGGGGTATTCTTTTTCACTTTGGAGTTCCGTCATATACACTTACGTCGTTTTCAATTGGCAATCTGGAATTGTTCTTCGATTCGGAATCCCAATTGAACAGTTTTTTTTTATTCCGAAGAATCTGAAGTTTGGTGAGAATGTATTAATTGAGTATGACATGTATCACATGTTATGTGTTATCGCGCTAAATTTCATTTTGTTTTTGTGCTGCAAACATTGAGGAAGTGACATTTAAAATTTATGAATGTGTGAGTGATTCTGCTTCTGATTCTGTTTTTAAAACCAGAAGGGAAATTCTCTTCTTTTCAGAATCAGAACTGTCACTTTTGCCCAATTGAACGCATTCAGAATGCTTTTTTTCACTTCCAGATTGCCAATTGAAAACGACGTTAGTGTCACATAAATATATTTGTATTTGTCATTAATATGACAGTTCCGGATTGACTAGCTTTGTAGTGCAATTTTGCATTCACAAAGCTAGTTGAATTTTGACTACGTAGTCACTAACTTTATGAATGCGCCCAGTGTAACGATTCGTTTCACTTTTGAACATAAAAGTGTCAGCTGTTCAGGAAAATGAATTTCCGTCTGGAAAATAAAAAAATACATTTCTAGAGAAAAAAAATGTGCAATTACACTTTTTTCCTCAAAAAAAATTCTTTGTGTGATTTCCGATCGATGAGTATATAATTTTCATTTCTAATCAAAGGGAAACACCGTCAAATGTCGATTCAAAAAATTTTCCGGATCGATTTCAATGATAGTTATAACTGGCGCCTTATGTCGTCTGAACCTGAAAAATGTTTGGTTTTTGGAATAATGGATAGCCTTACAATTGAACAACGCGTTTAGCTTGAATCCTGACCTTACTCAATGATGTGTACATAAATCAAAAACCTCAAATTCGTTTTTAATTTTGAATCCTTCGATTTACAACATTAAAGTACATTTACCTACTCAGGAAATAACATTAACTTTAGTTTTCTTTTCTATTGTGTCTGGATTCATTTGCTCGTAAGAGGATTATAAGGCACTGACTTATTGTATTTTATTTCAAATGGCAGTAGGTATGCTTATGAGTTCAACTTAACTTTCAAAACATCATATAGACCCACCACCTACCCATAACAACTTGATATCATGTTACATTACAAACTATTCGATTTCCGTAAACTTTCTTGTACAAAAACATTTTTTTATTTGTTTTCTGTATTTGTTTTATTTTTTTTAAAGAAAAATAAGCTACGTAATCTGGAAAACTTAAGATGGGGAGCATAAGGTGGCGAAGCACAATGGCCTCTGTGATACTAGCGACAGCTGTTATTTGTCTAGGTAAGTCTTTTGTTTTAAAATGAATGTATAATTTTGCTTAAATTTTAAATTCTTGGCTTAATTTCAGTTTCCCGTGTTAGTAGTCAAGAACATCCCTACTCCTTGTCACTGTCAAAAACTGATGTAACAGTTCTTGTGAATTCTAAAGAGGAATTGGATTTAATGCTTCAGTAAGTATACCACCACAAGCCTGTGTTTATGAAACTTTGATGTTTTCGTGCTCAAAGCGGTCCATTTAATTTTATATTAATTTAATTTAACTTTTCACCCCCTAATGACCAACCGATTGCACTTACATCCCTTCTTTTCAAAGAAATATTTCGGATTTCGAAAGCTTTCTAATCATCGACAGGTCGGCTTTCTCACTAATAGGTTCACTGCTGATCTCATGGTTCATCTCACTGAACAATAGAGCAAATGTTAACATCGTTTTGGAGAAAGTAAGATTATTGCGCTTGGTATTTCAAAAGCATTTGCTAAGGTTTGGCATCAGGCCCTCTTATATCGAAAATGTGCGCCTTCGGTTTAAACCTTTCTTCGTTGGATTAGAAATTACCTTTCTGATCGTTCAATACAAGTAATATTGGATTGTTCTTAGTCTAAAGTCCATAAAATAAATGCTGGTGTGCCCTAGGGCTCCATTTTGTCTCCGACACTCTTTCCTACTTTTATGAATGATCTTCTGTCTAGTGTCTGCAACTTCTAATCTAATAAATTGTTTCGCTAACTATAATAATCTTAGCTTTTCATATTCGTTTTCAGACTCACATCCCTGAAACTGCAACGACAAAATATGATAAGCTCAATAAATTCCGACCTAAACCGCGTGGATTTTAATGCTTCGAAAACCCAAGTTTTCTTAGGCGATGTAAGAAGTTTTTCTCCCCCTCTGTTTTAGCTGTTATCTACAAGACTTATATGGGCATATCCACAGTATTTTTAACTTTCATGTTACCACAGTATATTAAGCCTTAGAAATGAAATTGGCACTTTCTAAGTGGATAGATTTTCGTATCATGACTTATGTATTTCAATTATGTAACCTACTTGTGACTTGATTGGATTAAAATTTTTATTTAAAATTAATAAAAAAAATAGGCTTAAATATTGCAAATTTCAAGCGTACCAGATGTAAATTTATTAAGTTTTACAAACAAAAAACATTTCAACGACCTTTGAAACAACTTAACATCATTAATATATAATTATTTATAATATACACTGATAGAAAAGCCTCGAAAGAAAGGTGTGCTACCATTTAAAAAATAGTAAAAAGCAATTAAATTAGAGTACCTCCGTTTTTACAAATATTAAAATCTGATCTTTTTCTCTATATAACTTTCTCAACGATCGATTCTGGTAGTATTCAATTAGAATTTAATTGGATCATGTGCCGCTATTTAAAAATAAATAATGCCATTGGTCGCATTCGGAAAGCTAGTGGCTACGTAGTCAAGGGATTCTGATTGGCTAAATCTAACTACAAAAGTAGTTGAAATTTCCCCTCCGACGTAGTGTAAAATTTTCGGCTACAAAGTTAGTGCACACTGGTTTTGACGTTTCACAATCAGCTGCTCGGCAAGGACACAAGAATTCAAAATGAAATAAATCATTTAGTATTTAAATACAAATAAAAATCACTCATATTATATCTTATATTCGGTTTTATTGAATTTAAAAACAAAACAAACTATTTAAAGTACTGAAACACAAATGTTTCCTGTATTATATATTTACATTTGTTATTGATATGACAGTTCCGGATTGACTAGCTTTGTAGTGAAGTTTTGCATTCACAAATCTAGTTGAATTTCGACTACGTAGCCACTAGCTTTCCGAATGCGACCATTTTAAAGTTTAAAATTGAAAACGTGATTGGTATAAAATATGTGATTTTTTTAGCGGCACACCTATCGATAAGATCTTACAGCTAAATAAATGATTGTGAATGATAATTTTACGAATAATCAATAGTAAAAAAAAGCTGTTGATCTAAATTTTGAAATTTCAAAGTTTGTCCGACAGTACAAAATCAAATTTTATTATGAAATGAGGGTTTTTCATTGAATGCTTTTCATTGATCTAACGTACCGGATATTACGTGACTGATATTAACGATGTTTCAAAATGAATCACGCAAGTATTTTCTTGTTATTTAGATGATAAACAATCAAGAAAATGTTTGTTTATAGATGTGCCTCAAAATAAAAAAAAAGAATTTTCAACTGTTGAAAATGAAAGATTCTGTGGATATGTCTATATACGTCCAACGCTTGAGTATAACTCCCATCTCTAGGCTGGTGCTCCTGCAATTTACATAAGCCTTTTGGACAGTATGGAACGTAAAGCATTTAAACTAATTGGTCATATTATCATTAGTGGTTCATTTACGTGGCTTGAACATCGTCGAAAAGTTTCTTATCTCACACTTTTTTTATCGTTATTTTAACGGTTTAAGCTCTAGAGAAATAGCCAGCTGCATACATTCCCTTAAACAGTTCAACCGTAGTATTCACGCTTCTAGGATTCCTCTTTAGTACTCCCTTGAGGCCAACTTCGGTCGTTCTGTCAAATATAGAGGTTCATTCTTTAGCCGTACTACGTACTATGTGGAATGCCTTAAAATAATCCCATGCCTCAACCATTCCTTTACAACTATTTAGCAGTTTTATCTACTATATCATTGAATGTAATGTTTTATGCTAAAAATGTGTATTTTTCCTAATTTCAGTGGAACATTAAACCAAAATTTCAGTATTACTTTCATCAAACAACATCCCGATCTCATCGATCTAGAACCATCGGTTGTAAGCTTTGATGTCAATAATCCAATCAATGCGACCACTGTGCATATCCTCGGCCTTAAACCAGGATCCATAGATGTTTCAGCTGAATCTAACCCCAATGAAACGTGGATGTAATGTTAAAAATCAAAATTATTGACTAATCTTCTAAAAAAAATAAACAATTTTATCATTATTTTTAATCAATTTCAGCACTCAAGACATATTTTTCCGGGTGCAAGTGGCAAATTCCATGCCAATAGTTTACATTTCGTCTGTATTTGGTTGGATCTACTTTGTGGCGTGGTCAATATCATTTTATCCACAAATTTACACAAATTTCAAGCGCAAAAGTGTTGTTGGTCTTAACTTTGACTTTCTGGCATTAAATTTTATCGGATTTCTCTTGTACAGCATTTTCAATATTGGTCTCTATTGGGTGCCAAGTATGCAAGCCGAATATTTTAGCCGTCATCCGCGTGGTTTGAATCCGGTTTTAGTAAATGATGTAGTATTCTCGTTGCATGCTGTATTTGCAACTAGTATTACAATTTTCCAGTGTTTTATTTATGAGGTTAGTACATACCTATAAATATATATAATATATGAATAAGTGTGAATTAATATATTTTGTATTAATTATATATTTTAACAGAGAGCAGAGCAAAGAATTTCAATAACAGCTCGTGGCATTGTAGGAGTATTTATTTTAATCGTTGTGATATCAGCTGGTTTGGCGTGGGGAAGTGTAGTTCATTGGCTAGACTTCCTATATTACTGTAGTTACATTAAATTAACAATTACGTTAATTAAGTATATTCCACAGGTAAGAAAATAGCAATTTTAAAATGATTTTATAAATATGTATTTTAGACGAGGTCTTTTGGAATGAGAATAACGGTTACAAAAAAAATGTAACGAAAACATTTCCTTGTGATAGTTATTAAGAAAAAATTAAGCCTTTATTATGAGGTGCAAATCGGGAATTTAAGTTAAAAGTACACATTTAGGAAATCCAAAATGTAGTCATATTTAGAAAGGTGAAATTTGAGGTTCAAACACAGGAAAATCTCCTTTGATAAACTTTTGTTTTCGAACTGAACGTACAAATCGGAGTCGGGAGAAATCCTGATTTCAGAATATCCAGAATAATATTTTTAACTTAGATCTTGTAGTACACTTTGGAGTGATGGGAAATTGTTAGGACTTTCATGCTAGAGGTCTTAGTTAAATCCCTGCTTGTGCCACGTAAAGTTTTCACGGGTAATCCCTATTCAAAAGAATTGACAAATCCTCCAATAGTAATTCCTGTCATGAATATAAAAAGCCGTACAACTAGCCATGTGAAAACATGAATTTTCAAAGTTGTTGCATAAACAGTTATCGACTGCCCTTATCTTTAAACTCGGCATGTCATTTGGGAGGAAACCATGGTATTGAATCGTCTTCGCCTTTGTACTTCCCTTTCAAAATCGTTGCTTCGATGACGTCGATCATAATTTTTTCACTGCAAGTCGAATGCTGCTACAAAAAACCTGAGTTCTGTTCTTTTTCTAACTATTGTTTACTATTCTTAACAATCTACATTTGTTCCTAGTCATTAAGATTTTTAAGATTTGCAACAAAATAACGTCATCACATCGTTTCTAAACTCATTGTTAAAGGGCGCATTCATAAAGCTAGTGACTACGTAGTCAAAATTCAACTAGCTTTGTGAATGCAAAATTGCACTACAAAGCTAGTCAATCCGATACTGTCATAATAATGACAGATACAAATATAGAAAATAAGAAACATTTGTGTTTTCAGAACTTTAAATAGTTGTTTTTCTTTTAAAATTAAAAAAAAAACCATATACATTATGTAGAAGATATAATATGATTGATTTATATTTGTATTTAAATACCGAAAGATTTAATTTCATTTTGAATTCTTGTGTCCTTACCGAGCAGCTGATTGTGAAACGTAAGCCATTCGTTTCTATTTTTGATATTAGGCGTGTACCATCAACTGAGCGCTCCGAGCGCTCAACTATTTTTTTAAGTGAGACAAAAAATCTCAGCTGAGCACTGAGATTTTTTGCGGAGATCTCTGAGACAAAAAATTCATGGATTCATTTCTCAATTTGCTTGCTTACACAAAACAGCTGTTCAGTTGTCATTTGTCTGGTGTGGCGCGTAATTTAAATAATTTTAATTTTAGGAGTTCCATCAAAATCTTTTCATGCTCCTCATTCCTTTTTTTATTTCTTATTTTATCTGATGAACTACTTAAAATTTGACGCAAAACTTGTTCATGTTTGTTATCCATTTAAATAGTTTTTTTTCCAAAAGTAACAAAGAATTATCAATAGAAAAAAATAATAAATTCACATCAAAAACTACAATTGACAACATATGTTTTTTACACCATATGTTTGTACGGAGATTCTTGTCCCACAAAACGATTCTGCCTCCGTCAATCTGACATTGAGCGCTCACTGAGCGCTCAGTTGATGGTACACGCCTATTGGTAGTTTGAGAGATCAATTGTTTCTAACAATGGTGCCAAATAACTCTAACAAATTCCAAAAATCGTTATCAATGACACTTGCACATTTTTTGTCGACATATAATAACTGTTCTAAAAAAATCAAACCTCTGTCTTGTTTATATTCCGCAACAAAGTTATAACCAATCCGATTTTTAATTGCAAATTATGCCGCAGCATTCTGCTCAATTTGAGTAAGTTTAACAATTCAGTTGAACATTTAACAATACCATCTTGATAAATAACGGAATCAATACATTTTTATTTCATCAATTCACTTACATACATATGTACATACATATATTATTTTGAACTTTTAAATTTATTTCGTTGTCATTAGTCTCTCTTGCAGACAAATAACATGTTAAGAAAACATTATCGATGAATATGGTCTTTAGTTCAGTAAATTGGCAAACATTGGTAGGTAATGTAATGTATCCAGATGATAAGTCAATAGGCATTTTTCGATTACCAATATCAAACAATTATAAATAAAAAATAAATAAGGTGGTCCGTCGACAACTATGGGCATAATAACTCACAACTCTCAACCGTTCCTGTGTGAGAATAAGTCAGGGATGGAGGGGACCTACAACAAGGCGAATCCGAACGGCTTATTTTTCATGACAAAAATTAATCAATTTGTCAAATCCACGCAAGACGCAGTACTCGTGAAAAAAACGTTAGGTTGAATCCAAGACCTCTTGCATGACAGTCCTACGCACTAACCATAACGCTAAGGGTACTTCTATATCGAGCAATTGTTTTTAGAAAAAATTTCCAGATTGGTCGTTCTTCAATTTGACTTTATGCATACGTTAAATTCGACGGATGGTGGTAACAGTGGTATTATTGGTAACTTTTGGCGAAAATCACCTACCAATAAAATTATTACACCACCAAACAGGTTTTGATTCCTTCGTAAATGTTGCAATGTCCTATGTTTAGCTTCGAAACTTTTTTTGTGTGCCATAGTGCACTCATTCCAAAATTATCAATTTGCTTTATTTTTAATTAAAATTAAAATAATCAATTAACGATTGGGTTGCACGAGCTAACTTCTTTGCTTTAGGTCTTTGAGCCCATAACCATGTCGCTCAAATTAAGTTTTCAAAGCTCTCAAAACAATTTTATTAACATATTGTTGTTGTACGATTTGAGTAATTTTACTGAACCTTTGGGCGTTAAAACCTTTTTTGGGTTTTACGAAATTCCAAATAAAAAAAAGCGTTCGGTCTTATTGCCCAATTAAATAACGCCAAAATACTAAAAATGTCATGTCGCCCATTAACTTTTTCGAAAGAAAATGGCATAAAGCCCAAAATTAATGTCATATTGCCCAAGTCAATGGGCAGGTTCAGACGACATAAGGGACTTGAAAGTTAGGCAAGTTTCTAGTATGTGATTGGCCAGCTGCCAAAAAATTGCCTTCCAATTAAGGCAACTTTAATGGAAAGTTAGTCAAGAAAAATCTCCCTAACTATTAAGTCAAGTCTACTTTTATCAAAATGACAGTTGATCATGTTTTTTCATTCAACTGAAAGCTGAACTTTATTACTCTATGATTTATTTATTTTCTGCACAACTTCATTTATTGCTTTCTGTAAAAGGGTTCCTTGTCAATTTGGAAGAGAAATAACTCATATTTCTTTACAATAGGAAATTCAAATCGTGATGGACTTGTAGCTTGCCTTTTTACTATGAACTTAAAGTAGAGGTTTGCGAAGTAAAGTTCTGAATTTGAAATTCATGACACTTGAAAAACTAACTAGGTGCCTTGGTAAAAATGTACGTTCAAATAATGAAGTTGACTGCAAACCTGCCCAATTTTAAAATATCATAACGCCCAAAATACTAATTGACGTATCGCTCAAAAGATGTGTTTCAACATTTGGGTATTCTGACAAAATGTTTGTTTATTTTTTGCACTACGACATTTTGAGTATTTGATTGTATCGGAATTCGGAACGTAATGAAAGCGTAAATTTATTTGTACCTTGTTACGTTTTCCTAGTGATTGTTTTATACGACGTTTCTATGTCGTTGGGTGACATACGAAACGATAGAAATCATTGAGCGTATTCATAAATCTAGTGACTATGTAGTCAACATTTAACTAGCTTTGTGAATGCAAAACTGTCATATTACTGACAAATAAAAAAAATGTAAATAAAAAAAAAATGTAAAATAAGAAACATTTTTGATTTGATAACTTTAACTTATCTTTTGTGTTTTTAAATTCAATAAAATCAAATTTAAGACACAATTTGAGTGATTTATATTTGTATTTAAATACTGAACGATTTATTTCATTTTGAATTCTTGTGTCTTTACCGAGCAGCGAGCAGCTGATTGTGAAACATCAAAATCATTCTCCACTAACTTTGTAGCCGAATTTTTACACTACGTCGGAGGGGAAATTTCAACTACTTTTGTAGTTGCATTTAGCCAATTAGAATCCCTTGACTACGTAGCCACTAGCTTAGTGAATGCCCCCATTATTATGGTAATGCCCAAAGTAAATGTCACAAAGCACAATCCCTATGTCATATAATCCAAATTCAAAATTAAAAATTCTTTTGGACAAAATAATAAGTAAACATTTGGGTGTTCTTTTATTTGAAAAGTTATTTGGGCGTTACGACATTCGCTTTGAGTTAGTTGACGATTTTTTGTTGAACTTTTTAGGCATTTTGACCAATTTTGGGATTTATGACATTTTAAGATTTGGGCGCCAACTTCTCTACCATCGTATTGTAATGTTTGATTAAAAACTTCAACTCATAATTTTAAGAACATTTAAAAAAAAAAAAATATGTATATATATGTTAGGCCACCATCATAACTTAGATGTTTTAAAAATAGTTAACGACCGATCTTCAGACCTACCAAATATGCACAAACATTTTCTTAAGGTTCTGTTAAGACACCAATTCAGCTCCTAAAACTGTAACAAGAAAATTGTATATTTATTAAACTTTATATATTTGATATTTTCTCTTTAGCATTTTCCTTAGCTTACATAAATAATATTTCATATATTCGTAGGCCGCCATGAACTACAGACGAAAAAGTACAGTTGGATGGAGCATTGGAAATATTCTTCTTGATTTTGTTGGTGGCACCTTGAGCATGTTACAAATGATTCTAAATGCCTATAACTTTGGTTTGAAATTGCAATTGATTTTAATCAACATTTTTAATAATTTCATTTCACTCTCTAGATGACTGGATATCAATATTTGGAGATCCAACTAAATTTGGCTTGGGTCTATTCTCTGTGTTGTTTGATATTTTCTTCATGCTACAACACTATGTATTTTACAGGTATGCCCAACAAATCCCATTTTATCCTATGTTCCTACAAACAAAAGCCTTCCATGAGTATTTATATTAATAAAATAATTATTTATCCATTGTTTATGCAATATAATTCATAATATTATTACTAAGCGCTATTTAAAATCATCCATTGGAGTTAAGTTCACACAGCTATCATTAAAGCAATAAAAATATGAATTCACCATTTAATTCCATTTTGTGTAATTTGTTTTGTTCTTATTAACTGTTCTTTTTTAATTTAATTTGTGCTTTAATTTACAACATCAAAAAACAAAACATTTGAATATTTTTTGCAGAAATTCAGAGGAAATAACAATTTCCCCAGTGACAACTGTCGAAGATCTCACTGAGATTAAAGAGGACAATAATTCTGAGAAACGATATTAAATAGAATTATTTCTTGTTTCTCCTTAAATTATTTTTCTTTGATTTCATCTATTTTAATAATTAATTACCTAGTAAATATTTATAATCATTTGTAATTAGTGTTATTTTATATTGTTGTATATTTTATTATTATTGTTTTGCTAGATCATTTATATTTGTTAGTTTTATTGTTAAATATTTAAGCTAAAAAAAAAAAGAAAAACAAAATTTCATAAAATGAACAAAACTTGTAATAAATTTGTTTTTTTATTTTGCACTTGTAGTTTGATTTTTTATAAAGCAACTTGTACATAACAATAATACATATATACAAATTTAAAATTATATGTTAAAAATGCTTTTTTGCACATACATATTTAAATTGGTCGCACTTTGATGTTGGTAAAAGTAATCGCACTGTTTTAATTGTTAAGAGAGTAGGTTTCAATCCAGAAATAAAGGTTGATAAGGATATTTTTATTAAAGATTAAATAACCGATGTGAAATATTTAAATATATGCAGTGGCTCCCACGACTTAACGGACAAAGAGAATAGGCGTGTACCATCAACTGAGCGCTCAGTGAGCGCTCAATGTCAGATTGACGGAGGCAGAATCGTTTTGTGGGACAAGAATCTCCGTACAAACATATGCTGTCAAAAACATATGTTGTCAATTGTAGTTTTTGATGTGAATTTATTATTTTTTTCTATTGATAATTCTTTGTTACTTTTGAAAAAAAAAAATATTAAAATGGATAACAAACAAGAACAAGTTTTGCGTCAAATTTTAAGTAGTTCATCAGATAAAATAAGAAATAAAAAAAGGAATGAGGAGCATGAAAAGATTTTGATGGAACTCCTAAAATTAAAATTATTTAAATTACGCGCCACACCAGACAAATGACAACTGAACAGCTGTTTTGGGTGAGCAAGCAAATTGAGAAATGAATCCATGAATTTTTTGTCTCAGAGATCTCCGCAAAAAATCTCAGTGCTCAGCTGAGATTTTTTGTCTCACTTAAAAAAATAGTTGAGCGCTCGGAGCGCTCAGTTGATGGTACACGCCTAATGTAAACTTGTACAATGCAATTTTCCAAAAGAAAATGTATAATGAAATTTATAACTTCCAAATTTCAAATTATTAATTAGCAAATAAATATAACCAAATTAACTTCTCGCAAATAATGAACTTAAAGTAGAGGTTTGTGAAGTAAAGTTCTGAATTTTAAATTCATGACACTTGAAAAACTAACTAGTTGCCTTGGTCAAAATTTACGTTCAAAGAATGAAGTTGACTGCAAATGAAGTCCCTTATGTTGTCTGAACCTGCCCAATAAATCAAACAGTAATAAAGTTAAGCTATCAGTTGAATGAAAAAACATGATCAACTGTCATTTTGATAGAAGTAGACTTGACTTGATAGTTAGGGATATTTTTCTTGACTAATAGGACCCATACACTACACAAACTGTTTGAGCAAACGAATGTATTTTGTTGTTGTACAAATGTTTGTGCAAACTGTTTGAGTAGTGTGTAGCGATGATGCGTGTTTGCGCAAGCGGTTTGAACAAAATCAAAAAATTTTGAATTTTCCGTGCCTGCACAAACATGTTTGTATGGTGTGTATTGAATTTTGCTCAAACCGATGCCAATTTTCATAGAGTTAACAAGAGGAAAAAATTTGTTGGGTATTGTGGTGTGTAAAAAGTAACGGATATTGCAATCACTCATCAAATAACTCATTGCTTCGTGTCAGTAGGTATAGGTCTGATTAAGATGAAAAACGTCACGCAACTAATATCTCTCAAACACGTTTGTGTAGTGTGTGGCAGAACAATGTTTGCTCAAACACACGTTTGAACAAACGTGTTTGCGTAGTGTATGGACCCTATAACTTTTAATTTTTTGGCAGCTGGCCAATCAGATGCTAGAAACTTGCCTTACATTCAAGTCCCTTATGTCGCCTGAACCTTCCCAATGTACTTGAAGAGGATAATTTTATGCCTGAATTCATTGACGTTAGGCATAAAGGTCTTAAGTTAAAAGATTACTTTTTAGGTTTTTGATTTGGTGTAACGAACTTTTTGTGTGTCTTTCACTTAATAGTAACAACTTTAGTCTAGGACAACTGCTTAATACCTAATAATTTAGTCTTTAGACAAGAAGACAGACAAATTCATATTTGTTTTGATATTTAAAATAATAATATCATAACATATGAACCTAATTGTCTAAATGTTACCCCAATTATTATGGACTTTGGAACTTTCTGCGGATAGAGCCGATTTTCAAGTGAACATTTAGCAGAATAGAAGTATCTAAAAAGCGACAGAATATCCAAATCCTGGAATTAAACCAACCCCTTTTACAAAGCAAACTCTCCAAAAAACCATTTCTTTTAAGTAAAAGAGATTCATTTTGTTTGATAAAAACTTAAATAATTTATTTTCAACTTTCTTAATTTACTTAAACCTATTTACATTCTAAAGGTTTAAATTAAATTATTATGACTAATGAAAACAATGTACAATGGAAATGCTTATTCAGTCTGCCTATCTTATATATGTAATTCTAGACTAGGATATCACTTTAATCGACTTCTTCTACGGTGGGACCAGTGCGGCCACCGAATCCCCCAGATTGCTGGCCACATCCTTGTGCACTATTTGATCCTCCACTGTGGATCTTTGTCATAATCGGACTGCAAATGCTCGATACGTTCTTCATTTTGTCTTCGTATTCTTCCTTGTCAGCGAGTGTGTTCGAGTCCAACCATTTGATTGTTTCCTCGCAGGCTTTTCGTGCAATTTCCTTCTCTTGGTTGCTTATTTTATCTCCGGCCTGGTCAATGGCTTGCTTCACCCCGAATACATAGCTCTCGAGGGCGTTGCGAGATGCGATCTTCTGCCGTTGCTTCTCGTCCTCCTCCTGGAACCTCTCAGCTTCGTTTACCATTCTGTCGATTTCAGCTTGTGACAGACGACCCTTATCGTTCTTAATGGTTATGTTCTTGGTATTGCCTGTTCCAGTTTCTTTGGCAGACACATTCAGAATACCATTTGCGTCCAAATCAAATGTGACCTCTATCTGTGGTGTTCCTCTAGGAGCTGGTGGAATGCCCGACAGATCAAATGTGCCCAGTAGGTTGTTATCTTTTGTCATCACCCTTTCACCTTCATATACTTGGATGGTAACGGCTGGCTGGTTGTCGGCAAACGTTGAGAACGTTTGGGTCTGCTTGCAAGGTATTCTGCAATTCCGTTCGACTATCTTGGCCATTACTCCGCCTGCTGTCTCGATACCCAGTGACAATGGAGCAACATCAACAAGAAGAACATCTTGAATTTCACTACTCTTGTCACCACTCAGAATGGCTGCTTGTACGGCAGCTCCATAAGCTACCGCTTCATCCGGATTAATCGACAGATTCAATGATTTTCCACAGAAGAACGACTGCAAGAGATTCTGTACTTTGGGAATTCTGGTTGAACCTCCCACAAGGACGATGTCGTGAATCTGCCGTTTGTCCATTTTAGCGTCATTCAATGCCTTCTCCACTGGTTCCAGAGTTCCACGGAACAGATCAGCGCACAGCTCTTCAAAGCGAGCTCGTGTCACTCTCGTATAGAAGTCAACTCCCTCAAATAGGGCATCGATTTCAATAGTGGCTTCTGTGCTGGATGACAGTGTTCGTTTAGCTCTTTCCGCAGCTGTTCTTAAACGACGAAGAGCTCGTGGATTCGAACGAAGGTCTTTCTTGTATTTTCGCTTGAACTCCTCTGCCAGATGAGTCACCAAGCGATTGTCAAAGTCCTCGCCACCCAAATGTGTGTCTCCAGCCGTCGCCCTCACTTCAAACAGTGAACCTTCATCGATTGTTAAGATGGAAACATCGAAGGTACCGCCTCCCAAGTCGAAAATGAGCACATTCCGTTCACCGGAGAGATTCTTGTCTAGTCCATACGCTAATGCTGCTGCTGTTGGCTCGTTGATGATTCTCAGAACATTCAGTCCAGCTATTGCTCCGGCGTCTTTGGTAGCTTGGCGTTGTGAATCATTGAAATATGCTGGAACTGTGATAACTGCGTCCCTCACTGTCTCTCCCAGGTAGGCTTCTGCTGTCTCCTTCATCTTCGTCAACACCATCGAGCTAATCTCTTCGGGGGCAAATCTTTTCTGTTCTCCTTTGAACTCGACTCCAATTTTCGGCTTGCCACCCTCACTTACTACTTTAAATGGCCAGTGCTTCATGTCATCTCGAATTTTTGGATCATCATATTTGCGTCCAATCAATCTCTTGGCATCAAACACTGTGTTCTTGGGGTTCATGGCAACCTGGTTCTTGGCCGCATCACCGATTAGTCTTTCCGAGTCTGTGAATGCCACATAGCTGGGTGTTGTGCGGTTTCCTTGGTCGTTGGCAATGATCTCTACTTTGCCATGTTGGAAGACTCCAACGCACGAGTAGGTTGTTCCCAAATCAATTCCGATTGCTGGCATTTTGTCTAAAGTATTTTTCTTTTCTGCTCTTACGTTCAAAATTCAAACTCAAATTTAGATATAATTTATCTTGTGCTATATTAGAGTATTTTCTAGTTTTGTTCTCTGCTTTTAATTTGACTGTTTTTAAAATACTTTTATTCACTTTAGCTTTTCTTTTAGTACGAATAACGACTTGTTTAAAATATAAATAACACTTCGTTGAATACTTTCTCGGTTCTGTCTTTGATCTCAATTGCTTGAAATATTTTTCAATAATGATTGAGAAGAGCACGAAGGCAGGTATTTATATGATTTGGGGCGAAGAGCGAATATTCTCGAAACACCATCTAGATGTTTGTGGAAAATTGTAGAAATAGCAAATTAAATAAATGGGTGGAGAGTTAAGAGAACTCTCGAATTTTGAGAGGGGAAAGAGCAAGTTATTAAGATATAATTTTGCTGAGAGAGTGAGTTTATTTCTCCTTTCTGTACCTGTATACTGAATTAAGAGAATAGGGGTTAGTTAGAAGAGAGGAAGTACGTTTCTACAGCCAAATGTTTTTTCTCTTGAAATTTTCACAAACTTTTTCAGATTTCGTAGATGTTTTGTTTACATATGTACATACATACATATGTATGTATACCGTAAAGATACTTTCATATAAAAAGGTCAGTAAAATTCAATGCAATACAATTCTAGAAAATTCGACTGTTTGAAACTTAGTGTCGAGGAAACGAGAAGGATTCCTCCTCTTTCTATGTATTTGTATATCTCCTTGATCCTTGCCATTTTTGTTTGTTAGAAAAATATGAAAATTGCATTTTATTGTGTGCATTTTTTCAGGCCTACGAAATTCAAACAACGCAACGAACATTTTAAATCTAATTTTTCCAAGACAAATAGTGAAGCGAATGAAAAACTAATTTATAAAATTCATTTAATTCAACCATTGTGAGAATTCCTAATATGCATATGTACTATAGATAGGTACGTATGTATGTAGGTAAACTCATCATTCAAACGATTGGGCTCAAAAGCACCTTAACAAAACTATTGTTGGTAGAAAAATTAAATATTTGTACCCGGGCACTTATTAAAATACGTACATATGTACATATGTATTGTAATGTGTATACACTCTTTCAATAATAAGGGGCAACATCTAGTGGTAGTAATAGGAGAACTAGCTTCTTTAAGCATCGAGAAACATCTAGTGGCTTAGAGGGGAACTCATTCAGCGCATACAAGAACCTCGAAAGGGGTAAGCATCTAGTGATAAAGTGGAGAACTTCGTTAAGCATCGAGAAACATCTAGTGGCTTAGAGGGGAACTCATTCAGCGCATACAAGAACCTCGAAAGGGGTAAGCATCTAGTGATAAAGTGGAGAACTTCGTTAAGCATCGAGAACAACCTCGTAGATTCTCGAACCGATTTGAGGTATATAAATAGGCGCTTGGAAGCGAAGCGGTTCATTATGGATTGTGAATTGCTATAAAGTAAAGACTGTGTTTAAAAGTAAAGACTGTGTTTAAAAAGTAATAATTGAAAGTGTGGAATAAAGAAATTTTGTTGGTAATTTAAATAAAGTGAATTTGTGTTTTTATTTACGAAGTGTGAATAAGTTTTAATTATCGGACCAAGCCGAATATTACATTGGTGTCAGAATAAGGGATTAAAACTTATTGAGAATAAAAACAGTGAGCAGTGATTGAACTATTTTGTGTGAAGTAGTGAAGTTAAAAATAAAAAAAAAAAAAAAAAAAATGAGTAAAGTTTTGAAAGACTTAACTGTCCCTGAGCTAAAGGCCGAACTAAGCAAACGTGGCTTAAGTGGGACAGGCGTGAAAACCGAACTTGTTAAACGGCTGCAAGAATATCTGGAGCAGAAAAATGAAGACCCAGATACATTTGTTTTCGAAATAGAAGCAAAAGTGGAAGAGGTAAATGCAAATGTTGCCTTATCTAACATGGTGTCAGTTCTTTTAGCCAAATTTGAAGAGAATGAAAAGAATGTCCTGAAACAACTAGAAGCTCAAAGGAATGAACAAAAACAAGAACAGCAGAATGTCCTGAAACAACTAGAAGCCCAAAGAAGCGACCAAAAGCAAGAACAGCAGAATATTCTAGAGCGGTTCGACGAACAGAAAAACCTTTTAGAAGGCAGGTTTGCGGTCTTCGAAGGAAAAATCAATACTCTCGACGAGCGCGTCGAGCGCGTCGAAAAACAAAATGCACGTATCGAAAAAATGGACGAACGAATCGAAACCATTACAAATGAACTAGAAAAAGTGCGAAAGATGAAAGCTCGAGAACCTTCTGGTGAGTGCTCAAGGAAGAGAGAAGTGAATCCTCCAAGCTTTGATGGGCAGATTCCGTGGTCAATCTACAAGAAACAGTTTGAAGCAGCAGCGTTAACAAACGGCTGGGACGATCACGAAAAATACATTGCTCTTACGCTTGCTTTAAGAGGATCTGCTGCTGAACTGCTACAAACCATCCCAGCAGAGAAAAGTGGTGACTTCACAGTTCTGGTAAACGCAATCGAACAGCGGTTTGGGGATAGCCACATGACAGAAGTCTTCCGAGTTCAGCTTAACAATAGGACACAGAAAAGAGGTGAAACTCTGCAGCAGCTTCAGGCAGATATCGAGCGATTGGTTCACCTGGCATATCCAACAGCTGGTAACGAAATAATAAATCAACTTGCTGTTGAAGCCTTTGTGAGAGCTGTGGGCGATATAAATCTCCAAAGGGCTATCCGCACTGCCGGAAAGCGAACACTACCAGAAGCATTGGCTTTCGCTCTGACGATGGAAGCTGCGGAACAAGCTTCCCAAAACGTGCATCGCGTAAGAGAAATAGAAGTCCAAGAATGTTCTTGTCAGAAGGCTACTGTGGAAAGGAGTCAGCGAGACGGACCAGCACGATGCTGGAACTGCAATAAGACTGGGCATCTACAGCGACAGTGCAGATTACCGCGAAGAGGAACCGCATGCCAACACTGTGGAAACAGAAGTTATTCAAATGGTCAAAGTAACACCAACAATGTTGCTTCCGGAGTTGTTTCCCACCCGGGAAACGATTAAGAACCAACTTCGAGGGGCAGAAGCTGGTTTCTGGTATCGATGGCCCCAGAAACGACATCCAGGTTTCTCAAACGAAACGTGACAACAAGAGCCTGACCGTGGAAGCAAGTATAAACGGCAACAAATGTGTGGCTACCATTGACACCGGTGCCACGGCGTCCATCGTACGGCAAGACCTCGTCAAGAAGGCATGGCTCCACAACACCAACAGCTATCGTCTAAGGACTGCAACTGGAGAGGCCGCAAAAGTTTATGGTGAGGTACGTCTTAAGATCCGGATGGCAGAGTTGGAATTCTCTCACCTGTTCCTGGTAGCAGATATATGCGATGAGTGCATTGTCGGCGTCGATTTCATGAAAGATCACGGAGTGATATTGGACATCGGTAACCAAGTCCTGAAATATCGAAACATCGAGATTCCGATGATCTATGGGACCAACTCATATGAGACCTCGTCATCTGTGAAAGCCGTCATCAAAGAAGATCTCACTTTGCCTGCTTCTTCAGAGGTATTCGTGTGGACGAAATTGAAGGGTAAGCCTGGCAGCCATCGATACCTCATGGTCGAACCAGCAACTGTAAAGTCCTCCCAAAACGTCACCATTGGGAAGACTCTTGTAAGACCTTTAAAGAGCATGGTTCCGGTACGAATACTGAACATCAAGCCGTATGAAGTTAAGCTTAGAAAAGGTGAGATTGTCGGACAATGCGAATCTGTATCAACGATAACAAGGATCAACGAAGAAGAGTCAAGGCAATCCTTGAAGTCCGAAGAGCTGAAATCCATAAAGACGAACATTCTCAAGTCATCTAATCTTGGCCACCAACAACGAAGAATTGCAGAAGGTCTCCTCGAAGAATTTTCAGACATCTTTTCGTCATCGAAAGGGAAATATGGCAGAACGCAACTGGTGCAACATCGAATCAATACCGGGGATGCAAGGCCGATTCGTCAACCTGCAAGACGCCTTCCACTAGCCAAACAAGGTGAGGTTGAAGAACTGATAACCACCATGAAGGAAGAAGGTCTGATCGAAAACTCTAAAAGCCCTTGGGCGTCTCCAGTGGTCCTGGTAAAGAAGAAAGACGGATCAACCCGCTTTTGCGTGGACTATCGAAGGTTGAATGATGTGACCAAGAAGGATAGCTACCCTCTGCCTAGGATCAGTGATACTCTGGACGCAATGGAAGGAGCACAATGGTTCTCAACTTTGGACTTAAAAAGTGGTTACTGGCAAGTCGAAATCCATCCTGAAGACAAAGAAAAGACAGCATTCTCAACAGGAAACGGATTGTGGCAGTTCAAAGTGATGCCTTTTGGACTTTGCAATGCTCCAGCGACTTTTGAGCGCCTAATGGAATGCGTCCTGCAAGGACTCACATGGAAATCTTGCCTGGTATATTTGGATGACGTCATAGTATACGGGAAAACATTTGACGAACACTGTACAAATCTGAGAGCCGTGTTTCAAAGACTTCGAGAAGCCCACCTCAAGCTTAACCCAGAAAAGTGTTCACTCTTCAAGACCGAAGTGAAATATCTGGGACATATCATCTCATCCCAAGGAGTAAAAACGGATCCTGATAAGGTTGACACCGTGAAGAATTGGCCAACACCACAGGACAAACATCAACTCCGAAGCTTTCTGGGTCTAGCCACCTACTATAGGCGCTTTGTGAAGGACTTTGCTGGAATTGCCAAGAGTCTCCATCAGCTAACGGAAAAGGGAAAGCAGTTTAAATGGTCAGGTGAGTGCGAGCGCAGCTTTCAAGAGCTCAAGCAACGCTTGTGTAATGCACCAGTGCTGACCTACCCAACTCCAGGAAAACCATTCATAATTGATGCTGATGCGAGCAATGTCGGGATAGGTGCTGTACTATCGCAGGTGCATAATGGCGAAGAAAAGGTAATTGCCTATTACAGCAAGGTACTCTCGAAGTCGGAAAGAAACTATTGTGTGACCAGAAGAGAACTTCTTGCACTGATTTTGGCAACAAAGCACTTCCATAAGTATCTCTATGGACAGAAGTTTCTTCTCCGAACTGACCATGGTGCACTTAACTGGCTTTTGAATTTCAAGAATCCAGAGGGTCAAGTGGCAAGGTGGATTGAGAGGCTGCAGACGTACGATTACGAAATTCAACATCGGAAGGGAAAGCTTCACTCAAATGCAGATGCACTGTCTCGGAGACCATGCAAGCAAGACTGTAAGCATTGCAGACGACAAGAAGAAAAAGAAGTGGTTACTGTCCAACGAACCAGAGCCGATCCCATTGATGGCTGGAGCAACGACGAGTTGAGGAAGGCTCAACAAGAAGACTCAGATATCGAACCCATCCTCGCTTGGAAGGAACACCAGGAAAAACCAGAATGGGCTGATATCTCCGATAGAAGTCCGACTCTAAAGGCCTATTGGGCACAGTGGGACTCGTTTCATGTCCAAGAGGGTGTCCTTCGACGTAAATGGGAATCAGCAGATGGAAAGTCTTATGTAATGCAGCTAGTCTTACCGAGATCGAAGGTTATGGACGTTCTGCGAGAGATGCATGGTGGAGTTTCGGGAGGCCATCTAGGAGTGAACAAGACGCTAGAAAAGGTTCGACAACGATTTTACTGGCTACATGCAAGAGAAGATGTCGAGAAGTGGTGCCGAAAATGTGATACCTGTGCTGCCACCAAAGGCCCGGACAAAAAGAACCACAGCCAAATGCAGCAGTATAATGTCGGAGCACCCTTCGAAAGGATTGCAGTAGACGTGGCGGGTCCATTTCCGGAAACAAATAATGGAAATCGTTATATTCTGGTCGTCATGGATTACTTCAGCAAATGGCCTGAAGCATACGCCATTCCAAACCAAGAAGCCAAAACAGTCGCAGACCAAATTGTCTTCAACTGGGTGAGCAGATTCGGCGTTCCATTAGAACTGCATTCCGACCAGGGAAGGAATTTTGAATCAAACATATTTCAGGAAGTTTGTGGGCTTCTTAACATCAAGAAGACAAGAACAACACCACTTCACCCACAATCTGATGGCATGGTCGAACGATTCAACCGAACCCTGAAGGAACATCTTTGCAAAGTTGTGGACGACAACCAGCGAGATTGGGATCGACACATTCCACTGTTTTTGATGGCGTATCGAAGTGCAAGACATAGCTCAACTGGTCATACACCGTCTGAGATTTTGATGGGAAGGAACATCAGACTGCCGAGCGAAATAAAATTTGGATGTCCCACGTCGGAGCTGCAAGCCGAGGATGACTACATTGATGACCTCAGAGAAAGACTCCTTCAGATCCACGACAATACCAGGTTGAAAATAAAGATGTTCAGTGACCGAATGAAGACACGCTACGATATACGAGCGACAACGACAGAGTTCCAAGCAGGAGATCGGGTGTGGCTTTACAATCCCCATCGACAAAAAGGATTGTCACCGAAACTTCAACGGGACTGGGAAGGTCCATATACAGTCATTACAAAAATCAACGATGTCGTGTACCGGATACAAAAGGGAGTCAGAGGAAAACCTAAAGTTGTACATCGCGACCGGCTACATCGCTACAGTGGTGATGAGAACGATGGATTTGTTCGGGACGATCAATCCTAAGGAGGGGGCAATGTAATGTGTATACACTCTTTCAATAATAAGGGGCAACATCTAGTGGTAGTAATAGGAGAACTAGCTTCTTTAAGCATCGAGAAACATCTAGTGGCTTAGAGGGGAACTCATTCAGCGCATACAAGAACCTCGAAAGGGGTAAGCATCTAGTGATAAAGTGGAGAACTTCGTTAAGCATCGAGAAACATCTAGTGGCTTAGAGGGGAACTCATTCAGCGCATACAAGAACCTCGAAAGGGGTAAGCATCTAGTGATAAAGTGGAGAACTTCGTTAAGCATCGAGAACAACCTCGTAGATTCTCGAACCGATTTGAGGTATATAAATAGGCGCTTGGAAGCGAAGCGGTTCATTATGGATTGTGAATTGCTATAAAGTAAAGACTGTGTTTAAAAGTAAAGACTGTGTTTAAAAAGTAATAATTGAAAGTGTGGAATAAAGAAATTTTGTTGGTAATTTAAATAAAGTGAATTTGTGTTTTTATTTACGAAGTGTGAATAAGTTTTAATTATCGGACCAAGCCGAATATTACAGTATGTACATATCAAAACTTTTAAGAAAAGAAATAGGTAGATATACGTAACTAATAGTTACAAAAATGTGAATGTGCTCTCAAAAAACTTCTTGTGAGTTACCTTTGGGGATACTTTAGTGTCATTTTGACACCTTTTCAGCGTTCAAACACCAGGACAGCTCTTTTCAAAAATAAGTCAATTTGGACAATTGTTTATAAATCTAGCAACGCTTTGGACAATTTTTTAAGCAAAACAAACAATTTGTTCGAAAAATGGAACGCAACATAAAACAGGCTATAAGACTGAAACAACATTTTAAAATATCCTTGAAATTTATATCGGAAATGAAGCTGAAATGAGCATTGAAAATGTACAGATAAAAAAAAACACGAAGTTCTTTTAATTAAATATGTGATTAAATTGCATCTAGGATTAACATTAATGATACAAATTTCGACCCAGAAGTTTTAAAATTGGCAAATGAATTTGAAAATTTAATTTCTAATACCGAAAAATTAATAGAAGAGTATAAAGCTAATGATGCTGATTTTGAAAGTATTTTGAAAATTAAAAATATGGACAATTTTGGTCTAAAATAATAAACTTAAAAAACCACTTAAATTAATGTATGTATGTGTATTCAAACTAATACGAATTTGTAAGAAAAATGTATGCAATATTTTTTGGTTCTTAATTGTTATAATAACTTTATGAACATTTTCCGAAATAACACTGACCGGACCACTATTGTTGTCCTCATATTTTAAACTACCTATAAAATAATAAAAGCTACTCTTCAGTCACTGAAACATTTCGTTTCTGAATTTAAGTATTTTTGTGGCACATCTTTGATAATATCTAACATGTTTGTAGCAAAATATAAAGGACTATAAAAGCTTATAACTCTAACATTTTATACCTTTTGCCTATTTTATTTTATACCTTGTAATACCTATTTCATAGAGAAATTTTAAGTATTTTTTATTTGAATTGGTTAAATCAACTTACATACAAGTGGCAGGTTACTAACGAAAAAGCACACTAAATAGGGCCATAACTTTGTATATGATTTTGACACTAGGGACGTTCTGGAACTATACGACGACGCGACGTACTACACTAACAAAAGCCATATATTTCTATCTAAATAACTTAATTAATTATGTGAAAATATTAAATACACTTATAAGTCTGTATCTTTTTCAGAAACCTCCAACCTTATGAGTTTATTCCAGGGAATGTTGTAAATCAAAGCGGGCCAAACCAAAGATATACTAATAATGAAACAATTGATGACGAACCTATTCTTCTCCCGGCTGTAGCTTGATAAATAAAAATAATATGATAAAAAATGAAAGTGTTAATGTTAATTTCTTTGTACTTATTGAGTTTGACAATACCTATGGAATAAAAAAATTAAATAATATAATTTCCTCAGACTTTTTTATGTTAATTGCGATAAATAAGCGTGGTAAAAGATTTGTTCAAAGGGCGCACCCAGCCAGAGCTGACAAACCAACACAAAATCTAAATTTTGATTTGATTTTTCCTTAAAATTTAAGCTTTTTTATATTATTTGCTTTAAAAAAGAAAAGACAGCTACATAGATAGAAGAACTTTAGTTCATAATTTGTTTTTGATTGCATAGATTAAGAAACTCTAACGGCCACTTTGACAAAGTTCAAGTCTCTAAATGTCGGTTTATTAAGTTCTCAAGCGTTAGAATTCTGCTTTAGATCTCAGTTTGAGATAGAACTTCGATTTATCAGGCTCTTGAATTTGGGCCTCTAGGACATTAGAACTGGGTTAAGCAATGTTTTTATTTCTTCCAAAGACCTAATTTTCAGATTCATTATGGTTTTGGATTAAATATCAGACCAAAAAGACATTGTACGTGCAATAATTAAATATTTTCAGAAAATGCATAAGCATGTACGGTTTAGCAAAAAGTTATAAATAAGAGCTGCATAATGTAAATATTGTGGACGCTGACAGTTTCATAAAGTGTAAAATTTACATAAGCATTTAAAACAATTGAACGTTTTACTTTTCGTGCGCTTTATTTCAGTTTTACATATTTATTACATCAAAAAGGGTTGGATGGACATTATACATATTAGCGCTTATAATGACCACGACTATTGAGTTTGCACAAATAGACATAAGAGCTATTTAAATTATTACTAAACTTTTAGTAATATTGTTTAATTTTTCGTATCGACAATAATCTTTTGGCTGAATCTACTGAACACACAATTTCTTGAAACTTTGAATATATTACGTTTTATCATTTAAATTGCATGCATTATATTATGATATTTTGATACTTATTCGAGTAAGATGTTCAGTGCAACACGAATATAAATATGTATATACATTGTACATGTGTACATTTATCAAAAATATAACACAAACCTTAAAAAAAAATCCAATAAAACACGAAAACAAAATTTCTATTTCGAAAAAAGTGAGAACATCAAAACCAAATTCTAAATCCATGAAAAACTAATATAATAATGTTTTGTAATGTGTATACACATTAGGGGCAACATCTAGTGATTAAGAGGAGAACTCGCTTCGTTAAGCATCGAGAACATTCAGCGCCTACAAGAATCTAGTAGTTTCTCGAACCGATTTGAGGTATATAAATAGGCGCTCGGAAGCGAAGCGGTTGATGATTATTGATTGTGAACTGCGATAAAGAAAGACTGTGTTTGAAAAGTAATAATTGAAAGTAAAGACTGTGTTTGAAAAGTAATATGTAATTGAAAGTGTTGAAAAAATAAGTTTGGAGCGATTTAAATAAAGTAAATTTGTGTTTTATTTACAAGTGTGAATAAGTTTTAATTATCGGACCAAGCCGAATATTACAATTTATTTTTATTTTTGTTTTGTTAAATGTCAGAATTTTGAGTCAGAACCAGTTACGGGGTGCGTTAGAACTCAGTTCCATGCAACCGAGATCTAAAATTCCAAGAACTCAAAAATGATTTTAACAGAGCATAACAAGCTTTGAGACATGGTTCAAGAAAGATGATTTGCTTCTCAAAATGTCTAAATGCTCTGTTTTGCCTTTCAGTCGGTTATCAATTAAAAAAAAATTTAATTTATTTCTAGGAAGTTATAAATTGGCCAGAGTACTTGAAATTAAGGACCTATGTATGTAGGTGTTATTTTTGATAAAAAAAATTAAGTTTTTATTAGGTTCTTTGAAAACCCTTACGCTTTAAAAGCTGTTGGAGTATTTTTCAATTATTTGGAATCCTGGCACAACAAAATTGTTCTAAATTAGCGTTGAGAAAGTTCTCAACAAATGGTGGTACCAATTTAAATATAATAGTAGATGTTTTTTGTACCAGACTTTGAGACCAGACCAAAACTATAGATATATCTTTGTATTATAGTGATCTCGATGTATTTGTTTCTAGATCTTAATTTCAATCATTTTTGATCTCTTTATTACAATGTTCTGCTTAAATTATGTACACAATTTAAATTTTACAAATATTATTTTCTAAAAAAAATACCAATTTTAGTCGAAAGCCAATTTTTGGCAATTTAGTAAAATTTTCTGAAAGTTTTTATTTCTTACATAATAAAATACATATTGTTTTTTTTTAGAACCATTATATTACGTTAAAAACACAATTTAGCACAGAATTTGATCATTTTGAAGTCGATTTCTGCATTTATTCACGAGATAACGAGAATCAAACATCGATTTTTACCAATTTTTGCATAGTATTTTTTGTATATTTTTTTTCTAAAAAATTAACTGAATGTTGAAAACATTTTTTATAAGATGAAATTAATTTAAAGCTAATATCTTTAATTTTTGAAAAGATATTTGAGGCAAAAATCAATATTTATAACTTTTAGTAATGTTATTTTTAGGTTTTCTTTTTTTGTAAAAAAAACGTTGCTTCAATTTTTCTCAAAATTTTATGAGATGTCGAAAACGTTATTCTTCGTTGCGTACAATTAATTTGGAAGTAAAATCATTTTTTGTTCGTTAAATATTCGAGGTAGAAAAAATGTTTGTGCACATTTTTTGATTTATAAAAAAACTAGTTTGGTAACACGTCTCATTATATAATATAGAATTTTATTGGTTCGTGAGATATTTGGGGTCAACCACAATGTTCAAATTTCTTTGAGAGTCCTTTCTGCATCTTTCTGTGTAGCAAAATTCATTTGAATTCAATATCTCTACGGGTTCTTGAGATATGGACGACGGAAAATGCTTCCCAAACGTACACACAGAAATCTCGAAATATCTTTGATTTAGATTCTAGGGCCTTAAAAAGCCGAGAGATGTCAAAATTTTCATTTCGGCAAACCGGACCGATTTCAATAAGTTACAAATTAAAGGTAAGTATTTATGGAAAATGTTTTGTGTGCCTAGTATTATTAGAAAACAAAAATAGTTTTTATTCGAAGCCTAGAAAACGTTGCATGTAAAACACACAGAATCTGAAACTGTTAATTGACTTTATTCTATCATTTCCAGTAACTAATTCGATGAGTAAATATAATTTACAAATTGAACTATAAACAAATGTGTTTGGTTTATAATTTTGAAACTTGGAACAAATAAAAAATCAAGCAGGTAGGTTCTAAGTTTAACGTTTACTCGAAATGAAATTGAAATCGATTCAAAATACAAAGAGTTCTGAAATTCACTTTTATCCATATGGATTTAATTTTTTTCGAACGTTAAACGAAGTAAATTTCCGTGTTTGGCAATTTTAAAGTGATTTGGATTCGATTGGATTAAGTTATTGTGATTTGAATTCGACAAGAGGAAATCATGTAAAAACAGAAGTAATCCGACTTACACGACATTAACCTTAACTCTTTTGTGTAATGCACTTGATTCGTGAGAAGTTGTAGCTTCTAATTTATATTTGAGGGAACGGACAAAGCATTTTAAATGATTTTTCAGCTAGCCAAGTGGCTTCTCCATAACATTTCGTGCAAAACAATGTTGTTCATAAAAGTGCGAATACGCCTCAGTGTACCGTTTTTTTATTTTAATACAAACTCCATCATATTTGTGAAATAATTCTACAGCATAACTTAAATGTTTATGAAATACTCCGAGGAAGGAGGTTAATTACTACTCTAGAGTTGGAATGCAAGTTGAAATTTTAATTTAGACACAAGTTTTTAAAAGTTTAAAGTTGGCTTAATTTAGAAATATCCCTGTGAAAATGTTTAATTTGACCTTTCCTTCTCGTCAGACATTGAACGGTTTATGTTCAACTTTGACTTAAGAAAATCGAATAACGAATTGCAGCAAATGTTCATTCTGGTCGATCCAACGAAATTCCAAATACCTACATACTATGAAACAAATCCAAGCCCTGGAAATAAACCAACCCCCCTACAAAACAAACTTCCCAAAAAACCATTTTTCTTAAGTAAAAGAGATTAATTTTTTTTTTTATAAAAACTTAAATTATTTATTTTCAACTTTCTTAATTTACTTAAACCTATTTACATTCTAAAGGTTTAAATTAAATTATTATGACTAATGAAAACAATGTACAATGGAAATGCTTATTCAGTCTGCCTATCTTATATAATTCTAGACTAGGATATCACTTTAATCGACTTCTTCTACGGTGGGACCAGTGCGGCCACCGAATCCCCCAGATTGCTGGCCACATCCTTGTGCACTATTTGATCCTCCACTGTGGATCTTTGTCATAATCGGACTGCAAATGCTCGATACGTTCTTCATTTTGTCTTCGTATTCTTCCTTGTCAGCGAGTGTGTTCGAGTCCAACCATTTGATTGTTTCCTCGCAGGCTTTTCGTGCAATTTCCTTCTCTTGGTTGCTTATTTTATCTCCGGCCTGGTCAATGGCTTGCTTCACCCCGAATACATAGCTCTCGAGGGCGTTGCGAGATGCGATCTTCTGCCGTTGCTTCTCGTCCTCCTCCTGGAACCTCTCAGCTTCGTTTACCATTCTGTCGATTTCAGCTTGTGACAGACGACCCTTATCGTTCTTAATGGTTATGTTCTTGGTATTGCCTGTTCCAGTTTCTTTGGCAGACACATTCAGAATACCATTTGCGTCCAAATCAAATGTGACCTCTATCTGTGGTGTTCCTCTAGGAGCTGGTGGAATGCCCGACAGATCAAATGTGCCCAGTAGGTTGTTATCTTTTGTCATCACCCTTTCACCTTCATATACTTGGATGGTAACGGCTGGCTGGTTGTCGGCAAACGTTGAGAACGTTTGGGTCTGCTTGCAAGGTATTCTGCAATTCCGTTCGACTATCTTGGCCATTACTCCGCCTGCTGTCTCGATACCCAGTGACAATGGAGCAACATCAACAAGAAGAACATCTTGAATTTCACTACTCTTGTCACCACTCAGAATGGCTGCTTGTACGGCAGCTCCATAAGCTACCGCTTCATCCGGATTAATCGACAGATTCAATGATTTTCCACAGAAGAACGACTGCAAGAGATTCTGTACTTTGGGAATTCTGGTTGAACCTCCCACAAGGACGATGTCGTGAATCTGCCGTTTGTCCATTTTAGCGTCATTCAATGCCTTCTCCACTGGTTCCAGAGTTCCACGGAACAGATCAGCGCACAGCTCTTCAAAGCGAGCTCGTGTCACTCTCGTATAGAAGTCAACTCCCTCAAATAGGGCATCGATTTCAATAGTGGCTTCTGTGCTGGATGACAGTGTTCGTTTAGCTCTTTCCGCAGCTGTTCTTAAACGACGAAGAGCTCGTGGATTCGAACGATGGTCTTTCTTGTATTTTCGCTTGAACTCCTCTGCCAGATGAGTCACCAAGCGATTGTCAAAGTCCTCGCCACCCAAATGTGTGTCTCCAGCCGTCGCCCTCACTTCAAACAGTGAACCTTCATCGATTGTTAAGATGGAAACATCGAAGGTACCGCCTCCCAAGTCGAAAATGAGCACATTCCGTTCACCGGAGAGATTCTTGTCTAGTCCATACGCTAATGCTGCTGCTGTTGGCTCGTTGATGATTCTCAGAACATTCAGTCCAGCTATTGCTCCGGCGTCTTTGGTAGCTTGGCGTTGTGAATCATTGAAATATGCTGGAACTGTGATAACTGCGTCCCTCACTGTCTCTCCCAGGTAGGCTTCTGCTGTCTCCTTCATCTTCGTCAACACCATCGAGCTAATCTCTTCGGGGGCAAATCTTTTCTGTTCTCCTTTGAACTCGACTCCAATTTTGGGCTTGCCACCCTCACTTACTACTTTAAATGGCCAGTGCTTCATGTCATCTCGAATTTTTGGATCATCATATTTGCGTCCAATCAATCTCTTGGCATCAAACACTGTGTTCTTGGGGTTCATGGCAACCTGGTTCTTGGCCGCATCACCGATTAGTCTTTCCGAGTCTGTGAATGCCACATAGCTGGGTGTTGTGCGGTTTCCTTGGTCGTTGGCAATGATCTCTACTTTGCCATGTTGGAAGACTCCAACGCACGAGTAGGTTGTTCCCAAATCAATTCCGATTGCTGGCATTTTGTCTAAAGTATTTTTCTTTTCTGCTCTTACGTTCAAAATTCAAACTCAAATTTAGATATAATTTATCTTGTGCTATATTAGAGTATTTTCTAGTTTTGTTCTCTGCTTTTAATTTGACTGTTTTTAAAATACTTTTATTCACTTAAGCTTTTCTTTTAGTACGAATAACGACTTGTTTAAAATATATGTAAATAACACTTTGTTGAATACTTTCTCTGTTCTATCTTTGATCTCAATTGCTTGAAATATTTTTCAATAATGATTGAGAAGAGCACGAAGGCAGGTATTTATATGATATGTGCCGAAGAGCGAATATTCTCGAAACACCATCTAGATTCTAGAATGGTTGTGGAAAATGGTAGAAATAGAAAATATTATAAATAGGAGGAGACAGAGAGTTAAGAGAGGCAAATTTAAGCATTTTGCTGATATAAGAGAAAATATTTCTCCTGCTTTTCAGTGCTGAAGCAAGAGTGTAGCGAATGTGTTCAGAACGACTGAATGTATGATTTGAATTCCCTTATATGTACAATGTGAAGAAAGAGAAAAATGTCTAAGGTTAAATTATTTTCTCTTCTTAAAGTAACAATTATTTTCATCTTTTTTTAAAGGTTTGTTTTTGTTTACATCACGAATCTATGTACTTATGTATATACATTGTATCTATAGATAAATCCCTTGAAGGAGGAAAATAGAAAATTTCTTTTCGAGAAATTTCGACGGTTGGATATGTAAAAATGAAAGGACAATAATTCTGTTGATTGTTTTTAAATATGTACATATGTATGTATGTATACTGGCTAGGGAAATACTAAATATAGCTGAGCGTTGTTCACGTTCTAATACACCTGTGTACATACATACATACATACATACCTACTATTAAATTCTTATTTTCATACCTATTATTATTACCATATACTTACATAATGTAGGTACATACATACATACATATGTATGTACGTATAAAGTGAAGTCAGGTTGTATAATAAGTATGATTCTTAATTAATTATTATGTACCTAACTTCATAGGCAGGAAGGTGTACCTATGTATGTAGTACCTTTGCATTCGCATTCGCTTCTAAGCACAAACCATTAAAAGAAATGAATTAGAGGTATAGTAACCTGAGGTATGCACGTAATATTGATTACATACCTACATATGTATGTATTTAATTTAGTACCTACATTACATATATTATCTTGCCTTGATTATCTGCTCATATGTACATAAACATTTAAGGATCAAAAATATCTTTACAAAAGCTTTGAATGGCGGCTTAAATTAGTTATTTTTGTATTTACCTACATATGTATGTATGAATGTCAATAGATAGGTATGTATGTATGTAAGTTAAAAATACAAATTGTTGGTTTATACATATCGCTCATTTGCTGCAATATCGTCATAACTCAAAAATCACGAAATTTGAGTTAATAACTCAGAAATAAAAATTCTTAGAGAAATCATTGAACCTAAAAATTATTTTATTCAATTATCCACATATTAATATGCCATAAGGTAAATATTCTATTGTTTTTGGTGAATCACACAAAAATGCCATCGCTACAAAATTTTAAATTCAGTTCCTGAAAAATTTAGTGTTTTTAGTTATGACGATATTGCAGCAAATGAGCGATATGTACATTACATACATACAAAGCAATACCTACAATCATACAAAAATCCGTTACAGGAAATCAGATACAAACAATTCAAAAATGTACATACATATGTATGTATCTATTCATTAAAACGTTTTGCTCATTACCTATTAGTCTAAGAGCCGGCACCAAAGTTTGGGAGTGGAGTGATAACCAAAATATACATATATATGTACATGTATGTGTGGATATACGCAACATTATGCCAAATTCAACCGTCTGGCAGGTTTTTTTTTCAGCCGGGGCGGGGGTGGGCGTTCGAAAATGGTAATTTTTTCGATTTTGGGGTCGAAGTGATAACCACCTAAGTGGATATATAAACAATAGGGAATGGTGTCCTGATGTCAAAAAAGTGTGTTCAAGACGTTTTGCTTTCAGCCTTCCCCTTGCCAGACGGCCGCCAAAATGCGCGAAAATCAACTTTTTGGGTCGAAGTGATAACCACTTAAATTAATTTATAATCAATAGTAGATGGTCCACTGATGTCAGAAAAGTGTATCCAAGACGGTTTACTTTCAGCCTTCCCCTTTCCAGACGCATTTTAACACTTCTTAAAAGAATTTTTCAACTAAAATCCTTAATAACTTTTTTCCTATACATATTTAAAAACAATCAACAGAATTATTGTCCTTTCATTTTTACATATCCAACCGTCGAAATTTCTCGAAAAGAAATTTTCTATTTTCCTCCTTCAAGGGATTTATCTATAGATACAATGTATATACACTCCTCGTCAACTGAATACGCACAAACATTTTTTAATATAAATAAAATAAATTAGGTGGCGCAACAGTCCATGAAGGACCAGGGCCTAGTGACTTACAACTCTCAACCATCCCTGTGTGCGAGTAATGTTGTCAGAGATGGAAGGGACCTACAGTTTATATGCCGAATCCGAACGGCTAATTTGAGATAGCACTTTTTCATGACAAGAATTACTCTTGGAGAATTTGTCAATTCCTCGCAAGAGGCAGTTCCCGTGAAAACTCTTTTTTTTTAATTAAGGTGGCACAGGCAGGGATTGAACCCAAGACCTCTCGCATGACAGTCCAACGCACTAACCATCATGCCACGGGTACCACTTTTTAATATACTTTATCCATTTTTTCCAAACAGTGATGGTTATTATGCCATCTGTTGATGCTATTCCCTTAAGATGTTAAGCAGATAATTCCGAAAGAATTATCCAAAAACAACCGTGAGTTTTTCTTCAACCACTTGCAAAGTGTTTTATATGCAAAGTAGGAGTTTTTTTTTAATCAACTGAATAGGTACAACGCCATTTTCTTCGTTGTTTATAAGTTTTTTGGAGTGCTTGACAGTTTAAATTAACGATTTTAGTGTTTTCAGTAAAATTTAATTCTTGATTTCAAATTTTAAGAAAAATGGGTAGATCTACGTGTCTTAACAGTGTTGAAAAAGCTAAAATCGATTTACTTAGAGACCAAGGCCTAACTGGACGTGCAATAGCTGATAAAGTTGGCCGAAGTTTTAATGTAGTTTATTCTTACTTGAAAAATAAAGATGCATACGGCAAAAACATGAAGATAGGTAAGAAAACAGCAACAACAGCAGCTGAGAGACGAAGAATTTTAAGATGTGCATCAAATTCTTCTGATTCTGTGGCAAAAATAAAACAAAAAGTCGGCGTAAACGCAAGTTGCTCAACAGTTTTAAGAGTAATCAACAACTCATACTCAAGCCATCTTAAACGAATGAAACTTAAGAAAAAACCACCACTTGACGAGAGACGAAAAATGTTGCGATTAGATTTTTCAAGACTTCACATGAGTTGGAAAAAAGAATAATATCACGTGTTTTTTTTTTAGATGAAAAAAAGTTTAATTTCGATGGCCCTGATGGGTTCAACTTTTATTTTCACGACTTAAGAAAAGAAAAAAGATTTTTAAAGCGCCATCATAGTCGTGAAGGAGGTGTCATGATATAGGGAGCAGTCAGTTATTATGGAACAGTTGAGCTCGAGGTTGTAACATCAAAAATGACAGCAGCTGGGTATAAAGTAATTTTGGAAAGAAATTTTCCTAAATTTTCTAACATCCTTGGACCCATAAACTGGACCTACCAACATGATAATGCGCCTATTCACTCAGCGCGCATAATAAAAACATGGATAGAGGAGCAACAAGTGCAGTTGCTTTGCTTCAATGGCCGCCGCGCCGGCGCGCCGTACTCACCTGATCTAAACATCATAGAAAATGTCTGGGGATGGTTAGTACGCAAAGTTTATGAGGGTGGTCGTCAGTTCGAAGACAAAGAAACCTTAATTTCTGCAATCAAATTAGCGTGGAGCGAAATTTCGTTAAATTACATTAAAAAGCTATACGATTTCATGCCGGATCGAATTTACGAAGTAATTAAAAATAAAGGTGGAATAACGCTTGAGAACTTAATAAACCGAGATTTAGAGACTTGAACTTTGTCAAAGTGGCCGTTAGAGTTTCTTAATCTATGCAATCAAAAACAAATTTATGAACTAAAGTTCTTCTATCTATGTAGCTGTCTTTTCTTTTTTAAAGCAAATATCATAAAAAAGCTTAAATTTCAAGAAAAAATCTGGCTGGGTGCGCCCTTTGAACAAATCTTTTACCACGCTTATTTATCGCAATTAACATAAAAAAGTCTGAGGAAATTATATTATTTAATTTTTTTATTCCATAGGTATTGTCAAACTCAATAAGTACAAAGAAATTAACATTAACACTTTCATTTTTTATCATATTATTTTTATTTATCAAGCTACAGCCGGGAGAAGAATAGGTTCGTCATCGATTGTTTCATTATTAGTATATCTTTGGTTTGGCCCGCTTTGATTTACAACATTCCCTGGAATAAACTCATAAGGTTGGAGGTTTCTGAAAAAATACAGACTTATAAGTGTATTTAGTATTTTCACATAATTAATTAAGTTATTTAGATAGAAATATATGGCTTTTGTTAGTGTAGTACGTCGCGTCGTCGTATAGTTCCAGAACGTCCCTAGTGTCAAAATCATATACAAAGTTATGGCCCTATTTAGTGTGCTTTTTCGTTAGTAACCTGCCACTTGTATGTAAGTTGATTTAACCAATTCAAATAAAAAATACTTAAAATTTCTCTATGAAATAGGTATTACAAGGTATAAAATAAAATAGGCAAAAGGTATAAAATGTTAGAGTTATAAGCTTTTATAGTCCTTTATATTTTGCTACAAACATGTTAGATATTATCAAAGATGTGCCACAAAAATACTTAAATTCAGAAACGAAATGTTTCAGTGACTGAAGAGTAGCTTTTATTATTTTATAGGTAGTTTAAAATATGAGGACAACAATAGTGGTCCGGTCAGTGTTATTTCGGAAAATGTTCATAAAGTTATTATAACAATTAAGAACCAAAAAATATTGCATACATTTTTCTTACAAATTCGTATTAGTTTGAATACACATACATACATTAATTTAAGTGGTTTTTTAAGTTTATTATTTTAGACCAAAATTGTCCATATTTTTAATTTTCAAAATACTTTCAAAATCAGCATCATTAGCTTTATACTCTTCTATTAATTTTTCGGTATTAGAAATTAAATTTTCAAATTCATTTGCCAATTTTAAAACTTCTGGGTCAAAATTTGTATCATTAATGTTAATCCTAGATGCGATTTAATCACATATTTAATTAAAAGAACTTCGTGTTTTTTTTACTTGTCATTTTCAATGCTCATTTCAGCTTCATGTCCGATATAAATTTCAAGGATATTTTAAAATGTTGTTTCAGTCTTATAGCCTGTTTTATGTTGCGTTCCATTTTTCGAACAAATTGTTTGTTTTGCTTAAAAAATTGTCCAAAGCGTTGCTAGATTTATAAACAATTGTCCAAATTGACTTATTTTTGAAAAGAGCTGTCCTGGTGTTTGAACGCTGAAAAGGTGTCAAAATGACACTAAAGTATCCCCAAAGGTAACTCACAAGAAGTTTTTTGAGAGCACATTCACATTTTTGTAACTATTAGTTACGTATATCTACCTATTTCTTTTCTTAAAAGTTTTGATATGTACATACATATGTACATATGTACGTATTTTAATAAGTGCCCGGGTACAAATATTTAATTTTTCTACCAACAATAGTTTTGTTAAGGTGCTTTTGAGCCCAATCGTTTGAATGATGAGTTTACCTACATACATACGTACCTATCTATAGTACATATGCATATTAGGAATTCTCACAATGGTTGAATTAAATGAATTTTATAAATTAGTTTTTCATTCGCTTCACTATTTGTCTTGGAAAAATTAGATTTAAAATGTTCGTTGTTTGAATTTCGTAGGCCTGAAAAAATGCACACAATAAAATGCAATTTTCATATTTTTCTAACAAACAAAAATGGCAAGGATCAAGGAGATATACAAATACATAGAAAGAGGAGGAATCCTTCTCGTTTCCTCGACACTAAGTTTCAAACAGTCGAATTTTCTAGAATTGTATTGCATTGAATTTGACTGACCTTTTTATATGAAAGTATCTTTACGGTATACATACATATGTATGTATGTACATATGTAAACAAAACATCTACGAAATCTGAAAAAGTTTGTGAAAATTTCAAGAGAAAAAACATTTGGCTGTAGAAACGTACTTCCTCTCTTCTAACTAACCCCTATTCTCTTAATTCAGTATACAGGTACAGAAAGGAGAAATAAACTCACTCTCTCAGCAAAATTATATCTTAATAACTTGCTCTTTCCCCTCTCAAAATTCGAGAGTTCTCTTAACTCTCCACCCATTTATTTAATTTGCTATTTCTACAATTTTCCACAAACATCTAGATGGTGTTTCGAGAATATTCGCTCTTCGCCCCAAATCATATAAATACCTGCCTTCGTGCTCTTCTCAATCATTATTGAAAAATATTTCAAGCAATTGAGATCAAAGACAGAACCGAGAAAGTATTCAACGAAGTGTTATTTATATTTTAAACAAGTCGTTATTCGTACTAAAAGAAAAGCTAAAGTGAATAAAAGTATTTTAAAAACAGTCAAATTAAAAGCAGAGAACAAAACTAGAAAATACTCTAATATAGCACAAGATAAATTATATCTAAATTTGAGTTTGAATTTTGAACGTAAGAGCAGAAAAGAAAAATACTTAGACAAAATGCCAGCAATCGGAATTGATTTGGGAACAACCTACTCGTGCGTTGGAGTCTTCCAACATGGCAAAGTAGAGATCATTGCCAACGACCAAGGAAACCGCACAACACCCAGCTATGTGGCATTCACAGACTCGGAAAGACTAATCGGTGATGCGGCCAAGAACCAGGTTGCCATGAACCCCAAGAACACAGTGTTTGATGCCAAGAGATTGATTGGACGCAAATATGATGATCCAAAAATTCGAGATGACATGAAGCACTGGCCATTTAAAGTAGTAAGTGAGGGTGGCAAGCCGAAAATTGGAGTCGAGTTCAAAGGAGAACAGAAAAGATTTGCCCCCGAAGAGATTAGCTCGATGGTGTTGACGAAGATGAAGGAGACAGCAGAAGCCTACCTGGGAGAGACAGTGAGGGACGCAGTTATCACAGTTCCAGCATATTTCAATGATTCACAACGCCAAGCTACCAAAGACGCCGGAGCAATAGCTGGACTGAATGTTCTGAGAATCATCAACGAGCCAACAGCGGCAGCATTAGCGTATGGACTAGACAAGAATCTCTCCGGTGAACGGAATGTGCTCATTTTCGACTTGGGAGGCGGTACCTTCGATGTTTCCATCTTAACAATCGATGAAGGTTCACTGTTTGAAGTGAGGGCGACGGCTGGAGACACACACTTGGGTGGCGAGGACTTCGACAATCGCTTGGTGACTCATCTGGCAGAGGAGTTCAAGCGAAAATACAAGAAAGACCTTCGTTCGAATCCACGAGCTCTTCGTCGTTTAAGAACAGCTGCGGAAAGAGCTAAACGAACACTGTCATCCAGCACAGAAGCCACTATTGAAATCGATGCCCTATTTGAGGGAGTTGACTTCTATACGAGAGTGACACGAGCTCGCTTTGAAGAGCTGTGCGCTGATTTGTTCCGTGGAACTCTGGAACCAGTGGAGAAGGCATTGAATGACGCTAAAATGGACAAACGGCAGATTCACGACATCGTCCTTGTGGGAGGTTCAACCAGAATTCCCAAAGTACAGAATCTCTTGCAGTCGTTCTTCTGTGGAAAATCATTGAATCTGTCGATCAATCCGGATGAAGCGGTAGCTTATGGAGCTGCCGTACAAGCAGCCATTCTGAGTGGTGACAAGAGTAGTGAAATTCAAGATGTTCTTCTTGTTGATGTTGCTCCATTGTCACTGGGTATCGAGACAGCAGGCGGAGTAATGGCCAAGATAGTCGAACGGAATTGCAGAATACCTTGCAAGCAGACCCAAACGTTCTCAACGTTTGCCGACAACCAGCCAGCCGTTACCATCCAAGTATATGAAGGTGAAAGGGTGATGACAAAAGATAACAACCTACTGGGCACATTTGATCTGTCGGGCATTCCACCAGCTCCTAGAGGAACACCACAGATAGAGGTCACATTTGATTTGGACGCAAATGGTATTCTGAATGTGTCTGCCAAAGAAACTGGAACAGGCAATACCAAGAACATAACCATTAAGAACGATAAGGGTCGTCTGTCACAAGCCGAAATCGACAGAATGGTAAACGAAGCTGAGAGGTTCCAGGAGGAGGACGAGAAGCAACGGCAGAAGATCGCATCTCGCAACGCCCTCGAGAGCTATGTATTCGGGGTGAAGCAAGCCATTGACCAGGCCGGAGATAAAATAAGCAACCAAGAGAAGGAAATTGCACGAAAAGCCTGCGAGGAAACAATCAAATGGTTGGACTCGAACACACTCGCTGACAAGGAAGAATACGAAGACAAAATGAAGAACGTATCGAGCATTTGCAGTCCGATTATGACAAAGATCCACAGTGGAGGATCAAATAGTGCACAAGGATGTGGCCAGCAATCTGGGGGATTCGGTGGCCGCACTGGTCCCACCGTAGAAGAAGTCGATTAAAGTGATATCCTAGTCTAGAATTATATAAGATAGGCAGACTGAATAAGCATTTCCATTGTACATTGTTTTCATTAGTCATAATAATTTAATTTAAACCTTTAGAATGTAAATAGGTTTAAGTAAATTAAGAAAGTTGAAAATAAATAATTTAAGTTTTTATAAAAAAAAAAATTAATCTCTTTTACTTAAGAAAAATGGTTTTTTGGGAAGTTTGTTTTGTAGGGGGGTTGGTTTATTTCCAGGGCTTGGATTTGTTTCATAGTATGTAGGTATTTGGAATTTCGTTGGATCGACCAGAATGAACATTTGCTGCAATTCGTTATTCGATTTTCTTAAGTCAAAGTTGAACATAAACCGTTCAATGTCTGACGAGAAGGAAAGGTCAAATTAAACATTTTCACAGGGATATTTCTAAATTAAGCCAACTTTAAACTTTTAAAAACTTGTGTCTAAATTAAAATTTCAACTTGCATTCCAACTCTAGAGTAGTAATTAACCTCCTTCCTCGGAGTATTTCATAAACATTTAAGTTATGCTGTAGAATTATTTCACAAATATGATGGAGTTTGTATTAAAATAAAAAAACGGTACACTGAGGCGTATTCGCACTTTTATGAACAACATTGTTTTGCACGAAATGTTATGGAGAAGCCACTTGGCTAGCTGAAAAATCATTTAAAATGCTTTGTCCGTTCCCTCAAATATAAATTAGAAGCTACAACTTCTCACGAATCAAGTGCATTACACAAAAGAGTTAAGGTTAATGTCGTGTAAGTCGGATTACTTCTGTTTTTACATGATTTCCTCTTGTCGAATTCAAATCACAATAACTTAATCCAATCGAATCCAAATCACTTTAAAATTGCCAAACACGGAAATTTACTTCGTTTAACGTTCGAAAAAAATTAAATCCATATGGATAAAAGTGAATTTCAGAACTCTTTGTATTTTGAATCGATTTCAATTTCATTTCGAGTAAACGTTAAACTTAGAACCTACCTGCTTGATTTTTTATTTGTTCCAAGTTTCAAAATTATAAACCAAACACATTTGTTTATAGTTCAATTTGTAAATTATATTTACTCATCGAATTAGTTACTGGAAATGATAGAATAAAGTCAATTAACAGTTTCAGATTCTGTGTGTTTTACATGCAACGTTTTCTAGGCTTCGAATAAAAACTATTTTTGTTTTCTAATAATACTAGGCACACAAAACATTTTCCATAAATACTTACCTTTAATTTGTAACTTATTGAAATCGGTCCGGTTTGCCGAAATGAAAATTTTGACATCTCTCGGCTTTTTAAGGCCCTAGAATCTAAATCAAAGATATTTCGAGATTTCTGTGTGTACGTTTGGGAAGCATTTTCCGTCGTCCATATCTCAAGAACCCGTAGAGATATTGAATTCAAATGAATTTTGCTACACAGAAAGATGCAGAAAGGACTCTCAAAGAAATTTGAACATTGTGGTTGACCCCAAATATCTCACGAACCAATAAAATTCTATATTATATAATGAGACGTGTTACCAAACTAGTTTTTTTATAAATCAAAAAATGTGCACAAACATTTTTTCTACCTCGAATATTTAACGAACAAAAAATGATTTTACTTCCAAATTAATTGTACGCAACGAAGAATAACGTTTTCGACATCTCATAAAATTTTGAGAAAAATTGAAGCAACGTTTTTTTTACAAAAAAAGAAAACCTAAAAATAACATTACTAAAAGTTATAAATATTGATTTTTGCCTCAAATATCTTTTCAAAAATTAAAGATATTAGCTTTAAATTAATTTCATCTTATAAAAAATGTTTTCAACATTCAGTTAATTTTTTAGAAAAAAAATATACAAAAAATACTATGCAAAAATTGGTAAAAATCGATGTTTGATTCTCGTTATCTCGTGAATAAATGCAGAAATCGACTTCAAAATGATCAAATTCTGTGCTAAATTGTGTTTTTAACGTAATATAATGGTTCTAAAAAAAAACAATATGTATTTTATTATGTAAGAAATAAAAACTTTCAGAAAATTTTACTAAATTGCCAAAAATTGGCTTTCGACTAAAATTGGTATTTTTTTTAGAAAATAATATTTGTAAAATTTAAATTGTGTACATAATTTAAGCAGAACATTGTAATAAAGAGATCAAAAATGATTGAAATTAAGATCTAGAAACAAATACATCGAGATCACTATAATACAAAGATATATCTATAGTTTTGGTCTGGTCTCAAAGTCTGGTACAAAAAACATCTACTATTATATTTAAATTGGTACCACCATTTGTTGAGAACTTTCTCAACGCTAATTTAGAACAATTTTGTTGTGCCAGGATTCCAAATAATTGAAAAATACTCCAACAGCTTTTAAAGCGTAAGGGTTTTCAAAGAACCTAATAAAAACTTAATTTTTTTTATCAAAAATAACACCTACATACATAGGTCCTTAATTTCAAGTACTCTGGCCAATTTATAACTTCCTAGAAATAAATTAAATTTTTTTTTAATTGATAACCGACTGAAAGGCAAAACAGAGCATTTAGACATTTTGAGAAGCAAATCATCTTTCTTGAACCATGTCTCAAAGCTTGTTATGCTCTGTTAAAATCATTTTTGAGTTCTTGGAATTTTAGATCTCGGTTGCATGGAACTGAGTTCTAACGCACCCCGTAACTGGTTCTGACTCAAAATTCTGACATTTAACAAAACAAAAATAAAAATAAATTGTAATATTCGGCTTGGTCCGATAATTAAAACTTATTCACACTTGTAAATAAAACACAAATTTACTTTATTTAAATCGCTCCAAACTTATTTTTTCAACACTTTCAATTACATATTACTTTTCAAACACAGTCTTTACTTTCAATTATTACTTTTCAAACACAGTCTTTCTTTATCGCAGTTCACAATCAATAATCATCAACCGCTTCGCTTCCGAGCGCCTATTTATATACCTCAAATCGGTTCGAGAAACTACTAGATTCTTGTAGGCGCTGAATGTTCTCGATGCTTAACGAAGCGAGTTCTCCTCTTAATCACTAGATGTTGCCCCTAATGTGTATACATATACACATTACAAAACATTATTATATTAGTTTTTCATGGATTTAGAATTTGGTTTTGATGTTCTCACTTTTTTCGAAATAGAAATTTTGTTTTCGTGTTTTATTGGATTTTTTTTTAAGGTTTGTGTTATATTTTTGATAAATGTACACATGTACAATGTATATACATATTTATATTCGTGTTGCACTGAACATCTTACTCGAATAAGTATCAAAATATCATAATATAATGCATGCAATTTAAATGATAAAACGTATTATATTCAAAGTTTAAAGAAATTGTGTGTTCAGTAGATTCAGCCAAAAGATTATTGTCGATACGAAAAATTAAACAATATTACTAAAAGTTTAGTAATAATTTAAATAGCTCTTATGTCTATTTGTGCAAACTCAATAGTCGTGGTCATTATAAGCGCTAATATGTATAATGTCCATCCAACCCTTTTTGATGTAATAAATATGTAAAACTGAAATAAAGCGCACGAAAAGTAAAACGTTCAATTGTTTTAAATGCTTATGTAAATTTTACACTTTATGAAACTGTCAGCGTCCACAATATTTACATTATGCAGCTCTTATTTATAACTTTTTGCAAAACCGTACATGCTTATGCATTTTCTGAAAATATTTAATTATTGCACATACAATGTCTTTTTGGTCTGATATTTAATCCAAAACCATAATGAATCTGAAAATTAGGTCTTTGGAAGAAATAAAAACATTGCAATGTCCTAGAGCCCCAAATTCAAGAGCCTGATAAATCGAAGTTCTATCTCAAACTGAGATCTAAAGCAGAATTCTAACGCTTGAGAACTTAATAAACCGAGATTTAGAGACTTGAACTTTGTCAAATTGGCCATTAGAGTTTCTTAATCTATGCAATCAAAAACAAATTATGAACTAAAGTTCTTCTATCTATGTAGCTGTATTTTCTTTTTTAAAGCAAATATCATAAAAAAGCTTACATTTCAGAAAAAATCTGGCTGGGTGCGCCCCTTGAGTAAATCTTTTACCACGCTTATTTATCGCAATTAACATAAAAAAGTCTGAGGAAATTATATTATTTAATTTTTTTATTCCATAGGTATTGTCAAACTCAATAAGTACAAAGAAATTAACATTAACACTTTCATTTTTTATCATATTATTTTTATTTATCAAGCTACAGCCGGGAGAAGAATAGGTTCGTCATCGATTGTTTCATTATTAGTATATCTTTGGTTTGGCCCGCTTTGATTTACAACATTCCCTGGAATAAACTCATAAGGTTGGAGGTTTCTGAAAAAATACAGACTTATAAGTGTATTTAGTATTTTCACATAATTAATTAAGTTATTTAGATAGAAATATATGGCTTTTGTTAGTGTAGTACGTCGCGTCGTCGTATAGTTCCAGAACGTCCCTAGTGTCAAAATCATATACAAAGTTATGGCCCTATTTAGTGTGCTTTTTCGTTAGTAACCTGCCACTTGTATGTAAGTTGATTTAACCAATTCAAATAAAAAATACTTAAAATTTCTCTATGAAATAGGTATTACAAGGTATAAAATAAAATAGGCAAAAGGTATAAAATGTTAGAGTTATAAGCTTTTATAGTCCTTTATATTTTGCTACAAACATGTTAGATATTATCAAAGATGTGCCACAAAAATACTTAAATTCAGAAACGAAATGTTTCAGTGACTGAAGAGTAGCTTTTATTATTTTATAGGTAGTTTAAAGTATGAGGACAACAATAGTGGTCCGGTCAGTGTTATTTCGGAAAATGTTCATAAAGTTATTATAACAATTAAGAACCAAAAAATATTGCATACATTTTTCTTACAAATTCGTATTAGTTTGAATACACATACATACATTAATTTAAGTGGTTTTTTAAGTTTATTATTTTAGACCAAAATTGTCCATATTTTTAATTTTCAAAATACTTTCAAAATCAGCATCATTAGCTTTATACTCTTCTATTAATTTTTCGGTATTAGAAATTAAATTTTCAAATTCATTTGCCAATTTTAAAACTTCTGGGTCAAAATTTGTATCATTAATGTTAATCCTAGATGCGATTTAATCACATATTTAATTAAAAGAACTTCGTGTTTTTTTTACTTGTCATTTTCAATGCTCATTTCAGCTTCATGTCCGATATAAATTTCAAGGATATTTTAAAATGTTGTTTCAGTCTTATAGCCTGTTTTATGTTGCGTTCCATTTTTCGAACAAATTGTTTGTTTTGCTTAAAAAATTGTCCAAAGCGTTGCTAGATTTATAAACAATTGTCCAAATTGACTTATTTTTGAAAAGAGCTGTCCTGGTGTTTGAACGCTGAAAAGGTGTCAAAATGACACTAAAGTATCCCCAAAGGTAACTCACAAGAAGTTTTTTGAGAGCACATTCACATTTTTGTAACTATTAGTTACGTATATCTACCTATTTCTTTTCTTAAAAGTTTTGATATGTACATACATATGTACATATGTACGTATTTTAATAAGTGCCCGGGTACAAATATTTAATTTTTCTACCAACAATAGTTTTGTTAAGGTGCTTTTGAGCCCAATCGTTTGAATGATGAGTTTACCTACATACATACGTACCTATCTATAGTACATATGCATATTAGGAATTCTCACAATGGTTGAATTAAATGAATTTTATAAATTAGTTTTTCATTCGCTTCACTATTTGTCTTGGAAAAATTAGATTTAAAATGTTCGTTGTTTGAATTTCGTAGGCCTGAAAAAATGCACACAATAAAATGCAATTTTCATATTTTTCTAACAAACAAAAATGGCAAGGATCAAGGAGATATACAAATACATAGAAAGAGGAGGAATCCTTCTCGTTTCCTCGACACTAAGTTTCAAACAGTCGAATTTTCTAGAATTGTATTGCATTGAATTTGACTGACCTTTTTATATGAAAGTATCTTTACGGTATACATACATATGTATGTATGTACATATGTAAACAAAACATCTACGAAATCTGAAAAAGTTTGTGAAAATTTCAAGAGAAAAAACATTTGGCTGTAGAAACGTACTTCCTCTCTTCTAACTAACCCCTATTCTCTTAATTCAGTATACAGGTACAGAAAGGAGAAATAAACTCACTCTCTCAGCAAAATTATATCTTAATAACTTGCTCTTTCCCCTCTCAAAATTCGAGAGTTCTCTTAACTCTCCACCCATTTATTTAATTTGCTATTTCTACAATTTTCCACAAACATCTAGATGGTGTTTCGAGAATATTCGCTCTTCGCCCCAAATCATATAAATACCTGCCTTCGTTTCGTGCTCTTCTCAATCATTATTGAAAAATATTTCAAGCAATTGAGATCAAAGACAGAACCGAGAAAGTATTCAACGAAGTGTTATTTATATTTTAAACAAGTCGTTATTCGTACTAAAAGAAAAGCTAAAGTGAATAAAAGTATTTTAAAAACAGTGAAATTAAAAGCAGAGAACAAAACTAGAAAATACTCTAATATAGCACAAGATAAATTATATCTAAATTTGAGTTTGAATTTTGAACGTAAGAGCAGAAAAGAAAAATACTTAGACAAAATGCCAGCAATCGGAATTGATTTGGGAACAACCTACTCGTGCGTTGGAGTCTTCCAACATGGCAAAGTAGAGATCATTGCCAACGACCAAGGAAACCGCACAACACCCAGCTATGTGGCATTCACAGACTCGGAAAGACTAATCGGTGATGCGGCCAAGAACCAGGTTGCCATGAACCCCAAGAACACAGTGTTTGATGCCAAGAGATTGATTGGACGCAAATATGATGATCCAAAAATTCGAGATGACATGAAGCACTGGCCATTTAAAGTAGTAAGTGAGGGTGGCAAGCCCAAAATTGGAGTCGAGTTCAAAGGAGAACAGAAAAGATTTGCCCCCGAAGAGATTAGCTCGATGGTCTTGACGAAGATGAAGGAGACAGCAGAAGCCTACCTGGGAGAGACAGTGAGGGACGCAGTTATCACAGTTCCAGCATATTTCAATGATTCACAACGCTAAGCTACCAAAGACGCCGGAGCAATAGCTGGACTGAATGTTCTGAGAATCATCAACGAGCCAACAGCAGCAGCATTAGCGTATGGACTAGACAAGAATCTCTCCGGTGAACGGAATGTGCTCATTTTCGACTTGGGAGGCGGTACCTTCGATGTTTCCATCTTAACAATCGATGAAGGTTCACTGTTTGAAGTGAGGGCGACGGCTGGAGACACACACTTGGGTGGCGAGGACTTCGACAATCGCTTGGTGACTCATCTGGCAGAGGAGTTCAAGCGAAAATACAAGAAAGACCTTCGTTCGAATCCACGAGCTCTTCGTCGTTTAAGAACAGCTGCGGAAAGAGCTAAACGAACACTGTCATCCAGCACAGAAGCCACTATTGAAATCGATGCCCTATTTGAGGGAGTTGACTTCTATACGAGAGTGACACGAGCTCGCTTTGAAGAGCTATGCGCTGATTTGTTCCGTGGAACTCTGGAACCAGTGGAGAAGGCATTGAATGACGCTAAAATGGACAAACGGCAGATTCACGACATCGTCCTTGTGGGAGGTTCAACCAGAATTCCTAAAGTACAGAATCTCTTGCAGTCGTTCTTCTGTGGAAAATCATTGAATCTGTCGATCAATCCGGATGAAGCGGTAGCTTATGGAGCTGCCGTACAAGCAGCCATTCTGAGTGGTGACAAGAGTAGTGAAATTCAAGATGTTCTTCTTGTTGATGTTGCTCCATTGTCACTGGGTATCGAGACAGCAGGCGGAGTAATGGCCAAGATAGTCGAACGGAATTGCAGAATACCTTGCAAGCAGACCCAAACGTTCTCAACGTTTGCCGACAACCAGCCAGCCGTTACCATCCAAGTATATGAAGGTGAAAGGGTGATGACAAAAGATAACAACCTACTGGGCACATTTGATCTGTCGGGCATTCCACCAGCTCCTAGAGGAACACCACAGATAGAGGTCACATTTGATTTGGACGCAAATGGTATTCTGAATGTGTCTGCCAAAGAAACTGGAACAGGCAATACCAAGAACATAACCATTAAGAACGATAAGGGTCGTCTGTCACAAGCCGAAATCGACAGAATGGTAAACGAAGCTGAGAGGTTCCAGGAGGAGGACGAGAAGCAACGGCAGAAGATCGCATCTCGCAACGCCCTCGAGAGCTATGTATTTGGGGTGAAGCAAGCCATTGACCAGGCCGGAGATAAAATAAGCAACCAAGAGAAGGAAATTGCACGAAAAGCCTGCGAGGAAACAATCAAATGGTTGGACTCGAACACACTCGCTGACAAGGAAGAATACGAAGACAAAATGAAGAACGCATCGAGCATTTGCAGTCCGATTATGACAAAGATCCACAGTGGAGGAGCAAATAGTGCACAAGGATGTGGCCAGCAATCTGGTGGATTCGGTGGCCGCACTGGTCCCACTGTAGAAGAAGTCGATTAAAGTGATATCCTAGTCTAGAATTATATAAGATACATAGGCAGACTGAATAAGCATTTCCATTGTACATTGTTTTCATTAGTCATAATAATTTAATTTAAACCTTTAGAATGTAAATAGGTTTAAGTAAATTAAGAAAGTTGAAAATAAATAATTTAAGTTTTTATAAAAAAAAAAATTAATCTCTTTTACTTAAGAAAAATGGTTTTTTGGGAAGTTTGTTTTGTAGGGGGGTTGGTTTATTTCCAGGGCTTGGATTTGTTTCATAGTATGTAGGTATTTGGAATTTCGTTGGATCGACCAGAATGAGCATTTGCTGCAATTCGTTATTCGATTTTCTTAAGTCAAAGTTGAACATAAATTTAATTTGATGATTTATATTTTCAAATAGCGATATTGTGTTTATTCACTAAAAGTTGGCGTGTTTTAAATATTAGAAATTCAAGAAATACCACTTTAATTTTTCCCTTTTCAACCGTTCGTTAAATAAATTTTACAAAGGCGTAACGGATTTATAAGAAATTCGTATCACTTAATTTAAAAATCAAAAAAATGTATATAAGTCGGGCTGAGTACATATATCCAAAATTTTGAAGTTCGTCCATGAAAAGTGAAATCTTGCCTTGATTTTCGAATTTGGTGGCAATATTTCAGTTACAATTGAATGTATGGTTGTTTTTTTCTTGGCTTGTATCACATCTGAACTAACGATTATAATATTTCCTGTAAAGTATTCAATAAAATCGAAAATTAGGATAGAAGCCGTCATAAGTCTCCTCAATATGTAAAAATTAGTACCGAATTAGTTTATAAAAAAGATATATTTTAAAAATCATCACTTTTTTTAAGAATACGAAAATTACAAATGGGATATTATAATTAGTTACAACTAAAATAATTAACGAACATTTACGAACATCGATTTGGACATTCAACGGTCGTCCATTCGTCTGAACCATCACAGCAATCACAGATGCCATCGTTGACTCTACTACTAGGAATGTAGACATCTCTCCCTCGTCCAGTGATATGTCGTTTTTGGTATTTACAATAAAACTTCCCAACCTCACAAGCATTTGTGCTGGGTTCGTCACTTCCATCCGCAATGCAATCACAAAATTCATCGTTTACTTGAACAAAGGGAATCCCCTTACTCCCGTCTAGGCACTGGAATTTTCCTTCAAAGTTCGGCTTATAAGCATCATAGTCAAAGAGTCGAATTCCACTAAAATGATGCATTAAATGTTGATAGATATAGCATTCAATTATGAGTGTGATTATTTATTTGGAACTTACCGAATTATTTTGATGGGTTCACTGCTGTTCTTCTCTGCGCTACTCAGTTCGGAGTGTTGTTGTTCGACAGCGTTTCCTGGGTTCAGAACTATTATATATTTACTATCTTTAAATTCTAATGTGTTATCTAAACTAAATGGTGTACTTGAAATGGGAAGCTGGTTTATGGATAACACTTGGTAGATGAAAAACACGATTCCTAGGAGAAATATGCCGAGTAGGAGCATCTTCGACTTGTGTTTGTAGAAAGGTTTGTAATAAATGTTCTCTTTTTTAACCCATGTTTTCTTCATATTTTATTTGGCTCTTTGGAGGAAAAGAGTTTTCTTTCGATAACAATTGACGTGTTCTTTGCTTTTGCTTGTTTATATACAAAAAGAAAGCCTGGCGCTGCGCTGGCCTGAAAAAGTTTATGAAAATGTAATATTTTCGAAAATAGATAGTGTAGTGAGTGACGTATCTACGATTTTGACAGCTGCCAGTAGCTGACAGATGAAGGATGGTGTTGTTTTTTTTTTGTTATATTAGGGGCGTCCCACGTTAACGATCAAACGAAATGGATACGTTCAGCAGAAAAACAGCAGCCTTTTCAACAATACAAAATATAACAACAGTAAATAGTATTAATTACATAATAAAGATCGAATAAATATAAATAAAGTTATATATTATTTAGCTAAATTATATAAAGTTATATTACTTAGACATAGAAAGCAATATTTAATATAAATTTGAATTTATGAAACTCAGATAAATCCTTACATTAATATTTCAAATTTTAAGCGATAGGCGCCAGTTATAGCTATCATTGAAATCGATCCGGAAAAATTTTTGAATCGATATTTAACGGTGTTTCCCTTTGATTAGAAATGGAAATTATATACCGATCGATCGGAAATCACACAAAGAATTTTTTTTGAGAAAAAAAGTTTAGTTGCACATTGATTTTTCTCTAAAAATGTATTTTTCTATTTTCCGTACGGAAATTCATTTTCCTGCTGATACTTTTATGTTCAGAAGTGAAACGAATCGTTCCACTGATTTGTGTTCCAATTTTACACAATTCCAATGACAGATTTCTGTTAGTTAACATTTTTCGGTGGATTTCAATGAGGACATTTTTTTCAATGACAGAAATTTTTAATGAAAGCTATACCTAAACGACCTGCCAAAAAAATTCCAATGTTTGTTTTCAATGATGAAAACCAATGATAGCTATAACTGGCGCCATAATATAAAACATTTCATTATTCCAGTATATCTACGGTGACCATATTTTCCGAGACAAAATAATGAACAGTAACCAAAAAATGAAAAATGTTGACCAGTTTTCAAGATTTGTTTTGTATTTCATTGAGCAATAGTAAATTAATATAATATAATATAAATTAATTAATAAATACAGTATAATTAGGTATATGTATTTATAAACTAAACAAAAAAGGAACTTTCATCGATAATAAACAAAACAAACATAAAAATAACACAGATTTTTTCAGTCTCTAACTTATTTACAAAAAAAAAAAAAAAACAAAACCTTAAACTCTTTTATATCATATTGGCTAATAAAACAACTTTGACATTAAATTACAATACATAAATATTGTTAAATTAAGTACTTTTCGGAAGAATACATTTTTTTAATTAATTCTGGCTTTCCTTTTTAATAATTCTTAAATTCGATGCAATTTAATTCATAATTGCATTTGCAAATTAAAATGGACCTGATTGTTTCAATTTTCATATTGTTTTTTTCCTTTGTCCATACATTGTTTAAAATTGAGAAAACTCTCTCTTTCCTAAAGGGCATTAGACCCAGGAAGGCATAAACAAAACTCTACGATTTTTGAAATGTTTTAATACTGTATCATTTTTTCATTGAAAAACTTGAAAATTTCAACCCACCTATCTCCAGCACTCATTTGGCTCTCCTTCCATTCAAATATTTTTTCTGAAGAAACATAATTTTGTACACTTGTCATGGTCAATAAAACTCAATGGTAAAATTAATTTCCAGTGGTGAAAGTCATCCTGTGCGAAAGTGTAAGCGTATTAGTATAACTTCCCCTGTACGTTAGGATGCATAATATGATCTGATTTTTGTAATTGTGAAATTATGAAGTGTTCCGAAAAAGAAAGACAACGAATTATTATGCAAGGGTACGTTTTCATTTAACATTTAATGGTTTTCATGCTTAGGCTTTCCTCAAAGAAAAAAATCATAAAATTATGAACAAATAATGAGCAATTTCTAAAATAATGAACATTTTTATGTTTTCCGAAACACAATAATGCATAATGAACCTTTTCTTTAAATAATGAACTGTTCATTATAATAATGAACGGATGGTCACCGTAAGTATATCTTAACTGTAATAACTGGCAAAATGACTTTGAAAATTTAGTGGACTTCGTTGCAGTGATTTAAAAAAATTTAATAAAAATTGGAGATTTAAATGTTTGAATTTGTGGTTTCCAAAATACTTTCGTGCATAAATTACATTCGCAAAACAATTTTAATGAAACTCGAAACTCCAAATATAAATGAATATTCAAATATTCAATCGAAATGGTAGACTTTTAACAGGATTCTTTTTCTATTTATGTGTTGAATAGGACATTTAAAGGTGATACGTTTGGTGAATTCAGTTTAATATGCGGTCAAGGACAATCTGCGATCGACATCGGTTCTTTTGTATACAAATGGAGTAATTCAATTACAGACTTCAAAGTGGACTTAGCGAATTTTTCAGCGCACTTACCTACAGCATTCGAATCTCAGTTTGTTAGTAACACTACACAGAGAAAATCATGCATATTGAATTAAACTGAAATTAAAATGGAATGAGAAAAATTATCATCTCTATAGATCGCGTTTAAACGGGCAGTGAACTATCTTCCTTTTTAACCTGAATGCAGATTAGAACAGAACATTATAGTAGAAATTATTAAAGCCTCAACTCAATAACTATAATTGTCAACCGTTTAGTCCAAAGAATGGGCAGGTTCAGGCAACATAAGGGACTTCATTTGCAGTTAAATTCATTCTATGAACGTACATTTTGACCAAGGCAACTAGTTAGTTTTTCAAATGTCATGAATTTCAAATTCAGAACTTTACTTCACAAACCTCTACTTTAAGTCACAATACAAAAATTACCAAAAATATTATTGTCTACTTGCCTGAGGCAAGCTGCAAGTCCATCACGATTTGTATTTTGTATTGAAAGGAAATATTACTTATTTTTTTTACAAATTGACAACGAACCCTTTTACAGAAAGCATTGAGTGAAGTTGTGCAGAAAATAAATAAACCATAGAGTAATAAAGTTCAGCTTTCACTTGAATAAAAAAACATTATCAATTGTCATTTTGACAGAAGTAGACTTGACTTGATAGTTAGGGAGATTTTTCTTGACTAACTTTCCAGTCAACTTTCCATTAAAGTTGCCTTAATTGGAAGGTCATTTTTTGGCAGCTGGCCAATCAGATAACAGAAACTTCCCTAACTTTTAAGTCCCTTACGTCGGCTGAACCTGCCCAATTTATGGTTCGATAAGGATTTTAAAAGATTACGAATACTTTGTTTTGAGTATCTGAAATTGTTTAGATCGACAAACTCTTTATTTTTCAGGAATATTTACTTAAACGAACTGGACGGCCGTAATAGAATGATGGTGAACACTCTCAGAGCCGCTCATTTCAAAACTCTTTCGTCGATTGATGAGAACCACCATACTTTATCTTACGCACTACCCAACTCCATTGTCAGTGAATTGGACAATTCCCAATTTCCTTGAGTGAACTGGAAAGCTCCATTCATACACAGCATTCCCTGACTAGTATTGAAGCGAAGTCTTATGATAAGAAGAAGAAAGTATACTTTTGATTTGTAGACTTCAAAGCAGACTTTTGACAAGGTTAACATATAAGCTTTCATCACTAGGAAATTCTTGGAAATGTATTTCAAATTTCTGGAGACATCTATTGCCTGTGTTTGGGGTGAATTAAAGTTTTCAGACTGGTTTGAAACGACAGCTGGTATTCCCCAATATATACTCATAACTTTAAAATCAATTATAAAAGAAGTCTTCACAAATCGTTTAAGGTAAGGCTAATTCAATCTAATACCTCTCCTTTCAAGGAATGGATACTAACCATATCATATGATACTAACCTAAACTTAATGGAGTCTAATTTGTATAAACCTAATCTTATGTTTGCCAATGTAACTGCTAAAATTGTAAAAAGAAATTTTAATCAGCATCTTTCCAGAGCAACATAAACAACATCCAGGAATACCTCTACTAGGTACCTCGATTACCAGATTCCATCAGAAGCAAACTATTTTAATATTGAAATGTCGACCAAAGCTATAAGCATTCTCCTTAAAGAAGTCTTGTACCTTAACTTTATCCCTCAATGGGCTAATCTACCACCAATCTGCACTTTATGTAACAGAAGGGAAAAGGAAGATGTATATACTTTGCGATATGTTCAATATTACAAAAAATCCGTCGACTACATTTTGATGAAAGCTTTCTTGGATGGTGGTTGGATGGTCTACCCTACATAATTTTTTTAAACACCACTTAATTTTCCGAAATAGTTTCTTAAACTAATGCATTCGACCAATTACTGTAGTTTAAAACTTTTTCATTTTTATGTTTCAAATTTTAATTAAGTTGTTAACTTTCAATGTTTGAAATCATTTTTAAACTACTAATTGCTTCGAAATCATTCAAAGAATTTTTTTGAGATAAAAAAAGTTTAATTAGAAAATTTTTGTTGCTAAAAATGGATTTATACTGAATACCAAAGTTGTAATTCGAAAAAACAATGTTACAGCTTATGTGTTTTTGTATGGGAATTCATAATAAAATAAAAGATCATATTTATAGAAGCGTTGGAAACACTGTGACATAAAACTGTTTATAGAGCAAACTGATTTTTGAAATTTGAATATAGGCTTATCATAGTTTTTTTTTTGCGGATTTGAATGTTGGCTTCACATACAAAGTGGGTGTAGTTAAATGCATCGATGCCTTGTGGAAAATCCAAAAAATATGTTTATGTATCGAATATGTGCAGATACGGTTGTTGGTATTTGAACATAAACAATCCTTTTGGAATCAAACACTTTTGCCTTTTGTTGGCTTGATCCATGGAAATCTGCCCCATCGTCATAAATCTTCAAATATAAAGATAGTTCCACATAGAGAAATAAATATAAGTTTTAAATTTGATCGGATGGAGTTCAAATCATAAAAATTAATATACCTCATTGGATCCAAAATATCTTATAAATGTGCTCCTCTTTGAATATCGCTTAGGAAAGGTCAAACGATAGTTATTAGTTGTTTTCATTTTCTTCGAAAGACATTCATTTCCATGAGATTAAATTGAGTTTTCCACTTCTTTGATCTTCTCATTTACTTAATGAAAATAACAATATGTATATACATAGTATATCTATTTTATCACAATTATAAACAAAATTTCTGTTTACCAATTTTTTAAAATCTTATACGATCTCAAATTGAAATCAAAATGACATTTGTGTACTTAAACAGCTTAACTCCGGCTTTAGACCTCCTATCAACCACCCTTGGCTTATTCGTGGATTTTTGTTTATAAATATGATTTTCAGTATTAAAGTACTTATAAAGTGGGAGTAATTTTAGTCCGTCGGAACTAAACGTTATTTGTTTAACTTCAGAGCAAGGAGCTGAGCTTTCACTATCAGAAACAAGGTTCATGCATAAAATAAATAAATCAGATTAATGAATTTCAGTTCTTAAGCGGTCCCTAGACTATCAATATTATTGAACAATATATTGCACAATATTATTGACTGGTAACCCACACTAAACAACATTTCGCACAATAAATCATTTGACAGTTCTTTATCTGTGCTTCAACATCATGCTCGATGATATGGATTATTGTTGTGTGGCAACAATTGCTCTTGCTATTTCATTAAAAAAAAAAGAAAAAAACAAACGCAGTTGGATGAAGGACTGGTACAAAAAACGAAACGTGTTTACTCATCAAAATTTATTAAACGAGCTGGCTTTGAGCGAACCCAATGATTTTAGAAATTTCCTGAGAATGGACGATGGATTTTATAATGAACTGCTTGAAATGATTACGCCTATAATTATAAAGAAAAATACCAAATTGCGAGATGCTATTCCCCCTTCCCAGCGTTTGTCAATTACACTACGATTCCTTGCTACCGGAAATACTTTCGAAGACTTAAAATTTACAAGCGCAATATCCCCGCAATCGAGATGTTATCACTATGAAAATTCAAAACAAATGACAAAATATTGTGCAAACACATCTACGGACTATACAATAAATTTGGTTGCACAATAAATATCAAAAGGATTTTGATTTTGTACAATATATTGCACAATCCTTCAATATGAGCCCTAGACTCTCAATAATATTGTGCAATATCAAATATTGCACAATAATATTGATAGTCTAGGGACCGCTTTAGATGAATTTAAAGACATTCCGTCCTATCCATCGTAATTGGAATCTTTTACGAATTCCGAAAAATCGTTTCACAAAATTCCTTCGTAACGCAAAACTGTACGAGATTTTCCACTACGAATGTAATAGGCAATAGTTTTTTGTCGGGATTCGTAAGTTTTTTTTTCGGGATTCGTAAAAGTTACCGATTGCGATGAAATTCGTGATATGGCTGATTATCAGATAATATTTTCACACAAGCTCACTTGAAATAATAGTATGGAAGATTTGTCTTCAGACACAGTTTTCACATTCAAACCAATTTCTACAACAACAACAACACAACCTACGCGATTCATCCGTTGACAAGTCCATCCGAGACGGGATACCGACATAATACCCAAGTTCAAAATTTCCAAAAACAAAATCCACACACTTTAAAAAATCCACCAATTCGTTATCCCCAAGTACAAAATGTTGATACTATGTGGTGCATTTTCTTAAAAATAATTTCAATTTTAAAGAATTATAGAATCTTCTTCGCTTTTCAAGCTCTACTTCTTTTTTGTATTGAAAAAAAATAGTCAATCAATACATGGAAATCGATAGGTAAACTACAGCGTATGCATGTGTAAAAGACAGAACTATTGTTTCTATGCGGCATATACATTGTTCAAATGCTTGTCAAGCATGTGAGAGAGTATTAGTTATAATGAAACACGTATACAATGTGTGTATGCTTGAAGCAAAATCAAAATGTTTTGATTTTTCTTCAATCAGATAGACAGCATTGATATAATGTATATTCGAAATTGATTGCTTGATCAAGCAAACTTTTTTTTAAATATTTGTCGAAGAGGAAACATCGGGTATCGGAAAATTAATTACGATCAAATTCGCAAAAAATATTTGTCCCGATAAAATAATCGCACGTCTATTCACCTCAAAATTAAAATAAATGATTGAAAGTTTATGCATGATGTGTGTATATGACACGTCAAACAAAATTTATTAATACACTCTCACATGCTTGACAAGCATTTGAACAATGTATATGCCGCTTAACAAACTTTAAACGTCAGTAATTACGATCTGAACGAATTTACTTTCTTCGTTTATTTAGTATTAATGTGATAATGTGTGTGTTCTCGAGTTTATGATTGGGATTACATTTCATTTTCAATTAAATAATTGAGAAAGGATATTTTTTAAAAAACTAATTTTTGCTAAGAAACATTTTCTTATAAAATTACGGTTTATTTAATTTATAAATATATACTTCGCAAATTTCGGATCTGCTTCGTTTTTTTCGAAATTATTAATCAGAAACCCGAACCCTGGGGGCCTGATTATGAGGTTCGCGGCAGATCGTTTTCAATTCGACCTTTCAAATTCGACTCGCGTCGTATTTCCTTATTAACGAACTCGCGGCGAAGCGAAAATAGTTCTTCCTATATTCCAGTGATTTGACACTTTTGGTTTGACTTTTTCTTCCTATATTCCAGTGCTTTGACAGCTTTCCAAACAAAATTTGTTTTGTTTTGATTGAATTTGTGAAATTTGCGGTGATTTATTCAAAATTTTATATTTTATTGTGAATTGTGGATAAATTATAAGAAAATTAAAATAAAGCTAACTCACATTTTTATATAATTACAATCAAGAAAGAATCCACGAAATCGAACAGTGAAACACTCTTTCGCCTGTGAATCCGCCAAAAAGAAGCTATCGGATTTCAACTCGCCAACAAACATTATGACATTTCAAACTCGCCTTCGGATTCGTTAATTGGTCGAATTCAAAACGAAGGAGGCGAAAGCGAATGCAATAATTGAAAAACTGGTCATCATTCTACTCATCACAAATCTTTTAGCATGGATTCACCATATTTCGAGTATATCTAAGAAATTATGTTTGGCGCCACTTAAGGATTTTGATTTTGTAGATTCTGAATTTGGGGATATTGGTTTTGGGGATTTTGGTTTTGGGGATTTTGGGTTTTGAGATTTTAGATTTGGGGATTTTGTTTTGGGGATTTCGTGTTGGGGATTTTGTTTTGGGGATTTTGTGTTGGGGATTTTTGCTTTGGGGCTAGGGTACCCAACCCTCCGAGACGATGTCTCCTTTGGGTTGGTGATAATTTCCCCCAAGATATAATCCCCAAAACGAAATCCCCAGCAGCAAAATTCCCAAAGAGAGAATACCCAGGGCGAAAATCCCCAAGTGAATATCCCCAAAACAATTATGTTCAAGTAGTGAATCATGCGATTAAATCGCGCGCGCAATTTAATCGCATGATTCACTACTTGAACATAATTGTTTTGAATATATTAAATTTCATTTATATTGCATGAAATGCAAGCAAAAGATTTGGAAACAATAACATCATCCATTTCAATTTTTATTCCAAAATAAAAGAAATACTCGACTCTACAAAACAACACTTAGACAGCACTAAGCAAGCACTACGAATACAATGATTCTTTATGAATACTAAAGTCAGACTGAGAAGTGCATGCCTTCATAGTGATTTTTTGTTTAGAAACTGTTTATCATTATCATTTATAAATATCACAATAATAGAATTTCATAAGAGTTTTTCTAAAAACTGCATGCATAAATGAAGATATGCACGGATACTGGGGATTTTGGCAAAATAAATTATTTAGTTGGGGATTTTGTCCATTTGTCTTATGTCTCTGGGGATATTATCAAAATGGATTAAATTTATTTGGGGATATTATCCCGTGGGGATTCTTTTTTTTGGGGATTCAATACGACACCCGTCTCCTTTTGCATTTGAAGCTTAAAAAGCAAATCTTAAATCAACATTCATTTCTTTCACATGTTTTATTTTATTAAATAATAATACAAAAATAAGGAATAAAATAAACAACTAATATGCAACAGTAAATAAAACACCCAAATTATGTTTCAGCTTTGCACCACATCTCTTGTTGTCGGACGACATGTTTTCACCCAAACGATGCTGATGTATTGAGAAATTTATTTTTCTTTGCTTTGGCTACTTTGCATGAGTTAACAGTTGCAGCGAATCGAAGAGATTTCACAGACTCTACAAAACAATCTTGGAACGGAGCAACATTTATGAACATAAGAGTTTTAGAGTTTCCTCCCAAACTCGGCATCAATAAATGCGTTAACTTTGAATTTCTGTACGGAATATGATCTTGTTTTTGTAGCAGTGCTAAGATAACATTTGTCAATTCACTTAGTGAGCGGTTGATGTTTTTAGTCTCATTCATTCGTGTACTAGTTTTTGGACTCTCCGAACCTGCCAAGTCAACCAGGTTAATAGTTCCAACTGATATTTCATTTTTTTCGGCATGCGAACCAATAAGTTCGATTTTTGTTACTGCATGCGATCGTGACGAACGATCATTTCCTACTGTGGCTGCAGTGGCACGGTTCATTTTGGCAACATCCATCAATTGGCGCAGGCGGCTGGCGCTATTGACTCTTTCTTCGGTTATATTAGTGACGTAAATGTCGGATTTATTATTTTTTGACATTCGAATTTCCATTTCTTTCTGTTCATTGCTCAATAAATCGTACAGTACTTCGTTGTAGATCTCCAAAAAGGTCACTTTAATCTCATATTCCCAACCAAGATTCTTATAATTCTTGACTGATTCAAAAAGCAAATCTACAGTTCGCGGAATTACACCAACATTGGATGGTATTCCGTCCATTGTGTATGTTTTTCCACTGCCAGTTTGACCATATGCAAAAATACAAATGTTATACCCATCAAGGGCGGACTGAATCAATGGTGATACCATTTCGAAAACATCTTCCTGCCTTGATCGCGAATGGAATACGTGATCAAATGAAAATGCATGGCTCGAAACTTTGTTTTTGGCTCCTGAAGCTTGCATTTCTAAATTATGAATTTCTAGCGAAGTCTCATCCAGGTAATTCCAACCGCACAACAATCGATCTTCTTCGTATTCAAGTGGTGGCCGCACACGACAGAACACCCGAATATTGCCACGTAGATCCATGACAGCATTGTGTAAGTCTTTGCGTTCCATATTGGCTTGAAATAGCTGGTCCTTGCATGCTGCTAGTTCTTTGATAAGTTTTGAATTTTCACTCGTAAGAACCGATGTCGTTGATCGGAGTTCAATAGCTTCTTTTTCCAAGATTGCGTGATTGTTAAAGAGTTTCTGTAAGATTTAAATCAAAAACAGAAATTTAATTATGTAATGTATGCACATAAAATTTTGTGGTTAAATATTTTTTAAATATAAAATATAACATAGCTAGAAAAATGCGTAACGTCTACTAATCCATTTGGTCGGTCTCATGAGACTGAGATCTGAGATCGAGCTCCACATGGCGAGATTGTGCATTTGCAATGAGACAAATCTAAATTTGGTATGTAAGAGGTTTTTTCGCATTTCACTCATTCAGTCTCAAAATCATATTTTTAAAATGTCTTCTTCAACTGGATCCGGTGTTTGTGACAATCTCTCTTTTTTTACTTAAAAGAAATTTTAGAAGCTGAAAGACCATGTTTGAATACTGATTTAAATAAATGTACAATGTATGATAAGGTTAATGGAAGAAGATGTTTCAAATGTTGGGGTTTTAAACATTATGGCGAAAGATTGTACAAACAAAACTAGTTGTTTCAAATATAGTGTTTAAATGAAAGTAGATAATGTGTTAATTGTGTCTTAACGAAAAAGAAGCTAATTACAGATATAAACCCGTATCATGAAACTAGAAACATAAATTACAATGTCTACTTCAGAAGCGTAGAAAGGGAGCTTGAAAAAGTTTCGTATTAGCAAAGCATATTTTTTTTAATTTATAAAACAATTTTAGTGAAATTAAAAATATAATAATCGATGACTATAAACTTTATATGATTGTGCTCACTGAAACTCGTGTTGGAAATTAAACAGACAATAAAAAAATAAGTATTACCAACTACCATATAATCAAATATAATGAAAATACATCCTCATACACAGGAGGAATAGTAATTAAATTAATTGGGTGGCGCAACAGTCCGTTGAGAACTAGGGCCTAGTGGCTTAAAACTCTCAACCACTCCTGTGTGCGAGTACTGTTTTCAGGAATGGAGGGGACCTACAGTTTTAAGCCGAATCCGAACGGCTAATTTGAGAAAGCACTTTTCATGACAACAATTACTCTTTGAGAATTTGTCAATTCCTCGCAAGAGGCAGTACCCGTGAAAAAAAAACTTTAAATGGCATAGGCAGGGATCCAACCCAAGACCTCTGGCATGACAGTCGAACGCACTAACCATCATGCCACGGGTACTACCAGGAGGAATAGTAATATATTTAAAACCCGTTTCGAGGAAAATAAGTAATTTTTGACAGATGAAACAATTAACTTTTTTACAGATGGATCAAAAACCGATGACGTGGTTGGTGGTATCAAAGAAGCACTCTCTTGGCTCGGAGAAAACGTGATATCGACTACCGATATACGTATCTTATCAGATAGTCAACCTCCCATAAAATCATTGGACTCTGCCGATCATCTCTTGTGGAGATGGCGGAGCTGTTCAAAATTCACCTTATTTGTGTGCCGGATCATAGAGACATTCCAGGGAATTGCAAAGCTGATGAGCTTGCAAAAATTGGAACAACTTTACGTTTGATGGGCAACAAATCCAACATCGGTATACCTCAAATTACTTGTAAACTTATTTTAAAGCATGATACCATACATAAAGCAAACCACAGATGGTCTAATACACATTTTTTTCGGTCAACTAAACTAATTTGGCCAATGCTTGATGCTTAACGCTCTAAGCAGCTCATTTCGGTTGTAAGTTGCACATTAGCACGATTTTTGCAGAAGCTGCGTGGATGAAGAAGAAGAGGAAACAGTGTCTCACGTTGTATATTTATTTCCTGCCCTATCAAAAAGACGAAGACTTTCACTACAATGATCCTAGTGATATAAGAAATTATAAAATTTATTATCTCAAACGCTTCATAGCTAGATCTAAATGATTCAATGAATAAGGTAGATCTTAAGATCCATGTGGACAACGGACCAACTACTGGACTAAGTGTGTTGGTTTTCCCGTCAACAGCCACCTTACCTTTACCCTAACTAACCTAACTACCGGCAAAGAGTGTACATAGTTAAACTTGGTGATTTTATCATAGATTGGCTTGAAAATAGTATTTATCGGAATGAACTTGGTTGTTTCCAAAAAAGCTTTGCAAGCAATTAATTGATTTCCCAACTAGGAAAACTCCTACAACCAAGTCGCTATTGGATTATGTAGCGAGAGACATAAAACATTTTGAGGTAAAGGTCCAAAATAACATTAAATTTAGTAATCATGAAACTACTTTCTTTAAAATGAAAAGTGAAAATAACATTTGTAAAATATCATAGTTTACAATTTTCACAATCAATAAGAAGAAGTGAAATAAACTCCGAAAAAAGAAATTAAAGTAAAACAAAGTGTGAATATATTAAAAATCAAAAAGTGGAACAAATGATCAAAAATCAATGTGGAAGTGCATGACAACATTAGTACTAGGAAACGTAAACATTGAAAAAAAACTTTATTGAATTTAATGGATTAAAAACCTTAGTTTAGTAACAACATTCCATATTCCATAACAATAGTGTACAAATCTATTCAAACAATTTTAATTTAAAAACATTGGATTCTAAGAACCTTTAAAAATAATAGATAATGCTGCCAGATAAAACTGATTTCGATTTTACGAGCAAGAGAATATTAAAAGATAGTTTTGTTTACATCGGTCCTGCACTTTGAAAAATAATTAACTATTCGCTGTCAAATGGAGTCTTTCCGACAAATTAGTTCTTGTTCCGAAAATAGAAAATTCAAACAAATGTTAAAATTTTAGATCGATTCATATGTTACTACTGCATTAAAAAGTCTTGGAAAAAATACGTGTTGGGTTCTGCAGGTATGCTGCAAGCATACAAAAGTTACAAAATAAGGCAACGCATTCAATTTTATACTGTAACAGATATCGATCTCTGCCTAAGCCATCTACAATTTTCATGAATATAATGATTTGTATATTTTAAATTAAAAACAAAATGTTACCCAGTTATCTAAGTAGAAGATTACATTAAAGTTTTTGAAGCATTACACTTTAATTCTAATTCCCCATTGCACAATGAGATCGGAGTTTAAAGAGCTTATCGAAGCAAAACGATGTGAACCTAGAAACGAATATCAAAAGCTGAGGGTTTTACCGTCGGTAAAATAGTTTAATGGATTAGAAGTTGCGAAGCCCTGGGGAACACCATTTATTTATTGAATTTCGGACTTGAAACCAATACACCGGTCATTTAGAAGCTTTCGGTCTTTGAGATATTTCTTAAGCTGATAATTAATCAATGGCTTTGGAAACAACGATAGGAACTCCTCAAGAGGATTTACTCTCACCACTTCACTGGATTCTGGACATGAACGAAATATTTACCAACCTGGAATACAGTAGCCAAAGCCGATGACATAGCTCTACTGGCGACAAGGAAATTCCTAAGCATTATAGGTTAACAACTGAACCAAGCCTTATCCAGAATCTGTATAAGGATAAAAAAAAACTGGCTGACGATTAACCTCCTTAAAACAGACCTAGTATTCTTTACAAATAAGATGAAAATACAAGATTATACAATCCTAAATGGAATCCCACTCAAATTTTCAAATCAAGCTAAAAAATACCTACGGGTAATCCTGGATAAAAGGCTGAACTGAGGTCCAAATACATTGGAGATATTCCAAAAAGTTTATATCGCATTCTATTCATGCAATAGGATCTTCAGTAAAAACTGGGGACCAAATCCTAAACTCATACTGTGGATGTACACTGCAATCGTCAGACCAGTACTCACCTATGGTAACATGATATGGTGGAATGCGTTAAAGAAAGCTAAAAATCTAAAAACTCTCACAAGGGTACAAAAAAATTACATGAAAGACATAACAGAAGCGATGATCACAACTCCTACTGCAGGAATGGAAGCAAAACTCAATCTTTTACCCCTGGACCTTTATGTAAAGGAAACTGCAGTTAACAGAACCTTACGGCTAAGCCAGACCAGTTCCTGGAAAGTCAGCCCCTTCTGCCACAACAATCAAATCCAGGGTACCAGGTCACAACGGTGTACCTGGGAATAAGAAAGCTGATGAGCTGGAGAATATTGGTACAAAACTGAACCAATCCACTATAGACTCAACCATAGACACCCCAACCTGTGAATTAAAACAAATCACTGGTAACAAGATACTCCAAGAAAGCAATGAAGTAAATGGAAATGCCTTAAAACCTTAGCCGTGACCTAGGAAATTGTGGTCCAAATTCGACAAACCTAGATCACATTCGATTATGGACCTAGACAAAAAATCTCTACGATTGGTTTTAAGCATAATAACAGGTTATAACCTTATGGGCTTCCATAAAAAGAAAATGTGGCTTATCACCGATGATATGTTCAAAGGCTACAGTGATGACAATGAGCAAGAACACATAACCCACTTCGTATGTCACTGCCCAGCACTGTGCCACACTAGAAACAAACTCTTAGGCAGACACTTCTTCAATAATTATGTAGAACTGGGAGATATGTTAGGAAACAACCTTTTAGGGTTTATTAAAGCATCTAAATGGATAGGCTATAGCAAGACAATGCATAGACATAATAGGTTTTTATATTTTATTTTCAGGAAAGTTCAATACTTCCGGGTATCACTAATCACAATAAAACTACACTAATCTAAATGTGGCGATAACATCATCAATCGCCAGCCCATTTACAGTGTTGCAAAAAATAATAGAAACAAGTGTCTTCATCATTTTCGATACACAATATTTTTTTAGCGATTAAGTCCTTTTGTCGTTAGACTTTCTATGTTTTAATCGTACCTAATAATGCTCTCAAAAGGCAAAATTGTTTTGTGGAAACAACTTTTTGTTTTCACTTAACGGTAAAAAGTTTGAGGCCAATGATGAATTCGCCTGGAAAAAATAATAGAAACAAGCTGTTATTCTAACTTAAGGGTCAGTATTTAATCAAATAGGCTTTTTGCGTTTGTTTATGAGTTTGTCAGATATTTTATTTTCGATACTAACTAAATTTTTTTAAAGTCGTCTATTGTACTCATTTTGAAAGCGAAGTGATGAAAAAACTAGGACAAGCTGGAAAAATTAAATTGACAGAAAGCTTTTCTGCCAATTTCGGAAGGAATATGATTTTCTGAATAAATACTTGCACCAACAATATGTAATGAATATTCAAACCAACATTTCTAATGATCCAAAAGCTTTTTGGACTTTTTTAAATAGTAAAAAACGATCTGTTGCTCTCCAGGAAAATATGGAGTTTAATGGTCAAACATCTAACGATTTACAAAGTTCGTGTGAACTTTTTTCTCAATTTTTTAAGTCGGTTTATGTTGACCATTCTGCATTTAATATTTATCAAACGCAAAACTATTCCAGTAGTAATGCCAATATTTCATCACTTAATCTTTTTGAATCTGATATCCTAAATGGTATCTCAAAATTAAAACCCAGTTTGAATCCTGTTCCTGATGGAATTCCATCTTTTCTTTTAAAGCAATGTCAATTTTCGTTAGCTTTATCGCTTCTCATAATTTTTAATAAATCCCTTTCTACTGGACTATTTCTGAGTCAATGGAAATTTTCATACGTAAGTCCCATTTACAAATCAGGCGCAAAAAATTTAGTAGTAAATTATCGTGCAATTTCTAAAATCTCTGCAATCCCTAAATTGTTTGAGCTCATAGTAAAGGATCATTTATTTTTTAATATAAAAGAACATATTTGTAATGAGCAGCATGGATTTATGCCAGGTAAATCAACTTCAACAAATCTCATGCTATATTGTAGATATGTCACCGATTCTTTTGAATCTGGCTATCAGGTTGACACTATCTATACTGATTTTGTCAAAGCTTTTGACTCAATTTGTCATACAATTATTATAGCTAAACTAAAAGTTTTCGGTATTCATGGGTTGCTTTTGAAATGGATATCTAGCTACCTTAATGACAGAACACAATGTGTGAAATTGGGAAATTTTGTTTCAAGTATTATTAAAGTTTCATCTGGAGTTCCTCAAGGAAGTCACCTTGGACCACTCCTTTTTAATATTTTCGTTAATGAAATCCCATTTCTTTTAAAAAATGCTTTATGTTTAATGTATGCTGATGACCTTAAAATATATCTTTGCATAAAAAATAGAATTGATCATCAAAATCTTCAAAATGATTTAAATATTTTATCCGTTTGGTGTGAAAGAAATGCTCTTCCTTTGAATATACAAAAATGTAATGTTTTTACTGCACATCGAACTTTGGTTCCAATGATAAACAACTACCAAATTTTCAATCAGATTCTTGATCGCAAATCTGAGATTCGTGATCTTGGAGTCATTTTCGATTCAAAGTTGTTGTTTTCGTTACATGTGGACTATATTATAGCCAGGGCTAATTCAATGCTTGGTTTCGTTAAGCGAAACTGCAATGAGTTCTCTAACCCTTACGCTTTAAAATCAGTTTACATGTCTTTAGTTCGTCCAATTCTTGAGTATTGTTCAATTTTATGGTCTCCCTCTACTTCTATTAGGATAACACGTATTGAAAGAGTGCAAAAGGCTTTTACAAGATTTGTAGTTAGGCAGTTAAAATGGAGAATTGACACTCCATCATATGTATCTAGATGTGCCTTAATTGGTCTTGATTCATTAGAAAAAAGACGGTCTATTCAGTGTTTGTTGTTTGTGCATGATGTATTTTCTTATCGTATTAAGTGTCCACCGATTCTTACTTACTTTGAGATCTATATTCCGGAGAGAGAATTGCGGTTACGTCATTTTCTTAATAATCCAAAACATAGATACAATTATGGTTGCAATGAATCCTTTTCTAGGTGTATTAAACTTTTCAATTCTTTATGTAATGAACTTGATCTCTCAACAAACAGATTTGAATTTAAAATTAATTTACAGAATATTGTACATTAGCTTTAAGGTATTTATTTAAATATATTTATGTGTATATATATGATATTGTATATATATTTAGTTATATTACTCATTGAATTGTTAGTAATCTGTAAGATATAACATCCGTAGATGAATAAATAAATAAATAAATAAATAAAATGATGGTTGAAATTGCAAAAACCTTAAACTGTTCAAAGAAAAAAGTATTTGAAACTTTACATTCACGCCTAAAGAAGAAACAAGATGAACAAAAAAATATAAACTTCTTCGCGTTTTGATACATTATTTCCTTCTTTAAGACAACTCAAAAACGGACCAGTGATAGCTAAAACAATAAGAAACCAACTTATAGAAGTCCACGAAAAGTGCATTTTTCTAACCAAGAAAACCATTATACAAAGACTTCCCTTTGCAAACAAACACTTAGGTTATGTTAGGTTATAGTGGCTGTCCAAGATGGAAACGGACACACTTAGGCCAGTTTAATGGCCCATTGTGATACCACATGAATCTTGAGGTTTCTTCCTAAGCTCAATGGAACCAGTTTGAGTTTCTTACGAAACGTGAGAGGCTGATTATGCCGATATGATTTAGATCGTTTAGATCGTTAAAGAAGAATTCTCCTAGGTAATTCTTGCGTTTTCGAGCCAGAGCAGGGCATGTGCAGAGAAGATGAAGAACTGTTTCCTCCTCTTCCTCGTCCATACAGCTTCTGCAGAAATCATTTGAGAATACGCCTAATCTCGTGGCGTGCTTTCCTATTAGACATTGTCCGGTTATGACACCTATTATCGAGCTTATATGCGATCTGCTTAGAGAGAGCAAGCACCTTGAACGTTTTAAATCCAGTGTTGGCCAGATGTTTTTTGTGACTTGACACGTGGTGATGTTGTTCCACCTGGTGCCTGTCCTCCTCACAGCGTCTTGCATTAGCAACAGTTTACAAGTAGCGATTAGTATGCCAGTACGTGCCAAACGTGGTAGGATGGGCTGTACTGTACCGTTCCTGGCGAGTTCATCTGCCTTACAGTTACCTGGAATGTCTCTATGGCCCGGCACCCAGCAAAGGTGAATATTAAACTGTTGTGCCATCTCCATTAGAGATGATCGACAGTTATGGACTGTTATAGAGTTTGTAGAGACAGAATCCAGAGATTTGATAGCGGCCTGACTATCTGAGAAGATACGGATATCAGACAACAACCACTTACACCGGGCTTATTGAAATAACGTTTTGTGGTCGGATAAAACGAAGATCAATTTGTTTATTTCTGATAGAAAAATGTATGTGAGAAGACCAAAAAACAAAAAGTTTAACTCAAAATACAAAAAGAAGCCAGTGAACCACAGTGGTGGGAATATAATGATTTGAGGGTACTTTTCAGCATTTGGTGTAGGTACAATATTTTGGATCAAAGATAAGATGTGCGATGTGGATTATGTCTGCAACTAAATTCAGTTATGCTACCATTAACTGCTACCATTCTTGCAGGATAATGAGCCGAAGAACACCTCCAAATTGACTAACAAATACTTACAACAAAACAAAATCAATGTTATGCAATGGCCATCACAATCCCTTGGCCTAAACATAATTGAGCACTTATGGGGCGATGGATCCAAGGTTATAAAACCAAAAAGAAAGACGAGTTGTTTTAGAAAATTGAAAGGAATCCATACCCGTAGAGACATTTGCCAATTTGATAAAATCGATGCACAGTGTTTTGTCGCGTAGTAATAAATTGAAAGATGAGATGTCACGTAAAATTTTTGTTTATAAATAAACTAGATTATCACTTGTCAAGTCATTTTAAAACGGTATTTTTCCAAAGAAATTCTTATCACTGGATGAGATCTAAGCTCTGGGACATAGACACAAAGGAGAAATTTAAAACACAAAGAAAGTTAAAGCCGATGTTCGAGGAATGTTCTTTTCCTTAAGTTCAAGTTTTTTTTTTGTTATAGAACGTTATATTTATTTTAATGGTGTTAAGCTATTGAAGTAATAATAAAAAAAATCAAAATTTTATAAGAAAATGGGTAAGTCATAAGGTATTTGTTGGCCGACTTCAAAAAATTAGTAAAACTGATATTCAAGTAAGGTTTAAAAAAAAAACTCTTAAAAACACCTGGATAATTTTTTTAAATTTTTTTGCCTTAACCTAATGCTTGACGTTGGCAACATTTTATTTGCGTTTGTTTGCTTAATCGTGAGATATTCGTTTTTTTTTGTACATCATTTCAGGTACTCGAAAACAGAGCTTGTTTCGAGAAATGGCGGTTAGTTAACTCCAAAGTGAAGAGTACACCCGTTTTTGATTTTGTTTCGGATTTTTATAAACTCCATGATGCTCCAGATGCTATTAAAATTAGTATAAAAAGATCCGTAAATTTATTTACTTTAAAAATGTTCAGTCAACAGGAAGAAATGTCAAAAAATTTAATACAAAATATTGTGTTTATTTAAATGAGCCTTTTAATATGTATGAAGATGTTTTAAAATTTTTAGAAAATAGAGCAGAGGAAATTCAAAGTCCCAAACGAGGTAGACCACGCAAAGATTTTGAAGACCTTAATCTCTGTCGAAAAAACGAAGAGAAGAGAGATTTTTACAATGATCGATGGCAGTATATGCAACATTGTTACTGATACTCATTCGAAACAAACGTGCTACATATGTGGTGCAACGCCAAAACTCATGGACCAACAAAATGTTGGCGATCTTCAACCAAATGTACAAACTTATAAATATAGATTATCGACCCAACACAATTGGATTAGAAGTTTTGAGTGTATCCTTCAGATTGGGTATAGATTGTCCTTAAAGTGTTGGCAAGAATAGGGAAATGTTTGATCAAAATAAAAAAAGGGTTCAAAGGGAATTCAAAGAAAAAATGGGTCTTCTGATTGACCAACCTAAGTCTGGATAAGGTTCTATGAACTATGGTAACACCGCATGAACATTTTATCGAGAGGGAAATCTCTGGGATAACCGGGGTAAGCGAAGATTTGATTTCCAACTTTTTTAAGATCAATAGAGTTTTGTCTAGCGGCATAAAAATGAATACAGAAAACTTTAAAAAATTACTGAATGAAACAAAGCTTTTATATTTAAATTCTTGTTTGTGGTACTGCATGCAAATGTCAATGCACAAAGTTCTTATGCATGGCGCAGATGTTATTGACTTCTTCTCAATACCTTTCGGACAATTATCCGAAAATGGCTTAGAAGGAAGACATAAGGAGTCAAGAAAATTAAGGGAAATCATACCAGAAAGTCTTCCCGGAAAAATACGAATATAGATTTGATGAATATGATGCGTATAACGTCAGATCCTTTAATTTCAAGTATTCCCATGTGTGAGTTCAAAAAATCGATTTTTTTTCATAAATTGCTAGTTTAATGTGTCTAGAATACGGCAGTAAAGGGATTTTTCAAAATTCGAAGTCGTTTTAAAGATACAGCAGGTCCATGTTTAGAACCAGTGCTCCACTATCGTAAACGTCTTTATTTTATTTTTTGTTGTTCTGTAATAATTCATGTTAAATGTTAATTATATTTTGTATTTTGTGCGTGTATTATTATCTTACTAACAATTAACACATGCACTTATGATGAGCCTCTGATCGTAGTTTGAAGCTTACTATAAGCTAACTACTTTCTGAAAATTCTGAAGTGTAAAACAAAAATATGGGGTAAAGTATCTTACATACATCGGCGATGGTGACAGTTAAACTTACAAAGGGATCCTACTTATCATCTTTAATGAAGGTTTTGAAGGTAATATGAAAGTAAAGTCGGTTATGGGATGTCCTATAGGCCGCGAAGCCCATACTTATGTTGAGAAACGTGATGAAAAGCGAATCTCACGTTCTGAGCGGCGCGTAAGTGATGCCCTTAAACAAGCCAGAATTGATTCAAGAGCTGAACAATCTGCTTTGAAAGAGTTTCAATAAGAAGAGGAAGGAATACTCTATGGACCAGGCATCGCCAATTGTAAGGTAAGTTGATATTTTCATAGTTAAGAGGACTTGAAACTTTAAACGAGTTTTTCTCAAAACTGTGTTTTTCAAACTTTCCTCCATCGTATCTCAAAAACGGCTTGACCGAATGACTTGAAATTTGAGGGGTTGGACTCAGCACATTTAAACGCATATAATGAACTATCGACAAGCAAAAATTCCAAATACTTCGATTTTTTTATAGCAAAAAACAAAAAAAAAACGCAAAATTCGCGACTTTTTTTTCCAAATGTCTCCCAAAAGATGATAGTTCATTCCATGTATTTACACAGATTTAAATGCCGTTTACTTTTTTTGTTTTGGATAAATCAATCAGCCGGAATCGTGGAGGAAGTGCGAGCCCATTTTTTCGAGGTGAAGTTGTTCACACCGGTGTAACTCGTGTTCTTTACAATATTTTTAATTCAAATTTTATATTTATACTATCGAACTATGTTAATAAATGATAATAAACTTAATAAAGTTGTATCTATTTACTGGTCGTAAAAAAAAATCCTAAAAATTCCTTAAAATACAGGCCGTCACATGGGATGACCCCCTTAAGAAACTTTCAATCAAAAATTATAGATGAAGATACATATAATGGAATATTTAGAAAATTGATAAAAACCGATTCAAAATCTTTAAGTGTGAATATTTTTTTTTTCATTCTAATAATTGCTTTTTTTAGTTTTAAAATCAGCAAAAAATATATATGAACATGTTTTTAAACTTAAAAAATTTTGGTTTTATTATAAAACATTACTAAAAATAAAAATGAAAAAATGAATAAAAGATTAAACTCAAAAAAAAAAAAAAAACAATATCGCAAGTATTTTTGATCAACTTTTGTATGGGCTCGCAACACTGTGATGGGGCGAACAGTGAAAGAAGTTGTTTATAATAAGGGTGCCACTACAAAATACTCAAAGAATTTGAAATAATTTAACCGTTAAGTTATTTTCTCGCTACAAAAAGAGTACTATTCAAATTTTTTTTCTGTTATTTTTTCCAGGATGAAACAACATAATAATCACAAATCTACTTTTTATCATTATTTCCCATTATATTAAAAAAAAAATGTTTGCATTTAAGCAATATATTATTAAAAATCTATCTGTGTAGTTTTTATTTTCCTACTCTTCACAAATACCTTTGTATGTGTTCAAAAGAATGAACACGAAGCTTGTTTCTAGTATTTTTTCCATCACTGTATGTACCTACCTACTTACTTACCCTATTTCAGGTAAATTTAATTTTTACCATAGGGAGAAAATCTAATTTTATGTGCAGGAATTAAACGAAACAAAAATTGGTACTTTAACATGTTCAAACATGTCAATTTGTACATTGGATTTTGATGAATAACGGTTAATATTGGGCAGAAATATGTTCGATTGAAATCTCTACTTGATAAGGTAACTAATTTTATTTTTGATCACGAACCATTCTCAAGAAATATTTACCACAAACAAAAAACAAATTATGTAAATTAAGTTGTCTTCGAACAATCACAGTAAAACCCTGATGAATGCCTCACCTTAAATCTATGAGGGCACCAATTCGGGTGAACAAAAAATAATAAAAAATAAATTGGGTGGCGCAACAGTCCATTGAGAACTAGGACCTAGTGACTTACAACTCTCAACCATTCCTGTGTGGGAGTAATGTTGTCAGGAATGGAGGGGACCTACAGTTTTAAGCCGAAACCGAACGGCTAATTTGAGAAAACACTTTTCATGACAAGGATTACTCTTGGAGAATTTGTCAATTCCTCGCAAGAGGCAGTACACGTGAAATAAACTTTAGATGACATAGGCAGGGATCGAACATCGAACCCAAGACCTCGGGCATTACAGTCCAACGCACTAACCATCATACCACGGGTACTACTAAATTCGGGTAAAGCAATTTTATAAAACACTTTACCACACATAGGGACTTATTTCTATATTAATAATAAAAAAAATTAAAATTGATGACTAAAATCATATAGATTCGGTATATACAAGAACGCGCTAAAGGAAACAAAATATTTGACACTTTCATCTGATTTGGAATGTGAGCATTCTTATAGGATTTTGTTTTTGCATTTGAAAGTTAAAAGATCAGTTTTATGGAAATAATAATATTTACAATATTAGTTCTCAAAAATACAAGAACTTATGCGGTAAGAGAACTTATCCGGGTCTTACTATACCAATAATACCTAACAAAAAGAAGGACTTAAATACAAAAACAAAAATAACGTTTAATACCTCAAAATCTTCCTTGAGTTTTTCTAAATCTTCTTTTGTAGATTCCAGACAATTTGTAATAGAAGTTATCTTGATGCTCTGTGAGTTGGTTTGCCTCTTCAAGCATTCGACTTCGGTTTGAGCATTTTTCAATTCTTCTCGAACAGAGAACAGCTGCGCTTGGGATTCTTCGAATTGCTCGGGTAGATTTTCCATGCTCGACAAATTGTCTCGCATTTCTTCGTACTTATCCTTGAGTGCTTTGTGTTTCTCCAGAAGATCATTGTAACGAGCCTTATAGTCATACGGTGCAATTCGTTTGTTTATGGGCTTGGCTGCTCCTGTTGTAGATGAAGAAGTCGATGTGTTTTTGACGGCGGCACCGGCTTTGAAATTTGCGCTAGAAGTGTTGCTTGCATTGCTCTTGGTACTTGTATTTGAATTTGTTGCTCCTGTTGGTTTATTGCGATTGGGAAGTAGGGCAGTACGGGGTGCTATGTTCGTAGTGGTGTGCATTCGGGCCATTTTCGTTGGTATCGGGGCATGAGTAATCTCCGCTCGTTTTGGTGCTCGTGCTTCATTCATGCGCAAATCACAAGCCGAACGACTTCTTCGCATTTTTGCTTTTTGATTGAACTTAAATGCGCTGTTTCCATTGCCAGAGTTAGAAAAACCATTGAGCGCTAGAGGAAGCCGCAATGATGCTTTTGTGGGTATATTATCAGCAGGCTTTAGAGCTCGGCTCTTAGCGTTCATTTGGAGATCACACACCGAGCGACTGCGGCGTAGTTTTGCTCTATTCTCCTGAACTCTTGGCAGATTAGGTGATAAAGGGCGTCCTTAATGTGAACGAAAAAAAAAACAAACAAACAACATTAAAACTTTGCTTTATTTTGGCAAAACAACAATTTACCTCGCATATTAAACGAAGGAATATTAGCGATATCTCTGGACAGAGGCCCAGAAACAGAACTCAAAGAATTATTATGATGCATTTTTAACATATTGCAATTTGATTTGATGCGGTCCATTGGTAAAATATTTTTCGTTACCGAAATTGGCCTTTTTAAGCCCGATGGTTTCGGCAATCGTGACTCCATTAGTGTCTAGTTTTTTTTTATCACACTACAAAATAATAAATATAAACAATAAGGTTTTTATTATATATTTTTATTGCAACACTTTGAGCAAAAATCAAAATTCTTATTCCAAAATCCAAACAAAAATTGCGATAAACGAAAACGATACCGCCCGTTGGAACTTTCAATTTTTCAAAGTTCGAATTTAAAAACATCGAAAATTGAGGAAATGTTCCGAAATTTAAATGAGATTCGCAATTAAGCTGATAACACAAGGCCAGCGCGACATAGAAGGTAATCGTGTTATTTGGAATTCAATTCTCAGGGGTTAAAAGAGGGAGAGAGTGTGATAACCAACATAATGTTTTGAAGTGAAGGAATTATTTGCGTTAGGATGTTCGGAGGGTTTTGGGACAAGATTTTGCTATTAAAGGATAAGCGAAGAATGTTAAGCAGTGAATATGGTGATTTAAGAAAAATGTACAATTCTAAGTTTAAATAAAAATCATCGTGGATTTTTATGGTGTAGCATCTAGTGGGAACGGCAACATTAGATGTTGCTTAAGAATTTAATTTAAATTATCTTTAAATACTAACTAATAGCATTATTTTTGCTCAACTTTCCATTACCGCAGCACGAATTTCGACACGCGTTTTTTTTTTAATTGATAGATATGTGCAAATAATTAAATATTATAACAATTTTAGAGCGAGGAAACGTTTATTTCTATTTTAAATTAATTTTCAAAGTTCACTTTTTCACATACAAAACACGCAAAAATGGTTGATTTTGACATTTCTTCCGTTTTTTGTTCAGTGTTGCCATACTTGATTTTTTTGTTGGGGATTTCTTTGATTTAGTGCTCAAATGCAAAAAGTCCTTGTATATAGTGATTCCAAGCAGGGGGGTTGCATGTCCCCCAACATACCTAGCTGTTAGTACGCCGCGCCGCACAGTGGTTCGGTTTGTATGGGAGAGCGGAAAAAACTCTGTACAATCTGAACTATTAAACGAATTTTAATGAAATTTGACACACATGTTAAGATTAGTCTTATACATGCTTGGTCAAAATTTGGTTGAAAAAAAAATAATTAAAAACAAAGTTATATTGATTATGTTAAAAATAGGCTCTTTTGGTCTTTTTTGTTTTGGGAATGCAAATAAAAAACTATTCCATCCTTTTTCCCAAGCAAAAGCTTTGCAAAAGCTATGCGGTAGCACTTTAACATCTGTGATATAAGTGTTTTTCTTGTTTTTGTTTAATTCAATAGTTTTTGTTTTTGCTTGTTGTTTTAATCATAATTTTATTTATTTTCAATTTATGTCAGTGCTGTCAGGTGTGGAGAAAAAATAAAATAGTATGATTTAATACAAAAAATAGTGAATAAAGAGAAATATCCCCTGAAGAAGTAAGGAGTTCTTACGAAACGTTGGGAAAAAGGATGGAATAGTTTTTTATTTGCATTCCCAAAACAAAAAAGACCAAAAGAGCCTATTTTTAACATAATCAATAAAACAAGTTCAAAGAATTGGTCAAACACAATCAACAATATAAAAACAAAGTTATTGACATTTTTCTCAAATTTGAGGGTTTTGATGTTATATTTAAATAAAAGTTTTTTTTTTAGTAAACTCTTAACTTTTTATTTTGATTTTTTTTTAAATCTAATTTTTCATTTGACATTATTACTTCAAGAATAACAGCAAACCGCCGAATTAGGGATTCACTAACTCCAGTGATTTCTGAAGTCATGGTTGGATTTGCAAAAAATCTTCTGGAGGTGCTGCCGTCATTACTTGTCCCCGTATCTTTTTTCGTACCAGTTTTTCACGAAACTCCTGCTTCTTACACACCTTGCACAAATGCTCAATAACTCAATACTGACCTTTTTTCATTAATCTTTTAAAAAAATTACGCAATACACACAATAACACCTTTTTTTTATTTTTACCTGCCCTATTTTTATTCAAAAATTAAAAAAAAAGGACTATCCCTAATCCTTTTCTTTATTTTGCTCTATCAAAAAATTCAAAATATCATAAAACTATATTATTTTTCGTGTGTTGTTTTCAAGAAAATTGAGTTCAAAGTTGAAAAATTTTCCAGGCAGAAATAAATGGTTTCGCAAAAATCGAAATTCTCAGACCTGGGTTAATGTATTAATTTTGTTTTATTTTCAAAATAAATGTTGGCATTTTTTCTTAAAATATTAGGCTTAATCAGTTCATTCTGACAATTAATACTGAAGAAATCAAACTTTTTGGTAAACACCACCGTCAAGACGAAGTTTTTTGAAATCCGATTCAGTGAAACATTTTTGAACATAACTTTCACATCTGCACGTATCTGCAGCTGATTTTTTCTGTGCTTTAACATGAATGTAGGGAACATATGCTGGCATACCTACTTTCTTGATATCTTTTGGCGCTTTTTTTTAAATCAAAAAGTTTAAAAAAAAAACATTTTTTCTTAGTACTAAAGCTTCAGACTACTTATAGAAGGTATCTTTTATAAATAATCAATATTTTTTTTTAAGATAATCGAAAAAAGATAAATTAAATTATTTAAGAAGCCAGGAACTTCGGAAAAAAAAAATCTCAAAAAGTTGAAAATACGGTTCGCGATTTGAGTAAAATTATTTTTCAATTTTGAGGGCTTGTAAAGTCACAACATATAATATGTTACAAGTTAAAATTACTTTTAAATCATACGCTCGGGTTATCTAAGAGTACTTAAACATAAAGTTTAAAAGGATAGATATGACTTTTTCAAAAGACTTTTTTCGCTCTTGTTTTTGGCACAAAAAATGAAATACAAAAAAGTAGGGTTAAGTCCGAAAAAGAAAATATTTGTATTTTTTATGATTTAAAGGTGTTTCCTCGCCTTAATATTTAAAACATGTTCTACTGAGATCCCTACCTAACTGTAAAAAAAATCAGAAGGAAATTCGTCTGCGGTAATGGAAAGTCGCCTCATACTTTTCCTACATTAGGGAGATACTTCTTTGAGTTTTCGAGTTTTTACTACATAAAGAATTCAAAGAAGGTCTCATTTTAAACCTATGGAAAAACACTGTGAACACTTACACTTTCGTTAAGTCTTGCAGCAACATTGTACTGTCAAAAAGTTATAGTATTTTATAGGAAGTAAAAAAGAGTGAATTCTGGTGAATTCTTTCCCACTTTCAGGTTTTGACATATATATCTGTTTTGACTTTACAGCACAGGTAATAAAAATGAAAAATATATTTTTTTGGAATATTATAAATGAATTCGATCATGATTTTGAGATAAACGATTTAAGAACATTTTTAACTATGATTTTTCCTAAGAAACAACCGCTTTTGAACCTTCCAAGATGAAATGATACATCTATCGAGCACAGAAAAGGATAATGGAAAATCAAAGGACAATGGACATTTTGGCCCCGCTCCAATAGGCATAAGAGTGGTAAAAATTTAAAAGGGTTTACAAATAGGAATATTTTTTACTATGGCCACCAGTCTAAAATCTTAGTACTTTCGGAGATTCATACTTAGAGTCACATGGATAGGGACAAGCTTTTTTCGTTTTTTATTTGACTATATGTACTTTTTAAACCCTTAGTTTTATTTGGAAAACCACAAATGTGCAATAAATGAGGGATGTATTAAGTTTATATTGCATATTGAAATTTTTGGATTAAGTTGATAAATAGAAGTTTAATGAGGGTTTTTCCGAAGAAGGTAAGGAAAAAGTACCTGTTTCTTTGAGTCGCATGAATAGGTTCAAGGTCTAAATTTTCATATAAGACCCTTAAAGTAAGGAAAATAACAAAAAAATCTTATGATTTAGGTAAATACCTACTGGTTTTATTGAATGGATTAAAATAATTTTTAGTAATGTGTGCTGCCTCCTGATTTCTGAATTCCTCATAGTGTTGTCAGATAATTGAGCGAAATTTGGGACCAGACCCGTTTTATGGCTTCAATAATCTCTTCGGTTTTTTTTTGGATTGCTGTTCTTTTTTTGTAGACTTTTCTTGAAAGCCATCCCCACACGTTTTCCATGATGTTCAGGTCAGAAGAATATGGGGGACATGGTAATAAGTTCACATTTTGCCCCTGAATCCAGGCTATGTATTGGTGCAGTCTTGTAGCAAAGTCCATCGTTGTCCAAAAAACTGCGGAAAACTCGTTCCAGAATCGATTTATTAGTAATTGCCGTCATTTTGGTGCTTTGAAAATCCAGCTCCATACCATTACACCGCCTAGTTTTCTGTGACGTTTGTCAAGATAGATTTCTTCCTTTCTATCTATTGGAAATAGCAGCTGTATCTATCAGGTCCGTCTAAATTATTATTTTTCATCGGAAAAGACGACTGTATGCCAAGCTCGATTCCAACTGACGTGATTTGTTGCAAATTAAGACGTTAGCTCATGCGTCCAGCATTCAATGGTGTTTTTTTCTTCATTTTTTGGTGTCGTACATGGTCTGCCTTCTGTATAATCCGAGCAACAGTCGATCTACTAGCATTTACCCCAGATTTTGCATTGATTTTAATAATGGAAAGCCATTGCATTTGAAGCAGCTCTCACTATCGCCCGCCTTTTCTGAAATGATCTGGCTTTTTTTTACTCTTCCTTTGTGGTTTTTTACATACCTCTCTAGGTCATTGAGGTAGTTGTATACAACATTTGAACTTCTTCTAATTTTACTGCCTATAAAACAGATGGTTTTACCGAGATCTCGGTAAGATAGAATCTGGCCCATTTCCTCCTTGGTTAGACTCTTACTTGAAAAATATCGTCAAATAAAAAACTAAAAAAGCTTGTCCCTATTCATGTGACACGAAGTGTATATGACGAAACTCCAAAGTGAAAAAGAATACCCCAGTGGTAACTCTCTTTTACTTCCTATAAAATACTAAAACATTTTGACATTACTGAGTTGCCGCAAGCCTTCACAAGTGTGTAATAAAATAAAATAAAAAACCTAACAAAAGCTACAAAATGATAGGAAAATCGTAAAATATTTTCGGACAACCAAAAAAGAAAAAGTGGGATATAATTATTGGTACACAGTGTCTTTCCATAGTCGCAAAATGATTGTTACAAGGTATTTATATAATTTTTGTATATACGCATTAATGTTCGAAAAAGTATCTTACAAATGTAAGAAAAATATTGCAATTAATTGCATGAACCTCGAAATTAAAAGGGAATTATTTCAATGAAATTATTAAAAAAAGGTGTACAAAAATGTACAAAATTTAACATAGTAACAAAATTTTTAAATAAAGGAGAAATGTAAAGCTTTTGTAACACTTTCAACATTGTGGCAAAACTGACGAAGACAAAAATTCTCTAATAAAGAGAACATGTTTCTCTTTACTACAATCTTGACTTCTGCGTTATAGGAATTTCATATAATGCAGAAGTGAATATCTTCTGCATTTCGGTCTTTTCTTTCTATCTCACAAACACTAATTTTATATGTAGCATCCTTTTTTTTTGCAAAAATCAAATGCAGATTAGTTAACATTAATCTTAACTTTCAAAAAATACTTTGAAAGAATAACGAAAATCAGCTTAGAGAACAAAAAGTTAATAAATAAAGAAGCAACAGCGGTTCATTAAACATAGTTAAAAAGATATGTTAATAATAACTAAAAAAAACGTATTTTTAAGATGTCATCAACAGAAAGTTCACGGTGCATTAACTATAAGCAAGATGTTCTAAATCTTCTGGATGAACTTTCAAGTAAAAATAAATAAAATTCAAAGACCGTAATTTTGTTCATCACGATGCCCTACAACTTTTATTTTGACATAAGGGCAAATTGTGTAAATACCCTAGCGTGAAAAAATTGTGATAGCTTTATTTATACAAAAATATTAAACCGTTTTATTTATTGCATACAAAAATATTTCGTTGAGTTTAAATTTAATTCAAAGGACTATGTATATATGGAAGTAAATCCTTGATTGATTAAGGCATCTTTGATACAATATAAATAATACTTTCCAAATCAGCATCACTTAAATACGTTAATATGTGCTCAGAGCAATCAATTGGCAACTTTAAATGACATTTGAAAAACTCATGTCCCTGTTCAAGCAATAAACGCCTTCTATAACCATTCTTGAAGTTTCGTTCAATAAAAGGAGCATATATTTCGAACTTTGTTTTATAGTCTTCTGAATTACAATATTGTATTACGTCTGCATTTCTTGCATAGTTTGCCAATGAATGGATATTTTTCGTCAAAATATCGTACAAACTTATTTTATTATTTGCAATTTTCTCTTGCTTTATTTTGTTTATTTCACATTCACAATCAAATAAGAAATTGTCAAGTTGCCTACTGTTATAACGCAGAGAATTAATAATTCTTTTAGAAACATATAAACCCGCAGTTCTTAACTTTATTAAGTGTTCTTTTAGAACATTGGCGGTTTCGATGTATTTAGTACCATAACGAAACGGAACATAATGCTCATCTTCGTCGTCGTCGTCGCGAATAAACCTTGGTTGGATTCTTAAATTTTGTAAAATTTCAAGTATTGTGTAATTATCATTAGGCACAACATTAATATCGGATCCAAAGTCAAGCAGTAGTTTTACAATCGAGGAGTGAAATGATTCAACGGCCAAAACAAGAGGTGTTCTACCCTCGTTGTCCTTCAAATCAATATGAGACATGTTTTGCAAGAGAAGCAAAACTATTCCGTAATTGGGATAACATGAAGCATAGTGAAGTGGCGTTTGACCCTCAGAGTTTGTGGAATACACGTCAGCATCGTTTTCAAGTAATACCTTCAACGCATCTGTATGATTTGTCTTTGCTAAAATATGAAGAACTGAATCGCCATTATTTTGCTTTAAATTAACGCAAGCCCCATTCGCTATGAGCATTTTCATAATTGAAGCATTACCTTTTTCTGCAGCAATCAACAATGGTGAAAGATCTTCGACAAGACAATTAACATTTGCTTTGTATTCTAAAAGTACTTCAACAACATTTGGGATGGTTTGAGAACATGCAATATGAAGTGCAGTTAGGTTTTTGTCTTTAGTCTTAGCATCAACATTTGCACCCATGCTAAGGAGCATTTTGGCTATTTCGGCCTTCGTTTCGAAATTACAATTACCACTGTAGCTCACCTCTAATAAATTCATAAATAGATCTTTTGAAGCATTCAAGTGCAATGCTGTCCTTCCGTGCTCATCAGTGGCTTCAATATCAGCTTTATTTTGAAGCAGAATCTCAACTAAGTCCATACAAATATTTCTGGTAGCAATCCTAAGCAGCTCCAGACTTTTTTGAACACTGGCTCCGTGCGATAGCAGCAATTTAGTCATAACCACATCTGAATTCTTAACTGAATAATATAAAGCGCGTTTCCCCAATTTGTCTGTTGCATCAACATTAAATCCATGGGTAAGAAATAGTTCTACTATCTCAACATTATTACATTGTACAGCAATGTGTAGGAAATTACAATTGGCATCTTCATAACAGACCAAATGAAGTCCATGATCAAAAATATGTTGTAAAATGTTAATATATGAGGCTTCGATGGCTTCAGGAATTAAAATCTCGACGTCATCCTGATCAACAGAAAAACCGTATTTTATAAGGTCTTGAACAATTTCCAAATAGTTATTTCCCAATTTTTTTGCTGCAATTGCAAGTGCACTTTTGTTGGTCGCATTATTTTTATCTGGGCTATATTTAAGAACTTCTTTGACTATTAAGGATAATCCTTTTGAAACAGCTAAGTTAAGTATCGTTTCTCCATTTTTGAATTCCATATTTATGTCGGCACCATGATTCATCAACAACTTAGCGGCTTCACTCTTACATGCCTGTACAGCCAGGTAAAGTGGAGTTAACATATCTTTGCAACGAGCATTGACATCGGCTTTGCTTCTCAACAGCACTTCCATTGTTTCAACATGACCATGTTGAGATGCTAAGTGCAATGCAGTTTGTCCTTCCGTTGTGACAGCATTCACGTTTGCTCCATGTTTTAAAAGCAGTTCAACAACCGAGGAGTTTTCAATATATCGTGCTGCACTGAGAAGAGGAGTAAATTGTTGTTTTGAATCATCAGTACAATTTACAGAAACACCGTGCTGCAATAGTTTTTCAGTAATTTGTCTGTATTGTACTGCCAGATGAATACATGAAGCACTGACATATGCTCCTTTATCTAAAAGAATATCAATTATTTTTTTGGTGCTTCCGGTGATAGCTAACATAAGAGGAGTCAAACCTCTTTCATTTGCCATATTAATGTCAGCATTATATCACAAGCAATTCAACAGTTTCTATATCACCACATCCAACAGCATGGTGTAGTGGAGTATGTGTAGGATGTGTTTTGCTTTTTTTGCTATTGACTTTTGAGCCGTTGACTAAAAGCAATTTAGTTATTTCTCGGTACCCTGAACGTACAGAGTTACGAAGAAGAACGTATCCATTTGCTTCTGATGCACGGATGCCATATTGATTTAATAAATCCCTTATAGTTTCCAGTTTTCCACACTTAACTGCAAATAACATTTCCTGGTCTATTTCATTCATTGTTGGTGTCTAATTAAGATATAAAGTTTACAGCAATGGGGTTTTGAGTTTAACCAGTTCGTCATTCGCTTAAACCTCGGCACTGTGAATGGTAGCTCTTAAAATATAAATATGGAAAGGCCTTGTTTAAATTCACGTACCTTTAGGTTCCGCGTAAGGGCCACTGCAGCTATAATCGCTTTTAACTCCTCTTATCTTCCTCGAAAGAATGAATAATGAAATGAGTCTCAGCGGCAACTACAATACAATATAGACTTATGTAGTTACGAAATTTTTTTCACAAATTACTATCAAAAATACTGTATACTATGTTTTTGATCAAAAACACTTTATTTATTCATATAGTGTTTACTGTTTTGGTTTTTGATTAGATTACTATCAAAAGCACTCTATATGAAGATATAAATCCTTCGTACGTATCACCCTCCAAAACCCATTTGTTAACATTGTTGTATTTGTAATGTGGACGAATTCAACGAGAAAAATTGGCGTGTTTTCACGCATACATAGAATGAACTACTGAGTTTTTAGGGGAAATTTCATAAATTAGAGGAGAAATCACATGCATACTAAGAATAAGTTTATGAGTCTGATTTCCGGTTTAGCTTGTAGGCAAACCAAGATGTCTACCGAGGATTTATATCTTTATAGGTTGTTTTTGGTTTTTGATTGTTGATGGTTCTTGACAGCTCTAGAATCAAGAATTGCTAATCAGGGATGAAAAATTTGATACAACTGTACCGAATTTGATACAATGAGTTTGTAAAGGGTATTTAACACTTTGACTGCGGCATGGTTTGACCTGAGCGAATCCTCTATGCTGAATTTTTTTTTTGTCAAAAAGGTTCTTTTTACTCTACTTTACTTATATCAGTGCTTAATTTTACTAATATTTTGTTTTTTGACTATAAAAAATGATTGTCGCGTAGTCGACGTCAGCATCATAGTATGGCGTTTTTCCCGGATGCGGGGTGTGCGGAGGCATTGGAAGTGGTCAGTAATAAACATGTTGCCGACGATGCGTCAAACGTCCGCCGCATAGAACAAATACGATTTGTCGACGACGCGTCGACGTCAGCAGTCAAAGTGTTAAATTGCAAGGGCCGATATGGTTCAAGTATGTATGGAACAAAATATCGGTGTGGAATCAAAGTATGTTAGCCGCGACCTCGACGGAATACCGATGGACCAAATTTTCCATGACACTGAGGCATAATTGAGGTTCAATGCTGTTAATGTGCCGAATTATCTCATCCTTTAACTCTTAAATTGCTGCTAACTTAACGATGTACCTACCCCTTTTCTTTCAAATAACCTCAAAGAAAAAAGTCTCAAGTTTTCAAATCACATGATCTTGGTGGCCAATAAACATGGCCACCACGTAAGATAACACAACCATTGACTTTTTCGCTTAAAAGAGCTATTGTTAGCTGTGTGGTAAGTTGAACCGTCCTGTTCATCCAATTTGGGCCATAAAAAGTAAAAAGTACGTTATCATCTCACGATACCGGCCTCATTCTGGAAAAGTACTACCCGATGATGCCACCGCACAAAACATTCACTCTTTATAGGTGCATTGGTTTTCCCATAACGACTTTTGGATTATCATTTGACCAAATGTGGCAATTCTGCTTATTGACGAATCTACTGAGGTGAAAATGTGCCTCATCGCTGAATATGATTTTCTTGGAAAATTGATCATCCACTTTTGCCATTTCTTGCCACCATTCTGACTATTGACGCCACTTAAAATGGTCAAGACTTTAGTTTTTGAGTCAATTGCACCTTGTAAGCGTGTAAATTCATGTCTTTATGCATAAGGTTCATCAACGACTAGCGAGAAAGGTGCAACTGTTGGGCACGACAACGAGTTGAGGTGGACGACTCTTCAGCCACACTATCGCGAACAGCAACAATATTTTGCAGTATGAGCTATTCGAGCATGCATTCAAATTTGTGCACGATTTTTCAAATTTTTACACACTTTTGAACTATTAAATTGACGGAAAAAATCACGAAGTGCACTAAATGCATTTTGATTTGAACGCCCATTTTCATAATAAGTTTGAATAACTTTAACGCGTAGCTCGATTGTGTACCTTTCCATTTTTCAAGTTGAGTATTCATTTGACATTGAGAAATGTTAAAAAAAAACTTGATGTTTAAGTGTGGTTTACATTTAACATCGGCCCTTAAAATTTTACCACCCTTTCTTACAAAAGATAGTCAATCAGGAACTATCATATACTCCGTAAAGATAATTGAATCGGAACAGAATTCAACTGTATGTATACCTGAATCGAATCGAAATCGGATTTTTCAATTCGATTCCACAGAATTATATAAATACTTTCAAAGTTTAATTTTGAGACTATGAAAAGACACAGTGTGCCAATAATTATATCCTTTTATGGTTGTCCGAGAATATTTTATCATTTTTTCATTTATTTCTTAGTTTTTGTTTGGTTTTTTAATTTATCTTATTACACACTTGTGAAGGCTTGTTTCAACTGCAACTCGTCAAAAAGTTATAGTATTTTATAGGAAGTAAAAAAGAGTGTCCACTGGTGTATTCTCTTTCACTTTCAAGTTTCGACGCAATGTATCAGCCTCCCTCTACTTTTCTGCATTATCCCGATGCAGGCACATGTTAATCCACTTTAAGTAAAAATCAGTTTTGAAAGACACAAAGCTTAGTGAGTCCAAACTACACACCTAAGAAAAAGAATATCACATGTGTCAAATAAAAAAAGCGTGGGCTCAACTTTCCATTAGGGCAGCACGAATTTCGACATGAGTTTCTTTTTATTTGATAGATATGTGCAAATGAAAAATAATTATAGAAATTTTAGAGCGAGTTAACATTTATTTCTATTTTAAATTAATTTTCAAAGTTCACTTTTTCACATACAACACACGCAAAAATGGTTGATTTTGACATTTCTTCTCTGTTTTTTGTTCAGTTTTGCCATACTTGATTTTTTTGTTGGGGATATCTTTGATTTTAATGCTCAAATGCAAAAAGTACTTTGCACATACCCAAACTCGCACCCACCCCAAATCCTATAGTGATCCCAAGCAGGGGGGTTGTATGCCCCCCTTACATACCTAACTGTTAGTACGCCGCCGTTCTATCAATTCAAAAAAACTCAAAAAACGAAATACAAAAAAAGTAGGGCTAAGTCCGAAATAGAAAATATTTTTTTTTATGACTTAAAAAAGGTGTTTCCTCGCCTTGTTATTGTAATGTGTATACACTCTTTATCTCTTTTAATATCGTGTTATAGTAGAATAACATCGAGAACATTCAGCGGCTACAAGAACCTCGAAGGGGCAACATCTAGTGATTAAGAGGAGAACTCGCTTCGTTAAGCATCGAGAACATTCAGCGCCTACAAGAACCTAGTAGTTTCTCGAACCGATTTGAGGTATATAATAGACCCACATATGTTTGCTTTCGAATTAGAAGCAAAAGTGGAACAGGTAAATGCAAATGTTGCCTTATCTAATATGGTGTCAGTTCTTTTAGCCAAATTTGAAGAGAATGAAAAGAATGTTCTCAAACAACTAGAAACTCAAAGGAATGATGTCCTGAAACAACTAGAAGTCCAAAGAAGCCACCAAAAGCAAGAACAGCAGAATATTCTAGAGCGGTTTGACGAACAGGGAAACCTTTTAGAAGGCAGGTTTGCGGACTTCGAAGAGAAAATCAAAACTGTCGACGAGCGCGTCGAAAAACAAAATGCACGTTTCGAGAAAATTGACGAACAAATTGAAACCATCACAAATGAACTAGAAAAAGTGCGAAAGATGAAAGCTCGAGAACCTTCTGGTGAGTGCTCAAGGAAGAGAGAAGAGGTCAGATTCCGTGGTCAATCTACAAGAAACAGTTTGAAGCAGCAGTGTTAACAAACGGCTGGGACGATCACGAAAAATACATTGCTCTTACGCTTGCCTTAAGAAGATCTGCTGCTGAACTGCTACAAACCATCCCAGCAGAGAAGAGTGGTGACTTTACAGTTCTGGTAAACGCAATCGAACAAAGGTTTGGGGATAGCCACATGACAGAAGTCTTCCGAGTTCAGCTTAACAATAGGACACAGAAAAGAGGTGAAACACTGCAGCAGCTTCAGGCAGATATCGAGCGATTGGTTCACCTGGCATATCCAACAGCTGGTAACGAGATAATAAATCAACTTGCTGTTGAAGCCTTTGTGGGAGCTGTGGGCGATATAAATCTCCAAAGGGCACTGCCGGAAAGCGAACACTACCAGAAGCATTGGCTTTCGCTCTGACGATGGATGCTGCAGAACAAGCTTCCCAAAACGTGCATCGTGTAAGAGAATTAGAAGTCCAAGAATGCTCTTGTCAGAAGGCCAGCCCCGCCGAGAGGGGGGGAAAAGGGGGGAAACCCCCCGGGCCCGGGATTTTCTAGGGGCCCGTGAAATTGAAAGCAATGAGGAGAGTGTTTTTTTTCAATATGTAGGTAGTCTAAATTCATCATCAACATACCTATTCCCACTTATTTTTAGGGGCCCGAAATTTAAAATCATTCATACTTTCGCAATCGGGCCCCTGTTTGCATGTTATCTGCCAATCTTTCAGTCACAAGCTTGCCGATCTGGGCCCCTGATTATTATTGGCGTACATTTTTGTTTATATTTAATGAAAAATTGGGTAACTCGGAACTATTGAAAGAAAGTTATAATAAATTGTTTCGCTTTTCTTACTTAATTTAACGTAAATTTCAAATTTATTTTATTTTGAAAATTTTTAAAATCAAAATAAGGGGCCCGGCAACTTAAAACAAAACACAAATATTTATTTTGGTTTCTGTTTTTATAAAGTTTCTTTTCTTCTATTTTGTTTCTGCTGGGAACGAAATTTTTGATTCGGTTTCGGGGGACCGGAAAATCCCACGCAAACGTTTTTCAATTGTGGTTTCCGTAATATTAACTAATTAATATTTTGAATAAATTGTTTACTGAAGATTTGAAGGATATCAAGTCACTTCAAAGTGTGTATATTAAACCAGCCATACAAAAATAGCAAGGAATTCTATATAGAATATTGGACACCATTTTCTTCCATGGCGAAAGGGGACTAGGACTACGAGGCGATAGCAATCTTATTGGAGAGCTAAATAATGGACATGTTTTCGGCATTTTGGAATTAATTAGTCATTAGTCACGCCAGGAGCACTTGGAAAAAGTAAGAATTTCACAACAAGAGCACAAACGTTTCCAAGTCCACAACCTTTCCGTTGAGATTCAAAATGAGTTCATTAAAATTTGTGCCCAACATGTGAATTCAGCTATTTTGAAGGAGAGAGAAAACGACAAATACTTCGCTATAATTGTCCATGTAACACCCGATTCAAGTCATGTGGAACAAAACACATTTATTTTGCGATATCTGCGCTTAGAAGAAAATGTGTTCACCATCCAAGAACGGTTTTTGGAATTTGTCGATTGCAACAAAAAAACTGGCACTGCAATAGCTGATTTGATCTGTGAAACATTGGGAAAGAACGAAATCCCTTTAGAAGACTGTTGTGCACAAGGCTATGACAATGGAAGCAATATGAAAGGACAGTATAATGATGCACAAAGTCATATTTTAAACAAAACTCCGAATGCCGTGTATTCACCATATGCAGCTCACAGGCATTACTTGCGTGGAGTCGATTAAGCGGGATGTTGTACTGCGGCAATCACATTTTTTGGCGTTGTTTAAAAGTGTTTCAACTTGTTTAGCAACAGTGCTCAACGTTGGGAAATTCTTAAGAAAAATGTTCCCGGATCCCATCACAAACTTTCCGATACAAGATGGTAAGCTAGAATTGAGGCAGTGAAACCATTTGTAAATCATCTGAAAAGCCTTAGAACAACATTAGAAGCCTTAAGTGATATTAATTTAACTGCTGAAGCTTGAAGAGATGCCTTTCAAAATATATGCACAAAGAAGTTTCCTTTCTCGAGCCAGAAACAGTAGGTGCTATTGACGTTGAAATTCGAGATCTCGACAACTTGATCTTCGATATGAACATTATTCGAAACGGATGAGATCAATTTTATTCTGAATGCAAAAAAGTTGCTACTGGATTGGGGGATGTTCCAGAATCGTTCCGATCGAACCGAAAAAGGCAATTAAAGAGACATTTTGAAGAAAACCGAGGAGCTGGAAAGCAAATTGAAACAGACGAAGAAATAAATTTCAAGAGAAACACCTTTAACGTCATAGTTGATTAAATTATATGTGGAATTTCTCGTCGGTTCGATACGATGAAAAATTTGAATGCTACATTTTAATTTTTATGACAGTTTTCAACAATGGACGAACTTGAGATTAAAAACTCCGCTACAAGGTTCATCCAAAAGTATAACTCGCATGTGTCTCAAGAGTTGAAAGAAGAAATAATTCACTGAAACACATTTATGAAGCCAATTTTAAAGTAGAACTTCGGCCATTGAGTTTGCTCAATGCTATTTATTCCCAGAACTTCCCCAACATTTGTGTTGCTCTCCGTGTGTGTTCCATACCTGTAACCGTAGCTAGTGCCGAACGTTCATTTAGCGTCCTTGCCAGAACAAAGAATTTTAATCGTTCGTGCTCATCACAAGATCGTGTTTCCAGACTTGCTACACTATGCATCGAAGCACCTTTGGCAAGGAAATTGAATTTCGACGCAATTATAAGTTGTTTTGCTGCTCAGAAAGCTCGTTTTCCAAAAGAAAATATTTCATTGAATGCAAACTAACTCTAATAAGACATTGTAATAATATTTTAATATAAAGAAAAACAATAAAGAGTATTTAACGTAAAACTTTTAAAATACTGTAATATTCTGCTTGGTCCGCTAATTAAAACTTATTCACACTTGCAAATAAAACACAAATTTACTTTATTTAAAATCGCTTCAACTTATTTATTGAACACTCAACTTTTACGTTTCGAACACAGTCTTTACTTTCAATTATTACTTTTATACGCAGTCTTTACTTATCGCAGTTTACAACCAAAAATTATACTAAACCGCTTCGCTTACAAGCGCCTATTTATATACCTCAAATCGGTTCGAGAATCTACGAGGTTGTTCTCGATGCTTAACGAAGTTCTCCACTTTATCACTAGATGCTTACCCCTTTCGAGGTTCTTGTATGCGCTGAATGAGTTCCCCTCTAAGCCACTAGATGTTTCTCGATGCTTAACGAAGTTCTCCACTTTATCACTAGATGCTTACACCTTTCGAGGTTCTTGTATGCGCTGAATGAGTTCCCCTCTAAGCCACTAGATGTTTCTCGATGCTTAAGAAGCGAGTTCTCCTATTAGCCACTAGATGTTTCTCGATGCTTAAAGAAGCGAGTTCTCCTATTACTACCACTAGATGTTGCCCCTTATTATTGAAAGAGTGTATACACATTACATTGCCCCCTCCTTAGGATTGATCGTCCCGAACAAATCCATCGTTCTCATCACCACTGTAGCGATGTAGCCGGTCGCGATGTACAACTTTAGGTTTTCCTCTGACTCCCTTTTGTATCCGGTACACGACATCGTTGATTTTTGTAATGACTGTATATGGACCTTCCCAGTCCCGTTGAAGTTTCGGTGACAATCCTTTTTGTCGATGGGGATTGTAAAGCCACACCCGATCTCCTGCTTGGAACTCTGTGGTTGTCGCTCGTATATCGTAGCGTGTCTTCATTCGGTCACTGAACGTCTTTATTTTCAACCTGGTATTGTCGTGGATCTGAAGAAGTCTTTCTCTGAGGTCATCAATGTAGTCATCCTCGGCTTGCGGTTCCGATGTGGGGCATCCAAATTTTATTTCGCTCGGCAGTCTGATGTTCCTTCCCATCAAAATCTCAGACGGTGTATGGCCAGTTGAGGTATGCCTTGCACTTCGATACGCCATCAAAAACAGTGGAATGTGTCGATCCCAATCTCGCTGGTTGTCGTCCACAACTTTGCAAAGATGTTCCTTCAGGGTTCGGTTGAATCGTTCGACCATGCCATCAGATTGTGGATGAAGTGGTGTTGTTCTTGTCTTCTTGATGTCAAGAAGCCCACAAACTTCCTGAAATATTTTTGATTCAAAATTCCTTCCCTGGTCAGAATGCAGTTCTAATGGAACGCCGAATCTGCTCACCCAGTTGAAGACAATTTGGTCTGTGACTGTTTTGGCTTCTTGGTTTGGAATGGCGTATGCTTCAGGCCACTTGCTGAAGTAATCCATGACGACCAGAATATAACGATTTCCATTATTTGTTTCCGGAAATGGACCCGCCACGTCTACTGCAATCCTTTCGAAGGGTGCTCCGACATTATACTGCTGCATTTGGCTGTGGTTCTTTTTGTTCGGGCCTTTGGTGGCAGCACAGGTATCACATTTTCTGCACCACTTCTCGACATCTTCCCTTGCATGTAGCCAGTAAAATCGTTGTCGAACCTTTTCTAGCGTCTTGTTCACTCCTAGATGGCCTCCCGAAACTCCACCATGCATCTCTCGCAGAACGTCCATAACCTTCGATCTCGGTAAGACTAGCTGCATTACATAAGACTTTCCATCTGCTGATTCCCATTTACGTCGAAGGACACCCTCTTGGACATGAAACGAGTCCCACTGTGCCCAATAGGCCTTTAGAGTCGGACTTCTATCGGAGATATCAGCCCATTCTGGTTTTTCCTGGTGTTCCTTCCAAGCGAGGATGGGTTCGATATCTGAGTCTTCTTGTTGAGCCTTCCTCAACTCGTCGTTGCTCCAGCCATCAATGGGATCGGCTCTGGTTCGTTGGACAGTAACCACTTCTTTTTCTTCTTGTCGTCTGCAATGCTTACAGTCTTGCTTGCATGGTCTCCGAGACAGTGCATCTGCATTTGAGTGAAGCTTCCCCTTCCGATGTTGAATTTCGTAATCGTACGTCTGCAACCTCTCAATCCACCTTGCCACTTGACCCTCTGGATTCTTGAAATTCAAAAGCCAGTTAAGTGCTCCATGGTCAGTTCGGAGAAGAAACTTCTGTCCATAGAGATACTTATGGAAGTGCTTTGTTGCCAAAATCAGTGCAAGAAGTTCTCTTCTGGTCACGCAATAATTTCTTTCCGACTTCGAGAGTACCTTGCTGTAATAGGCAATCACCTTTTCTTCGCCATTATGCACCTGCGATAGTACAGCACCTATCCCGACGTTGCTGGCATCAGCATCAATTATGAACGGCTTTCCTGGAGTTGGGTAGGTCAGCACTGGTGCATTACACAAGCGTTGCTTGAGCTCTTGAAAGCTGCGCTCGCACTCACCTGACCATTTAAACTGCTTTCCCTTTTCCGTTAGCTGATGGAGACTCTTGGCAATTCCAGCAAAGTCCTTCACAAAGCGCCTATAGTAGGTGGCTAGACCCAGAAAGCTTCGGAGTTGATGTTTGTCCTGTGGTGTTGGCCAATTCTTCACGGTGTCAACCTTATCAGGATCCGTTTTTACTCCTTGGGATGAGATGATATGTCCCAGATATTTCACTTCGGTCTTGAAGAGTGAACACTTTTCTGGGTTAAGCTTGAGGTGGGCTTCTCGAAGTCTTTGAAACACGGCTCTCAGATTTGTACAGTGTTCGTCAAATGTTTTCCCGTATACTATGACGTCATCTAAATAGACCAGGCAAGATTTCCATGTCAGTCCTTGCAGGACGCATTCCATTAGGCGCTCAAAAGTCGCTGGAGCATTGCAAAGTCCAAAAGGCATCACTTTGAACTGCCACAATCCGTTTCCTGTTGAGAATGCTGTCTTTTCTTTGTCTTCAGGATGGATTTCGACTTGCCAGTAACCACTTTTTAAGTCTAAAGTTGAGAACCATTGCGCTCCTTCCATTGCGTCCAGAGTATCACTGATCCTAGGCAGAGGGTAGCTATCCTTCTTGGTCACATCATTCAACCTTCGATAGTCCACGCAAAAGCGGGTTGATCCGTCTTTCTTCTTTACCAGGACCACTGGAGACGCCCAAGGGCTTTTAGAGTTTTCGATCAGACCTTCTTCCTTCATGGTGGTTATCAGTTCTTCAACCTCACCTTGTTTGGCTAGTGGAAGGCGTCTTGCAGGTTGACGAATCGGCCTTGCATCCCCGGTATTGATTCGATGTTGCACCAGTTGCGTTCTGCCATATTTCCTTTTCGATGACGAAAAGATGTCTGCAAATTCTTCGAGGAGACCTTCTGCAGTTCTTCGTTGTTGGTGGCCAAGATTAGATGACTTGAAAATGTTCGTCTTTATGGAGTTCAGCTCTTCGGACTTCAAGGATTGCCTTGACTCTTCTTCGTTGATCCTTGTTATTGCTGATACAGATTCGCATTGTCCGACAATCTCACCTTTTCTAAGCTTAACTTCATACGGCTTGATGTTCAGTATTCTTACCGGAACCATGTTCTTTAAAGGTCTTACAAGAGTCTTCCCAATGATGACGTTTTGGGAGGACTTTACAGACGCTGGTTCGACCATGAGGTATCGATGGCTGCCAGGCTTACCCTTCAATTTCGTCCACACGAATACCTCTGAAGAAGCAGGCAAAGTGAGATCTTCTTTGATGACGGTTTTCACAGATGGCGATGTCTCATACGAGTTAGTCCCATAGATCATCGGAATCTCGATGTTTCGATATTTCAGGACTTGGTTCCCGATGTCCAATATCACTCCGTGATCTTTCATGAAATCGACGCCGACAATGCACTCATCGCATATATCTGCTACCAGGAACGGGTGAGAGAATTCCAACTCTGCCATCCGGATCTTAAGACGTACCTCACCATAAACTTTTGCGGCCTCTCCAGTTGCAGTCCTTAGACGATAGCTGTTGGTGTTGTGGAGCCATGCCTTCTTGACGAGGTCTTGCCGTATGATGGACGCCGTGGCACCGGTGTCAATGGTAGCCACACATTTGTTGCCGTTTATACTTGCTTCCACGGTCAGGCTCTTGTTGTCGCGTTTCGTTTGAGAAACCTGGATGTCGTTTCTGGGGCCATCGATACCAGAAACCAGCTTCTGCCCCTCGAAGTTGGTTCTTATTCGTTTCCCGGGTGGGAAACAACTTTGGAAGCAACGTTGTTCGTGTTGCTTTGACCCGTTGAGTTACTTCTGTTTCCACAGTGTTGGCATGCGGTTCCTCTTCGCGGTAATCTGCACTGTCGCTGTAGATGCCCAGTCTTATTGCAGTTCCAGCATCGTGCTGGTCCGTCTCGTTGACTCCTTTCCACAGTAGCTTTCTGACAAGAGCATTCTTGGACTTCTAATTCTCTTACACGATGCACGTTTTGGGAAGCTTGTTCTGCAGCTTCCATCGTCAGAGCGAAAGCCAATGCTTCTGGTAGTGTTCGCTTTCCAGCAGTGCGGATAGCCCTTTGAAGATTTATATCGCCCACAGCTCTCACAAAGGCTTCAACAGCAAGTTGATTTATTATCTCGTTACCAGCTGTTGGATATGCCAGGTGAACCAATCGCTCGATATCTGCCTGAAGCTGCTGCAGAGTTTCACCTCTTTTCTGTGTCCTATTGTTAAGCTGAACTCGGAAGACTTCTGTCATATGGCTATCCCCAAACCGCTGTTCGATCGCGCTTACCAGAACTGTGAAGTCACCACTCTTCTCTGCTGGGATGGTTTGTAGTAGTTCAGCAGCAGATCCTCTTAAAGCGAGCGTAAGAGCAATGTATTTTTCGTGATCGTCCCAGCCGTTTGTTAACGCTGCTGCTTCAAACTGTTTCTTGTAGATTGACCACGGAATCTGCCCATCAAAGCTTGGAGGATTCACTTCTCTCTTTCTTGAGCACTCACCAGAAGGTTCTCGAGCTTTCATCTTTCGCACTTTTTCTAGTTCATTTGTAATGGTTTCGATTCGTTCGTCAATTTTCTCGAAACGTGCATTTTGTTTTTCGACGCGCTCGTCAACAGTTTTGATTTTCTCTTCGAAGTCCGAAAACCTGCCTTCTAAAAGGTTTCTCTGTTCGTCGAACCGCTCTAGGACATCATTTCTTTGAGTTTCTAGTTGTTTCAGGACATCACTCCTTTGAGTTTCTAGTTGTTTGAGAACATTCTGTTGTTCTTGCTTTTGATCGCTTCTTTGTTCTTCAAATTTGGCTAGAAGAAGTGACATCATGTTAGATAAAGCAACATTTGCATTTACCTCTTCCACTTTTGCTTCTAATTCAAAAGCAAACGTATCTGGGTCTTCATTTTGCTGCTCCAGATATTCTTGCAGCCGTTTAACGAGTTCAGTTTTTACTCCTGTCCCACTTAAGCCACGTTTGCTTAGTTCGGCCTTTAGCTCAGGAACAGTTAAGTCTTTCAAAACTTTACTCATTTTTTTTTTTTTTTTTTTTTTTTTTTTTTTTTTTTTTTTTTTTTTTAACTTCACTACTTCACACAAAATAGTTAAATCACTGCTCACTGTTTTTATTCTCAATAAGTTTTAATCCCTTATTCTGACACCAATGTAATATTCTGCTTGGTCCGCTAATTAAAACTTATTCACACTTGCAAATAAAACACAAATTTACTTTATTTAAAATCGCTTCAACTTATTTATTGAACACTCAACTTTTACGTTTCGAACACAGTCTTTACTTTCAATTATTACTTTTATACGCAGTCTTTACTTATCGCAGTTTACAACCAAAAATTATACTAAACCGCTTCGCTTACAAGCGCCTATTTATATACCTCAAATCGGTTCGAGAATCTACGAGGTTGTTCTCGATGCTTAACGAAGTTCTCCACTTTATCACTAGATGCTTACCCCTTTCGAGGTTCTTGTATGCGCTGAATGAGTTCCCCTCTAAGCCACTAGATGTTTCTCGATGCTTAACGAAGTTCTCCACTTTATCACTAGATGCTTACCCCTTTCGAGGTTCTTGTATGCGCTGAATGAGTTCCCCTCTAAGCCACTAGATGTTTCTCGATGCTTAAGAAGCGAGTTCTCCTATTAGCCACTAGATGTTTCTCGATGCTTAAAGAAGCGAGTTCTCCTATTACTACCACTAGATGTTGCCCCTTATTATTGAAAGAGTGTATACACATTACAATACTTAGTTTTTTTTTAAAGACAAATTTCAAATACTTTTACTTCGCTCTATTTTATTTTCATAGTAGGTAATAGATCTTCATGCTTTTTTTTAATAGTTTATCGAACGTATTATCAGTTACTAACATGTCGTTGGCAATATCGAATTGAATGTATGATTCTGTTCGGATTCTGATCTAATCACATGTAGAATTATTTTCTATCCATCCTCCATTTCAATTAACTGGACGATACCCGTAGTATTGATTTGATGATTAACACTTTTTTCGGTTCACTTTGCGAACAAAAAATTATTATTTCCGTTAATTGCAACCAATTTCATGCTATTCGTAATTGAAATTAGAACGTACCATATCAGTAGGCATGAACTTTGAAAAAAAATGGTAAATATGGGGGGCCCGAGATTTTTCCGTCCCGGGCCCGGATTTCCTCTCGACGGCCCTGCAGAAGGCTACTGTGGAAAGGAGTCAGCGAGACGGACCAGCACGATGCTGGAACTGCAATAAGATTGGGCATCTACAGCGACAGTGCAGATTACCGCGAAGAGGAACCGCATGCCAACACTGTGGAAACAGAAGTTATTCAAATGGTCAAAGTAACACCAACAATGTTGCTTCCGAAGTTGTTTCCGAAGTTGTTTCCCACCCGGGAAACGAATAAGAACCAACTTCGAGGGGCAGAAGATGGTTTCCGGTATCGATGGCCCCAGGAACGACATCCATGTTTATCAAACGAAACGTGACAACAAGAGCAAACCATATAAGCCAGGCTGTAAACATTGCAGACGACATGAAGAAAAAGAAGTGGTTAGTGTCCAACGAACCAGAGCCGATCCCATTTATGGCTGGAGCAACGACGAGTTGAGGAAGGCCCAACAAGAAGATTCAGATATCGAACCCATCCTAGTATGGAAGGAACAGAAGGAAAAACCAGAATGGGCTGATATCTCCGACAGAAGCCCGACTCTGAAGGCCTATTGGGCACAGTGGGACTCGTTTCATGTCCAAGAGGGTGTCCTTCGACGTAAATGAGAATCAGCAGATGGAAAGTCTTATGTAATGCAGCTAGTCTTACCGAGATCGGAAATTATGGACGTTCAGCGAGAGATGCATGAAGGAGTTTCGGGAGGCCATCTAGGAGTGAACAAGACGCTAGAAAAGGTTCGACAACAATTCTATTGGCTACATGCAAGGGAAGATGTTGAGAAGTGGTGCCGAAAATGCGATACCTGTGCTGCCACCAAAGGCCCGAATAAAAAGAACCACAGCCAAATGCAGCAGTATAATGTCGGAGCACCCTTCGAAAGGATTGCAGTAGACGTGGCGGGTCCATTTCCGGAAACAAATAATGGAAATCGTTATATTCTGGTCGTCATGGATTACTTCAGCAAGTGGCCTGAAGCATACGCCATTCCAAACCAAGAAGCCAAAACAGTCGCAGACCAAATTGTCTTCAACTGGGTGAGCAGATTCGGCGTTCCATTAGAACTGCATTCTGACCAGGGAAGGAATTTTGAATCAAAAATATTTCAGGAAGTTTGTGGGCTTCTTGACATCAAGAAGACAAGAACAACACCACTTCACCCATGGTCGAACGATTCAACCGAACCCTGAAGGAACATCTTTGCAAAGTTGTGGACGACAACCAGCGAGATTGGGATCGACACATTCCACTGTTTTTGATGGCGTATCGAAGTGCAAGACATAGCTCAACTGGCCATACACCGTCTGAGATTTTGATGGGAAGGAACATCAGACTGCCGAGCGAAATTAAATTTGGATGTCCCACATCGGAACCGCAAGCCGAGGATGACTACATTGATGACCTCAGAGAAAGACTCGTTCAGATCCACGACAATACCAGGTTGAAAATAAAGATGTTCAGTGACCGAATGAAGACACGCTACGATATACGAGCAACAACAACAGAGTTCCAAGCAGGAGATCGGGTGTGGCTTTACAATCCCCATCGACAAAAGGGGTTGTCACCGAAACTTCAACGCGACTGGGAAGGTCCATATACAGTCATTACAAAAATCAACGATGTCGTGTACCGGATACAAAAGGGAGTCAGAGGAAAACCTAAAGTTGTACATCGCGACCGGCTACATCGCTACAGTGGTGATGAGAACAATGGATTTGTTCGGGACGATCAATCCTAAGGAGGGGGCAATGTAATGTGTATACACTCTTCATCTCTTTTAATATCGTGTTATAGCAGAATAAAACATTTAGAATAAGTGGCAACATCTAGTGGAGAGGAGAATTCGCTTCTATAAGCATCGAGAAACATCTAGTTGCTAATAGGGGAACATTCAGCAAGCACATACAAGAACCTCGAACGAAAGGGGTAACATCTAGGGGATTAAGAGGAGAACTAACTTCGTTAAGCATCGAGAACATTCAGCGCCTAAAAGAATCTAGTAGTTTCTCGAACCGATTTTGAGGTATATAAATAGGCGCTCGGAAGCGAAGCGGTTCAGTATGATTATTGATTGTGAACTACGATAACGTCAAGACTGTGTATAAAAGTAATAATTGAAAGTAAAGACTGTGTTCGAAACGTAAAAGTTGAGTGTTCAATAAATAAGTTTGAAGCGATTTTAAATAAAGTAAATTGTGTTTTATTTACAAGTGTGAATAAGTTTTAATTTGCGGACCAAGCCGAATATTACAATATGATCAATTTAACAAAATTAAAAACTTTATATTTTTTATCCTATTCTTATCATGTTTTGGTTCATCGCGTTCGTATGTATTCCTCCGTGATTGTATGTGGTCGACAGCATTAGTCAGAAATTCGTTCTCTTCATCTTGCGTCATAGTGCGAAGTTCAAATTCCGTTGAGTCTGATAACACCAGTCGACAAAATTATACTTTTTTTTTTTGTTATCCTGACTTCGAACTTCACCTTCAAATTTTTCTATATTACATCAGGTTTTTAAAATATACCCCTTTAAAAATTCTAAAGACAACCAAAACCGGTAAAACATGCCGTATCCCTTAACTTTAAATTGCAAGATGATTTTGCAAAGTAGATATCTTTGCTTTTAGGTACAGTTTAAATTATTTTGGTATTTTACTTAGTTTTTGTAATTTCTTATTAGTTATGAAAGACTCATAAGTCTTCATTTGACTCTACCTGAAGTTTTGAAAAACCTTGATTGTAATTCTTTTATGTTTTTAAATAATTCGTTTAATTTTTGATGCTGATTACGAATCCGAACTCCAATTTTAGGTAGGTACATGTGGTCAAACTAAGAAATACTCGTTTTCAACATTACTTTTGTATTTTTTTCAATATATTACATGAACTTGATATTATAATCTTAGGACTACGAATTCGTAATAGGAAATAGTAAACATTTGCAAATGGAATATTGAAGAAAGATATAGTAGATTTGGATAATCATCACACATTTTTTTGAAAAGAAAACTACTTTATGAATTTAGATAGCCTCGAAGAGCCTTTCAAATTAAAAATAAAATATCTCAAAAACCTAAATTGATGGAGTAATTTTCGAGTCGGGTTTGAATTGAAGATGTTGACGGCATCGACAGCAATATATCATGAATTGGAAGGCATTTTATTAAAATTCAAGAGACCTACAATTAAAAAGAGACACAAAATTATCCTTACCAGCTACATACATCAAAGAATTCTGCAAAACATGTACAAGATATTCATCTGCAAAATTGTATCGCTTGCGAATATATTGAAACTGAACGGTTGACCAATTCTTGCTGGATTGTAGATGTAGATTAAATCATGAGGAATGGCTTGTACACACTACAATCTTTCTCCTGTCGGTCGATGGCTGAAAGAAGTGCTTTTTTGCAGAAGTGAATATCTTCTGCATTTCGGTCTTTTCTCTCTATCTCACAAACATTAATTTTATATGTAGCATCCCTTTTTTTTGCAAAAATCAAATGCAGATTAGTTAACATTAATCTTAACTTTCAAAAAATACTTTGAAAGAATAACGAAAATCAGCTTAGAGAACAAAAAGTTAATAAATAAAGAAGCAACAGCGGTAAATTAAACACAGTTAAAAAGGTGTGTTAATAATAATAACTAAAAAAAGTATTTTTAAGATGTCATCAACAGAAAGTTCACGGTGCATTAACTATAAGCAAGATGTTCTAAATCTTCTGGATGAACTTTCAAGTAAAAATAAATAAAATTCAAAGACCGTAATTTTGTTCATCACGATGCCCTACAACTTTTATTTTGACATAAGGGCAAATTGTGTAAATACCCTAGCGTGAAAAAATTGTGATAGCTTTATTTATACAAAAATATTAAACCGTTTTATTTATTGCATACAAAAATATTTCCTTGAGTTTAAATTTAATTCAAAGGACTATGTATATATGGAAGTAAATCCTTGATTGATTAAGGCATCTTTGATACAATATTAATTATGCTTTCCAAATCAGCATCACTTAAATACGTTAATATGCGCTCAGAGCACTCAATTGGCAACTTTAAATAACATTTGAAAAACTCATGTCCCTGGTCAAGCAATAAACGCCTTCTATAACCATTCTTGAAGTTTCGTTCAATAAAAGGAGCATATATTTCGCACTTTGTTTTATAGTTTTCTGAATTAAAATATTGTATTACGTCTGCATTTCTTGCATAGTTTGCCAATGAATGGATATTTTTCGTCAAAATATCGTACAAACTTATTTTATTATTTGCAATTATCTCATGCTTTATTTCATTTATTTCACATTCACAATCAAATAATAAATCGTCAAATTGCTCACTGTCATAACGCAGAGAATTAATATTTCTTTTAGAAACATATAAACCCGCAGTTCTTAACTTTATTAAGTGTTTTTTTAGAACATTGGCGATTTCGTTGTATTCAGTATCATAATGATCAACATAATACTCATAGTCATCGTCGTCGTCAATATACATTTGTTGGGTTCTACTTCTAACATTTTGTAAAATTTCAAGTATTGTGTAATTATCCTGAGACACAACATTAATATCGGATCCAAAGTCAAGCAGTAGTTTTACAATCGAGGATTGAAATGATTCAACGGCCAAAACAAGAGGTGTTCTACCCTCGTTGTCCTTCAAATCACTATGAGACATGTTTTGCAAGAGAAGCGAAGCTATTTCGTAATTGGGATTACATGAAGCATAGTGAAGTGGCGTTTGACCCTTAGAGTTTGTGGAATACACGTCAGCATTGTTTTCAAGTAATACTTTAAACGCATCTGTATGATTTGTCTTTGCTGAAATATGAAGAGCTGAATCGCCATTATTTCGCTTTAAATTAACGCAAGCCCCATTCGCTATGAGCATTTTCATAATTGAAGCATTACCTTTTGCTGCAGCAATCAACAATGGTGAAACATCTCCGACAAGACAATTAACATTTGCTTTGTACTCTAAAAGTACTTCAACAACATTTGGGATGGTTTGAGAACATGCAATATGAAGTGCAGTTAGGTTTTTGTCTTTAGTCTTAGCATCAACATTTGCACCCATGCTAAGGAGCATTTTGGCTATTTCGGCCTTCGTTTCGAAATTACAATTACCACTGTAGCTCACCTCTAATAAATTCATAAATAGATCTTTTGAAGCATTCAAGTGCAATGCTGTCCTTCCGTGCTCATCAGTGGCTTCAATATCAGCTTTATTTTGAAGCAGAATCTCAACTAAGTCCATACAAATATTTCTGGTAGCAATCCTAAGCAGCTCCGGACTTTTTTGAACACTGGCTCCGTGCGATAGCAGCAATTTAGTCATAACCACATCTGAATTCTTAACTGAATAATATAAAGCGCGTTTCCCCAATTTGTCTGTTGCATCAACATTAAATCCATGGGTAAGAAATAGTTCTACTATCTCAACATTATTACATTGTACAGCAATGTGTAGGAAATTACAATTGGCATCTTCATAACAGACCAAATGAAGTCCATGATCAAAAATATGTTGTAAAATGTTAATATATGAGGCTTCGATGGCTTCAGGAATTAAAATCTCGACGTCATCCTGATCAACAGAAAAACCGTATTTTATAAGGTCTTGAACAATTTCCAAATAGTTATTTCCCAATTTTTTTGCTGCAATTGCAAGTGCACTTTTGTTGGTCGCATTATTTTTATCTGGGCTATATTTAAGAACTTCTTTGACTATTAAGGATAATCCTTTTGAAACAGCTAAGTTAAGTATCGTTTCTCCATTTTTGAATTCCATATTTATGTCGGCACCATGATTCATTAACAACTTAGCGGCTTCACTCTTACATGCCTGTACAGCCAGGTAAAGTGGAGTTAACATATCTTTGCAACGAGCATTGACATCGGCTTTGCTTCTCAACAGCACTTCCATTGTTTCAACATGACCATGTTTAGATGCTAAGTGCAATGCAGTTTGTCCTTCCGTTGATACAGCATTCACGTTTGCTCCATGTTTTAAAAGCAGTTCAACAACCGAGGAGTTTTCAACATATTGTGCTGCACTAAGAAGAGTAGTAAATTGTTGTCCTGAATTATCAGTACAATTTATAAAAACACCGAGTTGCAACAATTTTTCAGTAATTTGTCTGTTTTGTATTGCCAGATGAATACAGAAAGCACTGACATATGCTCCTCTATCTAAAAGAATATCAATTATTTGTTCGTTGCCTCTTTTGATAGCTAACATTAGAGGAGTCAAACCTCTTTCATTCGCCACATTAATGTCAGCATTATAATTCAAAAGCAATTCAACAGTTTCTATATCACCACATACAACAGCATAGTGTAGTGGAGTATCTGAAGGATGTGTTATGTTTATTTTGCTGTTGGCCTTTGAACCGTTGACTAAAAGCAATTTAGTTATTTCTCGGTACCTTGAACCTGAACTTACTGATTTACAAAGAAGAACGTATCCATTTGCTTCGGATGCACCGATGCCATATTGATTTAATAAATCCCTTAAAGTTTCCAGTTTTCCATACTCAACTGCTGATAACAGTTTCCTGTTTATTTCATTCATTGTTGGTGTCTTAATTAAGATATAAAGTTTACAGCAATGGGGTTTTGAGTTTAACCAGTTCGTCATTCGCTTAAACCTCGGCACTGTGAATGGTAGCTCTTAAGATATAAATATGGAAAGGCCTTGTTTAAATTCACGTACCTTTAGGTTCCGCTTAAGGGCCACTGCAGCTATTATCGCTTTTAGCTCCTCTTATCTTCCTCGAAAGACTGAAATGAGTCTCGGCGACAAATTTTTTTCACAAATTATTGTCAAAAATACTGAATACTATGTTTTTGATCAAAAACACTTTATTTATTCATATAGTGTTTTGGTTTTTGATTACTATCATCATTGAATAATTACAAATAGAAGTGGACACCGAACATTGCTCAAACGGATGCGACTTATGAGCATCCAGTGAGTACCATTAGTAGCTTGAATATCATTTTCATGATATTGGTTGTTGTATATGCTAATTTATATGCTCAAAAAAGGATTAAAAAAGTCCTTTTGGGATCTTTTTTGAAAAGGACAATAATATGTACACGTTGAATGGGATAGTGTGTTTTTGTCGCCATAAAAAAAAAAAACAATTTTAAGAATAGGTATACCTACATCTTTGGAAGAAAAATGAATTATCAATCCAGACATATTATGTACATACATATGTATATGTATTTAATTTCTGTTTATCATATAGATGACTTTTTGTTGTAAGTTTTTCGTCGTTCATAGCTCAAGAACAGAAGAGATATTGACTTCAAATAAATTTCGTTATACAGATAATTATGCAGAAAGATGCAGAAAGGACTCTCAACAAAATTGCGTAGGTGTTTTTTTTTTACCATATCAATTTAAAAAAAAAGGTGAAAATTTTGGTTAATCCTAAATATCTCACGAACCAATAACACTAGCGGGTTAAATTGAATTTTAAATTATATTTTGTAACGTGATACAAAACAAGTACATTTTTGGAAAAAAAAAATCCAATTAACGGTTTTTTTATAAATCAAAAAAACTAAAAAAAATGTGTCACCTCGAAAAATTTACGAACAAAAAATGTTGTTATCTCCAAAACAATTTTGTACAACGAAGAATAATGTTTTTAACATCTGGTAAAATTTTGAGAAAAATTGAATTGACAGTTTTTTTATAAAAAATAAAAACCTAAAAAAAACATTACTCAAAGTTGGTAAAAATTGATTTTCGACTCGAAATTCTTTTCATAAATTTGAGATTATGGCTTCCAACTAATTTTATCTTATAAAACTAAAATGTCTCGAAAACAAACAATGCTATTGACTCCGGAATAATTTTATTTTAGAGTTTTGACACAATGTTGCAACTATAATTTAATGTGGTTTGTAAAAATATTCAATTTACAATTTTTTTTTTCAAGCAAAACAAAAATTACTTAAAATCGTCAGCTTTACATTCAAAGTATTTAAAGTTGATCAAAACATTGATAAACAACGTAAATCAGAAAAGGTTCAAGAAGATACTTTATGTATATGTTAGTACCTTACTGCCTTGAAAATTATAAGTAGGTATGTAGATAAATATTTTGCCAAAAGTAGGTTAACTTTCATAACTTTTATAGATACCTTTGCAAATTTCATTTAATTAAAACAACACGTCGATAAATATAATTATGTACATATGTCTTATTCAAGGTTGGCACAACACATTATTATAAAAATAAAGCGAAAAAGGGAGGTATAATAAGAAGACAAAGTGAAGTCAATATTTTCAAGTGCTCCCTTTTGTTTAATTTTTATAATTAAAATTAAAATTGAAAAAATATTTATTTTAAATAAAAGTAGTCTTAAAGTGAAAAAGAATCTAAAGAGGACGGAATTACTTTAACTCTGAAGGTAAAATTTTTCAAAAACACCGAATATTGTGGCAGTGGCAGCTTCTTTCCCTGTTTGTGATGAAAGCGATATATGATACCAAAAAGAAAATTGGGGGAAATATCAACACCATTAAAAAATTCCATATCTTATCAAAGCGCAAACATGAATTCGTCATCTCAAATGAGCCAGATAAAGTTAATTGTAGATGGTTGTCTTCAAGAACACCTAAAGGACATTGCGACTAAGGCTGGCATAAGCGCCATATCTATGGAAACACAGCAGTTACGGTCTCAAAACGAACAACTTACGGGACGTTTAGCCGCGCGCTGTTGAGAGCTACTGCGAGTCACTTGAAAAGCAGTTAGAGTTTTTACACGATGAAACACACGAACATTCAGTTGTTTTACATTTGCCCCCAGATGAGACAAATTATTGTCAAAAATACTGAATACTATGTTTTTGATCAAAAACACTTTATTTATTCATATAGTGTTTTGGTTTTTGATTACTATCATCATTGAATAATTACAAATAGAAGTGGACACCGAACATTGCTCAAACGGATGCGACTTATGAGCATCCAGTGAGTACCATTAGTAGCTTGAATATCATTTTCATGATATTGGTTGTTGTATATGCTAATTTATATGCTCAAAAAAGGATTAAAAAAGTCCTTTTGGGATCTTTTTTGAAAAGGACAATAATATGTACACGTTGAATGGGATAGTGTGTTTTTGTCGCCATAAAAAAAAAAAACAATTTTAAGAATAGGTATACCTACATCTTTGGAAGAAAAATGAATTATCAATCCAGACATATTATGTACATACATATGTATATGTATTTAATTTCTGTTTATCATATAGATGACTTTTTGTTGTAAGTTTTTCGTCGTTCATAGCTCAAGAACAGAAGAGATATTGACTTCAAATAAATTTCGTTATACAGATAATTATGCAGAAAGATGCAGAAAGGACTCTCAACAAAATTGCGTAGGTGTTTTTTTTTTACCATATCAATTTAAAAAAAAAGGTGAAAATTTTGGTTAATCCTAAATATCTCACGAACCAATAACACTAGCGGGTTAAATTGAATTTTAAATTATATTTTGTAACGTGATACAAAACAAGTACATTTTTGGAAAAAAAAAATCCAATTAACGGTTTTTTTATAAATCAAAAAAACTAAAAAAAATGTGTCACCTCGAAAAATTTACGAACAAAAAATGTTGTTATCTCCAAAACAATTTTGTACAACGAAGAATAATGTTTTTAACATCTGGTAAAATTTTGAGAAAAATTGAATTGACAGTTTTTTTATAAAAAATAAAAACCTAAAAAAAACATTACTCAAAGTTGGTAAAAATTGATTTTCGACTCGAAATTCTTTTCATAAATTTGAGATTATGGCTTCCAACTAATTTTATCTTATAAAACTAAAATGTCTCGAAAACAAACAATGCTATTGACTCCGGAATAATTTTATTTTAGAGTTTTGACACAATGTTGCAACTATAATTTAATGTGGTTTGTAAAAATATTCAATTTACAATTTTTTTTTTCAAGCAAAACAAAAATTACTTAAAATCGTCAGCTTTACATTCAAAGTATTTAAAGTTGATCAAAACATTGATAAACAACGTAAATCAGAAAAGGTTCAAGAAGATACTTTATGTATATGTTAGTACCTTACTGCCTTGAAAATTATAAGTAGGTATGTAGATAAATATTTTGCCAAAAGTAGGTTAACTTTCATAACTTTTATAGATACCTTTGCAAATTTCATTTAATTAAAACAACACGTCGATAAATATAATTATGTACATATGTCTTATTCAAGGTTGGCACAACACATTATTATAAAAATAAAGCGAAAAAGGGAGGTATAATAAGAAGACAAAGTGAAGTCAATATTTTCAAGTGCTCCCTTTTGTTTAATTTTTATAATTAAAATTAAAATTGAAAAAATATTTATTTTAAATAAAAGTAGTCTTAAAGTGAAAAAGAATCTAAAGAGGACGGAATTACTTTAACTCTGAAGGTAAAATTTTTCAAAAACACCGAATATTGTGGCAGTGGCAGCTTCTTTCCCTGTTTGTGATGAAAGCGATATATGATACCAAAAAGAAAATTGGGGGAAATATCAACACCATTAAAAAATTCCATATCTTATCAAAGCGCAAACATGAATTCGTCATCTCAAATGAGCCAGATAAAGTTAATTGTAGATGGTTGTCTTCAAGAACACCTAAAGGACATTGCGACTAAGGCTGACATAAGCGCCATATCTATGGAAACACAGCAGTTACGGTCTCAAAACGAACAACTTACGGGACGTTTAGCCGCGCGCTGTTGAGAGCTACTGCGAGTCACTTGAAAAGCAGTTAGAGTTTTTACACGATGAAACACACGAACATTCAGTTGTTTTACATTTGCCCCCAGATGAGAAAACAGACAAGGATCGTAAAGTAAAACAAACTTGCCTTAGCCTTCTCGATCTAGATGAAAATGCTCATTTATCTTTTGTCAAATCACGAGAATTTGTTAACCGGCACAACAACAAAACCACTATGGTGTTAAACTTCACTGACAAATGCATTGCACAACAAATTGTGAAGGCTGCACCAAAGCTAAAAAGTACTGGAGTTGTGGTGCATAGAGAACAATCTCTTCTATACAGGAAGAAACGAAAAGCACTATTCGAAATCAAATCGAAACGCATCGAAAAAAACCGGAACGCGCAAATTCTCATTAGAGGATCGAAGCTCGGAATTTCCGGTTTTACATTTTCTTAATAATTGGTGACTTTTTAAGCAGTCAAATAGGAGTTTTCCAAAATTTTTCGTTCTTAAATTTTGAACAATTTGCATTCCAAAGAGAATCGGTTGATAAATGCACAAACTTAAATGGCAACTTTTTGACTGAGATGGTTGAGGATTTTAGTGTTTATATTCTAAACGGGGTATCCAAAAGTGATCCCACTGGCACTTTTACATTCATTTCTAGTCAGGGTTGTTCTGTAATTGACTACTGCTTAGCCAAAGGTGACTGGCTCAAAATTGTCAATGATTTCGATGTGATTACTGCTACCTATTCGTCGCATCTTCCTATATGTGCCTCTTGCAAATTTAGGACCCCTGAATGCGATTTACGACAACAAATTGAAAACGGATGCAAAAAGCTTCGTTGGATTAATTCAAAATCCGATATCTATAGAAGAAATCTACTTTAACACCCAACCAATCCTTCAAGTCTGGTTTCAAACACAGAAGATGTCTCAACGGATTTAATTTTTGACACCATCAGAATATCAGCTGTCATGAGTTCTCACAATAGAGCAAATAACTATAAATCTTGTTGGTATGGCGAAGAATGTAGGAGAAGTAGAAAAAAATCTTTCGCGTTTCTTAAAATCTTTAGAAAAAACAATAATTTGGCCTCTAAGTCCCTATATCTTCAGGCAAATAATTCGTACAGAAGATTGTGTAGCCTCAAAAAACAACAATATCTAAAAAAAATGGCGTTCAATCTCATACATTGTAATGAGTCTAGATCATTTTGGACAAATGTACGCATTCTAGCTGGCCGAAATAATAAGTCAACGGTCTCTGCTATTGATGTGGATACAATGGCTACTTACTTCAAAACACTTTTCATAGCAGACCCTGGTCAAATGAACATAAGTTTTGCACTACCATTCATTTATATTGATGAGTTAGATTCCCGATTTTCAATGCTAGAGCTAATAGTGGCTTTGAAAAAAATGAAGGATAATGAGGCTCCGGGTTTAGATGGCATACCGGCCGAGTTTTACAAAAATGCCAGCTCACAATTTCTAGAACAAATTTTACTTTTAATAAACAAGATGTTTATAGATGAGACAATTCCAAATAGCTTCCGATCTTAATACATTTCTGTGATCTTTAAAAAAGGAGATCCTAACCTACCGGAAAACTATAGGGGAATCTCTGTTCTCAGCTCTCTGTGGAAAATTTTCACTCAATTACTGTACCTAAGGCTTGTTTCCTGGGTTGAAAGGAATAATAAAATAAGTGGTTTCCAAGCGGGGTTCAGAGCAAATCTCTTTACAATAGACCAAATTTTTACTTTAACGAGTGTTGCTAAACGTTTTATTGATAAAAAAAAGAACCTCTATGCATTTTTTGTAGATTTTAAAGCCGCCTTTGACACTATAAACAGAAGGTTACTACTTTTCAAACTTACAGATATAGGCTTGTCTACAAAGTTCATAAAAATATATGAACAACTAATATCAAATACAAGTTCAGTAGTAAAAATTGGTATGAGATTGTCAAACCAACTTAAATCTGAAACGGGAGTACCACAGGGTTGCATTTTGAGTGCCTTGATTTTTTCCCTCTTCATCAATGACATTGAAGATCAAATTCCAGGTGGTGATATTTTTAGAGATGTACTTATCAAGGTGCTTTTATATGCAGATGACCTTGTCATTCTAACCGATAATCCAGAGACTTTGCAGCTTCAGATTGAAAAATTAAAACGATATTGCGATACTTGGGACCTTAAAATAAATACTTCAAAGTCAAAGATAATGGTTTTTAGATCTCAAAACCGCAGTAATAGGACTAATCGCAACTGGCACCTTGACATAGAAGTAGTGACTGATTACAAATACCTAGGATTTACTATAACACATAACCTAGATCTTGGAGCTCATTTTAAAGACAAAGTGAAGGTAGCAAAAGCAGCTATCAATTGTATGTGGTCAAACTTCTTCAAAAGTAACTCTATAGATGCGTTGACTAAATTTAAAGTATTTGAGACAACTATCAAAAGTTCTCTCTTATACGCTAATGAAGTTTATGGATACAAGAATTAGAAGTAATCGAATTAGTCCAACGGTATTTTTTCAAACGTATTTTCAGACTCCCTGCTAATACACCAAACTACGCTATTTACATTGAATCTGGCCTGCCTCCAATTTACTTAAAAAACCTCAAAGCTAACGCAGACTATATTGTTAAAGTCATGAGTAGACCTAATAATAATATTCAGAAAAAGATTATTTTGATAGCTCTACGGGATAGGTACTCTCCTTTTAAAGACTGGTTTGATTTGGCATCAGAATATAACTATCCGTTGTCACTAAGTATTGATAATTTAGAAGCATTTAGAAATGAACTGTATGACATTATTTCTATTATAGATGAAACAATGTAGGTATCTAAAATCAATAACCCGGACAAGAGAGTCTGTTACAAGAACAGCTTACTCTAAACTCAACTTATGTCTCGGGTATGACAACTATTTTCGAAACGAGTTTACTGCCAATGAGATAAGTCTAATCTTTAAAATGCGAGTTGAAATGCTTAAGCTTAATAATTATAGACCTCACAGAAATGATTTGAATCCAAATTGTTCACTATGTAACCTCAATCAGGCTGAAAATATTTCTCATTTCTTAGCGTTTTGTCCAATCATACAGGAAATCCGAAGATTATATTTTAATAAAAGTTTTTTTACAACTGAAGAATGTTTTGCAATTATGGAGAAAGTGGATGGAAAACTATCATTCGATTTGTTTCAGAGGCTCTAGCATATAGAAACATGTAAATTAACTTTTAACACATGCGGTCTAATGATAAACTTTATTTTAGCTAAACTAAACGCCCAATTTGTGTATTGAAACACTTTAAATTACTTTTTATATATACCTTCGTTCTTATTTATAATATTATTATATTATTATTATTTATTATAATTGTAATAATTTTTTATGTTATTAATGTTATATATTATAATGTTTGTTTTCGACTGTTCTTATCATTGATATTAGGTTTATATTTTAACTGTTTAATGAAATTTATAAAATGTACTCTCTCTAAACGTATTTATTTAATTCACATAATTTGCATTTTCGGCAGACGGCTTATAAGCCATGCATGTAAATCTTTTAAACTAATTCTGTTAAATAAATTATATGTATATGGAATAAAAGAAAAAAAAAATTTCTTTACCACTGACATGTGACTACAAAAACTGCTTAAAGTCAAAAGTACTTCCATGCAACCGTCAACCTAAAGCAAAACAATATCACAAAAAAATACGTAAAAACAAAAACAAAATAGAAAATTAATTCTTAAAGCCATGTAGGTACAACAAAATCTATATAAAAAAATTCAACAATGCAAGAAGAAATTGTATGTTATTTGTGTACGCACAGTGCACTGGTAAATGGTAACATGATCCAAAATGGCTTTAAGAATCCTTTTTTACTCCACTTTGATTATATCTTTTTTTCTTCACTCCACAGTTTTTTGCTTTAAAGCCAAAAATACTACTGAAATAGTTGAAAAATCTAATAAGTACGCCTCCAACTTGTGTTATATATATATTATATATATATATATATACATATATACCTCCACTTCATACATACGTTCCTACTAACCTCCATTACATAATATATTATGTGATTACTAATTACCTACCTAACATTAGCCTAAACAAAATACATACCTACCTATGCTTATGTATGTACATTTGCAATGTATACTTTGTAGTAAAGTATGATTCGTCCACTATCCCTATTTTCAGAAAAAAAAAGAAATTTAAAAATAAACCTATCCCAACCCATATCAAACTAATAACGAAATTGAAGAAAAATTCACCGAAACTCACAAATCATCATCATGTCGAATTACATGCAAGCACCAACATCATTTTCATTTTATGAATGAGAACGAAATTTAAAAAAAAAAAAAAAAACAAATCTTCAAAATACATTTTCTGCAGCGAACGTAATTTGGCCTTGAATGCCACACTTTAACAGACATATGTACCTACACAGTTGTTATTGTTGTTTTTATTCTAAATAACAATATTCCGTTATCTTTTTCGACCATAACAAATTGTGAGTAAATTTCCCATAAGGACCAAATCTGTAAAATTGGGTGTTGTATTTGATAGACTGATACAATAACTCGCCGTGCGATACTAGCGACTTATGAGCATTTGAGCAATAAGTGTCGCCATCTAGAGCAGGATCTGCCGGGTGTACCTTCTATTTGTAATTATTCAATGCTATCATGCACAGTTTTTGATTGACAGCTCTAGAATCAAGAAGTGCTAATCAGGGATGAAAAATTTGATACAACTGTACCGAATTTGATACAATGAGTTTGTAAAGGGTATTTAACACTTTGACTGCGGCATGGTTTGACCTGAGCGAATCCTCAATGCTGAATTTTTTTTTTGTCAAAAAGGTTCTTTTTACTCTACTTTACTTTACTCGTATATCAGTGCTTAATATTACTAATATTTTGTTTTTTGACTATAAAAAATGATTGTCGCGTAGTCGACGTCAGCATCATAGTATGGCGTTTTTCCCGGATGCGGGGTGTGCGGAGGCATTGGAAGTGGTCAGTAATAAACATGTTGCCGACGATGCGCCAACGTCCGCCGCATAGAACAAATACGATTTGTCGAAGACGCGTAAACGTCAGCAGTCAAATTTTTAAATTGTAAGGGCCGAGATGGTTCAAGTATGTGTGGAACAAAATATCGGTGTGGAATCAAAGTATGTTAGCCGCGGCCTCGACGGAATACCGATGGACCAAATTTTCCATGACACTGAGGCATAATTTAGGTTCAATGCTGTTAATGTGCCGAATTATCTCATCCGTAAGCTCTTAAATTGCTGCTGACTTAACGATGTACCCTTTTCTTTCAAATAACCTCAAAAAACGAAATACAAAAAAAGTAGGGCTAAGTCCGAAATAGAAAATATTTTTTTTTATGACTTAAAGGTGTTTCCTCGCCTTAATATTGTAATGTGTATACACTCTTTATCTCTTTTAATATCGTGTTATAGTAGAATAACATCGAGAACATTCAGCGCCTACAAGAACCTCGAAGGGGCAACATCTAGTGATTAAGAGAACTCGCTTCGTTAAGCATCGAGAACATTCAGCGCCTACAAGAACCTCGAAGGGGCAACATCTAGTGATTTAAAGGAGAACTCGTTTCGTTAAGCATCGAGAACATTTAGCGCCTACAAGTTTCTCGAACTGATTTGAAGTATATATATAATAGGCAGACGGCAGAAAGGCTATTCGCTCTTATTCTTAAGAAATGAAATTTGTAAACCATTTTTTGTATAATAAAGAATTAATCTATCTATCTATATAAATAGGCGCTCGAAAGCAAAGCGGTTCATTATTGATTCTGAACTGCGATAAAGTAAAGACTGTGTTTGAAAAGTAATAATTGAAAGTGTTGAATAAATAAGTTTGGAGCGATTTAAATAAAGTAAATTTGTGTTTTATTTACAAGTGTGAATAAGTTTTAATTATCGGACCAAGCCGAATTTTACATTGGTGTCAGAAGTGGGATTAAAACTTATTGAGCATAAAAACAGTGAGTAGTGATTGAATTATTTTGTGTGAAGTAGTGAAGTTAAAAATAAAAAAATTAATACAGTTTTGAAAGACTTAACTGTCCCTGAGCTAAAGGGCGAACTAAGCAAACGTGACTTATCTGGAGCAGCAAAATGAAGACCCACATACGTTTGCTTTCGAATTAGAAGCAAAAGTGGAAGAGGTAAATGCAAATGCTGTCAGTTATTTTAGCCAAGTTTGAAGAGAATGAAAAGAATGTTCTCAAACAACTAGAAACTCAAAGAAATGATGTCCTGAAACAACTAGAAGCCCAAAGAAGCGACCAAAAACAAGAACTGCAGAATGTTCTAAAACAACTAGACACTCAAAGGAATGATGTCCTGAAACAACTAGAAGCCCAAAGAGTGACCAAAAGCAAGAACAGCAGAATATTCTAGAGCGGTTTGACGAACAGAGAAACCTTTTAGAAGGCAGGTTTGTGGTCTTCGAAGGAAAAATCAATACTCTCGACGAGCGCGTCGAAAAACAAAATGCCCGTTTCGAGGAAATGGACGAACAAATCGAAACCATTACAAATGAACTAGAAAAAGTGCGAAAGATGAAAGCTCGAGAACCTTCTGGTGAGTGCTCAAGGAAAAGAGAAGTGAATCCTCCAAGCTTTGATGGGAAGATTCCGTGGTCAATCTACAAGAAACAGTTTGAAGCAGCAGCGTTAACAAACGGCTGGGACGATCACGAAAAATACATTGCTCTTACGCTTGCTTTAAGAGGATCTGCTGCTGAACTGCTACAACCCAGCCCAGCAGAGAAGAGTTCACAGTTCTGGTAAACGCAATCGAACAGCGGTTTGGGGATAGCCACATGACAGAAGTCTTCCGAGTTCAGCTTAACAATAGGACACAGAAAAGAGGTGAAACACTGCAGCAGCTTCAGGCAGATATCGAGCGATTGGTTCACCAACAGCTGGTAACGAGGTAATAAATCAACTTGCTGTTGAAGCCATTGTGAGAGCTGTGGGCGATATGAATCTCCAAAGGGCCATCCGCACTGCAGGAAAGCGAACACTACCAGAAGCATTGGCTTTCGCTCTGACGATGGAAGCTGCAGAACAAGCTTCCCAAAACGTGCATCGCGTAAGAAAATTAGAAGTCCAGGAAGACTACTGTGGAAAGGAGTCAGCGAGGAGGACGAGCACGATGCTGGAACTGCAATAAGACTGGGCATCTACAGCAACAGTGCAGATTACCGCGAACAGGAACCGCATGCCAACACTGTGGAAACAGAAGTTATTCAAATGGTCAAAGTAACACCAACAATGTTGCTTCCGAAGTTGTTTCCCACCCGGGAAACGAATAAGAACCAACTTCGAGGGGCAGAAGCTGGTTTCTGGTATCGATGGCCCCAGGAACGACATCCAGGTTTATCAAACGAAACGTGACAACAAGAGCAAACCATATAAGCAAGACTGTAAGCATTGCAGTCGACAAGAAGAAAAAGAAGTGGTTAGTGTCCAACGAACCAGAGCCGATCCCATTTATGGCTGGGCAACGACGAGTTGAGGAAGGCCCAACAAGAAGATTCAGATATCGAACCCATCCTAGTATGGAAGGAACACCAGGAAAAACCAGAATGGGCTGATATCTCCGACAGAAGTCCGACTCTGAAGGCCTATTGGGCACAGTGGGGCTCGTTTCATGTCCGAGAGGGTGTCCTTCGACGTAAATGGGAATCAGCAGATGGAAAGTCTTATGTAATGCAGCTAGTCTTACCGAGATCGAAGATTATGGACGTTCTGCGAGAGATGCATGAAGGAGTTTCGGGAGGCCATCTAGGAGTGAACAAGACGCTAGAAAAGGTTCGACAACGATTCTACTGGCTACATGCAAGGGTGGATGTCGAGAAGTGGTGCCGAAAATGTGATACCTGTTTTGCCACCAAAGGCCCGAAAAAAAAGAACCACAGCCAAATGCAGCAGTATAATGTCGGAGCACCCTTCGAAAGGATTGCAGTAGACGTGGCGGGTTCATTTCCGGAAACAAATAATGGAAATCGTTATATTCTGGTTGTCATGGATTACTTCAGCAAGTGGCCTGAAGCATACGCCATTCCAAATCAAGAAGCCAAAACAGTCACAGACCAAATTGTCTTCAACTGGGTGAGCAGATTCGGCGTTCCATTAGAACTGCATTCCGACCAGGGAAGGAATTTTGAATCAAACATATTTCAGGAAGTTTTTGGGCTTCTTGACATCAAGAAGACAAGAACAACACCACTTCACCCATGGTCGAACGATTCAACCGAACCCTGAAGGAACATCTTTGCAAAGTTGTGGACGACAACCAGCGAGATTGGGATCGACACATTCCACTGTTTTTGATGGCGTATCGAAGTGCAAGACATAGCTCAACTGGCCATACACCGTCTGAGATTTTGATGGGAAGGAACATCAGACTGCCGAGCGAAATAAAATTTGGATGTCCCACGTGGGAGCCGCAAGCCGAGGATGACTACATTTATGACCTCAGAGAAAGACTCCTTCAGATCCATGACAATACCAGGTTGAAAATAAAGATGTTCAGTGACCGAATGAAGACTCGCTACGATATACGAGCGACAACAACAGAGTTCCAAGCAGGAAATCGGGTGTGGCTTTACAATCCCCATCGACAAAAAGGGTTGTCACCGAAACTTCAACGGGACTGGGAAGGTCTATATACAGTCATTACAAAAATCAACGATGTCGTGTGCCGGATACAAAAGGGATTCAGAGAAAAACCTAAAGTTGTACATCGCGACCGGCTACATCGCTACAGTGGTGATGAGAACAATGGATTTGTTCGGGATGATCAATCCTAAGGAGGGGGCAATGTAATGTGTATACACTCTTTATCTCTTTTACTCTAATATCGTGTTATGGTAGAATAAGTACGTAGCAACCGTTTTATTTGTAGTAGTAAACACCTGTGTAGAACATTTAGAATAAGGGGCAACTTCTAGTGATTAAGAGGAGAACTCGATTCGTTAAGCATCGAGAAACATCTAGTGATTAAGAGGAGAACTCACTTCGAGAACATTCAGCGCCTACAAGAACCTAGTAGTTTCTCGAACCGATTTGAGGTATATAAATAGGCGCTCGGAAGCGAATCGGTTGATGATTGGTTGTGAACTGCGAAAAGTAATAATTGAAAGTAAAGACTGTGTTTGAAAAGTAATAATTGAAAGTGTTCAATAAATAAGTTTGGAAGAATTTAAATAAAGTAAAATTGTGTTTTATTTACAAGTGTGAATAAGTTTTAATATTACAGTATGTTAGCCGCGACCTCGGCGGCATACCTCCATCCGATGGACCAAGTTTTCCATGACGCTGAGACATATGAGGTTCAATGCTGTTAATGTGTTGAATTATCTCATCCTTTAACTCTTAAATTGCTGCTGACTTAACGATGTGTAACCGAATGGGCTTTTATTTTCCCGAATTTTATTTTAATCGATTAAAAATTTTCAAAATCGAAAACTTTGAACCCACTTGACACAGACCGACGACGACGTACACCTCGAATTTATGTTTTTTTTATGCCTGATTGCAATTTGTAAACAAACTATGTTTACCCTCGCGCTCTAACCTGATAAAGCAGGATAGGTATTCTGCTCCTACTAAAAGGAGACCATTCGTCTTATGTGTGTGTAGTGTATGTATAATGTTCTCATTCTCCTGCAATAAATAAGTGTCACTTGACAGTGCTATAATTGAGTGACATTCAGCACTCAATTATTGAATGTAACAGGGGTGGAGAAATGCAACTTTGTTGCTGCAACATATGTTAACATATTCATGTTGCATACAGTGGATCCGATAAGTTTTTTTTAATAACGTTAAATGAGTGGAAAACCTGAAGCTTTTCTCCCACAATGATATTATTGATAATGCGTGGGTGAGATATGATTGTAGGCGTATAATAAAACAAACGCTGGAAAATTAGGAGTATGTGTGTAGGTGTAGATGTAAGGTTTTGCAAGAAAAGCCGTCGGTAGGAGATTTCTTTTTAATAAAGTACACCCCGGAGATAAGAAGTGTAAGCAGCAGAAACCTTGATACTATATATAATTATATATCTATGTATATCTACTGAGTATACTAAGTGCATGGGGAGAGTACGATAACTTTGGCGAAAAAGTTTAATGACGGATTTGTATAGAACAGTTAAAAACAAGAATTTTTTACTATGGGAGGGGGGTCTATCTCTCCCCGTTTAGGCGGTAGGGGCAATTTAAAAAAATATGTACATTAAATGGAAAAAAAATAATTAAAAAATAACGGTAATACTTACAATTAAGTATTATACCTTTTTTTAAAGCCAACATTTTTGTCTATTAGCTTGTTTTTAAATCAAGTCAAAACTATGCATAGTTTTTGAAAAAAAATGTTTTAAACTAAAAATGTATGCAAAAAAAAATTAAAAAAAAGGTTTAAAGTGTAGTTTTTCAAAACTTTCAAATTATCTACTGTTTTTTTTTATTTTAATTACCAAAAATTACCAAAAAAAATATTTTAATTAAATTACTTTTTCCTTGCTTAAGTATTAACGTAGTCTTATTTTGATAGTTATAATCAAATATGGATTAAGATACACCTAGGGTAAATTAATTTTTCTTAAATCTAGCTTATTTAAATGCAAAAGAAACTTTGCATGCACCCACCGAACCTTGCCCCCTCCCCACCTTGCACGCACTCCAACTTTCACCCACCCCAAATCCTATAGTGTTCCCAAGCAGGGGGGTTGCAGGTGGGCAGCATGCCCCCCTTACAGATCCCACTGTTGCATACACCCAAACTCGCACACACCTTACTGTTGCATACACCCAAACTCGCACCTACCATTGTTACTATCAAAATAAGACCACTCAAGCAAAAAAAAAATGAATTAAATTAAAATAGTAGTTGTAGTTATTTTCAATTTTCTCAAAAACTAAAAGACATAAAATCATCTAGTTATCAGTTTTTGATCAAAAACAAATAAGAGCAATAAATTTTAAAATAAAAACAATGGTAGATAATCTTGAAGTATTGAAAAATTACACTTTAAACCTTTTTTTTAACTTTTTTTACTCAATTTTTGAGTTTAAAATTAAATTTTTCAAAAACTACGCATAGTTTTGACTTGAATTAAAAACTGGATAATAAAACAGATTGTTGGCTTTAAAAAAATGTATAAAACTTAATTGTAAGTATCACCGTTATTTTTTAATTATTTTTTTCCATTTTAAATAATAATTTTTTAAATTGCCCCTACCGCCTACCCTCCCATAGTAAAAAATGCTTGTATTAAGCCCCTCTACCAAAAACCGTTATTATATCTTGGCGCCAAAGTTATCGTACTCGTGCCAAGTGCATCGGCTATTTAATATAGAAGATTTAAAATTTCGCTAAACTGAAATTAAGACGTAACGTCCCAATATAGGAGTGCCACAAAATTTTGGTAGATATATATGGGTGATTATATAAAAGTTGGGTAACTTTTGAGCATATTTTGTTTACGATAGTTTTTAAATCAAACTTCTATAAATTCGGATGTATATGATAGCTAATCTAATTAATATATTGTTCCCAATCGGGCCAGTCACTTTTTTGAGTACATTGTAAGATATTTAAAAATTTCAGAATTTGACTGCCAGGGGATTGACGAGGTAACATAGTAATGATACATGTTATACACAGTTTTGAAAGTATTATAATGAAATTTAATACAAATTAGTAAAAATCTGTAGTACCCGTGGCATGATGGTTAGTGCGTTGGACTGTCATGCCAGAGGTCTTGGGTTCGATCCCTGCCTATGCCATCTAAAATATTTTTCACGGGTACTGCCTCTTGCGAGGAATTGACAAATTCTCCAAGAGTAATTCTTGTCATGAAAAGTGCTTTCTCAAATTTGCCGTTCGGATTCGGCTTAAAACTGTAGGTCCCCTCCATCCCTGACAACAGTACTCGCACACAGGAATGGTTGAGAGTTGTAAGTCACTAGGCCCTAGTTCTCAACGGACTATTGCGCCACCCACTTTAACTATAAGTAAAAATCTCTTAGGATTTAATAATGATCACTTAAAAGCACTTAGTAACACTTAAAATAATTATTAATATGTAATACTGGGAGGAAATACTATATCAGTTTTCAAAACAGACTTTCGACATTTAACGTAACGTTATCTTTTACTACTTTTACATAGTTTTACTTAATATTTCCAAGTAATCAACAAACAATATAAACAAAATCTAACAATATTCATCTTATAAAAGTACTAATGATCATGAAATGAAGAACAATAACAATATACCTGACACAGGACTGACGCCATAGGACTGACGAAAAAGACGAAATTTGAGATTATAATCAGGACTAATGTTTTTTTTTGTAATTTCGAATATCAACAAACTACATTTTAACAAATCATAGTATAATATGTATAAATAAAAATAAACTTTAGATTAACAAAAAAATAACGACTCCCCATATAACTGACATGTTGACTGGCTAAGCACGTGTATAGACAACAAACATAACCCAAACTCTGGTACAGATATGGTGCATGGTGGCCGTCAAATTGTGCGACCCGCAACTAACTTTATTACCAACATTAAAATTCAAAGTGGGATTTGACAGTGAGTCGGCGATATTTCGCAAGAATTTCAAAATAACACACAAGGGACTGACGAATGAAACTGAACACAAAATTTCTTATTTTTTTAAATAAAGTGGAGAACACTGCATTATGAAAGTTGTAGTATACATACCTATATTAAACTATATACATCGCAAATTGTATTAAATTAGTAAGTTTTCTCAAATCAATGATAATGTTTAATAGACAGTCACTTAATGGTTGGTTTTCAGGGTTGTGACATGCCAGAGGACTGACGTTTTAAGAACTAATTGTGTTTTTTAAATAACTTGTATTCAAATTGATATCAGAAATCCTGATCAACGAACGAATAAAAAAAAAAACAGGAAAGGAAAATATTCAAAAAAGAAGGACGACGACGTCGTCGTTGGTGGCGGCAGTTTACTTTTCGATACCAAGTGTTTTTTTTTATTTTTTTTCAAGAGCAAAAGTTTTAAATCAAGTGTTTTATATAAATTAGTTTCTTTTGTTTAAAAACTCACTTTTATTCATTTTTTTTATTCATTTATATCAAAAAATCAATTGAAAAATTGTGTGTATATATATATCAGTATATACGTATATTCATATACGTACATAGATATATATACATATACATATACATAGTTAAATTAAATGTTTTATTATTTAATTTTTAAAAAAGTTTTATTAATTTTTACAGCTAACTAGATGTTAGCCGGAGTATCGGATCTTAAGAACTAACTTATACAAACTGAAAAATATTCTCTGAGACCTAAAACCTAGAGTAAAAATACTAAGTCATCAATTTGAAATGCAAACACTCAATCGTGAGAATGTATCCATCATTGATCACAGTCGGATGTTTATACTGCATATCGGACTTGGGTTTGATATTTGATATGCATTTAACTCCTCCCTTCTTTTAAATTTTTCGTCTCGAAAAATACTCTAATTTAATGTTATAAACATCCTTTCATCAAATTTTTTTACTGGGAGAGTTTTTAATACAATGTTTTCTGTTTTTGGTATTTCATTAATTACATTCATTTCTTTTTGGTTTCTACCCTTTTGTGCAAAAATAATGATTACAATAATTATTATCAAAATGTACAAAACTATGTTATTAATGAAAGTTTGGTTGCCAATTGTTTTTATTTCTTCTATTTGCTTAATGTTTTCAAGATGTAATTGATCGATATTTAGTTTTATATTTGATTCTGTTAATTGTCCTTGGAATATTGATGGCAATGGTATATAATTGGTTATTTCTTTTGTTATAAAATTTAAGTTTCCAAGATTTATTGAACAATTAGAAATTTGTACAACATAGGTTCCATTTAATATTCTTGTTTTGTTTTCACAATCATATAACTTTCCTTTGTAATTGTCTATAAAAATTAAATTTTCTGTTTCTTGTTCAATGCTTGTTTTAGTGTTAAATATATAAGTACAATTTGCATTCATACTGTTTAGTAGATTGGAAATACAGGAATTTTTAGATAATTTGATAATTTGGTTTTGTTTAAAAATTAAAATTTCTTGAACTTTTAAACATTTTTCTTTTGTACCATACATTTCTTCTTTATTAGCTAATACATCTAGATAAGGAATTAAAATGTGTTTGTTATTTTTTGTAACTGGTCTTATTTTTAAATGGTTATAAATTTCGTTAGTAGTTATAGGCAATGAAATAATATAAAGAATCACTTCGCCTTTAATTGCAACTGAAGGGGTCGCATAATTCAATGCTTGTGTATCGTTACCGTAAGGTAAATTTTCTATTTCATTTAAAATTTGTGTTAGGTCTTTTTTACTGAGAAGTTTAGAATTTACTATTCCCTGTTTTGCCCAATGTATTGCATTAGAAATCTCTTCTAATTCTTTTTTTAACATTAATAGTTTATTGAAAATTGCTTGCATAAAGTTTTCATAAGGAATTTCATTAAATTTCTTTAAAATAAATTTTGATTATATTTGTTTGTTATTGTTTCTAAGGGTTGGGGTCAAAATTCTGCCGGGGTCAAAATTCTTTTGTCAAAATTCTGCTTTCAAAATTCTGCTTTTCAAAATTCTGCTTTCAAAATTCTGCTTTTCAGAATTCTGTTTTTCAAAATTCTGCTTTTCAAAATTCTGTTTTTCAAAATTCTGTTTTACAAAATTCTGGAAATAATAAAAATAAGGTTTGGAAAATGTTAAAAAGCGCTCGCTTTTAAACATTTTCCAAACCTTATTTTTATTATTTCCAGAATTTTGTAAAATTATCCTCTCGCTTGCATAAGCGAGATGTTTAGACGCAATTAATGTTTGCTCTCTTAACTTAGTCAGGGTCTTAGTTCTTAGACAATAAAAAAGAAGAGAAAAATTATATTAAAAAACAAACAAATAAAGAGAATAATTAAAAAGAGAACAGATCTCAGCCATGTAGGTTATCTAAAGCGTATTGCTAAGAATATTAATCTCTCCACTTTAACGTAATTTGCTTTTCGTTTTTTAATTGTTGTTATTATTTTTTGTTTACATTTTGTTTTTGTTGTTGTTATTTTTGCTCTATTTTCAGTTATTGTTTATAATTATTAAAAGACGAAATTTTGATTTTTGTTTGTTAAAATTGAAACAAAAACCATGTTAAATTGACTTTTCCGTTAATAAATATACTATTAAAAAAAAAGCAGAATTAGCAGAATTTTTTTTTAATATAAATTTCCAGAATTTTGAAAAACAGAATTTTGAAAAGCAGAATTTTGAAAAGCAGAATTTTGTAAACCAGACAAAAAAAAAGCAGAATTTTGAAAAGCAGAATTTTCGTTAAAAAAGCAGAATTCTGAAAAGCAGAATTTTGAAGCCAGAATTTTGACCCGATCCCTGTTTCTAATCTATTCGTTTTGTTTGTTTATTAAATCGTCTAAGTCATAAGCGTCTGGTGATCCAGCTAACCATTTCCAAGCGGATCCAATCCATTTAATGGATCTTCTATTGCGGTGGGGTAATAAAAGTTCTAGTTCTTTTTCTATTTTGTTTTGTGGAAAGAGTATTTGTTGTTTTAATGGTAGAATGATTGGGATAGATGATCTTTGGACGGTAATAAAATCTGTGAGGTTTATCAAATGAATTATTTTAAAGCTGCCTTCTGTTATTTTTCCTTGTCCTAATTTTAATGATATTATCGGGGAGTTACTATATTCGTAGATGTTCATGTCCGCAAATGTAAACATTATACAGATAGCGATAGATCTGAAAAGAAATATACATAATTAATTGTTTTTAATATTTGTTTTATGTATTTTCGTTCCAGTCATAGTTGTAATTGTTACTCTATGATCATCTTTTACTATTTCTTTAATAAACTTTTGTTTTAATTTTCCTTTTCTTCCTGGTGCTTTTACATAAATAATATCTCCGGGTTTATATTTTTTTGGTTTTTCCCTGTGTTTATTTTCATAGTTTAATCTTTGCTGCTGGATTCTTTCTATTAAATCCTTAGTTCTTATGTTTGTTTCTTCTCTGGCTTTGTTTAATTCTTCTAAGGAGTTTGATGGTTTTCTTCCAAAAAATAATATTTGCTGGAGTTTCTTTTACTGTTGAATGTATCGTATTATTATATCTGTCTGTTGCTATTGCTGCTTATTCTTCAATTGGCGTTAAATTATATTCCTTTTGTATACACCGTATTATTTCTTGAATGGTTGAGTGGACTCGTTCCACCTACTTCACTTCCATTTACTTCATTTCTGCTTGAAGTTGTCAAATAAATGCTAATGCCTAAATTTGATAAAAAGTCTGTTATGATTGGGCTGGTTAAAGCTTTGTCTCTATCCATTACTAGAAGTTTAGGAGTCGTATAATAATATATGAGTTCAAATACTTGTCTTTAAGATAAAATGCAGATTTGTTTTCTATGGGAAATATTTTTGTAAATTTAGAAAATTATTCTATGGATGTGAGAAATAGTTGTCCGTCTAGTTCCATAATGTCAATATGAACTATTTCAGTTGGGTAGTTCTTTTTGTGTTGGATGACGGTCATGTTTATTTTCCTTGCATATTTTGCAATTTTTTAAAACTTCTTTTATTTTCGTGTTCATGTTTGGGAAGTAATACTCTTGGATTTTATTTTTTCTTGATTTTCTTTAATACATCTATGAACTTTTCTACGCTCTTGGTGGATTATTTCTACAATTTGTTCTTCATCGATTAATAAAACTGTTACTACTTTTTGATTGACTACTATGATTATAACTTGGTTTTTAAAGACTTTGAGTGGGGCATCTGTGCATATAATTAGGTCTGTATTATCTTCTTCGGCACTGTGTTGTGTCATTAAAGTTGATGCTGGGTTACATTCACTAATATTCATTCTTGATAGTGCATCAGCAACGTGGTTTGTTTTTCCTGGTTTGTAAATTAGCTCGTAGTTATATTTTTCGAGTCTCGCTTTCCATCTTTTTAATTTAGAATTATAATTTTTGTTGCTTAGAGAAAATGTTAGATGTTGGTGATCGGTTATTATTTTAATTTTTTTTTTGCTCCATAGAGATAATTTCTTAGGTGGACTAATGCCCATATTATTGCAAGCATTTCCTTTTCGTTTGTAGCGTAACCTTGTTCCGTTTTGTTTAAGCTTCTGGAGATGAAAGTTATCGGTTTATCTTTACCTATTTCACCTTGAGATAGTACTGCGCCTAATGCGTAGTTTGAAGCATCTATTGTTAATATAAATGGTCTGTCCAAATCGGGGAATATTAATATATGTATCGGTTGATATCAAGTAGTTTTTTAGGTCATTAAAGGCTTTCCTTTGATATTCATTAAATTTAATCGGTAACTTTTTTGATTGATTCTTACTAATTCTTGCATGTTCACCTGATGTGAGAAGGGTTAATGGTTTTGCAACTTTTGCAAAATCTTTAATGAAACGTCTGTAGTAGGATGCTAATCCTAAAAATGATTTTAATTCTTTAAGGTTTGTTGGTTCTTGGGTATTTTGAATAGCTTGTATTTGTTTTTGGTCTGATACCTTTTCCCGAAATTATAAAACCTAAGTATTCTATTTCCGTTTTAAGAAATTCTGTTTTTTCTAGATTTATTTTTAAATTTGCTTTACTGAGTTTACTTAAAATGAGTTTAATTATGTAAAAGATGTTCTTCAATAGATTTACTAAATATAATTATATCATCGATGTACACGTAGCATATTTTTCCTATGCATTCTTTAAGTACATCATCTTTCATACGTTGAAATATTGCCGGGGCATTTTTTAGTCCGAAAGGCAATCTGAGAAATTCATATTTTCCGCTTAGGGTAGAAAAAGCAGTTTTTTCTATGTCCTTTTCATTCGTTGGTATTTGATGGAATCCCGACGTTAAGTCAATAGTTGTGATGAAATTAGATTCTCCTAGATTCGCAAGAATAGTTCCTATATCGGGTATAGGATATGTATTTGCTATGGTAACTGCATTTAATCTTTTATAATCAATTACCATTCTGTATTTTCTTTCGCCATCCTTATTCAGTTTTTTGGGTACAATCCAAATAGGAGCGTTGTATGGTGAAGTTGAGGGTCTGATAACATTGTCTGTTAATAATTTCTTAATTTCTTTGTCTATTTCTTGTCTCATGGATATAATTTTGCATATATAGGGGTGTCTACACACGTTTTGATTTCTGCTCTTATGTTTGTTACGGCAGTGATTTTGTCATCGGATTTCGTGAAAATGTGCGAAAATGTATTTAAAATATTATTGAATTCTTGCCTTTGTAAAGAGTTAAGTAAATCGTTATTTAAAACTGAATTGACGTCAACTGACCGTCTTATTTCTTAAAGGTATAGTGATTCCTGGATGGATAGTTAAAATAGATTTATTTCTATCAATAATTGCTTTCAGTTCTCGAAGTGTATCATCCCCAATGATACCATCGAATGACGTTAATGAGGGTAAAATGTAAAATTTTATTAAAGTATTGTTTCCATAAGTTGAAAATATTTTTCCTGATGCTGATTTTTCAATTTTTACCTTTCCTCCTACTGAAATAATATAAAAAGGGTTTTCTAAGGCTATTTGTTTAGCAGTATGTTCTGGTTTAATAAAATTTTTGTTAGCGCCTGTGTCTATGAGAAAATTTAAACATTTTCCATTTGGTGCATTATATTTTATGTAGGGAGTTCCCCTATCCTGAAAAAATTTAGTTCCTGTCCTTGTAGTTCATTTATGTCATCGAATTCTTCATAAAGATGTTCTGAGTATTGTTCCATTTCCTTATTTTCTTCAACATTGGTTTGGAATACTCTGTTGTTTTGGAGGTCCTGCTGGAGCGTCATTGTTTGGTATTGGCCTTTTATATTGTTGTGGTTGTGATTGCTGTTGTTGTTGATGATGATTTGTATTCCATCTATTTTGGTTCCAATTATTCTGAGGGCTCGACTGAGTAAATTGTCATGGTCGATTCATATAATTTATTTGAATGCTTTGGTCTACATCCATCGGTTCTGGTCTAGGTTGTCTAGGTGGTAGTATAGGTCTGTAGTTATTGTGTTGTTGCCTATTCACGTGAGAATACAACAAATTTTTTGTTGTTGCGTCAAATGATGTTGCCTCGATTGTGAGTTTTGCATTGGTTGCGGATACGTAAATTTTCTTGGATTTTGTATTGGAGATAGAAGAGAGTTATGAGGGACTACTATTGGATTAGTAGAATTACTACGCGTAAAATTGGTAGCTCTGTAACTCATGTTTTGTAATTCAAGACATGCTGAATATGTTTCTGGCAAGGATTTTGGATTTTTTATAGCTATAAGTCTGGATAAATCGACGCTAGGGCCCCTGATGAAGGTATCTAATGGTCTATATTTCTATGACCTTCAATAGTGTTAGCCATTGTTTCCAAGCTTAAACACTCGGTTTGAACTTTGTTTATTATGAGGGTTTACTGGTGGTTTACTTCACCGAAATATTCGTCGATTGTCTTCCTTGATATAGGGAATATAGTTGGTATTCAAGTGTTCGTATATCTCGTTTGTCTGCATAATGCAGTGACAAGCATTTCTTTATGGACGTCCAGTCCTCGCCTGGTATGTTGTAAGCGATTAAAGCAGTGTCTGCTTCATCTGTAATTTTTTGTCTTATAGACCTTATAATTGCCCTATAAAGTGGCTTCTTCTTAATAACCTTATAATCTTCTAAAATGTTTTCAACCGATTTGACCCACGAAGCGTACTTTGTCGGGTCACCATTAAAGAGTCGTATTTCTTTAACAGGATCGGGAATTCTAGGATTCTGGGATTGCAAATCCGCTTCAGAAGTTGGTCTGGCCAAAACTTCCGGTTGTTCGATTAAGAACTGGGATTGCATTTGCATCTGCAGGAATTGCCTCTGCAGATCAGTTGTTGCTTTAATTGAAGCATTAATTTAACCGGTAAGGTTCATAATATCAGCTTTTAGCTGATCAACAGTTGCTTCTAGTGATATGTTTAATTATCTTTTTTCTTTTCTTTACCAATATAAGTGTTTTAATTTTTTAATTAATATTTTTAATAATACTCTTATTTTGAACAACAAAATCTATAATAAAATAATTTCAAATATTTAATAATAATATAATGATATAAGATGATTTCACCCAATTTCCATTTAGGTCCATTAATGTGTTGTTCTGATATTGATGCTCTTTGTAGTTTTCATCAATTGTTTGTTGATAAGATTCTTCCTTTAGAGGCTTTCCACTTTACAAGACCACTTATTATTATTTTTTTCTTTTTTAATAAGCTTTTTTCTTAGAATTTACTTGATTTTTCTTTATTTTATTAATTAAAAGTTATTGCTTGTTTTTTCTTTTATTATTTTACACTGTTTAGGCTTGCATATATTTTCACACATTTATTTTATTTATTAAGATGATTTATTTTCGTTTTAAATATTTTTGTACTTATTTGAAATGTATTATTTTTATTGTATTTCAAAATTTCCTTTTCACTTACACTAGAAAAAGGTTCCTGGTCATCGCAACGACCTAGCGGGGTAGCGCACGGAATAAACCCTATTTTGATTCGAGAACCTAAAGCTATTCGTTTGACCAAACCCGAATTTGTCCCGTTTGTTTGTGATTGTTTTTTATTGAAATAAAAATAAATAATGGTACGGTTGTAACTAGTATCTTTCGAAAACTTAGCTTAGCTAAAGGCTCTACACGTTGGGCGCCAGTTAAATTAAATGGTTTATTATTTAATTTTTAAAAAAGTTTTATTAATTTTTACAGCTAACTAGATGTTAGCCGGAGTATCGGATCAAACAAACTGAAAAATATTCTCTGAGACTTAAAATCTAGAGTAAAAATACTAAGTCATCAATTTGAAATGCAAACACTCAATCGTGAGAATGTATCCATCAGATAGCATTGATCACAGTCGGATGTTTATACTTCATATCAGACTTGGGTTTGATATTTTATATGCATTTAACTATGTATAAGAAATTCTATTAGTAATTTTACAAGAAAAGTGGAGGTAATATTTTTTTTATTTTAAAATAAGCTGTATAAAGAAAAAAAGTGCATATTGCAAAGCAAAAACCTTCAAGATTCATCGAGGGAGTGGCCACTGCGTCGGTAATTTTCATGTTGTCCATGTAAGTCATTTCATGTTGTCCATTTCCCATTAGACATACATACATATACAATCAATCAAGTATTGCCCCCTTTTTCACTTTTACATTTACTAAGACAGTAACAATTCTTTCTATTTGACTTATTAAAAGATACTTTTAAATACTGCTTTTAACATAATGTTAGTAAAATGAATTGAAATTAATGTTTGTCAACATAATGAACATTTTGAATTACATGCAAATGTAATTATAAACATGAAATTTTAATTTGCTTTAAAAAGGGGAAGATAAGGAAAGGGAGATGAAAGGGCAAGAAGAAGGAGGAAAAAGCGAGGTAATAAAAGGGGTTGTTCAGCGAGGAAACAACCAGGAAGGGTGGGTCAAGATCATCTCGCGCATCATTACCAGCTAGATGTAAAGCCTGGCATATTTTTTTTTGCTAACGAGGAGGTTGAAGAATCCACTCCTGAGCTAGCGAGGGATATTTTGTGTGCCAGCAAGAACCTCAACGTTAAGTAACTCGTTACAGATGTACCCCTTTTCTTTCAAATAACTTCAAAGAAAAAAGTCTCAAGTTTTCAAATCACATGATCTTGGCGGCCAATAAACATGGCCACCACGTGAGATAACACAACCATTGAATTTTTCGCTTAAAAGAGCAATTGTTAGCTATGTGTTAAGTGGAACCGTCCTGTTCATCCAATTAGGGCCATACAAAGTACTTTATCGTCTCACGATAGCGGACACCATTCACAGTAACTGCCTGATGGTCCTCATTTTGGAAAAGTACGACCCGATGATGCCACCGCACAAAATGTTCACTCTTTATGGGTACATTGGTTTTCCCATAATGACTTTTGTATCATCATTTGACCAAATGTGGCGATTCTGCTTATTGACGAATCCACTGAGGTGAAAATGTGTCTCATCACCATCACTGAATATGATTTTCTTGGAAAATTGATCATCCACTTTTGCCATTTCTTGCCACCATTCTGACTATTGACGGCACTTAAAATGGTCAAGAGACTTTAGTTCTTGAGTCAATTGCACCTTGTAAGCGTGTAAATTCATGTCTTTATGCATAATGTTCATCAACGACTAGCGAGAAAGGTGCAATTGTTGGGCCCGACAACGAGTTGAGGTGGACGGCTCTTCAGCCACACTATCGCGAACAGCAACAATATTTTCTGCAGTACAGGCTATTCGAGCATGCATTCAAATTTTTGCACAATTTTTCAAATTTGTACACACTTTTTGACGATTAAATTGACCGAAAAAATCACGAAGTGCACTATATGCCTTTTGATTTGAACGCCTTTTTTATAATAACTTAATACATACCACATTCATTCCACCTTTGGGTTTTCCCAAAAAACCTAATGGTTTGAAAAATATCGTCAAATAAAAAACGAAAAAAGCTTGTCCCTATTCTGTAACCCGAAGTGTATATGACGAAACTCCAAAGTGAAAAAGAATACGCCAGTGGTAGCTCTCTTTTACTTCCTATAAAGTACTATTAAATTTTGACAGAACAGAGTTGCCGCAAGCCTTCACAAGTGTGTAATACAATAAATTTAAAAAAAAAAAACATAAGCTACAATACAATATGGTAGGAAAATCGTAAAATATTGTATGACAACCAAAAAAGAAAAAGTGGGATATAATTATTGGTACACAGTGTCTTTCCATAGCCTCAAAATGATTGTAACAAGGTATTTATTAACTTAGAGTGTCCGTATGGGACCAGTAAGTTAGTTGTAAGTTATGGTTAATTAGGCTAGTTTTATGAATTTTTGCCTAGCTTTAAGATAGGTTTAAGATTGAAGTAATAAAAATGAATTTGAAAAAAAAACAAGGTATATTTATATAATTTTTGTATATATGTAGTAAAAACGCATTAATATTCGGAAAAGTATCTTACAAATGTAAGAAAAATATTGCAAATAATTGCATGAACATCGAAATTAAAAGGCAATTTATTTATTTATTTATTTATTTAATTCGTTAAAATCTAACGTTAACAATATTTAAAAAATTCTTATAATCTAATAATATCTAATATCATAATTAATATTTATTATACAATATTGTTGAAAAACATAAGTTTAAATTGTTTACATTTTATATTATCATTTACAGATTCTAAACAAAAATAAAATTCGTTATACATTGTTATTAACTGATTGAGAGGGCTACATACACCATAGTTTGATCTGCTAAATATTTGAATAATAGGTTGCTGTCGCCTTAAACTTGCACGACTGAAACTGAAATTTAATTTACTTAGAACTGATGGTAATGATATCGAACCATTAATAATCCCAACAATAAAACAAAATTGTAAATACTTTCTGTGGTTAGTCAAAGAAGGGAGGCTGATCAAAGCTAGTCTTTGAGAATAAGGAGGAAATAGATTTTCCCTTGCCCATGGAAGAGACCGAAGACAGAAACGCAGAAACCTTTTTTGGATCGCTTCAATTCTTGAAACATGTATTGAGTAATAAGGTGACCATACCACACAGCCGTATTCTAAAATTGGTCTAACAAACGAAATAAATAGAAGTTTAAGAACATAAGGATCCCGAAAATCACGACCGAATCTTTTAATGAATCCAAGAACCCTATTGGCTTTTTTAATTATATAACTTAAATGATCATTAAATGATAATTTGGGATCTAGAATAATACCTAAGTCAGAAAACATAGAAACTTTACATAACGGACAAGAATCAAACGTATAGTCGTACAAAAACGGAATTTTTTTACGTGTAAAACTCATAGTTTTACATTTGTCAACATTTAAAACAAGTCGGTTTTTATTGCACCATTCCCTAAATATTGTTAAGTCTTCTTGTAATAATAAACAGTCAGAGGAGGATTTTATACTTTTGAAAAGCTTAATGTCATCAGCATAAACAAGGACAGACGAGTTTTTTAAGTTTGAAACCAAGTCGTTAATAAATAAAACAAATAAAATAGGACCTAGGTGGCTGCCCTGAGGGACGCCAGAATTGACAACAAATTGAATTGAACTTTCATTACGAAACAAGACAGAATAACGACGATTTTTTAAGTATGAAGAAATCCAATTTATAAAATTGTTGTTAAATCCTAGATGGTATAATTTTAGAATTAGTGTATTGTGACATAACTTGTCAAAGGCTTTACTAAAGTCAGTAAATACGCAATCAACTTGCCCGCGTTTTTCAAATACATCTAGACAAAAGGACACGAAGTTAAATAAATTAGTTACAGTGGATCTCTTTTTGACAAAGCCATGCTGGCTATCACAAATAATAGAACTACAATGAAAAGAAAGAACATTACTCACAATTGACTCAAACAGTTTAGGTATCACAGATAGTTTCGCAATGGGCCTATAGTTCATTATTTCATTCTTTGGGCCTTTTTTATGTATGGGAATAATAAATGAACTTTTCCAGATAACAGGAAAAATTGAACTTTTTAAGGATGCATTGAAGAGAACACATAACGGATATGACAAATAAGAAGCACATTTTTTTAATATATAAGATGGAACACCATCGGGGCCTGGAGTAAAGCACTCATCGAGTTTTAAAATATGTTGAGCAACTGTGTCTTCACTTATTTCAAAATTAATTGCGTTTAAATGAGTAAAACTGTCAGAAGAAGAAGAAAAAGAAGAGGAATTATTAAAGTCTGATTCTTCAAATGCTACTTTGAATTGATTAGCAAACATGTTTGCAATAATCTTTGGATCATGACTAGTTGACGAATTATTTGACATCGAGTTCGGATAGCCACACGTTTTCCTTTTATTATTAACGAAATTCCAGAAACTATCTGGATTAGATTTAATACCATGTTCTATTTTACAAATGTAATCGTCATATAGAATGTTAGAATAATCAGAAAAGAGTTGTTTTAGAATTAAGAAAGTTCTGTAATCATCGTCAGTTCTAGTTATGTTATATTTTACCCAAGCTTTGTTCCTTTTATTTTTTAAGTTTTTAATACGCGTATCAAACCATGGTGGTGCATTTGAAGCAAAACGTGATCTTTTTAAAGGAATAGTTTCGTAAAAGCAGTTAAAAAGAGTTCTATAAAAATTATTACACATATCCTCAATATTACAATTACAAAATAATTGATTCCAATTTACAGTTATTAACATATCAAAAAGATCTACAAAATTACATTTAGAAAAGTCAAATTCAAGTTTGTTGTTATTATTGTTATTGTAAGGAGAAGACATGTTTAAACCTAGTGAAATATCTAATGCAGGATGATGTCGATCTTCGTCTATTAGTTTTACAGTAGCAGTTAAAACAGCAATTTCGTTGTTAATTGTATCGGCGAAAAACACTAAGTCAAGAATTTTTCCAAAACGATTTCTCATTCCATTGAATTGACTTAAACCACACGATGACATACCATCTATACATGTTAGTTCATTAAGGCTGGACGCATTTATTGGAACATGGAAGTTGTCGTCATCAATTTTTGTCCAGTTAAGGTTTGGTAGATTAAAGTCACCTACGATCAAAATTTCATCTTCGGGTTCCATAAGTACATAAATATTTTCTATGCAGTCATTAATCTTTTCATAAGCCTCATTGTTTGAACTTGGAGGAATATACGCGGAGATAATAAATAAATGGCCAGATTTCAACTTGATTTTGATACATAGAGCTTCGACACCTGTGGCTCGAAAGTCATCTATCAGGTAGCACGTAAGTGAGGTCTTGATCGCAAAAAGAATTCCTCCTCCGACAACATTAGAGTCTTCTTCATCATGTCGATCACGTCTGAAAATTTGATAAGATGCATCAAAAAGCTCCGAGTCAAGAATAGAAAAGTTGAGCCAAGTTTCTGTTAGTATAATGACATCGTGGGGAAGGTTGTTTACATTTTTATAGACCATATTAGTTTTTGTCCGAAGTCCATTTACATTTTGGTAGTAGACTAATATTTGTTTAAGCTGCTCAGATGTTGATTCCGCATTGTCCGAATTTGACGAAAAGGGTTCTGGGGTATTCCTTGACTATTCTGTTTATGAACAAATTCGTGTATTATTACACCAATTGGCCAGAACGAAGGCGAGTTTAGTACATGGAAAACTGAATCCGGAACACGTATTTTAAAAGACGAATATTTAGTGTAGTTTCTGTGAATAATTTTTTCCACATTAAAGAACAATGATCCCACTTTTTCTTTAAGATAATTTTTGATATCAAGGGCATTAGTTGACGGTGATAGCTTAGAAAGAAACAGCACTTTTTGCCCCTCTACAACCTTAAGCCCGGATATAATTGGCGATATGATTTCGTTGTTGTTGTTGTTGCTGTTGTTGTTGTTGTTGTTGTTGTTGTTGTTGTTGTAGTTGTTGATGATGTTGTTGTTGTTGTTGTTGTTGTTGTTGTTGTTGTTGTTGTTGTTATTGTTATTGTTGTTGTTGTTGTTGTTGTTGTTGTTGTTGTTGTTGTTGTTGTTTTTGTTGTTGTTGTTTACAGAGTCCGTTTGAAGTGGTATCGAAAAGGTTGGTGATGATGATGATAACGATGATGATGATGATGATGTTGGCGATGCTAAAGATGTTGATGCTGATGGTGATGAAATTATTGCAGGAGTTGATAATGAGGCCATTGCAACAGTGGTAACTGGTATTATCGATGGGGTAATATGAAATTTATTTGTATCATTTGAGATCAATGAGTTCGGCACCTCAGATGATTTCTTATTTGGAGGTTGAGGTAAGGTTGTGTCTAATTCATCGCATTTTCGTTTAATGCGAAAGAATTTCAATGAAATTCTTAAAAAAAGGTGTAACAAAATGTACAAAATTTAACATAGTAACAACATTTTTAAATAAAGAAGAAATGTAAAGCTTTTGTAACACTTTCAACATTGTGGCAAAACTGACGAAGACAAAAATTCTCTAACAAAGAGAACATGTTTCTCTTCACTATAATCTTGACTTCTGCGTTATAGCAATTTCATATAATGCAGAAGTAAATATCTTCTGCATTTTGATCAATTCTCTCTATCTCACAAACATTAATTTCATATGTAGCATCCCTTTTTTTGCAAAAATCAAATGCAGATTAGTTAACATTAATCTTGACTTTCAAAAAATACTTTGAAAGAATAACGAAAATCAGCTTAGAGAACAAAAAGTTAATAAATAAAGAAGCAACAGCGGTTCATTAAACATAGTTAAAAAGATATGTTAATAATAACTAAAAAAAACGTATTTTTAAGATGTCATCAACAGAAAGTTCACGGTGCATTAACTATAAGCAAGATGTTCTAAATCTTCTGGATGAACTTTCAAGTTAAAATAAATAAAATTCAAAGACCGTAATTTTGTTCATCACATGATTCCCAACAACTTTTATTTTGACATAAGGGCAAATTGTGTAAATACCCTAGCGTGAAAAAAATGTGATAGCTTTATTTATACAAAATTATTAAACCGTTTTATTTATTGCATACAAAAATATTTCGTTGAGTTTAAATTTAATTCAAAGGACTATGTATATATGGAAGTAAGTCCTTGATTAATTAAGGCATCTTTGATACAATATTAATTATACTTTCCAAATCAGCATCACTTAAATACGTTAATATGCGCTCAGAGCACTCAATTGGCAACTTAAAATAACATTTGAAAAACTCATAACCCTGTTCAAGCAACAAACGCCTTCTATAACCATTCTTGAAGTTTCGTTCAATAAAAGGAGCATATATTTTGAACTTTGTTTTATAGTTTTCTGAATTAAAATATTGTATTACGTCTGCATTTCTAGCATAGTTTGCCAATAAATGGATATTTTTCGTCAAAATATCGTACAAACTTATTTTATTATTTGCAATTTTCCCTTGCTTTATTTCATTTATTTCACATTCACAATCAAATAAGAAATTGTCAAATTGCTTACTGTCATAGGGCAGAGAATTAATATTTCTTTTAGAAACATATAAACCCGCAGTTCTTAACTTTATTAAGTGTTTTTTTAGAACATTGTCGGTTTCGATGTATGCAAAAGAATAACAATGGTCAACATAATGCTCATCGTCGTCGTCGTGAAAATACATTTGTTGGGTTTTAAAATTTGGTAAAATTTCAAGTATTGTGTAATTATCCTTAGGCACAACATTAATATCGGATCCAAAGTCAAGCAGTAGTTTTACAATAAATAAGTTAAATGATTTAACGGCCAAAACAAGAGGTGTTCTCCCCTCGTTGTCCTTCAAATCAATATGAGACATGTTTTGCAAGAGAAGCGAAACTATTTCGTAATTGGGAGTACATGAAGCACAGTGAAGTGGCGTTTGACCCTTAGAGTTTGTGGAATACAAGTCAGCATCGTTTTCAAGTAATACTTTAAACGCATCTGTATGATTTGTCTGTGCTAAAATATGAAGAACTGAATCGCCATTATTTCGCTTTAAATTAACGCAAGCCCCATTCGCTATGAGCATTTCCATAATTGAAGCATTACCTTTTTCTGCAGCAATCAACAATGGTGAAAGATCTCCGACAAGACAATTAACATTTGCTTTGTACTCTAAAAGTACTTCAACAACATTTGGGATGGTTTGAGAACATGCAATATGAAGTGCAGTTAGGTTTTTGTCTTTAGTCTTAGCATCAACATTTGCACCCATGCTAAGGAGCATTTTGGTTATTTCGGCCTTCGTTTCGAAATTACAATTACTGCTGTAGCTCACCTCAAAGCAATTCATAAATAGATCTTGTGAAGCACTCAAGTGCAATGCTGTCCTTCCGTGCTCATCAGTGGCTTCAATATCAGCTTTATTTTGAAGCAGAATCTCAACTAAATCCTTACAAACATTTCTGGTAGCAATCCTAAGCAGCTCCGGACTTTTTTGAACACTGGCTCCGTGCGATAGTAGCAAATTAGTCATAACCACATCTGAATTCTTAACTGAATAATATAAAGCGCGTTTCCCCAATTTGTCTGTTGCATCAACATTAAATCCATGGGTAAGAAATAGTTCTACTATCTCAACATTATTACATTGTACAGCAATGTGTAGGAAATTACAATTGGCATCTTCATAACAGACCAAATGAAGTCCATGATCAAAAATATGTTGTAAAATGTTAATATATGAGGCTTCGATGGCTTCAGGAATTAAAATCTCGACGTCATCCTGATCAACAGAAAAACCGTATTTTATAAGGTCTTGAACAATTTCCAAATAGTTATTTCCCAATTTTTTTGCTGCAATTGCAAGTGCACTTTTGTTGGTCGCATTATTTTTATCTGGGCTATATTTAAGAACTTCTTTGACTATTAAGGATAATCCTTTTGAAACAGCTAAGTTAAGTATCGTTTCTCCATTTTTGAATTCGACATTTATGTCGGCACCATGGTTCATCAACAACTTAGCGGCTTCACTCTTACATGCTTGTACAGCCAGGTAAAGTGGAGTTAACATATCTTTGCAACGAGTATTGACATCGGCTTTGCTTCTCAACAGCACTTCCATTGTTTCAATATGACCATGTTTAGATGCTAAGTGCAATGCAGTTTGTCCTTCCGTTGATACAGCATTCACGTTTGCTCCATGTTTTAAAAGCAGTTCAACAACCGAGGAGTTTTCAACATATTGTGCTGCACTGAGAAGAGGCGTAAATTGTTGTTTTGAATCATCATTACAATTCACAGAAACACCGAGTTGCAATAGTTTTTCAGTAATTTGTCTGTTTTGTACTGCCAGATGAATACAGGAATCACTGACATATGCTCCTCTATCTAAAAGAATATCAATTATTTGTTCTTTGCCTCTTTTGATAGCTAAAATTAGAGGAGTCAAACCTCTTTCATTCGCCACATTAATGTCAGCATTATAATTCAGAAGCAATTCAACAGTTTCTATATCACCACATCTAACAGCATAGTGTAGTGGAGTATCTGAAGGATGTGTTATGTTTCTTTTGCTGTTGGCCTTTGAACCGTTGACTAAAAGCAATTTAGTTATTTCTCGGTACCTTGAACCTGAACTTACAGATTTACGAAGGAGAACGTATCCATTTGCTTCGGATGCACCGATGCCATATTGATTTAATAAATCCCTTATAGTTTCCAGTTCTCCATACTGAACTGCTGATAACAGTTTCCTGTTTATTTCATTCATTGTTGGTGTCTAATAACGATAAAAGTTTACAGCAATGGGGTTTTGAGTTTAACTAGTTCGTCATTCCCTTAAACCCTCGGCACTGTGAATGGTAGCTCTTAAAATATTAATATGGAAAGGCCTTGTTTAAATTCACGTACCTTTAGGTTCCGCTTAAGGGCCACTGCAGCTATTATTGCTTTTAGCTCTTCTTATCTTCCCCGAAAGACTGAAATGACAAATTACTATCAAAAATACTGAATACTATGTTTTTGATCAAAAACACTTTATTTATTCATATAGTGTTTTGGTTTTTGATTACTATCATGCACAGCAAAAACACTCTATATGAAGATATAAATCCTTCGTACGTATCACCCTCCAAAACCCATTTGTTTACATTGTTGTATTTGTTATGCGGACGAATTCAACGAGAAAAATTGACGTGTTTTCACGCATACATAGAATTAACTAATGAGTTTTTTGGGGAAATTTCATAAATTAGAGGAGAATCACACGCATACTAAGAATAAGCTTATGAGTCTGATTTCCGGTTTAGCTTGTAGGCAAACCAAGATGTCTACCGAGGATTTATATCTTTATATAGTGTTTTTGGTTTTTGATTCTTGACGGTTCTTGACAGCTCTAGAATCAAGAAGTGCTAACCAGGGATGAAAAATTTGATACAACTGTACCGAATTTGATACAATGAGTTTGTAAAGGGTATTTAAAACTTTGACTGCGGCATGGTTTGACCTGAGCGAATCCTCTATGCTGAATTTTTTTTGTCAAAAAGGTTCTTTTTACTCTACTTTACTTATATCAGTGCTTAATTTTACTAATATTTTGTTTTTTGACTATAATGGTGGCCAATAAACATGGCCACCACGTGAGATAACACAACCATTGAATTTTTGGCTTAAAAGAGCCAATGTTAGCTGTGTGGAAAAGTACGACCCGATGATGCCACCACACAAAACATTCACTCTTTATGGGTGCATTGGTTTTCCCATAATGACTTTTGGATTATCATTTGACAAAATGTGGCAATTCTGCTTATTGACGAATCCACTGAGGTAAAAATGTGCCTCATTACTGAACATGATTTTCTTGGAAAATTGATCATCCACTTTTGCCATTTCTTGCCACCATTTTGACTATTGACGGCGCTTAAAATGGTCAAGAGACTTTAGTTCTTGAGTCAATTGCAACTTGTAAGCGTGTAAATTCATGTTGTCATGGATAAATGTGAAGACGAACAGAACGAATTAGTTCCGACATCGAATTTATAAACAAACAGAACAAATAGTTCCTGCAGAGAAGGAAGGTGGCGTTGCAGCTGGCGTGGCGGGAATTTCAAATCAATTTTCATTCGAAGAAGAAAAAGAAGACGAAAGGGAACACTTTTTCCACTTAAAAGTAAATTGAATTTAATGTAATATTCTTTCGTTATAAAAACAAAAAAGAACATTTAAGCTATTAATAAATAACCAATCCCGAACTGTTTTGTTTTTCATTAAAACTATTTTACTCAGTGGGAAGATTCTGTCGTAGTTCACGACATTTTTACTTTTAAACGAACTACATATATGTATCGTTGCCACAAAAGTTTTCCCTTTGCGTGCTTCTTCAAGTACCTATATAATTTACTCAAATAAATATATGAACAGAAGAAGTTCACGTAAGACAAAAGGATCTACACCAAGTAAATTTAAAGATTTTGTTGTTTACCAATCGAAGATGGCACAAAATTCGGAATCAGAAGAAGAAATTAACCTAGATGAAACCATAAAACTTGACGAGCGGAGAAGTAAAGCTGTGGTAGACGACTTATCAAAGCGATTGGCTGCATTGGAAAGGACGTACAACGAAACCCAGGCACAGTTGGTTGAGAGTGAACAGAAGTGTAAGTATCTACAGCGTCAACTTGATTCTTGCCATGACATCAAGGAATTGGTTCAGCAAAACACGTCTGTCACTCAAACTACATCAACTGCGAACGTGCCAACTTCAAATAGTTTATCTGAAACACACCAGCTCAAATACACTTTGCCAATGCAGTCGGTTGTGTCAACTACTTTGCCACATAGTAAAGCAATGGAAACTTCCAGGCTGTGTTCTTCTACGGATTATCAAGGGGTTCCATTGATGACAATTGCGTCTGGTTCTCAAGGGGGATATGCTTTGCCCTCTCAAGTGCCATGGCCAACGATGGTAAATAACGCGTCACATATATATGGTTGCATGCCTGCAACCTCAGTGAGTCAAGCGACAATATCAGGTGTGGCCCCACAGCCACATTTGAACAATTGGATGACTGCATCAAATGTGTATCCCAACAATGTCAGTCAAAGGAAACTCTACGATCTACCAGAGTTTAGCGGGCGTCCTGAGGAATGGCCGCTCTTTATGTCGACCTTTGATGAATCAACAGTTGCGTATGGATATACCAACTTAGAAAACACCATTCGTCTTCAAAAATGTCTCAAGGGAGAAGCGAGAGACGTAGTAGAATCTCTCTTGATTCACTTCAGCAATGTTCCGCATGTCATAAAACAATTATCGTTTATGTTTGGGCGACCTGAATGCTTAGTACGAAGCCAAATACTGAAAGTTAAAGCACTACCAATCATAAATGAATCGGAAGTTCACCAGTTAATCCCGTTTGCTATAAAGATTCAAAATTTAGTGGCTTTCTTGAAGTCAGCTGGAGCGCAACCACACCTAAACAATCCGACTCTTTTGGAAGAGTTGGTGCAGGAACTTCCTCTCAGTAAAAGACTAGAATGGGCACGATATTCTTCAGGCGCTGGACCATATCCGACTGTTGAACTTTTAGCGCAGTGGGCAAATGAAAATGCCAGGCTTATTGCCACCATTTTACCAGTTACTACAAGCACAGACGTTCCAGGTTCATCGATACCTTTTAAGGAAGGTAAGAACAAACCACTGTTGCATATTGCTCCTGACGATAACTGTCCAAAATGCAAAATGAATCATCGTCTAGTAGAATGTTCGCAGTTCAAAAGTATGTCCACTCAAGAAAAATGGGATTTGGCAAAACAAAATAAACTGTGTTTCTCTTGCCTCCGCCTTGGGCATACAACACTCCAATGCCGGAACAAAAAGAAGTGCGGCATTAATGACTGCCAACCAGTGTTACCGCTGGATATTTTTGAAAAGTGGCAAAAAAAGTGGCTCTCGTAAAAAAAAGGTGGCACAGGAAATTAATAATGAAGGAACACCATATTTATATGAAAATTGTCTTCAGAGAAAAAATATCACATCAAAATCATATTATTTGAAGAAAACACACAATTTAAATGAACATTTTTTTATGATTTATTGTAACGCAAACTTAAAAACTTAAAATTTTACACTTCATTTTATATATATATGTACACACATAATGTGTATAAATAATACTAGGTTACTAGGTATTCAATAGAACAGAAAAATAACATTTTACTGATGTTTCAAAAACAACATTTTTTTAAAACTAGTTTCAGTAAATTGACAATTACAATAAATTGTAAGACCATAAAATAAATAAATAAGTAATACTTCATTAAAAGATACAATAGTTAGGAATTCTTATTACATTTTATTTTTTTGTAATTGTTTCTCTATATTTTTTTATGAGGAGCTCATTTGGGCTCCACTCAATAAGATCACAGTTACTTATTAAATTTAAAGAAGCCAACATATTTTCGCAAGTTTCAGTTCTTAGTCGGTTGGTGAGTTTATTTTTCATTAAAGTAAGCTTTGAAAATACTCTCTCAGCGCAGGCGCTGCTATGTGGCAAAGTTAATATAATTGCAACGAATTCATACAGATCAGAAAAAAGGTATTCATGCATACTATTTTTAATATTACCCACCTTAAACCAAAACATTTCAATACTTTCGATTTCGAAAATTGATTTGAAATCTGTGTGGAATGACTTTATTTCGAGAAGTTTATATTGTTCAATAATAAATGCCTTAAAATAGAAAGTTTTTCATCTTTAATGTCAAATCTTTTAAATATTTCGTCACAAAGTATTTTATAGTAGTTAAGAATAGTTTTTTTAACTTCAACAATTTAATTTTCTGTTAATTTTTCATTGATAACACAAGTTTCGGCTTCAGAGCCTATATAGACATCTGTAATTTGTTTTATCAAATTTTCATTTTTGTAATCTATTTCCAAAACATAAAAACGCATGGAAAGGTGTGGTGAATTACATGTTTCGGTTTAATTACATGGAATTCTAAAAAGGTGGCACAGATTAAAAGGTAGTGGCTCGGTAGCACAGGCTGAAAAAAGGTGGCTTTGTGCCACTAAAGTGGCACAACGGCTACGCTGCTGCCAACGCTTACATCACCGTATGTTGCACGATGGACTGAAGGTAGAAGCAAGTGCTGTGAGCAGCTCGTCAAACGAGGTGGCGCCGACGAATTCCAAGAAACCAAACGAAGAAATTAAAGAGTTTGTCAGTTACTGTAAGTCCAATGAATCAGTCTGTCTTTTTAGAATTGTTCCAATAAGACTCCATGGTCCAAAAGGGGAGGTCGAGACGTATGCTTTACTGGATGAGGGCTCATCCGTTACATTGTTGGAGGAAGATTTGGCGATGGAATTGGGAGCTGTCGGTACTGAAGACTCACTGACGCTGCATTGGATCGGAAATCAAACTACAAACGAACGATCCTATCTCGTTGATGTTAAGATCAGTTCCTGGGACAACAAAAATCGTAAATATAAACTGAAACATGCTCGAACCTTAAAGAAGTTGTCTTTGCCGACTCAGACTCTTCAACTTAAAGATTTACAAGCTAAGTATAAACACTTACGTAACCTTCCAGTGTATGACTACGTAAGAGCGACACCAAGAGTGCTGATTGGAATCAATAATTGCTGTTTAGGAGTTTCACACAGAACTGTCAGCCGACAGAGAGGACCAGTGGCTGCAAAAACAAAGATGGGATGGGTTGTATATGGACCGACCGAAGATGACATCGCAGACAGAAAGAGAGTGTTCCATATAACTCATAACAGTCTTAAGGTGCTACATGATCTGGTTGAAGACCACTTTAAAGTCGACGAGTATGGTACAAAACGACCTGAAAATTTGGTTGAGTCAGCTGATATTGTAAGAGCTCGTGAGATCCTCGACTACTCGCCGAATTGATTCCAATAAGTTTGAAACTGGCTTATTGTGGATTAAGGATTCCGTGGTGTTGCCAAGTAGTTATTCAATGGCCCTTCGACGACTGGAAGGTATTGAACGGAGGATGAAAGGTGATACTCAATTTGCTGAAGAATATGAACGTAATTTAATGAATTACGTTGAGAAGGGCTATGCGAGAAGAATGCAGCCAGATGAAGTGAACAGAATTGGAGCAAGAACTTGGTACTTACCTCACTTCGGGGTGAGAAATCCTCATAAACCGGAAAAACTTCGAATCGTCTTCGATGCCGCTGCTACCGTTCAAGGAACATCATTAAATTCTGTCCTGTTGAAGGGGCCAGACTTAAATCAGCCATTACCAGTCGTACTTTTTAAATTTCGAGAAGGTGCGGTGGCAGTCTGTGCTGACATTAAAGAGATGTTGGCAACTCTGCTGTGATAGTGAAAAGTACAACTTAAAAATCGATCGCGCCAATCTCCAATTAAAATATTTAAATACTTAAAATAAAAAATAAAAAAACATCACATTTCGAAGATTTCTGTGAAGTCACCAGACAAATTTATTAATAAAATCAGGTAAACCAAGTTTTCGGGGCGAAAAGCCTATTTAAAGTTTATTTTTTCGTCACATGACTGACAAAAGAAAAATCTGTCAAACTTCTCCTGAAGACAACAAATATCTGCTGCACAATAATAACGGAGCACACAAAATTTTCAAACATAATACAAATATGTCTTTCTCGAAAGTCGATTTACAACAATTTAAAACAATAATTGACGATTCACTCCAAAAAGAACTACATTTAGCCACCGCCAACTTGGCTACTAAGGATGACGTTAAAAGTCTGCACAACGAACTTAGTCAACTTAAACAAAAGAATCTGGAGTTATCAGAAAGAATTCAACAGTTTGAAATGCGTTGTAGCTTGCTTGAGGATGAACTGGAGCTGCAAAGTCGTGAGCTTAAAGGAAAAAACATAATTTTCTCAATCCCAAATGACGGTGCGGAGCCCCAGGAACGTATTGAAGTCATTACCAAACTTTTGTTGGATAACCAAGAACCACAAATGCAGCAAGCCATTAAGTTAAGCGAAAATGCCAAAGTTATCAAACTCAAACTTAACACCGGTTCAAACGAAATCGCGTCAAAGATGTTAAGAAATGCATCTAAGCTGAAAGGCACAGGCGCCTACATACAACGCGACCTAACCAAACAAGCACAAAACAAACGTCGTATTCTTCTTAGATATCGAAAGATTATTAAAACCAATAAACCAACAGAAGCAGTTAAATTAAAGAACAGCACACTAGTTATTGGTGATAAAACTTTTTATTTAAACAATAATAATGAGCTAAAATATAAAAATAATGACGGAGAATCCGAACTACAAATCATGTTTGGTAAGCTAAACTTTGAAAATGTCAAAGAAAACACAATGCTCATGTCAAATAGACGTCAAACTGATAGTAGCAGATTAAACCTAGCAGAACCAACAGGGATGGTCTATGAAAACACAAATTGTAGTAGATTTTTACGAAATTTAGAATCAGAAGCCGTCAGTCAAATTAATATTGTAACTTACAAAATTTTATCTTATAATATTGCAGGATTAAATAATAAGTTATTATTTGTAGATTTTTTCAATTATGTAAGGAATTTCGATATATTTTTTTTATTTGAAACTCATGTAACTAAAGATAATATAAGTAAATTCAAAAATTATTTCATGGGCTTTAAGCTTTTATGGGAAGGGGCATCTAAATCGTCTCAAAGAGGTCGTGCAAGTGGAGGAAACCTGTTTGGAATAAAGACATCATTATTGAACACGTTTAATTTCGACGAACTTGAAGGAACCACCGTAGTCAAACTTTTACAAAAAAAATTATATGTATATCTTGCCCTGTTATTTAAATTGTAACAAGTGGAGAGCCGATTTTGAAAAATTACATAACACAATGCAGCGTTTATCTAACAAAAGCACTTTATTGATAGGGGATTGGAATGCAAGGACCAGCAACACACAAATCACTACAATACAAAACATATTAAATCCAAAGATCTCCATTAACAACAGGAATTCAAAAGACAACATCTGCAATAAAAATGGATCTGATATGCTTGAGATGTTACAAATGTATGATTCTGTTATCCTAAATGGATGTACGGATGGAGATGAAGAAGGACACTATACATTCGTATCAGGTCAAGGAAAATCAGTTATTGACTTCTGTGCAGTTAATAATGACTGGATAGAACGAATCAATAAATTTGAAGTAGAGTGCAAAACGTTCTCAGATCACATGCCAATAAAAGTGACATTTTCAACCGAATCCTCTAACATTCAACAAAATTTAAATTTGCTACCGAGGCTTAAGTGGAAGAATGAGGAAACAGCTGCATATAAAATCACTTTGGACAACTTAATATCAGCAAATGTGACAGCGGAATCTACTGATGCGCAATCTATCCAGCTTACAGAGTGTATTAGAAACTCAACATTAAACAAAAACTTCAACACCAGCACAAGTTTCAAACAAAAATGGTTTGACAAAGATTGTTTGAAAGCCAGGCAAAAATCTTTTGCACTACTGCGAGTGATGCGAAATTCAAATAGTTACAATTTGAAAAACTGGTACATCGAAGCTAACACTCATTACAAAAATTTATGTTTAAAAAAAAAAACAGAATTTGAAAACGAGCAAGCGCTAAGTCTTGGAAGAACAAGGTGTTCGAAAGAATTTTGGAAGATAGCTAGAGGAATTAATGGCTCTAAACATATAATCGGACCAGAATTATCTGCAGAAACGCTCTCCTCTCACTTTGAAAGTCTTCTTTGCAATTACTCCAACCTGGCGTTTTCATATGCTAAACCATTAGTATCAGATGAAATGTTAGACGTTGATATAACAAATGATGAAATAAAAGCTGTTATAAATAAAGCCAAAAATGGGAAGGCACCAGGTGAAGATGGTATAACATACGAGTTTTTCGCTAATGCAACACCTACGTTTTTCAACCACTTGAAAACTTTATACAATCAAGTTTTTACATATGCGGATATCCCGTCCTCCTTTAAGAAGTCCGTGATTTTTCCCATTCACAAAAAAGGTGCTTTGGATAGTGCTGAAAATTATCGAGGCATTTCATTTATGAATGTTATAGCTAAAATTTTCTGCGGTATATTAGCAGAAAGACTAGACAAATGGGTGACACAAAGAGACATCCTCTCGAACCTCCAAGCTGGTTTTAGGAAAAATTACTCTACAATAGAACACATTTTTACACTTTCCTCAATTGTAAAAGCTTTTCAAGCAAGGAATAAAAAAGTGTACTCGTTTTTTGTTGATTTTAAAGCAGCCTTCGATCTAGTGAACAGAAACGCGCTCTTTTATAAACTATCGCAACTGGGCATATCTTCGAAGTTCATAAATGTAATCAAAGAAATGTACACTGAAACAAAAGCAGCAGTATGGGATGGTTCAGCTTATTCAAAATGGTTTGTTACAAGTACGGGAGTGAAACAAGGTTGCCTGCTTAGCGCTCTGCTCTTCTCGATTTTTATAAATGACGTAGTAGATGACCTTCCTGGAGGTATAAATATCGCAAGTTCTACAATAAATGTTTTGTTATACGCAGATGATCTCGTCCTATTGTCCGAATCACCTGAAAATTTACAATTGATGATAAATCGGTTGGCGTCTTACTGCAACAAATGGGGGCTGACCATCAATACCGCTAAATCCAAAGTGATGATTTTCTCACGATCCGTACAATCTCAAACTCGGAATAGATGGTTCTACAATGGGAATCTCTTGGAAATATCTAAAGAAATAAAGTACTTAGGAGTCAAGTTAAACTCAACTTTGGATTTTAACAAACACCTATTAGAGAAGGTCAACACTTCGCAGAGCTTGTTGAATTCAACATGGAAAAAAGTTTTTTCAAACGACAGGATACAATTATCAGCCAAATACAAAATTTTTGATGCTGTTGTGAAATCAACCTTGTGCTACGCCTCTCAGGTTTGGGGATTAGAGGAATATGAAGTTATTGAAAAATTCCAAAGGAATTTTTTGAAAAAACTTTTCAATCTTCCACTCAACACACCAAGTTACGCAATCTACTTGGAAACAGGCTTACCTCAACTCATGACAAATACACTTAAAGCACAGGCTGATTTTATAATCAAAATATGCGCTTTTCAGAACTCCAGAATATCCAAAAAGATGCTTTTATATGAATTGAGGAATAAGGATTGGTGGTTCGCGAAATGGCAATATATTGGAAGCTCTTGCGGAGAAATGCTACGTATGGACATAAACAACTTGTGTAATGTAAGAGATCAGCTCTATAAAATTATCCAAAAGAATGAAGACTCAATACGAGATGCATTCATTATTAAGGCCTGCGAATCTGACAGCAGAATTTTATACTCTCAACTTGATTTTAACCTTAATAATAAAAATTACTTCAATGATTCACTGAGTTACAAAGAAATATCTTTAATCTTTAAAGCAAGAAGCGAGACACTCAGTTTAAACGGTAGTCCTTACAACGGCAGCTTTAATCAATTTTGTACCCTTTGTAATCTTAAATCCAAAGAGGATTGCTTTCATGTTATAAGTATATGTCCTATATTTAAACAACAAAGGAAACGTTTCTTTGGTAAACAAACATTAACAATGCAAGAAACACTTCAAATTCTAAACGGATGTGACTGGAAAATGTTAAGCAACTTTTTGAGTGCAATTTACAAATACCGAATGCTTTTAATAACAGAATATGTTTGATTTTTGTATCTATTATCTTAAGTTTTAAATATTATAAATAATAAAAGTATCTATATTTACCAACCAGGCTGACGGCTTAGCCATAGCTTTAATATTCATATAAATAATTATTAACTCTGTATACATTATATTCTAATAAAAATGAATTTGTTACTTACTTACTTACTTACTTACTTAAAGAGATGTTTAGCCAGATTCAGATTCGACAAGAAGACCAGGATGCTCAGCGCTTCTTCTGGGGACACGGTGACCCTTCAAAGCCAATTGAGACCTACGTCATGCAGTCTATGACGTTTGGTGCTTCGTGTTCCCCTTGCAGCGCCCAGTTCGTTAAGAATCAAAACGCCCTAAAGTTTGAAGAAACCCATACAATTGCAGTTAAGTACATAACCGACCAACATTACGTTGATGATTTTGTCGCTAGCTTTCGAGATGAAGATGAAGCTATTGAGGTGAGCAAAGCTGTTAGGGAAATCCATCGAGGCGCTGGATTTGAACTGCGAGGATTTATCTCCCATTCAAAGTCTGTGGAACGTGAGCTCTACAGTGATGTGACGAATAGCGTGAACAAATGTTTGGAATTAGACAAAGAACCTTCAATGACAGCGGACAAAATTTTGGGTATGTACTGGGAGACCTCTTGTGATGAATTTGTGTTTAGGATTCGACGGCATCGCATTGATCCTGATGTTAATTCATTTAAACGTAAGCCGACAAAAAGAGAGGTTCTGAGCATTGTGATGTCGGTGTTTGACCCTTTTGGTTTACTGGCCAACTTTATAATATATTCAAAGGTGATAATTCAAGACTTGTGGAGAGAAGGTACGCTATGGGATGAAGATCTGCCAGATCACCTGTTCGTCAAGTGGAAGCAATGGTACGAACAACTCGGAAACATCGAACACCTACGGATACCTTGCAACTACTCACCACAGATGTTTCACGGTTCCAGAACTTTAGAGTTGCACGTATTTGTCGACGCAAGTGAGGTGGCATACGCTCATAGAGAAATATATCTACCAAGAGAACCGACTTATGGGGTTCGCTCTCTTTCGACCTACAAACTAAATTGAGCACATTTTGCCCATTAAAATGAGCATATGTTAGTTGGCCCGTGCATTTCTTATGGGAACATCCAGATTCTATGTAGTTGTTATGGGCTTTTGTTGCTCAGTATGCACAGTTAAGGGGAAAACAATGTGAGGTGAACTCAGCCGTTCAAAAAAGCGATCCGTTGAATTCAAAAATTGAAAAATTTTTGCAATATTTTAAGAAAAATTAATTTTGCAACTTCTTTTTAGTGAAAACTGTGCTAAAAATAGTATTTGACTGCTTTTGGCACACAAATTCTGTGATTTTTATGAAAAGTTTCGCTAAAAACAAAAAAAATCATGCAGAAAGTATAGGCGCACCATAGAACTGCAATGCGAACGTGGCCTAATTTGAGTTTAACCCAGTTTTGACATATTAACAGCGAGGTGAGTATTTTGACAATTCTACGAAAATGAAAACAAAACAAAATCCATTCCCAGTAATGCAAAATAATGAAGGTAAAAGAATTTAAATACAAAATATTAATTTATTGAAATAAAAATATATAATGAGCAGCAACAATAGTAGCTCAACAGTAATCTGAACAGTGGCAGTAATAATCAACAAAATTCATGGGCACTTTATCAAACATGGGTTAAAATGGAAGAAAGTATTCGTGAGACATGGATTGTAGCTGGAAAAACGATACAATCCTTTGCTAAGATGGGTCATGGGGAGCTTCAAGAGATGCCAGTTAAAATAACAAAAACCGTCGTTGATAATGCTTCGAATCCATCTACCGAAGCTAAAAGTTTGTTCATCTTTTCTTATGCAAATACAAAGCAAGTTGATGTTATTTTGTCTTTTTAATTTCCTAGAACCACAAATTCGCTAATTTGGAATTGAATTCGTAGCTTTGGTGGGGTTGTTGCTGCAATGCTGCTGGTGTTGTTGCATTACAAGCATCTGACTATTTGCAGCGACGGTGACACATCCGCCGTCAACACCTGCGGCAGCTATGACCGTTGAGATGTACACACAAATACAATGGGCAGCGTCTATCGTTAAAAACATTGATATTATTTTGTTAAGAGAAATATAGTATAAAAAACTTACCTGTAAATAAGTATACTTTGTCTTCCAGATTTCTTGATGGAAATTGCTTCCTGCATTATGGTATGTAATGGGCAGCATCTAAAATGGAAACACAGAATATAATAAAAAAAAAAAAATCGATTATTGTTGCACCTCCTTCGCTGCAATTTGACTTACTTTTTATTCAATGAAGTGAACTTGTATATACTCTTTTCATTATAAAGGTTTTTGGTCTGAAAAATATCAAATTATATTAAATATCAAAACAATTAACAAAAACTTACTCTTACAATCCGAAATCCATTGTTTTGTTTTGCAAAATTGATTGTCCTTTTTGACAGGTCACAAAAATTCCATAAGTTTCTTTTTAGCCCAGTCACCCATTTTGCTTTTTTTTGCACCACTCACATGTATTCACCGATAGCGAATTTAAGAGAGTTCACCTCAAATAAAATTTGAGGGTGTTTCAGGCAAGACGGGTACCGGTCGGTTCTCTTGGTAAATATATTTCTCTATGCATACGCTGCTGTTGCTTACTGGCGTTTGGTGAAAGAAAATAATATTGTGGTCTCATTCGTTGCTGGAAAAGCTAAATGCGCTCCAAAAAAGCTTTTGTCAGTACCTCGATTGGAACTTACTGCCGCCGTGTTAGGAACAAGATTGAAGAACTCCATTCTGATAAGCCATTCAGTCGTGCCTGATAGATGTTTTTTGTGGACGGATTCTACAACAGTTGCCAGATGAATACAATCAGAAGCGAGAAACTATAAACCATTCGTTGCTCACCGTATAGCTGAGATCTTAGGCTCGACTAAAAAGGAGGACTGGCATTGGGTACCAACAAGCCAAAATGCCGCTGATGAAGCGACGAGAACGAAATACCCTCCAAAGTATTTGCCAAACTCTCGGTGGATCACAGGACCCAGTTTTCTTAAGGGGACAGAGATTTTTCTTCCTATCTCGAAGGTAGATAACATGAATGCGGAAGATAAGACCAAGCTTCGTGCATGTTTTCAAGTACTACACATAAGACAGATGGAAGATATTATTCAGGTGGATCGTTTCTCTGACTATCTACGCCTCAAGCGGACTGTTGGGTGGATTTTCAGATATGTGTCAAATCTGAAACATTTGGTGTTAGGCGAACAACTATCAACCGGAGAACTATCTTCTTGGGAACGTGCAAAAGACAACATATGCGGACGAGATTATTGCACTGGAAAACGGAGAGCAATTGAGTAAGTCAAGTCCAATATTTAAACTAACCCCTTTTCTTGATGAAAATTGTATTCTACGTTTGGGAGGAAGAATAAATGCTGCGGAATGCCTTCCTAAATGTACACGATGCCCTATAATACTACCAGTAGATCATAGATTGACATTCCTTATAGGAGATAGATAACACCAAGATCTCCACCATCAAAATCAAGAAGTCATAGCCAATGAAATCCGTCGACGTTTTTGGGTGCCAAATATCCGGAGCTTGGTAAAGAAAGTCAAGAAACAGTGCCAACTGTGTAAAATAAATAGGGCTATTCCAAGACAACCATTAATGGGACAACTGCCTATTGATCGCTTGACTCCGTTTGTCAGACCGTTTAGTTATGTTGGCCTCGATTACTTTGGGCCAATGGAAGTGACGATTGGACGTAGCCGTATGAAGAGATGGGCAGCACTCTTCACTTGCCTAACCGTACATGCCATCCACATTGAATTGGATGTGGATCTATCAACGGATGCATGTTTAATATGCATCAGAAACTTTGTTAATCGAAGAGGAGTGCCTGTGCGCATTCGCAGCGACAACGGCACAAATTTTGTGGGTGCCAATAGAGAGTTACAGAAGAATCACCACCAATTCGACTCAGATGTTATCCAAGCCGAGATGTCATCCAAGGGTATTGAGTGGTTATTTAACTGTCCCTCTAATCCTAGTGCGGGTGGTTGCTGGGAGCGGCTGGTCCAGTCTGTGAAAAAGATCTTAGGACAAACACTGAAGCAGGAAGCACCACGTCCGGAAACGTTACAAAGTCCAGGCCTCTGACGCATTTGCCAGTTTCATCAGAAGAAGAGGAGCCCCTCACACCAAACCATTTCCTGCTAGGGACAACGAATTCTACTCAAACTCCTGCCGATGACCATCGTGTTGGCCTTCGTAAGCAACATCAAATAGCCCTACAATTGAAAAACAGCTTCTGGAAACGGTAGATGTTAGAATATTTGCCAACTCTGACGCGTCGCACCAAGTGGTTCCGCCGAGAGGCAGCTCTTAAGCTTGGAGATTTAGTTTTGATTTGCGATACAGATCTTCCTAGGAGTAAATGGCGAAGAGGAATCATTTCTGCGACATATCCAGGAAAGGACGGCCACATTCGGGTTGCAGATGTTCGAACGAATGGCGGTATACTACGAAGACCTACATCAAAATTAGCTGTTCTCGATGTCGAAAGTGGTGAAACACCGAGGGAATTTCACGGGGGCCGGTATGTCATGGATAAATGTGAAGACGAACAGAACGAATTAGTTCCGACATCGAATTTATAAACAAACAGAACAAATAGTTCCTGCAGAGAAGGAAGGTGGCGTTGCAGCTGGCGTGGCGGGAATTTCAAATCAATTTGCATTCGAAGAAGAAAAAGAAGACGAAAGGGAACACTTTTTCCACTTAAAAGTAAATTGAATTTAATGTAATATTCTTTCGTTATAAAAACAAAAAAGAACATTTAAGCTATTAATAAATAACCAATCCCGAACTGTTTTGTTTTTCATTAAAACTATTTTACTCAGTGGGAAGATTCTGTCGTAGTTCACGACACATGTCTTTATGCATAAGGTTCATCAACGACTAACGAGAAAGGTGCAATTGTTGGGCACGACAACGAGTTGAGGTGGACGGCTCTTCAGCCACACTATCGCGAACAGCAACGATATTTTACCGTATGAGCTAATCGAGCATGCATTCAAATTTGTGCACGATTTTTCAAATTTTTGCACACTTTTGAACTATTAAATTGACAGATAAAATCACGAAGTGCACTAAATGCATTTTGATTTGAACGCCCTTTTCATAATAAGTTTGAATAACTTTAACGCGTAGCTCGATTGTGTACCTTTCCATTTTTCCCTTCTTTACAAAAGATAGTCAATCAGAAACTATCATATACTCCGTAAAGACAATTGAATCGGAATTGGAACAGAATTCAACTCAATGTATACCTGTATCGAATCGAAATTTGATTTTTCAATTCGATTCCACAGAATTATATAAATACTTCCAAAGTTTAATTTTGAGACTATGAAAAGACACAATGTGCCAATAATTATATCCTTTTATGGTTGTCCGAGAATATTTTACCATTTTTTTTGTTTGGTTTTTTAATTTATCTTATTACACACTTGTAAAGGCTTGTTTCAACTGCAACTCGTCAAAAAGTTATAGTATTTTATAGGAAGTAAAAAAGAGTGTCCACTGGTGTATTCTCTTTCACTTTCACGTTTCGCCACAATGTATCAGCCTCCCTCTACTTTTCTGCATTATCCCGATGCAGGCACATGTTAATCCACTTTAAGTAAAAATCAGTTTTGAAAAACACAAAGCTTAGTGAGTCCAAACTACACACCTAAGAAAAAGAATATCACATGTGTCAAATAAAAAAAGCGTGGGCTCAACTTTCCATTAGGGCAGCATGAATTTCGACATGAGTTTCTTTTTGTTTGATAGATATGTGCAAATGAAAAATAATTATAGAAATTTTAGAGCGAGTAAACATTTATTTATATTTTAAATTAATTTTCAAAGTTCACTTTTCCACATACAACACAAGCAAAAATGGTTGATTTTTACATTTCTTCCCTGTTTTTTGTTCAGTTCTGCCATACTTGAATTTTTAGTTGGGGATTTCTTTGATTTTAGTGCTCAAATGCAAAAAGTACTTTGCACATACCCAGACTCGCACCCACCCCAAATCCTATAGTAATCCCATGCAGGGGGGTTGCATGCCCCCCTTACATACCTAGCTGTTAGTACGCCGTGCTATCAATTCAAAAAAAACTTGTTTTAGGCTCAAAGAACGAAATACAAAAAAAGTAGGGTTAAGTCCGAAAAAGAAAATATTTGTTTTTTATGACTTAAAGGTGTTTCCTCGCCTTAATATTTAAAACATGTTCTATTGAGACCCCTACCTAACTGCAAAAAAAAATCAAAAGGAAAAAATGTGCTGCGGTAATAGAAAGTCGCTCCAAAGCGTGCTTCAATATGGGTGATAAAAGAAAGTTGAGCTCTACATAATTGTTTTAGATAATGATTTATTAAAGATAACCCAATAATTTATTTGTTGAACAAAAATGAAAATGATGCTGAATGTATTCATTCGCATTTATACCAAGTATCATTTGTAGCAGATTTCTTACTTGGTTATTTGTTTAATTGTTAAGGAGAAAGCATAGAGAAATATATTACCAAGAGAACCGACCGGTACCCGTCTTGCCTGAAACACCCTCAAATTTTATTTGAGGTGAACTCTCAAATTCGAGGTGAACTCTCTCAAATTCGCTATCGGTGAATACATGTGAGTGGGGAAAAAAAAAACAAAATGAAGGATTGGGCTAAAATAGAAACTTATGGAATTTTTGTGACCTGTCAAAAATGACAATCAATTTTGCAAAACAAAACAATGGGTTTCGGATTTTAAGAGTAAGTTTTTGTTAATTGCTTTGAAATTTAATATAATTTGATATTTTTCAGACCAAAAACCTTTATAATAAAAAGAGTATATACAAGTTCACTTCATTGAATAAAAAGTAAGTCAAATTGCAGCGAAGGAGGTGCAACAATAATCGATTTATTTTCTACTCTGTGTTTCCATTTTAGATGCTGCCCATTACATACCATAATGCAGGAAACAATTTCCATCAATAAATCTGGAAGACAAAGTATACTTATTTACAGGTAAGTTTTTTATATTATATTTCTCTTAACAAAATAATATCAATGTTTTTAACGATAGACGCTGCCCATTGTATTTGTGTGTACATCTCAACGGTCATAGCTGCCGCAGGTGTTGACGGCGGAGTTGTCACTGTCGCTGCAAATAGTCAGATGCTTGTAATGCAACAACACCAGCAGCAACAATCCACCAAAGCTACGAATTCAATTCCAAATTAGCGAACATCCTCAGCTATGCCATCGACTTTGTGTCACTTTGTGAGATTCAAGTCAATTTTACAAGTGAAAGCTTCGACATTAATAGTCGACCGCCTAGTTTGGGAGCGACTAAACAGCAGCAACAGCAACGGCTGAGTACCTATGCAGGCAAATCAGGTTAATTAATTCATTTACTTACGAGTAATGTAATGGATATTTTAAATTCTATTGTTCTTTAGTATTTCCAAAACGTCCTCCGCCTATTCATCAGCCGCCAAGAAATATGATGCTGCAAGCCGACCAAAAAAACGACGCAGCTACAATTAAAGCAACATTTTCTGGTTTCATAGAGTGCAGCTGTGTCACAAAATGATAGCAGGACGCTGAACTGACCGAGACAGCGGCTACTGCGGCCGCTTACGCCGACACATACCAAGTAAATGAGGAACTGAAAGTCGACTTAGAAGCAAACTGCTGTGAGAACACCTTCTAAATGACGGGAATCGGAAGTAAGTCTTCTGAATATTAAAAATCTCATCATTTTCGTATGTACTATTTTAAAATTTCCAGAAATGGTGGTAAGCTTATAGACTGAAAAATAAAATCTGAATTCCATGAATACATAATGCCTATTGAATCACCAAAACTAAGTGCATTTTGAACACAACTAACTGGACTCACATAGAAGACCGTCGACACAGGAATACCCCTACAAACTACTCTAATGATGTTCCAAGAATTGGGAACCCGCAACCTTCACCTGCCGAAGATGTCCAAAAATAATACAATCGGAAATTGTGCACTTGTGACATGGTCCGATTAGGATTTTGGAATTTGCCTCGCATAAGAATGTCACAAACGGCTTGCCACAAATTTTTAATCAAAGGATCGACTTACGAGCACTATTCCGGGAATGGTACAATTCAAAACCAATCAATTTGCTACAATTTCATTGCACGTTCATTGACCAGAAAACTCATAATGCCAAGACCACTTCAAAGTAAGTAACATAAACCACAAACTTTGAAAGCACTAATTGTTTTTTTTTTCAGCAACAAATCAAAACGAAGCGGTATTGTAACAAATCCTGCAATGAAGATGATTCGAAGTCGATTGGACTCTTTAAATCTCATCCATTAAGTTTGATGAAACCATCAAAAAATTAAAGTTTAAAGTTACTTACATTCGTTGATGTTGTCCCATTGAAGCCAGCCTTTTTGACAACTCCAGAAGTGTTGGTGTCTTGAGTGATGATCACATCAGCTGAAAACGGTTCCGTTGCGCTTGTGTTCTTCATGCTTCCATTGACTTTGAATACTTTCGACTGCAAGGAAATCAATTAGAACAAAAACCCTTGAAATAAAATGCTCTAAGAACTAACCTTAACAGCACGCTCATTTTTCGTCTCAACCCTCACCGAGACAGTGTCGCCGTTTTTCATTCTTTTCACCGTGTGCGACGGAATGAGGTCCTCCTCCAAGTCTTCGTCACCAATCATCGCCGAGTCATCGAAATCACTATCGTCCAGCTTCCTCTTCAAAGCAGGAATGCTTCCAGGACCGAAATTACTTATTTGTAAGACGGGATGTACCGCTTGCATGGGCAGTGGGGTGTTTGTCTGTACATTTGCTACACCACTTGCTGGGGCATTATTTTCGACTGGTTAATCCGCACACCACTGTTTGACTTGATCGATAGCCTTGTTTTTGGACGTTCTCGACAACCGACTTGAATCACTTCCGGGCGATGATAAATTCATTTTGGTCGTCTCTTCATTTTATTCGGATCCTTTATGAAAATCTTTCTTCAAGCCCACCACTTTGATGGCGGCAGCGAGGCTGGCTGCCTGTTGCTTCGCTTGTTGTGCAGCTCTTTCTGACTGGCAAGTTGTTTTTTGAAGGTTTCTAAGATTTGTGGAACATTTTCTAAATGAACCTGCGGTTCCCAAGTATTGTGCTCATGCGAACACGATTCCCCCTTGACCAAGTACTCGTGCATTTTTCTCCGGGGATTAAAACGTTTGGCGACAATTTTCTCAACGATTTCATCTTCTGTTTCTCCATTTGCATTGGGAATGGTTCGCTTGGCACGACGACTACTATTGGGGAGGTAAAAATATATTTAATGCTTAAATCAAATGGATGACATACTCACATTAAAGGTGCACGTTGAATGGGTGTACTGGTGCCCAATTTACTCGGGATCTGCTGAACTGGCAGTGGTGGTTTTTTCACAACCGCATTCCGAATCGGCGAGAGATTATTGGCTTCTTCTTCGTGTTGTTTTTTTGTTATTATTGGGACCTTGGTGTTGGTTAGAATTTGTTTGGCTTGTGGAATTTGTGGTTCTAGGAAATTAAAAAGACAAAATAACATCATAGAAAGTCTTTGCCTGGCGTTTTGTAACAATATTGGAAGAGTACAAAAGTGTACTGGCAAGTAGCTGTTTATATTTCATCGAAATTCATAGTAAGTTGAGGTAAAATGCAAATGAAAAATAACAACAAATTCTTACCACATAGCTCCTGGGGCAGTTCCTGAAACAGCGTGCAGCCAATGCACATATTGTCTGTGCATCTTTTAAGCGCTTAAGTCCGATGTAACAACCCGCAAGACCTTTGTATATCTCAAAACGATAGTTAGCCAAACTCTGAACTGCCCTGTAATAATGAATTGCTTCCTTACATCGTTTCAATTGAAGAAATATCTTCCCACACAAAAGATACGCTTCAACGTTTGTTGAATCAACTGGAATTGCTTTGTGGGTAAAATAGTAAGCCTGTTCGTATTTTCCATTTGCCGATAGACTCTCAGCCATGACAAACCAATTTTCCGAACTAAATTCATTGATGTTCGATTGCTGGCTAGCCAGCTTTTCCAATTCTGCTAGATTATTATTCCTCTCATAGACCACGGCTAATGGCATGATATGTTCTTTTATCCACGAACTTAACCACTCAACATTATTTGGAGCCGAACTCACTATAAAATTATAAAAGAAGCTTAAAACACACAAAATATTTAAAATAATTGCTTGCTTACCATTCACTACCAACGAATTGACTTCAATTCCATCGACGCCGACTTCCAAGAGTGAACTTATAACCTACATGGCCATTGGCACGCAGTACATCTTTGTAAGATACAATAGCCTCCAATTTATTTCTTGACTGTCGATGTTGTAGTTTTGCTAGAAGCATGTTTATCTTTGGAAGTCTAGACTTACTCGGAATCGATTGCAATGTCGAAATAGCCAAATTGGAGTCATTCAGCTCACGATAGCAGATAGCCAGACGATATTTGATTAAAAATCTTGTTCACAAGTGTAATTTTAACTAAAAAAAACAAAATAATATTCATATAATTTGAGTTTAAAATTAACGTAATGAACACACTTACCTTGAATTTCTACCTCTTCGCTCCAGAATAAATACGTCGGCGTTGCTGGCTTCCTTCTCGGGAGATTCCACTTTTCCTGGTGCAACATTCTCCTAGGTTTCTTCTTTATCTGAGGATTAAATTCATTATATATTTTTATTTCAATAAATTAATATTTTGTATTTAAATTGTTTTACCTTCATTTGCTTTTGCAGTACTGGGAATTAATTTTGTTTTGTTTACATTTTCGTAGAATTGTCAAAATGCTCACCTCGCTGTTAATCTGTCAAAACTGGGTTAAACTCAAATTAGGCCACGTTCGCATTGTAGTTCTATGGTGCGCCTATACTTTCTGCATGATTTTTTCTGTTTTTATCAAAAATTTTCATAAAAATCATAGAATTTGTTTGCCAAAAGCAGTCAAATATTATTTTTAGTATAGTTTTCACTGAAAGGAAGTTGCAAAATCAATTTTTCTTTAAATATTGCATTAATTTTTCAATTTTTGAATTCAACGGATCTCTTTTTTGAACGGCTCAGTTCACCTCATAGTTTTTTGCCCACGGTTGAGCAATATGGGCACAAAATTCCATAACAACTACATTCATAATGGCTTTTTCCCATAAGAAATGCACGGGACAACTAACACATGCTTATCCTTATGGACAAAATCCACTCAATTTAGCTTGTAGGCAAAAAGAGAGCAAACCCATTAAGTCGGGACTCTAGATAATATATTTCCTCTATGGAGGCCACCAAAAACTGAAACTGAAAGAAGAAGAAGAAAGTTTTTGTTGTGGTTACAAATTGAGTGATAAGTTTTATTTTTTTAAATTTAAACTAGATTATTAGAAAGAAAAATTAAAATCACCATCACATTTAATTTATAAACTTCATGTCTACTGAATGCAAGCAAATAAATTCCTAATACACTTTCCAATTCGAGTAAATTGATTCTAGAAGACAAGAAGAGTAATGTCGTTTTCAATTGGCAATCTGGAAGTGAAAAAAAGCATTCTGAATGCGTTCAATTGGGCAAAAGTGACAGTTCTGATTCTGAAAAGAAGAGAATTTCCCTTCTGGTTTTAAAAACAGAATCAGAAGCAGAATCACTCACACATTCATACATTTTAAATGTCAGATGTCACACTTGACAAATGACATTTTTTTTTGTAACACATTTGTTTGCATAAATTATACCAGCAGTGAAGTGATTTCTTGAAATTGATATAAAAATTATAAAAAAATATAATCAAAATGGAAAACAATATTGAAAATATTGTAACAAGTGTTTCTAGTGTGTTAGAAACATTATTGGAGTCGTGTTTTTCATCTTCTTCATCAAGTGATGAAGATATTATTGCAGTTGATTTTCTCCTGCAGGAAATGAATGAAATGAAATTTAGCGCGAATACACATATATGTGACACATGTCATACTCAACCAATAGAGCTCTATACCTTTTGACAGCTGCCAAATCTGAAACGTCATAAATCGAACGTGGAGGGCAAACAAAAGGCGCGCTTAAGTTGTTTTGGCTGCAATTTCAAAGTAAGTTTTTAATATTTTTTAATAAATAATATTTAATACAGTTTTTTTTCAGAAAATGGAGATTTCAAACTACGCCAAAGGATTGGATGAACGAAGAAGGAAGGAGTATGTAAGTAAGATTGCCGCGATTGCGGCCAAAGATCCTTACCTCCTCAGGTGCACGGAGCAGTGTCTGCCGAAAAACGTTAACTACGTAAAGATCATTAATTATCTTCTACAAGGAAGGAACACGGTAACAGGAGGCAAACTCGAGTCCAATAAGGCCCTTAGTGCTGGCAAGCTTTACCAAAGTGGATGGGTTCAATCCATGGAAGGATGCCAACACAGTGAATTGTGCTTCATTCTGTCAAAGGTTTTTGTTTTGTACTGTATGTTATATATGTCTCCTACTAACTGAAATTGTTTAGGTGCTTCATACCCAATCACTGAACCTTCCAGCGCTGCGTGTTTGGATTGCAGTGGACAAAGATGGCTTCATCAAAACTGCACATTGCACTTGTGTTGCCGGGCTTGGTGAGTGCTGTAGTCACATTGGCGGAACTTTGTTTGCTCTGGAGTCTATAGCAAGAAAATTCGAAGAGGATAATCTTATATTTTAAAAATATTGTACTGCGTGAACTTTTAGCACGCTATTATTCCAACAGGACAAATTTGCTAAAAATGTGATAAATATACCTACCTCTAGTTTTATACATATACATACATATATACGTACCTATATTTATGTGATAAAAAAAAGCTGTGAATTTTTAGTTGATAAGTTTATGTTTATTTCATATGAAGTTTTTTTTTTCTATCTTATTTTGTTTTGTTGCCTTTTTAATTAATTACATTATTATTTATTTAAATGAATATGAATTTGTTTGCGTTAATACTTTTTTGTGTTCAAGTTTTTGAATTTATATTTAATACAAAAAAATTACTTATCAAATCATTTGTTTATGTTATATTAATTATGGATGGACTTAAATTAGTCAAAGCTCAGCATATTTTGACAATGTAGTCAAAGTACATTTCATCGCCGTTTATTTTTGATGTTGCTGTTATTGGCTGACGATTTGTTAAAATCAGGTACTTTTGTCGGAGAAGACCAATCACTCTTTCAACATGAACCCTTATCTTGGCAAGGTTTCTTGTCCTCTCAAGGTCATCAGCATCCATTTGGTCTCTAACGTTTCGGAATGCGGGCATTAAAAGTTTTGCTCCTTTTTCCACAATTACACGATTCACCAGCATTCCTCGATCAGAGAGTATTATATCACCTTATTCAGCCATTGCTTTCATTCCCTTTTCGTTAAGTTGCAACTTCTGCTCATACATTTCAGTACTCTGAAATTATATTTAATGTTGTAAGATTATGCACTTAAGTGATATAAATAACCTTACTTCCTTTAGTTGATCTGCTATTTTTTCGCTTTATCCTCACATGCCTTGATTGTGTCATCTTTAGCTTTAAATTCTAGTTTCAGTTGTTCCAGCTTACTAAGTTCTACTTCTACTTCCACAGCAACTGTTGGTGTAACTATTGGTTCTACCTCAGGGATAACATCATCTTTCAATTTCGTTCGATTTTTTAACCTTTGGTATCGTCCCACTCCGGGTTTCGAGAATTGCGGATATCTCATGTTTAAAGAAGGTATCCAATCTGGATGTAGCTTGTCTTTAAGCTTAGCTGGACGACCTTCAAAAAATGTGTTTTATTTTTACTATACATATTAACATCACTGAAAGTTAAAATACGATCTTACTTGTAATAAAATGTTGAGAACATATTCTTGTGTACTTTAGAGAGCTCTCTTTTAAATCCTTTCTTTTAATGGCATTTAGCCATGCTGTTCTCCTTGCTTTAGAGATTTCAATCTCGGTTGGTTTTTTGTGGACGGCCGGGAAGCGAAAAAAACTAAAAGTATGATCCCGTTCTGCTCTTTTGGAACAACCAATAACACAGCACGTTGAGGGCATTTTTTACTTAACACAAACAACAAACAGAGAAGATTAAAGAAATCCACAGAACAACACACTGAAGGTATTTACTTTAATAAATAATAACTTTTGATTATTATTACACAGTACAACGTTTTATATTTGTCACTTCTTTAAAGAAATAAATGCAAACAAAGTTTTTCTTGTTGCCCTCCACGCATAAATGACAGACAAGACGTCATTTCGTTTGACGTTTCTCTCCGGTTCTCTATACATTCTCACCAAACTTCAGATTCTTCGGAATAAAAAAAATCTGTTCAATTGGGATTCCGAATCGAAGAACAATTCCAGATTGCCAATTGAAAACGACATAACCGAACCCGAATCTGAATCCGAAGTAAGGAAGACAGCTGCTGTCAAAAAATATTAAACTAGAGAAACTACGGTAAAGAAAAACATGATTATTATTTATTATTTGTTATTAAACATAAATTTATTAACAACGCAATTAAAATACATGAAAATTAGAATCTACAAAGTTTGAATTATGAATGAAAAATGCTGCTATGAAATCCATTTGTTTATTAAATTAGTTTTATACAAAACAAAACAACAACAACAACTCGTCATGATTTCTTTTATGACGAAATAATAAAAGTTTCTAATAACAAAGATAACAATATAGAAATTAATTTAAATTAATTTAATTTCTTTATGTTTATAAAATACCTGAATAAACAAAAACAATGAATTGTACAACTAGAAATAAAATGGCAACATTTTAAACATTTTAATATCAATACGAATTATATTTCTAAAAGTCAAAGGCCAATAAAGTTGCACAACTTGTTGTTGAGTTTTTGACCTTAGTTTAGGTATTTGTATTTATTGGGAATATTAGAACTTAACTTTATGCATTTCACAAAGACCTTGAGAAGAGGTGAGCTTCGATGATAACATTTACAAATTATAAATGAAATTGGAAGAATTTAATTAAACTTAAGGTGTAATTTGGTACCTACACATTTATCGACAATATTTACTTTTAATTTCTATAAGTAAAGTACAGTGGAGCGAAAATCTGTTGAGAACTAGGGCCTAGTGACTTATGTTATAACTCTCAACTCGCACATTCCTGTGTGCGAGTCATGGCAGTGATAGAGTGAAAATATATATACACGTAAAGAGAGAGAGTTTCTTTATACCATCTCGGCCAAGTCCAATAGTACCCAACTTAACGTAGAGATTTGGCTGTATAGGGTAATGGCATCTGCGGTGTGCCATCTTAAGTAGTTGGCCAATAACTCTTAATTTTAAGTACAATAAGGAAGATTCTTGTGTAGTGCGGCTACAGAAAAAATCCTTTAACTTAACAGTACATCCGAAACTGGGCTCAATGATAAACTGATGAGCATTCCCAGAAGTACGGGTACCTATTATGGTTCAATTGTTTGACATGATGAATGCAACTGGCTATTTCCCTAGAACATTCTTTATGAAAGTATAGATAAAACAATGATACCAATGAGACCTTGTGGCGGTGTTCAAGAATAGCAAATGGCTTTTATTCAATTCTATTCCAAAGACTCAAGTACGTTATTGGGGCATTCATTTTTTCAGAGGATAATAATTAATTTTTTTAACAGTAGAACAATTAACAGTTAACTGTAAAACAATTAGCTAAACTTTTCAAAATAATTTGTGTTAGTTCATTATGTAGGATGTAGGTATATAATATAATGTGTTTTATATGCTTAGTTGTAATACATTTTAAAAATATAATTTTGTATACATTTAAGCACTATTCACTATTCACCACTGAAACCAAAACAAGAATGATTTTTTTTGGTTAAGTACGCGCGATTTTTTTATTCGTTGCGAGTGTGGATAATGTGGAACGCGAATAAAGTTTGATAGTTCGTATCAACTAAAATTTTTTTCGCGACGAATAAATTTCGTTTTCTTAAATTTATTAATATATGATATTGAAAAGTAAAAGTATGCATCATAAATCAAATAGAAACTATATTGCTATCGTTTTGTTAAGAATTTGTGTGGAAATATGTCTTCAAACGTATATAAACTCACATTTCGTAATTCATTCGTCGTTCTTTGGTCGCGCTCATGTGAACGCTTCTTTATTGTTATAATAAAATGGCAGAGCATATTATATTGTAATGAGATTTTCATTTTTTAGTTTACTTATTTTTTTTTTTAACGTAATTGAATCAAGTTTGAATCACTTACCGTCGTGTGGTTTATAAAAATCAGGTTTCTTGATCTCATGGAAAGTGTCTCAAATTACTCCGATCCCCAAAGTTAAAAAATCAATTAAGTGTGAAGATTTTAGACCAATTAATGCCCTCCCTCTCTATGAGAAGGTACTTGAAAAAGTTGTTCACTTCCAACTGGAATCTTTTTTCGATTGTCATAAGTTGATAATTGATAACCAGTCGGGATTTAGAAAGCAGCATTCTTGTGAAGGTGCACTTAATATGGTCATTGCAAACTGGAAACAACAACTCGAGGCTAAAACAAAAATAATATGTGTTTTTCTGGATTTAAAGCGGGCTTTTGAGACAGTAGACAGATCAATATTATTTGAAAAACTTGAAAGTTATGGAGTGCGTGATAAATCACTATCTTGGATGATTTCTTATCTACCAGGTCGAACGCAAAAGACTAAAGTGAACAACATTGTATCGGATGAAATCTTAAATGATATTGGTGTACCACAGGGGTCCATCCTTGGCACTTTTCTGTTTAACGTTTATATCAATGACATCGGCAGTGTAATAAAAAACAGTGAATATGCTTTATTTGCGGATGATGGGTTGTTGTATGTTGGTTGTGATAATTTAAAAGACGGTGTCGCTAAAATGCAGGAAGATTTGGATAATCTAAGTGTTTGGCTTAAAGCAAACATACTAAAATTAAATGTATCAAAAACAAAATTGATGATTATTGGTAATAATACAAGTGAAAGTGTGACAAACATTAAAGTTGATAATGAAAACTTATAAATAATAACAGAAGTAAAGTACCTTGGTGTTGTTATAGACAACAAACTTTCATTTAATAAACACATAGACTATGTAGTGAAAAAAATATCAAAAAAGACTAACTTATTGAGAAGAATTCGAAAAAATATTTCAACCGTTAGTGCAATAAATATCTTCAATGCGATAATAAAACCGCACTTTGAATACTGCCCATCAATTCTATTTTTGTGCAATCAAGAAATGATTAATAAGCTTCAACTTCTCCAAAATAAAGCAATGCGAACAATTTTAAAGTGCAATATTTATACTCCAATCGCTTATATGTTAGATATGTTAATGTGGCTTAACGTTGAACAAAGAATTTTAATGAATGTTTTACTGTTTGTCTTTAAAATAAAACATAATTTAATGCCTGCTTATCTTTCTCGTTTCCTCAACTATGTAGGTAATGTTCAACCATTCTCTCTGAGAAATAACCAAGACTTCCGCCTTCCATTTGCAAGAACAAGTGCAGCCCAGAATAGTGTTTTCTTTAAAGGACTTCGAATTTTTAACAGTTTGCCAAATGATTTAAAATCCGAAACCAATTACAACATCTTTAAAAGGAACATTATAAATTTTGTTAAACTCCAAAATTAGTAATAGCATATCTTAGTTATTGTTAAATTATTTATTTATTATTTAATATAATTATTATTAAATTATATATTTGTTATTAAATTATTTATTTGTTCTTAAATTATTTACATCTTGCTCTTTTTTAAACACGCACAAACAAGAATGTATTTTATAAAATTTGTAAATTAATAGTTGGAAAAACTAAATAAACAAACATACATACATACGTCCATATCGTGTTCTGTAACTATCATCTGATTTTGTTTGGGATACAGGCTTAGGACTTGTGGAATAGGAGACATTTGGGTTTGGTTTATTTGGTTTGATTCGAAAATACCTTTTTTAATGCTAGAATTACATCGGTTGCCTTTTTACCTTTATTAATGACGGGCTTTAGGTCAATGAAAAAACAATTATTTATGTTGTCACGAAGTTTCGTTCATGTCTATGAACATCATCAGGTGTGGCAATTAATCTATATTTGCATTAATAAATTGGTTACAATTTGATAACATTGAAAAACTATGACAACTTACACTTGTTACATGAATATTGCACTTCAGAATAAAATCATTTGTTTCACAATTTTTACAAAAATTAAAACATCAAACCTAACTACACAAAGTTTGTTGTGAACACCTGAAAAATTAAATAAAACAGTTTTATAAAGGAAATAATTTCCTACTATAAAGCTTTACCTTACTGTGGAAATCCTCGTGATCTGCGGCCAATACCTCCGAACCTTCTCGGATTGGATTGTTTCCTAAATATATAAGCAAGAAACAAAGAATCAAATTCAAATAAAAAGGTTTTTTTTAAATACTTATCTGAATAATCCCGAAATAAAAATGTATGTACTGCGAATTCCATGCAGCAAGTTTTCTTGTTTGTTTACTAATAATTTTGTTGAGACTTGACAGTTGATGCCTATTATAGCTCATCTCCTTTCTCTCGCTACGCATGAGCGGTGGTCTTACTCTGTCAAAATCCATGATGGCCACTTAGAATGGAGAGCGCTCAGAAATTCGGTAAATCCAACCATTGGTAGGTATGTTATCAAATAACAGATGTCGCTGTTGTTTATCTAAATGCTCGACTTGCCAAAGTTGCTTGCAATTTTCATCTTTTAAAGATAAATTGTTAAAGAATAATTGATTCTAACAATCTTAAAGCATTATTATGTTGAAAAATTATATATATATATATATATATATAAATATATATAACCCTTTTATAAAATTGTTAATCAAATTTATCGATAACTTCATCCATTTCCAACCGGTTATTTTCGGAGAACTGAGCGCGTTCAATGTCTGGTGTTTGAACGGTAGGAATAAGAAATTATGTACTTCGGTGATTGGAAGATTTGATAGGATGATTTAACCGCTTTGGCAAATAAACGGAACTGGGGAGAAATGAAAAAAAAGGGGTTAGCAAACAAAAATAAAAAAATGCCGATTCAAAGTGCGCTATCCAGTCGAACCGACAAAGTTAAAACTTACTTCCGTTTCTATTCTTTGATTTTTTTTTGAATTCAATTTAAATTACAAATTTTTGATTTGATTTATTGATTGCTATGCTCAGAATAAAAGGGCAGTTGTTTTAAGCCAGTTATATATAAAAAAACTGAGGTAATTGTTTAAAAAAAAAAAAAATATTAGACGGAATACTTTAATTAATTAATTTAATTTTTATGTGAAAAAGTGTAAGACAACATAGTGGGTAGCGCACGACGGACGGTGGTTCCAGTTTGCTAAATCAACCACAGATACCCAGATACATGTATGTACACATAAGGATTAATTAAACACAGATAAAACAAAACTCAGAACCAGGGGAGGGACGAGATTATTTAAGAAAAAGCAAAGAAAAAAAAACCAAGATAGAATAATCGGTGAGTCCTACAATATTAGTTTGAATAAGTGTTTGAAATATATTGTGCCTATATATCTATATATCTACATATATACGCAGTGTAAAGTATTCGATTTAACACCGACTTTTATTTGTCTGTAGGAACTTTTATTTCAGGCGATCACCCAGTCGATTTGAAACGACCTGCTACCGTCAAGCGAGGTAGTGGTGATCGCCGATTCGATTTAGTTTTCCGTGAGTTAATGAATCTCGAATATTCCCGACAGAGGAAACCTGAGATAAGATAACCTTTCAAAATCAAAGGTCACCAGAAGGTTAACCACCTAAAACAATTAGGTTCAGTTTTTTTTTATGTTATTTCTTGTGATTTTTAAAGGTAAATTTAATTTGTAAAACTGCTAGTTTTGAGGAATTAGTTATAACTTAAATTAATTACGCTCAATAAATTTGAGGTGAAATATAAAGTTTATTTCCCTTTTTATGATATATATGTAAAAATAGGATCTCGGGAACGGATTCCTCCCCCTGCAAAAGTGAGCTCATTTTTAGGTAGAGTAGCCAGTCCACCCTTTGAGAAAAAGAAATTTAGCTAAAGAGAAAAGGGAAGCAAAATTTGTATCTACCTTGGAATAAAAAAATTATATATACATAAATATATATGTTATATACATTTATATATACATATCCAGAGTATACCTTTTTTTTTTTTGTATATGTTGTTGATTCTTGTGACAACGAATTTATAATTCCTCGCCACTAGGCGTTATTAATTATTCAATATATATGTATTTAAAATTAATAATTCAGAAAAAGAAATATGATTGAACCTAATTTGGATACTAAACCTTAATAAAGTTTAATTGTAAACGTTATAAAATGAACAAAACTTTCTTTATTATTGGTCAAGCGAAACGCTTGATGGCTTGCTAATCATTTATTTTCAGGGGATGCTGACGGTGACATGAAGATTCGGTAAGCGAGCGGTGAACGAGGTGAGTCTATGGTAAAGGGGGAGTCAAACTACGGCCGACGACTTCCAAGGTAGGGGGGGATAGGTCAAGCCGAAAAACACCGCGGCACCCTCTAGTGGTAATGTCCGTCCGATTTATTACTTTTCTTATTTTGGCATGATATATGTTTAAATGTAGTGAGTGGCGGTTTATACTTGTGGACAAGATCCCACACCGTTTCCGGCGAGCTAACGGCCGTGCATAAACTAGCATGCCAGCCCGCAAGTATAGAACATAAAAATCTTCTTATATTTGAAAAAGCATCTCTCTCATTACAAATGGCGCCCACAACGTTAGTCTTTGTTTTTGTTTACCTTTATTCCCAATTTTAGCATTCCAAATTGTTTTTGTTATTGTCCTCAGAAACTCGTATGTCGTGATCGGGAAAATTCATTTTTGCAACATACCACTTTCACTTGCGACGAGCCAACAAGAGGATGATAACAACAACAATTAACCATCTGTTTTTGATTGTCGATACCCATCCTTTAATGTTAAAGAAACAAAATCTTTACTTTTCTATCTTCTCATTTTTTAATTTTCAATCAATCGTCTTGTTTTCATTCAAAGTTTTGTGACCTGTAGTTGGTGACGTAATGTCGCACAGTAGCACAAACACTTTTTTTTCTCTTTTTGTGTGTGTGTTTATCTAGTTGTATTATGTCTTCTATTTAAGGTCACAGGCCATTATAGAATTGCGAATACAATTGGATAGCAACGAAAATTTTTGTCTCTCGTTTCTATTTTATGTTCCTACTTACCACTTAGAGGGAAAATCTTCAACATTTGTCCGTCCGACAGTCTTCGAAAATCCCATATTACCACCGTCGTTTCAGCTCACCGTATCCGACAAAACTTTCACCACCGAATCAGTTACTTGAAGCATCCCCGAAATGACATATGATATCACATCCAATTAAAAAAATAAAACAACATTTTCAAAAGCATTTTTCTTATTTATTAAAGTGAATAAGATTACTTAAATCTAATAACATTCTTTTTTGATTACTTTTTCATACTTTTGGTCTTAATTATGTTTATGGGCTCACCATATAGATAAAGCTGATCTTTATTTATTGTTGTCTTGTTTTTTTTGAATTCGAGCATTCGAAAACATTCGAAAAACTTTATTTTTTTTAGAAAATAATTTTTTTTCTCTGCTATTTCATTCATTATTATTATTGTTTGTACAATAAAGTTTAGGACATCACAGGTGAACAATAATTTTCGGTTATTGCCTTGGTTTTCTTTACTTAAACTTTCTTTATTTTTTTGTTATTTTTTATTTTGTTTTTGATATTGTATTCGAAAACATAAAAATCTTTGTTTTTTTTGAAAACAAATATCTTTTTATTTTTGCTTTTCGATTATTTGTTATTATATAGTATTGATATATGTAATAACAGATTATACAATTATCTCAGATTGTTACTTAGTGTTTTTCCTATTTTACATAATTTGTTTTTGGTTTGAACAATTTTCTTGTCATTTCGTTATTTTTTCGTTTGGTTTGATTATTTATTTAATTATTACATTTCTTTTGTTTTATATTTTTCTTTGGTTGTCATTAATTAATTTATTATTTCTTTTTAAAACTTTACAATTCTTGGTTAGTTACAACATCTTCGTTACATTTTCATATTTTTGTTTCATTACATCTGTTTCGTTAATTCGAAATCAATTTTGTTTATTTTTCAAATTTATAATATTAACGTTATAAATTCTTAAATTTGTTCGTAATTTGGTACAGTCTAGTACAATTCACTGAAATTCATTATAAATTCATCACACAAAAACAATTGATTTTAAAATAAACATACATATTCATATATATATATATAAACATACATTTCGAATTTTAACAACTATATACAAAAAAATGTCTTCTAAAACTGGCGCAATCAAAAAGAAAGGTTCTAGAGAATCGGCTAGGTTAAACCCAAGCGGTCAAGAACTGTTACTTACTGGACTAAGTCCGAGAGTTCCGCCCAACACATCCGTTCCAAGTGTTAGCAATAACAACAACAGCGCAAGCCGAAGTGAGTTAGGTCGTCTTCAATCTACCGAAGTACCCCTCTTTACAACCGCTCAAGCCACCAGTCAAAGTCCAGGTTTGGTTGACATGGATGGTGCTTTACATTCACGCCCGCTCATTGCTCGAACACCACAAGCAAGCGTTAGTCAAATGGAAAATGCAGTTCAAAATATGGAACCAATGGTAGTACAACCACAACCACGAGATATAGATGATAATCTCTTAAATGATACGTCCGGTATTGGACCGCTAAATACCTCATCGGAGTCAAATTCAGTAAGAGCTCCTACCTATAGTAGTTTAAGCGGCTTAGGTGCAGATTTCGTAGAGTCGGATCACAGTATCCAAACGATTCGAAATACTCATATTCCCGAAAAGGGGAACACAAATTCAAATACTGAAACTAGAGAATTTAGCTCAGTGCCTAGTGATTTAAAAGCGTACATTAATTATACTCTAGTGAATGCTTTCGAGTCTTATTCGCGAACAATAAGTTCGAGCATTTCCGAAAGTGTCCAGAAAACTGTTAGATCTGATTTTTTAGAATTTCTTAGCGATATCAATAAGGCAACTCTTCCTTTAAGAAAAGAAGAACCCCCTATTAAGACCTTCCAAAACCCTACCGGGAATAAAAAGGCCACAGAGCCGAATCCACAACATCAAAAATCTAAAATTCAACAAACAAAACAAAATACAAAATACCTTCAACAAAATTCACAACCCCAGCATAATATTGTAAATTCGAATAGCCAACAACAAGTTTATCAAAAGAATCCCTTCCAACAACAAACATTCCAGAATCTCAATAATCCCCATCAACAAAATTACATTAATATGCAACAACCAAATTACAATAACTCTCAATTCCAGAAAAATTACCTTCAAAACCAACAAACATATCAAAATCATCAATTCCAACAACAGCAATCCAGCAATAGTTTCCCACCTCAACAATTTAATAATCCTGCATTAAAACCACCTCCACCCACTATTTCTCCGATACAGCAGCAACAATTTCCTCAAAATCCTAGTTACGAGTACCCTCAACAACAGAGTCAGATACCGACTCAAAATTTTCAGCAAACCAACATTCCGGCGGTTTCGCAAACATCCTTCGCATTCAAACCTATCCAAGGTTTAATACCCAATCCCGAAGTGCAACCTCAAGTTCAATTCCCATCATATAATCCTGAAGTCGGAAATATGATCAGTTCTCAACAAAGTCCTATGGCAATGAACAATAACTATTATAATAGAAGCTATAAAGATGTTATAAAAATTGATAGATGGAATTTGAAGTTTGATGGTACACCAGAGAACTTGTCTGTTGAAGACTTTATCTTCCGGCTTGAGACATTGCAACAACAATATAATTGTCCTTGGTCTGAAATTCTTAAACAACTTCATCTCACACTAATAGGTGATGCCGCAACCTGGTATTATCAATTTCATAAAACCAATCACCAACCAGATTGGCCATCAATGCGTGAAGCATTATTGCTTCATTATAGAAGTTGTAAGTCAGATTACCAAATATTAAGAGAATTGTCGGATAGAAAACAAGGTTTATCTGAATCTTGTGATAAGTATTTTGCTGCTATTATGAAAATAAAATCACAACTAAAAATATCGTTACCAGATAGTGAATTGATCAAGATGGTAAAAGGTAATCTCAATGATAGGATTGGTCCTTTGGTTTACCCAATGTCAATTTTCTCTCTCGATCAACTTAGGTTCGTGTGTAAGGAAGCAGAAAATACTTTCCCTATACACAGCTCTCATTCCAATAGACAATTTAGACCAGCTCCTAGAGTACATGCCAACGAAATATTTTATGATGACAATGTTCAGATACACTATGAGGATAATATCGCAGCTATGCAATATATTAACAACAATCGGCCTAGACCACCTAATAAAGTTCTTACATGTTGGAACTGTAAGGTAGCGGGACATTTATATTGGGAATGCCCATCTCCGAAGCAAAATATCTTCTGCTTCAAGTGTGGAGAAGAAAATTTTATAGTCGCGAATTGTCCTAAGTGTAAACAGAAAAACGGACAGAAGAACGTGATTCCAACGGGGGAATCGCGTTCGAAACAACAACCCGAATCATCGAATCCCCAAATTTAGTAGAAAACGATTCAAAGAAAGATAGTAATGAAAAGAGAGTTACTATTTTGAAGAGAACTGCAAAAGAGGCAGATGAAGACTTTAGTGTTAAGAAGGATAATAATAAGTTTAGCTATGTAAAACCCTTATATATTAGGATTAGGGAATATAACGAAGCTAAAGAAAGAATTTTCGGAAGCAAAGTTAAAAATAAAATACTTAAAACTAGACTTAGATATAAATTAAGGAAACAAATAAAAAGCAACTTATTATCTACTGTAATAGATGTCTCTGGTGATCCCAGGCCTTATGCTAAAGTAAAAATAGCTAATAAGGAAATTTTAGGCCTACTTGATAGTGGAGCAAGTGTTAGTATACTTGGAAAAGGATGCAAACATTTAGTTAACGAACTTAAGGTTCAAATTATACCATTTATGTCTAATGTTAAAACCGCCGATGGCAAGGCGCAATCAATAATTGGAAAAATAAACTTAGAAGTAGAATATAAAAACTTAAAACGAAACATAACCTTTTTCTTAGTACCTAGTCTGGATCAAGAACTTTATCTTGGCGTCGATTTCTGGAGAGTATTCAATCTTGCACCTGGAATTATAAGCGAAATTAAAATAACAGATGCAGAGGTTACTTCAGATACTCACCAATTGTCTCCGCAGCAAGAATCCAGATTGGACACAGTCAGACAGAAGTTCCGGTGTTATACCAGGTACGGTCTCGGAAAAACGACCCTTGTCGAGCACGTCATCGAGACCGGAGAGGCGGTTCCAGTGAAGCAACGTCACTACCCTGTCTCCCCAGCGATACAAACCCTGATGTATGCCGAGATAGACAGGATGTTGAGCCTTGGAGTTATTGAGGAGAGCGAAAGCCCATGGAGTTCGCCAGTGGTCCTTGTACAGAAACCAGGCAAAAATCGTCTGTGCCTGGACTCACGAAAGCTGAATGCCCTCACGAAAAAAAATGCGTACCCTCTCCCCAATCTCGAAGGCATCTTCAGTCGTCTTCGTGATACTATTTTTATAAGTAGTATCGATCTCAAAGACGCATTTTGGCAAATACCGCTGGAAGAGCGGAGTAGAGAAAAAACTGCTTTCACAATACCGGGTCGGCCCTTGTACCATTTTACGGTCATGCCTTTTGGTCTGTGCAATGCAGCCCAGAGGTTATGTCAGTTAATGGACAAGGTCATTCCCTCAAGGTTACGGGATCGTGTCTTCGTCTACCTTGATGATCTGCTCGTCATTGCTCCGGATTTCGAGACTCACATCGCACTGTTGGACGAAGTGGCTGCGTGCCTCAACAAAGCTGGTCTTACCATCAACGTTTCGAAGTCAAAGTTTTGCTTCAAGGAATTGAAGTATCTGGGCTTTATCGTTGGTGGTGGGAACATCAGGACAGACCCCGCTAAAGTTGAGGCGATCGAGAATTTTCCGATCCCAAAAACGGCAAAACAGGTTCGCAGACTGCTAGGTTTAGCAGGATGGTACCGTAGGTTTATCCGCGAGTTTTCGACCCTGACGGCTCCAATCACGGATACACTGAAAAAAAATAATACAAAATTTAAAATGACAGATGAAGCTCTGGAGGCATTTGGAGAGTTGAAGAAAGCTTTGGCAGCTGCACCGGCTTTAACACATCCTAATTTTGAAAAAAGATTTTTTATCCAATGCGATGCGTCAAATACAGGTGTAGGAGCGGTACTCTACCAGTTAAACGATGCGGATGAAGAAACACCTCTTTCATTCTTTTCTCAAAAATTGAATAAGTGTCAAAAAAATTATAGCGTGACTGAGAAAGAATGCCTGGCAGCGGTACTAGCTATTCAAAAATTTAGGCCATACGTCGAAGGGATGACATTTACAGTCATCACTGACCATTCCAGCCTTAAATGGCTTATGAGCTTAAAAGACTTAAGCGGAAGACTTGCGCGATGGAGTTTACAGCTCCAAGGTTTTTCGTTTGATATTGAACATCGTAAAGGTAGTTTAAATGTTGTCCCTGATGTGTTGTCCAGAATGTACATGGATGTCGAGAGTATAGACTTTGAAAATATAGCTCCACTGATAGATCTTCAATCATCAGAATTCAAATCTGAAGAATATGCTTCTTTAATTAAGACCATTCAGGAAAACCGAGAGCGTTTACCTGATTTAAAAATTGAAGACAACTATGTATATAAGCGCGCGTTTCCATCAAATCAAGTTACTACTGCAGTCGAACATAACTGGCGATTATGGGTACCTTCAGGCATTACTAATAATGTTATTGAGCGTGCACATAATCCACCTCAAGTCGCTCATGGTGGAGTAGCGAAAACACTTCAAAGAATTCGCGAATATTTTTACTGGCCGAACATGACAGTCCAAATACGCGAATATATTTCTAAATGTGATATATGTACTCAGTGTAAGCCGTCTAATCAAATCTTACGTCCACCTATGTCTAGCGAGTTTAGCGTCGATCGTCCGTTTCAAAAGTTATATATAGACTTTTTAGGTCCGTATCCAAGTTCTAAGTATGGTAACTGTTTTGTTTTTGTCGTCCTCGACCATTTGTCTAAATTTGTTTTCTTAAAGTCCATGAAAAATGCCAATTCTTCAAACGTCATTAAGTTTTTACAGGAAAATGTTTTCCACATGTTTGGTGTTCCTCAAATTATACACTCTGACAATGGCAAACAGTTTTTGTCAAAGGATTTTCAAAATCTTATGAAGTCCTATGGAATTCGACACTTCAAAACTGCGAACTACTCGCCACAGTCGAATGCGTCAGAGAGAGTGAACCGCACCCTTCTAGCTGCCATTCGGTCCTATCTTAAAGATGACCAGCGCGAATGGGATCTTCATTTAAGCGATATATCTTGTGCTCTTAGGAGTGCCGTACACTCTTCAACTGGTGTGACACCATATTTTGCACTCTTCGGCGTAAATATGATGACCCATGGTAGTTGTTACGAGTTAGCTCAAAAACTGAACTCAGTCGAAGATGGTGAAGTCATAACTCTCTCAAGACAGGACAAATTACGGAGTTTGCGAAATAAAATCAAAGAAAGTATCGCTAAAGCAGGAGAGAAAAGTGCGCAAAAATATAACACACGAACTCGCAATGTACGATTTGTACCTGGTCAGGAGGTATTCCGAAGGAATTTTGTCCTTAGCGATAGCTCAAAATATTTGAGTGCTAAACTGTGTCCTAAATTTGTTAAGTGTAGAGTCGTTAAACTTGTTGGCAAAAATTTATATGAGTTAGAGAACTTATCAGGAAAATCAATCGGTATTTTCCACGCTAAAGACATTAAACAGTGAAACGAATGATAATCTTGTACTCGTTTGCTCAACTCTCAACCTGTAGCTACTTTCATGTCTTATAAGTATAAATGATGATTACATAAACCATATTTCTTATTTCAACCTATTATATTTCTATTATCCATTATATACTATTAGTTACTTGTTTAATTGTTAACAGTTTATTTTGTATATTAATTTATTCATCAAAACAGTGAAGTCCTTCAGACCCTGTGATATTTATGTTAATTTATTATTAGGTTAAGATTGCAATATTAGGTTTAGGTTATTATAGTATTTATTTATTATGTTCAAATTTATTAATTTATTCAGTTTTAGGTCATTTACTAGGTTATTTATTTTATGTCCACTTAAATCATTTATTTATCTGTTAATTTATTTTTATGTTAAATTATTTAACCGTTAATTTATTTATTTACCCTTTTTTTTGTTAATTTATTTATATGTTAATTTATTTATATGTTAATTTATTTATATGTTAATTTATTCAATCGTTAATTTATTTATTTATATGTTTATTTATTTAATCAGTAATCTAGTTATTTGTATGTTAATTTATTTCTTTATCTGTTAATTTATTTATTTGTTAATTTACATACTCGTTAGTATATTTATATATTTATTTATTTATATGTTAATTTATTTATTTATTCTAACTATTTGTATACTTATTTGTCTATTAATTTATTTATTTAATAATTTATTTATTTGTTGATTTAGTTATTAAACAGTTTATTCTAATGATTCATTTATTTATTTGTTCAGCTTTGAAATTAACTAACATTTGTGTACATATATTGTAGGTACGTTTCTGATACTATTCGTTCCACTGTATGATGTCACAAATGATAAACGAAACAAAAACACAAATTTGTAATGCCCGGCTTTTGTGGGTTTCTTCACCACGTCTGAAATAACATTTCCAATGAAACAACGAATCATCATTTTTCAAGCTTCATTCCAAATTAAAATTAATAAGACATTAGATTAATCATGCAGTATTAATTCAAGATTTTGTTTATTGATACTAAAGTTCCTACTTCCTACTTGAGAACATTTTAGTTTTAATAGACGTAATCTGAGCGACTCACCTAATACATAAATAGGGAAATTTAAAATAACTTGATGAAAAATCTTCTGTGTTCGGTTGTTCACTGTCCATGTCCTCGGGTAAACTTGCCATGTCCAGTGTTTTGTTGTGAACACCTGAAAAATTAAATAAAACAGTTTTATAAAGGAAATAATTTCCTACTATAAAGCTTTACCTTACTGTGGAAATCCTCGTGATCTGCGGCCAATACCTCCGAACCTTCTCGGATTGGATTGTTTCCTAAATATATAAGCAAGAAACAAAGAATCAAATTCAAATAAAAAGGTTTTTTTTAAATACTTATCTGAATAATCCCGAAATAAAAATGTATGTACTGCGAATTCCATGCAGCAAGTTTTCTTGTTTGTTTACTAATAATTTTGTTGAGACTTGACAGTTGATGCCTATTATAGCTCATCTCCTTTCTCTCGCTACGCATGAGCGGTGGTCTTACTCTGTCAAAATCCATGATGGCCACTTAGAATGGAGAGCGCTCAGAAATTCGGTAAATCCAACCATTGGTAGGTATGTTATCAAATAACAGATGTCGCTGTTGTTTATCTAAATGCTCGACTTGCCAAAGTTGCTTGCAATTTTCATCTTTTAAAGATAAATTGTTAAAGAATAATTGATTCTAACAATCTTAAAGCATTATTATGTTGAAAAATTATATATATATATATATATATATAAATATATATAACCCTTTTATAAAATTGTTAATCAAATTTATCGATAACTTCATCCATTTCCAACCGGTTATTTTCGGAGAACTGAGCGCGTTCAATGTCTGGTGTTTGAACGGTAGGAATAAGAAATTATGTACTTCGGTGATTGGAAGATTTGATAGGATGATTTAACCGCTTTGGCAAATAAACGGAACTGGGGAGAAATGAAAAAAAAGGGGTTAGCAAACAAAAATAAAAAAATGCCGATTCAAAGTGCGCTATCCAGTCGAACCGACAAAGTTAAAACTTACTTCCGTTTCTATTCTTTGATTTTTTTTTGAATTCAATTTAAATTACAAATTTTTGATTTGATTTATTGATTGCTATGCTCAGAATAAAAGGGCAGTTGTTTTAAGCCAGTTATATATAAAAAAACTGAGGTAATTGTTTAAAAAAAAAAAAAATATTAGACGGAATACTTTAATTAATTAATTTAATTTTTATGTGAAAAAGTGTAAGACAACATAGTGGGTAGCGCACGACGGACGGTGGTTCCAGTTTGCTAAATCAACCACAGATACCCAGATACATGTATGTACACATAAGGATTAATTAAACACAGATAAAACAAAACTCAGAACCAGGGGAGGGACGAGATTATTTAAGAAAAAGCAAAGAAAAAAAAACCAAGATAGAATAATCGGTGAGTCCTACAATATTAGTTTGAATAAGTGTTTGAAATATATTGTGCCTATATATCTATATATCTACATATATACGCAGTGTAAAGTATTCGATTTAACACCGACTTTTATTTGTCTGTAGGAACTTTTATTTCAGGCGATCACCCAGTCGATTTGAAACGACCTGCTACCGTCAAGCGAGGTAGTGGTGATCGCCGATTCGATTTAGTTTTCCGTGAGTTAATGAATCTCGAATATTCCCGACAGAGGAAACCTGAGATAAGATAACCTTTCAAAATCAAAGGTCACCAGAAGGTTAACCACCTAAAACAATTAGGTTCAGTTTTTTTTTATGTTATTTCTTGTGATTTTTAAAGGTAAATTTAATTTGTAAAACTGCTAGTTTTGAGGAATTAGTTATAACTTAAATTAATTACGCTCAATAAATTTGAGGTGAAATATAAAGTTTATTTCCCTTTTTATGATATATATGTAAAAATAGGATCTCGGGAACGGATTCCTCCCCCTGCAAAAGTGAGCTCATTTTTAGGTAGAGTAGCCAGTCCACCCTTTGAGAAAAAGAAATTTAGCTAAAGAGAAAAGGGAAGCAAAATTTGTATCTACCTTGGAATAAAAAAATTATATATACATAAATATATATGTTATATACATTTATATATACATATCCAGAGTATACCTTTTTTTTTTTTGTATATGTTGTTGATTCTTGTGACAACGAATTTATAATTCCTCGCCACTAGGCGTTATTAATTATTCAATATATATGTATTTAAAATTAATAATTCAGAAAAAGAAATATGATTGAACCTAATTTGGATACTAAACCTTAATAAAGTTTAATTGTAAACGTTATAAAATGAACAAAACTTTCTTTATTATTGGTCAAGCGAAACGCTTGATGGCTTGCTAATCATTTATTTTCAGGGGATGCTGACGGTGACATGAAGATTCGGTAAGCGAGCGGTGAACGAGGTGAGTCTATGGTAAAGGGGGAGTCAAACTACGGCCGACGACTTCCAAGGTAGGGGGGGATAGGTCAAGCCGAAAAACACCGCGGCACCCTCTAGTGGTAATGTCCGTCCGATTTATTACTTTTCTTATTTTGGCATGATATATGTTTAAATGTAGTGAGTGGCGGTTTATACTTGTGGACAAGATCCCACACCGTTTCCGGCGAGCTAACGGCCGTGCATAAACTAGCATGCCAGCCCGCAAGTATAGAACATAAAAATCTTCTTATATTTGAAAAAGCATCTCTCTCATTACAAGTTCAACTGACAAGTAACAGGCATAGGAAAATCAGTGTCAAAAGATCATATTGTTGGAAGTTTTTATTCTCGTACTCCCTAACAAGTGTTTGTATTGAGGGCTTATCTCTTCCATGTCAGTTTTTTGGTTCATGATCATGATATTTACCCTGGTTACAAGAGGAGATCGAGGAATCGAATCGAATTGAGATTTCGATCCAGGTATATGGTGGCACTGAATCGAGGAATCGAATTCAAATGGAATCGAAATGACATTTTGGTTTTATTTGTGTGCGTACTGCTACGTGAATAACTTTCAAATAAATTTCACATTTTATAACAATGCTCTCAACACAAAGACGCGCGCCAAATTAAATTCAGCTTAGAACAGACAAGAGGGAAAAAACTTTTCGCACTCACACAAGCAAAACCTCACACACCAATAACTCGATTCCCCGATTCAGGTTTACAAACAAATTTTCGATTCGATTCACCTCTTTCAGTGGGATTGGATCGAGTAATCCTATTTCGATCCGATCCAGGTCTATACGGCGCTAAATCCTGATTCAATTCGGATTCAATTCTCCTTGTAAACGCGGTAATTGTTGGCGTTGATGATAATGCAGCGTTTCAATTATCATTCTCTTATTATAGTTGCCTTCTCTTTGCAATACTTTTACATTTTCAAAGTCAGGAGAGTGGTTGAGTTGAGAGAGGGTAATACAGTGCGATGCCAGTGCTGTCTTCTGTGAGTCATTACTTTTTAAGTCTGATTTATGTCCTGAAAGTCTATTTTTTAATTTTTGTTTTGTGGTTCCAATATAAATTTGGTTGCATTCTTCGTCCGAGTTGCCTTTACAATTTATTTTGTAAATTAAATCTGAATGCTCCAATTTATCTATTTTCGTCTTAAGGTTGGTGAAAAGTTGTGAAGTTGTATTGGTTGCTTTCATGGTTATTATATATTTGTCTGTATCAAAGAGTCGAGCATTTTTAAAGCGATCTGCTGTCCTTTATGTACATAGGTGAATGATTTGTATATGTGTTTTTCGTCATCTGTTTTACTTGTCTTAGGTTTTTGGTGTTCATATTGTTTTAACAGGTTGGTTATAAGTTTTTGTGGGTATCCGTTGTTCAGTAAAATGTTGTTGATCGTGATTTTATTATTGACGTGGAACTCTTCTTATAAGATTCTTAGCAGTTTATGATAGTTTGTGTTAAGTTAATTCGATTGTTAAATCTTAAATAAAAATTAAAAACTCTTGAAAAGGATTGCCGTATGATTCTAGTAGAGAGAGAGAGAGTTTAAAGTGCAAGAAAGATAGACAGTGACAGTGACGGTTGCGCAAGGGCAAGTATACAACATGGCGTCAGTGTAAGATTTAACAATCGAATTAACGTCTGGCAAATTAATTTTATACTTTTTTATCACAGTTGAACGGTTTGAGTTTTTCCCGGTACCGGTGTGTCACTGTTGTTGATTATAAAATGAAATATTCTTTGAAAATTGATATATTGTTTGTGAAGATTAACTATGAGGTGTAATAATTGTAGTTTCCTGCACACTTAAATTTATCAGGTCAATTTGGATCTTTTCTTGGGAGTTGCGTTTTTATTCCATTCACCACCCCGGACTGGGAGTTTAACTATTTGCACAATCACTTCACGTGTTGGATGCAAACCTCTCCATTGTCCTATGTGCTGGCAGTTCTCTGTGTCTCGCACTGCGGCAATAAGGAAATCTTCTTAGATTGCTAGTGGTGGTCTAGGGCAAAGGAGGTGGAATCAGACCTGTTAGTTCTTGATAATTCCGATGTCTTGGATATTGCATATTATGGATAAACCTTTAAATGAGTAATTCAATCAATTCAAATTCGTTTTGGATCTTTAATTTACTTACTTCTGGTGGTGTAGCTGTTCTTGATATAGTGGTTGTCTTCTTCAAAATCGGACTTGTTAGCATCTTAATCCTTCTTTTCGGCATCTTCGAGATCGATTTTATCCTGTTCCGCGCCCGGCCTCTGTGCACCACTCTTTTCGCTGCTAGATAGACTAGGTTTGCTGGGCGACTTGTTCTCTTTGGCGCTTCAAGCTACATAAACTTTATCGCTTTATGATGACGACGAAGACGATGAGGAAACTGACTTCGAATTGGATGATGCTCTTGGTGAACTCGAGCATACACGTGACGACCGCGATACTGCTCGTATCGTATGCCCATCCAATTTGGACTTGCCGATTCCAATTTTTTCGATCCGGACTTCATTGATGTGGCTGACTTAATAGATGCAGCCGAGTTAATCGATCTAGATTTCGAGTTATTGCAATCTTCTGGTTTGAAGCAATTTTTGATGCTTCTCAAAATACAAATCCGCATAAATTTTATTTTTGAAAGAAAAAATATTCAATAAATTGTTTTTGTTTTGATTTGATTTTCGCTGTCAAAATACTCACCTCGTTGTTAATCTGTCATAACTGGGAACCAACTCAAATTGGACCATGTTCGCATTGCAGTTCTAGGGTGGGCCTATACTTTCTTCATGATTTGTTCTGTTTTTATCAAAATTTTCATCAAAATCATAGAATTTGTATGCCAAAAGCAGAAAAATATTATTTTTAGCACAGTTTACACTGAAAAGGAACCATAAAATTAATTTTTCTTAAATTATTGCATTCATTTTTCAATTTTTGAATGCAACGGATCACTTTTTTGAACGGCTGAGTTCACCTCATAGTTTTTTCCCCCGCGGTTGAGCAATATTGGCACAAATTCTATAACAACTACATTCATAATGGCTTGGTCCCATAAGAAATGCACGGGACAACTAACACATTTAGCTTGTAGGCCGAAAGAGAGCAAACCCATTAAGTCGGGACTCTAGATAATATATTTCCTCTGTGTACTTACGATTACGAGTAATCTTAACACGGATATTTTTAATTCTATGGTTCTTTAGCATTTCCATCGTCATTTGCCTATTCATCAGCTGCCAAGAAACATGATACAAGGCGACCAAAAAAAAACGACTCTTGCAGCTGCAACTAAAGCAACATCTTCTGGTTTCATAGAGCACATGAGGTTCAGTTGTGTAAGTGCGAATCGAAACAATCATATCGTGATCAACTTGCTTAATCTTAACCTTCTAGATCTAAATCCATAAAGGACGGCAGGGACACTCACACTGAGCTGACCGAGCCATCGGCTACTGCGGCCGACACAGACAACGTATATGATGAACTGAATGTCGACTTTGAAGCAACCTGCTGGGAGAACACCTCCTAAATGACGGGAATCAAAAATCATTGGTAAGTCTTTTGAATAATGAAAATCTCATTATTTTCGTATGTACTATTTTAGAATTTTCTTATATAGACAGGAAAAATAGAAGCCGAATTCCTAAATACATAATGCCTATTGAATAACCAAAAGTGCATTCTGTAAACAACTAACTGGAATCACATAGAAGACCATCGACACAGGAAATGCCCAAATGATGTTTTAAGAATTTCCCGCAACCTTCACCTGCCGAAAATTTCCAAAAATAATACAATAGGAAATTGTGCATTATGACATGGTCCGATTGGGATTTTGGAATTTGCCTCGAAAAGAATGTCACTAACGACTTGCCACAATTTTTTAATCAACGGATCGACTTACCAGCGGGAATTTTATAATTATAAACCAATCAACTTGCTACAATTTAATTGTGCGTTCATTGACCAGAAGGCTCATGATGGCAAGACTACTTAAAAGTAAGTTTCACATAAACCACAAACTTTGAAAGCACTAATTGATGTGTTTTTTTTTTCAGATCAAACAAATCAAAACGAAGCGGTATTGCAACAAATCCTTCAATGAAGATGATTCGAAGTCGACGACATGCTTTAAATCTCATCTATTAATAACCAAGGTTCGTGGCGCAGATAGTTTTTAAATAAAGTTGTAATTTTTTTTTCAAAATTTTATTTAATTTAGTTATAATTTTTTTTTTTAATTTAATGGTACATATTAATGTATTTTTTTGTTGCGTTTTTAGCAAATAATATTAAAAAACAAATAAGCTGTTTTAAGTAATTTTATTTTTTTTATTGAGGTATACATATGTTCAATTTAACAAAATTAAACACTTAATATTTTAAATCCTATTCTTATCATGTTTTGGTTCATCACGTGCGTATGTATTCCTCCGTGATTTTATGTGGTCGACAGCACTAGTCAGAAATTCGTTCTCTTCATCTTGCGTCATAGCGCGAAGTTCAAATTCCGTTGAGCCTGATAACACCGGTCGACAAAATTATACTTTTTTTTTGTTATCCTGACTTCGAACTTCACCTTCAAATTTTTCTATATTACATCAGGTTTTTAAAATATGCCCCTTTAAAAATTCTAAAGACAACCAAAACCGGTAAAACATGCCGTATCCCTTAACTTTAAATTGCAAGATGATTTTGCAATGTAGATATCTTTGCTTTTAGGTACAGTTTAAATTATTTTGGTATTTTACTTAGTTTTTGTAATTTCTTATTAGTTATGAAAGACTCATAAGTCTTCATTTGATTCTACCTGAAGTTTTGAAAAAACCTTGATTGTAATTCTTTTATGTTTTTAAATAGTTCGTTAATTTTTCATGCTGATTACGAATCCGAACACCAATTTTAGGTAGGTACATGTGGTCAAACTAAGAAATACTCGTTTTCAACATTATTTTTGTATTTTTTTTCAATATATTACAAGAACTCGATATTATAATCTTAAGACTACGAATTCGTAATAGGAAATAGTAAACATTTGCAAAAGGAATATTGAAGAAAGATATAGTAGATCACACATTTTTTTGAAAAGAAAACTACTTTATGGATTTAGATAGCCTCGAAAAGCCTTTCGAATTAAAAATAAAATATCTCAAAAACCTAAACTGATGGAGTAATTTTCGAGTAGGGTTGTAATTGAAGATGTTGACGGCATCGACAGCAATATATCATGAATTGGAAGGCATTTTATTAAAACTCAAGAGACCTACAATTAAAAAGAGACAAAATTAGGATGGTTCTTATTTTATTATTTATACAAATATCCTTACCAGCTACATCACAGAATTCTGCAAAACATGTACAAGAAAGATATTCATCTGCAAAATTGTATCGCTTGCGAATATATTGAAACTGAACGATTGGCCAATTCTCGGTGGATTGTAGATGTAGATTAAATCATGAGGAATGGCTTGTACACACTACAATCTTTCGCCTGTCGGTCGATGGCTGAAAGAAGTGCTTTTGCATTGCACAGTAGTGACATTTGATGTGTCTGTGCTATTGTTATCAAATGCTTCAATTTATTCAGCTTGTATTTGATGGTAGGTATATTTCTCTATGCATTTACTCCAGCTTCTGCCTTGATTTTACTAATGGAAAGCCTTGCACTTGAAGCAGCTCTCACTATCGCCTGCCTTTTCTGAAATGATGTGGCTTTTTTGACTCTTCCTTTGTGGTTTTTTTCATACCTCTAAAAAACTAAAAGAGCTTGTCCCTATGTGACACGAAGTGTATATGACGAAACTCCAAAGTGAAAAAGAATACCCGAGTGGTAACTCTCTTTTACGTCCTATAAAATACTATTAAATTTTGACAGAACAGAGTTGCCGCAAGCTTTCACAAGTGTGTAATACAATAAATTAAAAAAAAAAAAACAAAAGCTACAATATGGTAGGAAAATCGTAAAATATTGTATGACAACCAAAAAAGAAAAAGTGGGATATAATTATGTATGTTTTATGTGACCAATTTTTTAATTAATATTTGTAGATTTATGTTTTGTAATTCAGGCTATTTTGGTCAATTGATTTTAAATGCAAATAAAAAACTTTATTCCATCTTTTTACCCAACGTTTCGTCGCTACTCACGACTTCTTCAGGGGTTTTATTATGATATGTTGTTTTTTGTTGTTGTATTTTACATTGTTTGTTGCTTTTGTTTTTTTAACTTATTTTTATTTCGTTTGAAACAGGAAAAAAAAAGAAAAAAATTTTAAACTATTTAATAAATTAACATTAAAAACAAGAGACTAATAAATTAAAAAGACAAACATAAATTATCACAGTGTAGTTCAGGTACTTATTTTATTGCTAATGCGTAGCTTACAAATAATATAATTATTGGTACACAGTGTGTTTCCATAGCCTCAAAATGATTGTAACAAGGTATTTATATAATTTTTGTATATAGTAAAAACGCATTAATATTCGGAAAAGTATCTTACAAATGTAAGAAAAATATTGCAATTAATTGCATGAACCTCGAAATTAAAAGGGAATTTCAATGAAATTCTTAAAAAAAGGTGTAACAAAATGTACAAAATTTAACATAGTAACAACATTTTTAAATAAAGAAGAAATGTAAAGCTTTTGTAACACTTTCAACATTGTGGCAAAACTGACGAAGACAAAAATTCTCTAACAAAGAGAACATGTTTCTCTTCACTATAGTCTTGACTTCTGCGTTATAGGAATTTCATATAATGCAGAAGTGAATATCTTCAAATGGTAGACATGTGCATTCAAGAGGACACAAGCGTCCACAGGTTTTTTTTTCTCAAAACCCACCTCTGTCTATCAACTCCTACTCTCACCTCCCCGCGGTGAACATCGGGTGCCTACTACCTCAACTGGAGATTGGGTTCTAACCCCAGTGGAAAGTTGTTGGGGGCAGCAAACGAGAGAGGGGGGGAGAGGTGTTTCCACTAAGGCACCTCTCCTTATCCAGACGGCAGCGGACGAATTCTCGAGATGGAATCAACGGTGGCGTCTACAGTTCCAGTAAGGTTGAACTACTTAGTGAACACCTTATAGGGCTTCTACGACTTATTCGGAGCCCAGGCCTATAAGGAGCGGTTTATCCGGCTCCCCGTCCTTGGAGTTATATTAAGGATCTGACCCTCCAGGTTGGGGGTTGTGCCGTCGGGGTGACTTCCTGACCACGTAAAAACCTTTCTAGTTGCGAAGCACCAACAAGCCTCGGATACGGACGGATTCACTGTTGACAACCCAAGCAAACGAAACAAGGACAACGAACTTCGGATCTGTACGTGGAATGTTAGGTCCCTTAACAGACCACGTGCAGCCGAACAATTAGCGGAAGCCCTAAACTGCTGCAAGGCAGATATTACCGCCATCCAAGAAGTGCGATGGGATGGACCGGGCAAACGCAAATTAAAAGACTGCGATGTATACTACGGCGACTGCTACCGAGAACAAAGGCAGCGTCTATTTGGGTGTGGATTTGTGGTTGGAACTAGACTCAGGCAAAAAGTCTTGAGTTTCAACAGTGTGAGCGAGCGCATCACGACAATCCGCATCAAGGCTAAATTCGCAAACATCACAATCGGGAGATACAGCCTGCACGACACCACCTCCGACAACGGATTCAGGCTGATCGATTTCGCTGCGGGGCGAGACGTTCTGGTAGCTAGTACGCAGTTCACACATCTCAATATCCACAAGGGGACATGGAAATCTCCTGATCAATCAACTGTCAACCAGATTGACCACATTGCGATCGACGCACGACACTTCTCCAGTATACAGGATGTCCGAACATTCCGAGGGGCCAACATTGACTCGGACCACTACCTCGTTGTAGCCAAGGTACGGCTACGGATATCCCGATCCAAGCCAAAACAAGGAAGTACTGTGAGAAGTTTCGACGTTAGACGGCTACAATCGCAAGAGACTGCCATGTCCTTTTCCGATCGAGTCTCAAGTAACCTCTTAAGGAGTCCTATGCTGCCTGCATTAAGCATTGAAGACCAGTGGAAACATTGTCTTGCGGCCATCAGAGATGCCGCCTCTGAAGTGCTAGGTTTCACACGGCCACCACAGCGAAACCCCTGGTTTGACGACGAATGCCGGCAAGCGCACGCAGCGAAACAACAGGCATACAAAACGGCGCTGCACAGGAGGACCAGAGCTGCTCGCGAGCTCTACGAGCAGAAGAGGAGAGAGGAACACCGGCTTCTTAGACGGAAAAAAAGAGAGCATGAGAAGCGCGCGATCGAGGAGATAGAGGGATGTCACAACAGGAATGAGGTTCGTAAATTTTACCAAAAGGTAAAAAAAACCTCCCAAGGGTACCAGCCACGAACCGAAGCCTGTAAAGACGATCAGGGGAACATCGTTGTAGAACCGCAGTCTATGCTGAGAATATGGAAAGACCACTTCTCCAAATTATATAACGGCGATGACGAATCGAATTCCGCTGTAAGGGAGATAGAACCACTCAACCTAGGCGACGCAGATCAACAATTCCGCCTACCGGACCTCGGCGAAGTGAAGATAGCTATATCTAAGCTGAAGTCAAACAAAGCTGCTGGAGCTGACGGCATCACTGCCGAACTATTCAAAGCAGCAGGGGATGACTTGGTAGGGAGCATGCACCAACTCATCTGCAAAATATGGTCGGAAGAAAGCATGCCCGATGAGTGGAATCTCAGCATAGTTTGCCCGATACATAAGAAAGGAGACCCTCTAAATTGCGCCAACTACAGAGGCATCAGTCTCCTTAACATTGCGTATAAGATCCTCTCTGCCATATTATGTGAACGTCTGAAGCCGTTCGTCAACAACCTGATAGGTCCTTATCAGTGTGGCTTCAGACCAGGAAAGTCCACTATCGACCAAATATTCACACTACGGCAGATCTTGGAAAAAACCCAGGAACTTCAAATCGATACCCACCATCTCTTTATCGATTTTAAAGCCGCGTATGACAGCATCTATAGGGAAGAGCTCTACAGAGCAATGTCTAGTTTTGGCATCCCTCTCAAACTCATCCGTTTGTGCAGAATGACGATGGAGAATGCACGCTGCTCCATCAAGGTCGGAAAAGATCTCACCGATGCATTTGATGTCAAAAAAGGTTTTAGACAAGGCGATGCACTGTCATGCGACTTCTTTAATATCGTTCTGGAAAGAATTGTGCAAAACTCAACCGTCAACACTAGAGGCACAATCTTCCAAAGGTCCATCCAATTACTCGGATACGCAGATGATATTGACATAATTGGAAGATCAAAGCGTGATGTCAGTGGAGCGTTTTTGAGCATTGCGACGGAAGCGAAGAAGATGGGTTTAGTGGTCAATGAGGGCAAGACCAAGTATATGCTGTCATCGAAAAAGGACATTCAACAACGACGTCTTGGACAAAACGTCACCATGGAAAGCTATAACTTCGAGGTAGTTAAGGACTTTGTCTACCTAGGCACCGCTATAAACACAGACAACGACACCAGCGCTGAAATCAAACGAAGAATAACTCTTGCAAATCGCTGCTTCTTTGGACTTAGAAGGCAATTGAGAAGTAAAGTCCTCTCTCGATCATCTAAAATCACCATCTATAAGACACTCATCATCCCGGTTCTCATTTATGGCGCTGAGGCCTGGACCCTGTCAAAGAAAGATGAGAACGTCTTAGGATGCTTCGAGAGAAAAATTCTTCGGGTGATTTTTGGTCCCGTACGTATAGATGGAGAATGGAGGAGAAGATTTAACGACGAACTGTACGGGCTGTACAGCGACACTGACCTAGTTAGCAGAATAAAAGTCCAACGGCTTAGATGGCTGGGTCATGTAGAGCGAATGGACATCAACGCTCCAGCCCGGAAGGTCTTCGAATCCAATCCCGAGGGACGGCGCAGTAGAGGAAGACCGCGACTCAGGTGGCGCACTCAGGTGGGTGAGGACCTCAACCAACTTGGCGTGCGAAACTGGAGACAGCTAGCTAGGGACCGAGCTGGCTGGAGACGCATGTTGGTTGAGGCCCAGGTCCGCCCCGGACTGTAGCGCCACCTTAAGTAAGTAAGTAAGTAAGAATATCTTCTGCATTTCGGTCTTTTCTCTCTATCTCACAAACATTAATTTTATATGTAGCATCTCTTTTTTTTTGCAAAAATCAAATGCAGATTAGTTAACATTAATCTTAACTTTGAAAAAATACTTTGAAAGAATAACGAAAATCAGCTTAGAGAGCAAAAAGTCAATAAATGAAGAAGCAACAGCGGTTCATTAAACATAGTTAAAAATGTGTTAATAATAATAACTAAAAAACGTATTTTTAAGATGTCATCAACAGAAAGTTCACGGTGCATTAACTATAAGCAAGATGTTCTAAATCTTCTGGATGAACTTTCAAGTTAAAATAAATAAAATTCAAAGACCGTAATTTTGTTCATCACATGATTCCCAAAAAATTTTATTTTGACATAAGGGCAAATTGTGTAAATACCCTAGCGTGAAAAAAATGTGATAGCTTTATTTATACAAAATTATTAAACCGTTTTATTTATTGCATACAAAAATATTTCGTTGAGTTTAAATTTAATTCAAAGGACTATGTATATATGGAAGTAAGTCCTTGATTAATTAAGGCATCTTTGATACAATATTAATTATACTTTCCAAATCAGCATCACTTAAATACGTTAATATGCGCTCAGAGCAATCAATTGGCAACTTAAAATAACATTTGAAAAACTCATAACCCTGTTCAAGCAACAAACGCCTTCTATAACCATTCTTGAAGTTTCGTTCAATAAAAGGAGCATATATTTCGAACTTTGTTTTATAGTTTTCTGAATTAAAATATTGTATTACGTCTGCATTTCTAGCATAGTTTGCCAATAAATGGATATTTTTCGTCAAAATATCGTACAAACTTATTTTATTATTTGCAATTTTCTCTTGCTTTATTTTATTTATTTCACATTCACAATCAAATAATAAATCGTCAAATTGCTCACTGTCATAACGCAGAGAATTAATATTTCTTTTAGAAACATATAAACCCGCAGTTCTTAACTTTATTAAGTGTTTTTTTAGAACATCGACGGTTTCGATGTGCTCGTCCCAGGTAATATACATTTGTTGGGTTTGTAAAATTTCAAGTATTGTGTAATTATCCTTAGGCACCACATTAATATCGGATCCAAAGTTAAGCAGTAGTTTTACAATCGAGGAGTGAAATGATTTTCCGGCCAAAAAAAGAGGTGTTCTACCCTCGTTGTCCTTCAAATCAATATGAGACATGTTTTGCAAGAGAAACGAAACTATTTCGTAATTGGGATTACATGAAGCACAGTGAAGTGGCGTTTGACGCTTAGAGTTTGTGGAATACACGTCAGCATCGTTTTCAAGTAATACTTTAAACACATCTGTATGATTTGTCTTTGCTAAAATATGAAGAACTGAATCGCCATTATTTCGCTTTAAATTAACGCAAGCCCCATTCGCTATGAGCATTTTCATAATTGAAGCATTACCTTTTTCTGCAGCAATCAACAATGGTGAAACATCTCCGACAAGACAATTAACATTTGCTTTGTATTCTAAAAGTACTTCAACAACATTTGGGATGGTTTGAAAACATGCAATATGAAGTGCAGTTAGGCTTTTGTCTTTAGTCTTAGCATCAACATTTGCACCCATGCTAAGGAGCATTTTGGCTATTTCGCCCTTCGTTTCGAAATTACAATTACCGCTGTAGCTCACCTCAAAGAAATTCATAAATAGACTTTGTGAAGCATTCAAGTGCAATGCTGTCCTTCCGTGCTCATCAGTGGCTTCAATATCAGCTTTATTTTGAAGCAGAATCTCAACTAAATCCTTACAAACATTTCTGGTAGCAATCCTAAGCAGCTCCGGACTTTTTTGAACACTGGCTCCGTGCGATAGCAGCAATTTAGTCATAACCACATCTGAATTCGTAACTGAATAATATAAAGCGCGTTTCCCCAATTCGTCTGTTGCATCAACATTAAATCCATGGGTAAGAAATAGTTCTACTATCTCAACTTTTTTACATTGTACAGCTATGTGTAGAAAATTACAATCGGCATCTTCATAGAAGACCAAATGAAGCCCATGATCAAGAATATGTTGTAAAATGGAAATATATGAAGCCTTGATAGCTTCTGGAATTAAAATCAACAGAAAAACCGTATTTTATAAGGTCTTGAACAATTTCCAAATTGTTTTTTCCCAATTTGTTTGCTGCAATCGCAAGTGCACTTTTGTTGGTCGCATTATTTTTATCTGGGCTGTATTTAAGAACTTCTTTGACTATTAAGGATAATCCTTTTGAAACAGCTAAGTTAAGTATCGTTTCTCCATTTTTGAATTCAACACTTATGTCGGCGCCATGGTTCATCAACAACTTAGCGGCTTCACTCTTACATGCCTTTACAGCCAGGTACAGTGGAGTTAACATATTTTTGCAACGAGCATTGACATCGGCTTTGCTTCTCAACAGCACTTGCATTGTTTCAACATGACCATGTTTAGATGCTAAGTGCAATGCAGTTTGTCCTTCCGTTGATACAGCATTCACGTTTGCTCCATGTTTTAAAAGCAGTTCAACAACCGAGGAGTTTTTAATATATCGTGCTGCACTGAGAAGAGGAGTTAATTGTTGTTTTGAATCATCAGTATAATTCACAGAAACACCGAGTTGCAATAGTTTTTCAGTAATTTTTCTGTTTTGTACTGCCAGATGAATACAGGAAGCACTGACATATGCTCCTCTATCTAAAAGAATATCAAAAATTTGTTCGTTGCCTCTGGTGATAGCTAACATTAGAGGAGTCACACGTCTTTCATTTGGCACATTAATGTCAGCATTAAAATTCAGAAGCAATTCAACAGTTTCTATATCACCACATCCAACAGCATAGTGTAGTGGAGTATGTGAAGGATATGTTTTACTTCTTTTGCTATTGGCTTTTGCACCCCTGAATAAAAGCAATTTAGTTATTTCTCGGTACCTTGAACCTGAACTTACAGAGTTACGAAGAAGAACGTATCCATTTGCTTCGGATGCACCGATGCCATATTGATTTAATAAATTTCTTATAGTTTCCAGTTTTCCATACTCAACTGCTGATAACAGTTTCCTGTTTATTTCATTCATTGTTGGTGTCTAATTAAGATATAAAGTTTACAGCAATGGGGTTTTGAGTTTAACCAGTTCGACATTCGCTTAAACCTCGGCACTGTGAATGGTAGCTCTTAAAATATAAATATGGAGAGGCCTTGTTTAAATTCACTTACCTTTAGGTTCCCCATAAGGGCCACTGCAGCTATTATGTAGTAGTCTTTATTGAGATTTCTTTTTTTTTAACACAATTACATTCTTAAATACTAGGAGGTACACATCCATAAATATATATGTATATTCTTTTGATTGTTTCTATTTGCCGACTTAGAATTGGTCTAGCTATACTTTTTATGTTTATTATTAACTGATTTTTAATGCAATTCACAGTTTAAAGACAACAGTCTGATGTATTTTTGGAGTTATAAATACGTCCACTCAAAAACACGATACTTAGATATATGGGAAAAAACTTAACCTAAAAGATGCTTAACCTAAGAGAATAAAAAATAAAAAGAGAAGATATGATAATTGTTTCTATCTCCTTACATGAGATGAAGCTAGTTTCAAATGGAGTACAATAGTTTTTATAACTCGATTTGTGTCAATGACGTATTTACTTTTTAGGTACATATGTCAGTTTAGTTGTTTACATTCTTTGATATGTTGATTTTTCAATGTATCACATAGTTTTATAAAAATATTTCCAAATGTAAGATATCTTTACATATACTTAAATCTAAAATTTATCAATAAATAATGTATTTTAATTCACAGCTCAGTTACTAATACTATAGGAACTTAAGGTAAGTCCAATTATAATTGGATGAGTTCAGTCTAGGCGTTGCAATAATTTGTATTATCTATCTTATTTTTCATTTAATCTAGAGATGTTGAGCTACTTAGCCTCTGTAGGTGCCAGGGACCTGTTTATTGTAAAATGGGGAAGTCGAAAGATTGGGCAGGTTCAGCCGACATAAGGGACTTGAAAGTAAGGCAAGTTTCTTGCATCTGATTGGCCAGCTGCCAAAAAATTGCCTTCCAATTAAGGCAACTTTATTGGAAAGTTGACTGGAAAGTAAGGCAAGAAAAATCTCCCTAACTATCAAGTCAAGTCAACTTTATGTCAAAATGACAATTGATCATGTTTTTTAATTCAACTAAAAGCTGAACTTTATTGCTTTTATTTATTTTCTGCACAACTTCATTTAATGCTTTCTGTAAAAAGGCTCCTTGTAAATTTGGAAAAGAAATAAGTAATATTTCTTTAAAATACAAAATACAAATCATGATGGACTTGTAGCTTGCCTGAGGTGTGTTTTATAGAAAATAATGATTTTGGTAGTTTTTGTACTATGAACTTGACGTAGAGGTTTGTGAAGTAAAGTTCTGAATTTTAAATTCATGACACTTGAAAAACTAACTAGTTGCCTTGGTCAAAATTTACGTTCATAGAATGAAGTTGACTGCAAATGAAGTCCCTTATGTTGCCTGAACCTGCCCATTATCATCCTCGATTTCCAAGGCAGCGTTGGACCCTTCATTGAGGATACTAATTGGAGACATATAATATCTGTCATTTAGAGACCAGTTGATGTTATTTATAAAAATACTTTGAAGAAGAAAGTTATCATGATATTGTAATGCTGAGATTCTTTTTTTTGAAAGTCCGGTTAAATAGTAAAGCAGAGGAGAGATTTTTGAGACATTATAGATTGTCTTATTGGACAGCCATTTGCCGCCTGGTCTGCGGTGTTTATTTATACATTTCCGAATAATGTAACGTTCAAATCTCTGAAGTTCAAGTACCACATTGGGCGTAATTTGGAACCATATAGGGAACCCATATTGAGGTGTTCTTTTACCGAATTCAATGCTTCTTGGGGTCTCTCATCAGGACTATATATAATTGTGTCATCAGCATATAGGATGGCCTTGGATTCGATATGTTGTGTAGGAAAATCGAATAGGTACAAATTGAAAAGGAGGGGCCCAAGAATGGATCCTTGAGGCACTCCCGAGAAGATGTTGACAGGTGAAGAGGTTACACCTTCAAAGTTGACTGAAAGACGACGGTTGGACAGAAAACTAATCAAAATTTTTATGAGTGTTGGGGGGATATGTAATGAATTAAGTTTAAAAATAAGGCCGGCATGCCAGACAGAGTCAAATGCTTTTTTTAGGTCAATGGCACAAGCAACAGTACATTTTTTTGATCTGAGGTTGTTAAGAATTTGGTCATGGAAATGCAATAGTGCATGTTCTGTGGAGTGTTTTTTTTTTTAAAACCGAACTGTTCCGATTGCGTGGGGTCAATATCATCAAAAAAGTTAAATAGTTTTAAATGTATAATTTTTTCAAATACTTTGCCGACATTAGAAAGAAGAGATTGGGCGGAAATTTTCAATGCAATATTGGGAATTGCCTTTTTTTATCGGGATAAGATAAGCTTTTTTCCACGCAGTCGGAAAATAACAATTGTTGAGGCAGTTGTTAAAAATAGGGGTGAGAAACTTTGCCAGTGTATTTTTGGTTTTACGAAGGATAAAATTTGGAATGTGGTCAGGGCCGGCTGACCTTTTATTGTTTAGAGATGAGATTAAATTTTCAACTGAAGTTTCGTGAATCAAGGATACATTGCTATTGTTAGAGGAATTATTTATAGAAGAAAAATTTGTCAATTGGATGTTTGAGTTCCAAACTGGGAAAGAAGAATTAAAAGTATTTACCTCCAAAGTTGTGACCGGATCAAAAAATGGGTTTTTTTGGGAATATAAATTAGAATAAAAGGAGGCAAATGCCTCTACTTTTTCAGATGGGGTGAAATAATTGTTATTCTGAAACGAGAGAACCTGATTGCTAGATTGTGTGCTGATTGCTTTGCGACCGGTTATCTGGTCAATTACCTTAAAAACATTTGAATTTGGTTTAAGGCTGGCTAACTTTTTCCTGAATTGTTCATTTGTTTCAAGTCGAACTCTCTCACTGATTAATTTAGAAAGGCATTTTATCTGTGCAGACAGTTCTATATATTGTTGGTTATTACGGTCACCGAAGTGATGAAAGAGTCTTTTGAGTTTTAGTTTCCAGTTCTTTCTAATTTTGAAGAGGTTTAATGCAGATGGAGAAATATTGAGGCGATTATTTCGTGAACTAATCTCTTGGCTGTACTGGTTGATACAGTTAGTCAGGGCTGCGGTGGATAAATCAATGAAGTTGTCGATTTCCTCATTTGAGAGGTTTCTGTCGGTAGGAATATTTAAATTTGAAAGTCTGGTGTTAAGTGACCTATTAAAGGCAGGCCAGTTAGTATTCTTAAAACTGGTATACTTTTTTGGAAAATCCGGGAAAATTGAGCTATGATCAAGCTGTATGGTTTCGAATATCGAGAAGTGGTCCGATATTTGATCGAGAGTTGTGCAAGCTATGTTGTTAATTGATCTGAGGTTAGACGAGGTCAGGAAAAAATCAATGTGTGAGCCAGAAGCCGGGCGGGTAGGACCTACTGGGGTGACAATGTCGAAATCAAGAAATTGGTTATCAAGGAACCAATTGGCCAGGTTGGAACCATTCTGGTTTATTTTTGGGTCACCCCAAAGTGGGTGCCTAGAATTAAAATCGCCGCCTATTATTATGTAGTCGAAGTTAGATAAGGAAGATACAAGATCGTCGAGAGCTGTTGAAAGTGATGTGCCTGCATGACATGGTACATAAATTGAAACAAGAGCTAATGTTTTTGAAAGATGACGAGTACTTAATGGAACAACAGCAATGGTTGCTGAAATCAGAGAGTTTGAAAAAATTTTTTGGGAGAACCGAATGGAGTTCCTCAAGAGAATTCCGGAACCTCTACCTTCGTTATTCCTAATTAGGTCATAATGGTCGTTAAAACGACATCTGTTTGCTGTTTTCTTAAGGCAAGTTTCCTGAAGGAAGACTGCAGTTGGATAGATCTCTTTCAAAAGGAGGTCTATTTCAATTTCTTTATCTTTCGTTAAGGAGTTAACATTGGACGAGATTAGTTTGAGAATCATGGTGAAAGGGGGGAGAGGGAGGCAATAAAGCAAAGATAGGCACCCGGTTTGTGGGATTCTTCAAGTGTTTTATAATGAGGCCAAAAACCTCTAATTTTGGTTATGAGAGTCGCTATTGGTACCCCAATATTCATAGTGTGTTGGTTTTTGATTGTTGACGGTTCTTGACAGCTCTAGAATCAAGAAGTGCTAATCAGGGATGAACAATTTGATACAACTGTACCAAATTTGATACAATGAGTTTGTAAAGGGTATTTAAATTGTTAGGGCCGATATGGTTCAAAATATCGGTATGGAATCAAAGTATGTTAGCTGCGACCTCGGTGGCATATCTCCATCCGATGGACCAAATTTTCCATGACGCTGAGGCATAATTGAGGTGCAAAGCTGTTAATGTGCCGAATTATCTCATACTTTAACTCTTAAATTGCTGCTAACTTAACGATGTACCCCTTTTCTTTCAAATAACCTCAAAGAAAAAGTCTCAAGTTTTCAAATCACACGTAAGACACAACCATTGAATTTTTCGCTTAAAAGAGCCATTGTTAGCTGTGTGGTAAGTGGAACCGTCCTGTTCATCCAATTAGGGCCATACAAAGTACTTTATCGTCTCACGAACACCATTCACAGTAACTGCCTGACTGGCCTCATTTTGGAAAAGTACGACCCGATGATGCCACCGCACAAAACATTCACTCTTTATGGGTACATTGGTTTCCCCATAATGACTTTTGGATTATCATTTGACCAAATGTGTGTAACCGAATGGGTTTTTATTTTCACAAATTTCAATCTAATTGAATACAAATTTTTAAAATCGAAAAACTGAAACCCACCTACATACATCGACCGACGACGACGAACGCTTTGAACTTATGTTTTTTTTGTAGCCTGTTTGCAAATTGTAAACTAAGTATGATTCTGATTACCCTCTCGCTCTAAAGCTAGGATAGGGGTACTGCTCCTACTAAAAGGAGATCATTTGTCCTAGGTCTAGGTGTGTAATGTAAGGTATATTGTTCTCCTTTTCCTGTGTAAATGTCACTCGAAAGGTTATAATTGAGTGACGTTCAGCATTCCATTATAGGATGTATCAGGGGTGGGTAAGTGCAACTTTGTTGCTGCAACATATTCATTTTGCATACAGGGTAGCCAGCAAGTTTTTGAAAAAAATTAAATGAGAGAAAAACCTGGAGCTTTTCACCCACAATTATATCTTTGATAATACGTGGGTGAATTATTGTTGTAGGTTTAAGACGAAACAAAGGCTGAAAAAGTAGGAGTATGTGTGTTGGTGTTAAACTGAGGTTCTGAAAGAAAAAATGTCGGTAGGAGGTTTCTTTTTTAACAAAGACCCCCCAGAGACAAGAAGTGCGAGCCACAGCGATCCTGATAGCATATACATATACGAATTATATGTCCATAACTATACCTATTAAATAGACTCAGTGTATCGGCCATCATAAAGTCACATAGAAGATTTAAATTCTTTTTTGAAAGTAAGTAATTTAAACGAATACAGTGAAATTTAAATGAACAAAAAAGAAATTATTTAAATTTTAGTAAAATCAAGACGTAACGTCCCAGATATACGAGTGCCACAAAATCTCAATAGATATATATTCACATATATCTATATCATATATACATACTTATATCATCGCTTTCCTTAGAAGGAATCAAAGTATTAAACTGTCTAAGGTAAGGTTCCGCATATATTTTGGCACCTACAAAAATACCCTAATTGAGCATTTCGCTTAAATCTTTTTTTTTGATCTAGCTAGGTCGTCAAAATAAATTTTGGCGGCCTGAAAAAAGAAGGGAACAAAGGAATACCTATCCTGTTAACGATTCATAAGATAGGCATATTTTCCGTGAAGGACAATCAAAGTCAAAACTCTTGGTCAACGATCAGAAAAGGGATAAACCCCGGAAGTAAAATATTAACAAAAGACGGACGACGACGTCATCGTCGGCGGCGGCGGAAGTGCCTTTCAATACCGAATTTGTTTTATATTTTTTTTGAACAAAAATGATTTATATAATTCAGTTTCTGTGAATTAAGAAATTCATTTTATTTCATTTTTCCTTATTTAGTCAAAAAAAAAAAAAATCAATTTTAGATAATCAATTGTGTTGCAAAATAGTGCATATATATTATATATATATTCATATACATACATTGATATATACATATATAATATATAACATATACCTATATATAATAGCAATTATTCAAAGAAAAAATGGAGGTAATATTTGATTGATTTGAAGATAAACAGTGTTAAAAAAAGGTGCATATTGCCAAACAGAAAACTTCAAGATTCATCGAAGGAGTGGCCACTGAGTCGGGAATTTTGGGGTAAGTGCTTTCATGTTGTCCATGTCCCAGTTGACATACATATCTTTCAAGAATTGCCCCCTTTTTTTTATTTCAAATTTACATCTTGAATTTTAAATGATTAAAAAAAAATACTTTTATTAATAAATTTAAATTAATGTTAATTAATATGTTAATATGTATGTTGAATTATACTCACGATATAATTAGAAACATGGAATTTTGATTTGCATTTAAAAAGGGAAGATGAGGAAGGGGAGATGAAGGGGTAGGACGGAGGAAAAGAGGAGGTAATAAAAGGGGTTGTTTAGCGAGAAAGCAACCAGGTAGGGTGGGTAGAGATAATCTCGCGCATCACTAACAGCTAGATGCAAAGACTGGCATATTTTTTTTGCTAACGAGGAGGTCAACGGATCCACTCCTGAGCTAGCGAGGGATAGTTGGTGTGCCAGCAATAACCTCATCACGCAAAGTAACTCGTTACATGTGGCAATTCTGCTTATTGACGAATCCACTGAGGTGAAAATGTGCCTCATGATCATCACTGAATATTATTTTCTTGGAAAATTGATCATCCACTTTTGCCATTTCTTGCCACCATTCTGACTATTGACCCACACTTCTTGATTCTATCAAATTAATACGCGTATACTAAGCTCCCGAAAAATCAATCACAGTATCCTTTTATCTGATTTAAACGGTAATAGGTAAATTTAGATCTTGCCCCTGTATGAACTTCTTCGGAAAATCCGCTATAAAACTTGTATTTATTTTATTTTACTTAATCCAAATTTTGTGTTTGCAATATAAACTTAATACATACCACATTCATTCCACCTTTGGGTTTTCCCAAGAAACCTAATGGTTTGAAAAATATCGTCAAATAAAAAACGAAAAAAGCTTGTCCCTATTCTGTAACCCGAAGTGTATATGACGAAACTCCAAAGTGAAAAAGAATACGCCAGTGGTAACTCTCTTTTACTTCCTATAAGGTACTATTAAATTTTGACAGAACAGAGTTGCCGCAAGCCTTCACAAGTGTGTAATACAATAAATTAAAAAAAAAAAAAACAAAAGCTAACAATATGGTAGGAAAATCGTAAAACATTGTATGACAACCAAAAAAGAAAAAGTGGGATATAATTATTAGTACACAGTGTCTTTCCATAGCCTCAAAATGATTGTAACAAGGTATTTATTAACTTAAAGTGTCCGTATGGGACCAGTAAGTTATGGTTAATTAGGCTAGTTTTATGAATTTTTGTCTAGCTTTAAGATAGGTTTAAGATTGAAGTAATAAAAATAAATTTGTAAAAAAAACAAGGTATTTATATAATTTTTGTATATAGTAAAAACGCATTAATATTCGGAAAAGTATCTCACAAATGTAAGAAAAATATTGCAATTAATTGCATGAACCTCGAAATTAAAACGAAATTTCAATGAAATTCTTGATAATGTAACAAAATTTACAAAATTTAACATAAACAACATTTTTAAATAAAGAAGAAATGTATTGTTTTTTTTTTACTTTCAACATTGTGGCAAAACTGACGAAGACAAAAATTCTTTAATAAAGAGAACATGTTTCTCTTCACTATAATCTTGACTTCTGCGTTATAGGAATTTCATATAATGCAGAAGTGAATATCTTCTGCATTTTGATCTTTTCTCTCTATCTCACAAACATTAATTTCATATGTAGCATCCTTTTTTGTTGCAAAAATCAAATGCAGATTAGTTAACATTAATCTTAACTTTCAAAAATACTTTGAAAGAATAACAAGAATCAGCTTAGAGAACAAAAAGTTAATAAATAAAGAAGCAACAGCGGTTCATTAAACATACGTAGTTAAAAAGACGTGTTAATAACTAAAAAACGTATTTTTAAGATGTCATCAACTGAAAGTTCACGGTGCATCACTATAAGCAAGATGTTCTAAATCTTCTGGATGAACTTTCAAGTTAAAATAAATAAATTTCAAAGACCGTAATTTTGTTCATCACATGATGCCCTACAACTTTTATTTTGACATAAGGGCAAATTGTGTAAATACCCTAGCGTGAAAAAAATGTGATAGCTTTATTTATACAAAATTATTAAACCGTTTTATTTATTGCATACAAAAATATTTCGTTGAGTTTAAATTTAATTCAAAGGACTATGTATATATGGAAGTAAGTCCTTGATTAATTAAGGCATCTTTGATACAATATTAATTATACTTTCCAAATCAGCATCACTTAAATACGTTAATATGCGCTCAGAGCAATCAATTGGCAACTTTAAATAACATTTGAAAAACTCATAACCCTGTTCAAGCAATAAACGCCTTCTATAACCATTCTTGAAGTTTCGTTCAATAAAAGGAGCATATATTTCGAACTTTGTCTTATAGTCTTCTGAATTAAAATATTGTATTACGTCTGCATTTCTTGCATAGTTTGCCAATGAATGGATATTTTTCGTCAAAATATCGTACAAACTTATTTTATTATTTGCGATTTTCTCTTGCTTTATTTTATTTATTTCACATTCACAATCAAATAAGAAATCATCAAATTCCTCACTGTCATAACGCAGAGAATTAATATTTCTTTTAGAAACATATAAACCCGCAGTTCTTAACTTTATAAAGTGTTTTTTTAGAACATTGACGGTTTCGTCGTATGTATCATAACAATGATCAACATAACGCTCATAGTCGTCGTCGTCGTCAAAATATATTTGTTGGGTTCTAAAATTTTGTAAAATTTCAAGTATTGTGTAATTATCCTTAGGCACAACATTAATATCGGATCCAAAGTCAAGCAGTAGTTTTACAATCGAGGAGTGAAATGATTTAACGGCCAAAACAAGAGGTGTTCTACCCTCGTTGTCCTTCAAATCACTATGAGACATGTTTTGCAAGAGAAGCGAAGCTATTTCGTAATTGGGATTACATGAAGCATAGTGAAGTGGCGTTTGACCCTTAGAGTTTGTGGAATACACGTCAGCATCGTTTTCAAGTAATACTTTAAACACATCTGTATGATTTGTCTTTGCTAAAATATGAAGAACTGAATCGCCATTATTTCGCTTTAAATTAACGCAAGCCCCATTCCCTATGAGCATTTTCATAATTGAAGCATTACCTTTTTCTGTAGCAATCAACAATGGTGAAAGATCTCCGACAAGACAATTAACATTTGCTTTGTATTCTAAAAGTACTTCAACAACATTTGGGATGGTTTGTGAACATGCAATATGAAGTGCAGTTTGATTTTGATATTTAGTCTTAGCATCCACATTTGCACCCATGCTAAGGAGCATTTTGGCTATTTCGGCCTTCGTTTCGAAATTACAATTACCGCTGTAGCTCACCTCAAAGAAATTTATAAATTGATCTTGTGAAGCATTCAAGTGCAATGCTGTCCTTCCGTGCTCATCAGTGGCTTCAATATCAGCTTTATTTTGAAGCAGAATCTCAACTAAATCCTTACAAACATTTCTGGTAGCAATCCTAAGCAGCTCCGGACTTTTTTGAACACTGGCTCCGTGCGATAGTAGCAACTTAGTCATAACCACATCTGAATTCTTAACTGAATAATATAAAGCGCGTTTCCCCAATTTGTCTGTTGCATCAACATTAAATCCATGGGTAAGAAATAGTTCTACTATCTCAACATTTTTACATTGTACAGCAATTTGTAGGAAATAACAATTGGCATCCTCATTACAGACCAAATGAAGTCCATGATCAAGAATATGTTGTAAAATGTTAATATATGAAGCTTTGATGGCTTTTGGAATTAAAATCTCAACGTCATCCTGATCAACAGAAAAACCGTATTTTATAAGGTCTTGAACAATTTCCAAATAGTTATTTCCAAATTTGTTTGCTGCAATTGCAAGTGCACTTTTGTTGGTCGCATTATTTTTATCTGGGCTGTATTTAAGAACTTCTTTGACTATTAAGGATAATCCTTTTGAAACAGCTAAGTTAAGTATCGTTTCTCCATTTTTGAATTCGAAATTGATGTCGGCGGCATGGTTCATCAACAACTTAGCCGCATCGGTCTGATATGCATGTACAGCCAGGTAAAGTGGAGTTAACATATCTTTGCAACGAGCATTGACATCGGCTTTGCTTCTCAACAGCACTTCCATTGTTTCAATATGACCATGTTTAGATGCTAAGTGCAATGCAGTTTGTCCTTCCGTTGTTACAGCATTCACGTTTGCTCCAAGTTTTAAAAGCAGTTCAACAACCGAGGAGTTTTCAACATATTGTGGTGCTGCACTGAGAAGAGGAGTAAATTGTTGTCCTGAATTATCAGTACAATTTATAGAAACACCCAGTTGCAATAGTTTTTCAGTAATATTTCTGTTTTGTACTGCCAGATGAATACAGGAAGCACTGACATATGCTCCTCTATCTAAAAGAATATCAAATATTTTTTCCTTGCCTGTGATGATAGCTAACATAAGAGGAGTCAAACCACTTTCATTCGCCACATTAATGTCAGCATTATAATTCAGAAGCAATTCAACAGTTTCTATATCACCACATACAACAGCATAGTGTAGTGGAGTATCTGAAGGATGTGTTATGTTTCTTTTGATGTTGGCCTTTGAACCGTTGACTAAAAGCAATTTAGTTATTTCTCGGTACCTTGAACCTGAACTTACAGAGTTACGAAGAAGAACGTATCCATTTGCTTCGGATGCACCGATGCCATATTGATTTAATAAATCCCTTAAAGTTTCCAGTTTTCCATACTCAACTGCTGATAACAGTTTCCTGTTTATTTCATTCATTGTTGGTGTCTTAATTAAGATATAAAGTTTACAGCAATGGGGTTTTGAGTTTAATCAGTTCGTCATTCGCTTGAACCTCGGCACTGTGAATGGTAGCTCTTAAAATATAAATATGGAGAGGCCTTGTTTAAATTCACGTACCTTTAGGTTCCGCTTAAGGGCCACTGCAGCTATTATTGCTTTTAGGTTTTAGCTCTTCTTATCTTCCCCGAAAGACTGAAATGACAAATTACTATCAAAAATACTGAATGTTTTTGATCAAAAACACTTTATTTATTCATATAGTGTTTTGGTTTTTGACATCGAGAAAGAACTAATAGAGAGAACCAACTTCGACGGTTGCTCTCTTTTTGCCTACAAGCTGCGATTTGGCCACCAACTTGCATATGTATTAACTCCATATAAAAAAAAATGTGGGGAACCAATACTTATGCAAGTTTGTGCGCAATTCTCACCACGAGAAAGAGTAAACTTTTCTCTCTTTTCTCTCTGCTCACCACCTTTGAAAAATGGCGACCACCTTTGAAAAATGGCGACCACCTTAGAAACATAAGACTCTGAAAGCACTACAACTATTAATTTAATTATTAGCTTCGTTTATGCGTTTAATTTTCGCTCAGACTGTTGAAAAATGCAAAAAAAAACTCAGATTTGTTTCAATTTTCAGAGTTTATCGACTTAATTTTGTCGATGCGAGAGTTTCAGGAACATTGAAAACGAGAGTTACAGAATGTAAACATGGAACATTAAAAACATTTCTATATACTCATCTCTTTTCCCATTCCTATTTAGTTTATTTGTGTGTACTCGTTGTTTATTTTCTTTACATTACTCACGACATTTCCAAAATGCTGAAAATAAGTGATTTAAGAAGAGACTAAATCAACTATCAACTTGTTACTTCTGTTGCCAATTTTCATTGCATAAGATTTGTGAATAGGTGAAAAGCTTTTCTTACTGCTTTTCATTAAGGAAGTGTGTTGCTTTTAAAGGCTTAACTACATAAGTCGAAAAGTACTTTTGTGCAAAAGTAAAAATATTTGTATTCTTGCTAGTTCCGTGGTTTTGTGAAAAGAATATACAAATTTGTTCTTCAACCAAAATTTAAGTCTTATGCATCATTTTTATAAGTTTTCCAGTTCTAACTATTTATACCTTATCTTTTACTTATATAGCGACAAGGAAAAATCTGTGAGGGAAAGTTCTAACTACAGTTTTTCTGAAAGTGCATTGTGGCTTATTCATAGATGTTTGCATTTATAAAAAACATGTACTCGTTCATATATACAAATAAAGTCTAGTCTAAAAAACCTAAACCTTGTTACACTCTTAAGCACTTTTCACATGAGCACGACCAACGACCAACGAATGAACGAATATTCGTCGATTTTGACATTTCTTTCACATGAGAGTTCGTCGCGAATAAAGTTTGACATTCAAAACCGAAACCAAAACAAGAATGGTTTTTTTAGGTTAAGTACGCGCGATTATTATATTCGTTGCGAGTGTGGATAATGTGGAACGCGAATAAAGTTTGACAGTTCGTATCAACTAAAATTTTTTCGCGACGAATAAATTTGTTTTCTTAAATTTATTAATACATATATGATTTGAAAAGTAAAAGTATGCATCATAAATCAAATAGAAACTATATTGTTATCGTTTTGTTAAGAATTTGTGTGGAAACATCTATGTCTTCAAACGTATATAAACTCACATTTTGCAATTCATTCGTCGTTCGTTGGTCGCGCTCATGTGAATGCTGCTTTACTGCACACATACTTTCTTGTTTTGGTTGTTAATGCCATCTATCTCTAACTTAGAGAAAAACAAATTCACCACGAACTACCGGTATAACTTCTCCCGTTATTTATTGACAAACAAAAATGTTTTGCTAGAATTAATTTGAATTATAGGAGTATTTTTGTAGATATAAAAACGACAAGATGTTAGTAAAATTAAAGAAAGAAATTCATGAGAATTACAAACATTATAATGAGACTTTAAAAAACATAGTCTTCTTGGCTATCAATAAACAAAAATGAAAAATGTGGGATTTCCCGGAAATCATGTTTTTTTGTGTACTCTTCTTCGCGGTGGAAACATGTATACACCGATACGAATTCAACACGCTATAAAAAATGAGAGTAAGAGGTTTCGAAGGGACGGAGACGAGGAAGTTTGGTTCTCTCATTTAGTTTTTTCTCTCTGGTTTTTGATTACTATCATGCACAGCAAAAACACTCTATTACCGCGTTTACAAGGAGAATCGAATCCGAATTGAATCAGGATTTAGCGCCGTATAGACCTGGATCGGATCGAAATAGGATTACTCGATCCGATCCCACAAAACGAGGTGAATCGAATCGAAAATTTGTTTGTAAACCTGAATCGGGGAATCGAGTTATTGGTGTGTGAGGTTTTGCTTGTGTGCGTGCGATATGTTTTTTCCCTCTTGTTTGTTCTAAGCTGAATTTAATGTAGCGCGCGTCTTTGTGTTGAGAGCATTGTTATAAAATTTGAAAGTTATTCACGTAGCAGTACGCACACAAATAAAACCCAAATGTCTTTTCGATTCCATTTGAATTCGATTCCTCGATTCAGTGCCGCCATATACCTGGATCGAAATCTCAATTCGATTCGATTCGATTCCTCGATCTCCTCTTGTAACCAGGGTATATATGAAGATATAAATCCTTCGTACGTATCACCCTCCAAAACCCATTTGTTTACATTGTGGTATTTGTAATGCGGACGAATTCAACAAGAAAAATTGACGTGTTTTCACGCATACATACTACTAAGTTTTTTGGGGAAATTTCATAAATTAGAGGAGAAATCACACGCATACTAAGAATAAGCTTATGAGTCTGATTTCCGGTTTAGCTTGTTGGCAAACCAAGATGTCTACCGAGGATTTATATCTTTATATAGTGTTTTTGGTTTTTGATTGTTGACGGTTCTTGACAGCTCTAGAATCCAGAAGTGCTAATCAGGGATGAAAAATTTGATACAACTGTACCGAATTTGATACAATGAGTTTGTAAAGGGTATTTAACACTTTGACTGCGGCATGGTTTGACCTGAGCGAATCCTCTATGCTGATTTTTTTTTGTCAAAAAGGTTCTTTTTACTCTACTTTACTTTACTCGTATATCAGTGCTTAATTTTACTAATATTTTGTTTTTTGACTATAAAAAATGATTGTCGCGTAGTCGACGTCAGCATCATAGTATGGCGTTTTTCCCGGATGCAGGGTGGGCGGAGGCATTGGAAGTGGTCAGTAATAAACATGTTGCCGACGATGCGTCGACGTCCGCCGCATAGAACAAACACGATTTGTCGACGACGCAGTCAAAGTGTTAAATTGTAAGGGCCGATATGGTTCAAGTATGTATGGAACAAAATATCGGTGTGGAATCAAAGTATGTTAGCCGCGACCTCGACGGAATACCTCCATCCGATAGACCAAATTTTTCATGACGCTGAGGCATAATTGAGGTTCAATGCTGTTCATATGCCGAATTATCTCATCCTTTAACTCTTAAATTACTGCTGACTTAAAGATGTACCCCTTTTCTTTCAAATAACCTCAAAGAAAAAAGTCTCAAGTTTTCAAATTACATGATCTTGGCGGCTAATAAACATGACCACCACATGAGATAACACAACCATTGAATTTTTCGCTTAAAAGAGCCATTGTTAGCTGTGTGGTAAGTAGAACCGTCCTGTTCATCCAATTTGGGCTATAAAAAGTACCTTATCGTTATCATCTCACGATAGCGAACACCATTCACAGTAACTGCCTGACCGGCCTCATTTTGGAAAAGTACGATCCGATGATGCCACCGCACAAAACATTCACTCTTTATGGGTGCATTGGTTTTCCCATAATGACTTTTGGATTATCATTTGACAAAATGTGGCAATTCTGCTTATTGACGAATCCACTGGACTGAGGTGAAACTGTGCCTCATCACTGAATATGATTTTCTTGGAAAATTGATCATTCACTTTTGCCATTTCTTTCCACCATTCTGACTATTTACGGCACTTAAAGTGGTCAAGAGACTTTAGTTCTTGAGTCAATTGCACCTTGTAAGCGTGTAAATTCATGTCTTTATGCATTAGGTTCATCAACGACTAGCGAGAAAGGTGCAAGGTGGACGGCTCTTCAGCCACACTATCGCGAACAGCAACAATATTTTACCGTATGAGCTAATCGAGCATGCATTCAAATTTGTGCACGATTTTTCAAATTTTTACACACTTTTGAACTATTAACTTGACGGAAAAAATCACGAAGTGCACTAAATGCATTTTGATTTGAACGCCCATTTTCATAATAAGTTTGAATAACTTTAACGCGTAGCTCGATTGTGTACCTTTCCATTTTTCCCTTTTTTACAAAAGATAGTCAATCAGGAACTATCATATACTCCGTAAAGACAATTGAATCGGAATCGGAACAGAATTCAACTCTATGTATACCTGAATCGAATCGAAATTTGATTTTTCAATTCGATTCCACAGAATTATATAAATACTTCCAGTTTAATTTTGAGACTATGAAAAGACACAATGTGCCAATAATTATATCCTTTTATGGTTGTCCGAGAATATTTTACCATTGTTTTTGTTTGGTTTTTTAATTTTAGAAATTTTAGAGCGAGTAAACATTTATTTCTATTTTAAATTAATTTTCAAAGTTCACTTTTCCACATACAACACAAGCAAAAATGGTTGATTTTGACATTTCTTCCCTGTTTTTTGTTCAGTTTTGCCATACTTGATTTTTTTAGTTGGGGATTTCTTTGATTTTAGTGCTCAAATGCAAAAAGTACTTTGCACATACCCAAACTCGCACCCACCCCAAATCCTATAGTAATCCCATGCAGGGGGGTTGCATGCCCCCCTTACATACCTAGCTGTTAGTACGCCGTGCTATCAATTCAAAAAAAACTTGTTTTAGGCTCAAAGAACGAAATACAAAAAAAGTAGGGTTAAGTCCGAAAAAGAAAATATTTGTTTTTTATGACTTAAAGGTGTTTCCTCGCCTTAATATTTAAAACATGTTCTATTGAGACCCCTACCTAACTGCAAAAAAAATCAGAAGGAAAAAATGTGCTGCGGTAATAGAAAGTCGCTCCAAAGCGTGCTTCAAAATGGGTGATAAAAGAAAGTTGAGCTCTACATAATTGTTTTAGATATTAATGATTTATTAAAGATAACCCATTAATCTATTTGTTGAACAAAAATGAAAATGATGCTGAATGTATTCATTCGCATTTATACCAAGTATCATTTGTAGCAGATTTCTTACTTGGTTATTTGTTTAATTATTAAGGAGAAAGAGAGAGAAAAAATAAAAATAAATGTAATAGATTATCGACGTGAGTCACGAAGGCCACCAAAAACTGAAACTGAAAGAAGAAGAAAGTTTTTGTTGTGGTTACAGATTAAGTGATGTTATATTTTTTTAAGTTTTAAACTAGATTATTAGAAAGAAAAATTAAAATCACCATCACATTTAATTTATAAACTTCATGTCTACTGAATGCAAGCAAATAAATTCCTAATACACTTTCCAATTCGAGTAAATTGATTCAAGAAGACAAGAAGAGTACCCGAACCCGAATCTGAATCCGAAGCAAGGAAGACAGCTGCTGTCAAAAATATTAAACTAGAGAAACTACGGTAAAGAAAAACATGATTATATTTATTATTTGTTATTAAACATAAATTTATTAACAACGCAATTAAAATACATGATAATTAGAATCTACAAAGTTTTTGAATTATGAATGAAAAATGCTGCTATGAAATTCATTTGTTTATTAAATTAGTTTTATACAAAACAAAACAACAACTCGTCATGATTTCTTTTATGACGAAATAATAAAAGTTTCTAATAACAAAGATAACAATATAGAAATTAATTTAAATTAATTTAATTTCTTTATGTTTATAAAATACCTGAATAAACAAAAACAATGAATTGTACAACTAGAAATAAAATGGCAACATTTTAAACATTTTAATATCAATACGAATTATATTTCTAAAAGTCAAAGGCCAATAAAGTTGCACAACTTGTTGTTGAGTTTTTGACCTTAGTTTAGGTATTTGTATTTATTGGGAATATTAGAACTTAACTTTATGCATTTCACAAAGACCTTGAGAAGAGGTGAGCTTCGATGATAACATTTACAAATTATAAATGAAATTGGAAGAATTTAATTAAACTTAAGGTGTAATTTGGTACCTACACATTTATCGACAATATTTACTTTTAATTTCTATAAGTAAAGTACAGTGGAGCGAAAATCTGTTGAGAACTAGGGCCTAGTGACTTATGTTATAACTCTCAACTCGCACATTCCTGTGTGCGAGTCATGGCAGTGATAGAGTGAAAATATATATACACGTAAAGAGAGAGAGTTTCTTCATACCATCTCGACCAAGTCCAATAGTACCCAACTTAACGTAGAGATTTGGCTGTATAGGGTAATGGCATCTGCGGTGTGTCATCTTAAGTAGTCGAGTCGGCCAATAACTCTTAATTTTAAGTATAATAAGGAAAATTCTTGTGTAGTGCGGCTACAGAAAAAATGGTTTAACTTAACAGTACGTCCGAAACTGGGCTCAATGATAAACTGATGAGCATTCCTAGAAGTACGGGTATTATGGTTGAATTGTTTGACATGATGATTCCAACTGCTATTTCCCTAGAACATTCTTTATGAAAGTATAGATAAAACAATGATACCAATGAGACCTTGTGGCGGTGTTCAAGAATAGCAAAAGGCTTTTATTCAATTCTATTCCAAAGACTCAATGTACGTTATTGGGGCACTAGCCCAAATATGAGAATTATAATCAAGTTATGGACGAAAAAAATCTTTGTAAATTGTAGCTAGATCAGAAGAAGTAAAGAACTTAGCAGCATTTTTGGCGATGTCGAATATGTGATCACTCCACAACAAGTGGTTTGTGATGCACATACCTACAACTAAAAGGTTTTCAGTCTCCCCGATGCAAGTACCACCCATGGATAGTGGCGTTGGGGGAGGGTTACGCTTCTGCGACAGTAGACAGCATTGATTTTTCGAAGCCTTAAATTGTACAGGGTTTTGATTTTCCATTGGACAATGCTGTCAAGATCATTCGCTGCCGTTGATAGTCCACATACGAAGAACAAGGATGAGAATCTTAAAACGAATATGAAAAGCTGAGGGTCCTGTCATCAGCGAAACAATTTAGTGGGTTAGAAGTTTCAGACAAAAGATCATTTATTCAAATAAGGAAGTGTGTCGGAGACAAAACGGAGTCTTGGGGAACACCAGCGTTTATTTTGTGGATATTAGATACAACTTCAATTGAACGGTTCGAAATTCTAACCCAACAAAGAAGATATTCATCAATACCAAATGCATGCGTTTTTGATAAGAAAGCTTAATGCCAAACTCTATCAAATGCCTTTAAAATATCAATTGCAATAATTTTACTTTCTCCAAAACGATTTAGAGATTTTTCCAATTTTCGGTGAGATAAACCATGAGATCACCAGTGCATCTATTGTTACGAAAGCCATACTGCCGGTAGATAAATAGCTTTTGATATTCGAGACATTTCTTGAGCTGCTAATTAATCAGCGTTTTCGTGAACTTGGAAAGAAGGTATGTGAGTGCAATTGGACGATAGTTAGAGGGGGGATAAGGATTCACATTATTCAGGAAAGAGACCTATAGAATAGGAAAGATGGAAAAGCTTACGCAGTGGTTTGCCTCTTTAGAACAATAGAGGGGATACTATCCGGGCCAGCGGATAGTTGTGTATGTCAAGGTCTTTCTGTACTCTTGCAACTGCACGATTGCGATTCGTTTCATAAAATGGTTTACGCTCTCAAGTTTAGGAGAACTTCAGTCGATTTAACAGCAAACTGTGTTGCAAGCAAATTGGCGTTATCAATCGAGTTTACATGCCTAGAGTGTTTTATTGTGAACGACCGTTGGAACCGAGGATGACGTGGTTTTACGTACCTTTTTTTTACAAATACCAGACAATTTTGCTTCCTTTGGGACATTGTACATGTACAAATTTCGTCGAATATGGCGGTTGCAGGTTTTTCTAGCTTGTTTGAACTTATTCCGGTTTTCCTCAGTAGAGTTGGCTTTATAACAACGAAAACTCACATCTCTGACCCTAAAAACAGCTCGAGTTGTTTTTGGGTTTAATAGACTTGAGAAATTTGCAGATACGATACAATGGTCTATGTCCAGCGGTAGGAGGTAATACATTGATTGCGTATTTATTAGGGTTAGAGGTAATAAACAAAACTAGGGTGTTGGAGGATTGACCTTTTTGGTTTTTAACTCGCCCGCAATGACGATTTCAGTGTGAGGATAATGGGCAACAATTCTTTAGATGAAATCGATGAGAGCTTCAAATTCGTAAAAGGTTGAATTTTACAATTCTTAGAACATGTATTCTTGCTTTACCAAATCCTTTACCACATCTCTTTGTTACAACTTGTCAACCGTTTTCATATTTGTTCTCAAAAATGGCGGCGGAATGTGACACTTTGGAGTGAGACTTTCAAACAAATCATTACAGAAGCGTGATGATGATGGTTATGTTTGACCCTTCGTAAAACAGTTTTAGTTTTATATAAATATGTCTAATTAATTTTATCGTTTTCTTGAGTGATAAACTTTTTCAACTGTAAAAATCTTTTTATTTAAAAATATTTGACTATTTTTGAAATATATCTGGTGAATATATCCAATTCTCGTGATATTATCTTTCTCTTCCGAACAAATTTAAATAGTATTCGATCCCGTACTGTTTTCAAAAGCGTACAATTGTGAGCAACGCACGCACTACTACTACCATGTAAGAAGCAAGGCTTTTCTAGGTTCATCCCCGCTACTTTCAGTGTTTGGCCTTGCATCATAGCGGAACTAAATTCAATAGAGAATTGAAGACTTTTATATTGGATTCGTAAATCTGTAGAAATGATTGAGATTCGTTGAATAATTACATTTTCACCCCTTCCGAAAAATGAATACTGATCATATTCGAGTACCATCTAAATTTCGCATACGCATTACTGGCACACCTAATTTCAATTGCAGTTTTTGTAAGGGCATACAGGACAGCTAGAGTGAGTTAAGAATCTCTATTGGGTATGAAGTACTCTGTTTGGAGTTCATGACTGTGTCTATTGACAGATAATACTCCCTCATATCGCCTGCTATTTCATTCAATATGTTTTAATCTATTGTTTTCAAAATAGCATCATTTCTTGGTGCTAGAATTTCCCTTTGACAGAGAAATTGATCGTCATGTATGTTGTTTTGTAAATCAGGGTAAACACTTCCAATAAGTTCACAATCACTATGCACTAGATTACAGAGATCTTCCTTTATTCATCGTCATTGGTTTTTTAACCGTCCCATCTCTCCTATTTTGTACAGTGTTTCAGTATAGTTTTGTGCGTACATATATGTCATTATAAGAAACGCAACGTTTGATAAGTCCAAAAGCAAGAAGCACCTAATGATATTCTACTAATTAGTGTTCTAAAAAATAATGTATCGATTATCTAATTATAAGTGTTACCGGTGGATCTGCTCGAATGAGCTGGGAATGAGATATTTTACCGTAATAGAAATTAGCTTAAAACATTCCCCAGCGTCATAATTACCTCCATACAAAAAATTATGTCATAATATTGTTCCGTTGCGATGTGAAGCATGTTTTTTTTAAACTAAAATATGTCGAAGCTTGTAACTCATCTTTTTGGTTGTTGCCCGACTCGTCTTGTACCAATAATCGGTGTCCACTCAATGCATTCTTTTGACCACCTGTCATTTGACTTCCGCATAAAACACCCTGTCCAGTCCCAATTCAGCATTCTTTTCTTACAAACAACTTCCTGGAATAATGTCCATGAGCGTATTTTGAACTTACTGAGATATTCGAGTCTAACAAAGGTGTCACGTCTCAAAATTGACTTCATCCGTTCGCTATCCTAAAGATATGTTTTCAAGCTATTATGTTAAAAGTCATATTTTGAATCCTCAGCATTGACTGCGGTTCAACTATGATGTTTCCACATTGTGCTGGTAGTAGAGAACTTCGAAAGAGGTGACTTGTGATTCGCTCGGAAAAGGATTTGGCGATCTCTTGCGATTGTAGCCGTTCGACGATGTATCTTCTCCCAGCATCTCCTTGTTTTGCCTTTGGTCTCGAAACCCGAAGTGCTACCTTGACTACAACGAGGTAGTGGTCCGAGTCGATGTTAGCTCCTCGGAAAGTTCAAACATCCATAATTCTAGAGGCGTGTTTGGCGTCGATCGCAATATGGTCAATCTGGTTGACGGTGGATTGATCTGGAGAACTCCAGTTCCTTTATGGATGTTGAGGTGCGGAAAACGCGTACTGGATACCATGACGTTTCGCCTCGTAGCAAAATCGATGAGCCTGAATCCGTTATCAAAAGAGTGTTCTCGTGCAGTCTGTTTTTCCCGATTCTTCCACCAAAGATGTCTTCCCTTTCTAGCTTGGCATTAAAATTGCCCAGGACAATTTTAGTATCGTAGTTAGGACACTGCTCATATGCTTTGTCCAAGATCTCGAGGAACATATCCTTGGTGTTGTCATCTTTGTCTTCTGTGGGGGCGTGTGCGCATATAAGGCTAATGTTGCCGAATTTAGCCATCATGGGGATGGTCATGAGGCGCTCGTTGATGCACCTATAGCTCAAGACTTGTTGCCTAAGTTTGGATTCAATGGCAAAGCTGCATCAAAATAAGCGTTTGTTGGTTTTCTTGGTAGAAGTCATCATATTTAATTTCGTAGTTTTTCATCCTCTTCTCATCCCATTGGATTTCCTGGATGCCAGTGATATTTGCTTTATCCTCCGTGAATTTTTCATTGTTCATATTTTTACTTGGGTTGTCAACAGTAAATCCCTCCGAGACTTGTTGGTGCTCCGCAACTAGTTTTTCTTTACGTCGTCAGGAAGTCACCTGGACGCACGACCTTCAACCTAAAGGATAAGGTTCTTGATTTAAATTACAAGGGCAAGAGCCGGCATAACCGCTCCTTACAGGCCTGAGCTCCGAATATGGTGTGGTATCCCTATAAGGTGTTCGCTAAGCTGTTCAACCTGAATGGAACTGTAGACGCCACCGTTGATTCCATCTTGGGAATTCCTCCGCTGCAGTCTGGACGAAAGGAGACGTGCCTTAGTGGAAACACCTTCCCCCCTCTCTCGTTTGCTAACCCCAAAAACTTTCCACTGGGATTGGAACCCAATATCCAGTTGAGGTACAAGGCAGTAGGAGTTAGTAGACAGATGTGGGTTTTTCGAGAAAAAAAAAACCAGTGGACGCTTGTGTCCTCTTCAATACACATGTGTACCATTTGAACATGCTGCCAAATACGCGAGTTACATTCAAGTTTTGGACAAATGAAGAATTTGTAAATCACACAAATATGTGATCATTCCATAAGTTTCCCATCTAAGGGACAAGGATTTGAATCTAAAAAACGATTATACAAAACTTAGGGCACTGTCTTCACGTGTTTGCAGAATTTCTTCTCCCATTTTGCGATCTTCCCATAATACAATAATATCCGACGTTATATTTTTTTCTTGCGTTCTCAAATAAGGTCATCTTCTCTTTTGAAGAAGAAGTGTCGGAACTGGGCCCTGAATCTTCCTTTATTTCTTTATAAACTTTTATGCTGTTATTGTTTTAGCTATCGATGCTTACTTACCTCCCTTTTTATATTATTTTCGTTGCAGCTATGGATTTCGAGAGCCTTACCAATCAAAAAGAGCCGCACGCTCGTACAATCATTCATTTCGATATGGATTGTTTCTATGCACAAGTCGAGGAGCTTCGTGATGTATCGCTACGCACTAAACCATTGGGAATACAACAAAAACAAATTGTAGTTACTTGTAACTACGTAGCTCGACAGTATGGTGTGACAAAATTAATGCTTATATCTGAAGCAAAAAAACTCTGTCCCAACATTGTATTGGTCAATGGTGAAGATCTAACAAATTACAGGCAAATGTCAAACAAAATCTTCGAAATTGTCCACAAGTATACGCCATTGGTTGAAAAAATGGGATTTGACGAAGACTTTGCAGATGTCACTGATTTAGTTGCCAGTCGATGGAAAGCTGATGTCAGTGTGGAAATCGAAGGTTACGTCCATCCGCTAGATTATGAACTAACAGCAAATTGTGATTGTGGGTGTGACAAGCGACTAGCTATTGGTTCACAAATTGCCAAAGAAATACGTCAAGAATTATTTGTCACGCTTGGCATTACGTGTTGTGCTGGCATTTCTTATAATAAACTTTTGGCGAAGCTTGTTGGAAGCACAAACAAACCCAACAAGCAGACTGTTTTAATTTCAAACTATGCGGAAGAGTTTATGCGTGAAATAAATAACCTGCACTCAATAACGGGAATTGGTCAGAAGACCGAAGCATTGTTGCTGGAAAGCGGAATTGGGAATGTTAGTGAACTGCAAAACTGCGATATAGATATGCTTAAAAAGAAGCTGGGCTTCGAAACGGCCACCAGACTGAAAGCGCTCTCATTCGGACGAGATACGGCTCCTGTGCGACCAACTGGTAAGCCAAAAACTATTGGATTGGAGGACGCTTGCCGACCTATTTCGGTGAAGAAAGATGTGGAGGAAAAATTTCGCATGTTACTCATGCGACTTATTGAGCAGGTATCCGATGATGGTCGCATCCCGATTGCAATAAAAGTTGTTCTACGAAAATTTGATTCGGCCAAAAAAACAAGCCATCGAGAAACAAAGCAAGCAAATATTCTGCCCTCATTATTCAAATCAAATCCCAATGGTCAAATCACACTGGCTGAAGGTGCCCTCTCAAAACTTTTAAAGATAATCATGCGATTGTTCGAAAGAGTTGTTGACTTAGAAAAACCTTTTAACATCACTCTAATTGGTTTGGCTTTTTCGAAGTTTCAACAGAGAAAAATTGGATCATCGTCAATTGCTAATTATTTAATAAAGAAAACAGACTTAGAAGTTCAATCGGTTACCTCAATAACTAGCGATGAAGCTTTTCTGTCGTCCCCTCAAACATTCCGTCCCAGTGACCAGTTTTATAGGCGCCGTACAACTGCATCACCGATTCCAATGAACATTGATTTGGAAGCACCATCCTCCGACATATCAGACTTTTCCGAAAATGAAGTTGAGCCATCACCGAAGAAAAGTCGCTTCAGTCTATTGATTGCCAAACGGAGATGTCTTTCCGGCAATGACGCCAATGACATTGCATCACCAAGTAAGCTGCGTGTATCCGATCTTCGACTGAATTCCCGTGATAGTGAAAAGGATATTTCAATGAGCCCCATTTCATCGCCATCGACTTCCTTTCAAATACCCACAACAAAAAGTTCATCTCCACAATTTATAAACTCTTCACAAACTTCATTGAATAATGGCTGTGACGAAAGTCGTGACACAGGCGATATGGTCTGCGATCCAATCGCTTCTAAATCAGAACAACCAAACACATCAACTTCGCATCAACAACAAGAATCATCACACGCAGATGCCTCATCGAATGACTCCTCAGCAGCCTCAAAAACAACTTTTACTGGAAACTTGTCGAACATTCCATGTCCGACAGGTGTCGACCAGAGTGTATTCAATGAGCTGCCGCTTGACGTACAAAATGAGCTCATAAGTTCGTGGAGAAGTTCAATGGCAACAAAAGCTAATAATTTGAATACAAGTCCGGCCGCCGCTACAAGTAATTTAAGTAACACCACAATGGCTGGAGGCCAAAAAAACACCCTCTATAGGTATTTCCTAAGGAACAAATAATGAATGACAAAACTTTAATTTAATAAAGCTTTAAGCTTAAAGTGTAAATTATTTCGAAAATGAATTACAAGCGTATAAGAAAATATATTTTTTTATTTTGTTACAAATAAAATAGAGTTAAAAAGTTTTTTTGTACCAATAAAAATAGCTAAAAATTTTCTACATTTATGTATGTGTTTATTTGTTGCTGTTTGATGTTTTGCATCAATTAGTATTGAATTTAATTTCAAGTTATTAAAAGTGGAAAGCTTAATTCGTAGAAATAATATGTACCGAACAACAAACTCCATAAGAAATACTAGTTTCCTAGCGCATTTATTGTCAAAGAATGGCTCAGTGGAACAAGATGCCGGCTTCCAGGATGCAACTCAAAAAGTCAAAGTAGAGTAACACATTTTGGAAGTTAAATCGAGAACTTTCAGAAAGGACGCCATAACGAAGGTGAGTCTTACCAAACTGCCAAACCGTTTGCCTTTACTCAAAGTCAATCAGATTTATCTAATGCATATGTATGTACATTATACTCCGCTCAGGTACTTAAGTACTTCATAGACATCTGTATTTTTGTTTTGTTCGTTCGGTGATGGTTTAGAACAAAAATAAATTTTAAAAGTTAAAACATCGACAAATATAAAAAATTATTAATTATTAGGTGCAATTCATCACTTTCAGAACTTGACCGTGCGTCGCGCGTTCGCTTCGTAGCTGCAGGAGTATACCGAAACTAGTCAATTAGTGTAAATTTTGAGAATTAGTCAATATTTAATTTCTTTTCAATGCCAAAGAAGATATGAGGACTCTTCCGGTCATTCCACGATCATGATGATGATGATGCACTAAACGCATGTTTAAAATCATCTTTATTGTGACGATTTGTAAGGACATCTGCTATGCCAATGCTTCTTGTCATCGAACTTTTCATTACAAAACAACTTAAACAAATCAAAATACTATGGAATTCCTAGTTTTTTTTTTCAAAACAATTGTTATAGTATCAGAATGGTTTGAAACGAAAATTGGAGTGAGGCAAGGTTGTACTCTAAGCCCTTTGCTGTTTGCGCTATTTATCGACGATGTTATCGACATCCTGCCTGGTGGAATTGAAGTCAGCTGTACTACTATCAAAGCACTGCTGTTTGCAGATGATATAGTGATTCTAGCTCATTCACCGGAAACGCTACAACTGATGATCAACCGATTATGCAAATACTGTGCCAAATGGAACCTAGTGGTCAACCAAGAGAAGTCGAAGATCATGATCTTCAATAAAGGGAGAGGCAGACTACGAACAAATGAGAAGTGGCACTACAATAACGAAAGACTTGAAGTTGTCAGCGAATACAAGTACCTTGGAGTGATCTTCACCTGCAATTTAAAAATGGAAAAGCACTTGAAAGATAAGCTTGCAAAGGCAAAAACTGCAATAAACTCAACTTGGAAGATGTGTTTCTCCAACAAATATCTAAACCATAGCACGAAATTTAAAGTTTTTGAATCTGTTGCAGAATCAATCATGCTTTACGCAGCGCAAGTATGGGGAGGTCAGCAATATGATGAAGTTGAAAAACTTTTACGCTTCTACTTAAAACGCATGTTTAGACTACCATCGAACACACCAAACTATGCGTTGAACCTGGAAACTGGATTATCACCGTTATACATAAAAACACTAAAATTACAGTCTGATTACATTATAAAGGTCTTAAACATGGATGAAGGTCGACTTCCGAAGAAGATCATGATGATAACAGTGAGCAGAAAAGTTGGATGGTATGATGAGTGGCTGGAACATGCACGTTTGTGTAATTTCGACCTAAGACTAGACCAAGAGCCTCCCAATAACTGGAAACAAAGACTCTACGAGATAATATCCAACACAGATATAAACTGCAGGAATGAGTATGAAAGTGAAGCAAGAGGATCCCTTTACAGATCGGTGTACAGTACTCTCAACTATAACCTTCAACATGCAAACTACTTCAGAGACGAACTAGGCGTTGAATCCATCTCAATGAAGCTAAGGGCGAGGGTAGAACTTCTTCCACTCAATTATAGGCCACACCGAGATATTGTGCAATATATGTAACACATCAGAAAGAGAAGACATATTTCATTTTATGGGTAGATGTCCGACTCTTCGTGAAAAAAGGCGACATTTCTTCGGTAAAGATACGCTTTCAACGGAACAAGTTCGGAATATATTGAACGAATTGTCAGAAAAGCTATTACTTTTTTGTAAAACAGCTCTAAGTTATAGAGATAGAATATTAAATGCTAGCTTCTAATATTTCAAGTAATTCATTAGTGATTCATTTTATTTTTCTGTAACAATATTTCTTATTTAAATTTAAAAATTGTTTGTTAATTTCATAAACAGTATACCAATCGGCTGTCGGCAAAGCCACGCCATAAAGATTTTGTAAATGTAAATTGTTATATTCTTATGTTGTTAATAAATAAAATCATTTTAATCTAAAATCTAAAAATCTTGTTTGTTTTTAAAACAATTGTTAGATATTGATGATTGCAAAGTTGACATCTTGACGAGATGTCGATGACCTCAACACGTCGGTCGCTTTATCACCGGACGGTTGTCTTCCTTTAAGTCAGCCAAAATGACGTTGTTTTAAAAAAAAAATATATATATGGCGCAACAGTCCGTTGAGAACTATACTCTGTCCAACAAAAATAGTCAGTACAGAGAAGATAGGACGTTTACCTCTCACTCTGACTGAGGTGAAATCTCGTTAAGCTGTGAGAGAGAGCAAATATTACAGGGTTTCCGTAGTGCCCATTATAAATTTCAAAAAAGCTCTGATAAATATTAGCAGGGATACCAACTTTTGGTTTTAAATTGAAAGTTAAAAATAGATTCCGTTTAAGAAAATTTATAAATTATGTACATAATCCCGAATTCAAAAACCCCTTTGTGAAAACTAAGAGTAACATAAATTCAATTATGAAAAAATAATGAAAATTTTCGATTCTGTATCACACAATATTCACAAATACACAATTTATAAACAACACAGCACAGATTTATAATAAAATAAAAGCAGTTCTTTTTTGGCACTGATTATAAAACACCGTATAAATAAACACTTTTTCAAAGAATATTTTTTTTTATGAACAAAATCACTATTTTTCACCATCTATAATTACACCATGTATTATAAATAATTTTCGCTTAAACTCAACCCTTTGCTTCCTAGTGGTTTCGCAATTAAACCAAACACTCTATATTTTTTCTTTATATTCCTACTGTTTTTTTTTTAATTTTTAGTAAATATTATTTTTTGTTTATTTAAATGCATTATTCATTATACACATTCTATATAAATTTTAAGTTTTTATACAAATTTTTGAAAAAGTTGACATCTCCGGGAACAAAGGGTTAATTTACGAAGAATAATAAATAAACTTCACTTACCGAAAAACAGCAAGCGACAACACCATTCGCATATTTGTTCTCAAAAGCTTTTAAAAAAGCACACATTCTGAAAGCTCCCAAACAAAATCCAAAGAAAAATCCACCATGATTTGCATTAAAGTGGAAATGGTAACTCTAATAACAATCTGCTTATTTTCAATACATACGAAGAGGGTTGTTTGTGAACACATTATTTATCAGTGTCAGTGTGGCTTTGGCTGCGCATGGTAAAGGTTGTGGGGATGTACGCTCGTCGAAGCGTAATTACAACAACAATTTATGTGTAAGTCAGTGGTTGAATTTTCTTTTTCAGTAGGTAAAAAGGGAATAAAACCACTGACTGGCACCATTTGCAAGAAAAAAGCTCTCCCATAAGACGTGTACTGACTATTTTTGTTGGACAGAGTATAGGGCCCAGTGACTTACAATTCTCAATAATTCATGTGCCTTGGCAGGGATGGAGAGGACCTACAATTTTTTTTTTTATTTATTTATTTATTCGTCTTAAAAGTTACACACTCCATTTAGACTAATAATTATGATACATACATAACATACAAATAAAATACATAATTTACTTATAGCATTATAACAAATTTACTAATTTATTTTTCAAAACATTTCTATTAATATTAAAATCAATTGCAAAATCATATTCACTAAAATCCATACAAGCTCTTGTGATAGGATTATACTTAGCATAGCTAGTACTGTGGTAAGGAACATTTAAAAAATCACAGTCACGAGGGCGCAAGTTTCTAGAAGGCGCATAAATAAAAAACATAGATAACAAAACTGGACAGTCAATATAAAAAATTAAAGACATCAAAAGCAAAAAGTATTGAGTTTAATTTTCTTCTCTGAGCAAGAGGTTTTAGATCAATTAAAATACACCTCGTCTCATAAGATGGAACATTTGAATAACCAAATATTTTCGTATAAACTTTGTGAACCTTTTTTGAACTCTTTCTATACGACAAATGCTAGACGCGGTAAAGGGGCTCCATATAACAGTACAATATTCTAAATGTGGTCGGACGAGACTAGAATAAAGAGCTCTTAATGTACATACATATATGGGTCTTCGAAATGTGATTTGAGAAATTCATTTTATAATCGAAGATTACGCCTAGATACTTATGGCTATCAAGTCTTTGTAAAATGTCGTTTTCAAGTTTATAATTATAATATAATGGACTGTGATTTCTAGAAAATGTCACAACGCTACATTTCTTATTGTTAAAATGTAGCCCATTGATATTAGACCATTTAATTAAATTATTTAAATCTGTTTGAACTTTTATTGCATCGTTAAGTGAATTTATGGGACTGAATATTTTCAAATCGTCAGCAAATAGAAGACATTTAGAAAAAGTAAGATGCAATGGTAAGTCGTTAATAAAAATGATAAAAAGAAGTGGTCCAAGGTGACTACCTTGAGGAACACCCGAAAAATTTATAATTTCCTTAGACAAGGCATTATCAATTTTTACCACCTGTTTTCTACCTACTAAATAGCTCCTTATCCACATTAGGAGCTGAGAGTGAAATCCATATCTCTAGTTTTATTAAGGGAACACTATGTTGAACGCGGTCGAAAGCCTTTTGTAAATAGTCAATAGTGTCGACTTGAGAACGCATTTCCATGTGTGATAGACAAAAATTTGAAAATATTGTTATTGTGAATAAGATTATACAATTTGTTTTTTACTACCTTAGGAATTAACTGCAGTTTTGCAATTGGTCTGTAATTTTCAATCGAACTTTTAGTACCTGATTTATGAAGGGGAGTTATCATAGAGTATTTCCATTCATCTAAGAACTCACCATTACTTAAAGAAAGGTTAAATATTATACAAAGTGGTGTAGCAAGTATATTAGCACAAGTTTTTAAAAGAATTGGTGGAATATTGTATGGTGAAATAGAAAAACTTTTTTCAAGAGATAAAAGTACTTGTACGACATTATGTACGGATAACTGCAAATTACCAAGATCAACCATAGGATCTGAATAGTCTAATTTGAGATTAATAAAATTAGATTGAAAAAACGACCCGAAGTTATTGCAAATTATATTAATATCATCGGAAAACACATTTTTATAACTCATGCTAGATGGAATCCCAGTTGAGTTTCTTTTCGTGTTAATAGATGACTAAAAACTCATAGGGTTATTCTTAATATTCGATTCAAGAGACGAGATGTATTGCTTGTATAATTTTTTTTTTCAAAAACTCATATAAACTCAAATAAATTGAAGATTTTTTAATTTTCAGGCCGAATTATTTGTGAAAGCACTTTTCATGTCAAGGAGGATTAGCCAATTCCTCGCAAAAGGCAGTACCCGTGAAAAAAACTTTAGTTCACACAATCAGGAATTGAACCCAAGACCTTAGGCATGACATTCCTATACGCACTAACCATCACGCCAAAGGTACGTGTTTAATTATCCTACGGAATATCTCAACTCGCTGGAATTATCTGGATTACCATATTAACAATTATCAAAGGGAAGTACAAAGGAGAAAATATTTTTATTCCACGTATCCCGATGATTTCAACAGACTTGCCGTTTGATTTCAAGCGCTTAGCCTTTGCAATGACCATCTATAAATGGCAAGGCCAATTTTTGGAGGTTATTTAGAATACGGTGAAACGAAGTTCACGAGGCGAAGACAGAGGAAACAAATGCTCATTTTGACTGACGTTTTCGTTGGATAAATACACGTCTCTGCTTTCTGATTGATTATGATATCTTTTACAATCATCCAATCTTTTATTTTCCCAGTAGGTGTAGGTGTCACATTCAGATAATCTTTTTTAGTTAGAGGGACATGTCCAATTGTTCTGAGGCTCTTTTTGCTGCACAGTCAGCAAGATCATTCCCTTTGATTCCAGATTGCATCCTTTCGGTATTCGTCCGTTATTTCAAGGAACATTTGTGTGTAAGTTTCGTTGGGTGTGGCTTTCTTCATGAGTTTTATAAGTTTTGTAATTAACAATGTTTGCCATTAGCTCCCAGGGGGGTATGTTACTAAGCGTGAGCGCAGTTGTTGTTGGAGCAATATTACTGGAAGCTTTCAGATAGATTTAGACGGTTAAGGGAGATTTTGGAGTTTTTTTTACGATGTACAACTTCTTTTTCATCTTCAATTATTAGGGATTTGTTAGACTAACAAATCTTTTGTGCGAGTCGAGCCGTTATGAGATCTCTTCGTTGATCAATTATTGCAAGACCTGCTTCCGTTAGGATGTTTATTGTTGGAGTGGTTGGAAAGACCTTAAAATTGGTTCTTATTGCGTCGTGGTAAGTTGAGATGAGTGGATTTATTAGCAGGCTTGGGGATTGGAATTGGAATTGTGCTGGCCTCTTTCCACGTTTCTGGTATTGTGCCTTCATCTAAGATACAGTTGCATAGATCTTTTTTTGTGTTGTTGGTTGATGAGGGTTGATTAACCTTTTGGATTTGCTGTTCATTTTGAATATGAACCACTGCTGGTGTTGGAGAAAAATTATTACCGTTGTCGTTGGTTGCCACAGTTTCGGGGCATAATTTCTTATATGCTTTTTTAGTTTCTTACTTACTTAAGGTGGCGCTTCAGTCCTGTGTGAACTAGGGCCTCACCCAACACACTTCTCCATCTAGCTCGGTCCCTAGCTAGATGTCTCCAGTTTCGCGCTCCAAGTTGGGTGAGGTCACTTTCCACTTGTGCGTGCCACCTGATTCGCGGTCTTTCTCTACTGCGCTGTCATGTGGGTGTGGATTCGAAGACTTTCCGGGCCGGAGCATTGGTTTCCATGCGCTCTACGTGACCCAGCCATCTTAGTCGTTGGACTTTTACCCTTCTGGCTAAGTCTACGTCGCTGTACAGCCCGTACAGCTCGTCTTTCCATCTTCTCCTCCACTCCCCTTCTATGCATACGGGACTGTAGATCACACGAAGAACTTTTCTCTCGAAACGACCCAAGGTGCTTTCATCCGCTTTTGTCAGTACATGCTTCTGCACCGTATAGCAGGACGGGTATGATGAGGGTCTTATATAGCGACACTTTGGCCCCTCGAGAGAGGATTTTTCCACTCAATTGCTTTCTTAGCCCAAAGAAACAGCGGTTAGCAAGAATTATTCTTCGTTTGATCTCAGCTCTGGTGTTGTTTTCTGCGTTAATAGTTGAGCCTAGGTAGACGAAGTCCTTGACTACCTCAAAGTTACGTCTGTCGATGGTGACGTTTTGATCGAGACGTCGTTGTTGTTAGTCCTTTCTTGACGACAGCATGTACTTTGATTTGCCCTCATTAACCGTTAAACCCATTTTTGCCGCCTCTGCCTCAATACTCACAAAAACCCCATTGACATCACGCTGAGTTCTTCCGATTATGTCAATATCATCAGCATATGCTAGTAATTCGACAGACTTTTGAAAGATAGTGCCTCTAGTGTTGACGTGTGTGCTCTGCACTATTCTTTCAAGTAAGATGTTAAAAAAATCGTATGACAGCGCATCACCTTGTCTAAAACCTTTTTTGACATCGAAAGGTTCTGTTAAGTTTTTTCCAACCTTTATGGAGCAGCGCGAATTCTCCATGGTCATCCTGCACAAACGGACGAGGATGCCAAAACTAGACATGGCTCTATACAGCTCGTCCCTGTAGATACTGTCATATGCGGCCTTGAAATCGATAGTTTTTAGCATCTTGATTTTCAGGATTTCTTCTGCTTTGAGGAAGCTCTTATATATGTTTGAAGAAGCAGGATGATCTTCAGAGCAGTTTGCACAAAATATACGCGTATATGAATAGGGGTATATATGTGGCATGTTGCAGTTTACACAGTTAAGGCCTTTAAGAAGATTTTTACATCTCTTGATGGGGCAAAGGTTTGATTGTTTTTTTCTTTATATCTTCTGAGTTTTTACCAAAAGTAGCCTGGACCTGATTATGAGGTTCGCGGCGAATCGTTTTGCTAGCGAGTTTGCCATTTTTCAATTATTGCTTTCGCCTTCTTCGTTTTGAATTCGACCAATTAACGAATTCGAAGGGGAGTTTGAAATGTCCTAATGTTTGTTGGCGAGTTGAAATCCGATAGCTTTTTTTTTGGCGGATTTGCAGGCGAACGAGTGTTCATTATTATTCACTGTTCGATTTCGTGGATTCTTTCTTGATTGTAATTTTATAAAAATGTGAGTTAGCTTTATTTTAATTTTCTTATAATCATGCCTATTACCGATGTCGTCTCGTTTTTTCGACGACTCTCGTTTTCTTTGTCGTGTCGTTTTTTAAGTGGCATTCTATAACTTTTTCGACGCGACTATTTTGTAGCAGATTTTTAAACGATGAAAATGTATCAGAGATCTGTCAAACTGAAATCAAATTCTAAATCATTTCATTACTCGATATTCAACAAATGTGTTTTTTATTAAATTATTACCAAATAAATAAATTATTAAAATGATAAGTGTTGAAATGTATTACAACACAAGCAGCGATAGTGACAATGATGAAGAAGGTAGAGAGCGAAATATTGCAAAGGCACAATTAATTGTACAAATAGGACAGTGAAGCGTCGGCGTCGGCATCTGCATTTGTAGCCTGAATTTGCTTTGACTTATGTATGTCCGGATGATGAAGACGTTTAAGTGGTTGGGAGCTGCGATACACCAATTGCATTTCCACTCGGGCTTAACCATCTGTTTATATTTAAGTAAATTTGCAACAGGCAACAGCATCCTCAAGCGCAGATAGGATGTGCAATTGGTTTGGCCCTCCTCCATTTCCTTTCACTTCTTTTTTGTTGTTCTGAACAAAGTCAGCCCAAACTTGAAAAAGCAAATATTAAAAATGTGTTAATGTACATAAATAGAATAAACTGATTCAAACCTTTTGCCAACCATCACCATCTCTTACCTTTGCTGTTGAGTTTATCAGCTATTATGTATGTACATTCCATTCTTTTTTAAAATTGGCTTTGTTCATACATTTCAAAAATCCCCTAGCCAACTGCTCGTTGCTTTCCATCAGCTGGACAAGCGCCTCGAATTGGTTTTGGTTTGTTTCTTTTAACTGCAAATGTGCAAACATATTTATTTTTTATTTACCGCAAATAAAGTACTAATAAATTCCATACAATAAATTATTTAACAAGGAAACTTACAGTTTTGCAAACTTCCATTTCTTCGTCGTGAGCAAATTTTCAAACGAGAGATACCGTCGTTTTTTTCATTGTCGTCGTTTCCTTTCGTCTTACAGAATGCTGAATTTAAGCGTTTAACACACTTGACGTTTACACACGACAACAAAACGAGTGACAAAAGTTGAAAACGACTTATGGAATGCAGATTGTGTCGTGTCGTATCTTTTGCTGTCGTTTACGACATCGGTAATAGGGGTGAATTTATCCACAATTCACAATAAAATATAAAATTTTGAATAAATCACCGCAAATTTCACAAATTCAATCAAAACAAAACAAATTTTGTTTGGAAAGCTGTCAAATCACTGGAATATAGGAAGAAAAAGTCAAACCAAAGTGTCAAATCACTGGAATATATGAAGAACTATTTCCGCTTCGCTTCGAATTCGTTAATAAGGAAATACGACGCGAGTCGAATTTGAAAGGTCGAATTAAAAACGATCCCCCGCGAACCTCATAATCAGGCCTTCTGGAGCTATCACAATTAATTTGGGGTTAGGATCGAGGGATTAAGATCTTATTGTTATTTATTGTACTATTCGTACTAGAATGTCAGCTTGTTAGACTTGACCATTCTTTATTCCGTCAATTTCATTGAATGTTTGAACAACAACAACTTAAAGGTGCTACCACTCATTGTTTTTGGCTGGAGATATAGCTATTTCGTGCTTTGCCACTTTTGCACTCATCAGTCTCCTTAATTAAGATCTATGTCAGCGCAATTATTTGGGTGATCGGGAGGTAGATCTGCATGTAGACTGCTAAACCGATTACCCGCAAAGAAAAAATAAGCTAAAGAAAATAACGGGAAAGCTACCAACGAAAACAAGCGAGATGCGCACTGAGAGACAAAACGATTCTATCGGCTTGGAGGTCAGTCAGTGATTGCCCGTTAAAATTTAAACGAATTGCAGAAATGTACGCATATGGTAGACTTGTAAACAATGCCTTTTCTTTTATACTTATAATTTTATTTTGTCTTAGTTTTGTTTGTTTATTTATTTACATAATTGAAATTTATAAACTCAATACTTATTCTTATGAATAATCCTATTCTCTAATTTGCGCCAACATAATTTTTAATATAATTTAAGTATGCAAGCTAAAAGCACAATAATAGTAATAAAAAAAATTAATTCTTTTTTTCTGTAGAAACATAGGAAGAAAACTTAAAGATTGAAGCCAAAATATTATTTTTATTATTATTATTACTATTTTTAAAATTACTTTTTTTTTGTTTTTGTTTTTAAATATCGTTTATGCATATTGATACAATTTAAATAATTAATTTTACTACTAGCCTATAATATTATTATTTTTTTTTTAAATAAATGATAAGAGATCGGCGAGTTTATATTATTATACTCTTATTAACTTGATACAAGTGTCATGAATATAGAAAATGCTTTACGTGAAATGACAACTATATATATTTTATTATGTATATTTGTTTTTGTAAGTTTTTAGATGGACCTAAAAGTTGAATGATCGATTTTAATCGAATTTAAGATGTTCCTTCATTTTGAATATCAATTTTTTAAAAAGTATACATTTTGATCTAATTAAAATAAAAAAGGAAAAATTAAAAGAAAAATAAAACATATATCATCTCGCCGATTAACAATAAAATAATTTTGTATTCTTCTATAATAAATATTAAAGAAATATGCATTAAATGTGTGTTCAGTTCAATTTTTGGGGGGAACAATACGAAAATCGTCCTTAATGGCTCAACCATCCAGCTTTAATAAGATACCTTCTGATAGAATTTTCGATAGGCGAAAGGTTCGAAGTAAGCGGTGCACCGCCACTCAATAGAATCGTCTTTAAGGACATATAATGCGTTGGAGGGAGATTTAAGATATTACATAATTGTATCTCATTCGAGGAGAGCAGATTCTGGGCCAGTGGATGAGGTAATTGTTTCAGTTCGTCCAGTTGGCTTTTGAGAATAGTGCTCAGTGGCTGATGTTGTTGCGAGGCCTGTAGACTTGTTTTTGTTGTGTGCTCGGGAATTGGCGTTACCTGCTTTTCGTGTGCGTTTCCTCCTGTCAGATTGTAAATCTGATTGTTGTTCGCACTTTGACTGTGGGAGTTGTTGTGGTGGCTGGTCGGCGTCATGTTCGATTGATTGCTCATCGTATGACCCGACGATCCCCGACAGCTATCCAAGTAGTTTTTGTTGAGCGATAATACGTCGGAGTAAGTCTGGTCTGCGGTGTGGTAAGTGGAGTTTTTTCCTGTGGAACTTGAGTTTGGCTCGTTTGCGTTTTGCAGTTCTCTGTTTAAATTTAAAAGTTGTTAGAAGATTATTTTGTTTTTGAAATTAAATACAAATTACACGTTTTTAACGTACGTTTGTTTTTTGTTGTGTGGAGAGTGCAAGGACGATCCGTGCCGATTTCCAGTGTTGTGATTGTCCTGTTAAACATTGTCTTATACATCCATTCATACGTTCACCATTTGATCCGATTATACACGTAAGCTGAATATCGCAAAGCATAACAATGAAAATATATTGTGTTTATATTAAAAATTGAGGTCTAATTGAATCGTAAACATTGTTTGAAAAATAAATCATTAACGTGAACCGCTATTTCGATTATTTTATTTTTGTTTTTACTTTTTTTTAAAGCGAATCGACAAGATATTCAACTTTTCGTGTATTATCAGATTTTTGTTATACATTTATGTAGTTTTAAAATTACTAAATACTATTTATAAGCTTAATGTTAAAGATGAATAATTTTGTTTGTAAACATGTTGTTTTTGCTTTGTTCAATAGAAGTTGCTCGCATCAATAAAAAAAAAACAAACAAAATAAAACTTAAAAATAGTTTTATTTTATTTTTTCGTTAACTATTATTTGTCCTACCCAAAACTATTAATGGGAAAAATATCTATAATTCTTTCAGTCTTAACTAAAATTTAAAATCCTAATTCGAAACTAGATATTATGCCTCTTTTCAAAAACACCAAATTTTGAAAAAAATACCTATTTATGTTTTGATGAAAGCTATATTACTTTGTATTGTCATTTGTAGAACGAATTTCTTCCGACAGCACCAGTTTTCAGTGTTAAAACCGAATAAATCAAAATTAATGATTTTAGTAATTGTATCTGCTAATACTCACATACGGATCTGAGGATTTGGTTGCTTAGTAAAAGGCATTTCTATATCTTAGCCGCTTTCGATAGTTTTACAGATAATTCTTGGATATATAGGAATTAAAAGGTATAATTCAGAAAACGCAATAATCATGAACTGCATTGAAACTAAACCAGATATTGATCGGTAAACTCCGGTTATAAAGAGGAATCGGACCGAAAAGCTCTTGTTATGTACAAAGTCCAATTTCCGCTCGAAGTCTTGACAGAAAATTAGTAGGTATTATATTTTCGCGGAACGAAATTAGTTTCTTTAAAAAATGTTAAAAGTCCATAAAATTCATTTAAAATATCAGCAGTGAACCTATTTCTACAATAGTCATACTTTTATTAAGTTTGTGCAAAACGTTCTTGAAACTGGTCGTCGTCAGGAGTTATGGACAAAAATCTTGGATTGTTTGCCAACGAGGTCCAATTGACTAAGCAATTGAAGGCACACGAAAACCCCCTTCGCTATGGCTAATTCGAAATTTGGTCCTCAGATCAGCTTGAGTTGGACAATGTGAGTTTAGGCAAAACGTCATCTTTTCTATAGAGGCGCATCTGCATATCACCGGCTACGTAAAAACAAACAAAACTTCTGCATCTGCTGTTCCCAAAACACGACCATTATTTTCGAGAAGCCAATACATCCACAGAAAGAGACTGTTTGGTGCGGATTGTGAAGTGGTCCGAAAATGAGTTCTCTTTTTATAATTATTACACACTCAGTGTTTAAAATACTATTAATACGCCGGAGACACGGTGTAAAGATTAGGAAAAGGAGGGGTTAGAAAGGAGAAGTCGTGTACTTTCGTATTAAATTCTTAAACATTGCAATGACAGGATAAGACGATGTTCGAGTGGTGTAATTGAGTTAATGAGGCTATTTTTACCAATCATTTCAAAAGCTCTTCGTTGAATACTGTCCAAGAGGCTTAAGTAAGTTTCTGGAGCACCAGTCCAGAGATGGGAGTTATATTCAAGTTTTGGACGTATAAAGGTTTTGCAAATTGTAGCCAAATTAGAGAGAAAAAAATGTCTTGTATCATCTCTAAAACTAAAACACATTTTGCAGCATTTTTGGCGACAACGCGTATATGTTCATTTCACAAAAGGTGGTAAGTGATGCAAATACCGAGAATGTCAAGAGGTTTAATTGATGCAAGTGTGGAATATCTCGCTTTAACGATACAATACAGCTTTAGTTTTCGAAGCTTTAAATTTCACTCGGTTTCTTATTCCCCATTGTACAACGTAGGTCAGAATTTAATGAAGTCAGCATATTTTGTCGTTATAGTTCCACATCCGAAGAAGAGGGATGTTAATCTGAAAACGAATACTATCGTCATCGAAACAATTAATTAGATTAGAAGTAGCAAACAGGATATCAAAAATAAAGATAAGAAAGAGTTTAGGCGACAAAACAGAGCCCTGGGCACACCAGCATTTATTTTGTGGTTTTCAGATTTAAACCTATCCAATACTACTTGTATTGAAAGGTAGTTTCTAATCCAATGAAAGAAGGATTCATAAAGACTGAAGGCACGGATTTTCAATAAGAGGGCCTGATGCCAAACCCTATCAAATGCTTTTAAAAAATATCAATCGCAATAATCTTACTTTCTCCAAAACGATGTACAAATTTGTTCCAATGTTCGGTTAGATAAATCATCATATCACCGGTGCACCTAATGCTACAAAAGCCTTACTGTCGGCTACCAACAATATTTCGGTCAATGGTTGGGGTTACAAAGCCGACTTTTAGTTCAATGAATTTTAAAATATGTATTTTCACGGGATATAGTTCGTGGAGGTTGGAGCGTCATGCCACAATCAATCTCTTGGCAAAACGTGTTATTGGCCGGTTTTGAAATGTCAATTCTATGAACATCTGTTGTGAGGAACCGTAAAGGGCTAACAATCTGGATACGAATCAAACACTTAAGATCAATATCATCCAAGTCTGTTAAAATAAACCTGTTGGGAAGATGCAATGAAAGAAGAGTACAACTCTTTAATTGAAAATGAACCTTGTTGGTGTTGACCAATATTCCATCTAATAAGAGATGTAAGTTGATCTTTAAAACGAATAAAGATGCAAAAGGTAAAATATATCGCTAAAAAGCCCGTTTAGTTATTAAAGGGTGTGCGCAAAAAAAATGGGATCGATTACGAAGAAACTTACTCCCCGATATAAATACATCTATTCGATTCTTACTAGCAACTGCCGCCAAGTATAGCCTCGATATCGATCAAATGGAGCAGTGAGCGCGTTCTTACAAGGCGATCTGAACTAAGAGATTTTTATGATACAGCCAGAAGGCTTCAATGACAAAAGCCTAAGAGCATGTAAATTAAAAAAATCCCTTTATGCTTATTTGTTGACTAAGGCTCTTCCTGGCCCAAAGCATATTACTTGTTCTTTTGCTCTTGGACCAAACTTTGGTGTTATCTAATTTAGTGAGGGTGTTAAAATAAACCTGTTATCATTTCATTATCATTTCATTATCATCAGCTTATCATTTTGTTTTATTTGTTTGTTTTATTTTTACTTATAAAACTAAATTACTCATTCTATTCTGAATCTTCAAACTCTTAAAGCGTACATATATTCTTTTATTTAAATATAGAGCAACTTTTAACAAAGTCTTAAAAGATCAACAAGTATTGACTGCGAAAAGTCAGCCCAATGCAGCCACTTGTTTCGTAACTAATGAGAGTGTTTGCTCCTACTTATGAAGCCATAATATATGAAAACAAAGTATAAAATACCATAACGGAGAGATGGCTTATGTTAGGATGCCTAGAAAAATAAGAAGACAGATTGTAGTCTAGTAAAATTAAGGTTTCATCTTAGAAAGAGGTCAGTCTTTTCAAAAATATATTGCAGAAAGTACGCACCGCTAAACAATTTTTTTATATAAACAAATCATAGTTATTAAACACAATTTACTTATTTTTTATTTAATATATGTATAAAAGCTTACTCCTAGTTATCTAATCTAAACCGGTTTATTTTTATCAAATACAATCATTTTAGGGACCTGATTTAAATGATGGGGTTTGGGTGTGTGCTCCAAAATGAATTTCTAGAGCCATAGACAAAAATGTTATTACTGACAAGCCCTAACACCCACCCCTATTTCTGGGGTTTCAAATCATGTACAACCACTCCTATTTTTCTTTTCAAAATTGAAACACGCTTTTTGACATCTATCACTGAAACGGTTAAGAGTACGAACAAATGTTTTGGACACAAATTTTACTAAATTCTATGCTTGACAGTTTTGCTTAAGTTGTGAATGTGAATGAAGTTGAAATGTCGATAATTACGACAGCGACTTTTGGCGTTCCATACATTACGAAGCGGTCAGAAGATTTTATAAAACTTTTTACACAATATTTAAAACACTCATTCTTAAGTTGACCCCTTTTTTCTAAGTATTTTACTGGACTATTGTGAAATAAAATACCTAGTCGTGCAATAAATTCCGTACGAGCATAAAACACCATAAGACAAGGTCAATGTTATATTTGGTATTCATTTTTGTTTCAATTATTTGGCCATAATACTAGTTTAATAAAAAAAAGTAGTTTCACTCAAAACGACTGACCTCAGTTCTAAAGCCATCCCTTAAACGTTGTGGCCATCGACCTATGGTAGACTACGCACTGTTTCTACTGATATTTTTGACAATATTAAGAATTTAGAAACTCCTGAAAAAAGTCTTTCGAGCATGCTCTTCAATTCTGACCACAACAAATAATCTTAAAGATCTCTTAAACCTACGATATGATCCTTTAGAAGAATTTGTAAAACCCTTCACCACAATTTAAATACCGTCTTCACATTCGTAAACAAAAATGGAAGAATTGGTCACTAGGCAATGAGGCTTTCAGATAAACCATTGTAGAAGTGTGGTAATGATTACGGTAGACCCTTAAAACAACAGTTTTAAATTGATATAATAGTGTATCTTAAAATTGTATCGTTTTCTTATAAACTTCTTCAACGGTAAAAATATTTTCATTTGAAAAAATAAATTATTTCATGTTCATTTCTTTTGTGGCACAGTAAAAGTTCTTAGAATCTTTCTACAATAATTTTTGTGTGTAGATGCTCCCTAATCAGCATTGAATGGATCTAATTCTCTGGACATTATCTTTGTCTTCCGAAAGGTTTTTAGTGGTATTCATATCCGTACTGCTTTCATAAGCGTTCAAATGTGGGCAGCGCTCGAACGACTTCATTATGGGCATTAATCTACTCTTAAAGACATAGAAAACTGTAGGAGAATACGATTCCTGAACATTATTGCGGTTTAGATTTATAAAACAAGAAACTTTCGCCAAAAGTTATTCCTAACCTACCTATGTAAGGCAATTATGACGATTCTATTTTGCTTAGCGCCTCACTCTGTGTCAACAGAATCAAACCTAAAATGGCATTTATTCATTGCTTACTAATGCAAATATTTAGGAAAATAAGATAACCATTTTATTTTGAAATAAGGTGTTCAATATCAATCGAAATGCTAATAGCGGTTCAACACCAGAAAAACGAAGATATAATTTCTTTAAATTTTCAAATCGAAAAGCTATTTTAAATCGACAGAATATAACGAAATCTAATTTTCTATAAAGCAGGACGTTAACACAGAAAATGGTATGAAAATTGAAAAATCCCAAAAAAATACATACAAAAACACCTAATGGGCAAAGCAAAACACGAAAAATTGAATATATATGTTTGTGCAATATAAAGACCGCGGTAAACAGAATAACAAAGTAAAGCAGCAGCAACATCATTTATACTTACAGTCTTCCCGTGGCCGTACGGACCAAAATTACGATGCTGAGCAATAGCTGCATGTTGTTCGAAATGCCTACACTCGTCAATTTTCGTCAGGCCATTCCAGCGGTAGCGACTGAGCTCTGATAAGCGAATTCGCAACTCCTTTTCGCGTTCCATTGAAGCCAACAAACGCTCGTACTCGTTTGACGAATAGAACTGAGCGAACACCCTGAATCGATCACGAAATTCTCTTTGGTCTTTACTCACACGGGGAAGGGTCTGATTTTTATGTCGAAAGTAATTCGCCACCAATTGATAGTCCCTCACAATTCTTTTTCTTCTCACACGCTCGCGCAATCGTCTCGTGTACATATCAACATGTGCCAGCTTCAGCAGATAGTCAGGTTCTGTATCATCGATGTTAAGGGTTAACGACGATATCAGCTGTTCGGCAGTTGGGTCGTATTCCCGCTCAAATCCGTCTCTGTTGACCATGTAGCCAAGTTGGGCCGATTCTTCGGGAGTTATATCGAGTTGGGGCAGCTTTTGCATGGCAGTACTGCCCAAAGGCCCTGTATCCTCAGTTGTGTGGTCGACAAGCTGTGGACGTTGTGATTGGGCGGGAATCCAAGTGTGGCGACCGATTGTGCCATTTAAATACTTGTTTACATACTCCTCCTTAGAATCCTCAGCACTCTTCGTTTCGATATGTTTACTTATGCCTTCCCAATTCCCGAAGCCGTACTTCTCGATAGCATCGAGCAGGCGAAGTTCTTCCCTCGCTGACCAGGACCCTTTGCCACGGAAAATCGACAAGATTGCAGTTCCCGTGTCCATGAACTGGTACGCATGGCTCTGTTGATGGTTTCCAATTTCTGCTCCCGCAGCGAAACACTAGGAATAGGAAGAATTCATGAATCAAACATTCGAAACTCAAATCTCAAACAAAACATAAACAACAGAATTATGATGTCATGAGTAATCAAGTGACGTCACATAAATATGGATATGAAGAAAAAAATTCTTGGGATTGGGACCAAGACCCAGACCCACCTGCAGACAAAGGTCGAAAGCTGGGCATTCGGCACAATGCACCCATATACCCGTGATATCATCTTGACAATTTGTGCAGTTATATTTGGTAAATAGGTCTGAAATAGTTAAAATTATTTAGAAATTAGAATAAATAAGAATAATTTGATGGAACTCAGTAGAGAAAAAAGCCACTCACCCGCCATATTGGCTTGATGAACCTAAATTCAGGGATGTTACAGAGTCGTGCTTGAAAAATATTCACAATAGAATATTTAAAAATAATGTATACATTTTCTGCGTGCAATGTTATGTATTTTTGTTAGGATTTTTCTTTACTTCTTTACACAGTATGGTTCTTATTCTAGATATTATTTTGTTTAATTGATGAATATTTTGTTCTTAATTATTATTATGGTATGATTAGTTGTTTTGCTTTTTTCTTTGATATTCAGAATATTCTTTTGAAATGATGAAAGAGAATTTGTTTGTTAATGTTGAGGTGCAGAAAATGGTATATTGTTGATTTTTTATTTCAATATTTTAGGAAAAGTTGTATCGTGCAGATAATATGAAGCCAAATGTCAATTCCTTCAAAAAACTGGATTGCATTGAATATCAGCATTATTGAACTATTGTATATTATAATCTATAGGATTTTATCATTAAGAGGAACGACCGAAATGACACCTGTGTTACCATGAAGGAACTTATTCAGGTAGAGTTATGAATGAAGGTAATTATTAGTTTTAAAGTGGATTTACATGTGTCTACATCTGCATAATGCAGAAAAGTAGAGGAAAGCAGGTATATATGTCAAAACCTGAACGTGGGAGAGAATACACATGTGGTAGCTCTTTTTACTTCCTATAAAATACTATAACTATTTGACAGTACAGTGTTGCCGCAGGCCTTGATGAAAGTATAATGAAATTATTAAAGAAAAAACCTAACGAAAGTTAAACAATCATAAGAAATTTAAAAGAATATTTTTAGATAACCCAAAAACATTGTTAAAAGAAAAAAGGTAAATATGATAAAGTACATAGTGTTTTCCATAGTCTTAGGCTAGGCGTGCACATGCAACTTTTTCGAAACCAAATAGTTCAATCGTTAGTTGCCCAAAAATCGCGCACATAAGCAACTCCGAAAGTAATCAAAGAAATAAACCAATACATAGGAAACATTTATTCACCGATTTAGTTGAATGTCCGAGCAGTTACCTATAATTCCTTGTGACACAAACTAAGGAATTGGTTCGAGGTGATCGTCTAGTTTGTGTCAAAACACAAACTAAAAAGTTGCTCGAAAAATTTCGCTGTGCTTTGTTTTTCAGTACGCTGCTGAACGACGAAATGTGACATTTTAGTGGAGAGCTGTACTAGATTTCTTAGTACAATTCTCCACTCTTTTCGTTCTCAATTTAATTGCCCAGCACATTAATTGCTTGCGAAATTTTGACGTTTAATTTTTGTATTGAAAAAAAAAATTGTTTACTCGTAACTTTCAGTGTTTTGACTTTGATTTATATTTGATTTAAAATTTAAAATAAAATGGATTTGTCTAATGTGTTCCAACATTGCATTTCTGAATCGGAAACTCAGGATGTTATTGGTGATGTGCAACAAGTGATGAAGACAAGCAGTGAAATTCAACTTCCAGACAGACCTCTCCACAAATATTTTTCCGCTGTGGTTTTCGTTTTCATTTCGCTCTGCACTTGGAGACCACCGAAAAATTTCGTTTCGCATCAGCAGCGTACTAGGCTTTAGTTTGAAATTAGGTGTAGAACACAGATATTAATCGCCGACCGATTTAAACTCCGAGTTTTCATGAACCTGCACTGCACTCTATACTACTCTACACTGGCATTTTTCTGGTTGAACAAACCTAAACCTTACGTCTGTCAGCTGTCAAATATTGTGTGGCCTTGGCCAATCAAAACCTCGGACAATTACAAATTTGATATAAACACTAAATTCATTACCTTCATTGAGCGCGAACATTGTTTTGTTTATTTTATGTACAATAATAATTATTTACAAAATAATAACAATTTGATTTATTTGTCTGTGCAGAAGTATTTACATATTTTAAATAAAATAAATAAGCAAACAATTCAACACAATGTACCTTGTATGTTTGCCTAAATTAGAGAAAAATGTGTTCAACAAGGGATTTAAATTTTTGGAAGGAGTTCTTTGCTCTTTATAAACACTATCCAGAGTTATGGAAAGTAAAAAGTGAGGCTTATAAAAATAGAATGTTAAAACGCCGAGCATATGCCCATTTATTGGACAAATACAAAGAATATGAACCTGAAGCTACCGAAGATATGCTTAAAAAGAAAATAAATTGCTTTCGCGCATGCTACCGCCGTGAATTGAGGAAAGTAAATAAAAGTTATGAATCCGGATGCAATATTGAAGATGTTTACAAACCCAATTTGTGGTATTATAATGATCTAAATTTTTTAAAAGATCAAGAAGAAAACGAAAGTGAAGAGGGTATTACATCCTTTGAAATTGAAACAAGTTTTATAGAGCCAGAAGTAAGTATGCTGCTATTGCCCTTCATTCCCAATAATATCATTTTTGAATGCCAATGCCACATTGTTTGTGAAAAATGTTTACTGACTTAACTTTAAATAATACATTCATTAAAGATGCAATAATTTATGAAATGTATATATAAATTGTTCGTAGAGAGAGAGTCAAGCCTCGATCTGTGAAAGAGAATGGTTAAAAATGTATGGGACTTGGTCTGCATAGTGCCCAGAAATGAATATTTCCTTATCAATGGGAGTTGAAAACACTGCAAATTCGAATAAATAGAGACAAAATGTATTATAATTTATAATTTTATATGAATGTTTCATCGAGAACTAAATTGTTTCTGTTGCCATCTGCAAGAGGTATGAATAATAGTTTTGTTTTGAAGTAAGTCTATTAGAGATCTTATTGTTGATGAAATAATAAACTATCGTATCTGGCACACAGACTATACCATTCCCCAACTATAATTCGACAAAATCTTTCAGATTTCTATACCTTCCAGACCTGAAAGACGAGTCACTTTACTTTTACACAGATGGATCAAAAATCAATGAAGGGGTTGGTGGAGGCGTGTACTCTGAACGACTGAAATTAAGTCTCTCATTCTGCCTTCCCAATCATTGTAGCGTGTTCAAGGCGGAACTTTTGGCGATAAAAGAAGTCTTGTCCTGGCTTAAGAAAACGTGATATCAACATCTGATATCCGTATTTTCTCAGGTATTCAGGCCGCTATCAAATCTCTGTCTCTACAAACTCTATAATAGTCCAAAAGTGTCGATCTCTAATGGAGATGGCACAATATTTTTTTTAATAATATTCACCTTTGTTGGGTGCCGGGCGATAGAGCCATTCCAGGAAATTGTAAGGCAGATGAACTCGCCAGAAATGGTACAGTACAACCCATTCTACCACGTTTGGCTGATGCTGTAAAACCAAATCATCAGCATAAGCTACTGCCTTCGCCCCAACGCTTTTTAACTCTATGAGAATTTTATCCATGACTAAAATGCATAAGAGCTGGGAAAGAATACCGACCTGATTGTGTGAAATTGTGTTACCTAACGAAGCTTAAATCCTTACATCACTTAGCATTGAAATTATCTCAATGGTACGCATACGCACTACCTCGTGCAGGGCCGTCTCAGTAGACGGTTTGCCTTTGAGATATGTGTGCTGAGATTCTTCTAGCGACATTCGTCGAGAATGTCCCTGATATGGGTATCTAGTATGCGTTTCAGTTTTTTAAGCGCAAGAGGTGAAGCTAATTGGACTTTACTACTTTAACCTGTCTACATGTCTCCGGTACATGGTTGAGATAGAGGCATTTTTGGGGTAGTCTCCAGCCATGTTACTGCAGTTTTTGTAATATTACTGGTAGTATGCGATCCAAACCTGGAAAGCTAATTATTATTTATTTATTTTGATTTGTTTACATGCAATTCATAAGTACTTTTATGGAGCAAATACTTGTGGATTAATTCTGCTTAGTTCTTTAACGTATTTGACCCTATTACTTCACGAAATCTAAATTTCGCTTATAATCGAGAATTTGATTATATGTTATTATTAAAGAAACAAATTATCTATTTATCTATACTAAAACATATTTGTTCTTTTGTTTTTTTAGACTCATGACAATTCTGAAGACCAAGAAGACCCTGTAGGTGGATTTGATAATTTTAAAAAAGACCAAATACATAAAACTAGATGTTTAACCACACAAAAACATTCACAACCAATATCAAAAGAAATAGCTACTGAAAAAGCATTGAACGATTTAAAAATGATATGCAAAGCCCTAAGTCAACCACCAGTTGAACAAAATGAATTTGATTGTTTTGGAGCGTCTGTGGCTTGTCAATTGAGAAAACTCCCAGAAAAAATGGCTCAGGAATCAATGGATTATATACAATCGTTTTTAGTACGTCAGCGTCTAAATAGTATCGAAAATCCATGTCTCGAATATTCAAGGAATACAAAAAGAATGCGATCTGAGGAGTCAGATAATTTTCATCATGTAAATTACTATACTACTTCACTAATACAGCTTTTGTGTATACATTTTGTAAATTGTTGATAAAATGTTTCGTCTTATAGGTAGACAAACAGGATAAGAATTTCAATGCCGAAATTTGTCAAATGGCTAAGCGGATAAAGGATAAGGAGATGGAATTTTTGGAAATCGAACATACTAAAAAACTACACATTTTGAACCTGGAAAAAAGAAAATTGGAGAATAAACTAAAAAATGACGAAGAAGAACATATGCTTAAAATTCAACAACTTTCAAGATTTGAAAACCAATCGACTTAAAATAATTAATATAAGAGTTGTATTTATTTGGCGTGCAAAGATACAAGATAATACTGATGTTGGGTGATATCGGGAACGCTTGTCTACCAACCACATAGGTAGTGATAGCGTTTCTGAGAAAATGTGCATTAGAAGAAAAAAATGTATAAATAAAAATATACAGAGAAACTACTGCCTAACGCCCTCGTATCACTGTTTTCAAATATCTTTACTTTTGCCAGACGTTAAAAGAAAAAAGGTAAACATAATAAGGTACATAATGTTTTTGCTAGTCTTAGAATGAGAGGTTAAATGTACTTTGAATTCTTTATATAGTGAAAATGCATTAAAATTCGGAAAAATATCTGACTGCTGTAGAAACAATATTGGAATTCAAACGAAATCCTTAAAAAAAGTGTAACAGATCATAAAAAAAGTAACATATAGTCACAAAGTTTAATAATAAAGAAGAAATTTAAAGCTTTGGTTTCATTTGCAATGTTTTGTGGCAACATTTATGTAGACGAAGATGCTATAATTAAGATGAATATTTTCGTCTTCACTATAATCTTCATCCGATTTCCTATAATCTGCATTTTTGAAGACATCGGCATTTTTGATCTTCGCTCTCTATCCAACAACCACTGTGATTTTATTATTTTGGATTCATGTAAATATACCATAAATGGTTCATCCTTATTTAATAGAGCTAGCTCAGCAGATGAATGCATTGACATACGAGATATGGACTTATATTTGATGATTTATATTCCCATAAAAAATATTCCCTTTGAAAGTGATTCAAATTATTTGGTTATGCTTTTCCTCTTGTAGGTTTGGTGGATAAAATAATAGTTAATTTTAAAACGCCATCTAGTTTCTAGTTGGTTAGCTTCTTTTAAAAGAAACAAAGGACATCCAAAAGTTTGTCTATATTACCGCTGAACGTACAGAGGAGCTAGTAGCGTTAAAAAATAGATGAAACCAATGTCAAGTTGTCTACTAACAGTCAATGGTTATGAAGTGCATATATTTTTAAATGTAGGCTCTATGTAACGTTGCATACATTCGTATTTATAAAATATATTCGTATAAATTATAGTTATGAAGACCTCATGTCAGAAAAGTACCAAAATATGTCAAACAGTCAGAATAACTCGATTTATTGAAGCAGAACGATCGATTAAAATCACTTTAGAAGGAGGAAAATAGAAAAGGCAATTTTATTCTTTATTATTTTAAATTTCCGACAAAACTTAAAAAGACATTACTTAAATTATCGTTACTATAATTTCCTTATGAACTTAATTTAGTCTGAATATAATGTTGGCCTAGCTATATTTACTATTGCAATCAACTTATAAGGTATATTCGTTAGCTCTGAATTCCAGCAATTTTCCACCAGTATTTTAATATAAATTTGGCAGAACATATGTAAGAATAGCAAAGGAAATCATGAAATTCAGAGTAATGTCGAATCTCATGTATTTACACGGTTCTGCACTTTCAAATCTGCACAATATAAAGCCGACTCAGTTTTCACGGATTTAAGAAATACTGATATTCCGAATTAGGTGAAGATTTGATGAAATTTGGTTAAACAATTTTAGAATTTATTGAATCCTAGTCTAAAAGTTATTAACAAATAACTTAAAGCCATTGATATACTAGATATGTCCATTCATATTCCCATAAAATATCCTCCTTAAAAGTGTTTCTACATCCTTAGCTATTTTTGCCTTCTTGTAGGTTTCGTGGAAGTATACGGATTTTTTTAAGTTCACCGTAACCGCAGTGTGGCGTAACCGCCCCTTAAGAGTCCCACGATAAAAGTACTATAAGTTTTATAATTAAAGACGGCACCTTTGTATAAAGAATCTGTAGTATTCTAATGGAGCTGTTTTTTTTTTGTTATGTTCGCCGTAGCCTCTAGGTGGCGTTGGAAATGTTATATACAAAGTTAAGTAAAAAAAAAATGGAACAGCTTATGTCACCGTAGCCATTAGGTGCCGCCCCCATAAAAACCATCCACGATGAAAGAACTATAGGTTTTATATACAAAGAAAGCATGGTCCTATATGAAGATTCCAATCCTAGGTTGCCATTTTGTTTTACCTACAAGCTAATTAAGCAGATGATTTAAGAGGAGTTGATTTTATGTAATAATAGAAGCACGCCAAAAATGATTTTGTATTTACACCTTATCATCGGAATTACAAATACAACAACGTTAACAAATGAGGTTTTCAAGGCAAAAGTAGGCAGATTTAAAATTTTAAATAATGCATAGATTATAAATAACTTAGAGCGAAGGGCAGTCTATGGTAATTCAGTGTTCTCCAAATTTATAAAGTATGTATTCATTAATTATTTAATAACTCTTACAAAATTGTATTTTTAATTATTCCTTCAATTTTGCTTGCGCCGATTCAATGGGCAGGTTCAGACAACATAAGGGACTTCATTTGCAGTCAACTTCATTCTTTGAACGTAAATTTTGACCAAGGCAACTAGTTAGTTTTTCAAGTGTCATGAATTCCAAATTCAGAACTTTACTTCACAAACCTCTACTTCAAGTTCACAGTACAAAAACTACCAAAATCATTATTTTCTACAAAACACTCCTCAGGCAAGCTACAAGTCCATCACGATTTGTATTTTGTATTTTAAAGAAATATTACTTATTTCTTTTCCAAATTTACAAGGAAACTTTTTACAAAAAGCATTAAATGAAGTTGTGCAGAAAATAAATAAATCATTGAGTAATAAAGTTAAGCTTTTAGTTGAATTAAAAAACACGATCAATTGTCATTTTGACATAAGTTGACTTGACTTGATAGTAAGGGAAATTTTTCTTGACTTACTTTCCAGTCAACTTTCCAATAAAGTTGCCTTAATTGGAAGGCAATTTTTTGGCAGCTGGCCAATCAGATGCTAGAAACTTGCCTTACTTTCAAGTCCCTTATGTCGGCTGAACCTGCCCAATCTCTGACAGTTTTCATGAACCTGCACTGCACTCTACACTACTCTACACTGGCACTTTTCTGGTTGAACAAACCTAAACCTTACGTCTTTCAGCTGTCAAATATTGTGTGGCCTTGGCCAATCAAAACCTCGGACAATTTGACAAATTTGATATAAACCAAAAACACTCTATATGAAGATATAAATCTTTCGTACGTATCACCCTCCAAAACCCATTTGTTTACATTGTTGTATTTGTAATGTGGACGAATTCAACGAGAAAAATTGACGTGTTTTCACGCATACATAGACACAATTCCTGAGTTCCGGTAGTGAATTAGAGGAGAAATTACACGCACACTAAGACATATGTACTTTATGAGGTCCGTTTCCGGTTTAGCTTGTAGGCAAACCAATATGGCTACCGAGGATTTATATCTTTACTAGAGTGTTTTTGATATAAACACTAAATTCATTTCCTTCATTGAGCGCGAACATTGTTTTGTTTATTTTATGTACAATAATAACTATTTACAAAATAATAACATTTTGATTTATTGGTCTGTGCAGAAGTATTTATTTTAAATAAAATAAATAAGCAAACAATTCAACACATGTACCTATGTTTGCCTCAATTAGAGAAAGATGTGTTCAACAAGGGAATTAAATTTTTGGAAGGAGTTCTTTGCTCTTTATAAACACTATCCAGAGTTATGGAAAGTAAAAAGTGAGGCTTATAAAAATAGAATTTTAAAACGCCGAGCATATGCCCATTTATTGGACAAATACAGAGAATATGAACCTGAAGCTACCGAAGAAATGCTTAAAAAGAAAATAAATAGCTTTCGCGTATGCTACCGCCGTGAATTGAGGAAAGTAATTAAAAGTTATGAATCCGGATGCGACATTGAAGGTGTTTACAAACCCAGTTTGTGGTATTATAATGATCTAAATTTTTTAAAAGATCAAGAAGAAAACGAAAGTGAAGAAAGTATTACATCCTTGGAAATTGAAACAAGTTTTATAGAGCCAGAAGTAAGTACTTGCACTTCATTCCCAATAATATCATTTTTGAATGCCAATGGGCAGGTTCAGCCGAAATAAGGGACTTAAAAGTAAGGCAAGTTTCTAGCATCTGATTGGCCAGCTGCCAAAAAATTGCCTTCCAATTAAGGCAACTTTATTGGAAAGTTGACTGGAAAGTTAGTCAAGAAAAATATCCCTTACTATCAAGTCAAGTCTACTTCAGTCAAAATGACAGTTGATCATGTTTTTTCGTTCAATTGAAAGCTGAACTTTATTACTCTATGATTTATTTATTTTCTGCACAACTTCATTCAATGTTTTCTATAAAAGGGTTCCTCGTCAATTTGGAAAAGAAATAAGTAATATTTCTTTACAATACAAAATACAAATCGTGGTGGACTTGTAGCTGGCCTAAGGAGTGTTTTGTAGACAAAAATAATGTTAGTACTTTTTGTACTATGAACTTAAAGTAGAGGTTTGTGAAGTAAAGTTCTGATATGAAATTCATAACACTTGAAAAACTAACTAGTTGCCTTGGTCAAAATTTACGTTCAAAGAATGAAGTTGACTGCAAATGAAGTCCCTTATGTTGTCTGAACCTGCCCAATGCCACATTGTTTGTGAAAAATGTTTACTGACTTAACTTAAAATAATACATTCATTAAAGTTGCAATATTTTATGAAATGTATACATAAATTGTTTGTAGGAGTCAAGCCTCGATCTGTGAAAGAGAATGGTTAAAAATGTATGGGACCTGTATGGTCTGCATAGTGCCCAGAAATGAATATTTCCTTATCAATCGGAGTTGGCTTAAATTAGCGAACAAGATCTAAGAAAAACACTGCAAATTCGAATAAATAGAGACAAAATGTATTATATTTTATAATTTTATATGAATGTTTCATCGAGAACTAAATTGTTTCTGTTGCAATCTGCAAGAGGTATGAATAATGGTTTTATTTTGAAGTTAGTCTATTAGAGATCTTATTTTTGATGAAATAAGTACAAACTATCGTATCTGGCACACAGACTACACCATCCACCAAATTTAATTTGACAGAAACTTCCAGATTTCTATACCTTCCAGATCTGAAAGACGAGTCAATCCACTTTTTCGCAGATGGATCAAAAATCAATGAAGAAGTTGGTGGTGGTTTGTACTCTGAACGACTGAAATTAAGTCTTGTATCCCGTCTCCCCAATCATTGCAGTGTGTTCCAGGCGGAACTTTTGGCGATAATAGAAGTCTTGTCCTGTCTTACATCAACATCTGATATCCATATTTTCTCAGGTATTCAGGCCGCTATCAAATCTCTGGTCTCTGTCTCTACAAACTCTTATAACTGTCGATCATCTCTAATGGAGATGGCACAACAGTTTAATATTCACCTTTGCTGGGTGCCGGCCGGCCCATAGAGACATTCCCGTAAATTGTAAGGCAGATGAACTCGCCAGAAATGGTACAGTACAACCCATTCTACCACGTCTAGCTGATGCTGTAAAACCAAATCATCAGCATAAGCTACTGCCTTCGCCCCAACACTTAACACTTTTTAACTCATAATTCATAACTAAAATGCATAAGAGCTGGGAAAGAATACCGTCCTGGGGTGTTTCTCTATTCACATGTTTGGAGGAAATTGTGTTACCTAAAGAAGCTTAAATCCTTCTATCACTTAGCATTGGAATTATCCATTCTTGAATAAAAACCTCTACCCCAAATAGAGTAAGTAATTCGTGAATCGATTCAGTAACAGCGTTATTGAAAGCATCTTCTACGTCTAGGAAGGTAGCAAGAGTAAATTCTTCACATAGAATTGTCTTCTCAATGGTACGCACTACCTCATGCAGGGCCGTCTCAGTGGACTTGCCTTTGAGATATGCGTGCTGAGATTCTTCTATCGGACGTTCGTTGAGAATGTCTCTCATATGGGCATCTAGGATGCGTTTCAGTGTTTTAAGCGCAAGAAGTCAAGATAATTGGTCGAAAATTACCGCCTACCAACTTTCGGGATAAAAACTATTTTAACTTGACTCCGTGTCTCCGGTACACGATTTAGATAATCATTATTCAAAATTTGGAGATAATCTCCAGCCATGTTTTTTTTTGGCATTACATTACATCAAACTTCGAGATTTAATGGGAGAGAAAGTATTAATAGCGCCGAAGTTTATATAATTTATTTATTTTTATTTGTTTTCATGCAATTTATAAGTACTATTGTTTAGCAAATATTAATTGTGCTTAATTCCCCTTTATATACATATATAGAATTTGTTTTGGTGAAAAATTTGCTTTCAAGTGGTCTTGACGTATGTACGTCTAAGAACACAGGCAACGAGTGCTGTTCCTCCGTACTGTGCGTTAGCATTTAAATTGATAAATCTGCTCTATACACGATTTGAACTTTAATGAAGTTTTCATTTTTTCCACAGTGTAAAACATGTTCCACTTCTAATGTATAAGTTGACACTCTTATAATATGGATACCATCAACTAGCCCTACTTCAAGAAATCTAAATTTTTCGTAGAATTTCGCTTCTGTTACTGGGAATCATCCCCTCTGGGAAGCTTTAGATATCTTTGAGCAAAACACTTCAATATCCTGAAATAATTTCTAAGGAAAATATAGTTTTTAGTTATTATCCAATCGAAAAAATAATCGTATTACCTTTTCTCATTATCACTTTTATTACTAATTAATATTTGAACTTTTATTTTTAGACTCATTACAATTCTGAAGACCAAGAAGACCCTGTAGGTGGATGTGATAATTTTAAAAAAGAACAAACAAATAAAACTAGATGTTTAACCACACAAAAACATTCACAACCAATATCAAAAGAAATAGCTACTGAAAAAGCATTGAACGATTTAAAAATGATATGCAAAGCTCTAAGTCAACCACCAGATGAACAAAATGAATTTGATTGTTTTGGAGCGTCTGTGGCTTGTCAATTGAGAAAACTCCCAGAAAAAATGGCTCAGGAATCAATGGATTATATACAATCGTTTTTAGTACGTCAGCGTCTAAATAGTATCGAAAATCCATGTCTCGAATATTCAAGGAATACAAAAAGAATGCGATCTGAGGAGTCAGATAATTTTCATCATGTAAATTACTATACTAATTCACTAATACAGCTTTTGTGTAGAAATTTTGTAAATTGTTGATAACATGTTTCGTCTTATAGGTAGATAAACAGGATAAGAATTTTAATGCCGAAATTTGTCAAATGGCTAAGCGGATAAAGGATAAGGAGATGGAATTTTTGGAAATCGAACATACTAAAAAACTACACATTTTAAACCTGGAAAAAAGAAAATTGGAGAACAAACTAAAAAATGACGAAGAAGAACATATGCTTAAAATTCAACAACTTTCAAGATTTGAAAACCAATCGACTTAAAATAATTAATATAAGAGTTGTATTTATTTGGCGTGCAATGATACAATATAATACTGATGTTAGGTGATATCGGGAACGCTTGCCTACCAAACACATACATAGGTAGTGATAGCGTTTCTGAAAAAAATGTACATTAGAAGAAAAAAAATGTATAAATAAAAATATACAGAGAAATTACTGCCTAACGCCCTCAATGTAAGTAAAAAGCATAAGCTGTGCATGAGCTTGGTAACATTTGTGTTCATAAAAGTAAAACGACAGTCAATTTTCTGATCCAGTTGGCATTTAATTTTATCATGTTGCTGAATTTATACGAAAATTGACAATGGAGCAAATATTAGTATTTTTTTTTTAAATTAATTTATAATGGTTTTATATTATTTTGTTTTCTTAGATTTTAAATCTCGGGACTCAGTCTGTGTACAAACTGTGGTCCAAAACAGCTTATTTTAGTTTAAAGCAAACTCTTGGAAGTTCGCGTAATGCTCTGCAAGCAACAATTACATATGAATAAAAAGGGGCTTACTTGAAATGTGGACATGTTCATTCGAAAATGGTTTTGCAAAATGTCATCAAAAATTTGAATTTCTGGAATATGCCTTATTAAAATCTTTCGATATGTTTTCATACTCAAAAACATTTGTTTTCTTCTTATATCAGACAAATTGCGTCCAATGTTTTCAAAACGAATTCTTCTTCAAAGATAATCATCTATAGGTTCTACATTTCATTTTCACTCGAAATTAAATTGAAACGGATTTAAAATACAAACTGGAGTTCTGAAATTTACTCTTATCGATATCGATTTAATTTTTTTCGAACTCAAAGCGAAGTGAATTTTCTTGTTTTGCATTTCGATATTTACGATTTTCAAGTGATTTGAATTCGACCAGATTAAGTTGGTCTGATTTGAATTCAATAAGGGGAAATTGTTTTAAAACAGTAATATTTTCACTTAAAGGAAATAAACCTTAAGTTTTTTTTATAGAATGCACTGCAGATTTATGAGAAGTTGCAGCTTCTATGTACTCTATATTTGAGGAAAGGGACAAAGCATTTAAAACGATTTTTTAAAACACCAAATATGCTCAAAACAACGTTTTTTCAAAAACTTTCAAGACAGATTTAGAAACTATACTCTGTACCCAATGTGCATCAACACAGTGCAAATAAAAAAATACTTATATTCTTTATTTATGTTATTAAAACGCCCAGAACTAAAATATAAACATATTATGACAATGAACAAAATTGTTATTGACTGTACATACATATGTCAGCTACTTTAATTTCACTCTCAGTGATTTCGAAAAGTATTCGCAGTTATAAAATCCTTTTGTATATATATTTGAAGAGGAACGAACGGCATGACGCCTGCTGGTAGGAGGCTAAAAAGGCTTTGGAATCTATGTGAAATGTATAATGTATAAATTTGAAAATAGAGAAAATAATTAAAGAAAAGAAAATAAAATAAAGAAAAATTCATACAAATTTAGCGAGTATTTGAGTATTTGTTATAAAAGTTAAAAGAAATTAAAAAATCGACTGTATTTGTCATCCAAATATTCAAAATTTGGCAACGAAGTATCCTTATACGAAAACACTTAAATTTGGAAACGTTGCTTTACATTTTCAGATTTCACAAAAATTGAAAATTTAAAATCAAATGAATATCTATATATATAAAATATTCCTGTCACAGTGTTAGTGGCCATATTCCTCCGAAACGGCTTAACCCATTTCAATGAAATTTTGCATATACATTCGGTAGGTCTGAGAATAGGTTTTTATCTATTTTTTATATTCCTAAGTGTTATGGTTTAATTGCATCAACATCGTATACGGTGCAACGATCTTACGATAGTATTCAGTGACGCTATGTACAATGAAGCATTGATTGCTATTGAGGATCTTTGCATTATCAGTGCCAACTTACCACTCAGTCAATTCGGTATGTATTCACCGAAATGCATCTGATTTAATAGACACTGAATAAAATATTCCTGTCACAGTGTTAGTGGCCATATTCCTCCGAAACGGCTTAACCCATTTCAATGAAATTTTGCATATACATTCGGTAGGTCTGAGAATAGGTTTTTATCTATTTTTTATATTCCTAAGTGTTATGGTTTAATTGCATCAACATCGTATACGGTGCAACGATCTTACGATAGTATTCAGTGACGCTATGTACAATGAAGCATTGATTGCTATTGAGGATCTTTGCATTATCAGTGCCAACTTACCACTCAGTCAATTCGGTATGCATTCACCGAAATGCATCTGATTTAATAGACACTGAATAAAATATTCCTGTCACAGTGTTAGTGGCCATATTCCTCCGAAACGGCTTAACCCATTTCAATGAAATTTTGCATATACATTCGGTAGGTCTGAGAATAGGTTTTTATCTATTTTTTATATTCCTAAGTGTTATGGTTTAATTGCATCAACATCGTATACGGTGCAACGATCTTACGATAGTATTCAGTGACGCTATGTACAATGAAGCATTGATTGCTATTGAGGATCTTTGCATTATCAGTGCCAACTTACCACTCAGTCAATTCGGTATGCATTCACCGAAATGCATCTGATTTAATAGACACTGAATTGAATCGTGAATTACAATACAAAACTGTAGAAATGGCAGCGATTGTTGCTCGCAATGTCCCACTAATGAATGATGAACAAAGAACCATTTTTGACCACATCATGCTCGCAGTTTCCGCAGGACAAGGTGGATGCACCAGGTGGAACTGGCAAAACATTCCTTATTTCGCTAATTCTTGCTAAAATACGATCAAATAATGGTATCGCATTGGCTGTTGCGGCAAATTTATTGGATGGAGGTAGATGAATGCACTACGGCACACAAACATTCGCTTGAGGCGTTGAAGAGGACATTAAAAAAGATATAAAAAACAGCGACACACTATTTGCCGGCACTCGATTACTCCTTTCAGGTGATTTCAGACAAACACTTCCCGTTAATCCGCGTTCCACGTACGCTGATGAGATCAACGAGTGCTTAAAATCATCGCCACTGCGGCGTAATGTTGAAAGACTACAACTGAAAGTAAATGTGCGTGTTCAAATGCTTCAAGATCCATCCGCTGAAACAACTGTTAGATATAGGACACGGAAAAGTCACTTCAGATGAAACTGGATGCATAAAATTACCGGTCGATTTCTGCACGTTTATTGGTTCACAAGATTCTCTCATTGACCAGATATTTCCCGATGTGCACAGACAATATACAAATCACGAGTGGCTGGCAGAAAGAGCAATTTTACCAGCAAAAAATGTGGATGTCAACAAATTAAATCTCAAGATACAACATTTGTTACCAGGAGACTTAGTGTTATACAAATCTATTGATACAGTTTTTGATGGTACCGAAGCTGTAAATTATCCAACTGAGTTTTTGAACTCATTAGATTAACAAGGTATGCCACCGCATAATTTACAATTGGACCTCCGGTAATTTTGTTTCATAATTTGAACCCACCACGGTTGTGCAACGGCACGCGATTAGTAATTAAAAATTGATGAAAAATGTTATCGAAATCATATAATTCTGAGATGAAAATATATTTTTACGGCGAATCCCTATTATACCCACAGATGTGCCAATTCAATTCAAACGCCTTCAATTTCCAATGACTATCTATCAATAAGTCTGAAGGCCAAACGATGTCTGTGAGCGGCTTAGATTTGAGCACTTCATGTATTTCACACGGACAATTATACGTGGCATGCTCTCGAGTGCGCAAACCATCCAGTTTGTTTGTATTGGCGAAAGATGGGATCACAAAAAATATTGTAGATACACTCTTTTGCATTAAGGGATTGATATTGTTTTTTTTTTGAAGTATTGTCATAATTAGCGATTAGTATATAATTTTAAAGAATTAATTTTAACAAAGTAAACAAATTTGTTTGGTGATTTGTTATTTTAATATTTTGTCACCGTTTACAGTGCTCTATACCTCTCCCACTTATATACCACATCCTTACACACTTACAATAAGTTATTTGTTTCTAGCAAAATATTCTCTAGAAATTATTTATATGACGAAGCAAAGTTTGTCGGGTCAGCTAGTAATTTAATAAAAAACATATGTACATACGTACCAATATTTATAGGTAGGCAAAACAAATGTAGTAACTATGACAATCAAAAACACTCTATATATACTAGAGTGTTTTTGATGACAATTATAAATGAATTTAGTTTATTATCCTCATTTATTTTGCAGTAAACAGCTGACTCAACTAACTCCCTCACACAATTTTCGTACAGGCAGCGCCATTTAGGTGGTAGGAAGCTTCAACAAAAATGTCTGTTCCATAATAATACTATCAAATATACAATCCTAACTGAATAATAAGTTTTCAAATATTTTATTTTATAGCCTATTTTTAAATGTATGTATTACACACCTAATCAAGAGCTTCTAACAAATAATTTATCACCTCTATCGAGGTAACCGATCGGACAACTTGGGCGAAACATTATTATATTAGTGCTAATATCTTAACCGACGATGACGTTGGAGAGGGTGAACATGTAATTTTTCCTCGAATCCCAATAATTTAGATTAATACAGATTTACTAATCCAATTCAAAAGGCTTCAATTGCCCATTAAAGTAGGTTGCGCTATCACAATTCATAAGGCGCAGAGGCAAACACTAAAGGAAACGGGGATGAACCTAGAAAAGCCGTGCTTTGCTTCATCACTTTAACAATAGACAGCTTACTTTCAGTTCCGCTTTGATTCTTTTGATTGTGTAAAGCTTATCAACTATCTCATGTATACTTGCCTTTAGAATGTTGAATGCTGGTAACAGCTAGTTGTGTTCATAAACATATAGGCAAAAAAGCCTACAATTACGAATTCGTTCAACTTCTTAGTTTTTCCAAAATTCTTGCAGTCATATTTCCATTATAATCCATTTCATAAAATCAGAATTATTACTAAATTATGGTGTCTAGCTACCTTCTAATGCGGTTAAGAAATCATAAGTATTACTTTTACATATATGTATGAGTATTTACCACGAGTAAATGCGAATTTTAATTCTCGTTTTAATGAAGGACCAGTAATGTCTATACCTGCTCCATTGACTCCTTAGATCAATTTAATGTTGTCTAATTTTCTTCTAGAAAGGGATAAGTAACACTTTTTACGAGTTGGTTCCTTTTCATTCAGACGTGAGTATTAAGTATAAGATACAATGGATTCTTTACCCTTATCTATCTATTTTATCTATCGGAGCTAAGCTAAACAAATAAATGATTGATTTTTGTTTAAACACATTTAATTTAATGAATTGTACATTGAAGGTATAAGTTATTTCTAGGATTTTATGAATATTCTTTATAAAAATAAATAATAAAAAGTTATGTATACAAGGTGTACCATTGGCTAAACACTGTTACCCGGCCACTTTAACAATAAATTATTCTTAAATAAATCAAGATACTAGAACATTGAAAGATAAACCAGGTGTGACTTTAATTTTTATTTAAAAAAGTTACAGTTTTTTTTTTAATAAAAGATTGAGTAAAATATAGATAACAAATAAAAAATTAATAATGCTTATGATAAACTTGCAATTTATAACTAGCTTCAAAGTAAAAAAATGCTTTAGGTGGCCGGGTACTATTTGTATTTGCGTTATCCATAAGGTTAAGGCCATTGATACCCCAATAGGGGTGAACACTATTCCAATTCATATACAATAATGACATTATCTAATTTTATTTATATACCTTTATACTAATAAAGGTTGATTAGGAAGCTGACTGGTCCGACACGACTGGAGATTCCAATGTTATTGTAACTGGTCCATCATTTTGAATATGAACAACTCTCACAACACCGTATCTGCCGTCTAAAGAGTTAAATAAGCAAACATTTCAGTTATGATTTTACAATAAAAAGTAGATAAGAATATATGTAGGTATGTAGGTATATTTACCTTTGATCTTTTCTTCACAATAGTTTGATGATAATTTTTTTAGAAAACTATAATATAGATCTCTTGCCTCGTCACCTTGCATTGCTTGATGAAATTCCAACGAATTACCCTTTAATTTATTATAAAGCGAGAATTGGCTCACACAAAGTATCTCCAAGTTTGAATCTTTAACATTTTTATGCCATCGTTTACCAGTTTCCTTATCCTCAAATAGTTTTAATGCCAGCAACTTTTTTACCCTAATTTTGTATAAGTTCTAAAATAATGAAAATAATACGAATTGATTAGATATATTTACATATAATCCACATCTTTTTCAGTGTCGTTTTTAGAAAAGCCCACAAAAACACAAAGTCCTTTATTTATACTGCATACTTCCTCGTCCTCAACTGTAATCATTTGTTTAAATTATTTATTATTATATCAATTAATTAAAATTGTATTGAAATAAACCCACCTGTTATTTTTGAGGCTGTTACTTTTTGCACAACCGCTTTCATTCTTAAGGTAATCAAATTATTAATTAAAATACAAATTGCCCACCAAATGTTATGTGGTTTCAAGATGTAAATCAAAAATACTCAATTACCAGGTGGGAGTCGAACTTCAAGAACTGACATTTCTGTATTCGGTTTGTATACAAAAAGCGGAGGACTAAATGTGAGAAAGTGTGCGTAAAATGATGAAATCAAATATTATTTTGAAACGTCGTGGGTGCGTTCAAAAATAGAATCTCAAGTGCTGACTTGGTCTTAAATTGGAAGATTTGTATAATTTTTTTTTTAATTTAAATCAAAATAACTGGCTGAACAGAATGGTGTAGCTGTAGCTGTAGCTGTTGCCTGTAGCACTGTCAAAGTTAAAAGATACGAAAATACTATTCATCGACACAATGAGAAGCTGTAGCTTTAGCTGTAGCTGCAGCGCAAGTTGACTCAACTTTAACTTTTGGCGGCGCTACAAGCTGCATTTGAGATGACAGATGGGGGAAACCCATTTCATTCTTTGACTTTTCACTTTTTTTTTGGGAACGTTCAATGCATTTGAGAATTTTTTCTGGTTTTGTAACTTTTTTATAGTATCGCTATCATACAAATTCAGTTCAAATATAAATTTCATATGCGTTGAACATGCCCGATGCGCTGCACCATTGTGGGCCATGATACAACTACTAAAGATATGGCTTTGCGCATGTCGTGTTGTAGCTGTCAAAATGTCATGACGTCATCGACGCACAACCAAGTAATTTCTTGGCGCAATTTTATTTCCTTTTACTTTGTTTCCTGTTCTCTGCTGTAAAGGAAGTAAGGTTTGGTGTGTTTAAATAAGTTAAATTTGAAATTGGTTTTTATTAAAAAAATATTTAAAATGGGTATATGTTCAGTTTTTGAGTGCAATAACTCAACACGAAAAACAACTTTCTGCTCAAACAAGTTTTCATAAGTTTCCGAAGCGAAATTTAAATCTTTCAAAGCAATGGACTTTGTTTTGCAAAAGGAAGGATAATATTAATATTCAAACTGCAAGGATTTGTAGTTTGCATTTTCTGAAAGAGGATTTCATTAATAATGTTAAATTTGAAATGGGTATGTAAAATTGATAGACAAATTTAAAGGAAATACAAAATAATACTCATTTAGGATTCACTCCATTGCGCCTTTTGAAACCGGATGCATTTCCAACAGTGCACTTAAAAGGAACTTCCTTAGAAACGAAATCCGAATCAACAGATCGTTCCAAACGAATGGAGTTGAAGAATAATCAACAATTGCTGAACAATTTGCTGGAAGATTCATTTCCAAATGACACCGATCCAGAAATTCCAAATGAGTGTGACGAAAATGAAAGTTCAGGTTCTAACGCCCCAGAGTCGATGTTACTATCAACATCTTTAAAAAAAATAAGCGATCTTAATGAAGAAATGTATGTTTTTCAAAATATAAAGTTGACTTTCTTAATTTCTATTTTGTATAATTTTTAGAAAAAAGTTACGTTCTGAAAATGAAGATTTAACTTCAAAGTTGTCGAGTGCGGAAGAAAAAATAAAATCTTTGGAAACTCGAGTGGAGAAAGCTGAGTTCCACCAAAGCAATTTGGAAAGCAAGTTGCTTGAAATTTTTACGCCCGGGCAAATAAAAAAAATAAAAATTGGTTCCCTAAAGAGATCAAATTGGTCGGAAGAGGATATAGCTAGGTCTATAACCTTATACTCATCTAGTTCAAGAGCGTACAAATTACTGAAAAGAAAAAATTTTCCACTTCCCGCTGTACGAACACTTCAAACCTGGGCTCAGAAACTAGATATAACACCAGGAGTCATGATGCCTGTTATAAAAATCATGAAAGCGTCAAAGGAGCTGACTCCCAATCAAAAACTATGTGTTCTTAGTTTTGACGAAATGAAAGTTAAGGAAGCTTATTGCTACGACAGAACTACCGATACCACACTCAAACCCGCATCCTACGTCCAGGTAGGGATGCTAAGAGGTAAAAATAAAATAAGAATTTATGAAAGTATTATTTTAATTATAAACAATCTTACAACAGGCCTCATTGGTAAATGGAAACAACCAATTTTTTACGATTTTGACTGCAAGATGACTAAAATTATTTTGCTCGATATAATCGAAACGGTGGGGAACTGTGGTTTCACAGTAGTGGCGATCACAAGTGACTTAGGTGGTGCAAACCGAGGGCTATACACTGAGCTTAAAGTCAGCATGGATACGCCATGGTATGAAATTGGATATCTTTCACAAACTTAACATCTTTATTTTCTTAATACTATTCTCGCAGGTTCCTATTTAGAGAAACAAAAATTTATGTATTTGCTGACGTTCCGCATCTCATAAAACTTGTACGGAATCATTTTGTCGACCACGGATTTATGCTCAACGGAAAGATTGTGAAAAAGGACATCATTTTAAAACTCCTTTCGTTCACATCTGGAGAGTTGAGCATAACTCACAAAATTTCTCCAAGGAGCATTAATGTTGTCCAAGCGGATCGACAAAAGGTGAAGCTGGCAACAAAATTGTTTTCGCACACTGTTGCTAAAGCTTTATCGAGGGCAGTGGGACTTGGGCTTCTTCAAGACGAAAGCTGGGAAGAATGCTACAACTTGCTAAAATATGTACGTACATATACTCGTAATATCAACAAGTAAAACTGAACCATATTACAATTTTTTCACAGACAAACGATTGGTTCGACGTTATGAACGTAAGGTCACCATACAGTGATTCCAGGGAGAGAGTCCATGCTTATGGACTTCATTTGGAATCACAGGACGAGATTCTCAATAAAATGTCTGAAATGGTTTGTAATATGCGGGTCATAGGAAAAAATACTATGCTTCCATTTCAAAAAGGTAAATATAGATGAAATAAATTTGTATGTAAGAAAATGTATCTAACTTACTATTTTCAAGGTATTGTGCAATCTAATACTGCCTTACAGTTGCTGTACAAAGACATGAAAGATCGATATGAGATTAAGTTCATAATGACTTACCGGTTGAACCAAGATGTTTTGGAAAACTTTTTTGGTGTCATTCGAGCCAAAGGGGGACTTCACGACCATCCTGATCGCCAGGAATTTAAATATAGACTACGGTCATATATTCTTGGCCACAATGAAGGTGCACTAACGGAGAACGGTAACGTTAGTGTAGATGACACACCAGATCTGAGGTTGGAAGAAGAATCGCTCTCAGGTTTGATATATTAAAATAATAAATTTAAATCTTATCAAATCATGTGTTCCGTTTCTTGATTTGCATTTTTTAGGAAAGATTTTTAGCATAGTTAAAGTTGATAAAACTTTTGAAAGTGAGCAAGAGAAGAATTTGCCAATGGCATACGATGGCCTCGAGAACCTGGCTGGCTATATTTGCCATCGTTTAAAGGCCACTGCAAACTTGGAAGACGGTAATAGAAACCAAGACTCCTGGGTTCACCACCTGGATGAAGGTGGACTTTCTAAGCCATCCGAAGCTGTGATGACCCAGTTGTTATCACTGGAAAATGTTTTCAATGCAGTGAATGGGGATGGTCAGGGCATTTATATATGTGCTGAATATATCAAGCACATGATAGATATATCAAATAAGGCCAACATTGTTTGTGATGTTAAAATCAAAAAACTTTTTTTCCGATCGCGAATGTATTTTCGGATACGCAAACTCAACAGAGAAATTGTTGAAAAGAACAATTCAAAGAAAAGAAAATATAATAAAATAATAAATTAACACTTTTTAATTAATTGCAATGCAATTCAATTTCATTTTTTATTAATTTTGTAGAGTATTTAACAATCTTTAACAAAAACTGAAACAATGTTTGACTTGTTTACCTTTTGCTGTGAATTCCATACTGAAAATGCAAAACGTCAAACGCAGTGTGCGTCGATGACGTAGATGCGCAGAACGAGACAAAATAAACACTCGGAAAGCCATATCTTGTTTTGTTGTATCATGATTGTGGGCGACCTTTGCTACTTAGTGAGCGTTTTTTTTGACAGCTTATACTACAGCGATTTTTTTTAGCTACATCTGCATCTCATTCTGTTCAAGGGGTAAAAGTTGTCACTGTTTATTAAATTTAATAAAGTTGAACAAGAACATACTTAATAAGTCTGTTCAGTGACGCTGTGCTGGACTGTTCTAGACAGAAAAGTACAGCTTTTTGCTGTTCATTGAGGTTTTTTCTGTGCTGAACTGTTCTACTTTCCTGTTCATTGACAAACCTAGAACAGGATTTTCTGTTCTTGCTTTTGAGTCAGATCAGGTTAGAACAGATTCGTGAGAAATGTCAAAATCGAAGTTGTCATTTTTTTTGTTTACGTTTTGATTTGGTTGTGCTTTGTGTTTTTTTTTCTCGTGATTTAAAAAAATTAAAATAAAGTTATTTTGCCAATTTGTTTAATTTGTTTAATAAAATAATTATAAAATACATTTTTTTACATTTTACATAAATAAATCTTTTACATTTCATCAAAGAAAAGGTAATAACATTCGTCACACTTTCATTCCAATCATCTGAAGAGGAATCCGACGAAAAATCACTATCGATGTCTGAACCGCTAACATTTTCATTTAGTATTATCTTAGCAATCACTTGATTTTCCATTTCAATAATTTTTAATAATATTTTTCACAGTAAAAACACAAAAAATGAAAAAAATAAGCGAGAAACGAAAAATTCACACAATTTGCAATTTGTTTTTTTTTTTTTGACAACTGACGTTTAACTGACTGTTCTAACTTGATCTGACGTTTCTCACGAAACTGTGCTGTCCTGTGCTGTTCTGATCTAGAAAAATCCTCGCTGAACACAACTAATGATACCTTGGTGCTTTATTTTGTTTACTTAAATTATTTTCAAACACTGCAACTCGTTTAGTATCAAGGGAAATGAGCAACAGTGTAATGGAGTATTTTTGATGCAAACGTATTGGTTGATTAAGAGGATGTAAAATAATCAAATCACACTGGTTGAATAGAGAGAGAAGATCGAAAATGCGGACGTATTCAAAAAAGCAGATTTTAGAAAGCCAGATGAAGATTATAGTGAGTAAGAACATGTTCATCTTCATTATAGCACCTTCGTCTTTTATTACTGTTGTTACACCTTTTTGTTCCAGAATTTCATTTAAATTTCCTTTTATTGTGAAGTTCATGAGAGATTCTTTTCTGAATTTTTACAATTTTTGTTAGGTTTTTTATTTGTTTCATTATACACTTTTGTTAAGGCTGCTTCAAAACTGTCAAAATTTTAAAGTTTTTTATAAGAAGTAAAAATAGTTAGTACCCGTGGCATGATGGTTAGTGCGTAGGACTATCATGCGAGAGGTCTTGGATCCCTGCTTGTGCCACCTAAGTTTTTTTCACGGGTACTGCCTCTTGCGAGGAATTGACAAATTCTCCAAAAGTATTTCTTGTCATGAAAAGTGCTTTCTCAAATTAGCCGTTCGGATTCGGCTTAAAACTGTAGGTCCCCTCCATCCCTGACAACAGTACTCGCACACAGGAATGGTTGAGAGTTGAAAGTCACTAGGCCCTAGTTCTCAACGGACTGTTGCGCAACCCGATTTATTTATTTATTTATTAGTATGAAGTTTGACAAAATACAAAAATCAAGTCCATGTACGCAAAAATCCGTGAAATAAGTTATCCGTTTGTTAACTAATGTCATTTAAAGCTAACACACGTTTAATATTAGAATTCTGATTTGACATACGTGTTATATAGAATTATTATGGTACCATCATGGAGCCGTTTTTTTAGGTGTTTTAGCCTTAACACCGTTACAAGTTTTATATAAAAAGGAAACAAAAATTGCAATAGCTAATGTTGCGTAGCCACTAGATTCTGCCCGTAAGACCCACGATGATAGTACGATAGGTTTTATATAAATAAAGATGTATGAATTATAAATATTGCAGCCTGAAACGCAAACATCTGTTATCACTCCTCATGTCAGCCAGCTGACAATTCAATCTGTCAAAAAACAACCTTTGGACCAAAGTTTCTATTTAATTTTTTCAGTTTTTGTCTTTTGGTTAGTGTGCTCGTCTTTAATTATTTAAATTACTCAAACTTTTATTAATATTTTCTAATTTAATTTAGATTTGAAACTTAAAAAAAAAATGGCTCGAGTACTGGTTGGTGTGAAGCGTGTAATTGACTACGCCGTTAAAGTAAGTATTGAAGTTCCTTATCTGCAAACCTGTTGCCAATTCCATGTCTTCCATCTTCTATTACATGAATTTGCGTAATCACATTCATCATCTTCTTTATCTAGGTTCGCGTTAAGCCCGACAAGTCTGGAGTTGTTACAGAGGGTGTAAAGCATTCTATGAATCCATTCGATGAGATCGCAGTAGAAGAGGCAGTAAAGATGAAGGAGAAGAAACTTGCCTCCGAAGTGATTGCTGTTTCGGTTGGTCCAACACAATCCCAAGAGGTCATTCGTACAGCATTGGCGATGGGAGCAGATCGAGGAATTCATGTTGAAATTTCCGGCAAAGACTATGAACTCTTGCAGCCAGTTCATATCTCAAAAATTCTAGCCAAGCTAGCTCTGGATGAAAAAGCAGAGTTGGTAATTCTTGGCAAACAAGCCATCGATGATGATAGCAACCAAACTGCTCAAATGACTGCAGCCGTTTTGGATTGGCCACAAGGGACTTTCTGCAATAAAATTGAAAAAACTGATGCTGGTCTTACCATTAGCCGTGAAATCGATGGTGGTCTTGAGACTATCAAAACCAAAATACCAGTAGTACTCAGTGCAGATTTACGTCTCAATACCCCACGCTATGCCACACTCCCAAATATTATGAAAGCTAAAAAGAAACCAATTAAGAAGACAACTCCCAAGGATTTGGGTGTCGACACCACTCCGAGGATTGAGATAATTTCAGTTGAAGATCCTCCAGTGCGTCAAGCTGGTTCGGTAGTTCCTGATGTTGACAGTCTCGTTACCAAGTTGAAGGAGGGAGGTTTTGTTAAGTAAAACAGCAATAAGAACAAAGAAATAAAACTCTTGTTAAGAAGAAAGAATTTTTTCACAATTTAATAATCGTCAGTTTTTATTTTTAATAATTGGAAATAAATGCATTTATAATTATATACACCCAACTTTTAGTTGCGTCATTTCTGTTTCTTAACATGAAGGGATTTTAGGCAAATTAAATTTACCTACTGACGTAATATTTCAAATTGTAGGTTTTGAGGTTTAAACTTTTAAATACAATAGACTACCTTTACGACTGTATAGTCTCTTAAGACCAATTTTTTCACTATTGCTTAACTTTAAAGTTGACTTCAACTCGAGAGTTGAAACGCAAATACAAATTTCTTTTTTTTGCTATTAGGCAGTTTTCTTTTTTAAACGCAAGCAGAGCTTGAATATGTCTTATAATGCTTTATAAAACACGCAACAAAAACAATATTAGATCTCAAGTTTGCTTTTCTTACTTCTACTTTTCATAGAGTTGAAATCCAAACTTGAAAACGTCAACTTTGATTGAAAAGAAAAAATCAGCCTTAATCCATCCAAAATCAATGAATTGAAAAAAAAAATACTTTAAAGTAACAACATATTTTTCTTAAGTTTTACCACTCTATGAACCGAGATCGGGATCTGTTTTTGGAATAATAAAAGGATCTGGCACCGAAGAAGGTATCACTAATTTAATATTAGCTTCTGATGCATCCGATGAAGCTTCCTGAGCGTAAACTCCCATAGTTAAATTAAAAACTATATTTTCAATATGATGCTGTGCAATAGCAATGTCATTTTTACTGCGATTGGATGTGCGAAGTTTATGAGCTATATGCTCGCCATAGATTGAATGTTCATCACGTTTTCCACTCTCATCCAAAAGAGTTTTTATACACTGCAGGGCATCTTCGAGAGTTGATTCTTTTGTGTTTGATTTTCTTTTTTTAGTTTCTGGAACATCATATTCTTCTTCTCCGTCATTCTCTTCACAATTAGTAGAAGATTCAAAATCTCCGCTTTCGTCTTGATGTTTAGAAGTGGCAACTGAACTTTCTTCTGTACCAAATTGTTTTGAACTACAGTTTGATTCGCTCTATAATTTAAAAAGAAAAAGGTTTAAAAGGTATGGATTTAATTATAAAGCGTTGTAAAATTATGTTGATAAAAGTAATAACGTTTTTAGAGCTTACATACAAAAATTTGATTGTTTCATCTAGAGATGTAGGAAATTTTTAATTCCACAATTTTAGTTTCAAAATTATTCAAATTTGTGCTACAGAAAAAAAAAATGTTACATGTACAAAATCAAACAATCCTTTTAAGACAAAATAAACTATAGCTTTTAAACGATAGCAATGAGTGAAACATTTGAAAGTTATTATTCTGTAGAGAATTTTATTTGCTGCAATTTTGTGGTACAAAGAATCAAAAATTCACTTGTCCGTACAGAATTATTGCCTAGTAACTTACAACTCTCAAACATTCCTGTGTGCGAGTCATTTTAAGGATGGGGGAGGCCGAATCCAAAAGACAAATTTGATAAAGCACTCTCAATGACAAGAATTACTCTTGGAGGATTTATCAATTCCTCGCAAGAGGCAGTCGATGGCACAGCAGGGATGACAGTCCTACTCACAAACCATCACCATCGTCGAAATAAAAAACAATGCAGTATCAAATATAATATCTTGTTAAAATTCAACCTACGAAGCCAACTAAAAACTTACCATAAAACTTTCCGAAGCAGCCGAGCTACCTTTGAATTCATTTTCTCGCAATAAAAACATCAGTGGACGAAAAAATATCCACGGTTGATTTTTTAAATAATCACTTGGTTTTTTTTCATATCGTTTTGTTTCCGTACAAAATTTTCTGCGTAATGTTTTTATTTTCTTTTGGATTTCATCTGATGTTGTTTCTTGTACTTCGGCAATATACGACCATAGATTCATTCTCAATTCTGGGTTTTTCCTTCTAACATTGCCCCTCCATAAATCCGGATGTTGTTCGTATAATTTAATTAATAATAGTGTATTCTCATCAGTCCACGTTTTCATTTTAAAGTATTGTTATTATTATTTATAAAATATTCAGAGCTTCGAAAATTAAAATGCAAATGCAAGAAAAAAGTTAAAAAAGCCGAAGGAGATGCCAGCAGCCCAGCCAGCGCCAGCTGTCCAACTTGATCAAGTTGTCAACGAAAGTAAATATAAAGAGTTGGGTATGGATTTGACTTCGGATTTCTGAGTGAAAGAGAATTTGTACAACAGGCTTGCCATATATATATTTCCAAAATTTTTGACCAACAAATTTATATGACAGCCCAATAGAAATAATTAATAGAACATTTCACAGGTTCAGAGCACATGAGGGACTTGAAGGTAAGGCAAGTTTCTGGTAGACGCCAAATTTAGGCAATTTTATTGGAAAATTTGACTGGACAATGTAGTCGCCGTATAGAAGTACCCGTGGCGTGATGGAATGGGCAGCTTCAGACAACATAAGGGACTTCATTTGCAGTCAACTCCATTCTTTGAACGCAAATTTTGACCAAGGTAGCTATGTAGGTAGTTTTTCAAGTGTCATAAATTTCAAACTCAGAACTTTACTTCACTAAATTCTACCTACAGTTCATCGTACAAAAACCACCAAAAATAATAGTGTCTACAAAACACTCCTCAGGCAAGCTACAAGTCCATCAAGATTTGTATTTTGTATTGTAAAGATATATAACTTATTTCTTTTCCAATTTGACAAGGAACGCTTTTAGAGCCCGTTTACACAATGCCGAATCGGTGGTTTTGCCGTATCGGTGATTTTGCCGTATAAGCCAGTGGCAATACAATTTAAATGAGTATATTCAGACGATACGGCATTTAACCGTACCGTATACGGTAAAATCACCGATTCGGTCGATTTTGTCATTCGGTTTTGTCACTGCAAATCGTTTTCGGTCGTACGGCAAAAAAAACCGATTCGGTTTATAGTGGCAATGTATTTACATACAGTGCGTTCAGACGATTCGGTATTTTGACTTAAAGTGCGTAATTTTTCGTCTGGGCTACTGTGGAATAATGTATTGCTAGTATATAGTCGTTTTTGTGTTTTACAACGAATACGGTGTAGGGTTGAGTACGGTGTACGTTTAAATTACCGTACCGTCTGAACACTCCAACCGAAAGACACCGAATAGAGAAAATATCCGATACGGCGAAAATACCGAATCGTGTGAACGGGCTCTTACACAAAACATTAAACGGAATTGGTCAGAAAATAAATACATAAATCATAGAGTAATAAAGTTCAACTTTCAGTTGAAAGAAAAAACATAATTAACTATCATTTCGACATAAGCATACTTGACTTGATAGTTATAGGGAGATTTTCTTGATATATACTAGAAACTTGCTACGCCAGAGGTCCCGGGTTCAATCACTGCTTGTGTCACATAAACAAAGAAGTTTTTTTTCACGGGTACTACCTCTTGCGAGGACTTGAAAAATCCTCATGAAAAGTGCATTCTCAAATAAGCCGTTTTGATTCGGCGTATAAACTGTAGATTCCCTCCATCCCTGACATGACTCGCAAACAGGAATGGTTGAGAGTTGTATACATACTATAGCGACACTTTGCTTGCTCGAGAGAGGACTTTAGTACTCAATTGCTTTATTAGCCCAAAGAAACAGCGGTAAGTAAAGAGTAATTCTTCGTTTGATCTCAGCGTTGGTGTTGTTTTCTGCATTCATATCCTTAACTACCTGACAGTTACGTCTGTCAATGGTGACGTATTGACCGAGACAGCATGTACCTACTTTGTTTGCTCTAATTAACCACTAAACTCATTTTAGCCTCCTCTGTCTCAATACTTAAAAAAACACTATTTACATCACACTGGGGTTTCTCCCGATTATGTCAATGTCATCAGCATATGTCACTTATTGGACAGACTTTTGAAAGATAGTGCCTCTAGTGTTGACGTGGGAGCTTTGCATTATTCTTTCAAGGGCGATGTTAATGAAATCGCATGACAGTGCTTTTTTGACATCGAGAGGTTCGGTTATGTTGTTTCCAATCTTTATAAAACAGCGCGAATCCTCCATAATCATTCTGCAGTTTGGCAGGGATGCCAAAATTAGACATGGCTCTATACTGCCCGTCTCTGTAGATGCTGTCAAACGCGGCTTTGAAATCGATGAAGAGATGGTGGGTGTCGATTTGAAGTTCTTGGGTATTTTTCCAGGATCTACCGTAATGTGAATAATTGATCAACTGCGGACTTTCCTGGTCTAAAACTACACTGATAAGGACCTATCAGGTTGTTGACGATGGGTTTTAGACGTTCACATATTACGGCAGAGAAGATTTTGTAAGCGATGTTAAGGAGACTGATTCTTCTATAGTTTGTCCAGTTTCTCATTTTTTCATTATCGGGCATAAAATAGGGTATCTTAACTTCACCTAAGTCGGAAAGACGGGACCTTTGGCTTCCGTCGCTCGTCTATATTGAATGGATCAATGATTGACAGTTCAATTCGGTTCGTCATCGCCGTTAAACAATAAGCAGAAGCATACTTCCTATCCTCAGTATTGACTGCAGTTCCACTATGATGTTTTCACTCTCGTCTAATGATAACTTAGCCAAACAATAAACCAATGCTATTATCATGAAATCCACGATACTTCCAATAAGAATATCATACTTATAGACTACTTTTCAACAGCTAAAAACTTGTTACTTCATCTATTTTAATTAACAAAATATGTATATTTAATGTTATTGTTGTTTTTGTTCCTCATACAAATAAATTCCAATCGAAGCTACCACATTACTGTGTATTGAAATTTGGCTATTATTTGGGCTCTGAAATTAGGCTACGAATATTTTTCAGTTAAGCTATCGAACTAGTGTAAGATATGGCAACCCAGCTTGTTGTCATGACAAATATATTGGTTGTATTTTTTAAGAGCAGGGCTGAAAAACATAAACAACCTGAAATGTTGTGAATTTCTCTTAAGATGGAGGATAATTCCCCTTATTATTAACCCAACTAATTCTTCCTTACATCAAAACTTTTAAAGAGAACTTTAACCGGAAAAAATCAAATTTACTAAAATGTTTAAGATTTTTCTTCATGTCTTTTTCAATTAACAAAAAAAGCAATAGTCGGATTTAGATACGGGAACGGAAGGCGTGCGAAAAATGTGTCCTTAGTAAAAACCAATGCGGGTGGTTAAAAAAGTTTGGCTCACGGATTGCCTGTAAGCTTCGTGATTAATAGTTAAAAAATAGCAAAGATTGAATATGATAAAGATTAAACATATTTTAAGAATTGGATTACAAGTGTCATACATATAAAACATACAATTTATCAAAGAAAGAGCGGCAGATGAACTTAAGAGCTTGAATTTTGTGTGTGCAAATAAATTAATAACACTTTTAATAACAATTTGTAACTTAAACACAAAAACCGACCACTTTGGTTAATAAATTACATAAATATGTACGTTTGTATTAAAGCATATCTACAGAACTTAACAAAATAATGAGGACAAGGAAACTTAAAAAAGGCTATAACCTCTCAAACCGACTAACTTGAATTTAATAGTGGTTTATCTAGTTTTTTTTTCATATTTCTTTCATTCTTTATTATTTATTTATTAGCCTTGAAAGTTTTGTTTGAATTGCTCAAGTAAATTTAGTTTTTTGTTAATCTCATTGTTACTTTTTACACTTTTAAATTAACTACCCATGAATTTGCACATACATACGTCACTGCCTTAGGATGGGCCCTAGATACCTCCGGTAGGAGACGATCCAACGATGCTAAATGGGGCCCATCCCTTCCTATTTGACTCCGAAGCTTAGATGATAAAAAGAAATAGTGTTAGGCGGGTGTTTTTTTAATATCTTGATAAATTTAAATAATTTTACAAGACATAAACTTTGTTGGAGTGAATTATATATCGGGTTTTTCAATAAGAGACAAAAGTTTTTTTTTAAATAAAACAAAAACGGTTTTGGATATCAATGAAATTCTTTCTTCTTGTGAAAGTATGTTTGATGCCATTATGTATGGAACTCTATTTCTTTTGTATGGCCACCATGGGCACGCTTGCAGAAATCCAGACGCTGAACCCAATTTTCGACGGTTTTCAAGCATAAATCAGCCGATACTGCTGCAATTCAACGTTTCACATTCGTACGGAGTTCATCAATCGTCGCTGGCTTGTTGGCGTAGACCATAGACTTGACGTAGCCCCACAGGAAATAGTCTAGCGACTGGACCATTTTGTGAGATAACACGTTCTCCAAACTTGGTTTCCAATAAATTGATTGTGACATTCGCTGTGTGGCTTGTGGCGCCGTCCTGTTTGAACCACATGTCCTCCAAGTCCATATCATCCAATTGGGACCAAAAATATTCGGTTATCATTGAACGGTAGCGATCCCCATTCACACTAACGTGCCGGTCTTGATCATCACGGAGGAAGTACGGCCCAATGACGCCGCTGGCCCATAAACAACACCAAACCGTAATTTTTTCGGGATGCAATGATGACTCATGGAGTACGTGTGGATTGCTGACTGAGCAATACCGCGTTTTGTTTATTGAGATGGTTTTTCGATGAAAATCCGAATCATTTTCAAGCTGTTGCTCAGCCCAATTCACGAATATACGTATGTAGCTTCTGGTGGCCAAGCGGCTTCAGTTCTTGCATCAATTTAATCTTGTAAGGATGTAGGCCAAGATCTTTTCGCAAAATTCGCCACAACGACGTCACAGAGATGCCCAACGCTTGAGAACGACGTGTTTCACTGGCACGGGAACATTTTGTACTGTCCCTGTGGATTGAAATTTTTCCACTAGATGCTCAATTGTTGATCTGCTAGGACGATAATGACGAGGACGACCATAAATTGGACGTAGCGCTCTTAACTTTGAGGCCACTGACTCCGAATTACGGAAGTAAATTTTAATAATTTCGACTAGTTGACTCTTTCCATCAAACCTTACTGAAGAGAAATCTCAAAGGAGCGGCAAGAAATATGCCGTCGTTTGCTGTCCCTGTCGCTCTACTTTTGTAGCGTCCCTGTTCAAAAACCCTGTATTATTAAAATCTGGTAGGTAATTTCATGGCATTTATATATTTTTACATGATTTCCTTCATAGTTCGCCGCTACTACGTCGTGTTATCTACTTAAATAGTCTATTCGATCAGTCAAATTTTTCACTACTTTTTAAAATGGTCAATTGCATTTTGGCCTTCTATGCTTCAAGAGTTGCTGGTTTGTCAGCATAATTTTAAGTCTTACCATAGCACATATAAAGAAATTGAGAGGCTCTAGTTAAAAGTGCCACTTCTAGAAATAAAGTTGTCATCAAATTGATGGTTTAGTATGCCGCATAACTGATAACTATTCATTCCCATCCGAATCCGTCTGTCGATTTGTCTTTAACTTCAACAAGAAATTTTGTTTCTTTTCAGTTTTTTGGTGTTTTTGTAGCAAAAAGTTGTCAATTTAATTTTTTTTTTGTAATTTAACTAAAAATTACCAACAGTATTTGTATGTAAGTTTGATTTGAACATTTTTAGTCGAAACCCAATTTTTATCAATTTTGGTAGCGTATATAGATTGGATTTTTCTACTTAGACCGTTTTACGTTAACAAAATTTAGCAAAGAATGAAATCATTTTGAGGTCAATTCCTTCATTTATTCACGAGATTTCGAGAATGGAACATCAGTTTTTACGAATAGCTGACTGTTGAATTTTTATTAAAATTTAACTGAATGTTAAAAACAATATTTTTTTCTTTTTAAAGATAAAATTTGTAAGTTAAAAAAAAAAACGTTACTTCGATGTTTTTCAAAATTTTGCCAGATGTCAAAGACATAATTCTTAAGGAGCCGGTTATAGCTATCAGTACAAAATTTGTTTTATGTTTTTGAACATGTTACAGATTTGTTTCTAGCAAAAGATTGATGCAATAAGATGAATCCTATATTCCAGTTTTTTTTTTCAAAAAGAAACAATGCATTTCAAATTTTATTTAATTTATAAATCCATTTTAATTTGTTTAATGATGAAGTTTCATTTTACTGAACAGCTGACTGCCAAAAGCCAAACAAAAATCCATTTCGTTTTAGGGGCCAGTTATAGCTATAATTGAAATTGATCCGAAAAAAATTGTGAATCGATATTTGACGGTGTTTCCCTTTGATTAGAAATACAAATTATATACTGATCGATTGGAAATCACACAAAGAATGTTTTTTGGGAAAAAAAAGTGTAACTGCGCATTTATTTTTCTCTAAAAATGAATTTTTCTATTTTCCGGACGGAAAATCATTTTCCTGAACAGCTGATACTTTAAAGTTCAAAAGTGAAACGAATCGTTCCACTGATTTGTGTTCCAATATTACACAATTCCAATGACAGATTTCTGTCAGTAAAAGTTTTTCGGTGGTTTTCAATCAGGACATTTTTTTCAATGACAGAAATTTTTAATGATAGCTATAAACGACCTGTCAAAAAATTCCAATGTTTGTTTTCAATGATGAAAACCAATGATAGCTATAAGGGGCCGGTTATAGCTATCAGTAAAATCCATCAGTAAAATTTGAAACAGGAGGAATCTGAAATGTTTTACTGATGAGCGTTTATAGCAATCAATAAATTTACGTCATTAAAATAAATGTCACTTTGAGGCTTCGCGCCTCAGACAATTTTTTACTGTTGCTTTCATCAGTAAAATTTTTAATGATGTGATCGGAACAGTAAAAAATTGGAACACCAACAGCAAAACGAAATGGATTTTTTTTGGCTTTTGGCAGTCAGCTGTTCAGTAAAATGCAATTTCATCATTAAAAAAATTAAAATGGATTTATAAATTAATTAAAACTTTAAATGCATTGTTTCTTTTTGAAAAAAATTCTTTGAATATAGGATTCATCTTATTGCATCAATCTTTTGCTAGAAATAAATCTGTAACATGTTCAAAAACTAAAAAAAAAAATTTTAATGATGGATTTTACTGATAGCTTTTGGATATCTTACTAAGTTGCCGGGCAATCTTATTAGAACGTGGAGACTCCTAGTATCTTTTAAACTTAATGTAGGACAGGTAAAGTCGAACTAATGTGAATCTTTCTGATCGTTATTGAGATACTAGAAACATTTAAACTGATTTAAAAAATAAAATATACGAACATATGTATGTAGCATTCAAAAATTTTAAAGTTAAAAAAACTAAAATAGAAACAAATTTTAAATCTGTCGAGCTCTTTCGTTTCGAGTTTTGCAAGACTATAACACTACATTGAGCAGTTTAAACAAATGTATTTTTTCTATCTTCATTAATTTAAAACATGAATTTTAACCTATAGGACATTTGAAGTGAAGACGTAATATTTTTTTAATTTGATGATCGAAGTGATATTATGGAAGAATATCTTTGAAAATGAAATATATGAAGTAAAAACTGAACAATTAAGTGCTTCAGACCGATTTATGCAAAACATGTTCATAAAAGAGACTTAATACGGAGCAAAGACGTTATACAATATGCAGAAAACAAAAACTAGTTGAGGTAATAAGTTTGAAATGCTGTTACGTTTAATTAACTTGTTACTTTATTACATTTTTACAGACGATTTAAAATATGGAATGAAAATCTATGAAATCTTAATAATTTAATAATAAAATAAAAGAACTGATCATCATCATCAACACCTTTTTTTTGCAAATTTGTTTTTTTTTTTTGGCATATATTTATGACACTGGGGGCATTCACTATGTTAATGGGTCATTTAAAAACAAAATTAAATATTTAAAGTTCTCAAAACACAAATATTTCTTATTTTATATATTTGCATTTGCCATTCATATGACAGTTCCGGGTTGACTAGCTTTGTAGAGCAATTTTGCATTCACAAAGCTCGTTAAATTTTGACAACGTAGTCACTAGCTTTATGAATGTGCCTAATGACTACGTATTCAAGCTAATTGGCTAAATGCAACTTCAAAATGAGTTGAAATTACCCTTCCATGGTAGTGTCAAAAATTTCGGATAAAAAGATTTGGGGGAAATTGGTGTGTTTGACAGATCTAAATCAAGAATAAATTCAATTATTTTATCCATGAAAAACCCCATTAGTGGGCACTGATTTTGAAGTTTCGCAATCAGCTGCTAGGTAAGGACACAACAATTCAAAATTAATTGTTCAGTATTTAACTATAAATACAAATAGCTCATAATATATCTTATATTTGATTTTATTGAATTTAAAAACAAGAAAAGATTATTTTAAGTTCTCAAAATACAAAAATGTATGTTATTTTATATATTCGCATTCGTCATTAATATGATAGTTCCGGATTGACTAGTGTTGTAGTGCAATTTTGCATTCCAAAAGCTAATTGAATTTTGACTAGCTTAATGAATGAGCCCACTGTTGTATGAAACATTATCCATGATTTCACACTGAAGTACTCTCCTGCAGATATAGAAACATGTTTATTTATAATTTTATAATATAATATATAATTTTATAATATTTATAAGCTTAGTCCAGTAGCTCCCAGTCCCAATCTTTTTCATTACATTAATTTATGTTAACACATGAGAACCTAAAAACTCGTTGCTACTTCCTACAGCAAAATGTCAATTAGCCTCCCCTAGTAAATATAAAAATTTGAAATCTATTGGTATTCTCTCCAATTATTAATCTTTTAATCAAACATGACACTACGCTGGTAGAGAAGTCAAAAAAGTGGATCCCGCGATTTCATCCGCCTGTCTGTCCTTGCACGGAGTTCAAACTTGGAAATTAAGTTTTAATCAGTATGGCTTTGCACGTTTTTTCATTTTGTTTAAAGACAAAAATTAATAATAGTCCTAATCCAATTTCTTTGTCAAAAATCGTAAATTCGATTTTTGAAAAACGACCCTATAGGTTTTTATTAAATTTTCCCTAAGAATTTTTTCTCCACTTGGCTTCTTTCAAAATAAAAACGTATTTTTGTATTGCTCAAAGGGTACCCCCTTAGAACCGTTAATTTATTTATTATTGTCTAAATAATATAAATGATGATCAGAAAATTCAAATTTTGCTCTGATCTTTTTAAAAAATATTAAATTTTTTTTTTCAAAATTCGATACCTATCCCAAAAAAACCTAAAATATTAAATCTTGCATTCATTTTCGAAAACTGAATGGTTAAGTCTCGTTAGTTATACAATACACAAATTATAGAAATCGGGCGTTCCCAGATTTTTATTGAGAACTGACTATCGTCGTTAAATATGTTTCGGTAAAACTAAATAATAAAGGGAAATTATTCTTTTGTGCCAATCACTTTGATGACAAACATAAATGTATGAATTTAGAAAAAGAAAGAAAATTATTATATATTAATAACACGTACGTTGCTTTTTCAACCTTAAATTTTGAAGACATATTCAGGATAGAGTGTGTATTTTAGTGCCATTGCCTACATACATATGTACATAAGTACCTACTTTGAGATTCAACTAGAAAGTATTGTAATCTTAAAAAAACCCTTTATATCGTCGAAGAGTTATTTTTTCCCCAACTTTTTATTTTCTCATTTTAAACAATTTCATTCAATTTCGTGAGAGTTAAAACGGCTTTTAATGGGCTTTTAAAATGTTTCTTAATTGGAAAGTATGTGTATTAAATTTGGTCAAGAAACGGCTTTAATGGGATTTTTAGCCTTTAAATAAATATTATATATCTATAATTTACGAGTCTCGTTTTCATATTTGTAACCATATTTTTGTATTTTGTTTATAGAAAATGGAAGAAAAAACCAATAAAATAAATTAAGTCCGAGCCAACTTTATCCTTGCATTGTGTTAAGAAGAATTTATAAGAAACAAAATTACCAAACAGAAAAACTAGAGATACTAGATCGCAGGTAAACCTCATATAATATCCAAAAAATTGAGTTTATATAAAAATATCTAAAACTCTTTTCTAAAAAAAAAAACAAGTAAAATAGTTTACCGTTATTTCTATTCTTTTTATAACAGGTTAAATTGAAATGTTTACTGTTTTAGAATTAGTTGACAATGATGAGGAGGGCGAGGATGATACTGATGAAAAATCGAATGTTAAAGTTGGAAATGACATTCCAAAAGCTAAAAGAAGAAAAATAAACACTCAAATATCGGCTCTCGAAGACACTACCCTTGAATGTATGAAGACCTATAATATAAACAAAATAAAGAAACGTGATGAATATTCAATCTTTGGTGAACTTATTTCTCATAAGTTACGCACATGCAATCGAAGCAATAAAGAAATTACTATTGCCCAGCATCATATTGAAAATGTTATTTTCAATTTAACCATGGGAATTTCCAATGATAATCAAGTCACGATTCCTGCTTCCGTTCCAGGGGATAGAAGAAATTTTTCGATGTTTGCTAATAGCACTAATTGTGTGGCACCAACGAACTTAATTATTCCTAAAATTGAACAAGGATAAAAGAATGGATTTTAGAATTAAATAAATATTTAAGATTTTCATGATATTAATTTGTTTTATTTTATATAGTTTCTGAATCTTGAATTTTAACAGGTCATTCATATATGCAAGAAAAACAATTGATCGAACAATCAAGGTAGCGTAGCATGAATTTAAAGCAGTGCAGTCTTTTAAATACATTGGGTTAATAGTAGCACCCGATAACAACACAAAGCCAAAAGAGCGTACTTTAGTCTGTCAAAGCTTTTAAAATCCAGAAACCTTACTATAACTTCTAAGCTTTTGTTGTACAGGACGATAGTTCTGCTAGTACACATGAATCCGACACCTGGGTGCTTAGTAAAAGACAGTTCAACGTTTTAGGCGCTTTCGAGGAAAAGGTCTTGCTGTCTGTTGGCCCCTTATGTGAGGAAGGACGATTCCGGAAACGCTACAATCATGAACTGCATGCAATCTGACTCTAATCTGATATTGTGAAAATATAAGCTCGGTAATCAAGAGGAGCTAGCTCGGAACGTCCTTTGTAGTACATTTTTATTGTAGGCGAGAGCATGGCAGAACATGCTTACGTAGACTAGGACACCCGAAGCCTTGGGGTGCAATACTGGATGGCGTCGTCGGCTTGCCGGGATTAATGGAGAGACTTGTGTTGTGTGAGGCCTGAATCCAAAAGCTTTTAAAAGCGGAAGCGTGCCGTCACTTCTTTCCCGCTGATAGCTCTTCAATTTCCTGTTGCTGTTCATGATGTTGTTCTTTTTCTTACTCTGGAACTTCACCCTCTAATTCACTAAAACTATCATCTGTATTTAAAGCTATCGGTTCTACATACTGCAACAGACACCCGTCTAAATTTGTATTGATGCAAACCCGGATGAAGTTGGAAAGTGGTTTGAATGCAAATTGTGATGTGATACAGCCATTGGATTGACACTTTTTATAACTAAGCAAATTTGATACAAAACAGAAAACACACATTAAGAACTTGTGTATACTAATTGAATAAGCGATTGAAACTTTTGTCAACCAGCTCCGTCTCTTATTGGAAGACCCTTGTTGTTTAGCTGCTCATCTATGGTATTCCATTCGGTTTTTAATTTTGTCTTCTATTCAGTTTAAAACCAACTGCTAGTTCGTCTGCATCAGCTCTACGAGTGCTTGAAATTGGTTTTGATTTGTAATCTTCAACTGCAAATGAAAGCAAATATGTTCCAGAATGGTGAATAAAAAAGTTCAACGACATTTGCCGTATACACACGACAACAAAAATAGTGAAGAAAACTTGAAAAGGACTAATAAAATGCAGAATGCTGCGTTCAATCTCGAGTTGAATAGGTTATCCTGCCTCATTCTTCATCCAATCGTACAGCTATTATCTTGATGAACCTGACTATAGTTTTTTTGTTCACTTAAATCGAAAACAAGTGATGGTATTGTTGACAAAAAATTAAGTCTACTTACTCCTGGTCCAGATGGTTTGCCTGCAATATTACAAAAAAATGTTGTACCTCCCTATGTAAACGTCTTTCAAGACTGTTTCGTCTTTCCATTTATCAAGCTATCTTCCCAAAGCTTTGGAAAGATTCCTTTATTTTTCATGTTCATAAAAAAGGTACAAACAATTATGTTATACACTACAGGTCCACAGCCAAGCTTTCTCCAATACCCAAGCTTTTCGAAAGCATTGCCTACAACTCTCGCTATTTTCATGGTAGGCCTATTTTTTCTTCCCAACAAAACTGCTTCTTAAAAGGCAGATCACAAATACAACCAATCTTACTGAATTTGTGTCCAAAACTCTTTCTCTAGAGTTGAAGTTGTGAAGTGGATATTATCACAATAGACTTGACTTTAGTAAATCCTTTGATATAATTAGTCACCAAATTATTTATCTTAAACTTAAAGCCTTCGATTTCCCATCCTTTTTTATTTTATGTCACATATCTCCCATAAATTACGCTGATGACATGAAAATAACAAAAGTTATTTCTACTCCACCTGATTCTGTCCTACACCAAAATTATCTTGACTCATTTCAGACTTGGTGCGACACATAACATTCACCCATAAGCGATCACACATTCCCTCCTAAACTTACAGTTTGCACGATGTTACCATTCATTCTGTCTGTTCTATTAGCGACCTAAGAGTTATTTGCGACACTTTGTTTTGATTACATTATTAACAAGGCCAACTCATTGCACCCCTTAGTTTCATCAAACGTTAGCCTAAAGAATTCTCTAACCCATCTGACACTAAATCCCTATACACCACTCTTGTTAGACATTTCCTTGAATACGCTGAATAAGTCTGGTCTCCCCATCAGAAATCTCACTCTCAAAGAATTGAATCGTGGTCTTCCTTGGAGTGATAAAATCTATTCCCACCACCTTATGAAGATCCTTTTAAACTTATTAATCTGCAAACCCTCCAAAAAACCCCGAGAAGTAGCTGATATTCTCTTTCTTTTTTAACAGCTACTGTGGACTCGCCATTTCTTCTAGAAACGATTTCTATTTATAATGGGTGATTTTTTTGAGGTTAGGATTTTCATGCATTAGTATTTGACAGATCACGCGGGATTTCAGACATGGTGTCAAAGAGAAAGATGCTCAGTATGCTTTGACATTTCATCATGAATAGACTTACTAATGAGCAACGCTTGCAAATCATTGAATTTTATTACCAAAATCAGTGTTCGGTTCGAAATGTGTTTCGCGCTTTATTATCGACAAATTTTGTTCAGCGATGAGGCTCATTTCTGGTTGAATGGCTACGTAAATAAGCAAAATTGCCGCATTTGGAGTGAAGAGCAACCAGAAGCCGTTCAAGAACTGCCCATGCATCCCGAAAAATGCACTGTTTGGTGTGGTTTGTACGCTGGTGGAATCATTGGACCGTATTTTTTCAAAGATGCTGTTGGACGCAACGTTACGGTGAATGGCGATCGCTATCGTTTAATGCTAACAAACTTTTTGTTGCCAAAAATGGAAGAACTGAACTTGGTTGACATGTGGTTTCAACAAGATGGCGCTACATGCCACACAGCTCGCGATTCTATGGCCATTTTGAGGGAAAACTTCGGAGAACAATTCATCTCAAGGAATGGACCGGTAAGTTGGCCACCAAGATCATGCGATTTGACGCCTTTAGACTATTTTGTGTGGGGCTACGTCAAGTCTAAAGTCTACACAAATAAGCCAGCAACTATTCCAGCTTTGGAAGACAACATTTCCGAAGAAATTCGGGCTATTCCGGCCGAAATGCTCGAAAAAGTTACCCAAAATTGGACTTTCCGAATGGACCACCTAAGACGCAGCCGCGGTCAACATTTAAATGAAATTATCTTCAAAAAGTAAATGTCATGGACCAATCTAACGTTTCAAATAAAGAATCGATGAGATTTTGCAAATTTTATGCGTTTTTTTTTTTTAAAAGTTCTCAAGCTCTTAAAAAATCACCCGTTACTACTCCAAGGAATCTCGGGCAGGCCACTCACTTTCACTATTCTTATCACCATACAAATCATAGAGGAAATATTTTATCTAGAGTCCCGACTGGTACCCGTCTTGCCTGAAACACCCTCAAATTTTATTTGAGGTAACTCTCTTAAAAGCCCGTAACAACTACATAGAATCTGCATTTTCCCATAAGAAATGCACGGGAGAACTAACACATGCTTACGCTAATGGGCAAAATTCCCTCAATTTAGTTTGTAGGCAAAAAGAGAGCAAACCCATTAAGTCGGGACTCTAGATAATATATTTCCTCTATGATACAAATTATGATCTTTTTGAATCGCCCTTAGCTCACAACGTGCAAACCTCTCTTAGAAACAATCTCTACAACTCATTCTAAGGCCGCCAATTCACGACACAAAATAACTGCGCAAACTGAAATTTTACTCAAGTCGGTTTGTGCAAAACACGATACAAGTGAACTGCACAGTTCTCAGTTTAAAAAAGTTTTCGTTCTGTAAACATGCGTTCAAAATTAGCTCTTTATATATTACTTGCTATTGCAATAAAAAAAAAATATTGAAAACTTAGTGCAAAAAAGGAGTACTGGTTTCTTGATCTTCCAGAAAAGATAGTATTGAATAATATAATAAAGATGGTTCATATATGTCATCGGCTCAGGCACCAGACTTTTCGCTGCATTTAACTTTTTTTAATTCTTTTCTGTAGTTTGTCCGAAAATTATTAATTTTTTTGACAACCGTGTCTCGGTCAGCTTCTGGGTTTTTTTCTTTTAGTTTTAGAACCAAGAGCTCATAGGCTTTACTTTTCATTATCCTGTTGCTATATTCCGGGCTTTTTATTTTCGATAGAGCCGGATGTTCTTTATAAAGTTCGAGGAACTCGCTCCAGAACTTTTGTTCATCAGCCATTATAAAAAAAAAAACGATGTATACTGGCGTAAATCAAATTTTTATACTGAGCGGTTGCACAGTTTTTGACATTCACGATACAAATAACTGCACAAATTTAAGACTTGAGCAAAAATATCAAAATTTTTTTAATTTTTACACAGTTAACTGCACAAACCGCTCAAACAACCCCATTCACAACACAACTAAACTGCGCAACCTCCAGTTTGCGCAGTTATTTTGTGTCGTGAATTGGCGGCCTAAGTTTTTTGTTTATTGAAAACTAATTTTAAAAAAATATATATATATTTTTTAGTCCTTTTTGTTAACTTCGTTAAATAGGGTAAGTGTTCACATTAGCAAAAAGTGATTCGACAGCACTGTAAAATTTTAAGGGTAAATTTGTGATACTTCTCTTTTTAATTGTTCATAAGAGAATTAGGGATGAATCATAATCATAAATGAAGTAAAAATAAAGAGATATTTATTTGCTTACACTCTGATGTACAACAGTGCAGATTTTTGCAGATTGTTAATTTCTTATTGGAGAAATGTAACTTCTCTTGCTACTAAGTAATTTTCTCCTTAAACGTATAAATATTTAGCATGCCTGCATGCACATTATAATACACACTTGCATTGCTTTTATTGTTTACTAATTCTGAAAATTGAAAGCCTTCGGCGTGGCTTATCTTTTCTTATCTATCTCCAGCAAAATGAAAAACAAAAACCGAGTTGATTGCATCTGTCAGACTTTGGAATTACAAATAAAAACAATAAACAAATTAGTAAAATATATGATTTATATAAAAGTGTTGAGTTAATTAAGTTAAACAATTGAGTGGCTATTGAAGGTGATTTACAAGAATATACATATATAAAACTGCTCATTCTTATTGAAAGGTAGGTTGAAGGAACATCGTTCCCATTATACTATACTGCATTAAGTATTGATGTTTTCATGAAGCACTCTTGGCTTAGTTATTAATTATTTTATTCAATTTGTTTATAAGCTGTAGGCAAGTTCAAGCAATTTAAGTTGCACTAATTTTTGGTTAAGTAAATAATTTTCGTTTAAAGTTATTAATCGTTCATTATTCGATATGTATTTTTAAAGCATAGGAATTCGTATGTTTATGTGACCCGACCCGGTCTATGAAAAGACGACATAACTCAAAAACAAAATTTCAATAAATCAGCTGTTAAAGATAAACAATGGTCGCATTCGGAAAGCTAGTGGCTACGTAGGTAGTCGAAATTGGGCAGGTTCAGACAACATAAGGGACTCCATTTGCAGTCAACTTCATTCTTTGAACGTAAATTTTGACCAAGGCAACTAGATAGTTTTTCAAGTGTCATGAAATTAAAATTCAGAACTTTACTTCACAAACCTCTACTTCAAGTTCATAGTACAAAAATTACCAAAATCATTATTTTCTACAAAACACTCCTCAGGCAAGCTACAAGTCTATCATGATTTGTATTTTAAAAAAATATTACTTATTTCTTTTCCAAATTTACAAGGAACGTTTTTACAGAAAGCATTAAATGAAGTTGTGCAGAAAATAAATAAATCATTGAGTAATAAAGTTCAGCTTTTAGTTGAATTAAAAAACATGATCAATTGTCATTTTGACATAACTTGACTTGACTTGATAGTAAGGGAAATTTTTCTTGCCTAACTTTCCAGTCAACTTTCCAATAAAGTTGCCTTAATTGGAAGCAGAGATGGCAGAAATGCGATTTTTTTTTATTTACTACATTTGTTACGTCTGCTACATAAATGAGGTAGTTAATGTAGTTAAATGTAGTTAACGTAGTTAAATGTAGCAGACGTAGCGGTAGACGTCAAAACGTAGTTTGAAATGTCAATTCAACCACCAATTGACAAATTGCATCGAAAAGATAACTGTGAAAGTGTGAAAAACTAACTCTCGTCGTCGGCGCCGGTCGCCGCAGTGGTCGTTCGTCCATACGAAAATTCGGAACAGGCTTAACCAAGAACATTCCAAAAAATTGATAGATATACACTATACTCTTAAAATGAACGACAAAAATAAAACAGATGATTATTAAATTTGCATTTTTCTTCCATAAAACTTCTAATTCCTTGATTTAGTTCATTTACGCAACATATTTGGTTCTTATGTATAGTTCAGTGTTTTTTCACTCATTAGTCGTTACTTATTCACTCCTTTTTTTTAAATTCTTTTTAAAATTTAACGTTTTTTGTGAAGGTAGCACACGTAACAAATGTAGGTAGTAAATGAAACAAATCAAACGTGTAGTTTATCCAATTAACTACATGTAGTTTACCGAGTAGGTTACCTGACGTAATCTACTCTGCCATCTCTGATTGGAAGGCAATTTTTTGGCAGCTGGCCAATCAGATGCAAGAAACTTGCCTTACTTTCAAGCCCCTTATGTCGGCTGAACCTGCCCATTCAACTAGATTTGTGAATGCAAAACTTCACTACAAAGCTAGTCAATCCGGAACTGTCATATCAATAACAAATGTAAATATATAATACAGGAAACATTTGTGTTTTCAGTACTTTAAATAGTTTGTTTTGTTTTTAAATTAAATAAAACCGAATATAAGATATAATATGAGTGATTTTTATTTGTATTTAAATACTAAATGATTTATTTCATTTTGAATTCTTGTGTCCTTACCGAGCAGCTGATTGTGAAACGTCAAAACCATTGTGCACTAACTTTGTAGCCGAAAATTTTACACTACGTCGGAGGGGAAATTTCAACTACTTTTGTAGTTAGATTTAGCCAATCAGAATCCCTTGACTACGTAGCCACTAGCTTTCCGAATGCGACCAATGCATTTCACCAGTTTCTCGGTAGTTGTTGTTCTTCTAAAGTTCTGTTTTGCTTTTATTTGAAATCTTCTTTTTCTATATTTTTAGTAAACTTCTAAGCAAGTTAGGACTTTCTGGTTTTCACCATATGAAAGAGCGCCTCAAAAACTATCCTAACCAAAAAAAAGTGAACGTTTTGAGTCACTTTTCATAGAGCGGGTCACATACATATATTAATATTCGACCCATGTTATAATAGTTTGTTCTGACTGTACAAATTGGCTGCGTTAAATTTCAGCTAGATAGGGTACAGCTGATCGAAAACAGTTGGGATGTCAAAAAAGGAATCCAACGTTATCAAAAAATTTTTGGATGCCTTTGGTGTCCACTGAATTTTTGACCAAAAAACTTACTTACTTATCATTTCAGGAATGGAGGGGATCTACAGTTTGTGTCGCAAGCAAGACACACAGAGTATATCATCTGTATACTGCTCACTTGTTTCCTCATAAGAGTTTTCTCTTTGTTTTTTTTTTTTTTTTGTAGTTATAGACTGAACTTCTTAATTAGAAGTGTTTTTTTTACATTGTTTTTAAAATTTAATTGTTAAATTGTAAGTTTTTTCTTATTCTTGTTGTCCACAATATTGTACTATGTGTTTTATATTTCATGTGTAATAAAGTTCCCCTGAGGAAGGCAGCAACCCCTGCCGAAACGTCGGGAAAAGCTAATGTAACAACCTTGTTTCATTGCAACGATCAAAGTGACCAAAAAAGCCGAAGGAAAACCTAATTTTTCCAATACACATAAGGATTATAAGTGTGTTTTTTTAAACATATTCCAAAGAAATGTCTTTCAAAATTTTTGAAGAAAAATGGATCTCAATAAATTATGAACTTGTATAAAACACAAACGTGAAAAAAAGACATTATCTTAAGTTTTATTCAAGTAAATGAGTCATTTGAACCGAATTTCCTTAGGCCTGAGTACTTGATATCTCATATTTACTCGGTGAACACCAGGTACCAAATTATAGGTTATTTTAAGCAGTGTTGCCAAGTCGAAATTCTAAATAAAGTCAATTCTGACTTGTTGACTTTATTTGTCTCTTCCAAATCAAGTCAAAAAAAAGTCAAATATTTGAAAATTTGGTTTCTAGTCAAAAAAAAAGTCAAATATCAAAACACCAAATATTAATATAAACATAAATACATTTTATTAATTATAAACAAAACAAAAAAAGTATTTCAACTTCAATTCAACGACTTAATTTAAACAAATAATATTTCATAAATTATTATTATATAAAAATAGGTACATAGATATGTAGGTACTTAAGTTAAGGTACATAAAGTTAAAGATCTTCAAAATCTGAGCTATCACATTCAATTTGATTGGTTATATCTATATTTTTGTATATAGCATAAGTTCCAACTTTTTTTGTTACTTCTGCAGGAATTGCAAAGTTATTGCAACAGTTTTTATTGCGCAAATGATTTCTTATCGTCAAAAGAGAATTAGTTAACAACAGCTGCATTCTGTTTCTTTGTTTCGTTTTAATCAAATTTAATTGACTAAAAATTCTTTCTACTTCTGCATTCGAAATTGGTAAAACCAATATTGATAAAAAAAACTTTGCCAACTCCTTAAGTGGATTTTCTCCACTGGCATCCTTATGCGAATAAACTTCGCACCAGAAAGTTCATAGTATAACACATTACACTCGGCCTACACTGAAGTTGAAATGTATTTTAAAATATTTTAACAAAAAGTTAAGTTGCATATTGAATTTTTAAATAAAGTCAAAAACCAAGTCAAAACACTTTTGACAAGATTTGTATTTCATTTCATGTCAACAGCGATGAAATCTTGTCAAATTTGACATGAAACAGGTCAACTTGGCAATACTGATTTTAAGTATTTCTCAGGCAAAATCTAGTGCCTTGAAGCGATTCCTTGAGTATTGAAAATTAAAAAAAAAAAATACGACATGCAATTGTTTATTTCAACGCAAAAGAAAGTGACTTTTTAAGTAGTTTTAGTTTTCTTAACCGTAATTTTTCTTTAATTGTTTATAATAATTGTTTACTTGAGTCAAAATGTAGAATTTCACATAAATAGGCCGACTACTGAAGACTCAATTGATTGATTACTAGAGTTTAGGGGGCCGATTACACAAGATTAATACTTTTCTTTTAATTTTTGCAAATAGTTTGTTTTTCATTGCAAACAAACTTAAAAGAAAGATTTTCATAATAAGATAAAATAAATTGTATAACCAAAACTCAACAAACTGAATTGTGAGAAAGATTCAAAATAAAAAAAAAGTTAAGTGACCGACTATTGACTCCATCACCCTAATACAGTGGAAATTAACGTTTACAACGATAGATTTTATTACTTTGTTATTGTTTCATTTTTAAAAAGTTGGGAACGTATACTTCAAAAAAATACTCTATTTTATTTTGGGGATTTTGGCCTTTTTAAATTTTGGGTTTTCCGGGTTCTGTATTTTGGGGATTATGGTTTTCTGGGTTCAAACTATCGACATTGTGTCGGCCTCCCATTATTTTTGGGTGGTGCATCCCAACATCAAATGAAATTACCCCTGAAACAAAACAAATTAAGTTTCAATGGTTGATTTTTTTGTCATTAAGAACAAAGCCCCGTACGAACTAACTCCCGATATTTGATAATAAGGCATTTATACAAAAATATGCATTTTACCTCCCTTCTTGGGCCACTATAAGACTTGAGCTACAAGCTAGGTTAATTGCAAAAAATACTGTATAAATTCAAACTCGCATCTATATCAAATGTTATAGTGTGTTTAAGCAATTTAAATCAAAATCAAGCAAAATATTCCGAAGAAACCAGCTTTTAGAAAACCAATTATATGTATGTAGCTAAAGATAGAATTTTTGTTTTTCATTTTCAGTTTGTACTTGTGTTTCATGGTGTTTTATAAAGTTCGTTCAAAAAGTATTAAAAACAAAATAAAACGCATTTAATTTTAAGGATTAAAAAAAAGTAATTATTCAATACAAAATATGGTCTATTAATCGACTTTGATATAAATTTTTATTATGCTTCATTAAATGTATATAAATGTTTAATTTCAATGTGTTTTATTTTAACTAGACGATAAGATGGATGATATAGAAGAGTTTTTCATTCTGGATGACATAAAAGAGTTTATTATTGTAAAAGAATCTAGAAAAAATGAAGAAAAAGAAGAAGTTGAAGAAATAAAGGAAAAAGAAAACATTAAACAAAAAAGACCTAAACGATTGATAGGTCCTCTTACTCTAGAAGATCATGAAGCCTTTGAAGCGAAAAAAATTAAAAAGTATAATAAAAAAGAAGGAAAGAAAAAAGAAACCGTTAAAGAAAAACGACCTAAACGAATAATAGGTCCTCTTACTCTAGAAGATCATGAAGCCCTTCAAGCGAAACAAAATAAGAAGTATAATTCTAAGGCATACCAAAAGCGTAAATTAAAACTTACACCAGAAAAAAAGGCTGAGCAGGCAAGAATTACTGAATATTATAAGAGATGTCGTCAAGAAAAACGAGAAAAAGAAGAATCAATAAAAAGAAAAGCTATCGAATTACTAAGTCAAAATTTGGCTGAAGAAGAAATTTCCTCAGAAGACAAAGAAATTTTAAGACAAGCTGAGATTTTGGAATTGGAACGATTAAAAAAAAGGGAAGCCATTAGGCGAAGACAAGCTGAGCAAAGAAAAAATTGTAAAATAACACAAGAACAATTAGAAGCTAGTCGAATGAATGCCCGTCTGAGACAGAGAAGTCTTAAATTAAAATATGAGATGGAAACTTCTGAAGAACGTGAGGCTCGAAAACGTAAAAATGTATCTGCCCTTTATCAAAAGAAAAAAATTGAACGAGAGGAATATTTAAAAAGAAAAGCTATGGAATCGCAAGGTCAAGAATATTGTTCATTGGAAACTAAAAACGAAGTAAGATTATTTATTTAATTATTTTATATTATTTGTAATTTTCTTTTTGCACTCTAATGTGTACTTTGTTTTGGAAACTCAGGTTTCTAAGACCATTAATAAATATAGAATCGAATATCTGTACATGTCAATTGGGGTTTTGGGAGCGATGCGCGGGTCTTATTTATCTCGTATCATATTCTCTACATTATTCCCTTTCAGCTGTTGCTGGAAATGCTGCTCAATTTTTTAAACTATACCTTATGCTTCGGTGACTAGGTTACCTGGGCTGTTTTAAAAAGTCAAATTTATCGGTTTAAAATCTGCTGTTAGTGGTTGTAGCTTATGTTGACTAGTACCTCTTTTTTTGTATGCCATGGGCGATAGGACTCCTGATTGTTGGTTAGCGTGAAACAATGGCCTTGTCGCTTTTTAATATACTATATCATTTCAAAACTTTCTGACTTTTGTTCTCTATTGCATTTCAATATATATGCGAAATTTTAATCAAGCACAAAGTGATGCTTCTATGCTGACGATGTATATATTCTCTGAAAAATATGAATATGGAAATCAAAAATTCGCTCACGAATGTTCTTAATGACATTTTAGAGTGGACAGTTTCTTCTGGAGCTAACTCTGAATTTCCAAAATAAGAGTTGTTAAAAAAAACAAAAAAATCTGTTCTTCTGGAACCTCCTTGGTTCATCGACACCAATTAGTTTATAATGAACCTCGCATCTTATCGGAAAACCCATACAAACGTCGAGATATATCGCAAGATTTTCCTAAGCATTTCATCTGAGCTCAAGTCCAAAAACTGGAAATTCACTTTTACGGACGGATCCAAAACCATCTTAACTGCAGAAGCCTTTGCCATTTTTACTGCCATTCAAGAGGCTATAAAAGAAGGAAATAAGCAAGTTATCTGTACAGATAGTCTCTCTACGATCAAAGCAACAACATTGGCTCCTTATTGGTAAATCCAAACCAGCACATACGATTGACGTGGACCCCTGGACACGTTGGTAACAGTGGCAATGAGCTCGCGAATAAGGCCGCCAGACTTGCAAGCAAGTCACCAACCTACCTTTATAATATTTATACCAAGAATGAGCTTGTGAAGAACCTCACAAGAAAACCGATCAGCACCCAAGAAAACGAATGGGGAATATAACATCACCACTATGTAGGAGTTAATCCAACAAAATCAAAACCTATATACCCCACAAACAGCGCAAAATCAAAAATTAAAAACTTCATCCGACTCCGACTTGGACATACCTCTGCCATCCACCTCCACCTCCTCAAAAAAGAACCTCCTGCCATTTGTCCTACCTGTAATACTACATCTGACCTCTAACACCTGCTCCAAAACTGCAACAGAACTAAGCCAATCATTGACAAAATTGTAACTGGAAACGACATCATCCGAACGCTGAGATACCCAAGTTTGTCTAATATAAATAAGATCAATGCTATTCTTTTAGAAATTGAAACCATTGTATAAATGTATGTGTGTAAAATTAAGTAGTATAGAGCGGTAGGCCTTTCAAGCTAGAAGCTCACTTATTTTATATTAGCATGTAATTTATTACTTGATTAAAAAATAAATTATAATAATAAGGATATACTATATCCTGGCCAAGACCAAAAATGTCTCAAAGTCGAGATTGGGGTCTTGATTATTTGTTTAAAACTTCAACATAGGTCATAAAATATCATAACCACATAATTTGAATTTGTTACAAATTATGGGTTATTAAAATTATTCGACGTGCTTGTTTGTTTAAAAAAAGATTTATTCGGTATATGGTTCATATTATTATAATAAATAATTACATCATGTAAGATTGAGGTTTAAATTCAAATATAAATATGTAATAATACAAATAATATTTCGAAAGCTTACCATTACCATTTCATATTTTATAAATAAAAATCATCGTATCATATGTGGAGCCTTTGTTCATACACTAAAATTTCATAAATTTAAGTCTTACTTACATTTACCTCCAATTTTCAAACACTTATCTTATCAAGTCTTCATTATTTTTCCCATAAATGTAGATCGCACAGCAGATGGCAAAAAGAAGAAAGATTGAAATGGCTCGGCAGCGTAGATTAAATTGTACACCAGAAGAAAAAGAAGTAAAACGGTTAAAAATTAGGGCATATCAAAAACGAACTCTTCAAATAAAACGACAAAAAGAAAAATCATTAAAAAGCAAAGCCATCGAGTTGCTCAATCAAAACTTGAGCCAAGAAGAAGTATCACCCGAAGATAAGGAGATTTTAAGAAAAGCTGAAATCTTAGAAAACGATCGAATAAAAAAAAGAGAAGCCAAAAAGCTTAGGTTTGCTAAGCATAGAGAAGAAGTAAAAGCAGCAAGACGAATAAAAAATAATATATACTTTAAACGAGCACGTCAAAAAAGACGAGCAAAAGAAGATTTAATAAAAAGAAAAGCCACCGAATTGCTAAGTCAAAATGTGAAACAAGAAGAAATGTCACCCGAAGATAAAGAGATTTTAAGACAAGCCGAAATCATAGAAAATAATCGTTTAAAGAAAAAACGGCAAGTTCGAAACCGAAGATATGCTAGGCTGGGAAAATCTCTTGAAGAATGTGAAACTCGAAAACCGCTTAAACAGAAAAACGATAAACGAAGATTGAAAACAAAGAAACAAGTAAGATTATGTTTTAAATTATTCAATCTTTATTAGATTTAAATTTTAAAGTTTTTTTTTTATTCAGCATAAGCAAAGCATTTAGGGCCTGTTTCACAATGTACAAATAAAGTTATCAGTAGTTAAACACCACTTAAATGACTGCTTAGTTAAATCCTCCCGTTAGCGAATTTTCCATTTCACATCCATCTTTTTTATAAATTTATGTAGCAGGTAACTACTTGTTAGTTATTTATGTGTATTGGAAAAATTAGGTTTTTCCTTCGGCTTTTTTGGTCACTTTGATCGTTGCAATGAAACAAGGTTGTTACATTAGCTTTTCCCGACGTTTCGGCAGGGGTTGCTGCCTTCCTCAGGGGAACTTTATTACACATGAAATATAAAACACATAGTACAATATTGTGGACAACAAGAATAAGAAAAAACTTACAATTTAACAATTAAATTTTAAAAACAGTGTAAAAAAAAAAACACTTCTAATTAAGAAGTTCAGTCTATAACTACAAAAAACAAAGAGAAAACTCTTATGAGGAAACAAGTGAGCAGTATACAGATGATATACTCTGTGTGTCTTGCTTGCGATTCATATTGTTTTTGTTGTTCAGGATGTGGAGCGTTTCGAGCGTATATCGCTTAGAGGTATGTTTTTCCGTTTGAAGAACTTTAACACCATCGAAATCCGGAGAATGACCTTTGTCTATTGAATGGGCCGCCAATGCGGTTTTAGCCAGGTTATTGTTCTTGATGTCAGATTTGTGGTTGGACAATCTTTGGCGCAAGAATTGTTTGGTGGTTCCGATGTAGCAAAGGTTACATGTTTCGTCAGGTTTACCTTTGCAGTTTATTTCATAAATGACGTCAGTGCGTTTATCTCTGTCTATTTTGGTCTTTAGTTTGGTGAAAAGGTGTCTAATTGTCTGGTTAGATTTGAAAGCCAATCGGACATCTTGGATGTTTTTGGTGACAACTTGCTTAAAACTCTCAGCCAGTTTTGGAACGTAAACAATGCTTTTGAAGTATCCTTTGATGTTATCCTAACTTTGTTGTTTAGCGCGTCTGCATTGTTGTTGTAAAATTAAGCCACGAATAATTGCTGGCGGGAAACCGTTGTCGCTTAAAATTTTGGTCACTTTGATGGTATTTGAATGGTGGAATCTTTCGTCACTTAACATGAAAACTTTGTTAATTAAATTGGAAGCTGTGTTGAAGATTATGTGTTTGGCTTGGTTGGACCGGAAGTTGATCAGACGTCCTGATGCTGTTGGTTTTTGAAACCAATCAAACGACAATTGAGTGTCCATACGGTGGATTTTGACATCAAGGAACGATATAGAACTGTTATGTTCGTTTTCAACAGTGAACTGTAGTTTGGAGTGGAATCCGTTCAGGATCAATAATAAGTCTGCGACTTTATCTTTGTCCATAACCGCAAATATGTCATCAACATATTTCACTATAAAATTTGGTTTTGCATTACATCCAGTTAAGCATTCGTCAAGTAAATGGTCCATAACTAAATCAGCAATAGTGGGCGAAAGAGGGTTACCCATTGGCATTCCAAAAATTTGTTTGTAGATAATGTCCTTAAACTGCAAATAGTTGTTGTCTTTTAAGCAAAAATCCATGATTTCAACAAATTTAGTTTGGCTGATTTTGGTATGTCTGCTAATCGTATCCCATTTCTTTTTAATAATATTAATAGCCAATTGTACTGGGATGTTAGTAAATAATGAAATAACATCAAACGAGACCAATACATCATTACTTTGTAATTTAACATTTTTCGCTTTGTCAACAAATTCGTAAGAATTTTTTACAGTGTATTTTGTTTCGTTTGTCACTGATTGTAAAATTCTACCAACAAATCTTGAAAGCTCATAGCATGGTAAATTCAAAGATGATACAATAGGACGCATAGGCATGCTTGGTTTGTGCGTTTTTGGTAGTCCGTAGATAGAGGGAAGCTGCGCGGTGTATGTTGTCATTTTGTTCTTTTGCTTATCATCTAACAATTCTTGCGCCAAAGATTGTCCAACCACAAATCTGACATCAAAAACAATAACCTGGCTAAAACCGCATTGGCGGCCCATTCAATAGACAAAGGTCATTCTCCGGATTTCGATGGTGTTAAAGTTCTTCAAACGGAAAAACATACCTCTAAGCGATATACGCTCGAAACGCTCCACATCCTGAACAACAAAAACAATATGAATCGCAAGCAAGACACACAGAGTATATCATCTGTATACTGCTCACTTGTTTCCTCATAAGAGTTTTCTCTTTGTTTTTTGTAGTTATAGACTGAACTTCTTAATTAGAAGTGTTTTTTTTTTTACACTGTTTTTAAAATTTAATTGTTAAATTGTAAGTTTTTTCTTATTCTTGTTGTCCACAATATTGTACTATGTGTTTTATATTTCATGTGTAATAAAGTTCCCCTGAGGAAGGCAGCAACCCCTGCCGAAACGTCGGGAAAAGCTAATGTAACAACCTTGTTTCATTGCAACGATCAAAGTGACCAAAAAAGCCGAAGGAAAAACCTAATTTTTCCAATACACATAAGTATATATTCATTGGTCAATACATTATCTTTTACTTGTTAGTTATTTCACTTTTCACTTTGAGAAAAAAAATCTAAAACCGTTTATTGCGTTCGCAGTTATCGGATTTTACGTATCATTTCTGTTAAAATTAGGTAAGGATGTGATTTACGCCTATTAGAATTGACAATTTTTTTTTGACACTAACCTCTACCTTCACTGAATCGTGCGAAAAGTACCATAAACATTATTGTCTACAAAAAAATCCAAATTAGGTAAGGATGTGATTTACGCTACTGAATCGTGCGAAAAGTACCATAAACATTATTGTCTACAAAAAAATCCACAAGCATGCTACCAGTCCATCATATTTTGTATTGTGTATTGTAAAGATAAATTACTTATTGCGTTTCCAATTTGACAAGGAACCCTTTTACACAAAAGATTAAATGGAATTGTGCAGAAAATAAATAAAACGCAGAATAATGAAGTTTAACTTTCAGTTGTATGAAAAAATATGATTAACTGTAATTTTGACATAAGTCGACTTAAATTGATAGTTAGGCTGATTTTTCTTGGCTTACTTTCGAATAAAGTTGCTGTAATTGGAAGGTAATTTTTAATTAGCTTGAACTAATTCTAATTCTTGGTTGTTTCAATTGTCTTCTATACTTGGAGCAGATTTTGACGTGACAACGTCTTAAATTAGGTTGCGGCTGGGAGTCACTTATGAAAAAGTGTAACGCCCGGTAACGTTACGATGAGTCACCGAACGAGAGAGAGGCCCGCCGAATGCCTTGCGTCTCTCTCCCACTCAACTATGATCGGTCTGCCGCGCGCGCAGCACTAGAGAATTAGGCGCATTGAATCGGCGCATGCTTGTGTCTCCGTCTTTGTCTTTCTCGAACGTTCTTGGCGTTGGAAAAACAAGAAAGCGTCATAATACAAGTTTTAGTAAACAAAATATATATCTATAGTTAAAATTTGTGCAATTCTTATTTTCATTCAATTCCTTGTTCCTATTGTGCAATTTAATTATATTCATATCAATAAATATTCTACCGAGAAAAAGACGTTGTCACGTAAAATCTTCGCCCGTAAAACCGACTTTACAGGCAACCATTTTTTTTTTTTTGAAAGAAGATGAGGGCTAAGCGCAAAACCTTTCTGTGGATTTACACGACCATTGTAAGGCCAATGTTAACATACGCATGTTTGATATAGTGGCCAGTCCTTGAAAGGGTTATCTATCTTAAAAATATGACAAAATATCAAAGAATTGGAAGTATAGGTACTATCGGGTGATTTTTTAAGAGCTTGAGAACTTTTTAAAAAAAAAAAACGCATAAAATTTGCAAAATCTCATCAATTCTTTATTTGAAACGTTAGATTGGTCCATGACATTTACTTTTTGAAGATAATTTCATTTAAATGTTGACCGCAGCTGCGTCTTAGGTGGTCCATTCGGAAAGTCCAATTTTGGGTAATTTTTTCGAGCATTTCGGCCGGAATAGCCCAAATTTCTTCGGAAATGTTGTCTTCCAAAGCTGGAATAGTTGCTGGCTTATTTGTGTAGACTTTAGACTTGACGTAGCCCCACAAAAAATAGTCTAAAGGCGTCAAATCGCATGATCTTGGTGGCCAACTTACCGGTCCATTCCTTGAAATGAATTGTTCTCCGAAGTTTTCCCTCAAAATGGCCATAGAATCGCGAGCTGTGTGGCATGTAGCGCCATCTTGTTGAAACCACATGTCAACCAAGTTCAGTTCTTCCATTTTTGGCAACAAAAAGTTTGTTAGCATTGAACGATAGCGATCGCCATTCACCGTAACGTTGCGTCCAACAGCAACAGCATCTTTGAAAAAATACGGTCCAATGATTCCACCAGCGTACAAACCACACCAAACAGTGCATTTTTCGGGATGCATGGGCAGTTCTTGAACGGCTTCTGGTTGCTCTTCACTCCAAATGCGGCAATTTTGCTTATTTACGTAGCCATTCAACCAGAAATGAGCCTCATCGCTGAAAAAAAACAAAGCGCGAAACACATTTCGAACCGAACACTGATTTTGGTAATAAAATTCAATGATTTGCAAGCGTTGCTCGTTAGTAAGTCTATTCATGATGAAATGTCAAAGCATACTGAGCATCTTTCTCTTTGACACCATGTCTGAAATCCCGCGTGATCTGTCAAATACTAATGCATGAAAATCCTAACCTCAAAAAAATCACCCTTTATAAGTGCCATGAGGACTACACCAACTGCAGCCCTAAAAACATTCCCCTCGCTAGCTCGATATATTCGTGAGAGTATAATAAGCGCACAACGTCTAATACAGTGTACAAACTGGGTCTTTTGGTCATAGTCTCAAATAGACTATTTTAAGTTTTTAAGTCGTACATAGATTTTAACCCAGTAGCACTAACAGAAATTCCCACAAGGACTGGATGGAAAACAGGGTCAGAGAAATAAATCATGTATCTGTCTACGGATGATTCCTATAATCCTTTGCTAGAAAGATCAATAAATCTTCCAGATTACTGCAGTGTCTTTCAAGCAGAAGTAGTGGCCGTTTCTGAAGTTGCTAAGGATATTTCTTCACACAATTTGAAAGAAAGTATTAAGTAAGTAAGCAGCAATCAAGGCCATATCTGCCACTGTCACAAGGTCAAAATTGTAGGGAGCTTCGTTTACTCGTAGAAGCCAACACGGTTACTCTCCGTTGGGTCCCAGGACAGATAAAGGCAGATAAAATAGCCAAAAATGGATTAAACTCAGTCCGAGACATATTGTATCAACGATTTACAAGCCAATGAGCAAGTAAATTAACTAATTCATCAAAGTTTCATTGAAATCGCAAACAGCAGTTGGTCAGCTCTTGAAACTTACAGAGTTTCGAGGAATCTATGGCCGAAGATTTCCATAGATAAAACAAAATTATTATTGGAATTAGGTAGACATCCGATGTCCTTATTAATAGGTATTCCAACAGGTCACAACTCATTAACCACATTAACAGAGGGTATCAGCTCATCCTATTTATTAAGAGGAGGTGATGACGAGGAGATGGACGAAGATACCTTCCACATTGCAAACATTCTATGCGATGCGAATGACAAAGCCTAGCCAAAAGAAGAATGACAATATTAGAAAATAATTTTTTCGACGACTTATGCGACGTCTCGTCCTTACCACCTAGAGACTCATGCCTATTACCGATGTCGTCTCGTTTTATCGACGACTCTCGTTTTCTTTGTCGTGTCTTTTTTTAAGTGGCATTCTATAACTATTTCGACGCGACTATGGGCAGGTTCAGGCGACATAAGGGACTTGAAAGTAAGGCAAGTTTCTAGTATCTGATTGGTCAGCTGCCAAAAAATTGCCTTCCAATTAAGGCAACTTTATTTGAAAGTTGACTGGAAAGTTGAAAGTCAAGAAAAATCTCCCTAACTATCAAGTCAAGTGAACTCATGTCACAATGACAATTGATGATGTTTTTTAATTCAACTGAAAGCTGAACTTTATTACTCCATGAATTATTTATTTTCTGCACAATACCATTTAGCATTTAGTCTTTTGTGTAAAAGGGTTCCTTGTCAAATTGGAAGAGAAATAAGTAATATTTCTCTACAATACAAAATACAAATCGTGATGGATTTGTAGCTTGCCTGAGGAGTGTTTTGTAGACAATAATGATTTTGGTAGTTTTTATACTATGAACTTGAAGTAGAGGTTTGTGAAGTAAGTCCGGTATTACACGGAACATTCATTCCGTGACGCGCTCGTTATTATACGAAGCCTTTTTCGCATTTCAATAGTGCGCGATTATTTGACATTTATTTTTCATTTTATCTTCTTAGGCTCATGCAAGTTATCAGCACCAGCTCCACTCCTCTTCGACTTTTCCGTTTCTCAGAACTCTGGAGAATTGACTCCGCAATGTATGAATTTTTCTTTTTATTACATCCATTGTTATATTTGGATCAATAGGCTTCAGTGCATTTAACAAACTTTCAAATGCGTCTGCCTTTTTGACCCTGTTTGTTATATATTCCGGATGGCAAGGATTATAGAGAATGGGGTACATTTCGTAATTCAAAATGAGGTCGGACGGTAATTCTTTGCTCCATTTGAATTCCTCAGCCATTTTTATTTGTGTTCATTCATCAACATTCAAAATGAAATAAAGAAAATCCAAAAAAGAGATAAAGAGTAGAAGAGAAACGTCAAAAACACGCAAGGAAATTTCTATCCGTGCGTGTTCAGATAGATTTATTTCTGTTTCATCTTTTCGTTCTTTCTTTCTCTTTTGCACTTCATTCACGCGTGGCTAAACACGCGCTGTGTAGTACCGGACTAAAGTTATGAATTTGAAGTTTATGACACTTTACCAACTAACTAGTTGCCTTGGTCCAAATTTACGTTCAAAGAATGAAGTTGACTGCAAATGAAGTCCCTTATGTTGTCTGAACCATAGAGGAAATATATTATCTAGAGTCCCGACTTAATGGGTTTGCTCTCTTTCGGCCTACAAACTAAATTGAGCGAATTTTGCCCATTAGCATAAGCATGTGTTAGTTGTCCTGTGCATTTCTTATGGGAAAATCCAGATTCTATGTAGTTGTTACGGGCTTTTAAGAGAGTTACCTCAAATAAAATTTGAGGGTGTTTTAGGCAAGACGGGTACCAGTCGGGACTCTAGATAATATATTTCCTCTATGGTCTGAACCTGCCCTATTTTGTAGCAGATTTTTAAACGATGAAAATGTATCAGATATCTGTCAAACTGAAATCAAATTCTAAATCATTTCATTACTCGATATTCAACAAATGTGTTTTTATTAAATTATTACCAAATAAATAAATTATTAAAATGATAAGTGTGAAATGTATTACAACACAAGCAGCGATAGTGAAATGATGAAGAAGGTAGAGAGCGAAATATTGCAAAGGCACAATTAATTGTACAAATAGGACAGTGAAGCATCGGCATCTGCATTTGTAGCCTGAATTTGCTTTGACTTATGTATGTCCGAATGATGAAGTGGTTGGGAGCTGCGATACACCAATTGCATTTCCACTCGGGCTTAACCATCTGTTTATATTTAGGTAGATTTGCAACAGCATCCTCAAGCGCAGATAGGATGTCCAATTGGTTTGGCCCTCCTCCATTTCCTTTCACTTCTATTTTATTGTTCTGAACAATTTTCGTTTACTTTAAATTCAAAGTCAGCCCAAACCTGAAAAAGCAAATATTAAAAATGTGTTAATGTAAATAGAATAAACTGATTCAAACCTTTTGCCAACCATCACCATCTCTTATTGGAGGACATTTGCTTATGAGCTTATCAGCTATTACATTCAATTCTTTTTTAAAATCGGCTTTGTTAATACATTTCAAAAATCCCCTAGCCAACTGCTCGTTGCTTTCCATCAGCTGGACAAGCGCCTCGAATTGGTTTTGGTTTGTTAATTGTAACTGAAAATGTGCAAAAATATTTATTTAAAGTACTAATAAATTCCACAAAATAAATTATTTAACAAGGAAACTTACAGTTTTGCGAACTTCCATTTCTTCGTCGTGAGCAAATTTTCAAACGAGAGATACCGTCGCTTTTTTTCATTGTCGTCGTTTCCTTTCGTCTTACAGAATGCTGAATTAAAGCGTTCAACACACTTGACGTTTACACACGACAACAAAACGAGTGACAAAAGTTGAAAACGACTTATAGAATGCAGATTGTGTCGTGTCGTATATTTTGCTGTCGTTTACGACATCGATAATAGGGGTGATTCTTAAATTTTCCAGGAATCATAATGGTTGAGGGAGGCACCCTTTTAACCAAAATCCCCACCAACTTTCTTATACACTACCCCTATCCCCTTTTCTGGGGAGCACAACGAATCTAAAGAGATTCAAGTGAGATGTTTCTCGGCCTTTACGGATATAATACCTTATACATTCTAGTCTATGTCAAACATAATTCCACTTAATAATTTACTAGCTATACAAATTGGCTTAAATTCAAAATTTACCTTTTAAATTGGAAATTTGATTTAAAATTCCTCTAAAGACTTAAAATAGCCAAAAAGACTAAAATCGAATCGACTTCAAGTAATATCCATAAAAGTGACTCTTTAACTTTTATTTTTAAAATTAAAGTCAAACAACGAGTCTTGATTTTTAGTTAAAAACTTCAATTAATTGAGTTTGACTGTACTGAATGCATTCTCCAATGTTGACTATTAACCGTCAATCCCGGCTCGGCTGTCACTATAGCTTGTCTTGAAGTTAGAAGTCAGCTGTTGATGATAAAAAGTTACAAAGTATGTGTTAAATTAAAAGCCAATAAAAGATCATTCCCCTTTTCTTCTCTTTAGCGATTCTCTTATTTTATTCTGTATGAGATGAGCATCTATCTACAACTACAATATGCTTGGCTGTGCACAGGGAACAAAATTTCTTATATTCTTTCATTGTGCGATCGGGCTTGAAGTTGTTTTATTTTCTTAAAATCGCCAATCGGGCTTCGGGCCAAGTTTGTTTTCCTTTATTCGTTTCATTAAAATTTGTGTACACAAGTTAACGATTTACCTTGTTGCAACGTTTTGGAAATGTGATTAAACATTAAAGGTTTCATCAAACAATACAAACAATTTGTATAGCAGAAACTTTAATATCAGAGTATTCAAGTTTACAAACAACATACATATAAATCATATTAATATCAACAAGTCAAGAGAGACAGACTGTTTAAAAACATGTGCTTGGCAAATAAAACAACATTCCATATAAACAAACACAAAGCCATTTTTTGCACTAGAATTAAGCAAGCATTAGATTCTGCAAACGTCTGCAAACTAGAAACTGCTGTTAAACACTAAATAGAAAGAGAACAATTTAAAGCATCCAATAAAATGTTTGATACCATTTTAAGGGGATGACATTTATCTTGGAATTAAAAGAAAGAGAATGCATATTAAGGGCGATGTATCGCAATCAACAAAGCACTAAGGCTGATTTTCTTCAGTAAAAGTTAAACATTACTTAAGGATTTGTATTTTCAATTCGTGATTTTGTTTTTATTTACTCAAAGTTCACATTTCAAACTTGCGATATCCATGTCTAGCTTAAATTAAATTAAGATTTTCTTGACTCTCGAAGAAAATAGAAGTTGAAAAGCATACCTACTTGTTTGAATAAAACAATCCTCAACTTAACTTTTAAACTTTAGTGTAATATCAACTCTAGATTAGATAAACTGCAGGGTTTGAGACAAGTTGAGAAAAAAAAATAAAGACAACTGCTCGAAGTACATTGGAGGTGAAAGTTTGAACCTAAATCTGGCGAATTTAAAGAAAGACGAAATTATTAACTTTTCGAATCTCATTTCAATATGACATTGCCAGCTTCAAAAGCTCTTAACTTGGAATCAGAATTTTCAACTATCTTTCGAAATAGTTCAAACAACAATCAAGAAAATCACAATATCAAAGTTAAAACAAAAACAAATAATCCCAATACACTAAAGAAGAAAAAATCCGAAGACAAATCAGATAAAAAAAGGAAACAAAATCAATTACGCCATTTAAATGAAACACCTGAACAAAGGGAAAAGCGTTTAAAAAAACAACGTGAATATAAATCATCTAGAACGCCCGAACAAAAAGAGGCATATAAATTGAAAAATGCCTTGTATACAAGAAGATACCGTCAGGAGCAACTTGAAGCTGCCCAAACTCCTGAGGAAAAAGAAGCTTTATTACAAAAAAGAAAAGAATACTCGAGAAATTATCGTGAAAAACTAAAATGTTCAGCTAAAACACCTGAGGAAAAAGAAGCTCTTCGATTAAAATTAGTAATTCAAAAACGAAAATCTGTTGCAAAACTAAGAAACTTACCTGGCAGAGATTCTAAAGGTCAATTGTGTAAGCCCGAAGAAATCGAGGCTCGTAGATTGAAACGAATTAATGATGATGAGGAAACAAGTCTTCTAGCATTGAAAAAAAGATGGCAAGCAACGGAGAAAATGAGAGAATATCGTCAGAAAAATCAAACTAAGAAGACGAAAGGGCGGCGAACCGCTCTGGTGACAGTGGATGAGCAAAATACTAGAAAGAGAACAACGCAAGAAGTAAGAAAACTTTTCAAAATCATTCTTTTAATTTAAACTTCTATAAAGGTATTGCGAATGTCATAACCATAAACCTGACTATTTGAACCACACTTGAGACCTAACAAAAGTGGTCCGATTAGCAGGTGGGCCATTATATTAAGTACGTTAAATGCTAACGTTAAGTTTACAATATTTCAACTAATTATAGCAAACAAATTAAATTTAAAGCTCTTTAAAGTTTGCAGATTAGAGATTGTCATTTGTAAGTAAATGTGTATAGAGAATGTGTTAAATTTACTGATATTTGATTAAAAGGACCATTGTTAGCACCATTGTTCGATCTGCGTTGAATACTTTCTATAACGAAACGGTGGTTTAGTCCAATTCTACTTAATTTATTAAGAAGAAGTTCATGACTTAATTTTTCAAATACCTTGCTAAAGTCTGCAAAGATGCAATCGACTCGAGAGTGTTTTTTGAATAAATCCAAACAAAAAGTAGAGAATTGTAATAAATTATTAATTGTAGTTTTTTCACAAACCTATGTTAATTTTCACATTATTATTATTATTACTATAACTTTATTAACAATAAAATAAATTACATTGTTAATAATATCTTAAATATAAAGCTGGAGCTGCTAGGGCTTTTAGCTAGTATAATTTTCACATATAACAACATAAATGATGGTATTCGATCAGGACGAGAACTGAAAAACCCATTATAAAAGGTTCCTTCTTTAATTGGTCAGTCCACTTATAGACACTTTTTTTCTCATGCTTATTTGACCAAAGATGTATTTTGAAGTATTTACACTATAACCTAACATGTTTGAATCTAACTACGATTAAGAATTAAAAAACAAGGTATTGTTTTAATTTTCAATGAAAAACATTAACAAAAACCTGACTCACACTTTGAGAATTCCAAATAAATCAAAAAGAACCAACGTTTTTAAGTTTATAACTCGCTTTGTTAAAAGTTAAGTTCTGAACATGTAAAGAAATTACATTAACATTAAAAATCATAGAACACCAATATATTCCTCAACTTTTCATTTAATAGGTTTTTTAATACTCAAAGATGCTTATAAAACAGTTCGAAAGTTTAATTTCTTGATCATTTTTATAAAGTGTTGTATGTATTCAATTAACAACTTCCTCAACAGTAAACATTTTCATAATTAAGCCTTAATTGATATTAATTTTTTCTTAAATTCATATCAAGCTAAATTACTTTTATTTAATTATTATAGATTGACCCAAATTTTCCTATTGCTGTTGAAGTGATTAAGGTTGAAAAAGAAATTTTGCAAGAGATAAATATAAAAACTATTCCGTATTTACCATTACCATCCTATAATTGGTATGAACAATCAAGTGAAAATTCCCGGTCTACTGTAGCAAGTAAATACCACTTAAATCTTCCAAGAAATCATTCGACAAAAATTGAGAGAAGAAAAACAACAGTAGAAACTTCTGTGAGTTGTATGCGAGAGTTAATAGACGCGACAGCAAAAGGTGATAGTTATGCGATTTTTGGTAAACATATCGCTCAGAAGCTAACAAATAGCAAAAGGAGTGAAGCTGAGGTTAATATTGCAAAAATACTTATTGATAACGTATTGCAAAACTTGACAATTGACGCTAACTGTGTACAAGTCCTGAAAAATGAAATCGTTCATAATGAAAAGTCCTTTTGACCGATAACCCTTAATGGAAAAAAGAACTGAATGGGGGAAATAAGCGGATGTAATCTAGAAGTAAGTGTTTTTAAATATATTTTCTTATTTAGTAAAAATATGTGCAATGCACGAGTTACAAAAGAAATGGTGCAGTGATACATTTTCATGTGTTGTTATTATTGATGAGTCCAGGCTTTTTATACGCTATTTAGATGGTCGTAGTAGGGTGTGGAGAATATTAGGTGGAAGATACTCTTCCGCAACTGCGCAGCGTGGAAGAAACGGTTAACACAGGTAGTGTGTCAACAAAATTCTAAAGCATGGTTTTCGATCGGTTTGGATATGATTCCCATTGAGCATCAACATCAACGATGACATCAACCTTTCAAATCTCGAAGGTATGCTTAGGTGAATAACAGCTTTGTTGGATGTTCAGTAAATATACCCTCTAGTAAAGGCACGAGGACTTGAGCAAGCGAAGACAATGATTAAAAAAAATTTAATATTAATATTTGTGGTTTCTATCAATTTTCTTTAGTTATCATAGTAAACATATCTATGTTAAGTTCTGGTATTTTTTGGTTTTTTTGATATGAATTTTTTTTTTAATAAAATTGTGAATTATTGCAAAATTCCAATATACACAAATAATAACTATTTGGCAACGTTGTTGTTTGCATTCTTAGCATTCATGTCCTTTAGTTGAATCAATTTAATTTTCGTTGTATTTTTCAGATCTTCATATAAAGAGAGTAATCAATAGCTGCTAACAGGAAAAGCAGATATTTTTGAATTGGGCCAACTATAATATCATATGAAATATGAATGCAGCAGCAGAAGCGATAATTGCACTAATATCACCGATAAGTCTCCATTCTGTAATATTATAAGCTGATTATAAATAATTTCATTGGCCTGTATTGTTAATATATTATTGACATTTCAAATTCATGTACAATTAGGTATCTTAGACATTTAAATAATTTAAAGTAGAATCATTTTAAGTGCTAAGTTATGATTACCATTTTACAATTAGACTTACTTGTTAATTTTTAAACAGAACTTTGAAAGTATAAACGAGTGTGAAACCTATTTTATTAAAGTAAAACCAAAAAAAATCAAAAACATAATTTGCTGGACTTTTATTGTTGGAAAATTGATAAAAAATACAATACTTTGTGTCCTTAATTGATAATATCATGCAAAAAGCAAGTAGTGCGAGAGCTGACTGATAAATAGGGCAACCAAAAATATGTCCTAAAAAACTAGTTTTAAGCGCTTATAATATACCCTTAAAAATCAAATATATGCCCTCAAAATATGCTCAATAAATGTAAAAGATGTTTATAAGAAGCGTTATTTGCTTTAGGAAATTAATTAATAAGAACAATACCAATCAAAAAGAGAAAAATCAAAACTCTTCTTCTTCATTCCAACTTTTTGAAGATAAATAAAACATCCAAACAAATTTTTTAGTCGCAAATAGTTCAACTTCGCACAACTTTATTATTTATGAAAAAAAAAAAAATAAAGTTAACAAAGCAAATTCATTTTTGAATTAAAGAAATTTTTTAATGCCAGCGATCAATAAGAAAATTTATTGCAAATTTTTGTTGCAGTAAATAACTAACATTTCACTAAAATTTTTGAAAAGGAAACTTTGTCTGTTTGATCGAAAAACACTTTTATACATGAAAAAGCTCCGTTCAACGTCAACAGAAGTGATCGGAGCGTATTTGAATGCTAAAACTTCAGCAGTTGTATAGTCTTCAACTGCTATAGATTTCTCTCCTGGAAAAGCCATTGCAATTATTTTTAGTTTTTCAAAGCCAGCATTTTTGTCTATTACATTTTCTATTTTTTACTTCACTGATTTCGCAGCCTTGCTGTTAATGCTGTAGATTGTCTTCACCGCATCACTTATAATTTATGTGCTGGAATTGAGCGATAAACCACGTGATTCAAGTTTTGAAATTGATGTCACTAGAAACCCATAACTTGATGCCAAACAAAATTAATCCGCTTTCAATTCTGTTTTTTTTTAAGAAGATCTTTACAAATTTTTACTGATGCAACTTCCTCGTTGTCAAAAGCACCAAAAATCCCAACAATCTTTTCAAAATGCTTGGCGTAGTTATTCACCGCTTCGAGCCATGTCCCCCATCGCGTTATGATTGGTTGTGGAGGAAGTTCCAGTCCAGGTTCTATGTCTGTAAAAGTTTTCACTCTGGATGGAGCTTTAATTTTTTTCTGATTTTTTGTTTCGTCTTTTTGTTCTTATTAATGCTTTGTTTTTATTACTTGCCTTTACAAAAAAAAGTAAAAATATGCAATAATATGCCTTTTGAAAGCAAAAATGCAAAAATATGCATTTTCAGTGAAATATGCAAAAATATGCCCTAACAGATGACGTTTAAAAGACGAAGATTTCAATGAAACGCATTTCTATCACAGTCTCGCTGTAATAGTAATGTTAACAAAAAATATGTTCGAACATATTTTTGGTTGCCCTACTGATAAATAACAAGTAAAAATATACTCGTGATTTCAATTCTACATTAATTCGGGGTGATTTGAATTCGAATCGATGTAACCCTTTAAAAACAGAAGTAATTTTAATTATGGAAAATTAAGCTTAATTTGTTTTTTGAAATAGGCTTGGTTCGTGGAAAGTTGCAGCTTCTACTTCTTTTTTGAGGACAAAGCATTTTAAATAAATATTTAGCACGACAAATGTATTTCCCATTGGTAAACTAGTCGATACTAATTCTCATAGAAAACCCCCTTAAAAGGGATTCCACCTCTTTAGCTGTGCTTGCCATCTTTATAAACGCGATCTCGTGTTCCTTTACTTCAACTAAGGACATCTGTTATTATAAAGCTTAAAAAAATAATCAAGATCAAAAGTTTCGCCATATTTTCGCTGAACCTACAGAACAATTAAAAACACAGGAAATTATAACAAATTTTGACAATCAGGAAAAATATTTGCTGCTTTAATTTCACTTGAAGTAGTGTCGAAAAGTTTTCGAAGCTATGGTATAAAATCGGGGACCTAGCTGATAAAGTTTTAAAAAAATTGTACCTTTTCAGATCCGCTGCGGATCATGTGGAATACTCATACTCATACTCCGCTTAACTTGGTGCACAACTCGAGACCGAGGTTGATGCACAAATTTGTTGGATGAGGTTCACACAGAAATGTGACGCCACCTTAAGTAAGATCGATTAATAAAGCAAAATTGCTTGCAGTACAGTTTACTTTAAATTCGACGCTACTAGGGAATATCATGAGTCCTCGTGTACTTGAGAGCGTAAATTATAGGACGACTCTTCTTTCGCACTCGTGCAGTTGCAAAGTACTGAAACCCCTTGACATAAAAATCCGCTGGCCCAGATAGTATCCCCCTATTGAACTGAAGATGTGTTCTTCAACGCTGGCAAAACCATTACGTACGCTTTTCCATCTTTCCTACTCTACAGGTTTCTTTCTGAGCGGAGGGAAAACAGCATTTGTCTAGCCTGGTCCTCAAAAAGGTGAATCCTCCTTCCCCTCTAATTATTGTCCAATTGCACTTACGTCCCTTCTTTCCAATGTCATGAAAACGCTGATTAATTATCAGCTTAAGATACATATATCTCGAAGAACGAAAGCTTCTTAATGACCGGCAGTATGGCTTTCGTTTTTCGTGATTTAATGGTTTATCTAACCGAACACTGACACAAATCTTTACATCGTTTTGGAAAAAGTAAGATTATTGCACTTGATATTTCAAAATCATTTGATAGAGTTTAGCACCAAGCGCTCTTATTGAAAATGTGTGCTTTTGGTATTGATGAATCTCTTCTTCGTTGGATTAGAAACTAGCTTTCCAACCATTCAATACAAGTTGTTTTTAATAGTCATTTCTATATAGATTCACATCCTTGTCCTTCGGATGTGGGACTTCAACGGCAGCGTATGTTAAGCCCATTAAATACCAATGGGGAATTATTAACCATGTAGAATTTAATGATTCAAAAACTCAATTCTGTCTCGTATCGTTAAAGCCTAACCTACCCTGATGCCACTATCCATGTTTGGCACTTGCATTCTGGAAACTAATCAGCTTTCAGTTCTTGGTATGTGAATCACAAATCACCTCTTATGGAATGATCCCATTTCCAACGGTGAAAGAAATTTGTCAACCCTTTTGATCGGTCTGTAATTTACAAAGCCTTCATTCGTCTAGGACTTGAATATATCTCGCTTATCTGGAAAGGTGCTCCAAAAAAAGTTTAAATTTCTTGGATAGAATCGTTGTTTTACCTATATGCTTACAATGTTCTGCCGAATTAGCTAGCATACCTCCCCTTAAACAATTCAGCTGTAATACTCGCACTTCCAGAAACGCTAGTCAGTTTACCCTTGAGCTCAATTTCGGACTTACTGTCAAGTATAAAGATTCTTTTTTAAACCGCACATCGAGAATGTGAAATGCTTGGCCAACTCTGTTTTTCCCTCCCATTTCGATATTCAGAACTTTAATACTACGTTTCCACCGGGCACTAAACCGAGATTTAGCTAGATTTGTCACAAATTTCCTTGAAATCTCGAAGATTTACCATACAAATTTTAATCTCCTCAAATGAAGATTTCAAATAAAACTCATTGAAATCTACTTGGAAACATTAGTTTGTCAAATCAAACAAACTTTTTTTTCGGAGAATAATTGTTGAACTGACCCATTTAAACGCCAATTTCGTTTATTGACAGATGGAAATGTCAACAAAAACTATCTGTCTCACTTCCATATGACTCAAATTCAAAACAATAAACAACTTTCAAGAAATCACAGACGAAATAAAATGCAAGTATACAAAAATAATAAATATGTACAAGAATATAATAAAACTAATTACTTTTAGATGATGAGTGAACAAATACATATTTTTTTTCTTTTCGAAAGGAGAATAATTTGAAGTTTGGTTGTTATGACATAAACCAAACGTCAAATTAATCTCCTTTTCTTTGGTGGAAACACCTCATGATTTATTTTAAATCACTTGCCTTAAATCTCGGATTATTTTTTGGTGGAAACGTACTATTAGGATTTCTCCGACGGTGCACGAAATTTTCAACCCCTTCTGATCTTGCTGTAATTTAAAAACCTTCATTCGTTTAATACTTGAATATAACTCGCATATTTGGACAGGTGCCCCTAAAACAAGTTGAAAATGATAGGCGATAGATAGAACTATAACCGACACATTTAAATCTCTTGTACACCGCCACAATGTTTCATGCCTTTCTTTGTTTTACCTATATTCTTACAAACAATGTTCTGTCAAATAAGCCAGTTGCATTCCTCCCCTTAAACAATTCAGCCGTAATACTCGCACTTCCAGAATTGCTCACCAGTTTACCCTTTAAGCTCAATTTCGGGCGTACTTTCAAGTGTAGAGATTCTTTTTTAAATCGCACATCGATAATGTGGAATGCATTGACCAACTCTGTTTTTCCCTCCCATTTTGATATTCAGAACTTTAAAATCAATGTGCAACGGTATATCGTCTTATCGATTGGCTTGTCATTTCACGTTTCCAAACAGACCTTTATTTTGACAAACTTCAACATGACATTTTATATGTCACGTAGGGATGGATATGCCAAGTGGAAATTATTTTTATTTTTTGTAAACAGAAGTCGGAAAAGTGTTCCTCCAAAAACAAATTTCTTAAACTTGTCGGAATGGCTCCTAGGCCAGGTCAAACGCGGCACATTAATAGAAAACAAAATCACGCCAATAAATACTCAATAAGTTACTTATACAATAAATATGTAACTATTGAATTTCTAAAGTATTTGGTCTTCGATCCAAGGGCTATGTCCATTGTTGGTGCTCTAATTCTTATCGGCGAATTGATAGTAAATATTCTAGTCATACACAAAGTGCCGTACACAGAAATAGACTGGATTGCATATATGCAGGAATGTGAAGGATTTCTGAATGGAACTACAAATTATGCACTTCTCAAAGGTTTGTCATTTAGATTGTTTTTGTTTTCCTATTTGATCATAATTGCTTTAAAACGTTTTGGGACATAATTTAAGTTATAAAAATAAACTTACCTACCTGTTTATGAAGTAGCTGTAGACTATTTATATACTCTGATAACCAAAAGCACATTTTTCACTAGCCAATGCAAATAAGTTTCCCTGTGAATGAATAGAGATTTCTAAAAATACACACACTCGTATCTTACAAACTTAATTTTCATTTGGAACTCTTGAAATCCTGTCCAGTATTATATAATAAAAAAAATTGTCTTTTCTTACTTTAAATTGTCAATTAAGTTGTTCACCATAAAGCACATATATTTATGTTATTTTATAGGTCAGGTTTCAAATTAAGGGCAAAATCCTCTTAGTCCTTAAAATTACAATAAAATGTTTGGCATTGAGTTTGAAAAGTTACATACAAAAATAGTCTTTACAAAGAATGTGTAACACAAATGGTGCGCGAAAAGTTGAAGCTCACGAACTAACAAAATACACTATCGGCCAATTTCTTGACGAAATTCTAAAATAAAATTAAAACTTGATCCAGTTTTTCATATTTAGTCATTATGTAAAGTACTTGGTACTTTTAAGCTGCTTTTGTATACATAGGTCGATGGTTTTGCTAGCACTGATATATGGACCCGAGACCTGGGTGCTTAGTAAAAGCCACCCCGACCTCTTAGGTGCGTTTGTGAGGAAGGTCTTGCGGAGAATTGTTGGCCCTTTATGTGAGGAAGAACAGTTCCGGAGACGCTACAATCAACAACTGTATGCAATCTACCTCGAAAATGATATTGTAACAAAAATTAAGCTCGTTAGACTCCAGAGGACTGGACACCTAGCTCGTATAAATGAAGAGAAACCAGCTCGAAAAGTCCTTTATATAGTACATTTTATGCTAGGCGATAGCTCTTTCACGTCGTTAGTAGACCAACTGCGTAACTAGATAGCGTCGACTCGCAATCGGGATAAATGGGGGACTCGGATGCCGGATGATGATGAAGATGATAGTACTCAGTATGAAATAATTTTTTAATTCTAAAGTGTTTAATAATTAATATTTTGTCTTGAGCGGCAAATTTTTTTTAGAATTTAGTTTTGATTTTCTTCAATTTTTTCCTTACTTTATCTTGAAAACTCAAATCACAGAAATTACCAAATTTTAAACAGACTCCAAAGTCCTTCAATCTCTGGAATCTGAAATGATGCGAGTAATTTACATACATACAGTGGCTCTAAGCTTAAATGATGCAGTGTTTTTATTTACCTAAAAGCTTACGTTTTATAGACAAAATATGTCAAAAGTTTCCAAAAGCGAGTATTATACAGTCTTAGGATGTTATTATTTATATACAACATAATATATATAGTCACCAATTATTCTTTTTACTCAAATCCTACTGTAAAAACCTGTAACGCTCTCATCAAATTTCCTCTCAGCTTAAATGGTGCACTCAACTTAAACGGTATATAGCAAACGGTTGTTTTTGTTTTAGGCATAAAATCGTATTAATTTGTATTAGTTGTTCAAGTTATTAATTTGTGACGTGAATTAAGTTTAATTTTTTTATTTTTGAACATAAGCGAGTTAGTCATTAAAGAGAACAAAGATTAACCAAAGAAAAATTGCTGAAATGGTTGAAATTCAATCTTCAACCATTCAGCACATTATTGAGTAAAAAATGAATCGTCAGAAAAGGAAGGGCTACAAATAAAATATTTTCTGACATCGACCGAAGATGGATTGTAAGAAAAGTAAAGGAACATCCTTAAGTGCGCCTTAAATAGCTAAAGAAGCAAGAAAATATTTAAAGAAGAAGATAAGTACCGAAACTATACGAAGAATACTCAGAAATGCCATGGAAGAAGTGCCCCTAAAAAGCTCGAGGCCATATTAATAAGAATGACAAGTTTTGGAATATGGTAATTTTAACAGAGGAAAGTAAATATAACCTTGTGCAATCTGTGTAACCTTCATGGATTCGATTGGCATACGTTTAGAAGCAGCCACACACAGAGCTCTTGCCTAAAAATTTATGTGACACTGCAAAGCACAGAGGAGGTCACGTTATGGTTTGGAGTTACATATATATTTTCGTTAGGTGTCGGTAACCTTGTTTTTATCGAAAGAAACATAGAAAAATGATGAATTTGGATATTTCCAAACGGAATTTAGTATAAACTGCGGCAAAGTTACACATAAGGCATAATATCCGACCTTACCATGACAACGATCTCAAACATAAATCTAGAATCGTTCAGTCTTGGTTGATTTGAAACTACCCTCATGTTATGCAAACGCCCACTCAATCCCCTGAAGACATGAATGCAATTGTAAATTTGTGGTCAAAACTTTTGCGTGGAATCAGGAAACATCAAATACGTACCAAAGAAGGTCTAAAAAAGGGATTTTTGATGAGTTGAAAAAATAAATCCCGTTCATATAAAAAAGCTGGTTAGATTGTTGCTAAAAAACTGGAGTCTGTTATAAAACAAAAAGGATATCCAACTCAGTATTAGAAACTTATTTTCAACCAATGTTAAATTCTTTAAAATGTTTTGTTATTATTATTACTTATTTAAATCTGCATCAATTAAACTGAAGCGTTATTTTTGAATAAACACAAAATTAAGTCATGTTTTCAATATTAAATTTATACTAATTTGTTAAATTACCTACAAAATTATTAAGCAAATAGTTTTATTTAAAATGGTAACTATTTCCCTATAAAATAAAACTTTTAAATTTACAAATTAAGTGCATCATTTAAGCTGAGAGCCACTTTACATGAAAGTGACATTTATACTCCTTCAAGCGGTCTTAGTGCAATATTCAGGTACTTAGGTTAGGTTAGGTTATGAGGGGTGTGCACAGCATGAAGCTGTTGCGTACACGGGAGCCTATTGGTCCATTGTGATCCCCTGTAAAAAAGTAAAAGTTAGCATCGATGCTCCTCAATTTTGCCGATTAGCGTAGACTGGCTCGTTAACGAACCAGCCTGTGCTCTCCATAAATTTCCTCATGTTTGCCATTGAGACCTGTGCTAGATCATCCAGTTCTCCAACAAACCTGTTTCCGAAATGACTGAGTCGGCTGGTTTGGCGGTTCGGACAGTCACAGAGCAGGTGTTTAATGGTTTCTATTTCCTCCTCATCTTGACAGCTCCTACAAAAATCGGGTGCAAATGCCCCTATCCTGTTAGCCATTGTGCCAATGGCGCAATGACCTGTTAGTACACCTATCAAGATTTTAATGTTCTTTTTACTCAGCGATAGAATATACCGAGTTTCCTTTTCATTTGTGTTAGGCCATAAACTTCTAGAGATTGCGCAATCGTCCCTGGATTTCCAGGAGTTATTGATTTTCTATTTTAGTTTAAGGTCTATCTTCCTCTTGAGTACCCTAATCGGGACGAGTGGTCCACTAACTGAATGGTAGCTACTACTTGTGTCTGCTTCTGACCCTTTCCTGGCTAGTTCATCTACTATATCATTCCCTTCTATATTGATATGTCCAGGAACCCAGCAGAGCTTTACCTGGTTAGTGTGGCAGATTTTATTTAGTTCCTTCCTACAGTTTAAAACTGCTTTTGATCTTATGGTCTCACTGGCTAAGGCTTTGATAGCAGCCTGGCTGTCCACGAAAAAAGTAATCTCCGAAGAGCTTAGCTTTTCGTGATGTGCCAATTCAGCTGCTTTTCCAATGGCAAAGATCTCGGCCTGAAAGACACTACAGTCAGCTGGGAGTTTATATGACACTCTGATGTTGAGTGATTGGCAAAACACTCCCGCACCTGTTCCTGTTTCCATTTTTGAACCGTCAGTGTAGAAAGGGATACCCTGTTTACTTATAAGTGAATTAGGATCCCAACCCTGTCTTTCTGGTATGAAAATAGAAAATTTCCTATCAAAATCTAGTAAAGGGGGGATGTAATCGGTGGTCTCCATCAGTCCTGGAATCGTGTCATATCTTTGTAAGATTGACCCGTGTCCATAAGTGCTGTGCCTCCAAAAACTCAGTTCTCTTAAACGAATTGCAGTTTTGGCTGCCATGCACCTTATGAACTCATCCAGAGCCGGGAGGTCCAAGATCACTTCCAACCCAGCTTGTGGTGTGGATCTTTGAGCCCCTGTTATTCCTATACAGGCTAGTCTCTGTACCTTATTCAGGTTCTTGAGATAGCTTGATTTTTCCACCGCCTTCCACCATACAATAGAGCCATAGGTAAGAATGGGTCTGACAATCGCTGTGTACATCCATTGGATGACTTGCGGTCGCATACCCCAACGTACACCGAAGGTTTTTTTGCATGTGTAGAATGCACATAGTGCTTTTTTCATTCTCTCCTCAGTATTACGCTTCCATGTAAGCTTGGAGTCAAGGATTACTCCTAGAAATTTAGCTTCCTTTGAAAGTTTTAGAGGAATACCAGGATGGTTGAAGCCCTCCAGTTTCCATTTCTTCGTGAACAAAACTAGCTCTGTCTTGAGGGGGTTGACCCCGAGACCGTTCTTAGTTGCCCAAGAAGATAAATCCTTTAATGCATTTTCCATAATGTTTTCGATGATGGTAAGAAACTTGCCTGATACCAAAACCACTATGTCATCTGCATATGCTACGATTTTAATGCCCTGATCTTTGAACTTTGTGAGAATTTTGTTGACTACGAGGATCCAGAGCAGGGGTGAGATGACTCCTCCCTGTGGTGTGCCTCTAGTAAGTGTTTTCTCGATAGTGCTAACTCCTAATTGAGAGTTGATAATTCTGCCATTTAACATGGTGAAGATCCAATCGACAATGACAGATTCAACTCCAACCTCAACTAAGGCAGTTTTGATTGATTCCGTTTTAACGTTATTAAACGCACCCTCGATATCAAGAAATGCTGCCAGGTATATTCTTTATGTTCAAGACAAGATTCAGGTACTACTTATCGGTTTGTTTGTTTGAACGCGCTACCGCTCAGGAACTGGTCCGATTTAATAAAATGTTTTAGTGTAGGTAGACCATTTATTGAGGAAGGCTATAGGTTATGTAACATAATGCTAAAACAAATACTAAAGAAGCATCAATAAAAAAGGTTTTAAAAACGGGGATTTTTTCCCTTCTGAGTGCTTCCGCTGTGGCGTGGGCTGCAGAATGGTTAACGTTTTTCTAGAATCATGTATGACAATATTTCCCCTTTAAAAGTTTTATCTTTTAAAGTTGAATCACTATAACCTTTTTATGCTAACCTAATTTGTTCTAAAATAAAGATCAATTGAGGTAAGAAACTCTACTGTGTATGAAGTGCTCTGTTCTTAGTCCATGACTGTTTCTATTGGCAAATACTCCCTAATATCTTCTTTATGTTTGAATTTATTTTCAAAACAATATTGTTTCTTGGTGCTAGAATCGCCTTTTGAAATGGGATTTGATAGCCATGTATGTTATTTTGTAAATCAGGTTAAACACTTGCAATAAGTTCAACGTACTTAATTATAAATATCTTCCGTTGCGGTCACATAGCCCTCGGCATCAGTTTTTAACCGCCCATATCCTATTTTAATAGGAAATTAGGTAAAGAGGTAGTCTGTACCCAATCCACGAAATAAAAGAAGAAACGCATAATGATAAGCAACGATGATAGGTCAAAAAGCAGAAAGTAACTAATGAGTAATAATATGCTACTAATTAGTGTTCTTTAAAAAGAATAATATCGAATATCTATGTAATTATAAATATTGAGAATGAGATGTTTTACCGCAGTAAAAAGTAGCTTGAAACAGCGTCGTAATTACCTCCACACAAAAAATCAAGTCATAATATTCTTCCGTTGGGACGTGAAGGACGGACAAAGAAACAAACTAATTTCGAATGTTCGAAACTTTATTTTCAAATTGAAGTGAAATTTTATTCAAGAGAAACCCCTGGGCTATGGAAAATAACTTTCTACTTTACTATGTTAACCTAACACATTAAAATAAGAGCTGAGATTCCACTGATACTGAATTCTTCTTATTAACAAGTTCTAAGTCATAGTTTTGAAATGATTCACGTTTCCAATTTTCGAAAATGGGAACAATTTTGTGGGAATTTTTATACGCAATAATTTTTTTAATTCCAGATGAATTAAACAGTTTCCGGCGAAATACTTTTTTTTGGGTGAAACTCATTATAAAGTAAAGCTGGTTATGTAAAGGCGAGGCTCTACGAACTGACTCCCAAAAATGTTAACTCCCTTTAAAATAAATGCCAACAAAATTGATGATTTTTTCAAATAAAGATGCTCTCATTATTTTTCGGTGCTATTCATAGGGGAAAATGAGCTAAGTTAAGAATTAAGTCTGGTGGGATTTTTCTCATAATGAACTACCTCGAATTGGTTCTTATATTCTTCTAGCAATGAAAATGTAAACCTTTTAAATAATCTGTAATAGTACAAGTTTATTAAAATTGAACAAACAAACTTACTAACTTTATTCTTAATCTAATTTCAGGTGACACTGGGCCCTTGGTCTATCCTGCCGGTTTTGTATACATCTACAGCGCTCTATACTACATCACTTCACATGGCTCAAATGTTCGTCTGGCGCAGTATATTTTTGCATTTATATATTTATTGCAAATTTATCTCGTAATTCGTTTGTATGCAAAAAGCAGCAAGGTACCTCCGTATGTCCTCGTACTAAGTGTATTCACATCATACCGCATCCATTCAATATACACCCTGCGGCTCTTCAACGATCCCATTGCAATGTTATTCCTATACTTGGCCATCAATTTGTTCCTTGATCAACGATGGACCTATGGCAGTATATGTTTTAGTTTAGGAGTTTCGATTAAGATGAACGTATTGCTGTTCGCTCCAGCCGTCCTTCTACTATTTATAACAAACCTAGGATATCTACGTGCCTTGCAACAACTTATTGTGTGTGCAAGTATACAATTTGTTCTTGGAGCTCCATTCTTGTTATCCTATCCGTGGGCATATATCAAAGGAAGTTTTGATTTGGGACGAGTTTTTGAGCATAAATGGACAGTAAACTATCGCTTTTTGAGTCGCAGTATCTTTGAGAGCAAATTGTTTCATCTATCATTGCTTGGCTTACATTTGGGACTGTTGATACTTTTTGCATCGGTGACTTTTAATTTCTTTAAAAGCTATTGTCGATTACGTGAGCTACAAAAGCAATTGGAACCGCAAGTGAAGAGGAAGAACTTGGAAGCAAAGATGATGAAGGTTAAAAAACCCGCTCCCAAAGAGACTTCCGAAGAAATCACACCCGATCAACAAAGCTTCCTTGATTCATTTGAAAAATCCCTCAAAAAATCATCCGGACAAACAAAACCAAATAAAATGGCACAGGATTCAAAACAAGAACTAGACGCTACCGATGAACCAGAGAAGTATTCAATTCAATTTGATAAATGCACCCAATTGGCATTGTTACCGTTATTCTTGTGCAATTTTATTGGAGTTATTTGTGCTAGAAGTCTTCACTATCAATTTTATGTATGGTATTTCCATTCGTTGCCTTATTTGGTTTGGTGTACGAGCTTTAATTTGGGAACACGCTACTTGATTTTGGGTCTTATTGAATTTTGTTGGAACACCTATCCGAGTACGAGTTTCTCAAGTGCAATGTTACACTTTTGTCATTTTGTTTTATTGCTTGGTGTAGCAAGAAATGTTTTTCAAACCAAAGTAGTTAGTGAGAAATTAAATAAATCTCAATGAGAACAGAAAATTATAAAAGTAGTTTTTTTTTATCTAAAAATTTAATTCCTTGAGAAAGAAAATCTTTATGTAGCCTTTTCTCTTTTTTGTAAAATAATTATTGATTCAATTCTAGAGTTATAAGAGCTTCCTAAAGAGCTTAATCTATACTCCAAAATAAACCATTCTTTAATATTCACTAAAATATATACTGCTTATTTGATAACACCAACTCATATTTTGATCAATAATAATACCTAGGTATTTAAATGAAGTAACTAAAATCAGAAATTGTTACTTCTGCATTTCTGCTCTCAGTTCGGAAAGCGAAGTTGATTCTTTCTTGTGACCGCCGCCGTTCCTACTTACCTTGTGAGTTGTAAGTTTCTTTTAAACTAGTTGATTGTTTCCATCTCAATAGCCCTTTAGACTTTAAGTCTACACAATTTAAGCCTACAAAATTGGTCTATATCAGCCTATCTATACAGCCCTACTCTGCAATACTCGTATAAAGCTGCATTCTGCTATCCACCGGATTAGTCCGAAAATGTTTAAAACTTCCCTACAAAATTAAATATCCTTAGAAAATATACAATAGAATATACTACAGTAAACGCGACTTATAGAATCACAGACAGCATCACAACACGTAAGTTTGTTATTAATTTTAAAACCCAACTGTTTTACTTTTGAGACAGGGCATGTTCAGACGACATAAGGGACTTGAAAGTAAGGCAAGTTTCTAGCATTTGATTGGCCAGCTGCCAAAAAATTGCCTTCCAATTAAGGCAACTTTATTGGAAAGTTGACTGGAAAGTAAGTCAAGAAAAATCTCCCTAACTATCAAGTCAAGTCAACTTATGTCAAAATGATAATTGATCATGTTTTTTCATTCAACTGAAAGCTGAACTTTATTACTTTATGATTTATTTATTTTCAGCACAACTTCATTTAATGTTTTCTGTAAAAAGCTTCCTTGTAAATTTGGAAAAGAAATAAGCAGTATTTCTTTACAATACAAAATACAAATAGTTATGGCAAGCTGCCTGAGGAGTGTTCTGTAGACAATAATGATTTTGGTAGTTTTTGTACTATGAACTTGAAGTATAGGTTTGTGAAGTAAAGTTCTGAATATGAAATTCATGACACTTGAAAAACTAACTAGTTGCCTTGGTCAAAATTTACGTTCAAAGAATGAAGTTGACTGCAAATGAAGTCCCTTATGTTGTCTGAACCTGCCCATAATCAACAACTTGTGATTGAGTAATAAAGTTCAGCTTTTAGTTGAATTAAAAAAACATGATCAATTGTCATTTTGACATAAGTTGACTTGACTTGATAGTAAGGGAGATTTGTCTTGCCTAACTTTCCAGTCAACTTTCCAATAAAGTTGCCTTAATTGGAAGGCAATTTTTTGGCAGCTGGCCAATCAGATGCAAGAAACTTGCCTTACTTTCAAGTCCCTTATGTCGGCTGAACCTGCCCTATGTTTGTTACGAAAACCAGACTGCCATTTAGACAACTTGTTATTGGCTGCGTTCAATCTCAGACAGATAGGGTATTCGGATACCTTTTTGTTAGTGTTTTATGTGTAAAATAACAACTGATCAAAAACAGCTGAGATGTCAAAAAAGGAATCCAAAGGTATCCAAGAATTTCTGGGGTATGTAGGTATCTGACAGAACAACAAGAAAGAAACTTGAAAATTGATTTCAGCTTTTTCTATTTGTTGGTAAACAAAAAGATACAAAATGTTAGTTAAAGTTGTATTTGAGGATGTTCTGTACATAATAGACGATGAAGAATTTTGACTTCGAATCTTAAATGTTTCTCTGCTTTTTGTGAACAGCTGAAAGTTGCTTTTATTTTTTGACAGCTATCTCAATACAGCTATCCAACTCGTTCAACAAGGTATCTAAAAAGCCACCTATCCAAGATACCCTATCCAACACGAGATTGAACGTAGCCATTGAAATAAATGAAGTCTAGAATTTGATTTTACATTAAACTTTTAAATATTTTACCAAAAAAATAAAAAACAAATTAATTGGTCACATAAGGGTATGTGTACAATAATTCTCATTTTCAGGAATATCGAATGTTCGATAAGAGTTAAATGATTTCATTTCTTGTCGGTCTAATGGGCATTTTGAAATCAACTTAGATGAACAAACACGAACTTTTTTCAAATTTGTTTAAAAATCATTAAAATTCAGACAAGTATTTATGTACTTTATTCATAAAATATAAGCGTACATATAAGAGCAGATGCTTTATTTTTTCTAGAGAAATTATTTCGAATTCTGTTTTAATCCTTGGGGTTTCTTTTATATCTTTTGAAAGAGCTTTCTCTCTTCGTTGGACCATGTTACAAAGAACATTTTTGACTGGGAAACCAGCACACTCAGACCAATAGTTATTTTGTAATACCACATGGATCTTAAGATCCTTCTAAGCTCATTATATTAAAAGTCTCCAAGGTGGAGTCTTCGTCTTTGTGATAGCGCAGAACAAAAACAAAAAAAAAGTAAGACACTGTCTTTTCTTCTTCTTCATCCATGCAGCTTCTGCAAAAATCGTTTGTAGGAGCTCCTGGTCGAAAAACATGCCTACCCATTAAGCAGTGTCCTGTTAGGACTCCTATAATGGAGCTAATATGCAATCTACCAACCGACATGAGTTGCTTAGAGTATTAGGATCAACTACCTATTGGCCAAATTAGTTCAGTTGTCCGAGAAGTGATTGTATTAGACTATCTAATGTTAGCTTTCTTTATGGTACTCGTATCATGCTTTAGCATAAGTTGTTCCATTTTTTGCAAGTTCGTCAGCTTTGAAAATTCCTGAAGTTTCTCTATGATCCGGTACCCAAATAAAGTGAATTTTTAACAGCTCCATCTCCAGCTCTCCATCAGGCGGAAGTCGATATCACGTTTTCTCTAAACCAAGAGAGGGCTTCTTTAATGGCCAGAAGTTCTACCTGGAACCCGCTGCAATGAAGAAGAAGGGAAGACGAAATGAGAGACATCACCAACCAACCGCGTCATCGGTTTTTATCCATCTGTATACAATTTAATTGTTTCATCTGTCAAAAATTACTTTTCTCCCAGGTAGACCTGGAAGGAATGGAGACTTGGAAGTTTTTGTTGAATAATTGTGGATAAGGGGGATAAAGATCAGAATAATGAAGTGGCCAATATTATTTTTGGGATGTGCTAGCGGCCGATTGTTTGCTGAAAATATTTAGCGGTACAGGATGGAACAGAATATCAAGTGCATCGAAGGAGCTAGAACGATCGACCTGCCCAGATAATGAGCTTGTTTAAAGCAGTTTGTTGTAGTTCCTTCAGTCTGTTAAGATGTGTCCTAGATACCGCTGTGGCAACGTCTCTTTCGCACAGGCAATCAGTCTGAATCCCTCTTTTTCTAAAGTTGTTAGTAGTTCATTCAATGTTAGGTTCCAGGGGATAGCAAAAAGGATACTTTATCTGAACAAGTGTTAAAAATTTCTATTAAAACTAACCAACAAACTATTCAAAGAAACTATTTAAACTAAATACAATTTCAAAATTAAAATTTTAACAATACAAATATGTATTTTTAAAATTTAAAAGAACCAAATTTTCAAATTTAAGCTATTATTTACTAAGCAATAAATTCAGAACTAAATTCATGTATAAATGATATTTAAAATTTTTTACTAGGTATACAAATAAAAAACGTAATAATTTACATTACGTACTTGGCACGAAATAAAAAATTAATAAATAATAAATTGTGAGCAATCATTATCAATAATGAATCCAGCTACTCTTCAACCATCAGCAACATAATATTTATTTTAATAACCTAAGCCAATTAATTGGAACAATTAATCGATTCGAATTTAAAAGACTTGCTCTTCAGGATTAAAGAAGCAAAGGTGTCACCTTATATGTATTGTTTGCAATTGACAAATCCTCCAAGAATAATTGTCATCATGAAAAGTGTTACTCAATTAAGCCATTCGGATTCTGCATAAGAACTGTAAGCCCCTTCCCTTCTTCACTTTACTTGCACCACATAATTTAGTTTTAGGTGAAAAAGTACATCATTTTAAATATACGACTGAGAAAGTTATCCAATTCAGAAACCCTTCCCCTTAGCTAAAAAATAAAGGGCTATTCGTTGATAAGACAAACAATTAGCTCAATTAATTTATAAAATAGATATTTATTACAACGAATAAATGATTAATTAAATTTAATACATAATAAACCAAACCGAACAAAAATAACAATTTTAGTCAGCAGCGCATGATGCAGTCGTTTGCTGAAGTGTTGTCGCTGTTTGTGACTGGGACTGTGTCAGTGACTGTGACTGTAACTGTAACTGTGACAAAGGCCTCTGTTGTTCGTCTTCGTCTTCTTCTTCTTCTTTTTGTTGCTGCAGATGGTGCATCTGATGCATTTGATCTTGTGAACTTGAACGATGTTGGGTTGAGAAAAACCTTAGAATTGAAGTTTCACTATTCCGTCGACTAGACGTTGGCGTTCTTTGTGTATGATGCTGCGGGTGATGGGAGTTTGAATGTGACGACGACGATGACGGAGACATTAAATGATCGGAATTGTTTGTGCCCGAGTGTGAGGTTCGTCTACGAGACACTGAGTTCTGTAACCTAGAACTACCTTCGACAGCTCGAAGACTCTGTAATCGAGGCGACGAAATACAATGGCTAGGAGGGTTGCTTGCAGAGCTATCGTCCCTATTCGCTTGTCTTTCGTCCTGAATTTTATCCGACAGTATTGTACTGCGACCAGTCATTAGTTTTTGCTTTCGAATTTTTGTCAGCCAATCGACTTTGTCTTTGAGTTTTCTTTTGGGTGACATTATGCCCAGGTGTGGGGCATCACCGTCGACAACATAGTTGGGCAGGTTTGAAGTGGGGGAGAAGATCACAGATGAAAAGGCTGAATTGGATGCCGGAGGCGATGGAGTCGCTCCCGATGTGGATGCATTGCCATTCGATAGAATTCGCTCGCTCAGTGGAGAGAGCAGTTTTAACTTGGCTAAAGCAAAGGCGCTTGTGGAAGGGAGAACGGCGTTAGCGGTGGCGGCTGAGGAGTCATTCGTATTTCTATTGTATTTATTTTCTTGATTACTGTCTTCTGGATTATCTGCAATGGAACTGATAATTGGTTCGTGGGCATTGGGCATTTCCTCGGAAATAGCACAAAGTTTCGATGTGCATGGTCCTGTGGGACTGAATAACCTCCTTCCCCTGGACTCGATTACCTTTTGTCGCTTCTGTTCACTGCCTCCGTTCTCATAGCAAGAACTCTCGCCCAACATATCAGCAAAAGATCTCTTCGATGGTACTTTCTCCTCGGTACTGGGCGTCTTTTCATTTTGTTCCACAATCCTTTTTAGCGATCTTGGAGTACATTCCAGCTCCTTTAAATTGTACTTGGGTTGTGTGTTCATTACGGACTTGGCGACTCGGTTATCACCCGATTGACAAAGCTCAGCATGTCCACGGTAGAGTGTTTCATTCGCCTGGTCTATTGCTTCGGGTCCTATTCGCCAAATCTTATGACGAGCATCATCACTGCACGTAACAATCGGCATATCACCATACGCTCCCCAAGCTACACACGTCACCTCTACGGTGTGTCCAGCCAGAGCCACCAGTGGCTCTGATCGCTTAAGATTCCAAATATAAGCTTTCTCATCGCTACTGCCACTTATCAAATACTTGCCATCGGGGCTAAGGCAAGACTTTATGAAGAACGTACTATTCCGAAGGCCATGATACACTTGGAGTGGCTTCGTTGAATATGAAAACAGATTGTAACAATAGATGGAGTTGTCTGTGCAATTGGCATAGAGTTTGGCGCCAGCTTCGTCAATAATAAGATTTGTAAAGCCCTTAAATGTTGAAGAGCCCGCATATGGCAAGCTATATTTTGGCAAAGGCTCTTTTTTGTAACATGTATAATTTCGTCGTAGATCCCAAACCTTAATGACGCCGTCTCCAGCTCCACATGAAATCAATGTGTTACTGTCCTGAAATACAAAATAAAAATGATGGTTTTAAACAAAGGTAGGAAGGAACTCTCAATACGACAAACAAAACAAAACAAGTTTATCAACTTTTTCACTTCAGAAAAACTTACCTGGAAAACTAAGCCTGTGATACTACTCGAAGTAGCATTATGTCCAAGCTTGGGTGTCCTTGTCTTTTTCTTTTGTGAAACAGGCGTACCAGGCCCGCCTGAATGACCGCTGTAAATGCAGTTATCCGCCCTCGGAGTCAAGTCCAAATTCAAATTTGCCCTCGTGTCCCAAATCAAAATAGCTCCATCTCGTCCGCCAGTAGCAAACACAGACGAGTCTCTTTTGCGAAATGCAGCGGTTTTGACAGAACGCGTGTGGCCATTAAACGACCGACATTCTCGAATATCAGGACCTGCAACTTCCCAAAGACGTGCTGTGTGATCGCCTGAAGCCGAAACAAACTTCATTTCTCCGGGCGACCATTCCAGATCGAAGACCGCATTGAAATGGCATTGGGGGGCATTTAGGGCTTTCTCTTCGCAGTCTGTGTTTCTGATGGTTGTATCCTGCAACGCAATCTAGAAGGAGATAAAGGCATGAATAGCTTTCAAAGCAAAAGTTATTTGGAGACTTACCTTTCCATCTTCATTGGCTATTGCCAGGATGTGTTTGTAATTTTCACAATTAGCAAATTTCGCCGAAAATAATGGTGGCTCTGGATTATAGTCAGAACTATAGGTACTCGGGGTTATACCCCTCCAGCTGTCCTCTTTGGCAACGCACAGGCGGCGGAGAGCGAAGTCATAAGTAAAATCGTTAGCTGAAAGTTTGATTAAACGATTGTAGATTAATAAGGAGTAATGGAATTAAGGATAAATGAAGAATTTAACAAAATTCTGATTGAAAAATTGTATGGCAATTGTTTTTTTTGGCGCAATTCCAAATTTTGCCAAGTAGTTGCAGTAAACAAAAATTCAAGATGAATTTTCTTGGTTACTTCAAGATATTTGCTGGAATTTACTTTACTTACATATGCCTTGTTGTTTTTCGAAAAACGACACAACTCTGTTCATTTTGTTATTAATTTATTTATTAATAGAAATCATTAAAAAAAGTTAACTAGCTTAAACTATTCGAGCGGGGATTTATAAAATATGTGTAGAAGTAGTTGGTTGAGAAGAAATGCAAGTGTCAAAAATTCAAATTGCGCGCAATTGTCAAACTAAGAACTGTTTGATTTCTTTTCAAGTGATGACCCTCATATTAGTGATGCCACTTTGTATAAGATTTTTGATATAATAAGTTCTGTTTTTCGTACATTTTGTAAATTCACACATTTTCAAGATAATTAAATTTGTGAAGTTATGAATTGATAAAAAAATATAATTTCAGTTTTTAATAGGGATTTTTCATTTTATAATTTTATGAAGTCGCTTTAAACGATTCTTGCACAATTTGAAATAAATATGTAGTTTGTTCTAAAAAGTATTAAACGGCAGTTTATTGACATAAATAAATTTGTTCGCTGAAACATTTCATTTTATTTTTCTGTAGTACGTGTGGCGTGATGGTTAGTGCGTTGGACTGTCATGCCAGAGGTCTTGGGTACAATTACTGACTGTGCCATCTAAAGTTTTTTCACGGGTTCTGCCTCTTGCGAGGAATTGACAAATCCTCCAAGAGTAATCCTTGTCATGAAGAGTGCTTTCTCAAATTAGCCGTTCGAATTCGGCTAAAAACTGTAGGTCCCCTCCATCCTTGACAACAGTACTCGTACACATGAATGGTTGTGAGTTGTTAGTCACTAGGACTAGTTCTCAACTTACTGTTGCTCCTGTTTGGAGCTTACTTAGTCGAAAATGACGCTGCTGAATGGATTACGCTAAATACCAATATCTTAAATATTAAAGTTACATATTTAGCTATCCATGCATGAAGCTGCACATTTTTTTAATTTGACATAGAAAATTGACTGAAAAAGATCCATATCTTATCTCATTAGACTTCTTTCTGATTCAAAAACTACGGAAAGTAAACAAACATAAGAAAAAAGGAGACGGGTGTAGGTATGGACGTTTTATGTCTTGGATCTACATATCGGATTACCTATATGGACCATTGCCGATAATAAAACGCAGCTATTGTTTTCTATTATTAACGACTTTTCTTTCTTTTTGTAAGGAATTAAACATCCATTGATTTCTCTTAAAATATTTTCCTACACAATTTTGTGATTATTCTGTATCATCTGTAGTCCGACTACCATTCAAAAAAAAACCTTGAAAGTATCTTGGAAAGGCTTCAAAAGATTTAGAGAAAAGAAAATTCAAGTCTTACTTCTCATTTATGTTTTCAACGTGACTTAGAATAAAATCGATCTTTGAGTTCTCTAATTGTAAAACTAAATAAAAATCCAGTTTTGTTTTTATAAGCAAACTCGAATAAGTTGATTAATTTTTTGAAACTAGACATAAGCTGAAATATTCGTTTGTTATTTTGCAAAAAGTTAGTCGAAATAGATATGACGGATTGTAAATATGTCACTTAAATTCCCAGAGCTTGCTGAAGCATCTGGATGAGTTCAAAAGTATCTTTATTGATTCAATAATTGATATTATATGCGTGTCGGAAACGTGGTTGACCAAAGAAATAGACAGCGGCATTCTAAGCACCGGTACGTATAGGGTTTTTCGGTCTGATCGTATGTTTTCCAGAGGTGGAGGTGTGGCCATTTTTATTAAAAAACATTTTAAAAGTAGAATTGTACTGAGCACTGCAAGCAATAATGGTATGGAATATCTATTCATAGAAGTTGCATGTGCTAGCGAAAAATGTCTGGTTGGTGTAATTTATAAACCACCCAACATAAGAGACACAAATATCATAACGGATATCTTGGAGGAAGTTACACCTAACTTTAAGCATATTATTATCTCAGGTGACTTAAATATTGATCTTCTTGACAAACATAACAGTAGGACTAAGCACTTCAACGACAATCTCTTATCTCTTAACCTTTCTCCTATAAACAGTGACCAACCCACACATTTTACATCCTCTAGGTCAAGTTTGATTGACGTGTTTCTGGTAAACCAACCTGACCTTGTAAATTTTTATGGGCAGCTCGATGTTCCAGGTTTTTCTAAACATGACCTTATAGCTACTTTTTACAGCATTAATCTCAACCCAGCTCAAGAAACGGAGACCATCTCGTTTAGAAACTTTAACGGTATAAACATGCAGTCGCTGGTAACCAATATCTTCAACTCCAACTTAGAAAATATCTACCAACTTCCTGACGTCAATGACCAAGTAACAATCTTTACAAGTACGATTAATGACCTTTTTGAAGAATTTGTTCCTATTAAAAATATTCGAGTTAAGAACTCCGAGTTAGGATGGTACTCAAACAAAATCGACGAACTTATCCTGAAAAGAAACAAAGCTTTTGGACGCTGGAAAAGATATAAATTGCCACAACTGTTTCAGGAGTATAAAACATTAAGAAATGATGTAAATGTTGAAATAAGAAATTCTAAGCGTAGGTTTTTTGCTTCTAAATTCAACAATGTTTCGTCCAAAAGACTGTGGAGAAATATAAAATCTCTTGGTGTTACTAAGAAAAAAATGAGTGACGTAGAATTCTGCGACGTAAATGAATTAAACCAACAGTTTGTTAGTGCTGCTTCCAATGTAAATATCAGTGATGTGACTTACCGATATAACGACGCAAATAATGAGCTTCCTTTGAGTTTCAGTCTTGATAGAATTTACGAATTTGAGGTGTTTCAGGCCATTAAAGACATTAAATCGGACGCTATTGGATTAGACAATATGCACCCTAAATTTGTAAAAATTATTCTCCCTTTTATAACTCCTTTTCTGACACATATTTTCAATACCATCGTGACAAAATCTAGCTTCCCGAAACTTTGGAAAGCTTCAAAAGTAATACCGGTTCTTAAGAAGTCAAACTCGCCAAAACAAGAATACCGACCAATTTCCATCCTACCTTTTATCTCAAAGGCTTTCGAAAAGATTGTAAGTAAACAGATAACACGTTACCTGGAAACATATCGTTTAATTACACCCTTTCAATCTGGTTTTCGATCAAAACACAGCTGCACAACAGCACTTCTTAAAATTACCGACGACATACGACAGCAAATTGACAATAATCTAGTCACTACTTTAGTCCTCTTGGATTTCTCGAAAGCATTTGACACTGTGTCACATGAGATTCTTCTAAAAAAACTTAAAAACCATTTCTTCTTTGAAAACTCTGCCCTTTCTCTTATTAAAGAATATCTTAGCCAACGAACACAAGCTGTTTATGCAAATTCTATGTTGTCTGATTTTCTCCCTACCTCAAGTGGTGTACCTCAAGGATCAATACTAGGTCCTCTGCTGTTTACGCTTTTTAACAATGATCTTCCTTCAATACTCAAGCACTGTAAGGTCCATATGTATGCAGACGATGTACAAATTTACTTAAGCTATAGAATTGGTATGGTTGAAGATGCAACAGCCAGAATAAATGAAGATCTGATGGGTATAAAACAGTGGTCGAGGGAAAATCACCTAAAACTGAATTCTAGCAAAAGCCAGGCAATTGTGATAAGTAACACTGTCATAGATACTTCATATCTTCCAAATATTGAACTAGGTGGTGAAAAATTAAACTATGAGAGAACAGTAAAGAACCTTGGGGTCGTTTTTAACCAAACACTCTCGTGGGATGATCTTCTCTCACAAGCTGTTGGTCGAACCTATGCTGCTCTGCGGGTTTTTTACATATGTGGAAGTTGTCTCCCTGTCGCAACAAAAATGACCATTGCAAAAACACTAATTTTACCAACTCTTTTTTATGGAAGTCCCATTTTTTGTGGTCTTAATAGTTACAATAAACGCAAAGTACAAGTTGCGTTCAACAATATTGCTCGTTTTGTATACGGCTTGCGTCGCTTCGATCATATCTCACTGCAAGCAGGTAGTATTTTCAATATGCCTTTTAATAAATACATTGACTACTTAGCTTTAATATTTCTCTTTAAGCTGATACATACAAAAACTCCTGAATATCTTTTCGAAAAACTTTGTTTTCCAATGTCACAGAGAAGTAACATTCTCATTGTCCCTTCTTTTAAATACAGGAACACAAAACTACAGTTCTTTGTGCATGCAGTTGGCCTTTGGAACTCCTTGCCTAACAATCTGAGGGGTATTCACAGCTACAATAGTTTTGAGAAATCTTTGAAAAACCTATATAAATGTTGAAATTGTTTCTGAAAATATTTGTCTGTTTTTTTTTCTTCTCTTTCATAAATTTATAAAATCACTATCTCTCACTCTCTCTTTCTCTGTAATTATCAAATATGTAATTTCTATAATTGTAATTTATAATTCACTTACTTATAATTCTGTTAACTTAATAAGATATAAATTGTTATTTAGTTTTACCTTTTTTTCAATTGCTTACATAATTTTTAAAATTAAATGAATGTATACTAAGTATTAATAATAAGACACATTGTTTTAAAATGCTTATTGTTTAATAAAATAAATATGAAAAATGAAATGTCCACTAATATAGCGCCATATGTTGCACGCGAAGATATAAATATAGTAATAACATAATCTACGAACGAACCCCTTTCATTCAGATCTTATTTCAATTTGCTTCAATTTACATAACAGAAAATATTAAAACAAATTAAATATAATAAGTACATTATTCATGATATTTTTTAAATTTAAAATTGTACAGGTTCAGACAACTTCATTTGCAGTCAACTTCATTCTTTGAACGTAAATTTTGACCAAGGCAACTAGTTAGTTTTTCAAGTGTCATGAATTACAAATTCCGAACTTTACTTCACAAATCTCTACTTCAAGTTCATAGTACAAAAACTACCAAAAACATTATTGTCTGCAAAACACTCCTCTGACAAGCTACAAGTCCATCACGATCTGTATTTTGTATTGTAAGGAATTATTACTTATTTCTTTTCCAATTGACAATTAATCCTTTTACAGAAAATTTTAAATGAAGTTGAACAGAAAATAAACAAATCATAGAGTAATAACGTTCAGCTCTCAGTTGAATAAAAAATCATGATCGACTGTCATTTTTACAGAAGTAGACTTGACTAGATAGTTAGGGAGATTTTTCTTGACTAACTTTCCAGTCAACTTTCCATTAAAGTTGCCTTAATTTGAAGGGAATTTTTTGGCAGCTGGCCAATCAGATACTAGAAACTTGCCTTACTTTCAAGTCCCTTATGTCATCTGAACCTGCCCATTGAGTATTTTTTGAGTCAAGCCGTTTTGGTGTGAACTTCGATATATTTTTTACAACTTTGTGATAAATTATTCTGACAATTCAATTGTATCAATTTTCAAATATAAAAACCGTTCTTCTACAGCTAATGATTTTTGGGACAGTTTCAATTGCAAAGAAAATTTCTAGTAAAAGTTGTATTTGTTTAAATGCAATATGGATTTTATATTTGCTGGAATGTCAATTTTGACCAAGTCATCTACAGTAATTTCCGCTTAATTACACTTCATAACAAATTACAAAATGATAATAATAGCTCCCTGTTATTTGTTTTCTTTTATTTGCACTTTCAGTTGTGATTGTCGGTGGCATTAATTGAGATGAATATGTTATTTTTTAACTGACCAACTTGTGCAATTCAGCGGTTTTCGCTTAATTGAACAGGTTGGCCAATTAAACAGGATTCAGTTTATTGAACCTACCGGATTATTGACCGAAAAATCAGACAAAGTGGTCAGTGCAATTAAGCGGGGAACACTGTAGTTAACTTTCAAGTGTCATACATTTCTAACTCCGAACTTGACATCACTAACCTTTAACTTCAGTAAATCGTGCAAAAATTGCCAAAAACATTATTGTCTACAAAACACTAATCAGGCAAGCTACAAGTCCATTAGCATTTGTGTTTTGTGTTATCAAGTAATATTACTTATTTCTTTTTCAATTTGACAAGAAACTCTTTTACATAAAAAATCAAATGGAATTGTGCAGAAAATAAATAAATCAGAGAGTAATAAAGTTCAGCTTTCAGTTGAATGAATAAACATGATCAACTGTCATCTTGACTTACTTTCCAGTCAACTTTTCAATGGGCAGGTTCAGGCAACATAAGGGACTTCATTTGCAGTCAACTTCATTCTTTGAACGTACATTTTGACCAAGGCAACTAGTTAGTTTTAGTTAGTACAAAAAGTACCAAACAAATTATTGTCTGCAAAACACTCCTCAGGCAAGCTACTAGTCCATCACGATTTGTATTTTGTATTGGGCAGGTTCAGGCGACATAAGGGACTTGAAAGTAAGGCAAGTTTCTAGTATCTGATTGGCCAGCTGCCAAAAAATTGCCTTCCAATTAAGGCAACTTTATTGGAAAGTTGACTGGAAAGTTAGTCAAGAAAAATCTCCCTAACTATCAAGTCAAGTGAACTTATGTCACAATGACAATTGATGATGTGTTTTAATTCAACTGAAAGCTGAACTTTATTATTCCATGAATTATTTATTTTTTGCTTAATTCCATTTAATCTTTTGTGTAAATGGGTTCCTTGTCAAATTGGAAGAGAAATAAGTAATATTTCTCTACAATACAAAATATAAATCGTGAAGTATTTGTAGCTTGCCTGAGAAGTGTTTTGTAGACAATAATGTTTTTGATAGTTTTTACAATGAAGTTAAGGTAAAGGTTAGTGAAGTAAAGTTCCAAGTTTGAAGATTATGACAGTTGAAAAACTAACTAGTTGCCTTGGTCAAAATGTACATTCAGAGAATACAGTTGACTGCAAATGAAGTCCCCAATGTTGTCTGAACTTGCCCATTGTAAAGAAATATTAGTTATTTCTTTACAAATTAAAGAGAAACCCTTTTACAGATAGCATTAAATAAGTTTTGCAGAAAATAAATAAATGATAGAGTAAAAAAAGTTCAGCTTTCAGTTGAATGAATAAACATGATCAACTGTCATCTTGACTTACTTTCCAGTCAACTTTTCAATGGGCAGGTTCAGGCAACATAAGGGACTTCATTTGCAGTCAACTTCATTCTTTGAACGTACATTTTGACCAAGGCAACTAGTTAGTTTTAGTTAGTACAAAAAGTACCAAACAAATTATTGTCTGCAAAACACTCCTCAGGCAAGCTACTAGTCCATCACGATTTGTATTTTGTATTGGGCAGGTTCAGGCGACATAAGGGACTTGAAAGTAAGGCAAGTTTCTAGTATCTGATTGGCCAGCTGCCAAAAAATTGCCTTCCAATTAAGGCAACTTTATTGGAAAGTTGACTGGAAAGTTAGTCAAGAAAAATCTCCCTAACTATCAAGTCAAGTGAACTTATGTCACAATGACAATTGATGATGTGTTTTAATTCAACTGAAAGCTGAACTTTATTATTCCATGAATTATTTATTTTTTGCTTAATTCCATTTAATCTTTTGTGTAAATGGGTTCCTTGTCAAATTGGAAGAGAAATAAGTAATATTTCTCTACAATACAAAATATAAATCGTGAAGGATTTGTAGCTTGCCTGAGAAGTGTTTTGTAGACAATAATGTTTTTGATAGTTTTTACAATGAAGTTAAGGTAAAGGTTAGTGAAGTAAAGTTCCAAGTTTGAAGATTATGACAGTTGAAAAACTAACTAGTTGCCTTGGTCAAAATGTACATTCAGAGAATACAGTTGACTGCAAATGAAGTCCCCAATGTTGTCTGAACTTGCCCATTGTAAAGAAATATTAGTTATTTCTTTACAAATTAAAGAGAAACCCTTTTACAGATAGCATTAAATAAGTTTTGCAGAAAATAAATAAATGATAGAGTAAAAAAAGTTCAGCTTTCAGTTGAATGAAAAAACAAGATCAACTGTCATTTTGATAGAAGTAGACTTGACTTAATAGTTAGGGAGATTTTTCTTTACTAACTTTCCAGTCAACTTTCCATTAAAGTTGCCTTAATTGGAAGGTAATTTTTTGGCAGCTGGCCAATCAGATACTAGAAACTTGCCTAACTTTCAAGTCCCTTATGTCGTCTGAACCTGCCCAATAATTGCCTTAATTAGAAGGCAATTTTTTGGGAGCTGGCCAATCAGATACTAAAAACTTGCCTTACTTTCAAGTCCCTTATGTCGTTTGAACTTGCCCCATTGTCTACTTTTAAGAAACTTAAGTGAAGGTTATTAAACGTACATAAGAGCTTTATGAAAAATCAACTCAAAACAACCTAAAATCTACAAAACTTAAATGTTAGATTTTTTTCAGTTGTACATAGACGAAGACCCAAGTGTTTAGTATTTTTCTATTATCCTTAAGTTAGATCTGATCAAAATTTCAAATTAATTTCTTGTGCACGAACCAAAAACGTGCCCTTTAGAACATACATATGTAGATACATCATAATTAGCAAATTGGACTTGAGATTACTATTAGGGGTAGTTAGATGCCAGATACAAGGGAATACAAGTTTGACAACTTTTGATGTTAGGTAACCCGGTTTTTTCTGTCTGGTTTACAAAAAAAAATGTCAGTTTCAAAATACCTATGCATAGAAATTCTGCAAGTTTAAAGTTATAGACGGAAGGGTTGATTTTCTTGAAACACAATAGTCTTTTAATTTTCATTCTTGCCATCAAATATTTCTTTAAAAAATATTTGCAAAAGACCTTAAATTTAGTTCTGGGTTCCCTACCATAAATGACCCTGGGTTATGCCAATTTTTGAAATATGTAGAATTAAATAATCTTTTATTTGATACCAAAATCAATGATCATTTGGCAAACTCACTTTTTTAAACCAGGTTACCATATAGGCATTATGTTCAAGATTAAAGTTTTTTTTTTACTTCTTTACAGGGTATCTTTTATAGCACACCCGATTGGAATGGAACTCAAAAATGCATTTGAATTTTACAATATTAAACACCCTATGGTTAGGTTATAGCTATAGCATCCTTATTATATTTTTAATAGAATATTGGTCATTATCAAATAACAGAGGAAAGTAGATTCGTTCTACGTATTTGGAACTATAAAGGGTTTTCTATAGTTTAGAATAAAATTTACAACAATTGTAGATAAAATTTACTTTATAAATAAAACTTAAAGGTCTTTTTGTTTTGAAGTCGGCCACAAATTTAATTTATTGTAAATATTTCACTTTATTTACACTCAATTGCTTAAAAGCAGACATTTTACAAAAAGAAAAATTATCTTTAATCTGTTATTAACTATTTATTATATTTGTTTATAGACTTCAGAAATATTTTTAATTAAAAACACACCAAATTCTAACAAACTATCCCCATTCATAACATTTCTACAAAATCTTTAAAACTCCGTTCCATTATACCTATGTAGAAATATAAGAGCAACAAAGAACGACTTAGTTGTGGATTTATATCATTAACATCATCACAAGTCAAGCAAAACACTTAAAGATAGAGACCCTCTCTCTCAGTCTCAATTCCTATTCCAGATACCTACGCTAACGCTACGCATTTACCATTTCAGAAAATACCTCATTTCAATAGGGGACCCGTATTGCTGTGCCGGCCGTATTATATGCCTGTCTCTAATTTCCCCTTTTTATATTACATACATAGCTTAAAAGGTCTAGCGCGGGTAGGGTAATAAATGTTCTGTGTATATCTTCTGGCACCCCAGTTGTTCAGTTCACAAAGAACCCGATTAATAAACATAGTTTCTCTGAGAAAAGTGGTTGAACGACGATACTCTTCTTGTCGACCGTCGTTCCTCGTGGGGTTTTTATTTTTCATTTATTAAATAAAAATTGTTGAATACACAAAAATTGTGTGTGGTGCGTCATTTTTGTTGATGGAATACTTGTGATTTGTTCATTTAAATAGGTATACAAAACATATTTACATTGTTTTTAATTTATAAACAAAACTTTTTGTAGGTAAATAGATAGAAAAATAAAGATGACATCTCGACCCCAACGTACAGAACTAACAATAAAAGAAAAATTAGAAATTATCGAATCGTTGAATAACAAAAAATGCTCACGCAAAGATCTGCAGGAACGTTACAAAATCACCAAACCCACAATAACCAGAATTATGTCGCGTGAGTCTGAATTGAAGAATAGCAAGAACTCGAAGTTGAGGCGCATTCGCAGTGGATCCAATCGACTTGTCGACGATGCCGTTTCGAAATGGTATCGTTCCATGAAGGAACAAAATATTTTCGTAAATGGGCCGCTATTGCGGCAACAGGCTGTGAAAATTGCCCGAATGATGAATAATCAAACATTTGAGGCAAATAATGGATGGCTATGGCGTTGGCAGCAAAGGGAAAATGTTAAATTTAATACTTCCGGTTTGGGAAGGACAGCACGGAAAATGCAAAGCGTTTTGGATGTAAAAAATGATTTTTATGAAAATACATCTATTCAAAGTTTTGATGACTCGAATAGGAATGTCTCTTGGCAGAGTATGACGAATGGGTTGGAGGAAAGTGGAGTGTCACATTCTGAAATGAGTGTGGTTGTGAAAGAGGAAGTAGATGACTTTCAAAGGAATCCTTTTGAAGCGGAAGTTGTTTTTGATAACGAAAGCCGTGATGAAGGTGTCTGTGATAATGAAGCCAGTCGAAATAACTATCCTAACGAATGTTTGAATAGCGGCAATGACGACACAACAAAGGTAAGACATTTTTGAAAAATGTATGTTTATAGATTGTAACTTGAATTTGTGATAGAGTGCTGCAAAGTTTGCATTGCAGAAGCTTGACTGTAGGTATTTAAAAACGAAAGCAATTTGCGTTTGTCAAAATTCGGGCCTCAAATTCAAAATTTTAAACTTTATCCGTCCATGGGTAAATTCAGAGTTCCTTCAAAAATTGATTTTTTTTTCGTGGCGCATGGAACACGATTGGAATTAATCTATTTTGTTGTCATTGTATTCGTGTTTGTGTAAACGAGTGCGGTAAAGCTGTCAAATTCCCAGCTAAACATTAGCTGTGCTCCAGACCTAGTTTCAAACAGTTTCACACTGAAATATTTAGTTATTTTTAGTCCGTAGTCATTCCACACTCATTCAAAAGTTGTGCTCATTCTTACAAAAGAGAGAGAGCGCGAGACTAAAACATTTCCCCTTTTTTTGATTTGATTTGATTTCTGGGCTGGCTGTCAAATTCGATTTGACGTTCACGGCAAGTAATGACAGAAGAAAAAAAAAACGTGTGTGGCCTATTGACAAAGGGTTGCCCAAGTAATTCTTTTATTTTTATTTTAGTTTTGGTAAATGTGAACATTGTTCATATTTTCTATTTCCTTTAATTAATCAAATAATTTTCATAACATTTATATCTTTTTATAAAACTGTTAAAAAAAATTTGTAGTATATAATTGTCAATATTTATTGAAAATTGTAGTGATTTCTTGAAAAAAAAAAATAAATTAAAGTTTCATAATTTGAGGAATACATAATTGTATTTGTATTTAAAATAAATATAAGTTTACTTTTATTGGATTCTTAAGTTAATTAAAATGTATCAATGATCTTCTGTAATTCTGTTGGAGTATATTTTTTGACGTTAAGAAAGTAGTCAAAACTTGTGCAAATCGGTGGGAAAACTGTTCCAGACATTTTAACAGTTTGCTTTTTCTCTGAGAGCATTTCATCCCCACTACTCAAATTTGACATTTGACCAAATTTTAGTGCGAGAAATGTCTGGAACACAGCTATTTTTTTTTAAATTGTATTAATGTTGGTAAAATGAGGGGTAAATCTGCCGAAAAATCAAGATCCACAGATTTGATTTTAAATCAAAAACAAATCAATTTGTTTTGCCCCATGGAATGCAAAAACAGGGGAATTTTATGTTCTTGGTGGCCAGTTGATATCGCAACGACGAGAAATTACGCGGCCAGGAAATGTCTCTTGCAATAAAGCCATATTCTTTTGAGTTGTGTGGCATGTGGTACCGTCTTGTTGAAACCACATATTCTCCAAGTAGTTTTCTTCAATAGCAGTCAAAAAAGTCGGTTATCATATGACCATAACGCTCGACTACGTAGTCACTGGGCGCATTCATAAAGCTAGTGGCTACGTAGTCGAAATTCAACTAGATTTGTGAATGCAAAACTTCACTACAAAGCTAGTCAATCCGGAACTGTCATAATATGACAAATGCAAATATATAATACAGGAAACATTTGTGTTTTCAGTACTTTAAATAGTTTGTTTTGTTTTTAAATTCAATAAAACCGAACATAAGATATAATATGAGTGATTTTTATATGTAAATGATTAATTTAATTTTGAATTCTTGTGTCCTTACCGAGCAGCTGATTGTGAAACGTCAAAACCAGTGTGCACTAACTTTGTAGCCGAAAATTTTACACTACGTCGGAGGGGAAATTTCAACTACTTTTGTAGTTAGATTTAGCCAATCAGAATCCCTTGACTACGTAGCCACTAGTTTTGTGAATGCGAGCACTAGCTTTATGAATGCGCCCAAAGCTAGTTGAATTTTGACTACGTAGCCACTAGCTTTATGAATACAAACAAAAACTGAAAACGAGCATTTGTAAAATCGAAATCAGAACTTAAAATCTTAAACTCCATGAAGGTTTCTCAAAACTTCATAATAAGTCAAATCAAGACTAATAAGTAATGAGCATATCAAGAAACTAAATAAAATACTAAAATGATAATAAGAGCATTTAATAGGAAAAGATTTGTACTTTTCGAAATCATCATAACTTTTTTAAAGAATTATATTTTAAAAAACTGATGTCACAGAAAAATTATAAGGGATTCAAATTCAGAACAACTTAATCCTTTAAAAATGTATTGTTTTGTTTGTAGAACAGAGAAAAAAACTTAATTCTGCGACCAGGCTTTCATAGAAGCAATTTATATAATTCATGTCATTTTCTGCGTACTTAAATTACTGTATGACTGTTATTTTATTTAATTACTATTTAAACTAAATAGCTAACGTTCAATGACACGCATAACAATTTTTATATGTAGCTTGTAACGCAATAATAATAATTTGTTTTTCGTTGTTTTATTTTCAGAACCATCAAGATGATGAATCTCTAGATCATTCTGAACCGTTCCAAACAGTTGAAATGAAAAATCCACCAAATTTCGAATATCGAATAATTGATTCCGATGAAGAATATGAAAGGAATCAGTTTTCGAAGACAAAGAATTCAACTGTTGAAAATGACCCTAAAGATATCTACTCAATTTATGGTGACTACATTGCACGTAGATTACGGGCACATGCCAAAGAAAGAGACAACTATGAGATATATATTGCTCAACATAATATTGATGATGTAATTTTTAATTTGTCCATGGGTTCTTATTCACGTGAAGTACCTCAAGTTAGGCCTTATGAAAATAATTCAACAAACGGTATTTTTGAAAATAAAAACAGACAATATGAACAACATAATAGACAAAAACAGACAAATAATTCATGGAGTTATCAAGATAAACGACAAACTTATCCGAAAAATTCACCTGCAAAAAGCCAGTCAAATGGTTTACAAGATGACAGAGTCAGATTAAGGACAACATCAAGTTTAACAAATACAAGCAGTTCGGTGATTAATTGCGCTTCTTTAAATGAAGAAACGTAGTAAAAAAAAAATACAAATACAAATTATTTACTATTATTGATTAGTTTTAGGTAGATTTTTAAGATTTTGTTTGTATTCTGTATGTAAAATTTAAAAAAAATGTTTATTAAAAATATCTATTTTAATTTAATACTTATTGTCATTGCATTCAAAACTAAAAACATAAATGAAAACTTTTTGTATCAAATTTCGAATTATTTATGTATAAATATTTAAGTTACAACTAGAGCTATGTTACTTTCTTTCAAATTATATTACGAATTTTCTTCGGCGGGATAAGGCATATTATTTTAAATAAATAAATGAGGTGGCGCAACAGTCCGTAGAGAACCAGGGCCTAGTGACTTACAACTCTCAACCATTCCTGTGTGCGAGTAATGTTGTCAGGGATGGAAGGGACCTACAGTTTATATGCCGAACCGGAACGGCTAATTTAAGAAAGCACTTTTTCATGACAAGAATTACTCTTGGAGGATTTGTCAATTCCTCGCTAGAGGCAGTACCCGTGGAAAAAGTTAGGTGGCACAGGCAGGGATTGAACCCAAGACCCCTTGCATGACAATCCAACGCACTAACCATCACGCTACGGGAACTAGCTATTACTATTACTATTATTTTAGTGCTTTAAACAAGGCTTTTTAGTTTTACTGATCCAAAAGGATTAAGCCAACCACATGATAATTTAGTCCTACAAACTAACAAAATTTATACGTACTTAATTTCTGAATAGCGGAAAAATGTGTAAGGTGGGACAATTGAGTAAGGAGAGTGGTTTCATAAAAACCGTTTATTTGAAAATTATTCTACATTCCTGCCATCCCTTTGGACACCTATACAACGATTCGAGCGTGTTTTATATTCTTCGTTACAGTTCTGGAACGCTCCGAATGCGACGTCCGCTAGTCAGGCTGCCTGGTTGTCCGTAATCGACTTAAAATAGATTCCTTTGACCACCGAGGTCGTATTGAAAACACCAGCTTTAATTGCCTGTAATAATTCGATCAAGCAGCGGGGGATCGTTTTTCACTTGTTGCGAACAGTTTTCTGCGACGGCCATTCGATGCTGCTTTTGCTCAGCAGAAAGGTTCTTTGGAACCATTACAACGCACCACTTTTTCATCCCAAAATCGTTGGTTCAAATTTGTCTGACTAATGCCAACATTCGAACTGTTAAAAGCCGATCTTTACGTTTAAGCGCTCGCACACGCTGCGCATTCTCTCCCTCTTCGCACCTCCTCTTAAACGCTTTCACGGGCAAGACTAAGAACACTATCACCATGCAATTTTATCGAACATTTCCGAAGCTGGCGCAAAATTTTATCGTGACCCTTTGCTCTTTATTTCGTTTCTCCATTTTTATTGCGATAAAGTTATAAAGTTCATTGTAAGCACGTTAATAACATATTTTGCAACTTTCCTAAGCACAGCTTTAGTTCCAACTTCCAAAAATTTTCATTTTAAATTTCGTAAAATGACTTGAAAATTTTCATTGTTGAAACAATTCATAAAAAGATATGTTTAATAAAGGGTGGTCCACCTAGGCGTATGGGTAATTTTTGTCTTTTCTTTAGTGGGCAGGTATATAACATATACCTTGGAGTTTGAATCTATCTAATTTTGAATTAACTAAACAGTCCGTTAGGCGTTAGTCTAATAGTGGTCCAAAGTACAATCTCAACAGTCCGTTAGTCTAATAGTGGTCCAAAGTAGAATCTTAAGGACATTTAGATAAATGCAAAAAAATTAATCTGTATACGCTAAGCTAAATTTTATCATTCCATAATAAGAGGCCTTGTTTTACATAGGGTGCACGACACTCTTCTTATGTAAAGTTATAAGTCTTATGAGATAATTTAGATTTTTCGTAACTTTTCGTTAGCTGGCTCTTAAACAATAACTTGTATAGTTATTTTTAGTGTTGTTAAAACAATTTCTATGAGAGGGGAATGGGTTCCACGTAATATATTAGTAAAAACAAACCAATAAGTTGTTGTAATTTGGCAAATTTACAGCTATTTAAAAAAAGGGTAAGTAGTTAATATCATACAAACATTTAGGGATAAGTCTAAAATTCAAGAGCCAAATGTCTTCTTCTATACTGTGGGGCACCTGTAAATCGACCAATATTTGGCCTATTTTAACAGATTTTAAGTTTTCTTGCATTGTTTTTTTTTTTCGTGCAATAGTGACTAATGTTAATTTAAACTTAGTTATAATGGTTTTTTCTTAACCCCAGATAGTTATCTATAGCCGATTCGACTAATAGTCTTTTAAACTATTGATACGATTAGATTCTTTTTAAGGAGCAGGGGTGAAGTCACACATAATAAAAAAAAGACTTAAAATACGGAAAATGTATGCCATGCTGTAGCTTTTTTAGGGAAGAAAAACATTATTAATAATATGTATTTTATCAGAGATGCAGCCAAAAGTGCTGCATTGTATTGCTATTTTTGGTATTCGTATTCATCGAATGCATGCAGGCCCGTTGAGAGGAGGGAAGGGGGGGGGGAAACCCCCTTTCCCGGGATTTTCTAGGGGCCCGTAAAATTAAAAGCAATGAGGAGAGCGTTTTTTTTCAATATAGGTAGTCTAAATTCATCATCAACATACCTATTCCCACTTACTTTTAGGGGACCGAAAACTTAAAATCATTCATGCTTTCGCAATCGGGCCCCTGTTTGCATGTTATATGCCAATCTTTCAGTCACAAGCTTGCCGATCTGGGCCCCTGATTGTTATTGGCGTACATTTTTGTTTATATTTAATGTAAAATTGGCCAATTTTGAACTATTGAAAGAAAGTTATAATAAATTGTTTCGCTTTTCTTACTTAATTTAACGTAAATTTCAAATTTGTTTTATTTTGAAAAGTTTTAAAATCAAAATAAGGGGCCCGGCAACTTAAAACAAAACACAAATATTTATTTGGGTTTCTGTTTTATAAAGTTTCTTTTCTTCTATTTTTGTTTCTGCTGGGAACGAAATTTTTGATTCGGTTTCGGGGGACCGGAAAGTCCCACGCAAACGTTTTTCAATTGTGGTTTCCGTAAAATTAATTAATTAATATTTTGAATAAATTGTTTACTGAAGATTCGATTAAACCAGCCATACAAAAATAGCAAGGAATTCTATATATAATAATATTGGACACCATTTTCTTCCTTGGCGAAAGGGGACTAGGACTACGAGGCGATAGCAATCTTATTGGAGAGCCAAATAATGGACATTTTTTGTTTTGCAGCAGTGCTCAACGTTGGGAAATTCTTAAGAAAAATGTGCCCGGATCCCTTCACAAACTTTCCAATACAAGATGGTCAGCTAGAATTGAGGCAGTGAAACCATTTGCAAATCATCTGAAAAACCTTAGAACATCATTAGAAGCCTTAAGTGATATTAATTTAACTGCTGAAACTCGAAGAGATGTAAATGGCATTTTAAAATATATACACAAATTTGAATGCGTCCTGATGTCTTTGATTTGGTGCAAGGTTCTTAGCGCTATAAATAAAGGAAGTTTCCTTCTTCGAGCCAGAAACAGTACTATTGTCGTTGAAATTCGAGATCTCGATAACTTGATCTTCATTTGAACATTATTCAAAACGGATGAGATTAATTTTTATCTGAATGCAAAGCAGTTGCTACTGGATTGGGGGATGTTCCAGAATCGTTTACATCGAACCGAAAAAGGCAATTAAAGAGACATTTTGAAGAAAACCGAGGAGCTGGAAAGCAAATAGAAACAGACGAAGAAATAAATTTCAAGAGAAACACCTTTTACGTCATAGTTGATTCAATTACATCTGGAATTTCTCGTCGGTTCGATACGATGAAAAATTTGAATGCTACATTTTCATTTTTATGACAGTTTTCAACAATGGACGAACTTGATATTAAAAACTCTGCTACAAGGTTCATCCAAAAGTATAACTTGCATGTGTCTCAAGGGTTTAAAGAAGAAGTAATTCATCTGAAACACATTTATGAAGCCAATTTTGAAGCAGAACTTCCGCCAATGAGTTTGCTCAATGCTATTTATTCCCAGAACTTGGAGACGATTTTCCGCAACATTTGTGTTGCTCTCCGTGTGTTTTCCACAATTCCTGTAACCGTAGCTAGTGCCGAACGTTCATTTAGCGTCCTTGCCAGAACAAAGAATTTTCATCATTCGTGCTCATCACAAGATCGTGTTTCTGGACTTGTTACACTATGCATCGAAGCACCTTTGGTAAGGGAACTGAATTTCAACGCAATTATAAGTTGTTTTGCTGCTCAGAAAGCTAGAAAAGCTCGTTTACCAAAAGAAAATATTTCATTGAATGCAAACTCACTCTAATAAAACATTGTAATAATATTTTAATATGAAGAAAAACAATAAAGAGTATTTAATGTAAAACTTTTAAAATACTTAGTTTTTTTTAAAGACAAATTTCAAATACTTTTACTTCGCTCTATTTTATTTTCATAGTAGGTAATAGATGTTCATACTATTTTTTTTAATAGTTAATCGACCGTATTATCAGTTACTTACATGCCGTTGGCAATATCGAATTGAATGTATGATTCTGTTCGGATTCAGATCTAATCGCATGTAGAATTATTTTCTATCCATCCTCCATTTCAACTAAACTGGATGATACTCGTAAGATTGATTTGATGATTAACACTTTTTTCGGTTAATTTTTTAAACAAAAAATGATTATTTCCGTTAATTCCAACCAATTTCATGCTATTCGTAATTGAAATTAGAACGTACCATATCAGTAGGCATGAACTTTAAAAAAAATGCTAAATATGGGGGCCCGAGATTATTCCGTCCCGGGCCCGGAATTCCTCTCGACGGTCCTGAATGCATGCAAGATACAAGTAGCTGACGTTTGAGTCAACAAAGCATGCATCGGATCCGATGAACGTTCCTCGACGCCTACTTGAAAGTTCCGGTCCGGGATGTGAATATATGAATATGAAAATTGGCGATATGTCTAGTCTATTGATATGAACGCAGTTTAGCTGTGTTATATAGCATCTTAAAACGAAAACAAATCTTACAAATATGTATTTAAAAGTCTAAACAAATAATTAAAAAATAAATCCAAAAGTATTATTTAGTGAATTTAAGATTCAAATTTAATGATGTTTTCCAAAAAAAACATAATTTAAATAGGTTTAAAGAGGGATTTTGTCCATTCTACGAAGCATACCTTATTGTGTTATGAGTGATAACGATAGGAATAGCATGGATTCCAAACTACACAACAATACTCCAGGATCGATCGCACAAAGGCCATATAAAGAAATTTAAGCTCATTCATTTATCAGAGAATTTCCTAGTGATTCTTTTCAAGAAACCCAATATTTTAAAAGCTTTATTAACTACATACATACGAGGTTTGTTCAAAAAGTTCCCGGAATTTTAGTTTTTTCAAAAAAATATTTATTTATTCGTTTACATCAATGTGGTTCCCTTCAAAGTAGTCCCCCCCAGATATAATACACTTATGCCAGCGTTTTTTCCAATCTTGGAAGGACTCTTGATATTAACTTTTTGATATGTCCTTGAGCATTCTCAGCGATTCGGCTTTTATTTCTTCAATCGAGGAAAAACGCAGTCCTTTCATGGGTCTCTTCAACTTTGGAAACAGGAAAAAGTCACACGGAGCCATATCTGGTGAATATGGAGGATGGGACATAACTACGGTATTGTTTTTGGCCAACAAATTACGAACAAGCAACGACGAGTGAGCAGGTGCGTTATCGTGGTCCAAAAGCCATGAATTGTTTTTCCATAAATCTGATCGTTTTTTCGGATTGCTTCACGCAAACGTCACATAACTTCAAGGTAATACTCCTTATTAACAGTACGACCTTGTGGTAAGAACTCTAGATGCACTATTCCATTATAATCGAAGAAAACATAAAGCAAAACCTTCACTTTTGATCGAACTTGACGTGCTTTTTTCGCTCTTGACGCTGGATGCTTCCAGGTGGACGATTGTGCTTTGGTTTCGACATCATAACCGTACACCCATAATTCATAACCAGTTATGACCCTTTCAAGCAAACTTGGATCGTCGTTGACGTCATTTAACAGCTTTTGAGCGATGTTCATGCAATTGTTTTTTTGGTCAAAATTCAGCAGTTTCAGCAAAAATCGCCGAGCTCATAAAAACACGCGAACCTTAGCAACTACCACAGACAAAGTAAACAGTGAATATAGCTGAAAATTGCATCATACTTTAGGGACAAGTACATATATCAACACAATACAAAAAAAAATTTGACCTTCGGACTCTCCAGACCCGCGAAATTTAAAAATTCCGGGTACTTTTTGAACACGCCGCGTATATAGTCAATGTGACTTAAATGTGATCTAATATGACTCCTAAATCGTTCTTCTGATTTACATTGTCTAATATTATATGAGCCGCTCAGTGCACACTTCGATTAACTCCACTTTTTGAAAAATTTTAAATTTAAGTGTCAAATGCCTTGGTATAGTCATAACTTTTTATATTTATAATAATTTTCCCGAATAATAAAGATTAGCACCGTTAAATGACAATTTTTTTTTGGCAATTGAATAATAAGTAATTTATTTCAGAAGTAATTTCGATTAACTCCATACCCCAATGTAAATCGTTTTGGAAACACTGTATCTGTTCTAGCTGAGCATAGACACTTTTGTTTTTAAAGCCGAAGATAGCCTCTCCCTCTCAATAATATTCGTAACAAAATCGCTTTGTTAAACAAAAAGAAGTACCATTGTTGCCACATTGGGGGTTTTCCACCAATTTTAGTGTTTTTTTGTGTGTCTGGGGAAATTTTTTTTTCTTCAACTTCACTTTTGAGCAATTTTGTACAATACTATGGGGGAAATATTTTTCAATTTAGTTGGTTTTGGGGATTTTTTCATCATTTTAGTGGGAATTTGCAAAACTCATCATGCAACAGATGAGAAGCATAATACAAGCGGTAGTTAGTATAGAAGTTATCTCGCACTCTGAATGTTACTGTGTACTTCTTAGTCTTTTCAATATTACTCCCACGTTGTTTTTAAAGAAATAATTATTATACCGTTATAATCAAGATGAGTAAGACTAATAATGTGAGAGAGGAAAGCAGTGAAGATTCTTCAATACGATTTATCAACAAAAGGTCTGGCCCAAGCAGACGTTTATCGTTTTCCTCAGATTCATCGGATTGCAACAGTACAAACCCAACTAACATATCGATTGGGAGGAAAAGAAGTCGTAATCCTGGTTGGCATACAGAATTAGAGGCGGAAAATTAATACCTGCAAAAACATTTGTCGATTTACAATGCAAATGCAGTCA